>CM030022.1:5837500-7087500 GCA_017639485.1 Pluvialis apricaria
GCTCAGCAGGGAGCTTCGCTGAATGTCTTTCAGCAGAAATGTCTCTTTGTGTGAGTTAAAGGGACTTGACTAATCACTGCTCTTTACAAAATGGGTTTGGTAGGATTTTGTAGGCATTTCCATTTCATGGACTCATTTTTCTCTTCCCTGTTATGGCTGGAGCTCCTGAACTGGGTGACTCTTATAAGCATGCCTTTTCCCTCTTGGTTGTGCATAAGGAGAAGTTGTGAGGTGTCATTGATGGTGGTGTGCACCTGGGTTCTTGTCCATAGAAGGAAGCGAAAACCCAGAGCAGCCAAACTGCAGCTTCCCTGGGCACGGCGGCAGTGCTTCCAAACCATAACTCTTTTGCTTTCAGCTACAGTACTCCAGCTTCCAAACTGGAATTGGAAGCAGACATTTTCATTTGAAAATAGAGATGCATACAGTTGTGTTTGTTTTTCTCCAAAACCTTATATCACTGTCTTTCTTCTAACAGGTCTACCATTTAACTTGAACTCTGTTTACTTCCTGTTCAATATTCCTGAAAGTCTCTTCCTTCCTATTCATAGCTGCTATTGCCCATCTCCTTCCCTCTGTGAAGTGTTATACGGCAGGAGTATTTGTGGTCTACTTTGGTGGTAAACAAGAAAGCTGAAATCGTCTAAATTATGATCATCATCCCTTCCTTTTCCCTTTCCATAAGAAGCCATATTTCCTCCCACATTGATGGCTTATGTGCTTTTTAAATTCATGCAGTGGGATTGGTTATCTCGGGTATTTCTCTTAAAATTGTTAGACTGTTTCTACAGGAACACAGTGAGTTTAGGATATTTCTCAGCTGAAAAGTCTACAGGCACGGTAGATCTGAATGAGGGGAAACCTATGGGTAGTAGGAAGGGGGAGGAAGATGCTTGGCTTATTCAAATTGGTATCTTCCTCTATATCTTTTGTGGATTACTATTTTAAGCCTCTCTCAGATATCTGTTTGTGTTAAATAGTTTGATAGGTAGGACATTGAAAATCCACTGATAAAGCTCCTAGAGAGGTATCATCCTCCTGTGCAGAAGGAAATTAGTGCTGATGCTCGACACAGTTTGAACTTTTCTTACTGCAAGCTGCTGTCACAGGTGATAAATGATCCTGCAAAACTTGAACTTTTGTGTAAGCATATTATCTGCCACCACCTTCTGGGGTCAAAGTTTCCCCAACACGTATACTACTACTTTTACCTGCGAAACTTCAGCTAGAGTTTTAGTTTTTGGAGCTACATGTTCTTTCAGATGCTGTCTTCTCATCCCCTTTCACTCTGGATTGAGCAGCCACATGTCAAACACAGGACTTTTATGTTGAACCATGGAGAAAAAAGCAATAGGTTCTGTTCCGAATGAAAGAGCATGCACGTGAGTGGCTTTACGCCGTGTTCCTGGCCCTTCCCCACTGTGCAGTCTGCTGGGATGCTGGTGCCACAACCTCGGAGGATGTTTGATTTCAAGAGGTTGAATGTTATAAAAATTAGTTAAATACTACTAGAGTACTTGTATTTCCAAACCGCACAATGGTTCAGACTGTAAAGTATAGAAGATGATCGTGATTTGATAAACTGGTTTAGTAATAAATAACAAGGCCTTGAGAAGTGCTGATTGTGAACAGGGGGCGTTTCACTAATGTCAGTTATTGCTAAGGATACCTCAGAGCGCCTTTTAATAAATACCTGTGTGTCATGAAACAATGTGTTACGTGGTGGCAATGGAAAGCTTAGCTACTGGGGCGAGTGTGGCTGTTAATTCTGTAAACGGAAGGTAGTGCAAAGAGCAGCACAGGATGGAGCAGCTGGGTCTGGTTTTGAGCTGGGCAGCGTGGTGACAGTGATGCATTAATCCCCTCACAGCTCTCAGATGCGTGATGGCAGGATACTTTTCTGAGATTATTCAGTGTATAACGCTAGGACATTAAACTTTACTGGAATGGGCTATCTTGCCAGCTATTTCTGCCTTCCTCCTTCCTACTGATCTGGTGATACAACGCAAAGCCCAGACACTCCTGTCAGTAGGGATGATGAAGTATCTCTTTAACTTGACCAGCTGGACACATGCTAAGTAAATCTTGCTGGTATTAACAAGGCTTTTAGGGGTGTTAGGCCAAGCTAACTCTTACAATCTGTCATTGCACCTTTAAATCTTCATCAGAACTAGAGCACTGAGTCTTCCCAGAACTGTATTAATTGGATTTCATGCTACTGGGAAAGTGTGTGGTTTGCGTCTTGCATAGCAATTACAGGCACAGCCACTGAAGATTTTAGTACTCCGTGTTTTACTTCTTCCAAAACTGCCATTCCTCTTGGAACTTTTAATAACCACCAGCTACATGCCTTTGTGAATCAATGATTTGAAGGAGTAAACAAAACGGGACTAGCTTTTCAGCTAATGCAAATCAGCTAAGTTTTTGGCTGACTCCGTCAAAGTATATTTCTTTCTTTAACCTTTGGATGGTTTTCTTCCACGATGGAATGCCTGACACCGTGGTGGCCTTAGGTCCATAAAACAAAGTAAGCATAACTTATGCATCTGAAAACTGTCATCTTTAATCTCAATTTCCAGAGTGCATTGCTGACCAAAACGCAATTTTAAAAGCTTTATTCCCCTTTTTTCAGTCGAAGAGGTTTAGTCAGAAAATAGTGGAGAACAAAACCATTTTTCAGCCCAGATGAAGTGCATAAAAATTATAAATTGATTTTATAGTGCTTGTTGAACTTGCTTGTTCAATAATAAATTATTCCAGTTATAAAGTAACCAATGCATTCCTTGTAACTACCTACTCTCTGAACAGTGACAGCCTACAACTTGTATTAATATAAACCATATTGAGCAATCAGTAGAGCATATGCAGTGTTTCAATGCAACATCAGCACTGAAATCATGATAAAATACTTCAGGGTGCCAAGCTAGTCTGTGGCAGGGAGCTGGTAATTTGGTCTGGTCTTCAGAAATGTTCTTCAGGAGCTGCAGTGGAGTTAATAGGGGGGAAAAAAAGGTTGACTGCCAATAAGGGGCTGAGTGGCAGTTTATTTGTCTGTTCAAATCAAGTATCAGGTGCCAATTAAAAGGGTCTCCTGCAGTCGCTAATTAAGAAGCACTGAGGGATTGATTAGCCATTTACCGATGACTGTCAGTACAAATGCATTTGTTCTATTATCCCAGCGTGTACTTCAGGGAATCAACTAGCTTCTATTAACGAATTTGAGCCTGTTCACGTGATAAGCATGAGAGTCTGGCATTTAATTTGTTTTAATATATAAACCATTCATTTTATTGACTGGCCTGTATTCTTCAGTCATGGATATGCTTTCTATTGCTTCAAAGGAATTTGTCTTCTAAAATAATTCTCCGTAAGGAGAGCAGCCATCTCAGAAAATGGGTAAGGGTCAAATTATTGTATGGTCCACTAGGATGCTACCAGCGCTCCGGGCTTCCCGCTCCGTTTCTGGGCAATGACCCAGAAAGGTGAAGATGTGAATGAGGGACTGGTAATGAAAAGCATTGTTTTGAAAGGCACAAGTTGAAGGTCTGTGTTGCGGTTCCATACTGGGGGCTTTAGCCAAAATTTAGAAGGATTCTGGGCAGTTGACCGTGCCCTGGCCTTGGCAGCACCCCCACTGTAAGGTGCTGGAAATCCTGAGAACCCCAAGGACTGTGCTGGGATTTTCAGTGCCTCCATTTCCTTCACAAGCATTTAGATAACTGCATTTTGAAACAGAAAAGTACTTTTCCCACTGTTTATCTTGAAAGTGATCGCGCTTTTTTTTTTTTTTTTTCTTCAATTTGAAGAAAATACTTTTCTGTGTCAGAATTTCCCACATCACGGTAATGAGCGTTTGGCCAATATTCTTGCCTCATCCTGTTAAGTTTCTCTAACGAAAGATAGCTGAAGCTATAAATGCAACTTCTGCAAGAGATGCTGTGGTACTGAGAGCTCTGAGAAAGACACCTGTGTAGCCTTCCATGTCTGGTGCTTAGAGCTGGTGAGCAACTAAATCTCTTGGGAAATACGTGTGAGAGACCAGCTGTAGCCCAAGATTCACTCTTGCTGTGATAGTGTCAGTAATTTTGGTTCTACTGAAACCTTCAGTAATGTTTTTTTCTCTGACTTCAGTGGGAGCCATTTGATGCAACTTGAAAAGGGAAGAAATGCAGCACAGGTGAAATATACTGTTTTTATTTTCAGAATTTAATGTCTGTTTGATATTGAAAAGCAAATCAACAAGAAAGCAAAAATTTTCTTACGTGCCGTGATGCCTTGTTCAGCACCCTGCTATTTGATGACTATTCCAGACTTTATCCCAGTTTTAGTCCCATATGAAAGTCTCCCCTGGTTCTGATTTAATGTTTGCAGAAATTACATTTGGAATGAGATACAGTAAGAGGAAATATATCTTAAAAAATTCAATGGTTGAAAGAAGTATCTTTAATCTCTCCTGTTATTAGTACTAAAGGGGCTTTCAGAGAATAATAAAGCTATCACATGAAGCCCCTTAATTCTCTTTCTTTTAGTAATTTCTTCTCCCGCTTTTTATTTGCTTCTTTTATTCTGATACTAATTTTCTGGTTCTGTTTTCTTCTGCAGTTTTAACCTTCTTTCCCCCAGTTCAACACTCTGCATTTAGTGCTCCTTCTCCCCACTTCCCCTTCCTTTTTAAAGTCTAGTGATTGGTTCCCCACCCCCCCCTTCTCTCTCTCTCTCTCTCTCTCCTCCCTTTTTAAGCCTTTTTTTCCTGCTTCATATTCTCTTCAATAACTCAGTCCTCTGCTGTCAGGTCTCTATTTCTATCAGTGTGGTCATGGAGGATGATCCATGGTGGGTTGTAGGATGGCTGCGCCCGCTTTTCCGAGGGCTCCCTGCCTGAGACTGCTGCTGTTCTTGCATGCCAACAGCAGCTTGACTGATATTATCCAAGATGCTTTGCCTGCACACACCACTCTGAGACAGCTGTGCGGCAAGAAATGTACCAGTTACTAAGTAATTTGGGAGTGCATAGGAATATAGCTTGCTAGTATTTTTGCTCGTTTAACTAGTTGCGCTGTTCTCCTTTTACTTTGGAAGGAACTCAATGCAGTTACAGTTTATTACTGGCATTGCTTAGTATGTTAAGAAGGTGCTGTAAGGGCAATCATAGAAGAAGAGGTCATCCAGATGGCTCATTAGAATCAGAAACATCGGAGGAGGCAGTCAAAATGAGACTCGTCTGTTGATAAGTATCTTAATCCTGCTCTTGTGACTAAACTGAAAGAAACTCAAGAATAGAGTAATATTTCTTCTGATATCTGCAATGGAAATGGCTATGTGTATAAATAAACCTTTCAAAACTAAGCTGTTGCTAATCAGCAGGTGGTTATTTTCATGGCACAACTATGCCACCACCTATGTGCCTCATGGCCCCTTGGGCTATCTGTAGTGTGTATGTACTTTGAGACACCCTTGCTGTAGAGAGTTTGTAATTGAAGTGGGCGAGATGGATGGATGGTCTGATCTAACACCAGTCAAGGCCAATGAAAATCTTTCCATGGGTGTTGATGAGTATTGAATATTGAATGGGACTGGGGAGGGTGTTGCAAGGCCTTTCCCAGGATGATGTTTGACAGCCTGTGCAGAAGCCTAATAAGAAACCTGAACCAGTGAGATCAGGCTGTTGAGTCAACCAGAGAAAGAACTTATTTATCTATTTCAGCTATAGTTGTTGGACACTATTAATTGGACTTGATAAACAAAAATGAACTGTGTAGTGGATTACAAATAAAAGATCTGAATTAAATTTAAGATGCAGTCCTGGTATGAGGATTTGGTGGCCCTAAACACATATAGTGCCTGAAATGATTTTTATGATTGCAATGCTTTTGTTCACTTTGTATAATAGAGTAAAATGCTATAAAAAATGCTTTTTGATGGCTGTGATCCTTCAGAGTCATAGAAACTTCACCTGCCGTTGTAAAAATATAAAGAATAACAATAATTCACAAAATTGGAGAAACTGTAATACTGCAGAGGTCAGCCAATAAAAAAAAGAAGGCATGTGTTGTCTATATGTCTCTGATGATAGATACAATCCATTCTTGGGTACCATTTTACTTCTATCTCGTATAAAGCCCAGGAACTACGAAAATAGCAATTTTTTCCTTTCCAGTAACACAGCTGAAGGAAATCTGTTTTCCTTCAGACGGGGAGAATGACAGGGTAGTGTTATCTGGCCTGTGTTATGTAGTAGATTACATTAATAGTCCTTTCTGGCTTTAAAACTGGAAAAAGTTTTTATCTGTTGCAGTATCTCAATGTTGCATGTTGAATTTTGAGTATGAAGAGTATGATACAGGATGAAGGTAAGAAAAAGGTCCTGGGTGGCCTTCTGGGTCTTTCAGTCCTGTCCCTCACTGCCATACACAGCTGTGTCTGTCCAGGGGACCAAGAGGGATAATGCTCATCCTCATGCATGAGCACCCCTGGAATGATGGATAATTGATGGATAATCTATCGGCTGCCATTTTCCATTTAAGTCAGGGATGCTTCTGTCCAGAAACAGTTGCTTTCACAAACTAATTACTGAGTTCTGCATGATTAATATTTACCAGAACAATTATTGTGGGCATTTAAATGTTTTTAGGTCTCTTTCCTGGGTCTTGACTTGTAAATTTGTACTCAAACTCTGCCTGAATTAGGCATCTCTGAATTTGCTTGTCTCTGAAAATAATAGTTCATTGCCTCATTTTAAAGATTGCTTAGAGAATTCAGGATTTTGATGAATCAGCCTAACTGTTTATAAAGATAAAAAGTCTTTATGCAGATAAAATAGTAGGCTTTTGGCACTGCTTCCTTCTTTAAAGAAGAAAAAAGAACTAGACCAAAAGCCCAGTCATTACTGAGGATGAAGTATGCTAGGGTAAGCTGCTCATTCGCTTGGATTGTGAGAAAAATGATTTTGCATGGTGCAAAATCTCATCTAATTTTCATATTGGTGTATTTTTCATGGCAGTAAATATGGAAATAGGGGCAATGCAGATCTGTCCTTGGCCCCAGATATACCCAAGTGATTTCTTTTAGATTTGGTCTATATAGGGAATTATGTCCAAGCATGAAGATACAAGCAACCCTGGTAATGGACATCAGGTAAGAGGATGCATACCAGATAGCTCAAGTGTTCAACCGTCTCTAAGTGGACTGCCCTCTCTGGGCTGGCATCACTTGCACAAGAAGGATTATGCTCTTTCCATTCTGTTTCCAAAAACTAAATAAGATGTCATTAGAAATTCTGCTCTACTTTGGAGCAGGGGGAAGAACAGAGCAAGCAGAGGAAAAAAAAAAAAAAAAAAAGGATTCATTCCTTTGAACTTGTGAAGATAAGAACATGCTTTAATGAGGAATGAGTAGTATACTTCAGAAGGAAGCCACAGCCCTGTAATTGGCACTGAGAAATATACTGTAATATCAGATAGTATTATCAGGGACAATACATCTGAAAGGGATCCAAGGAAGAACCAAGGTCATATATTTTGTAAACAGATTTTTGCATCTAGATGTACTGCAATCTGCCACATGTTCCAAAATACAGATAGTGGTTTTATAATCTGTACATGTGGATGCTTTGGTGCTAATCTCTATCTGAAGAAGAATCTGAATTGGATAAATGACTTTGAAATATTAAACAAGTAGGCAATGGACTATTTCTGTAACCTGCCATAACAGATTTTTTTTATGAGACTGGACTTTGTTTTTAAATCCCTGACGGGCTCTTTTTCCATAAATTTAGTTTCAAAGATATTTTTGTTTTAGGCAGGTGTCTAAAATATTTGCTGATCAATCCCTTAAAATCTATTTAGACTATCCTTAGGTAGCAAACCAGAGAAAATTGTTTATGCAGTAAGTCTGTAAGAGGGTGGGTCTGAGTAACCAAACTCCGTGTAACTTTTGCCTTTGATATTAATGTATTAATTTTCGTTAAATGTAAGATAAATGCTGTTCAGTCTTGTCTCTTTTATCTTTTGCCATTACAATAAAGTTGTCATGAAGCAAAAGCTAAAATACCAAATGTGAAAGCAGGTTTTGTAAACCTTAATGCCCCGAGGATGATTAGATCTCAGGTGGTTTCATAGAAATAGGTTATAGACGTAGGAAGAACAAAGGCTGTATCGGTTGCGACTCACCTTGCCTCCCTACACTGCCTGCCAGTCAAAGCTCACGGGCTTAGATCATTCCCACCAGCGTGTCCTTCACCAGAAGGCATCTGTAATAGAAGACAGCCCAGGCCAGAAACATGCATCCGACTGCACTTGTACAAAATGTGACCCTACCTGTGGCTCCGAGCGCTGCCGGTGTTGCAGTGCGGTAGGCAGAGGGAGGCAGGTAGCCTCGGTGTCTACATGATGTTGAAATCCAGACTGATAATTTGGTTCTTGGGACCATCTTTATCTAGTGGCCACACCTCAGCATTTGGAAGATCACTGTCCTGACTAAATGGCATGACTGTCCTGAGGGCCTTTGCAGTAGAGTATTGTTGAAATTCCAAGTGGCAGCTGCTGATCGCTCACCTGAGGGGCCAAACTCACCCGAGCGGCCGCGACTGTTAGAAAATGCCATTTGAAGTAGCCAGATATCCTGAACTGACCATCTGCTTTAGCGTAGGTGTTACTGTGACTCATCAAACCTCATCGTTCCTGTGATTGTTAGCGAAGGGGATGGGTTAGTTCTGTTTGTACACTTACTGGTGGTATTTTCTCAGATATAAATATCAGTCCCCCTTCAGATATCCGCTGGCTCCCATTTATCAAAGTGACAGCCAGCCAGCAAGTAAGCAAGCAAACCTCTCGAAATGTATGATAAAATTAGCTGCAATCGATACTCCATTCAAAGTAATATGATTAAGCCTACAAGTTTAGGTTTAATTTCATCTTGCAGACTGCAGATGACACTATTTCAGAAGGACCTGATTTTTGCAATAGCCAGAAGAAGATAAGCAGAGATCATTTTACAGTTTTTGTTGGCCAACTACACTTACTAGGGAAAAAAAGGTTAGGGAAAATATTGCTGACACGTCTGTTGCAGGGAGACAGTTATAAGCTATCACAGACTTCAGGACAAAATAGCAAAAGTTTTATTACACAGTTTTTTTCAGGACTCCAAATTATGATGAATACTGAGCCAAGCCAATTTCAGATTCATGTTATTACTGGTGTACATCGAATTTAGTGAGGCAGAATGCAGTTTCATATTTATAATTGGAATTATCACTTATAGGTGAATATAGCGTACTGATTCGTCTTGCTACCAGTTGAGTGAAGAACTTGGGCAAGTATCTAAGTTTTGAGTATTTGAGGCAGTATAAGAACATTAGTGTGACTAATTGGTTGGGAGTTAGAGTGGCTAGAAGTAAAAGAATTTTCCAGAGTTTGAGTCTATCTGATAGCTATATAGTTTGATCTGCTTTAATGTTGTTTTTTCCCTGATAGCTGCCCTCGGGTTACTGAGATGTCTGCATAGTGTCACTGGGTCATTGCCAAAAAATACTATTAAATCTCAAAAATTTAGTATAGGGCATTATACCGCTGATGTCAGTTTTTGCATCGTTAAGATGCATTTGAACACAGTCTTGAATAAGAGAACAGGGTGCCACTAGCAAGGCTTTTACTTATTTTCAGCGTGTAAGACCCCATCCTGCTGCTTGTGTGCTCTCCCTCCGTTGCGCACGTGGGCCACTTCTTTCTTTAGCTCTCTTGTCTGTGATTCATCCTGCCTGGAGTGATGGAGCTCTGGTGCTGCCTTGTCATTGTCACCCACTGTTGTAATGCTGTAATGCAATGTCAATGAAGCCATAAATCAAGTCTGCTCTCAAACAGATACTTTTAGAAAGCTAAGCGTCCTAAAAGTTCTGCACAGTGCACAGTCCAGGCACCGGGCTGATCACCTCTTTCCAAGCTGATACAGGCAAGATGCTTGCTATTTTAAGTGTGGGGGGTGGCTGCTGGCAGAAAATTCTCTGTGAAGATATGTCCTTTGGGGAATTTGTTCTGCTTCTCCATTTGATCTGTTACCCTGCCTGCAAGACCCTTTCCTTTTGGCTCTTTGATTGAGGTCCCGGGGTGGGTGTCGGGTGAGGTGTTCATGTCCTGTGCGGAAGAGGGATTGGCAGCAATCGCGAAAGGGAGTAATGCGGAGGGTTTGAGAATAAGGGTTTTGGCAGCTTCTGCTAGCAGCAAATCCTGAGCGTATGATAACACTTGCAAAGGAAATGTCAGGAGTCAGTGCCATAGTAAAGAAAGCCTGAACTAATCTTTCAATTTGGGCTGTGAGAGAGACTGGTTTACAGTGGTGTGTGCGTGCACACACTGTGTGCTTGTGTGTGTGTGTGTCTAAATAAAACCTGGCCTCTGATTCTTGTAATCCTTTCCTACTGGAAAAAAATTTCATGGTCTTAGATGGATTTTTAGTCAGTTTGGAAGAGCTGTGTCTTAGCACATTTCCAATCAATTGGTGCCAGAAACAACACACATCTGACCATGCACTTGTACAGCCTTTAGGTAGTACGTATAGAAAGGCAACTACCCCAGAGGCTTTAGCTCTGCCTAGCAGGAAAGCAGTATCTGTGTTACGAGCTATCTTGCACACATTGACCATGCCTTTGTCTGAGAAGTGATTGTGTTTTCGTTGTAGGACACTTGGAAATGTTTTCCTCCTAACAAGTTTCTCCTGTTCAAACTATCATCTAACTGAGAGCCCAGTGAAGAAGCTGCCTTTTGGGCAAATCCTCTGAAGGCACAGTTCTCCTCAGACTCTTTCATGTGTCCAACTAGGTTAAAATAATCAGATCTGCTGATGTGTGCTGCCATCAGCGACTGTATTGGCTTGGGCACATCAGTGCATAGACTGGCTAATTAAAAAAAAAAAAGAGATGATCTCTGTTTGCCCTGAGCCAGGTTAAATTGTAAGTAAACTTGCAAACAGCAAGTCCTCTTGCTGGACTGCTCCTGACAGTCGAGGAGCAGATGCTGGGGGTGACTGTCACGTTTCTTATGCAGTTGGTAATACAGTCATCTCAGGATGACAGAGCTGGAATTACAGCCCTGTTCCCATCAAGCCATGCAGAGATGTGCTGTGGTTAAGGCTGCCAGTAGCCTTGAAATTATATCTTGCTTTAGTTGATCCCTCAAAGCAGTTATTTCTGTTGAAATGCACATCAGATTTGGGAGGTTTGTATCCCACGCTTTAGAGCCAGTGCTTGGCAAGAACTGTCATTCTTAATTGAGGCAGTGCTTGCTTCCTGGCCCTTTGCGGGTGTGTTTGTCAGGTATGAGTTTGCTGTGCAGAAAGACTTTAAGTGTGTTTAACTTCATGTTCTGCAGCTTGACTTCAAAGGATTTGCCCATATCTCAGAACTACAAACACCTTCCTCTTCAGCGTCAGGATGACCTGGTTCCTTTGCTCAGCAAAGCAAAATGAATGGTGCTTGGAGATGGCGCTAACAGCAGCCATCGTCTGTGCTTCAGCTACCTTGCTCGCAAGACAAGAGAATGGACGCTCACCTAGTCTCTAACGTGTAGACACTGGAGGTTGATGTGTACTGCACATTGCTTTAAGGACCTCACAGATGGTAACTGTGAGATTCCATCTGACTGTACAGCTCGGTAAAAATGTTACAAAGATGGATTAATGCCTAAAGGTTCCTTAGCTGTAGCTGAACAATGGTCAGAAAAATGGAAGGTGGCCTGGCATTCACATGTTCCCTGAGAGCTTGTTTCTCCAGAACGTGGCTTTCCAAGTGCCACCGGAAAGCTGATGATGACTTCATCTTAAACATTGTAAATGGCAAAGTATTCCACAAATGAACTCATCTTAAAAATCAATAGCATTTAAGATGTGTGTTCCAAACAGTGACAGCACTAATCTGACAGTGTTCCCTGATTCAGCAGCTGAATGGAAATAACCATTAGAGAACAGGATGCTTCCTACTGTTCCACCCACGCCTTTCTCTTTTTCGGAAGTAATTCATGTTCCTGCACAGCTGGTAATGCCAATGATCTCCTCTGTGTCTATGAAGTCCCGAGGCATGAGGAGAAATACTGAGATAAAGAATTGGCAGCAACGTGACTGTGACAGAAGACTACCAGTTAAGACAGGCAACCAGCTTAGCTTCGGTGATGGGCAGGCAGGATTTGCTTGTTCTTGAGGAGAATGTGGTTAAAGTTGGGGTTTGGGGCTTGCAGGCTTTGGTTTGAGCTAGATTTTGTTTCTGGAGTTAGACAATGCTTGGGTTTAGGACTGGGAAGAGTTATTGGATGGGAGTTATAATTAGGGTAGAGGGCAGAAGGTGCCAAAGAAACCCAAATGCTCTTATTGGATGTAGCCCCTGATAGAGTAGGGACGCAGGGGCTGACAGGTCTATCTGGGCAGATTTTGACCTGGGGCTATAGGGTGTTGCTGATATTGGCTTGGGGTTTGAACTGTCAGGGTGATAGGACTGAAAGGTTAGGAGAAACCAATGAGGACTTCATCTAGGACTAGATTTAGACAGGGGGTTCTGCACACCGTAATAGATGGAAGCTCAGTGGACACGGGGTAGGGCATCTAGTCTGGTAAGCTATATTTCTTGTTGAGTTTTGAAGGAGCGTTTAGGCTGCACTAGGCTAGTTGATGTTTGCTGGTGTTTTCTTCCCGTATTAAGTATGGGACTGAAAATATCTGGTTCTTTGTTAAAACTAATCACTCATGTAGAAATCAATAAAACAAATTTCCACACGGGCAACAGCCATTCAGCTCTCCAGAACAAAAGAGGTGGTCAGTCACAGAAGAGCATCTCCGTATCACAGTGACCTTTATTTTAACTGCGTGACTTGTTTTTTACCATGAGCTGTGTTTGTGGGCATGGCTTCTGTTTCTTCGCTTCCGGACTGATGGGCACTGCTACCAGCCACAGGGTGCAGTTCTGCTCCACCACATCAAGCTTTATGGCCCACTCATAAAAGTAGATTTAACGGTAGCAGAGGCCTAAATGCTACAGCATTATTGCAAAGCAATCCAGGCTCCAGAGTCACTGCTTCAACAGCCTCTTAAGAAGTTTGGCTAGACAGCACCCTGCAAGCCACCAGGGTAAATGTCGAATGCCTCCAAATCTGGCTCAGTCTCAGATGTAGTTTAACACTGATTCAGCTGGGTGAAATTCTCTGCGGGGATCAGCAGCACGCAGAACCTCAGTTCAGGCTTCCTTATGCTGCATCAGCTTTGTTTATCTGGAGAGAGCTTGTGTGCTTGGTCCTTTATGCATTAGTTGATTCTTTGCTGACCTCCATGCTCCCCCATTACTCCCAGCAGTCGGCTTCAGGAACAAAAGGAAGTTTCATTATTGCGGTTCAGCTGCAGCCAGAGAGAAAGATGGGCTACAGATTCAGGGAAGAGCAGACAGAGAAAGTGAACGTGCATGTTAAATTCTTCCTTAAAACACAATAGAATAAAAAAGCTGAGGAGAAAAGAAAAACCTCCAGGCAGAAGAAAAATCTTTAACCACTAGAAATCATTCCTGTAGTGATCTCCGTCATAACAAATCTATCTCTAAATTCTGATCCCCTCTTCCTTCTTCGTTTTTTAAAGCAGGTTGTCCATGCAAAACTATTGTATCTCACCCCCTCTGCCAAGAGGCCCCAAGTGAAAAATGACCCAGGGACAGACACAACATTGGAACAAAATAAACCAACAGATTCTGTGGGGAGCAGAGACTTCTACCTCTTGTATGCAACCCTCTTTTGTACTCCTGCCACACAGGTCCACAGCTTTTCATCTCCTGGACAGTGTAATGGAGATATAATATTCTTCAATTTCTAGGAAAATACCCTCTACTCCGTAGTGCCTATTATAGGGTAGAAATGTCTTTGTCCCTGTTGCATAAGAGAACCATTTGGGAAGTCACTGTTTTTACTTGCAGTAGGACTAAAGTGCTGTCGAGGCTTTGATAAGCTACGTCTACGCAATTTCACTGCAGTTTTCTTTCTTGGTTTCCCTGTGCCGGTTTGCTGTGTCCCAGTTGTGCTTAGAGGATGTGTTTGTTCTCAGCAAGACTGCCCCAGGCATTCTTTCCCAAATGATTCCAGCGCAGTCTCTGAAAACGTGTTGGAGGACGGGCTACAGATCCTGTCTCCGAGAGAGGTTTGGTAGTAAAAGGCTGGTACGTATCCAGCGAACGTTTCTCCAAAATGTTTCCTTTTTCCGCTGGCAGGGTCCCCCTCTGAGGCTGACAGCCGCACAGGCGGTTTTTACTCTGCCTGTGCAGCACCGAGCGTGGTGTTCCTTGACCTTAGCAGAGCTGCCAGTGCCAGCAGCGGTAACGTCCAGACTGGTTAGGAGGCCGTGTGCTGGAACCCAGCTCTCCAAAAGCCAAGAACCTGTAGCGCGTTTTGGGACTCTGCTTTCCTAACCGTCAGTCAGTTTTTCCTTGTCCTGTGTAAGGGGCATCTGTTTGACACGTAAAATTTCTTTAGACAGTTCAATATCATTGAGAAGCATTGTGTGCAGGTGAATAAACTTTGCTTTTGATGCTGCTTTGACGGATGCTGAAGTCTGTTCTAGCCCAGATGAGGTATTAGAGGTTGGTTTTATAAGAGAAAGTAGGTGCCCTTTATGTAGTGATGGAATATCCTAATATGCCATTATTTTCCTTTCGCATCAACTGTATGCTAGTTGAGTGATGCTGAACATTTGGTAACTTATTTTGTAGTACTTTAGTGTTAAAAATGTATCAAGTAGGTTTGCCTTTTCCGAGTGCCAGGTGTGTTTAAATGCCTTTTGAACCAAGTGCCTTACCCAGTCAGCAAACAGCATGGCAGACTCTGTAAAAACAAACCAGTTCTGAGTTCAAAGCAAAGTATCTGCATTTTACCCAGGGCATATGAGTCAGCATGAAACCGAACTGAGTTTTCTTTATGTTCATCTAAGCATTGCTATAAAACATTGATACATTCATATTGGTCTCCGTAGTACTCTAGGAGAACATCTGAATCACCTACTAGAGGAAAACTTTTTTTTCCCCTTTAATTAAGGGGCAAGTGTATGAAACACACTGTGAGATTGAACTGCATCTCTGTCCCAGCTGCATCCCTCTGTCTCTAGCCTAATTTTGCCGGGTACAAGCCATTTACAGGCAAGGGCTTGTTCAAGCCAGCAAGCAGTCTCCCCGCTAGACAGCCAGCTTCTCCCAAAGATCCTTCACTCGAGGAAAGTGGAGGATTACAAAAGATGAGCAAAAGCTTGCGGAGTGGGTTAGGCAGCGTCCTGCCTGGAGGTACTGGCCGAAGGGATGCCCCGAGGGCGACGGCTGATGGGATCCCACCCCAGGAGTTCCGGGGAGCGGGGATAACCTGACGCTGCCTGCGGAGGCTCCGTGCGGCTCTGTGCACACCTCCTTTGGGGAAGTATCTTTAATTCCAGAGACAGCTATGCTTGAGGCTAATAAATCTTCTTTTCCTCTTAATGCTGGAAATTTACAGTAAAAATGAAGTCTTGTGAACCCATTCTGCAGCCAGCCCTGGCTTCCCGGGAGTGCGGAGGCACAGAATTCAAACTGCCTGAACCAAATGAGACAGCGGGAGCCCTGAGAGCAGGAAAAGCCATTTAAAGCTCTTCTGCTTATATCTTTTACTGCTGAACTTGCTGTGGGGGTAGATGTTAATTTAATGAGTACTCATTAAATGGTCTTACAGTAGCTCAGATAGGTCCCAGCAGGTTCCTTGAACATGACACAGGGTTTTGTTTTGTATTGTTTGGGCTTAATTAATTTTTCTGAGGGACAGTTATAGTCCTAACAGAAAAAGGTATAAAAATAACGTTGTACCAAACTTTCTGTAGAGAACTTATGCTTATCCCCATCTATGCCCCTGGTATTTTTAGGGTAATATTTAAAATACGGTTCAGCTTTCAATATTTTTTCCCCCGTAACGTTCTAATTAAATTATTTTTGAAATGTTAAAAACAATAGCCTTAAACAAAGAAAAATAACGTTAAGCAAAAGCAGCATGTATGACCTAAATCAATTTGAAGTTAATCAGGATTTATTTGGGACTTTTGCCTGGAAAAAAACAAACACATTTGTCTTGGGATCCACCTGAAACAGTTTTCCACCATATTTTTCAAATTTCCCACAGATGCAGAAGATCAGTTGTTTACACACCACTATTATTAGTGTGAGCTGGGAGAGATTAATTCCACCTGAGATGTACAGTTATAAGTGAAGTGTGACACCTCTAGCAGCAGGAATTAAAAACAAAAATCAGGCTGTTCATCTGAAATTGAAGCCCAGTAGAAAGGGGGGAAAAAGTAGATTTGAAACACAGAAACTGCATGAGAGTGGTCACAGATGATGTTTTTCAAGGCTGTTCCTGAACACAAATTACCGAGATTATCAGCGAAGCCATCTTGTGTTAGCAGTAATTGAGGACTAATTAGCAGCAAGGATAACTGCTTCTACCTCATTCAAGTCCTTTAGTGATCCAATCTTGGTAAATATGAATAATAAGCAGTAAAGTATTTACCGTTGTCAGGGTTCGAAGGCTGTCGGTGCCCTGCAGAGGGAGGTCCCTCTCCGGGATGCGGCTGCGTGCTCCGGCACACCCAGTGCGGTGATGGTCCAGCACCCCTCTCCGGAGACTCCCCTCGCTCACGCCAGGAGAAATGCAGGTGTAAGGCATGAATTTTGCTAAAACGGACAAGTCCTCAAAACAGCCGTAAGGTCCCTTTCCCAGACGGTGTGGCTGACTTCACCTCTTCCAGTCCTGGCCGTGCGATATCCTCCGGGCTCCAAACCCTCCTCTGTTAACAGGAGTAGAGCAAAATGCCCCGAGGTCCCTCCAGTGCTCTCTTTTTGGTCCCGCTGTTTTCCGTATCATTGAATGAGAATGCTCAGATCAGGCACAGAGCGAATGAGCAGGATGCTCAACAGCTAATTTTGGGTTTAGAAAGATATTATATTTTTTTCCCCTTATTTGGACTAACAGCTTATCAGTGTGAGTCAGGCCTGCAGAAATGAAACACCGTGTTACACGGGTTTACATATAAATTAGCTCCCATTTTCTCAGAGACAGACTGGACATTTTCCATTAGTTTAGCAGAATTTTCCAGTGATTGGGGTTTTGAAGGCCAATGCCGCCTCTGCAATGAGAATATTTGCTGATGTTAGAATTCAATTTTTATTGGAAATGAGGTGTGGTCTGAAGGTTTATTAATAGCTGAACTGATGTGCAGCCGGCAGGTCAAATCAAAAGCAACTTATTTAAACTAACTCAGAACTCCACGGTACATTTATTTTAGGGAAATACGGAAACAATTCCCGTTTGCTCTGAGAAATAAATAATGTGTCAGGTTTGCAAGTGAAATTTAAAGCAAACTTTGGGTTTCCGGGCTTCTGAAACAGTCAAGGCGAATCCAACCGAGGTGGACTTCAGCTAACGAACTGTGGGGAGGAACATCTTAAATCATTTGTCTATAGTGATGAATTTTGAGTGAACTGAGGTTTCTGATGGGCAGAGCATATGAAGGTATTTACTTGGAAGCAATTCAGTAAGTAAGGACTGCGATGAACTTATTCTATGGATGTGGGTATTCTATATTGTGAATCATTTCTAAAGCGCCTCATGCTATAATATAAAACATGGTAACGACCGCGTGTAAACTGCCTACAAGGGCCATTGCTCGGTGCTTTGACCTTAGTGTGGATATGAGCAGCCTGTTTTACTGTGATTGATGCCAAAGGTGTCCAAGAGCACAAACGTTAGCTGGGCGAAGTGGAAACTGCGGTGGAGAGGGGAAACTGAGACCTTGGTGGGGATGTTTGGCGAGTCCCAGGCTGAGAGGCGTGATCGCTCAGTGTTTCTCGGGTGAAGAACAAGGCCATCTCCAGAAAGGGGTGAGAACACCCCCAGAAATGAGAGCAAGGATGTTTTGGTTTTTTTTTATCACAGGCCTTATATATTCGAAATACAAACTGGGGAGGGGCTTACTTTCCTAAGAATGTGTACAGTACTTAATATAATAAGCCTGTGGTTTCTGGAGTATTTAATGGTGCTGTAAAACGTGGTTTATGGCTAACTTCCTTGGCTCTGTGTTACTGCCCAAAACAATGCCTGAGGGAAACTGGGGGGCTTTATTTTATTTATTTTTCTTTCCTGTAAGAAACCTGGACAATGAGTGCTCTTGATTTTGTGTTTGAAAAGCTCCTTATGCCTGTTTTTTGGTTTTTTTGTTTGTTTTTTTTTTTTTTTAACGGAAAGTTCAGTGCTTTTCCGAGTTGCGGAAAGGAGGGTGTTTCGTTACCCGGGTTTATCAAGCAGTTGTGTCCCCATAAATAGTTGGTTTGAGTTATCTGCTTCCAACACTTCCAGAATGGAACTGGAATCTGCTAAAATTGAAGGAGATCTAATGCAAGCAGACAAGCGATAGTAGGAATTTAATGCAGTGGTGTTAAAATAAAGTAATAAAGCATTGGTAATGAACTCTTAACTTGTGGACACACAACAGTTCTCTGAATTGCAGATTGTTTTTATACTTCAGTACTTTCTCCATTATGAAGCAATTAACTCTTTTCCATTGTTTTCTAAGAACAAAAGCATTTGTTTCAAACGTGGCATCTTCCTCTCGTCCCAAATATCTTTTTGCAGTTTCTTAGTCTGTTTTGGATGAGAGATTCACGTTCTTCATAGTGTCAAAGGCACATGAGAGGCTGATCTGAATTTTCATGTATTCAATTTCCTAGCGCACAAGTATTGTTGAGGGTTGAGTTCTTAATATTTTTTCCCAGTAAAATTAATATTTATTTCATTCATAAGAAGCATCTGCAGAAAAGTGCAAATGTCTACATCCTCACAAGGTGGTGTAGATTTTAGCAAATTATTTTATTTACCTTAAATTGTGGTTTCCTCTAATCCTCACAGTAAATCTAGATTAGCAGCGTGATATGCATTATAAAGTTTATGCTGCATCTTCAGAACATCAGTTATATTTCATAACTGAAAGCGCTTGACTTTGCCATCTTATTTCAGCGTGTTTTACTTCCACTGCCTGCTCTTTGAACTAATCAACAGCAATCAAAAGGGGGGAGGAAACACAGAATGTGCAAAAGGAAACAGGGTGCTGTAATTCAATCCACGCTTGGAGAAACAAAACATTGACTGGTACTTACTTTGATGGAAATGAAATATGATTTAAATTTCTTAGTCCTACAGCAACAACAACAAAAATCCAACAACAAAAGGGTTGTGAATTTGTTTTTAAGGTAAGTTTGTATTGAATTGGAAGCGTGCCTTCAGTGTTAGGGGACAGGAATAAAACCTGATGCACCACTTGCTAATTTAATACTTATTTGTTTGTGCTCAGCTGGTGTGCTATTATGAATATTATTAGCCAGGGTGGGAGACAGGTAATTTTAAAAGAAAATATAAATTGTTTTCCTTAGGGCTTTCCTGAAGTCCTTTCATATTCTCAGAATGTAAAGGACATTATAGATACTGAATATTTAAGATTGATAATTTTGTAAAATGGAGTTTGGAGCATTAGTTACTTGTAAAAACTCTTTATATCTTAGACTGTACAGGAGGTTAGACTGGGTAGCCCTAAAATCTAAAGGTGTATTTCTGGTCCAGCTGAATTAATGAGCTGTTTTGTCATTGGCATAACAGGGGCAACAGTTCAACCAGTGAGTCTTTTACAACCAGTGTGCTCTCTAAACTTGAAAATGTGCACAAGGCTGTATACAGATAATCCATGCTCAAGGAATTTGTAATATTATATAAATAATGCATCGAGCAATGGGGCAGTGTTTGCTCTTTATTTGAACTTTGTTTTTAGTGAAGATACATTCTTTGAGATTCCCTGCAACAGAATTTGAAGATGCAAATCCTGTGCTTAGATAGAAGAGAGAAAGAGGCAAAGAACCTTATGCTGTCTGCAAGGGGCAGCACAATATTTTCCTGAATGAAATCTGCAAGTTCATGTAAAGGTTTTGTGGCAATAAATGCTTCACAGTTCGATAATCAAGCAAAAAAATAGTGATTTTATGAATAATTCTAATGATGATGACTTAATTTATGTAGTAACTTAAGCAGCATGTAAACAGACCTTTGAATAGATTCTGTTGATACTTGCACGAGACTCGTATTCCATAATTACAGAATTCCTTGGGCTTTGTTTTCAGACCCTCTTTTCATCAGGGCACAAGCTAAATTGTGGAATTTAAGCACATTGATTAAAATCCATCTTTGCTGCATTCCACCATTTTTTCAAATGTAGCTTGTTGATTTTTCCTTGTAAGGCTGAAAAACCTTGTACTTTCTTATTGCATTGTTGAAATCTCTCATCCTCATGCAACTTTGGTTTTAAGAAGAGACAACTTCTTCGAGAAAATTTCATAGTTATTTTGACAAAGTAGAACAGCAATATTTGAAAGGCTATTCCAAAGGATGCGCCAAACACACTGGTAGGTGTGGTTTAACCACCAGGCCATTCTGTTCTGTATTTTCTTTTTTTTTGTTGTTTTTGTTGGAGTTGTACATTTAAATAATTCTGGAATATGACAGAACTTAGCCTGCTCTTGGGAGGTTTTTATTCCAGGTTTCATTTGATTTGATTCAGAAATGGGATTTGATCTCACCTCTGCCACCTCCCAGGTCAGTGACCGCTGTTCTAGGTGATTTAATTATTTGCTCTACTTTCTGCATTTGTTCATTGAAGTTTTTTTTTCCTCAAAAAGAAGCAAGTGTAAGTCTCAAAATTTTACAGGATGAAAAATTTTATTTCTGCCCATGTCTTCTACAAAATGTTCGCTCTTGAAGGTAAATCAGTTCATAATATCCATTTTCTTACTGACAAGCCGAGCAGCCTTTGGTTTGAGGTGCTGTATATGTTAGAGGAGGTGACCTTATCTTAACACTCACCTTTTATTCTTTTGATCAAAAAACCCCACATTTATTGGCACAAAGCCGTATGGGAGATACAGAAGTCCTACTATAAATTCTGCCTTGTTTTTTTTTTTGGCTCTGCTTTTTAATGCCAAAAAGCTTTGAAAAGACACTTGGAATCCACAGGGGAGAGATAAATTAGACTCCAGCTGACATGACTGAATTTTAAACTACTGAATATTTTACCGTTAGATTAGATAATGCTGGGTTCCACTAAGCATAGCATCAGTCTGTTTGGAGAGTTTTGTTTTCAGATGCAATTTAAAAATTGAAACCAGCAGCCCAAACCATTGAATATCTTTAACTCAGTATGTGATTCACCATCTTGCTCGAAACTGGCGTAAGACTTTTCTGCAGAGTTTAGAGAAATTTGACCTTTCCCAGCATTCCTTGTAAGGGATCTCAATTTCATGCCTTGTTGATTAGGGTTCACCTTATTCTCCAGGAGTAGCAGAAAAATTATTCAAAGAGCTTCCTTGGACCAGCTGCTTTCTGGCTGGCGTTGATAAGGAGGAGGTGCTGTCTCTGTCGCTTCTGAAAGTGGCTGCAGATGGTAAATCCTGCAGTTCTCCTCTCCCACATGATGTAGAAACACTTTATCATCCTGCTTCCTCTGACCCCTCTCTCAGTCCTGCTTGGCAGTTGGTCCCGGACTGGGAATTTTGTTGTTTCCTTTCTCTCTCTCTTTTGTTGGTTTGGTTTGGTTTTGTTTTGTTTTAAGTGAAAGATGAGGTAATCCAGTACTGGCATGCTAAGTTGGCTGATCCAATGGAAATAATTACATTTATCGTATTCCTGAGAAGATGCATTTAATTAAGTAACTGAAGACAATGGCGCTGAAAACATGCATCATTTGCTTACTTGGATCTTTTAAATATGGTCAGGTCACAAATGTTTATGAGGCTCAAAACACGAGTGCAAAGCTGTATATTTTTGCAGTCAGACAATGCAGGTTCAGTAGGCTGAGACACATCCTAGAGCATCGTGCTATGAATTCTTTTGGCCAGAAAGAGGGAGTGGGTGAGTGCCAGTCATCTGCTGGTGTGGATCAGTGAACTGAGGATAATTGTATTCTGCTTTTTATTTTCATTCATTCAGTTTAAAATGGAAAAATAAAAGTTCATTTTGGAAATGTTTCTTGACAATGGTGAAATCTTACAAACTGGAGAGAGAGAAAGATGCCTGGATCCTTCTCAGAAATGCTTCTCTGTGGATATGTAGTGCCTTTAGGGCAGCTTTGAGGTTCTGCAGTGAGATAAAACTAATGGGATCTTTCCGGTGAAGCTTCACTGTTGCTCTGATGTTGCAAACAGGATCATATACCCCTCAGTCGCATGTTGATAATCACTTCTCTGCAAATGGTGATTCATTTGATCCGTTTGCTAGATATGGATCTTCCTCCTTTTGAGAAGGGGGAGGATATTTTTCAGCCTCAGGATTGCAGTAGGTGCAGAAGAGGCTGCTGAGTTGAAGGTCAAACAGTGGGTTTTTTTTCCTTCTCCCTGTAAAACACTGAAATAAGCACTATGTGTTTTCTTTTAATATTGAGATGCCGCAAGGGCCTCATGCCCTTTATGGGGTAACACCTTTGTAACGTGTGACATTGAAGCCATTGCTTGGTTACTGGAGCACAAAAATTGTTTGGCATGAATTTGTGTCGCTGCATGTGCTCTTAGAAACAACAACCTGGAAGTGTGTAAAAACATATTTGCTCCTTGACTGATCTCGAATTCTTTAATTTCATGATTGTTTTAAACTCTTTTGGATTATTACTTTTCATAGGCTGAATTAGTGCTGCTATCAGGAGTTGGGTCCTCGGGCTTTTTCATGCTCCTCTTCCACAGGAGTGCAGTGAGAAAGGTGTTATGTCTTGTTTGCAGAGTCAAGGCTGTGATTTCAAGACCCGTACCCTCTTAGCCTGCCTGAAATGGGTACATGTGGTGCCTGGGAAGTCTCCACGGCTGGCTCTAAGTCAGATGGCACAATGCTCTCCGTGCCGAGCTGTCTGGGCTATCGGTACTGAGGTGCTGTGGCAGCACGGGCTGATTTCAGGATACACGTTAGATGTGATACTATTGTGTGGTACCATTTGCTTGGCTCAAATGATTTAGCATGGTGCCAGGGTACGGTCTCTTTCTGTTCTTGTACCAATGGGGAGAAGACAGGGATTCTAAGGGTTTGGTTTTGTTGGAAGAAGCCACCGTCTTCTGTTCCTTGTACTCCCTCAGCAGCACCCCTGTCAGCCCTGCTCTGCCGCCGCGCAGCTGGCTTTCCCGGCCTGCCTTCTCCGAAGCGCCTGCATACGAGACCTGTAATCAGGCCACACAAATGATTGTGCTGCCCGCTTTCACCCTTTTTCTTTCTAATTTTTTGGAACAGTTGTGTGTACATGAGTTCCTTTGCTGGCCTAATTATTTTTTTTTTTTTTCCCCTCTCCCCTACAGACTCATCTAGTCTTTTACATTGTGCTGATGTGCAGAAGCACAAGGGGACATTTGCATATATGCAAAGCCTTACAAAATGTGCTGAGAGGTGTAATCTCTTCTTGGGCAAGCTGTTTTCATTTTCTCACCTAACAGTCTTCCCCTATCCTGTCCTCCCTGTTTATTATGTTAAAGGTGCCTTCCATTTCTCCAATAAAATAGCCATTTTTTTTTTCACGGCAGTGGCAGCTTGTTACCCAGTGTATTCATCAGGAAAGATGACAGAAGTCTTTCTTACGTGTGCTAAGGCAGTTGGAGGTTGTAGAATAAAAGGTTGAGCGGTTCCCCCGCAGCCAGTGGTGCACAGTCCCCTCCGTGGTACGATGACCAGTGCAGCCAAACTGTCATGGAAAGAAACGTTTGCAACGTATGTGTGGCAGACCAATTTTAGAGGAAGGAGGACATAGAGAGTGTTTTGAGCCTAAACAAGGATGAGGTTGTACTGCTGAATTTTCATGGAAGTAGGGAAAGAGAATACAATTAAGGATGTTTGCACTTTAATTGTTTTCAGGGCACTTTTTCAAGTTAAGAGGGAAACTTTATAAAAGTGACAAAATCATATGCTGAGTATAATTGCAATTATCATGCATACACGGGAAGACTTTTTTGCAAGTCTGTAAAAATAGTAGAAAAATTGAATAATTTATTTATATTAATGCTTGGCATTAGACAAACAAGACATGCAGTTACTTTGCGTTCTCCAAATGGGCTTTAAGCATGTGTGAATTGAAACAAAGATGAGAGTGGTAAATTCTGCAGCGACTGGCCAAAGAGTGTGGTCCCGTGTTCAGTGGAACAGATCCCGTCACTCATCAGGAGGGGAACTTGGTCCTACACTGGGTCTATGTCCAGTTTCTTGTATCGTGCCTCTGTGCTGGTTCCCATGGGCTGTGTCCTGTAGAAGTCGGTGTGGAAGCTGTGCTATACCCCTGACACCAACGGGTCCATCACAGAGAACCCGCCCTCATGGGCACCACGGGGTTAGTGCGACCAGCCAACAAGGCGAGATGTGTTTCAGAGGTGACAGGCCACAGGATGCAGAGTGTTCCTGCAAAGCGTTCTGGTGCAGTTCATAGAAACATAAAAGTTCTTTCTGCCTGGAGAAAAGAGGGGGCAGGTTTACAATTATCCTATATTTGATAGCAGGTATTATTGAAATGTCCAACCAGAATCGCCTACTGACTCCATCAGCAGTTTATATACATGGAAATGTGCCTCATGCTACTGCCAGGCTTTGTCACAAATTGATGATTACGGGGTGCCAGCCTGTTTGAGCATCCAGTCTGAGAAACCTTAAAAAGGCTTCCCTTACCGAAAGTGCTGCCAAGCTGCTCGCCTGAGGATGTTTCAGCAGCGGAGGCACCTCAAGCTACTAAAGCTTTTTGAAAATCTTGGCTGTGAAGTCTGAAGCTGTGAATATATAATACGTGATGGCACCAGGCCCAGCTGGGGTCCAAACACACACATACGAGAACACATGAGAATATGAACAGTGCTAACAAGAGACGGATCCTGTGCTCCGCTGCTGCTCTCATCCCGATTCCATAAAATGGCATATGGAAATGAAGAATTTACTCTCTGCCCATTTCTTCTAGCCTTAAGGTTAAATTCTAAACTTTATGGGACTTTCTGGTTTCCTCTGTTTTTCATCTCCCCTTTCAACTTAACATTGCCTTTTAGTTTTATTATCTTGAGAGCTCAGAGAGATTCGGAATTTTATCTGCGGGGAAGCTCATTTGTTTTTAAATTATTTTCAGTCTGGAAGTTGGGAGATTACAGGCAACTGTAAAAGAAATTGCCTACGAATAAAAATGAGTTTCTTGGTTACCTGAAAACCCAAATGGGTTCAAAATAAGAGTTTAAAAGATGAGATTCTTTTGGCACGTTGATCCAATGATTTTACACCTCAAGGCCTGTTAAATAATGAGGGGGACTTGGATTTCTCCATCTCTTGTAGTCTGTTGAATTAGTCAAATGCTGAGCTGCGGTATGATGTGAGCGCTGTTAGATAACAAGCAAGTGTATGAGCGCCCTTACTCGGTAGTGCTGTTTCAGGCAGCGCTGTATCTAGAAATCGCAAAACTTATGATAAGGGAAGTGGGTTTCTCTACTCTGCAGGCACAGATCAGGCAAGGACCACTTCAGGGTGGACAGGCAGACCAAGACAGGGACCCCCAGCCCTGGGTGAGCGTCCTGGTTTGAGGTAAAACAGGATCAATTTTGATCAGTAACTTTGCTTCTTAGCTAGGCCTCTTCTAACTATTGAAATTAACAGCGTATTGTGCAGACAATGTTTGCTCTCTGAGTGATCAAACCAATGTTTATAGCTGATGCCCAGGCATGGGATGCAGAGAGGCTCTTGCTTATACTTATTGATATAACACCCAAGGCCAACCAACTTCGTTATGTGCCCCGTTGGAGGGTTGGAAGCGGAAAAGCGTAATGGGGTCCCACCTGTGGGGAGGAGCGGACAGGACAGGTGACCCAAAACTGACCAACAGCGTATTCCATCCCATCTGCCTCATGCTCAGTATAAAAGCTGAGGGATCAAAGGGTCAGCCCTCTTCCTTCAATGGCTGACGTCTGAGGAGGACTCTGTTCGTCTGCCTTTGGTCCCGATCCTGAATCCAGATCCGGAATCCAGTTCCCATCCGTCACTGAGTCCAGCCTGGGACTGCCCCAGTGCCAGCCGGTGTCGTGACTGTCATCCTGGGAGCTTGATACGGTTTTGTATATATTTCATTATTTCCTTTTATTTTATTATTAATATTTCATTAAAGTAGCTTAGTTCCTTCTAAACTCCTAAGTCTCTTTTTCCTCCTTTACCTCTCTCTTTGAAGAGGGGTAGAGGGGAGCATCCATCAGTCCCATCTGGGGTCCCCCATGTCCCCAGTGGCCGATTTGGCCTAAACCACAACAGTGAGGTACTCGGCTGTGACATTGTGCTCATCATGGGCGCTGCTTCTCGCTACGGGCTGCTGAGCCCGGATGAACAGTGAGAAAGGAAAAAACCCCAGTGTGTTCCGGTGGAAATTTTAGTTCTGTCTTTGCATTCCCATCATTAGCAAATATAGGTTATCGGAGTTTGGTAGTAGGGTGATGTGGACCCTCATTAATTCCTAGATTTCCTTTGATACAAACTTTATGTCATGAAGAATGGTTTTGGTGCATCAGAAAAACGATATGGCTGTCTTTGAGGTTTTTCTGTTTTGTGAGACAGGTAAAAATAAAATAGTTTTTAATGGATGGTTAAGTTTAATGTGATTAATAGAAGATAATTTTCCTGTTCTGTGGATAGGAAGATGATATATATGAAGAAACAGAATAGAAAACCTGGAAGTAATCTTTTATTCCCAGGCTTTTCTTTTCTTCTGCTTTCCCTTTATTCAGTTTCTTTTTCTCCACTCCTCCCGCTTTTTTTTTTTTTGTCACTTTACTGTCACCGCTTTGCTTTTAGGGAGAGATAATTGTGAAAAGAAAGAAGTTTAAAACTAAAACATTTCAAAGTTTGCCTTCAAATATTTTCTAAGGAAACTCAGATTGCATGTGGTTTTCTATTTCAAGTTCTATGCTGTGCTGTCCTTGATAAGAAACTTCAGTGGTTTGAATGAACACCAAAGTTTCAGCCTAAAGCAAGAAAACTGGCAAAAAAACCCCAACTCAAGGCTGTCTTTTAATGGACAATGTTTGTTCCTTTCTGCTATGATTCTCCTGTGACTGTGATCAGGAATTCTAAGGACTGTGGTACCTGCCAGTAAACCGGTACAGATGCACACACGCGCACACACAGTGGGAGGAAAAACACTGTATTTGATCTGAGGGATCAAACATTTTGGGGAATCATCTGATCTCAAGGATATCTGCTCCTTCCTTTCCCCACATCTTTTTTTTTTTTTTTTTTTTTCCAAAAGATGCATCCCTAATCAGGCTTTGTCACCGCTCTGTAAACAGCAGACCTGTTAGCAGTGCTGAAAGATAAAGGGATTGGCAAAGAAAGGAGAGGGAGGTTGTCTCTGCATTGGTGTTTTAAATATTTATTCTAGATGTGTGCCAGACAACTTGCTTCTGATTTGGAGGAAAGGGACCCCAAACACTAAGTGATGCAAAACCAGAGCAGTATTATGCAGGTTGTAATCATTGTTTATTGTATTCCTATAGCATATATTATCCTGTTGAGAATGTAAAAGCTGCTCTTTTGGGTCACAGCGCTGGTCCCATCTTGTCTTCTCTCTGACAGTGGCTGGTGCCAGCTACCACCAAGTAACCCTTGGTGCATAGGAGCAGGAAGGGTCTCAGGGCAGCGCTTTTGCAATCCTACAGGCCGAGCAGTAGCTTAAATGCTTGCCCAGAGCTGCCAGAATTTGGGCTGAGATAGTCGTTCCTCTGCAATGCCTCCCTTTGATTTCTCGAGAGGTCTGTGTGTTTGGCGGGGATGGGCCTGGCAGTGAAGTTAAAAAAAGAGCTTGTTCTTGATTTGTTCCCTGTTTTCCTGAAAACGTAACAATCATTTTGAGTTTGGATAACAATGTGTTGTCTTCTCTTTCAGATTTTCCCAGAATTTCTCATGACGGAACAACTTTCTGGCCAGCTCTGCCCAGTCACTGAGTGATGGGACTGCAGGATCTGGAAGGTGCACCCTGGTGACATGGATGCAGCTTTGCAGTGGTGCTGCTGTAACCTGGATGAGGCCAGGTAAGGCACTGATCGCTTCAGCCATCCTTTGCTGTGAGGATGTGCCCACTGTTTGTTTGCCTTTATGCTGTTGTACTTGCCACTTTCTTCTGCCTGATGGTAACTTAATAAGACTTAGAATTGATGTACCCAGAGCCGAGGGGTGTGACACACTCCCGTCACCAGGTTTCTACTGTAACAGTTTGCCTAAATAGTCTTTCAAAATTATATTCAATTCTTATATTTATAGCTGCCTAAAGAAAACTTGGCCAGCCATCCTGCTTAAATGAAATGTTCCAAAAACTTGCTGAGAAGCTCAGCAATTATACTTTCCCTTTTGTTACCTAATTCTGCTAACTTTTATTATTATAGACCTACCAGTTGCCTTTACTAAAATCCCATTTGCCTGCTGACAAGCTCATAAGAAGGATGGGCAGCCGGGAGCTGAGCAAGCCCTGGCTCTCAGGAGGGGCTTCTGGATTCCTCCAGGCTTTAACACCAGATCTGAGGGTGCTTTTGCAATGGAAATGGCTGTGTTGTGTACAGAAGAGGCTTTGTCCTCATTGCCAGGAGATGTTTGTCATTTTTGAAAGTACTAAGCAAGGCAGAACTATGCTGACTGGGGTTTCCTTGTGCTTCCCAGTCCACTCGTGGCCGGTGTACTTGTCTTCGGGTGTTTTGATGTGCCAGAAAGTCTTCACTGGTGTGGCTATGCTTAAAGAGTGGTGCAAGTATATGAACAAAGGACCTCATTGACACAAACGTCTTCTCCAATAAGAGGGTTTAAAATACACTGGTAAGCTTCTCAGTAGACATGAAGCTAAATCCAGTTCCTCCAGGAATAGAGGGCACCGATGATAGCTTTTTTTTACTGGTGTAACTGTATCTATGCTAAGGCTTTTGCTGGTGTAAATCCACTGTATAACATCCAGGGAGCAGTGGCGGCAGGGTGTGTGCTGAGAGGGAGGAGCAGAGGAGATGGTGACTGCGTCTGGCTCATGCTGAGCAGTGACGAGAGTGGAGAAAAGGGGTTGCTGCTGCATCACTGAGCTCCTGGTGAACCTGGCCCTCGGCCCGCAGGTCTCTGTGGGATGCAGGGAGAGTTTCAGTCTGTATTCATACAGAATCTAGCCTAATGGTACTTGACAAAGGTGCGTTGGTGTTGCAGTAGTACAAATGTGGCACAGCTATGGAGATGTTCTGCATGGACTACTAAAAAGTGCACTCATCCTCAGCAGCATGGCAGCCTGTCCCATAAATGGAGAATAAGTATTTATATTGGGGAAGGACTTTTTACAAGGGCATGTAGTGATAGGACAAGGGGGGAATGGCTTCAAACTGGAAGAAGGTGTATTTAGATTAGATACGAGGAAGATATTTTTCACTCTGAGGGTGGTGAGGCACTGGAACAGGTTGCCCAGCGATGTTGTGGAAGCTTCATCCCTGGAGGTGTCCAAGGCCAGGTTGGACGGGGCTTTGAGCACCCTGGTCTGGTGGGAGGTGTCCCTGCCCAGGGCAGGGGGCTGGAACTAGATGGTCTTCAAGGTCCCTTCCAACTTAAACCATTCTATGATTCTATTTCACCTTAGGGACCTAGTTGCCCTATAGAAAAGAAGAGGGCTCTGCAAACGTGGGGCCAGCCTTTCTTTCCGTGGAGCCAAGCAGCACGTCTACCTTTCTGTCCTTTTAAGACGTGTGAATTTATTTAGGCAGGTGCCTGCCTAAAGCTGTTACCAAAGCCATGAAGGCATTTCTGCTGTACCTCCATTAGAAACCCAGCACAATCAAGCCAGAGATATTTTTTTTTTTAAGTCCTTCAAAGGCAGCTTCTGTCTTATCAAGGTGTCAAGGTGCTCGGAACAGGTTTCGCTATGTGTATATAGCACTGTAATTCTTTCTAGCTTCAATGTGTACTTGAAAAGGAAAAAGTGTAATTTCCTCAGTCAGTACATAACAGCTTCACAAATTCTACATGGGATGATTTATCACTGGCTAAAAAGCACTGGTTTTTCAACTCTTAACTCTATGGGTTTCCTGCATAAATCCACCAGATTGTCACTGATCTGTTCAAGTTGCTGTAAAGAAGTCATAGGCAGAATTTCTTTTTTGTTTTTTTTTTTTTTTGTTGAGCATCAAAAGTTGACTTTCTGACTGCACAGCAGAAATACTCTATTTGCTACTTACATGAGCATAATTTTGTGACTAAATTACTTAAGTCAGCAACTAATTTCACTGCTGCCTCAGACCTACTTTAAATGAACAGGTATATTCATCAATCACCTCCCTTCTTCTTCGAGTACTGGTCTAATCAATACGTGACAGAGCTATTTAAACACTTTCTTATTAAAAAAGAAAAGAGGAAAAAGTGAGGATAAACAAAACAGCAGTAGTGGGAATTTTAGGGACAGACATTGAAGTTTGATGTTAATTCTGCATTAGGACTTTCTAAGTCATTAAGCAAGAAGGATTATGTAGTGGTACCCTTCCACCCAGGGCCCTAAAGGAATGGGGCGTGCTGACTGCAACATTGTCAGGTATCTGTATGCAACCACAGCTTCGGAGCTTGAGCAGTTTGAAAATGCCTAAATGCAAGGGGATCATGGTGTGCTGAACAGCACGAGCACTTAAAGCACATCACTGTCATACAAGGCAAAGGAGACACCTCGGACTGTGCTCTGCGATGGCTGTCAAATACTCAGATGGCAAAGTGTCTTTCTCAGGAGTCTTATGTACTGGGAAAAGGGCCGGAAAGGGATGAAATAAGGTCTCTGGAATAGCTGTGGTGTGCTGGATCTTTTAGACCCTACCATCTCTCAATGAATATGACTTTTGTTAATGTAAATGCAGCACTGCAGCCTCGTTGCAAGAAACGGGTTCTGTATTTCTGTATTGGTCACAGCTGAACTCTACGGAAGGATATCAGTACAACCTACTGGCTGAAAAAAAAGTGGGACATTTTAAAATACAGGTATTGAAGGAATTATTGTGCAGTGATGCCTAAGCCAAAAGGCATGAGAAAACATCATCCTGATACTGGATGTGCTCAAAGATAACTCCTCTCTGGTCAGCTGAATGACTCTGGGCTTATGTGGCTTTAGCAGAGAGTGTCATTGCAGAGATGAAAGGGGGGGGGGGGGTGTCATACGTTATTGAGAGTTTATACCCGATCAGCCTTTGTGTTTTGGTCTGTGATACCAGACTAGTAGTACACAGTCAGACCTATCTTGTGAGTGCTTTAGAGAGGGCTTAACTTCCTCTCTTCCTTTACAACAACGGAATTTTTACCAGTGCTTCAACTGAGGCACCTGATGCTGCAGAAACGCAAATAAAGAGCACTGCATAGTGCTCTGGGTCCGTTCGATAGGTGTGTGACCAAGGAGAGAGGGGTTGTGAAAAGTTCTCCATTGAAACAGCCCTGTTGCTCCACAGAATGATTTTGCCCAGAGCTTTACACCTTGTCATAGTTTACCAGCACTCTGCAGCACGTTCCTGAGGTACTTTGGACTAATAACATGTATTTATGACATTAGCTTTTTATTGCTCATCTGAGCGATGATTCTTTCCACAGCAGTCTGTGCATCAGGACTCTGCGAGTGGGGGGGGGGGGGGGGGCACATTTTGTCCTCACAAGGAGAGATATAACACAAACCTGTTGCGAAGAGCTCAGAAAGAGCCTCAGTTTGCAGGAATGCTGCAGAAATGGCCCCAGGTGAAGGCAGGATGCGCGGCATTATGCAACTGATGATAGCTGCGGGCATGGAAACTTTTGCTACCCAATTAAAACTCAAAAGCCCCATAGGGCTCTACACATCGCTGGAAGTTACCATTGCCCTTTTCTGTATTTTGCAGCATTGAGGACTTTTTGGGTTTATTGACTTATTTTCCACTCTCAGCTTTCATTCTCACGCTCCAGAAGAGTGAAGTGGTTAATATGTGCTTGCAAACCAGAAATGCTTATTGTTAGAAATGTGATTATCATTTGTTTTAGAAAATTAGAAACATAAATTAGTGCTTTTATAACATGATTCATTTAAAAGAAATGTTTATTCTGGCTGTAGTTTTGTCTAATTTTACTCAATGCAGTTCCAAAATCAGTTAGATATAAGCTTTGTTTGCGAGCTCAGCGTTTTAAGAGCGAGACTGAAGTTCTTGCATGAATGACATCCTTCTCTCTTTGTGCTTAAAACTCCCTACCTACACATTTAACATAATGAAGGCTTAATAACTTTCTTTTCTCTCTTTAAGTATACCAGTACATTAGTTTGTTCTCCACCTGCAAAGCTGCGTGTACATGTTTAATCACAAAACCTGTTAAATCCATTATTACTTGCAGGACGTGCTTTTATAATCAGATATTTTTCTTTTCCAAAGTTAAAAGATGCTTGACTATTCAGAAAGTGCCGGTCTCTCTCTGGACATTGTGTAGTGCAGCTGCTGCATTTTAAAGAAATCTGAGAGTTGCAGATCAGCTTCCCTGTGGAGGAGACAACAGAGAATCAGTATATTAAATGCATCTCTCTTTATTTACATACCTATGCCAGTGCTGGAACAGACGCCAGCACAAAACAACCACTCTGATAAATCTGCCTTCCAGAAATGCCACCCTGAAAGCTAACGACACCTTCCTGGGAAGCTTCTCGAGCCTAACAATTGCTAGGGTAGGAAAAAATCCCCAGAAAGCAAACTCTGCTAACTGCTGCTGATTTTCTCCAAGGGTGGCTGCTGAACAAAACTTAAAATTAACAGCTGTCTTCAAAGATTAAAGCCTAACTCACATGTTGGAGAAGCGGTTTGAAACATTCTGTATAGTAATAAAACAATTTGTTGACTCCTGTCTTAACACTACGTTAATATTAACAGAATGTGCTCAGCTTTGGAGCTAGTAAAAATTGCAACTGTTTTGTGTTTGACAGGAAAATAATTGATTGCATCACAGTGTTTGGCCTGATATACTTGGGTGCTTATGGCTGCATCTACACTACTGTTTTAGGTTGGATCAGGAGCATACTTTTGAAGTAAATCTCCCAGTCATTCCCACATACTGTACTTGAATTTGCAGAGGTCAATTGGAAAACATGCTCCAGCTGCTAAGGGGTGCTCAGTCTGCGGGGATCAGTCTAGAGCTTAATCTGAAGTAATCAATGCTGAAGTGTAGCCAGGCAGCCTTCAGCGGTCCGGATGCACCTCTGTTCCATGACCTTAGAAGCATGGCTTGTCCACCGAAAGGCTGCTTCTCCTGGGGATAAAAGAGCTGGGTTCTCAGTGGTGGTGCAGAGGATCCACTTCAAGCCGTAAGAATTCCTTTATGTTTGTATATGGTAGTAACCTGTCCCTGGGTGATGTGAGATCTAGGTTAGGAGAAAACTTCTCTTAGCGGTAATTATCCATTGTACCATGTCTCAAATCCCTTTTGTTTCCTTCCTTTGAAAACGTCTGGGGCTGCTGTTCTTCTTCTATTTGTGCATACTTCTAATACCTGCTAAAATCAATGCCTCTAAGGAAGGATTCCTTTTCATCAGTGCAGTAGGGTACAGCTCTGCCTTCCAAAACCCTGGGTTGGCAAAACAAAACCAAAGCTGAAATACTCCCTCCCGCTGCTCCTCTAAATCCCTGTTGATCTGTAGGGGACGGGAGAAGAGAATTGCTCCCTTCAAAGACAGGAACATTCAGATGAAGAAATTTTAAAGCTGCACGTTTGTTTCAAATGGATCCTATTTAGCTTGACAGTAAAAGAGCCACAGGGCTGAATTTTATTACACATTTGTGCAACAGGCATTAAATGTTTCATGTTAAGAATATATTAAATTGTTTTAAAAAAAGAAACGCACAGCCACATTCAGAAAGAACAGATACAGAAAATGAGTAGCATTCCTGTGAGATTTTTGTGCATTTAAAACCTGAAGATTGAAAAAAGAAAGTGCTGAAGATAATACAGAGGATTTTATCACCTCTCCTGGCCTGGCTGCCTCTGTGTGCTTTTTTGTGGGGAGTGGCTTTTTGGGGTGGGTTTTGTTGTTTGTGGGGTTTTTTTTGTTTATTTGTTTGTTTTTGGTTTTTTGGTGGTTTTGCCAGTTCAGAAAAGCACTCACCTTACTTCAGAGGTGTCAGTAATCCCATCATTACTTCAGCTTTTGATCATGGACTCACTGGACCAAGGCCTTCATGAAAAGTCAGGCCCAAGCTAATGCTCTCAGAGTGGTGTGGAAATCAACTTGTGCATCAGTCCTGAAGAACCAAATCCTCACGTCTTTCTTTTTGTAGTCTCTTTGATTTTGGGTATCCTCAAGAATTCTTGCTCAGTAAAGGTGAGAATTCTGCCTCTCCGCAGGGCTGTTTGCAGAGAGAGCGGCTATTGGGCACAAGTGAGATGATGGAGATGGACCTGACTGAGCAAAGATGTGAAAAAAATGTGCAGCGTTATAACTCCTTGACTTCACTTTGAATTAAAGGAATCTTTTTGCTGTAGGTGAGTGTAGCGTTCATGCACCGTTAACTTTGAAAGGAAAAATATTTCTACTGGCCGTAGGTGTGGGGCAGTTTTCTTGCTGTAGTCTTCACTATAGTCACATCAACACTGTAGTGGGGTCCTCTTGTGTTTGCCACTAATTGATATGTGTCTTTGGTGTTGGATTATTTGGAGGGTTTTTTTTGCTTCATATCCTCTCGCAGTAGCAAAGAAATGCTTTCTTCAACACTGAAAGCGGTATGAGTGTATTCTGACCTGGGGAGTCGTAGTAAGGCAGATACACAGATTGCTAATTGCGCTGCCTCTAATTGTTTCCATTTCATAGGCAACTTATACCCTGTATTCTTCTGTTTCCATCTGGCATTATGCACACATTCTTTAATTTCTGCTTCTGCCTTTTAGCCACACAGCATTAACTATATTATAGATGCCAGGGTGGGAAAACGCCATCCTTGGAAGCATGTGGGGAGGGGTTGGCAAAGAGTAAATGACTGGCATTAATCATGCTACAATTAGATTTCCTTGTTGAGACTTTGATATGTTTTTAGGTGACCAGGCTAACAAACTGCCAGTTTCTTGTCATCAACAAGCTCTGTGCTGATTAGCATCCACTCTTCTCAATAAGAGTTTCCTTTTTCAGCATGTTAGAGGAGTAATTTGGGTAAAAGGATACTATCTTCTGTGCTGTATATTGGTGCGATCCAACATTCATGGACTTACCTCTGATATCAGAATGGCTCCTTCAGTGGCAAAGATAGTGGGACTGGAGCAATACAGAGTGGGTATTGCGGTCACCTAGGGTTGATGTACACATCTGGGAGCATTGAAAAGGGCCCCATGTGTTATGCAGATGAAATAAAGTGTGGGTTCAGCTGTTTAATTACATAATAGATCCTGAAGCAGCATTACTACTGAGGTTGACTGCACAGAGCAAAGACCCAGGGTTTCACGAAGCGATGGCTTCCCCATCTCCAGCAGTCTCCAGCTGCGACCAGATGTGTCTCTGAAATACAGACTTTGGGCAAATGCAAGTTCTTAGTGCTGCATGGGAGCAATTCAGTAAAGCAGAAAACCCCTGCCTATGCGGAGTAGATGTTTAATCTGGTCTAAACTCTATGTATTAATAACACTAAAAGAGAAGAAAATACCTTCCAGGCCTGCAGATACAGACTTTCCTTTGAATACATTTCCCGAAGCACCAGAAGCACCATGTCTGAAGGGTGATTTGTAATCTTAGCAGATTCTGAATCACCCAGGATACTTTCTGCAAGTGGGAACTCAACGTGACTCATGTTTTACCACTGGAGGTTTCTCAGAGCAATGCTGTTTTGACAGCAGCAGTGTGGCTTTTGTGCTATCCTTCAGTTTATCAGAGGACTTATATCTTAGGTTTGTTACTAAGACTTCATTTCACTATCTGGGAAGCCTTGTCGGGTTATGACCATTTGCTCATATGAATGGCTTAAGGCTGTTGACAAATGCTCTTATCTAGACTGGATTATTTTCAGAAGCCTTGTACATGTTCTGTCAAAGATGTGGAGCTTGGCATGGACCATAACCTGGTATAGAGGGGTCTAAATAAATTTCTCCAATCTTGATATCTTTATCCAGAGTAGAGATGTGCCAATATAGAGATCTATATGAGCTTTAAAGCTATTATAGATTTAAGGTAATGGCCTTAAAATATCTGAATATTGTTCTTTTGCCTGATATCCCCTCTTGATCATTTTATATTTTCTCTCGTTTCTCGTACAGTAACAAAGGCAGACTTCCATTCATGTTGTGGGAGCCACAGGGTCGTTTAGTAGTGTGGTCTCTGTCCTGAAAAGCTTAGTTCTGATAAACGAGATAAAGTAAGGGTGAAGTGAGCATTACCTATGCATGACTGAAGAAGAATGATGCAGGGAGAAGGCTAGCTCACATAATTATCACCTGCTGATGCTGCTAATTGACATGTGATCTCCAGGAGTTTGATTTAGGATCTTCTGTACAAGACCTTCCTTTTTCTTTGCTATGAGTGAGCTCTTTTGAGTGATTCTTGCTGTCTTTTTAGTGACAAGGGGCACAGCAAGTCTAGAAGTAGTGTGAGAAGTATGCTTTCCACAGTTGTGCTTTGTGGCTGGACCTGATTGTATAATAAAAGCCATGGAAATGATCGTAACATCTTCCTGAATCTAGTGGGAAGCTAAACATCAAGTTTTAAAGCACTCCATAGGACTTTTTTTTTTTTTTCTTCTTCCTTGGGATGCTGATCTACAGGATTTTTCTCTATCAGTTATGGTAATTGCTTCATGTCTCAGTCACTTTTCTCCAATTCATTGTTCACAAAAACCTGTGCCTGAACTTTACATATGCACATTCTGGCTGCATAATCCAGGACCAATCTAAACCTTGAGTGCTTTATTTATCTGAACAGGTAGAACATTTCCGCAGGCTACTTTTGTTTACCTGTATTTTCTGATTACTTTCTGATGCAGAGCAAAACTGAAGAAAGAAACCAGGGTGGCAAGTAAACATGCTCTTCTAGTTCCTGGAGAACTGTCAGCTGTGCACAGATGGCCTTAGGAGAGAGGAGGCACTTCAGGCTTCTTAATGAAAAAAAAAAAAAAAAAAGGAACATGCTGGTTACTGTGTGAGTGATTCATCCGTTCAGCTACACTTGTCTTTTCCGTGCACTTCTTATGCTTCTTAATATTATGTGGTACTTAAGAATAAGCATCTATTGCCTATTCATCCTCTTAGTCATGGCAGAATGAAAAGCAAATGTGAACTTCCTCCCTCCTCTATCACCAAGTTCATTTTGTCTTGGCGTTCAGTAGACCTTGAAGGAAAGGGCTGAGTGACTTGGTCATACTGGAGCAGTAACAAATCAGATGGCATCTCCATATGTGATAGACCAGGAGGTTTTGAAGCTGTGCATCTGCTTTTAAGAATCAAGCTTAAAAATGAATTGACAGTCAGGTCAGATGGGCATCACAGAGCTACTCGAGCAGGTGATATAGCAGTTACAATGCAGAAGGCTCCTTTGAATTTCCCAGTATACAATTTGTGTGCAGTCAGCTGAATCTGAATGTGGACTGGAAGATGCAAAGTGGTAGTGTCTGGCCAGGCTGCTGTTCTCTGAGATACGCCCTAGAATTAAAGCCAGAAATTTCTTTAGCTCTTGCAGAGATGCTTGGAATATACCTCCATTATTAAATTAAATGACTATTTCTACTTCTTTAGGTATCACGTTAATGTTTTGTCAGCAGAACTTGGCTTGATACTGGATGCTTCTCCATCTCTGGCTCAGGGATTTTGCATACTTTACAAATAAAGCTATTGAGACTGTCAGAATTTTATATACTGTGTTATATATTATTATTGGGGAGGTCCCAGCCGACTGGAGGTTGGCAAATGTGACACCCATCCATAAGAAGGGCCGGAAGGAGGATCCGGGGAACTATAGGCCAGTCAGTCTGACATCGGTGCCTGGGAAGGTCATGGAACAGATCATCCTCAGTGCCATCACACGGCACGTGCAGGAGAACAAGGTGATCAGGCCCAGTCAGCATGGGTTTGTGAAAGGCAGGTCATGCCTGTCAAACCTGATCTCCTTCTATGATGAGGTGACCCGCTTAGTGGATGAAGGAAAAGCTGTGGATGTTGTCTACCTGGACTTTTGCAAGGCTTTTGACACCGTTTCCCATAGCATTCTACTGGAGAAACTGGCTGCTCGTGGCCTGGACAGGTGTACCCTTCGCTGGGTAAAAAACTGGTTGGATGGCCGTACCCAGAGAGTGGTGATAAATGGAGTTAAATCCAGTTGGTGTCCAGTGACAAGTGGTGTCCCCCAGGGATCGGTGCTGGGACCGGTTCTCTTTAATATCTTTATTAATGATCTGGATGAGGGGATTGAGTGCACACTCAGTAAGTTCGCAGACGACACTAAACTGGGGGGGCGTGTTGATCTGCTTGAGGGTAGATTGGCTCTGCAGAGAGATCTGGACAGGCTGGACAGATGGGCTGAGGCCAATGGTATGAGGTTCAACAAGGCCAAGTGTCGGGTCCTGCACTTGGGTCACAACAACCCCATGCAGTGCTACAGACTGGGGGCGGAGTGGCTCGAACGCTGCCTGGCAGAGAAGGATCTGGGGGTGTTGGTGGACAGCTGGCTGAGTATGAGCCAGCAGTGTGCCCAGGCAGCCAAGAGGGCCAACAACATCCTGGCCTGCATCAGGAATAGTGTAGTGAGCCGGAGTAGGGAAGTAATCATCCCCCTGTACTCGGCACTGGTGAGGCCTCACCTCAAGTACTGTGTTCAGTTTTGGGCCCCTCACTACAAGAAGGACATTGAGGTGCTGGAGCGTGTCCAGAGAAGGGCTACCAGGCTGGTGAGGGGTCTGGAGGACAAGCCTTATGAGGAACGACTGAGGGAGCTGGGGTTGTTTAGCCTGGGGAGGAGGAGGCTGAGGGGTGACCTTATCACCCTCTACAACTACCTGAAGGGAGGTTTTAGAGAGATGGGGGCTGACCTCTTCTCCTACGTGGCAAGTGATAGGACAAGAGGAAACGGGTTCAAGTTATGTCAGGGCAGGTTTAGATTGGATATTAGGAAGCATTTTTTCACTCAAAGGGTTATTAAACATTGGAATGGGCTGCCCAGAGAGGTGGTGGATTCACCATCCCTGGAGGTGTTTAAGAAAAGGGTAGATGAGGTGCTTAGGGACATGGTTTAGAAATGGGTGTTTTTAAATCAGGGTAGGTTAACGGTTGGACTTGATGATCTTAATGGTCCCTTCCAACCTCACTTATTCTATGATTCTATGATTAATAAGACTTTGTGGCGTGTCCTGCTCTGGAAACAATAACACAGTTCTGAAGATGCCTGTGGAAGCCAGCGAAGGCCGTCCTGCTGCAGCAGTTGTGGCAGTGCTGCTTCTTGCTCATCAGAAAACATGAAGAGTGTAAAAATAATTACCAGTTTCTGCTGTCTGTAAGGATGGATTTGCTTCCTTTGGTGCAATGTCTCACTCTACCACTGCTCACTCAGGCAGCTGCAAAAGATCCATCTTTTGTTCCAAGTTCATGGAAAATACTTGAATAGGACTTTTCTTTCTGCTGACTGCCTACACGTCTTTGTCCAAAATCACAAATGTGCATTAGGAGATGAGGCACAGGTGCCTGTGTGTTGGTTTGAACCATTTTCAGTATTCCTATACCTGCTCTAGGATAAGGATCATTATCCTGAATTTTGTTCTTAGTTTTATCTACTTAATTCCATTCAAAACAGTACACTAAAATGCAGATGCCATTCTGGAATATCAGTTCAAGTAATTAAAGGAGAAAGATTTCAAAATTCAGGAGCCTGTAATTTAATTTACTGGAGGAATTGTTAAGAAAGCCTAATTGTTTGCTCTGTAGCATCATCACCTTCATCTATTTTATTGCATGAATATTTAACAGGGGTCCTTTTGTGAAGACAATACAAGAAAAAAATATTATCATACATCGTAAGAGCTAATCATGTATTTCCCACAGAATTGTTAATAGTCTATGTTTATACATTACTTTTTTTTTTTTTGAAAGGTTTACAAAATACATTAGTGCTGTGAGTTCAGCATTGCTTCCACTGCTGTCTAGCGTTAAAGTCTTGGTTCAGTGGGAACAAGACCAAATTTGAACAGAAAGAGAGCTGTACTCCGTGTCACTGAATGTTATTTGTTACTATGTGTGTTGTTACTTTACTACAAATATCTGCTACATATGAAAGGCTGTGAAAAGCAAGCAAAGCACATGCAAATTGTAGAAGAAACCATGCAAAATAGATTTTCCAAATGAAATATGACATGCCATGATAACTTCTTCAGCACTGAAGCAGAAGAATACAACGAGCCGCAGAGGAGAATAATTTGTTTACTGATCCTTTGCGCTGCAGTGACACACACAGTAGTCCTGGGCCAGGAAAGCGTCATGCAAAGTGCTGCTCAAGTACAGAGTGAAAAGTGTCTGTCAGTCAGAGCCCTGGCAGTCCGGCTGTCTGTGTCGGTAAGCTGGCAATGGACTGATCCTTGCTGGTATGTGGAAATTGCAACTAACAATAAAGTTCAGATTCTCACATTCTAGAACAAAATTCAGAGGTTTCAAAGTTTTCCGGATGTTTGATTCTATCTCCCTCTGTGGCACCAAGGGGTTAGTTTGCTTTACACTCTCTTGGCTGCCATTTGTTACAAACAGGCTGAACATCTTCCTATCTTAATTATAGGCTTAATTAGAAGGAAAGATCAATATTTAGGATAATAAAAGCACACAGGTAATTAGAATAATAAAACTCCAAAGATAATGAAAACAATTAAACTACTTTTCTGGGTGATGTGAGGATATGGAATAATCTTTGGTAGATCTGGCGTTTTGATTGTAGGGAAATTGTGTCTGGCCTCAGAATCTGGAATTGAATAAGAACAAAAAAAAAGTAATAGTAAAAATGGCAGGAACTGAGCATTTCCCTTCTTATTCTTCTGGACTGTAATTGTCCACCTGAAAAAATACTTAATTCACTGTCTTCAGGATCAGATGGTGATCATCTGTTTTCCCTTTTTGTAATGCAGGCAATAGTGTGGCCCACAACCCCTGTTTGAAGACCTGTAATTTGTGGTGAGAGATCCACCTGCTAACACAGGTTAAATTTCAAAAGGCAACAGAGATCTTTTGAGTCCCTCTCAGTAGGGGACTTATTAGTATTCAGTAGATACTGAATAAGTTCAATTTCTGAAGCAATCTGCAAGAAATTTGAAATGTGTCCTTTTTTTATTCTTGTTTTTTTTCAGCTGAAATTTTCTTTTGTATACTAAAATAAAATAGAGAGGTTGGGCTCATCTCCTGCCTCCCTTTTCTCCTGTTAATACTGTGTTGTGATGATAAACTCTAGGTACTGTCCTGTCTGGGCTGCTTCAGCCCCTTTCCCGTTGAACCAGAGCACCATTCTGGTGCAAATCGGTGAGACCCTATGGTGATGTGGAGCATCTTAGCGTGGTTTCCATCATATAGGCTTGGTGGCCCAGTTGTGCTTGTTTTCTTCCCATCACTTGAGGCTTTTGGTTCTTAAAATTCTCCAAGAGTTTCCGCTGGGTTGTGGTCATCATCTTGCAAAGCTATGCAACTCCACCCCCAGCCTAACACTTGTTATTTTTTTAGCAGGTTAGTTTGTTGTTTTGGGGTGTTTTTTTTAGAATTCAGCTACTTTTGTGAAAATAACATCAGTGTGGACATGCTGAGATGTGCTGGTTAAAAAAGAAACAGTGTTATCATTCAAATGGTGAAGGGGAAAAGCCAAGTAGTTGTTCCCTGTAAAAGCTTTCTTTGGCAAGGGGTCCTGCTGGGTTTTGGTTGTTTTCATTGCTGTTTCTTCCCCCTTCCGTTAAAGCTGGTACTCTCTCTTATTTCTGAAAAGCTAACCTTAGATATTTTACTAGGCAGTGACAAACCATCCCTGGAACTCTGACCAGCCACTGCTGTAGGTGGCTGCGTATTGGGACCTGCAAAAATAAGAGGATGGCAGCTCGGATGGAGTCACGGCACCGTCTGTTACCTTCACTTTGAAGTCAAGAAAGAGGAACGCTGCACAGAACTGAAAGTAAGTCAGCGAAGGCTTATAGTGCAGACCCAGTGAAAAGGTGCTGTGTGAGCAAGGAAAGCAGAATACACTCAACAGCGCAACTATAAGAAAAGTAAAATTGATGGCCAGATCCTGTTTGGGGATGAAATGTTACCTGGGGGAAGTGGAAGCAAAAGACATGTTTGTATGACTTTGTGAGAGTGAGCGAGCTCTTGGTCTGGGCAGAAGCAAAGTTTCTGTGGGGCTGCTGGTGCTGGAGAAAGATTTTTATTTTTTTTTCATATTTTTCTTCCCCCCCCCCCCCCTCTCTCTTTTGGTTAAAAGAAAGCTTCCCCTCCCCTCACAAAAAGAGGCGCTTCTTTTCACAGAGAATTACTTGAGGATTTGTGCCTGTGGAACAGTGAATCGATACTTGTTTGTGAAAAGCTTCAGTTAAAGTGGGACAAGCGGAGATTAGCTAGATGATCTGCCGGTTGTCCATCACTATAGATTTCTCGTTGTTAGATGGAGAGGTTTATCTTGCCCTCCCTGTTCAGAGCTGAGAAGTGATCTGAGACGAACTGTGTGGTTCACAGGAATTAAAAATAAAAGCTGTAGGTGCCACAGAAGCAACTGGAAAGAAGGACTCCTCTGAGGGAGCAATGTGGACACCTTTGAACTTGTTTGTGCTCTGGACAAACTGCCCCCGCTAAAATCTCTCTAATCACCAAAGGAAGCCTGAGCAGGCAGAGGTTGTGGGGTTGGGGTGAGGTTAATTAACCTCCAGTTCTGTAATTCCTTTGTAGGGATGGCCCCAAAATAGTGAAGAAGGATCCAGTCTTGGAAGGGTCCTTTTTTTGTGGCTGGACCCTTGTGCCCAAAACAGAGCTGGGTTTTTATCTCAGCCGGTTTTGCCAAGATGCCAGGTGCCAGCTCTAGGGGTTTGACAAATTGACACTTGCCACAAATTGCTCAAAGATCCACTAAAATCAGTATGGCTCCAGGTGAACACAGAGGTTTGACCTCATGGCTCAGACTGTGGGAGACAAGGGAGTACGCGATTTCCTCTGAGATTCAGAAATGTTCAGGTTGGAGTGAACCATGCAACATTTTTAATCTGAGTTTTTAAATTCCATCCAGGTAGATCGTTTTTATGCCCCTTGGATTTTTTCCAGTGTTTGTTTATATTTCAATAGGGGATGGCAGGACTTTATGTGCTTTTGTCAGTGACATAGACATATTAACCAGAGTTGTCTAATTATCTTTATTGATTAACCTTATCTTATAAAGAAGTAGTCACTCACTAGAGCAGTCCATATTCTGTACGCTGCAGAAAGAGAAAATGATTAATTTACTCCCCAGATTGTACTGCTCTGTATGCTACGAGAGTAAATGATGGATAAGGGACAGCCTGCACTGTCTTGGGTCAGAACAGTAGGTCAGAGTCATTATTTACCTTCTGAATGTAGAGTGAGAATTTCCTCTTTTTGCAAATCGTGACCCCAATTCACTTGTTTACAGGGAGAAGCAGAATTGGACACACAGTTGTGTTCTGCCTTTTATATATATATATAAATGCAGAGCTGCTGTTACAGTAGGAATGAAGAATCTGTAGAGGGAAATAGGACCTGTATTTCTGAGACGAATTAGAAAAGCTGTCTGTTAAAAGTCTATAGAGCTTTACTGTTAGTTTCTTTCTAGTCATACTTTTCAACCTGTCCTTTGCTGTGATGCCAGGAACAATTGATGACAGCCAGAGTACATATTTGTTTAGACCACTTTTTTTTTTTGTCAGGCAGTAATGTCTTGCTTTCTTCCAAGAGATGCACCATTTGCTCATCTTGTGCCATGTTTGGAGCTCTTGCTTTGCTTGGTGTTTGTAAGTCTGTAGTGCAGTAAGATCCTGGTGTGTGATAAAGGATCCTAAACGCAGTTTAATGGCACAATCGAACCTTTATCCAAGTTTGTGTGTGGTATATGTATATGGGGGTGGGTATGGTATGTGCATAAATACAATCTCTGTCCACATCTGAAGATGTCTGCCTTACAGAAGTCAGACAGGAATGCTCATCGTGCATTGAAATTAGTAGTATATTGTTGTATTTAATGCAACAGAAACACAATGACTTAAGCAATAATCTAATAAATCCCAGAAAGAAAAAGAAGGCTAACCCGAGAATGCTCTTTGCAGTGCCACGTGGGTTGAGAGAGCTGTAGGTTTTACAGCATTCCTTGGTATGTTTTTCAGCCTCCCTTTTGCTTTATCGTGTTCCTGTCCAGTATGTCTAAGGTGTAGTCTCATTCTCTGCACAACCAAGATTCTCCTCTAGGTGTTTCCTGTTCTCATGTTTCATTCTGCCTTTTGTATTCTTGGTTTTTGTCCTAGAAACAGTCTCATTCATGTTTGTGTCTTGCATGGAGTTATCTTCTTATTTTGTTATTCTGACTGTTTTCCACATTAAGGAGGCTTCCTCTTCTCCAGTCCGTCGAATCAAGCCCCTCCACTGAAATAATCACATCCTCCTTCTCCTACAGTAACCACTGTTACTGTAAATTCTACAATCACCTTAATGCTGAACCGGGATTTTGCTCTCCCCCGTCTCTCTCTGTGATCACTCATATACTTCCAAAGGAAGTCTAGTGTCCCTTGCTGCCTAGCAAAATGGGTCGCCATTGCTCTCTGGGGCTCTGAGTGTTCCCATAGCATCCCAAATCATCTTTAGGGTTACCGAATATGTCCGTGTCCATTTTTCTGGAGAGGCTGGAAGAAATCATCTTCTGATCAGTCACATACTTTTTGCTATTGGCAAGACAAATGTAATGGACTCAATTTTGCCTTTGAATTGTTTCACTTTTATTATATCACACACAATACACTGACATTTTGACCTATGTCATACTTGGTTTTAAAAATCCAGTCATTTTGTATGACGTGTCCTCAAAATGGCTTGTTTTTCACTGGTGCAAACAGTATGATTAAATGTTCCAGGTTACATGTAATAGCACTGTTGTAGTTTGGGTACTGCCTTTCCCATTTAATTCATCAGATACACTGAACAATACCGGTTGCCTTTGCAATATGCCAGTTACTCCTGGGGGTAAAATCTCTAAGTAACGCTCCCACGTGTGTTTATAGTATAGCCCAATGACACAAGCTTATGCTGTGCTGTTTATGCTGGCTGTGATTTGTGCATGATCACTGCTACAAATGGGCTCTCTCAGCTATTGTGTGCAACCTGAGCAGGCAAAACCTACATTTTAGTCTAGCAAATCACGATGTAACAAGCTGTTGGTTTTTTTGAGGATGCTGCTTGATGGTGATTTTCCATACTTTGAGAGCTGATGCCTTTAGACATGATCAGGGAGTTACACGTCCTCATAGTACACACGATGTCTGCTTAGCAGCTTTTAGCTGTTGTCCAGAGTACATTTTTTGTCTCTAAAGGACACGAACTCAGTGCTCAAAAATAAATCGCCTCCTCCGTGATGTAGTCCTGATATTTATGATTTCTGACACAGAGTCCAATTCATGCATTTCTTATTTCATTTTTGCATTACATTTATTTGAATAGAATTACACAAGTATAAGATCATAAGAGATTGAATGACAAAGTGATAAACAGGTGTTTGTATTTATCACAGATCCTGCAGATAAGAATTTGTCTGTAAGTCAAATCTTGTTTGCCCTACTGATATGAGTGGTAGCACTCCTGTGACCAAAGAATACTAGGAATTTTCCTTTTATGGAGAGAAATGCTAACCTGACCAGCTTTGCTAACAGCATATTCTGTTGTTTTCAAGTCTTTTGATTATGAAGGGCAGCTGGAGTTGGTTCTCCAGACATTAAAAGGGAGAGGTTTTTAGGTTTCATCTTCTGTTTTCCAAATTTAGCCCACAACATTTGTTCTAGATAATTGTATCACGCAGTATAAAGTAAACTTGTGCTAGATTAAAAGCCGTTTTATAGAGTTTACACTTTGCTAGTTTTATAGACTAACATAAAACATAAAGGTATCTTGGGATTTTTTGTTCCTCCATAAGAAATTGAAGATGTTTTTCTAGCTGCTTGGAAATAGAATGCCAGAATGTGCATTAGTAGAACATAACCATTTTGATCATGTTAATGCCACTCTGTGGGGCAAATTCTGCCTCATGAGGGCAACCTTAACTTTTTGTACTTTTGGAATAATTATGATCAATTACGATCTGTAATCCAGGGCTTAATTTAATCCATGGATAAAACATGTGCTTTGTCTTCGTCTTCACCAGCCAGCTGTTAAATGGAACAGAAGGGAAACATTTATCATGGAGAAAATTTGTTTTTGAAAAGTTTGTAATAGCTTTGATTTCATCAAGTGCTGTAAATCAAGGATATATAGGTTTCATTAGCGGGCCCCTTCATGAGGTTGACTGGTTAATCAACATGCACAGAAAGCTTTACTGTCTCTCTCCCCACCACCATTCCAAAGACCTTTCCACTTTATCTGCAGGCTCTCAGATTCGGGCTGGTCTGTGTTTCCACCGCAGCTGATCCTGCTTCCTGAGGCAGTTGGCCTTAGGAAACGCACGTCGGGGAAATGCCACGCTGTAGGCCACCAATGTGGAGAGGTACAATTAGAAAAGTAGTACTTAATTCATCTTTGGAGGAAACGTGACACGTGGAATGGTGCGAGTTGTGTGACTACGTTTCAGGGTAGGCTGTGAGTAGCATTTTCACTAAGTAGAAATCTCTAAGTTGTCTCTAAAATTAGTAAGTGTGGTTCCAGAGCTATAAAGGCATGCTTGGGAAAAGGCAACACCATGTAGTGACCTTGTTGTGTCCCAAATGAAGACCAAGACTTGGGTGTGGGGCTAGACTGTGACGTACAGTGGTTTGAACTCCTCCTGTGGCCAGGTATGACCTGTTATCCTTTGTGAATTTTGCAGTTCGGCTTGATAAACTTCTGCAGTTTTTCTATTACATGGGGCAAAGCATCACTATTGATTTTTACAGCTTGATTAATTTTATTTCTGTTTTCTTGCCAAATCAGCATAAAGGGGGAAAAAAATCACAAATCATTGAGTAGGGAAAATTTTCACACTTAATGAGAGTTTTGTACTTACCTCTCTGAAATTTTAAAAAGCATGTGTGTTAGATCATCCTGTTGCTAATAATTTTTCCTCTGGAAACATCGTTGAAAGCAAACTGCTTGCTAGTTTGACCATTTGCTGCGTGGAAAATCAAACTGTGCTTTTCATCTGATGAGGGAAACATGAACGCATAGCAGTTGTTCAGGCTGAACGGGCTGAAGTAGAAGTTATTGAATAGAGCCACTCTGTATGGCGTCTTCGTCCAGTGATCCTGCAGAGATCATCCTGAAGTCAGAACAGTAAACTCTGCTCATGAAATCAAGTCCGCGTGATCTTCGTTTCTCAGACATCTCAAACCCATTTCAATTAGAAGAGGCTTTTTACACTGCTAACAAGCACGTGGACCAGCCTGACATTTTATTGCCTGGGAAAGCATGGGTAAGGCTGATTTTACCTAGCGCTTCACTGGGTGAGGGGAAACCTTTTCACTACTTCATACTGTGCTGATATATAAATATATCAGGTATTCTTCCAGAGCGAACAGCTACAGCAAAAAGAATTTCCTCCAGCCTCCTAGACTATAGACCCACTTTTGATGTGGATTTAAATACAAATAAAAGAGGAAAAACCTTTCCAAACTATAAATTAATGGATCAAATATTTCTAAATGAAATTGGAACGGCGTCTGTGGTTTTATTATCTTTTGCCATACAGGGCTGTCTTTGAAAGGGGAAAAAGCTTAGTGAAAAGTAATTTCAGAGCCTTGACTGCTTTTTGATTACAATTCGGGATTACGGTTTTAATCACTGCTTATCAAGTAATACCACAAACCTCAGAGCATGACCATCTTTCTCAGGGGAAGCCAGATTTAAAAGCCAATTTTCAGCAATCCTTCTTCTTTCCCCCAAACTCGTCTAACATATATGGAGGGATAATAATCTGTGATATTACAAGAGACCTTAAGCAATGCCTGCAACTCTCTGTGTTCTCAGATTTCTTCTGCGTTTTCCTTATTGTAGTAGAAGTATTATTGTTCATCAGAAATACTGGCATATGTCTAAGCAAGCTCTTGTTTCAAGGCAGCCTCCATTCGAGTGCAAGATATTGCGCACCCTCTCCCTTTCCCAAGCAAATGACAGATTTTACACAGGCAAGCTTGTCTAGCTGTAAGTATGTGCATGTGTTCAGGGGAGGTCTGAAATGTATACCTTGTATTTAGATGCAAATGGCTGCTGCGAAATGGCTTCATGCACAAGTTAAGCTCTTGCAAAGATGTGTATGAGCTAGCAGATATAGCCATGACAGATACTGGAGTTAAAAGATCGATTTTGACTCAGCGTTACTGATATTGCATAGTTTTTCCACTGTGGGAGCTGGGTAGCAGCCCTGTGCCTGAAGCAGGGGGAGAGAAGAGGCAGCCCCTGCTTTCTGCAGTGCATCAGGGAGCGTGACTGGGTGTTTGCAAGGGGAAAGACACTTGTTAAACAAATTTCAAAGTGTGGTGCTTGGTAAGAAGGTAAAGTGGCCAAGATCAACCCTGGACCTTTTCCTTGTGTTTGCTTTGGCAACTCTATCTCACAGCGGAGTGCCATGAGCCTCTGCTGTAGGACACCTAGTGCGTGTCAGTTCCTTCAGATAAATAGTGCGCCTCTTTCAAAAAGTGAAGACAAAGCCTCCCTCCTCACTCCAGAGAGCTTGCATCTAATGAGAGTAATCGGACTGATTCTGACCACAATTAACTTTTGTCTGAATTATTCAAATCCTACTCAATAATGCTAGAGATGGAAGAGGCCTATTAGATCATTACATTTCTTCTCCATAAAAAGCAGGATGTCACCTGATGGGAGATGATGTATCTTTTATCAAAGTGATGCTGTGAGTGATCTTAGCCAAAAGGCTTAGAAGATGCTGTTACCTGCTAAGGGCATCCCAGGGCTAGTTCTATTCAAGGACTAATTTGCTATTTTACATGTGGTGCATGAGCCTGTGGACAGCGCTTGATGTGGGTGTACTACAGCTAAGGAAGGCAGCGCTCACTCCAAGGTTAGTGTCTCTGTGAAAAGAAGCTTGTGCAGGAACACTTATAAGCAAATCACTATTTACTTTTTTTTTAAAATCGTTTGAAGAGAGCTTTGAATGAGGCGCTAAGTAGTGTTAATGAACTGATAAATGGCTGAAAGGGGAGCAGGTGAATTGGTGTATGTTCAGCTTCCTGGAGGAACCCAGAGCTCCTTACTACTGCTGCAAGTGTCCATATTTTACCTGCAAGTCACTAGCGTGCAAAGAACTGCATTAGACAGATTTACTCTCAGTGAAGACCACGTGCATAAGGCAGACTTACCAAGATCAATCCTATCTCTTAACTTTCCAGTTAGAGCCCATCATTAACACCATTGATGCTAAGATGCTGCCTGGTGGAAACATGATATGATAAGATTATCACTGATGGGAGAGGTTCATCATCTGAGCAGCTTTCCTTTCTCTTCAAATTTGTGTTTGGAAGTTCTCTACCAGCTGGGTGGGCAGAGGATGATAAATCTAGCAAACTGTTGCTCAAACAGAACCTCATCTGTCTACACTGTCTACACTGTGAACAGCTTTCCATCTCTATGGAGTAAGCAAAAACCCTCAAAAACCCAAATCAAAGCTATTTTCTAGGTTGCCTGGCGAGAGAGCTACAGCAGCACAGAAGACACTCATATGGCAGATGACTTGTTGGCTTGGTGTTGCACCGTACAGAATCACTGGATGAACTGAATGCTTTAGCAGAACAGGTGTGTTTGACCAACTAAAATTTGGGTGACTACTGACCTTGGCTGTTGAAAGGCTGGGTGATACGGCCACACAATCCGTAATGCAGGAGTGTTAATGTTTCCCTCTGGGAATTCAGGATGCTGGTGCTCTGGCCTGGTGAGGAGTTTGGAGGGACTGTGTTGAATTCATAGCCTTCTGCGTTGTCTAGGACCCTAGAGGAGAAGACAGTTTTAAGGGACACCATTTAAGTGATACACATGCATGCACGGCATGGTTCGCCTTCTGTCTGCTGAAATGCATGTTGTCCATCTGTTCTCTCTCTGTTCTTAGAGCCTAAGCCACTTGATGCTGATCAAGTGCTGGTGCCTAGCTGGTCAAAATGGCAGTAATTGTAGTTCGTTCCCTGGTCTGCTCTTCATATAGATGGCTATAAAGAGAGTGGGGAACTGGCACCTGCAGATGGGCCATGTTGTTGATTGTATAAATAAGATTCACGGTAGACTTTGGCTTGGAAATGGCAGAGTGATTCTGGTTTCTTACACACGTAGGGCTAAAACCAGTTGCACCTGTGTAAGTAACGTTTTGACTTATATCAAAATTTTTCCTTAATTGGTTTCTTTGGTGATTGCCTTAATTTCAGACATGGATGAGAGGAAGATGTTTGTACTGATTTGATTAAGCCTGGCAGCTGTCTCTCTTGCTGGAAGGGATGCACACAGAATATTTCTCATCCTCCCTGTCTGAGAGATACCGCAATGTCACACACACAGAGATCTTTCTCATTTTTCCTTGAGGACATGAAGTTGTGTGATGTTGTAGGGTTCAGTTTTCAACAGCAAGTTGAAAGCGAAACAAGCAAGACTGAAGGAATGCTTGTGAGTGTCAACAGAGAACCTCAAACCAGGACAGCTTTCCCTGCACATGATCTCAAAATCTAAATGTTCCGTGAGTCAGAGTAAAAACAATTTTAAAAGACTGGCGAAATAAACTTTCAAAAGGGAGTGAAACCTTTTAGCTATGTGTCCTCAGTCACAACACAGTCATAATAAGACCAGCTCGGAATTACAGTCTGGAAGTCCTGAGCTTGTCTGTGTGGTAGCACAGTGCGATGTCTCAGATATGGGGAGCCTAGCTTTTCTGTCCCTGTTTGTTTCTGCTTGTAAAATTAACGTCATCTTCATCTGCTTGTTCTGCCAGCCTAAATTAATGTGCTAGTCTGCTCTAAAAAAAAAAAAAAAAAAAAGGAAAAAACCCTCTACCCTGCTAACAAAATACATCAATGCCAGCAGCCCCTACACATGAATGAACCTCAATAAGCAAACCACTGTGCATGGGTGGCGGAGGAGGAGAAAAACAAGAAATTGATAAAGAAATATATTTCATTTTCAGGCTTCTAAGATGTTGGCTTAAAAACAACAGGGAGAGAAAATAAACCCAGTCATATTTTAAAATAATTATTCTGGAGCTCTAGTCATGCTCCTCAAATATGGATTCATCTTAATCTGTCTCAAAGTATGATTCCCAAACTTCCTACTACTTCTAGCATTCTGCTAAGGTATTGGGTAGGTTGGGTTAAATTCCTTCATTTAAGGTAGCTACAGGAAATGGTCATGCACATGTGGTCATCTAAAATGCCAAAGCAGAACAGGAGCCCTGACTTGAAAGGGGATCATTAACAAGTCTAGGTTTTCATCAGAAGGGGAGGTGGAGGGTGGAAAACCCAATAACTTTTGTTACATCTGTTCTAGAAGTCTAGATGTGCCATAGGACGGGTCTGTTCTGCGTCCTGGTCGGGAAAGTGAGTCCAGGAAGACTTGTATCTTCATATGCATCTGTATCTGCAAGTACTGATGCACATACACTTGTAGCATCTGAGCACTTCCTTCATCTTTCACACTGTCTCAGACGTCAGATATTCATGTTTTCCTGTAATGTGGATGACATACTGACGCAGAAAGTCCAAGGGCCAAATACTTAAAACCGTTAACTTGTCCCAAGATCCTAGTCTGTCTGTTGGTTGGTTTTTTTTTGCAAGTGCCAGGCTCCCAATTGCAGGTGCCCATTTGCATCTTCAGAAGTCTGAGTGCTGCTTTGGACCTACTCCTAGGTGATTTGTCCAGATCATAGCATTAGTTTATTGCCTGTGGGAGTCTCAAATTTCTTGCTGAAGAATGATGTCCGTGATATGCTAATATTTGAGGGCTGCCTTACCCTGTACAGGCAGAGGCTTTCTGGACTTCCCTCGGTTGTGGTCATGCCTTGCAGTAGTAGAGCATTAGAACAAGGGGGTTTTTCCATGTCTGTCTAGTGTATTGCTCACCAGCATCACATTTGATTTATTGTGCCGTGTAGGTTTTTCCCCATGCATCTGTAGAAAACATGGAATAAATGACATAGACTGAGTGAAATCATATCTCCCAAGCCTCCTCTGAAAACTTAATTAAACCCACAGGGTCTTGTTTGGGGGTAGAAAAACAGCAGGATGTGAAGTACTGAAGACCAGTAAATAAATTATTGGTGCTCCTTGCTATTTCACTGTGCTAGTAGTCATGTGGAAAAAAAAATCCAAATCTATTCTTTCTGCCTGACCATTTTATTATTAGCAGCTTCTCTGTGTTTTATCCATGACTTCTGGTTGAAGGAAACTGCACTGGGGAAAAGAGAGTTTTTAAAGGTTGGACTTAAGCTCATAAATATACAGGGAGCTTCTCCACTGAGCCTGAAATTCGTTGCTCCTATTTTTCATCCAGTATATCTCATCACGCGGGCTAAACTAGAGACTCGTGCATGTGGCTTGGGACATAAGGCAACTATATGCAAGCTGCCTGGATACAGTGGTGGTTGCAGGGGCAGGTTGCAGGGGGGAACTGTGCAAGTACGAGGACAGAATCTCAGGGCCTCTGTAGTAAAGCATTGCACGCACAATCAATTAACTGGAAAATGTAGGGCCGTCCTTAATTGTTATCCCACTGTTTGGTAACTTATCTATTCCAGTGAATTGTATTTTATCCTTCCAGTGCTCTATTGAAGTAAGAGCTTGCGGATGTTTCCCAGGTGAAGAACTGAGGTGAAGTGACCTGGTCAAGGTCACTCGGGCAGTCTGTGTTGGAGCAGGGATCTGAACTGTTTTCCCATTGGATTGGCAATAATGGATGGGGCGGAATGAGAAGTATGTGCTCTTGCCAGGTCCAGGCAGCAAGCAGAATACAGGAACAGCACGAGTATAATGAATAAGAGAGTGGTATGAGCTCCTGACAGCCACAGGAAAGGCTAAAAATTATATCCTGTGCCTGCCCTTCCTCTTTCTTCAGTGATGGCAAAGTCTGGAAGTTAATGGTACCTGAAGCAGACTCAGTGACGCTTGTAGTCTTCACCTCTTCTGTGAAACATGTGATACGCCTTAGCCTTAAAAAACAGTGAAAAAGGGGAAATGCCAATACAGTAGTGCTCCATCCCAGTGTCCGTGCCTGGAGGCTGTGGCCATGCAGGGCTGGCTAAAGTCACTTGTGTGGGAAGTGAGGAGCTTCAGAAGGACATAGATTGGCACAGGAAAGGTTACAGATGGAGACAGGATTCCTGGGCACTTTGCGCCTGGGCACAAAGCCCTCTGGCTGATTACTTTTAAACTGCCAGTATGAAGCAGAGGAGTGTGTAGAAGGAAGGGGCCCAACTTCTGCTTCTGTGCAGGAGCAGCCAGACGGATTTAGAAGACATCAAACTCTTTCCTTTAGGGTCTTGTCGATCCACTTGCTTAATCCTGCCCTCATGTAGGTAGACATTAATGGAAGGACACTGTGCCTTGGCCTTTTCAGAGACTGGTTGTTAAATAAGATGGTCAGATTCAGTCTAAGTAATAGCTGAGTTTTCTTCTGCTTAATGAAACTGAAGAAGAGGAAACTTCACAGCTTCTGTTTTATGTGTAAAAATTTCTCCCCACATTTCTCTTGAGGGCCTTTCCTTTTAATGTTGTAAGTACAAGTGGAGAACATGCAGTTCTTGCTGTTGCCACATGGAAATGAATAATGGTTTTGGGCAAAGACCAAACTCAGTTTCCAGAAGGCTGCTCTTTCCTCCCCATTCATCTATGTGATGTATAAAACAAACTCAAAATATACTGGCAGGAAAAAAAGCCTGTTTAGTATTCAGAGCTTCAAAGACATTTAGCAACATTGTCTTCACCTAGGAACCAAATTATTTCTTCAAGAACTGTACAGAGAACACTTTGCTTTCAATTTACGGCATGGTCTGTCGGAACATATTGCAGCGGTGAGTGTCCTGTGGCAGGATCACTGAATTTATACCAATAAAGGCTCTGAATACCTTCTTGCAAATCTGCCTTGTCAGTCGATGTGTTGGAGATTTAGATGAGGACACATACTTTGTGATGTTTTTTCCCAGCATTGTTACTGTTTCTGGAGGATGAATGTTCTACAGGAGAGAAGATGAAGGGCTAGGAGCCTGTGGTTTAAGCAGTAGATGTCCTTCAGACTATGTGCATGAGCTTCCTTGAGTAAACTAGTTAATGCATGCCTCAGTTTCCACTTTTTAAATTGGGATAACACCCCCTCTCTTTTCAGACCTTTTCTCCAGCCTGAATAGGTTGCAAATTCTCAGTTCCACAAAGAGGAATTACAAGGCTTTAATGTCTTTGAGTGAGGCCAAGACATACCAGGGCTGATCTGTAATAGCCACAACTGCACTGTATACCAATACGAGGACAAAACTTCATGTTTTACCAGGACTGAAAAAGTTGTGGAGTGTCCCCTGAAGTTCTGTGCCTTCCTTTGGACAGAGTAAAACATTTGATTATCTCATTGCTGATTTCATCTGTTTAATCGTTGGCCTTTTGCTGATATTGCTAATGATAGTAGGACTGAATTCACCAACTCATTCCAAATTTGCCAGCAGACTAATGACAACCAAGCTATTCTCAAGGTCCGTTCCTTGGTTGTTCTTTTTGACTCGTTCTGGTTTGCTTTGGCTCAGGCCTTATGGAGGGCAAGAGCTTTGCGCTATGCTCTACTGTTCCCACTAGTGAGAACTGGAATTCTCCATTACATAGTTTCTTAAGTTACCTGGCCTCAACGTTTGATGTTGTGTGTGATTCATGCTTAGATTTGTACTGCAGAGCAGCAGGCAAACATCTCGGTCTAGTAGCTCATCATTATGAAGGTACCATACTCTTCTATGACTGCGTTAGGAGTTGGAATGACAGTTCAGGAACAAGGTAAAGCTTGGATGGGAAATGAGGAGAAAACCTCAAATCTCCATGAGAATGTGTGCTGCTTCTAGTATGATGGTGAACTGATATGGATAATGCTGGGTGCTGTTTCTTTAATGCCACTGGCTCCACTCATTCCTGGAGGTATGAGGTATTTATTCATTCCAATTTATCAAAGAAAAGTCATACCCAAAGGCTAGTTTCATCAAGAACTTTAGAAGCAGAAAATAGGTCTAGTAAGTTAGTCTCTTAAAATAAATTAAAAAAAGGAATCATGCCAAATCTAATTAATTTTTTTGTTTGTTTTGTTGTGGTTTTTTTTTCTTGTTTTGTTTTTGTAGGTTTTTTTTTTTTAATTTCTTAAGTTCTGGAGCAATTTTGGCAATGGTACAATAGCTGGCATGTGCCCATGCTGCCTCTCCTCTGATGGAGTGAGGTGTGCAGCATGAGCGTATGCAAAGAGAATGTGCACAATCCACTGGGGACACACAGGTTTCCACAGCAATTTTGTAGAAATCCATAACAAATGCATTGTTAGGTTGGTTTATTCCTTCTCTTTCCTGCTGCGTAAAGTATTTGATATTCAAATTAAAATGGTGCTTGTTTAGGACAATTCAGTTATAGAATAAGCCTGGTAATTGGTGCCCGTGGGACTGTTTACACTCTGCTTGGTGTAATCCACTTATGGAAAATTAATGAAAGGCGATTTCCTCCTCCGTTGTAGCTGTTTTAATATGTACACTGTGTTGTTTCCTCTTCCAGCTGAAGCTTCAGATGGTTATTTGGGGACAAAAGCTCCAGCAAACTAACACGCTCCCTGGGGAGCTCCTTAGGGTTTCGGGTGGCTTTGGCGAGGCAGAGGTTGCGCATGAGCCCCGCAGCGCTGCGACTCAGAAACGCCCTCTGAACTACGAGCCGCTCCTGCTCCCGGGGAGGACCAGGAGGAGTAGTTTGCTACCAATTTACATCCCTCCGTGACACTTCCCGGTGGCAGCTGAGCTGCCCTGGGGGTTTGTCCAGCTGAGAGATGCGAGCTGTTCCCTCCAGAGCCCAGCACCGATCTGCACCTGAATGTTCAGATCAAGCGTTGCCTCCCAGCTCCGGGAGGGGAGGCTGCCTTTTCCCGGTAAGCACGTGGGCTGAGTCTGAATCTCGATGGAGCTAACTGTAATTGATTTTTCAGCTTCCTCAACTAGCTGCACAAGCCCCATTGGTAATATTGAGGAGAAGGTAGAGGGGAAAAGAAAGGGGTTATTATGCGCCTGTACAGTCCATGATATACGCCGCGTTTAGTGTGATGGGATGCCAGTACCACCATTTACGTGCTTGTAAAGACACTGCTCGTCCTGCAGGCTGGGGAAGGGAGACAACCTCTCAAATGCCCGAGTCAAGCCTGAGCTAAGGCACTGCTGTCGCTGTGAATGGGTTTCCGATCTCCCATTTTGTCAGATGAGGGGAGAAAAGAAAAAGAAAAGCCAGTATTTCTGCTTCGCTCAGGAATATTTTCTAGTTGTTTCACAGGGAGCTGGCTGTAAGTGCAGGCTGTGTGTGAAAAACAAAGTATTGCAGTACGTAACTGTTCAATTTTACAAACGGCGCTAATGCACGGTTTTGGGCTATAGGAGCCCTGAGTCAATACGGCCAAAGCAAAGAACTGCAGTTCCAGAGCAAATAGCAGCAGCAGAATTGGGAATACTGAGAGTAGAAGTAGCATCATTTTGTTATTCACAGTGGCTACAGAAAAATTCACTGAGGAAATATCAAATGCAGAGAGCTGGAGGTCAAAGAGGAGAACAAAATCAAGACCATCCTAGAGAAATTACCAAGCTGCATTGCCTGAAAGAAAGTGAAATGAAATCATTGCCTCTTACCTCGGTAATAAGGCATTGGGGTAACATAGAGGAAATATGCTCAGTTTGACCTAGGCCTATTACCTAGATACCATCTCTTCCCTGACTTCCCCCAAATATTCTCTTCCCTCCTTCAGGCAGTGGACAGATTGTATTTTCTTTATCACTTCTAAGAAACGCCTTTTCTCTTTCTGTGCTCAGTCAGGCTTCCTATCTAGACTGTCGCTCCTTTGAATCAAACATACTGTAGCCTTCTCTCTCTTAGTGTCCTTAAAATCTGCATAATTCTCCCTGACCCAGACACAACTTACAAATGCTGAAGTCATCTTTCTGATTCTCACTTTGCCTGTTCTCCTGGGAACTCCTTCAAGTGGGAACCCACCATTTCTCAAGTCTCTGCTACTTGACATCACCTTTGGAAATCCAAATATTTTTGCCATAGTTTCTGCTTCTTTGTTGCTTATGTGTGAAGCACATCTCTGAAGTGAGGCACCTGCTTTTTCAGCTTGTCTCAAGATCTTTCTCTTCCGTGTTTCTGCTAAGAAATGACTTAGGTCAGGTTAGATTGACCAAAAGAGGTAGGAGGGGATGGGGATAACTGTCCTTTTGTTGTCCCCCTTGATCATCTCCCAAATTTATTTGTGTCCACGAATAAATAGCAGGGGGCAAACTCTCCCTAGATACTGATGTGGAAAACATGGCCAAATGCATTATTGTATAGGTGTCTTTCTCTGTATGGTCTACTGATGTGGTAACACGTGTTTGGGAAATGGGGTGTTTGGCAGATAGGGTCATTGTCAGTGGGGCCATAGCTGCTGTGCTTTTTGGGAGTTGGGAGCCCAGGGTACAGGCAGCAAATGCTTTGCTCAGCTGTTGTTTTACTCAGCTCAGCAACATCTCACACCTGGTCTACAAACCATGCAGTAAAGCTCACCTGCACAGTGCTGTGTCTTGACTATTAAAAGCTTGATGTATTGCACACAAGGTCCAACTCATAACGGCCTGCGTTCCACAGCTCATTTGGTATCGTTCTGAGGAGCATCTGTCTTAGCTACTGGCAGTGCGATCTTTGAAAACAAGCTTCATTTTGCATCTCTGTCCTTTGGAAGATGGGGAAGATTTACAACCTACAAATAATGATGATAGGTGAACTTGTGTCCTAGGGAATGGGATGGAGGCAGTGAGCTTGAGAGATGAACAGCTCTGGGGTCATTTGGGCGTTCTCACTGGCGTTCTCAAATAAAGATGGATCGGGTTCACTCTGCCTCACCACTCAGCTGTGTTCCTGTGCAAGAGCTGAACCTCTCTGTAACACAGCATTTTGCAAACACTGGGCCATCTACAAGACACCCTCAGAGATGTGCTGGAGGAGAGACAGGGGAGCTTTTGAAGGCTTTTATTCAGTTCATCAAAACTTGAAGGGAGTTAGGAGGAAAAAGGTAGATGTTTAGGGAAAAATTACTTTTCCTCAACAGTCACTTGAATGTCATCGAGAGGGACTCTGTTATCTCCAGGTGATTGGCACCTCCTGGTCTGGATTGAAGGGGACTCTCTGTTCATATTAACATATCTCTTATCATTTTGTCACTTTTGAAGTCCCTGTGGACTTTAATTTTTTGCTTTAGGCATGGTGAACTTTATTATAATTTCGTTAGAAGAAAATGATGAAAGGGGCTTGCTTGAGAAGTGTCGTGTTTCCTCAGGACTCCTGGGTTCAATGACCAAGATCTCCAGTTGTCTTTTAACAAGCCCATCATGGTTTTTTAATGTATTAAATTCTCTTTGTGAATACTGGATGTAAATGGTAAATATTCAGTAATTGGGGGAGATGTGTTGCACTTCTTGCCACGTAGCAACCCAGTTGTGGAAGGCAGAGTGCAGTCTGTGGTCCACTGCATGACCTGGGCAATGTTTTGTAAAGGGGGGGGGATTATTTAAAGATGTTTTGTTAAAATGGACTTGGTTAGCTCTGATTTTGAGAACTACTCAGGTGATTAGTTATGGTGAAATAGTATTTTGCACAAAGAGCTCTCCTAAAAGCAAATGGAATCAGTATATGAGGAAGGTGAGGATGTTTGGCTCTATGCCACAGTTTTTCTAAGCAAGTAAAATGAAAGGAAGCAGAAGACCTCCTCATAGTTAGTGGTGTATCTCTGTTCCCTGATTGTTATCTGCAAGTTATTGGGAATAAAAGAAAGCAAAAAACCAGGAGTACCTGAAAATCACTCGACTGTCTGTAAAACTTGTGACAGATACTTTTCATTTAATTCATTCAGGAAATCAATATGTCGTACAGAATCATTTGACTGTGGGCGGCAGTGAAATGATAAATATACATGAAAACAGAATTGGATTAATAATTTTTGACAGGTATATAATGCAGCTGTTGCTGAATGATATTAACAAGAGAAGGCATGTTAAGTCCCAATGTCAGAGTAAGGCTAGGTGGTTATAATGTCTGAATAAATTTCATGCTGTGACTGAAGGCTCTCGATGGCAGATGGAGATCGACAATATAAAGTTCCATTAAAAAGTCCTTTGCTTTGCTAATTCTTGACTCTCTTTACCGGTCAGTAGTCAGCTCATCGATCTTGGCTGACTGAAATAGAATTTCCCCATTCTGTGTGCCTGAGCCAATAGATTTCATTTGCAATATACTGAGTTGTGAAAAAGTGGGAAACTTCACCCACCTGATGTCAGCATCCCAAAGAAGGCTGTTGTCATTTGGGCAGGGCAGCATCTCTCTTCTAGCTCTCTTCTTTCCTGAGACTGAGATTTTCAGATTTCTTTCTTTCAAGATTTACAAAAAGATTGTAAATGCATATGAAAATCAAAATGCCCTTTGTGAAGGACATCAGATTGGGTTTATTGCAGCTCTCCTCTTCCAGTTTTTCTGTTCCTCTCTTCTGTCATTCTCTTTTTTTTCTGCTACCCCCACAGTCCAGCTGTCTCTTGACTCTTACTTGTGTGGGAATTTTTGCCCCCAGGTAATGCAAAGCAACCAGAATCCACTTAAACTGCCTATGGGTTCCACTTGAGAAAGAGCATTTTGTGCCGTTTCTTGCAAAAGACAGAGAGGCTGAGTGAGTCTCCTGTTCTCACTATTCATGGGATGCTGAGCTCAGAAAATACCTGTATGTGTCTTCCACGGGGCCATGATCTCTTTCTAGGCTTGGCTGTTTGCCCCTATCTCCTATTGTGATATTTTAAGTACTAGCAACAACTTGATCCTTGAAGATGCTGACTATGCCAACATCATTTCAGCAAAGCATTTAAGTAAGCATTACCTTAAAGTATGGGAATAGTTCCTGTGGGGACTGTACTTTTAACCATACTTGCCTTGGGCTGAAGCGCTACGTGTTTGTTGGCTGAACAGATCTGGCAGAATTCACCCCTCGCTCTTATTCATGCCAGAAACTTCCCCCTTGTCACGCTTGGATGGTGTCTGCGTGTAAGTTTAGTGAATGCTGTTAAGTTAAGTAGTAGGTTTTGTGTGTGGCAGATTTCATTTGCAGTATGGGTTTTTTTTCTATGCAACAAAGATTCCTTATATACTAATGAACTAAAAGGTGTAATTTTAAAGGGAAATTAAGGAGGAAGAGCTGTTTAATAGAAGTATAGATGTGCAGAGGCAGTAGACCTCACGCCTAGGAAAAACAAAATAATTATTTCTTTTACTGAAGGGAAAATAAGAATTAAGACCACATGGGTCAAGTATTTCTCTTTTACAGCCATGTAAATCTGGAGGCGCTGACGGTGATGGATTTGATGACTGTGACTTCAATGCATATTGACCTCTGTCCAGGTTGATGTTAAATAGAAATAAGCATATTTTACAGATGATGGAGATTGCTGAAGCTCCAAGGTCTAGTTCTGCCAGTGTAGAAATCGGGACTTTTTATATAAATTCTCATCTGAGCTTTGCAAGGGATTGCAGTGCAACAGCTGTTTGCAGAGGAAGCCAAAAAAAGTCCTGCCTTCTCAAAGTCATGCGGTAAAACATTTGAAACGCTAATCTGAGACTTCATAGTGAATGAAACACCTTGAGTAAGCATTGAAAGAGTAAGAGACGTGGAAATAGCTGGACTTTTTGCTACGTAGTTAGCTGCTCTGTGCCTCGCCAAGGTTGAGACTCATTCCCTGTAGCAGAGAAAGTTGAGCAGTGCTCAGCATAGGTTTCTGCTTCCATCTCAGTAGAGCTAGATCATGTGGGATTTTTTTATTTGAGGAGTTTCTTAAGGTAAAAACTCTTCCCCGAGTTCCTTCAAGCACTCGTACTCCAGCCTGCAGACTCTCTAGATGATTGTCTGGTAGCAAAAGCACTGTAAAGGGAAATCAGTTTTCAGGCATTTTGCAGCCCTTTGGGACATAAGGAGGTGGATAAGTATTTGACATGATCATTGTCCCTGCCTGAACATGGAAACTCATCTTTAAAAGGAAAAGATGTTACTTTAATAGCGTATTTGTAGTTTTCCTTAGACAGAATCCCTCCAGACTAATTCAAGCCTCACCAGTTGTTCAGAGGGACCGAACAACTTGGAACCCAGCTGCTGTGCATTTCAATACATATTGGCATTTACTCTGTTAGCTGTTAACTTCATCATGAAATCACTTATTTTCCCTAGCAAAAGCTTTTTGTCAGAAGGCTCCATATCTCAGCCAGCATCTGCTTCCCTCTTCAAGACGACAATATTGTTAAGTGAGAAAACGGACAATATGTACAGAGACGAGGGGAAAACACACTGACACAAAGCAGACCCAAACCTGGTGGGCGTTAATGTGATTTACCAGAGTTTAAGGACCTCTGTAACTGGAGGCCTGGAGGAACCAGTGGACGTTTCTTATGTAGAAGGTCCCATCTACGCCCAGCTGAAAGACAGTATCTAAATGAAGAACCTCCTGTCTAAAACTGCCATCTCATGAGCGTTTTGGGTTAGTTATGGTTGTCTTCTATAGGCTGAAAATGGCTGTAAGCTATGAAGTGACTGGGACTTAGAAAAGGATCTGCTTCAATGCTTTTTATAATGGCAAGAAATGGTTAGCATGGGGAGAGACTGGAATTAATTGAATTGTTCAGCTGTAGCTCATCTACTGTTCTGTCATGAAACCATCAGGGCTGCCATTATATTACTCAGCCAGGACGTGGAAGAATATTTTAGCGAGACAGAGTAGATAAAGTGGCATGGAAAATAATAGGTAGCACTGGAATTATGCAACTCTTATTATAGCTTGTTTGAAAGATTATTTTAATTTAATTGATCAATTAGATAAAATTATATACTAGCGTGCTGCTGGCACGGGCCCAGATGGGTGCTGCCACCATTTGTAATGTCCATCATATCAGCCACAGATATCTTTAAAATGATTTACTTGATGGAAAAAATGTTTTTAATTAGAGCATTACTTGTTATCTTTACAGGATTATTTAAACTAGCAGTTGGAGTGGTGGCTTGATAATGTCCCTGTAAGAAATACTCTGCCAAGCATACAACCCATAGATCTTGAGACAGACACATTTTGACCAGCTTTACAGCTTCACGTATCAACTTTCACAGTGATTAGAAATAAAAGCACAGCAGGAGGCTAACCTCCATACCCAGGTTTCATTTCCATTGGTTAGAAACTGTGGGGTTTTTCTAATTTGTTGTTGTTTTTCCCCTCCTCTTGTCATATTTATCTTTGTTCTTTCAACATATGCCAGCAATTTTGGCATAATTTGGTTATGTTGGGCTTTGAATAACATAGTATTTAAAAATAAAGAAACTTTTTGTTCAGTTCTCTCTAATCTGGACAGCTTGTTTTAACAGGTTAGTAGCCTTTTCCTTTCATTGCCTTCTGCTGCTTAGTGATCTTGCTACTCTGGACTATTAAAATATGGAAAATTTTCTGATACTGCTCTTGCACAGAAATGGCATCTTTCAGTGTGATTTCAAAGCTTTTCTGAATAAAGCTTCAGCAGTACTGTCTATTGGGCAAACATCATCACCATAAAAACTAGTTGTATTCAATTAAATTAAATGTTTTCAGAAAGCATCTGTTTTGTCGAGGAATATTCTGTCTTTTATTCACAGGAAACAGCCCAAACTCTCTTTTTACCCAGCTTTTATTGTCACCTTCTTTGGCTTTTCTGTCTAATAAATGCCAGTGTTTTGCAAATGTACATTTGACAGGAATGGAAAAGGCTTTGTTCAACTTCCCCACAAGAAAGAAAAAAGCCCGTTTGTCTAACTCCTCCTAATTCTGACAGTTGAGCTGAAGCAGAGAAGTAAGGCTCTTGCCTTAAGTCACACAAAGTGTGTAATAAACACAGATAAACATGGATCTTCGTATTTCTGTCTGAGTGATGTCAGCCAAAGCCTAGCCAGACTGCGCTTCCTGAGAGAGCAGTCGGAAGAGGAGGTTACGCGCGAGGCGCTGGATGGCTGAAATACTTCTGGAAAGCTGAGGTCTTCCCTGGACTTTAACTCTGTGCTGCATCGGCATGTTCCCAGAAATACAGAAGATTAATGTTTTCTGGTAACTATTTGGAAGCATTCAGCTGAGTAATAGTGCAGATACTCTACTCAGGAACTCATTTTGTCTGCTTCTGTGTTTTTAGTTTATACTATAATGAGATGAGTTACTAGCCAGGCACTCAGGACGGATGATGTGCTGTGGTTTGATTGCCCCCTGCCATGCACTTCAGGTGGTTGTTTACACCTGCGTGGAGTGGAGCAAAGCAGCGTAAAGGGATTCTGGCACTTGCATTTGTTTGATATACATTGCCATGAACAGGGTGAAGAGAGACTTGCCGAAGCAGAGTAAGGCAAGTGTCTGCTGTTTCCAGTCTTGTGCACGTTGTGTGCTGCAAGTGGATCTGTAATGTGCAACCTTGGACTTTCTTGATTTGTTACACCTGGGGAACCTGTGCAAGTGTTACAACCCACCCTCCCTCACAGGGCAGTCCAAGCTCCATCCTAGGACATCAGGCTCCCAAATTCCTGAGCCTGTCCTTTTTGATTTTGAGTGTTTTTACGCTCAGCTTGCACAGGGTAAAGTAAAGGACTGCAAAAGACAGGCATGGGCTGTCAAGCAGTGAGCTGACAGTCTTGTTCTTTCAGTAGGAGATTGAAAGATAAGATGTATGCATACTACTAGTTTCTTTAGGGAAAAAATGTAGATTTGTTCCCAGCCTGTGTGGTTTTCATTATTCTTCAGGGAAAATGGGATGGGATGAGGACAAGAACCTGAAGATGAAGAAGTTGTTTCTAGTAGAGATGTGTTCTACATTCATGGTGTGGTATTGTAAAATAGGGCAGGTGTTTGCAAACACGAAACTGAGATGGGGAAAAAAACTAAACGAGATGTCTATATTTGTTCTGCAAGTCCATAGCAGATGCAGAAATCGGTGTTAGTTTTTATGAATTATGTGCTTTAACTAGCTCTTGCTGTTTTAATGCTAATGAATAGCCAGGTTGTGACCAGGTCCTGCAGAACAGCCTGCAGTAAGGCCTGTTGCACTCTTTCTGTTGGTGCATTACTGCTCCATCTCTCAGCCTCACGCTCCCCCTGAGCAGGAATATAACCTAGAAGGTGCAGAAGTTGACTCCACGTGAGCAGACTGTACCTAGTTAAGAGCTGCAGGATCAAACAGTGGAGTGGTGAGGCAGGAGCTGCCTTCCTTCCGCAGGCACCTCCGTTAGTGCCAATCCTACACAGGGCACTGAGCAAAGGCTCAGTCCAGGTCACGATTAACCACGAGGTGAGTGTCCCTTTTCATTAAATTTGATGCTTGTTAAAGACTCCAGGCAAAGCACGAAATATGCTGAGACCCTGGAAAAAGAGAACACACAAAAACCCCTCATGTCCATCTCTAAAATGATGAGTAGTGTATCTGATTTATGAAAAATGTATAAATGTGACTTGGGAACAGCTTGTGCTTTCACACTAAATAAAAGGAGAAGACAGAAGAGGGAACTCAAATGTCTGTGAGCATACTCATGTATACAAATGACTGCCATAAATCTTTTTGCATGATTGCTTTGCTTTGTGGCATCTCTTTGGGGAGTTCTGCAGGGGAAAAAGCCCTACTACAGTTTGGGAAACTGGAAAAAAAATTGCAAAAGAAAATGGATTTGCTGATATAATTATGCGATTCATGTAGAACATATTTGGTCTGCTAATCTGAACGGAAGGGAAAAGCCTAGACAGTGCTGTTAGTTTAAGGGAATTGAATTAAAAGACCAAACATCGTGGGTGAGACTGCCGCAGCCCTCAGGAGGCAGGCCTGGCTCTGGAGGGACCTGGAGCCCTGCAAACCCTGCAAGTGTCTCATGACTGAGGAAAGAAAATGCTTTATTCTTGCAAGATGGGCTGGGGAGAAAACAAATTCCTCAGCTGGTATAAATCTGCCTTGATGTTGGTGCTCATTCACATTACCTGCAGATTTGGTCCACAGCATCCTCAGTCTGGGTTAAAAGTCACTCCTGGTTGTGGTCTGAGCTCCGTCACCCTGGAGCTCAGGGTAGGATGCAGAGCTCCTCAGAAAAGCAAGATGAACCCTGGAGAGCTCATCTCCCATGGGGATTAGTGCTGTCATGGCCAAACAAGATCCTGTATCCAAGCTAGTGCTCCTCTGTGGCTGTGCAACAGCTCTGCCCTGCCGGTTTCCTCAGCGTCGTTCCCCTTAGTCTCTTCGGGCTGGATGGTTGGTGATGCTTAGTTATCCTGTTGATGTGTAAAGGAGGAGTGAGCGAGATCATTCAGAAAGAGATGGCAGAGAGGGGAAATGAGTGGAAAGACAATGGAAAAGGAACAGCTAAACTGTTTGTGCCCTTGTGATGTGGTTGATAGTGTTGCGCTTTTCCAGAAAAGCTCCGTCTTCTGCAGGGGGAAAGTCAGAGGTCTGCTCACCAGACCCAGGCTAAGGAAGCACGACTGGCAGCCCTGTGGCTTGTTCTTGCCTCTCTGATTGTGTGATTCTGATGTTGGTCTGAGCTGAGTGGTCTGACATCCCACTGTCTCTTACCAGTGATCTTGCTGGAGCCCAGGGCATACCTGAGAGGTATTTCTGCAATTATTAATTTGCAGAGGAATTCCTGCTAATTAGCTGGGCTTTTGCAGCATGCTTGAGGAATAGTTAAACAATATATAAATAATATTAATAGTTAAATAATTATTAAAGCTGCAATAAAGTATGTCCAAAAAGGATATTTGGATAGTAAGGAAGGATTTACTTTAATGGTATTGAGGACTTTTTGCAAACTGTGGTGAATGTGATTTTGTTTTCTGAGCAATGGTGTGCACATATGATAGAAGAGCTCAGAGCAACACTCATGATGGTGCCCTCGTGCCTGTCCTGAAATGACCGTAAACGATGCCAGCGAGTTCAATCAAGCTGATCTGTCCTGCCCTTCCTAACATCAGCCATCTGGCTCCATAGCCCTTGTGTTGTGCCTGACCAGCCAGCTGGCCATCTGCACATCTCGGCTTCCAGACCCCTAAACCTCCCTTGGACAACAGCCGCCTTTGGGGCTTGAAGAGCTGCTCAGGCTTCCATGAAGGTGTAGCTCCAGAAAAACTCTTTCCATCATCTTCAGTGAAAAGAGCAGTAACCACACGGAAAGGCCATCACCTTTTCTTTCTGCCCTTGAATTGTGATGCAAAAAGGAAGAAAAGCAAAGATTACAGTAAAGTTGCTGTTAGTGTGGGGGAGCAAAGTCTTCAGCTGCTATATGCTGCTGTGATATTTTTTTTTTTTTTTTTTTTAGGAGCTAAGCTTGCCTTACTTATACTAAAAGCAAAATAATTGTCTTTGATAGAAATTTGTTCCTTTCAGTTGAAAGCCTCTGAATTTTTAAAGTCACTAGAGGCTCCCTTTTACCTTCCTTCCCAGAGTTTTTGAAGAAACCAAAGAGATTCATGCTAAAATGAGAACCACCGAAGCCTATTCTGTGGTCTTCTCATGCTGTGCTCGGTTCCTCCATTCAAAGCCTTTGTTTAGTCAGACAACTCCCAGCGAGCCAAGCTTTGTCTGACGTCCCCTAGCGTGGGTGAGCAGGGGCCGCCTTGGCTCATCTACCAGGGCATTTGCCTGAGATTTTAAATTCGCCTGAGACTCTAAATGCTCTTGTAAGCCCAACTGCAGCTGGAGGAAGGCTGTGTCCTCTTCGCCTCTCTGGCAATGGGAGCATGGCCTCAGTCTGAAGGCCTTGACTGAGGTCAAGGGTAGTGCCAGGCTACCTGTAAGCAGCCATTTCTTCTGGGAGAAGAATCTTTATCTTCTTATGGAGCATCTTTCTTATGAGGAAAGGCTCTGGCACATGGGTCTTTTTAGTCTAGAGAAAAGAAGACTGAGGGGGGATCTTATCAATACTTATAAATACTTCAAGGGAGAGTGCCAGGTAGATGAGAAGAGTCTTATTTCAGTGGTGCCCAGTGACAGGACAAGAGGTAACGGGCACAAACTTGAGCATAGGAAGTTCCATCTTAACATGAGGAGGAACTTCTTTCCTTTGAGGGTGGCAGAGCACTGGCACAGGCTGCCCAGAGAGGTTGTGGAGTCTCCCACACTGGAGACATTCCAAACCCGCCTGGACGCTGTCCTGTGCCACTGCTGTAGGTGTCCCTGCTGTGGCAGGGGGTTGGACTGGGTGAGCTCCAGAAGTCCCTTCCAACCCTGACCATTCTGTGATTCCGTGAAGCAATATTTTGGCCAAGAAGCTTATGCTAAAGGGGGAGTAACACGTGCCAGTGCTTTGCAGAACAGTAACAGAGAGAGGATGGGATGTATCTTGCTGTAAAAGCCATTCTGCATGCTTTTGAAATAATCTTTGATAACTCAGAGAAAGGTGCAGCTGCGCCTTTCATTGAAGAGCAACGAGGCTGGTAAAAAAAAACGCTTACCCCTACTTATGCAGGCTTTATCTTTCCATTAACAGCCATCCCTCTCCTTGGCTGGGCTGCCAGGGACTCGCGCGATTCCTGTGCTCAGCAGACTCGCGGGATGGAAACTGTGCCACGAGCCGTTCTTGCTGCTGTCATCCAATTTTCCATGGGGTGTGCAACATTAGCAACTGGACGCAGCAGGATTTGGTGGGTTATTTCCCCGTGCTGGAAATCTGTCTAATCTGCCCTCTTCTCAGGTCTCCCTTCATTTTTCTTGCAAGCCAGCTCTGCTGCAGTTTTGCAGGCACAGGTTAATAGCACAGATTAGTGTTTTATTACTATGATTATATTATTGTTCCTTGTGTGACACTGACCATGAATTGAAGTGCTGCGTAAAAAAGGAGGCACAAGCCCCACTCATAAAAGCAATCTTTAGATTCTGGCGAGTCTGATCCTGCAGGTGCCCGGGAGGCAGCGTGCTTGTTCCCATTCACCTTCACAGACTGGTATTGGGAGCACGGGTGTTTGTTCTAGCTTTCTGTAACAGAATGCCTTGTGCGTCACTCTTCAGAGGTAGACGCGGCATAATTAGGAAGGGAATTTGAAAGGTTTCAGCAGGAATTTTCTAAAGCTCCCAAGTCATTAAGGAGTGTAAGCACCAAAGAAATTCAGTGACTTTTGTGCTCTTGAGGCCCATGTATGCTTCTGAAATCCCACTTATTTCTGCCTGAGGCTTGATCACTGTTACTACACTGCTTGTGGAGCGCATTGGTCTCTGCCCTTGCTAGCTTGCGTGGGCTCTGGAGGATGGCTTCACCACCCTGCTCTCCTTGGCATGAACTGCAGTGTGCCTTAAAGTCTTATTTGTTGCAAGACAAGTTTGGAATTCCTTGTCCTAGTGCTGTGACTTGTGCTGGGAAAGGTGACACCTTTAAGCACAAAAGCTGTTATTTAAAGAACAACAAGAAACCTGCCCTGAGTTGTTCACCTGGTCGCTGGCAAAGCAAGCAAGTGCCCTTGCGCGTTCAGGGAGCTCACACTTGAAACTTTCATCAAGTGGCACCACCAAAGCCCATGAACGAAAGCCCAGTCAAAGGTGTCAGTTCAGCTGCCAACCCCACTAAAATGTCTATGAGGCATCTCTCCGGGTAGTAGGAAATACTAATTGCCTGCTTCTACAGAGAAGCCTGTATTTTAATAACTTTTACTATCTAAAGGCAATGTTAATGTATTCCATCAACTGCCCTGAAAACAGGAGTCTCATGCACAAGAATTGTCCATTTCCCCGTGCATCCCTTGGCCGGGATGAGAAACGGCCATAAGCAGGTCTTGCTGCTGTTGTCCAATTTCCCATGGGGATGTGTAACATTAGTAACTGGGTGCAGCAGGATTTAGTGGGTTGTTCTAGTGGGCAGGGGTGGGAAGCATTGCAGACTCGAGGCATCTTCAGCCTTAGGCTGTGTCTGTGAGCATCTGACTACATGAGACATCGCATGTAAGAGCCATCACGAGTTGCAGCTCTTGGTCCAACTGGGAGCCTAAAGACATTGCTCTTCCATTTTACACCTTGAGTACAAAATTGTTTTGTTTGGTTGGTTTTTAAAAGGTTACCTAAAACTGATTTCCTTTGTCCATGTATGCACTACCATGGCCTATGTTTTCCCCTTGTGAGGTTTCTGTCACCTCCTCCTAAAATTACTGGCCAAGGGAATAGCTCAGTAGCAGATACTGGTTTCTCAGCAGATTGAAGCACTAACTTAAGAGTCTTAACTACGGAGTTAAGAAGTTGGTTGTATCAGGCCTGACTCCATTTTGGTTTCTTAGCATAATATCATAAACTAAATTTTATCTAGTGAGTTATGAGGTACTAAGATCTCGCTAAGGATGACCTCTTTACCCCACTGGCACACAATGGCTTTTGTGTTGTTTCTCAGTCTGTGAATCATCCTGTGATGCTACTGCTGGCTCTGATGTAGACTGGATAGAGACTGCTCCAAACAGTAATGGATGTTTGTACCTTTCATCTCCTGATCCTGCAGCCTTCTGCTCTTCTCAGAGGGGAGTTGAAGGAGCCAACCAGGAAAAAAAATTAAACAAAATTTCTTTTAGTTACTATTACTTGAAAACCAACCATACTTTATTAGCATGCAGACTGAGTGTGACAGACCATTTCCATCTCAAGCAATGATTTTCAGACCTCTTTAGAGCTAGAGTGAGGGTCTGGAGACCTACCAAATGTAGAGCCGTTGGACCTATTTCCCATTCGATTTACTTCCATCTGTGTGCAAAAAGTGCAGAATTCACCCAGGAAAAATAGCAGAGTTTTGCACAGGTTTAAATGACTGCAGAGTGCCAGGGTGAGGAGAATGTGGCCCCATATTTCTCTATAGAAGACAAGTAGTTCACAAAATAGGAATGTGATGTGGTTTGTATTTTTGCTTTGCTAAGCCCAGGGGCATTGTCATGTTGGTTTGGGAGATTGATATGTTCTTTACCGCTCTCTACCTCCAGGAATATTGTGGGTTGGGAAGAAAAAACCTGCCAGAGAAGGGGCTAAACTATGCAGCAGATAATACTGCGGCTGTTGATCGTGGATGTATTAAGGGCTTGCTTTTTTTTTTTTAAATTATGTAAAATAATGGTTATTTTCCTCTAATCAAAGAGATTTGTCTTTTCACTCAACCTCCAGCCTTCCAGTCATGGCCTTTTCCCCCTGTTTTTTCTTCTTCTCTTTTTTTTTTTCTTTCCTCTCTTCCTCTTTAAGTGCAATCAACAACAACAGACCAGGTCTACAGCAGTTTGATGTTTATAAAGTGGTCCAATCATAGCTTCACTTCTGGGCAGGAGTAAATAAATTCATCAAGCAATTGATGCTTTTGCGCTGCTGTTATGATGAATGTTGCCATCAATTATACCAGTATGCTCAGACCGCACGGAGCAGAACTAACTGAACATTGCTGCCTGATAGGAATGACAACGAGAAAATATGTGTTGACTCTCTTTATGCTTTGTATTCGTAAGCGCAGCTCTCCAATTATACTAATTTGTTTGTTTGGATTAGGCAATAGATTAAGAAATGTTTTTAGTTAACACTGGAGCATAACACGCATTAATATTTTGGCAAACATGACATAATTCTCTGCGTTGGGCTGGAATCAGCCGCACGGTGAGTGTAGTCGTATTGACTTTGAAGTTGCACCAACTCCGTGCTGTTTAAGCATGCCGAAAGAGCAACCACTCATCTGGCTGGGACCTCTACTTACTGCAGCACAGAAAGAGACCCAAACATCACCATCTGAGCGCAGGACAAGGATGGTGTATGCATCCTTGTATGTAGCTTTTGAGAAATGCTTGTATGTAGCATTTGAGAATCACCTGCTTCCCCAACTGACTTCGGATTCCTCTGGAAAAATGGTGCCGCTCCCAATACTGAAGGCATCTGCTGTTGTGTTTTGAGGAGGTTGTAGGTGGTAGTTTTTAGGAGATTTACAGTTGTTTCAGCTCAGGACTGGCAATAATAAGGTAGCAACTGGCTTTTGTTTGACTTCTACATTGGACTTGGCGCCACTCACTCTTTTGTTCCTGTGTGGTGTTTATTACAGTCCTTGTGCAATGGGATTACAAAAGATTTGTTAGAGAAGTGAAAACCAGCCTAGCAGATAGCACACTGTAAAACCTAAAGCATATTTAACATTATTTAAGACATCCTTTCTTTGATCACAAACTGTGAAGAAGGAGAAGCATTGCTTGAATTGAAGGAAATTAATTAATTCAAGAGTTCTATTTCCTTCTTCAAAATTAATAAACATCTCCATTTCAGAATTGGACATTGTCACTGAAATAGCTAGAAATGAGTGCACCTTAAAGCTCAAAGTAGGAGTAAACATACATCTGCTTCTTTTGGTCCAGAGTTCACATGATAGCATCTATATTTGAGACTTGGAATTTTAAAATTCAGCAAGTGTGTGTGGCCACCATATAAATGGCTGATGTAGAATTCATCTAGTGTCTAATTTGTAATCTAGATTTCTAGATTACTTGTATGCAGCAGTTAAAGCCAGAACAGGGTTCTGTCTATGGTTTGGCATCACAAGAGCTTTATTTGCCGTGGCTGCTGTCTCCCTTACCTCCTGCGTTTGCTATGCTACGGTGGGGTAGCATCTGCTCTTTTTGGTTAGGTGGGAAGGGAGAGGAGCCATGTCCAATCCTCCTTTCACGGACGCGACAGGTACGAATTTCAGACTTGTCTGCAGGTAGGATTTGGGTCAAGAAATAGGTAATTTGTAGTACAGGATCAAAATCAAACTTCCCTTTCTGTCTGCCTCACTGTCTCTGGGAGAAGACTGACCTTAAATGACAATCTTGTCCATGTAAACAGCTGGTGGTGTTTGTGTTATTCCTGGGCGGAAAAAAAAAAAGAACAAAAATATGGTAAATTGATAAGTTATACTAGTAGGTGTGAGGCCATGGTTGACCCAGCAGTGCAGCTCTGTCAAGACAGCTCCGAATAGGGCCAGAAAATCCCCGCGTGCGTGAGACTGTTGTGGACGTGGAGGATTCACGCAGCTGGTTCTCTGTGGGGTCAGCCCACTTCTCTGATCCAGCCAGAATCAGTGGGGACTTGAAGAAAGCTCTATGAGACAATGAGTGCCAGTTTTCAAACTGAGAGTGTGATCCTTTGCACTGCACATATCACACGTTCAGCAGTTTACTGGAATTGGTAGTGGGACTGGTTCGTTATAGTGCAGCCTGGGTCATAGCCACTGAAGCATCAACTGAAAAAACACGATATGCAACATCCTTATTAAACAGAGAGCATGGTCTGCAAACAAAGAAGGAAGGCTGGACCCTGTAATCTACTCTGCAGAGAACAATTGTGCAAGGATTTATAAATGACATTTACAAATGATCAGAGGAATGCTGTGCTAATAGCATCCAGACAAAAAACTCACTGGAAGATAAGAAATGGGTTTCAGTCCTCATAGCAGTTCATTGTCTGCGGCAAAAGGGTTTTGTCTTTTTAGCATTTCTTCCAAGTATTCATCTGCCTCCTTATCGAGAACTCGGGCTTTAATCTAGTGGAGTTTTGAGTTTCCAAAGAAGGTGCTTTTTTGTGTTTGCAAGTTGAAGGCTGGTTGTGGGCATCATTTACTCTGTTGTCCTGCCGGCTACTTCTTTATCTACCATAACACAGATAATGGATGCAATTATGTCAGGATAAAGCAAGTGTCTGATTTACAGCCTCTGCTAAAGAGACAGTACAAGTCTCCTCGTGCTGCCCCAGGCTGAGGGTCTGCCCTCTGGGTGGTGTAGGCACACTGCTTTCCTGAGAGGGGACTGATGGGCAGCCAGTGAGGGTCCTGACTGATTTTTCAGATTAGAAAAGCCCACCTTATACTTTCATGGGCTTCCGTATGAATGGCAAGTGCTGGGATTCTGTAATCATAGCAAATATGGAACAGGAATTTCTGATTCCTGGCAATCCTAGATGTTGCAATGATGGATTTGGGGGTTCTGAAATCAAACAAGAACTATGAGAGTTTCGCATCCTCCTTGCTCTCCATCTTCTCCAAACACGATCAAGGAAAAAGCTTTGATAAGCATTGAATGTTGAAATTAAGTTCAAAATTGCTTTGTCTGTTCTGTATGAAAGCCAGTCGTGCTGTCTCTAGAGATGCTGAAGTACCTTTTCAATGATTTTTTTTTTTTTCTTTTTTTAATTGAAAAGACATTTTACTTTCCCCTGTTCTGGGCTACTGTATATTTAGCTGCTTTGGGGGACAAAGATTGTATTACCGTGAGTCATCTGCATCCTCTTATGCCCCACTTCTTATTTTGTGCAATGTTTGTAGAATGCCATGAACTAACTGGTCTGCCACTGACGTAGTTGTAATCAGCCACAATGGCGACACATGAAAAAGAAAGAAATTGTTTAATCTGGTTTTGAAGAGCATCCCTTTTTCTTGTGTGAACTGTGTCTGTGGAGCCAGTGAGCGACAACTCACACTGGTGCTCCAGCAAGTTGCCTTGCCATGCGCTTACAGAGAGAGATTGCTTCCCAGACTGGTGCCTCAAACGCCCACCCCACCACCCCCTTCTTCTATTTTCCAAAACTAACTTCTTCAGAAATGCTCAAAATAGTGCTGAATACCAATGCTATTGAACTGGGGAGGAAAATCTTGCTATAAATGCAAGCATAAAAAAGAGAGGCACAGGGTACCTCACGGAAGGACTCTGTAAAGCTTTCTTGGCTGAGACACCAGGGAATATCACAGGGACTTTGCGTTTCCAGGGAAGCTATTTTAAGTCATTCTGGAAGAAGCGAGTGTGACTTTGTACTTCCTTTTCCATCGTGCACGACTTCTTGTAAACAGGCACATCTTAAATACAGATAATTGGGTGAAAAGGGAAGAAAATAGTGTCTCTATGTACAAGTAATTGCTGTCATGTCTAGGTACTTCTGAGCCAGGTAACAAGCTTTGTTCTTAAATCGCTATGCAGCTGTGGTTTGCACTTGCCCTGAAGAGTAGTTTTACATTTCCTTTCCATAACTTTTAGGACCAATACGAAGTGGGCTGCTTAGCTGAATTTCCGGGCTTGACTCCTGTATTTGGATGTCTGTTTTCAGCTGCTTATTGCAAGACAGCGTGCCCTTGGCGCAGATGTGCCACCCCTGCTATTAGTACCTTCGGTCAGTGGGAGCTGATTTGCCACATCCTCACCCATGGCTGTGGTTATGTTGGAGGAGTATTTTTCTTTTCGATGCGCAATGTAGCTTTAAGTTTACTGGCCGGTGAGTTATGGCGGTACCTGGCATCAGCCACGCGGATTTATTCTTTGCCCAGCTGGCCGTGGCTGGCGCTGGTGCAGTTAGTCAGCTTGTCAGGGAGGAACCAAACAAAGGCAACAACCTTTTAAATGCAGGGAAACAAGGCACCGTGCTGCGGCCGGTTGTGAGCTGTTCTGCAAAGGGAACCAGGCAGGTGAAGAAAAAGCTGTTTTGAATTTCACACTGATTATAAATGACAAGTTATCAGGGAGCATAAAGAAGAAACTACTGTACATTTTATAACACCGATACCCTTTGTTAGACTACAGACAAAAGTAGGCTTTGGCTTGAGACTACAGGAGAATACAAGATGAGAGTCTATAAAGATGGAACATATTGATCTTCCCTTTATCTTTTCAAAGCATTACTCTTTTGTCAAGGGTTCCTATTTTTGTATAGCGTCATGTCCCTATCTTCTAATACTTTGTGCATTTCAGAGCACCTTTTTAAGGGAAATACTACAGTAATGTTTTCTGTGATTACATTTTTTAACTAAATATTTTTGAGTAGTGAAACACATACATTTGCAAACAAAAAGGTTATCTCCAAAATGAGATGGAAAAAATGGGTCGGTTGCTAGCCTGGCATGAAAGCACACAGCTTCATGTTCCTCACTGAAGGTATATTGATTTATATGAACTAAGCATCTTTTTCACTAAGCCCCAAATCAAAGTGGGTTATTTTGAAGAATGCTGTCTCCTATAAACTCTAAAAAGGGAAGACTTTAGTAGGGAGACTGGAGATACACAAATAACTGATCTTTTTTGTATGTTTGTTTGTTGACTAAATCAATTTTGTTGACTAAATCAAAACACTGGTAAAGAGAAATAGCCAGATCCAAAATGAATTCTTTAATCTTTCTCACTGAAATGAAAAAAAAATTGAAAGTTCTTTATGGTCAGAATTGGGTCCACTTCATATCAGAGTGTCATTTAGAAATGTAAAACTAAAAGAGTGGAAAGATGTGAGAATTTTGAAACAAAATAACCCTGTTAAGGTTTATTTGAAAAAAACCCTACTAACAGTTGCAGTAAATGCTTTTGCCCCGTTTTTTGGGTGTCAAAATTCTGTTATTCAGTGAATGCAATCATCTCCCAGGTTAGCAAAGCCCCTTGTCCCCACTTGTCTTGCGCACAGAGTGCTGTTGAGTCATTGCCATCTCCTGACAACATATGAATGCACCACCGGTGAATTTCCAGGAAATAAGTGTTGACTAATGCTTTCTAATAAAATATAGTGGTGTAATACAATAAAACACACACAGCCATTATTCAAGGTGCAAACCTTAAGAAAAACTTAGTTTGTTTTCAGTGAGGAAAGAATTGAATCTGTCCCAAATCAAGTACTTAATCCACAGCTCCTATAAATCAAAGGAGAAAAGAATTAAGTTTCAATTGACTTTCCTGACTTCAGCCATCAAACAAGAATCACTTGAAAGATGGAGGGAATTCTGCAATCTAAAATTCAAATGCATTGCACTCGGTAAGCTCACCAGGCTGCTTCTGAGGGTGCTGTAGGTGCCCAGCACCCCGAGAGCCCGTTTGCAGGGGTGGGTAGCCCAGCCGGGAGGTTACAGCTCTCTTACCTGGGGTAGACTGACCAGAAGTGAATAAAAATAATGGACTTGCAAGCACACAAATGTTGAATGATTCCTTGTTCTTTACAAGCTTTGCTTCCCAAAATGAGACGTTACCAGGATTGAAACTATTCAGAGCGCCATAGATGTGACAGTGGGACCCATTTATTCATCTGAAGACGAAGGGAATTTACTAGAAGTGCAGGATTTGGAGGGTTTTGTTTTTCCTGTTTTTTCTTTTCTGGTTTTAACCTTTTCTTTCAACTCAGTATAGAAAGTTTGTATTTCTTTTCTAATCTTATAAGTTGCTTCATGAAAGTAAGAATAAATGTATTGCCACAAGCTTTTTGTCTGAAAATTTTTCACAGATTTTAAAGGAGCCTAATAAATAACTATATTTCTTTTTTCTCTTCAACGAGGAAGAGTTGGGCTTTAAAACCCTTCTTATTTCTAAGAGCAATAGAGAATTCAAAGGTCCTCAGGGCTGTCTGAAGTTGTGTAGTTTGATTTTGCTCTATTTTTCACTTTGATGGAAAATAGGAATTTGTCCTCAAATCTGGCAAATCTGAGATATGTATTTTTTGAAGTCTGTGTAGGTTTTTACAGCCACTTCTACTGTTTGTTTTCTGGAATTTCAATGCTGCTTTAAAATATCACCTGTTACTGTCTTTGTTATTTTAATGGACCATTCTAGATGGTGGTAGAGTTAACATACTGGTATTTCTGTTATGTGCCAACTCCATTTCCAACCTGTGCTATCAGAGGAACACATAGCAAGAGGAAAAATTCCTATTCCATCTTGCCTCCAGCTTGATCCTTCTTTCAACTCTTCTATAAATCTACGTGAAAGTGATGTAGAATCATTTGGGTATCCTTGCTTGAAAGGATAGAGCACCTTTTCATTTTCGTATCATCGTATGGAAAATTTACTGTGTTCAGAGACTGTCTTTCTGCCACTGCAGTCAGCAGAGGAATGCCTGGGGCTATATCCTGAGCTGCTGGAAACTGGCGTGGCTCCATTTACAGCTATAGGATCAGGCCACGGTGTGAAAACAAATGCTAGAGGCATTGAAAAAAGACACGGACCTTGGGATTTCTTTGGGAATATCGGTATTAATATTATATTAAGTAAAAATGAAAAAGAGAAGAAATTAGTATGAAAGAGCAAAAGAACTGCAAGAAACAAACAAAACATTACTTTTTAATTGGGTTGTGCATTTTCTAATTCCCTTTTCTAATCCGGTATAAGCAGCTGGCTTGTGACAATATATTCCCAAAAGAATAAGCAATTTTCCTCTAACATACTGAATTGTGTCCATCATGGCAGTGTTTAGTGTATTGTTGGCTATCAGATATAGATTTTCATTCCTTAAAACAAAGGGGTCTTGTCTCCCCTCTTCTCTACACCTCAAAACACCCAAATTTCCACTGGGATAAGAATTTTTATAAAGATTAATTATCTACTGTGGGATTTACTGTGATTTAGAGGAGTGGACTGGAAGGCATTCAGCTACTTCTCTTGCCATTTAAATACAGTATCAGATTTGCCACCATGTACTGCACCTTGGAAAGAGAGATTTCAGAGGACAAAAAGTGGATAAAAGGTTTACTCCTGCCGGTTGTAACTTGCTGCAAGTTCTTAAGGCTTTCTTATCCTACAGCTATGGGACTTTAATGCTTTCTTTGGTAAGGAGATTTCCCAAGGTGGAGCCCTGCCTTTTGGTGTTAATCAATAGCATTGCTAGTTCTCAGGCTGGGATTTAATGCTGATATTGCGCTGCACCCCAGGCACTGTTTCGATGGGGCACAGTTCTCCAGTGGTTTAGGATACACTGGTAGCAGCAGATGGCATATGAACATCCGCCTTTTCTTCTGACCTGAAAGTGATGTTCCAAAAGTTAGACAGCAGTGAGGACTTACAGCTAAGGTAAGCTAAGGCTCTTTACAGGTTTTGGGGGGTTTGCTTTTTTTTTTTGTTGTGTGAACACTGGAGTCAACCAAGACTACTTCTCTCAAACAGATTGTCTGTGATAAGTGGGTAAATGAGATGATTTCTTGTGGTAAACATGACAAAAGAAATAATTATGTAAAAAAAAAAATAAAATATCACCCCAAATGTTGTTTCTGAGGCTTTACAGTAATAAAATAAAATCCACAGACAATGACACAAGTCAAATGTCATCCAGTGGGGTTTTTTGTCTACTGTGCATGCCTGTCTCTGCTGCTTACAAATATGTGAAACTGTCGTGGATCACATCTGTAGAACCTGACTTTCATCTTCAACAGCCACAGGCTGCGTATATAACCCTTGATATTGCTTAGCGTGTTGGCCGGGAGAGCAGGCATTTCCCAACTGACAGCTCGTTACACAGTAGTCTGGTTGTGGCCACAGAAATGTGAGTCTGTTACTGCTCCAAGTTAAGTGGTTTTATCCTGCCATAATCTCTGGAAGTCCACGGTTCAGTTCCTCACATCAGCTCAGAAAACCCTCATGTGAGCGCTGTCTGCACAGGTGCTCTCTTGTCGGCCGCATTTATAGAACAATTTTTCTTTCTGGTTGCCCTTTATGCTGGAAGTTCATACAATTGTGCAATTGAGGGACAAAGTGATGGAAGATGTGGCTTAGAACTGTTGTGCGTGCCACAGAAATTGCACTTTATTTGAGATGAATTTGGGGTATGTTTATCTTAGTATTGTCCTTGTAGTTGTCTGCAGCACGCTCTGGAAAGCTAGGTGGGTGTAAGAGAGCAAACGTTCCCTGATTCTGATACAGATTTTCCTTAAAATGAAGGTTTTGCCTGACAAATGTCAGGCTCAGCGCTGCTTGTTCAGTTTTCATGTTTGAATTTACACTGATGCTATGCACAATTAGTGGCAATTGCATGAATTTACATTTTCAAGGCAGGGGATTTTCTCAGCGCTAAATCTGGTTTTTATATCCAGCTTTTCCAATTACTTTTGTATTATAGTGTTACGTGGCAGTATTCACTTTTCTAATTTTAGGGTAGGCTATTTTGTGAGTAATCTGATGTATTCATTTATGTCATACATAGAGTGGATGTTATAAAGATGCTCTATTCTGATCACTGCTGCCCATTATTGTTTGTCTTGTCTATGTATTATGTGTCAGATGGAAGCATCTCACTGTCCCAGTCAAAATCAGGGTCCCGTTGTAGATAATGCTCCGTTCAAGCATCAAGAACAAAAAGTTTAGGAAAGTGCAATGGGTGGAAAAGGGGACTGTAAGATACTGAAGGATTCGTCAACAGAATGCATTTGACAGTAATCAGTAGTTGCATCTGTGCTCAGTTAAAGCCGGTGGTAAGACCTGTTCTCTGAATATTACTTCTAGCTTTACTACCAGATTAATTTACAAGTTTTTACTTTAAGCCTTTTTTACCCTCTGTTCCAAAACTGACTTGTGCACCCGTGTGTTTGAAATGATACCTCTGCAAAAGGCATGCCCGTTCTGAAAGCTTCCTGAATAGTAGTTCCTCAAACCAAACCTGCAGAACATTTGCCTGCACAGGCGAGTAACTTCACTTGCCTCCAGTTAGCCAGGTAACGTTGGCATTATGTCTGGATTGGGCTCTGGATCTTTAAGATGAGGTATTACTTGGGGGTCTGGTTTTATAGTGTAGTGACTGTTGTCACCCCTAGAAATATATTATTCTTCCCATGCCATTCTGTCTTTTTGGCTCGCGTGGGAAAGCATCCAGTGCCAAATCCTCTGAGGCGCCTCTTTGCGACACCGACGGAGTTCCTTATCCACATACCGACCACAAACATTCTTAAGTCCTGGGAGGAAACCAGCCTCGGTTATTTTGGCTGCAGACGCATCAGATGAATTTGAGATTTTTGTTAACTTTCTTTTGTTCTTCATTTTCCGTCCAGCCTACCCCAGGCTCTGTTGGTAAGTCCATTAGATTCCGCTGTATTAACCCGCCCGCCTCTAGTTTCCTCTCGCCCTAATCCAATTCATGTTCTGGTTTCCTCTTTCCCGTGTTCAAGAAACTGCAGTATTTCATGTGACAGACAATTACTGTTTCAAGAGAATTCCCCTAACCTTTTGTCAAAAGTTGAATAACCTCAGTCTATCACCTGAGCTATCCTTTAGTATTTACTCTGGCAGGGTACCCTACTAATTGTATTGAGCAAAGCGTGCTAACAGGCAGTAGTGCTTGCTCGGTCCAACATTGTCTCTGTTAAATAGCAATCGAAAGCCCTGTATTTTCAGCCAACGTAGGACCACGCGAACCTCTGTCAAGGCGAGTCCTCCCAGGGGCCTGTTCCCACAGGGTGGAAGGCAATGACCTTCCACCGACAAAAATAGGCAGCCTGCTCACTGCTTGGTGCTGGTCTTTGGTTTATGTAAATCGAAAGCAGCTCAATAGACATTAAAGGATAGAAATCTTGGTGAGCTGATACAATTGGACACATGCTGGATATATAATAATAAGTAGCGTAAAGAAAACTACAGACCTGATCCTTTCCATTTCATGTTTCCTTTACGTAGGTGGAATATGATCTGCCCTTTGTGGCTGGTATTAATGTCTGTGCTTGGAAAACACAAGCCACTGGCATAAAATATCTCCCTGTATTTGGTATCAAAAGCAGAAGCTGTTCTGTATCTGCAATTATCTATCGTGATGTAGCAGCTACAGGCATACACAGTCTGAAATGCTTGTGAGCTTGGCCAGAGGCTTTGACACTGAGGTTTCACTGTGGAGGGTTTTGGTGAGAAATACTTTTCCCTCAAAATAAGTAAATATATAAATAAACAAAGCTCTTCATAGCCCAGAGCAAGATTAATTAAGAGGGGAAAATGCTTAATCTATCTGCTCACCATAGAATTAATGAATAATAAAGAATGTCTTCCCAGCATCTACAGCTAATAATGGTTATGAATATCTGTGCGTGGCAAACCTGCGCGTCTCTGTCTACCTGCAGCTCCCCTCACCACGTTGCTCTTTTAGTACCTTGTCACAGATTCCTTGGTTTTCCGTGTTTTCCTTGTGTTGGATTTCTATTTGTTTGAAGCTGCATATGGCCTCTAAATCAATTGAGATGAAGATCAATAAAAGCAAATTTTGCCACTTGCCTTATGCCCAGCTGTCCCCAATTTTCAGACGGAGAAATTGAAAACTAGAAAAGTTTTGTCATCTGGAACAAGAAACAGCATAACAGTTCTTTAAGCATTTGCATAGTCCAATATAGTCTTAAGTGTTCTTTTCCTACTGACTGGCTCATTTTCAAGTGTGTTTAAAAAAAAAAAAAAAAAAAAAAGACTCCTCCAAAACTGTTAAATGGGACTTTGTCCTTTACTGGGAATATTTGGGAATTCAACTCAACTAGATGAGTTTTGTCATCCTACTTCCATCTGTTAAGGCTTCTCACTGGCATAGTTTTTAGGATGGAATTTTACCATACATCAGCTTTTATGTTCTTTTTTTTTTTTTAAGATGGTATTTTTTAAAAATACATTGAAGACTTTAATGCTAGAAATGGTTCAGTTTCTATTTAAATATTCTGAACATCTCTGTTAAAGGCAGATACAAACTGTACTAAATGTCCTTTATTACTCACACATGCACTGTCCCTGTGAAAAACATCATACATCAGAGGCAGCAGTGATTCTTCAGATTTGCCCAGTGACAAGCCGCCGTATAGCTAGTCTTTGCTAAAAATGTCAATGTCAACTTTATTTGCCAAAACATGTTTTCTTCTTTCAAGCTGCCAGTTGTTGTTTCAAAATAAATGGAATCTTAAAATCTCATTATTTTTATTGTTTAAAGCCAGCATTGGGTGCAGCTCCGGGGGTCAGAAGGTAACAATACTAATTTACCCCTGTGCTGCTGCACTTAGAATATTTAATCTCTTATGACTTTGACATGATGGCTGGCTGTGTTTCTTAATTTTGTTGTGAAGATTTTGCTGGAGGGCCATGCATCTCTTAATAATGTGCATCAAGACAGAGACAAGTAAGTAATGAATATTGTATGAGGCTCTTTTCCTACAAGTGGATCAGCCTGGGCAAATACCTGCAGAAGTCCATGAGCCTGTACCTCGTGGCAGAATTGGGACTGAGACGATGATGGCTGAAGATTAATGTACCTTAATGAATTCAGTGCAATTCCATTTGCGAAATATTTTTCACTATTCTAAGCCAGTGATAATGTTCAGCTTCTTCATAGGCTTTTGGCTGGATCGGACAGGGAGCAGGGTCCTTCCAGCTGTATTTGCCCCTCTGTTGGGGTCTACTGGCTATTTTAGTGCCAGTAAAGAACTGTTATGTTCAACATCTGTCTGAGAAAGCTCACTTCTTTTTGCCAGTCCTTTCAGTAAACAGACTTCTACCTAAAAGCACAGCTATATTAAAAACATGCCTTAATATAAAACTTGATCTGGACAGTATTTTTCTGCTGAGATATTATTTGATTAAATACTGATTAGAGAGCTGACTTCAAATTCTGTTACCATAAGTTAGCATAGTAAAGGTTTAAGAGTAAAAGCGGAAATGAGACAGACAACTGGATTCCGTGGAGGAACTTAGGGCCATCATCCATAGATGTCAACTGACAGATAGAGGCAGAGATTGGTTTATTCCTGGGATTAGGAACACCATTCATGAAACATTTTTTTAAAAACAGTACTATCAAAAAGCAGTTTCTGCTTTAAAGGCTGTACAGTGTATGAGAGCAGAGACAGTGATTGTGGCAGAAGAGAGAACACGGGGAACCAGAAGACAATATTGGTCAGTATGAAAAGCAGAAGGCTCAGCATGCAAACAGCCTAGCCATTGTTGAGGTTTTTGTAAGTTTTCTGGCAGCAGGAATAAGTAAAGATGGATTTCAAGGAGTATAATGAGGTAATTTCTGTATCTGTAATAGCTGGATATTAAATTACATTTATGTATCTCTTGCACATATATTTTCTTTAATAGAAGTCTCATAAACATAGAAGCTGTCCTTGAAAACTTCCCAGATTTATTTCCAGTGTGTGAGTCTCTATCTCCGTTTTATCACAGTACTTCTGGAATTCCTTACAGCAAGTTCTGGTGGTTATCTAAAACATCAGCCTGCAGCCGAGGGTCCCAGTGCAGCAGCTGTCAGGCAGGTTCCCACCACCTTCCCCTTTGGAGGCACAGACGGACTGACCCCCTCTGCCATTTGTGGGAGACGGGGTCCTCAAGTATTTTTTTTTTTTTTCCAGTTGTTGCATGGAGTAAATCTAAGACTGTGCAAATAATCTTTTATCACAGTGAATGGTGATAATCCTCTCTTAGCAAACAAGCACCTATTCTGAAATTATGGTAGGAGATAATAACAGAAAATGGATAGAGGACTATGCAGTTGGATTTTAAAAAGGCAGGAGCTCAACTCATTCTTATTAAAATTGGTGAGAGCTGTAATGTTTATAAATTAGAGCTTTGTAAAATGTAAGCATGTGGGTTGAATATTTTAGTCTTGGCAGTTATTTATATTCTGTTTTTACAATGACAGGTTTATTGGGTTTTTTAATGCGTGTTTGGATAATTGTTGGGTTTTATCTATATGCTATTTACTACAATGTGGTCATCAGCACAATATCACAAGCATGAAAGCAGCAGATCTGCCTGCAATTGTGCTGTGTATTACAAATCCTCTCTGCAGAGTCAACCCGTAGTTTTAATACGGTATGAGGAACACACGGCTAGTGCACCTTTGTGTCGCAGCAACAGGTGCTAGGACACAGTGCAGTCTGTACATTTGAAGAACTGTCCCATGTGCAAATGGAAATTGCTGCCGTTTTAGAAGGAAGCAGCCCAAAATTCCATTTAGGAGACTTCTGTGTAACCTTAAGTGAAATAATGATGAGGCTAATACTGCCAAAATTAAAAGGATATGTATCTCTGTATAATTTCTGAAATATGTGTTCAGATTTTAAGGCAGCTCATTTGATTTAGAACCATCCTCAAGATGAAGTTAAAATTCAGCACCTTCAGGCTAATCTTGTGAATACGTAATCCCTGTGTCGTGCATACCACTTCGAGTAGGTCTGCTGGTTATGAATGAGAGTCTTTGCACACTTAATTGTGACCCCACTAATAAACGCTTATGGCATCAGGTCTGCAATAAGCGTAGCAGAGAGGTCATCTTACTAAAGTAAACACATTTGTCTTGGTTGAAACCTCAGCACAGCACATTGTGGTGTCATTCTGCTCTAAGTAGGCATTGATTATATTCAGGGCTGTCCAGTCACCATACACCTTTACTTTCTGAGCCAGCACTTAGTGTTCCCAGCACAGAATCCCTGCATGGAAACCCCTCCTGGCTTTTGGGCTTCCAGCCTTTTTAATGCAGTGAGATGGGTACCAGGTTGGGGATTCCTGTCTCTGCCTTACCTGGCCACAGCGCTTCCATGCAAACAATACCAGGCATTTGGTCAGCTGTGAACATGCTCCAAAGCCTCTACGGCGACGTGAGCAGAGTGGCAGTTTGAAGCCTTAGGGACCTGGCAGTGTCTTGTTGTGAGAGGAATTATTTGACTATTGGCCTTCTCATGCCACTATAATACCAGCTTGCCACCTTCTCCGAAGCTGCAGCAGAAAAGGTAAGAGGCTGGTTGGAAACATCGTGTCTGTACAAATTGCTCCTTACAGAGTCTGCTGGAGCTATGGTAAGAAGGGGTCTGCACAAATACTAAATTGCACAATTATTTGATGGGCTGCAATACCTCTTTGCAACAGGATGAGGGCCTCAGTTCTGTATGTCTGGGTAATTTAACAGAGAGCTTAGACTTTGTTGTCTGGTTTTGTTGCTGTTTTCTTCTAAATCTCTAAAAGTATCTCTAAAAGTAGAAAAATATGAGGCTATATTAAAACTCTAAGTGATGGGCTAGTAAATGCAGTTGGGATTTCATTAGGAAAATGGTAGATGATGTTAGCGTGTGTGAATACAGCTGAAATCTACAATTGCAGTTCATCACTGGCATAATATTTTGTCTGTGCTGTTTTCTTTCTTTAAAGCTAGTGTTCAAATACTTTAGACATCAAAGTCTTCCCTTCTACACATTATTCATTCTTGCAAACGTCTCATATCGTGCAGTAGAATGATCAGAAAGGCATGACTCTTTAGATATGGTAAATCAATCTTGTGTCCTCTTGGAAAAGTGGTTGGGAATGATTTTATGGTTATTAACTTGAATTCAATTTTTTTTTTTCAACCTAAGCTTTTTAAAATTCAAAAAACTTTCAAGGAACTTTTCAATCACCCTCTCCTCTTCTCACCTCTCCCCAAACGTAAAATCTTATTTTGTTTCATCAGGGTGCCAATTCCTTCATCTCCTTCTAGGGACATTAAAATGAAATTCAACAGAGAACATCTCATTAAAAAATCGAAACTACTATTGACTACCTAAGTATGTACCCACCATACCTGGGACTGTACAACTGAAGGCATAGTCACTGCAAGGGGTTCTGCTATAGAGATGGTACTTTGTAGGTCTGACATGGTCTTTTTTTATAATTTTTTCTGGCTACTTTTGGGGAAAACTTGAACTTAGGAAATGTTCCAGATGATGATGGTTATCTTGGTCATATTCAGTTGCTGTACAATGTGCAGTTTTCACTAGCGGGTAAAAAAAATCTGGGTCCTCTGTATTGGTTGAGGTTAGTAGCTCCAAGTGAACTGGGGTCGGGTTGACTTGGAGTCTGTTGCCTTGACTAGTTGCACAGTGGGCTCTACAGATAATGGCTGTAAGACAGATGCTTTACTAAAGGTTCTTTTCAAAATCTTTTAGTTCAGTATTGTTTGAAGTGAAATTTACTGTCTCTGACCTCAGTAGCTAAGCAGAACAGGATTGTAAATGCAGAAGCAGCTGAAGTTTTCCTCTATATCAACATCTTTGTGCCAAGATGGAGTGTTCCGCAGTAACCAAGAGTCAACAGAAACAAAGATAACTGTTGCAAGATCAACATTGTACAAGACCAAGCACAGTTTCAAGGACAGGTACAGACAATAGCAAGGTTTGGGGTTTTGTGCTGTTGTTACCATTGCAGCCTGAGCTATTTGACAGCCCAGTAGCAGCCCAGAAGTGCCTCAAGGCAATAAACCATCTTTACTACATTAGGGGAGATGCCTGTAACAGATGGCTATTTTAGAGTGCTGACAGTTTTTTGTGTCTTTACCTCTGGCTACTTAACACCATCTTCATCTTCAGCCAGCTGTCCTTCATCCAGGTGTTTATTCTGGCTGAGCACAGTGATAGAAGAGATGTGTGAAGAGTATGATCAACCATAGACTGTCATATGAACACACGGTATCTTGGTGTTTCTTTATAGCAGCTCCCTAATCCATCTTGGATGATATGAGTGAAAACATGAGCCCTATGGAGACGAGTGGGAGTAAAAATCAATAAGAGCAAGTAATAGCAAGAGAGAGGGAAACTGGATTTGTGATTTGGAATGGGATCCCAGCATTGCCTCTGGCTTGTTCTGTTGTTTTTGGAACAAGTTACCAATGCCTTCCCATGTTCCCCATTTGTGCCATGGGTCAGCAATCAGAGCTGATTGGTATGGTTTCAATAAAAGCATTTTCACTGACATCCAGATGTTGCATATATTGATTTTGATCTAGTTTTCTTTTGGCAATATGAGCCTTTCTGAGGGAAGAAAAATGGAACCTGACCCTTTTGGGCAGCAAACAGTGGCTTCAGCTCAATGCTGTTTGTGTGAAAATATTTCAAAGCTTTTTGGTTTTGTTCCAATGCAAAAAGAAAATATATTTTTTGACCTTGACATTTTTCCAAAAATGCTACTGCCATCCTTCAGTCGGCTCTAATAGTATATCTTTTGTAACTTGCTTTGAGATCTCCAAATGAACAGTGGTCTACAAGAGCTAGCTATTATTTGCAAGGTGTTAGGTAAGGTTTCAGCCATATAAGCATGTGTTCATGTTTTCATGATGTTCTGTACACACCTTAGACTATTTTAAGCTGACCATTTAAGAACCTTTACTTAGCAGAAGGAAACAACTATTTGACCTAAGTCAATCATGGATGAAATAACGTCTTTGAAAGAGCCCATTTAAAACTGTAGTGATGTGGAAGAAAAACCCCCAACATCAAAACTTGGTAAACTCTCTGAGACAGTCAAAGGTGCTTTACAACTCTTGGGACAAACTATATGCTTATGTGTCAGAATCCAAACTGAATTCTTACAGCCAGCTTGTGAACTTGGAGTTTGTCATGGAAGTAGTGATCTAACAGATTCTTAACCATATCAAGACCAGCAGGTGTTGCTATAATATATTAAATGCTGCGGAGACATCTAATAAGCTGCACTAGAGCATTAGTTCAATACGTTTTCTGAAACCAAATTGGTATTTTCTAGTATAATGTAGTGCTATGACAGACTTGCAATAAGAATACTGCTAAAATAATCAAAACACTGGAAAATTGCAGGTTCTGAGCTGCTTCTGCTGAGCTGACTGAGAGTTTTACTACTGCTTCAGTGAAGAACATCTGACCCTGCATTTAGGTATTACTTCTGTTTAAGAATACAGTACTGTAGGAACTAACCAAATCCTGTACGTATTTCTGTATACATACCTATTTGCAAGAGATGACACTGCAGAAACCTGTGGCATCTTTTGCCAGGGATAAGATTAGATTATGGTGAAACCCTAGTCTAGGCTTGTTCTGCGCTGCTGATCCCTCCAACACAGGTTTCATTGATGATCCCCAAAAGACAAGGGGAGAATTCCTCTGAGACAGAAACACGTTTTCTCAAACAAACTGCGCCCTCAGGGGCCTTGCAGAAGGTGAACAGGAGGATCAGAAGGCGGCCAGCAGTAGAGAGTTTATACCGCAGGAAAGCCTGAGCAGACCTTGCCAAGCTATAGTAAATGCAGGGAGGTTGTAACTTCTGCTGGATTTTGAGGTTGGCAGCTCCTGAAATCAAGAAGCAAGAATGAAAGGAAAAAGTTTTCCCATAACCAGGATTATATTATGGTATGCAACCCTCTAACTGAGATGGTATATAAAGGAGGACCACTGTGAACATGAATGGAGAAACTGCCAGCTGTAAGGGCTTATTTAATGTGCATAGGTATCAAGCTTTGAGATCTTAGTAATTCTTCAGCAGTCATCACTGGATGTGTGTTTGAGAGTAAGGGCTGCTTTTCTCCACCTGTGTGTGACTCTGTGATAGAAAAATACATGGACCTGTTGGAGTGGGTCCAGAGGAGGGCCACAAAGATGATCAGAGGGCTGGAGCACCTCTGCTATGAGGACAGGCTGGGAGAGTTGAGGTTGTTCAGCCTGGGGAAGAGAAGGCTTCGGGGAGACCTTATTGTGGCTTTTCAGTACTTAAGGGGGGCCTATAAGAAAGATGGGGACAAACTTTTTCGCAGGGCCTGTTGCACTAAGACAAGGGGTAATGGCTTTAAACTAAAAGAGGGTAGATCTAGACTAAATATGAGGAAGAATTTTTTTACAATGAGGGCAATGAAACACTGGCCCAGGTTGCCCAGAGAGGTGGTTGATGCTCCATCCCTGGAAACATTCAAGGTCAGGTTGGACCGGGGTCTGAGCAACCTGCTCTAGCTGAAGATGTCCCTGCTCATTGCAGAGGGGTTGGACTAGATGACCTTTAACGGTGCCTTCCAACCCAAACTATTTTATGATTCCATGTATGCTTGGCAAGAACTTCGATTACATGTGGACGTGGACCCAGCCATGTCACTTCCAGGTAGGATCATTAGCCAATGTTGTACTTTGGCTGCTGGGAAGCCCATAGAGCCGCGTGCGTCACCACCTGTCCCTCTTGCTGGGAGCATGTCAGCTTGTTTCAGCTTATTTCCAGCAGTGAGGCAGGTGGGGCATCATCTCACCTCCAGGGGCTGCACCCACAGACAAGGACAGTCTTTGTCCTGGCCGTTCTCAGGAGCTGCCTGTAGCGATACTTGGGCAGAATAAGGACCCTCTAGGTGGGCAACGGAGAGAAAATGGCCCCTGGTGCCTTCCGTGGGGGAGAGAAGCACGCAACTCCCCTGCCTCCTCCGCCCATCCGTCGTGCTGAAATCCGGCGGCGAGTGCCGGGGCTGTACCGGGGAGCCCGGGTCGGGGGCGGCGGCCCCCGGCAGGGCCGGGCTGCGGGGCGGGGAGCCGCGGGCGAGGCGAGGCGAGGCGGGGCGGCGCGGCACGGCGGCTCCACCGTGTGCATGTAGATGAGATTCCCCCGGAGCACGTCACTCCGCACCGGCGCTCTGCGTTTGGGGCGGCGGAGAGCGAGGGCGGGCGGACGAGCGAGCGGGAGCCGCCGGAGGAGGGGAGAGGCGGCGGCGGCTCCGCAGCCAGCAGCGCCCGGGCTCCGCGCTCCCTGCGCGGCCACCCCCGCTGCGCTGCGCTCCGCTCCGCTCCATGCCGCGCAGCGGGGCGACGGCGGGCGCCGGGCGGGGAGCGCCGCGGTGGTGCTGAAGGACAGCTCCGCTGCGCGCTCCTCCGCGCCCTTCCGCGCCGCTCCGCGCCCCGGGCGCGTCTCCCCCCCCCTCCAGCCGCCGGGTGGCCGCCAGGCCGCCGGCCGCCGCGCCTTGATGCGCCCCCCGCCACCGCGCCGGCGGCTCCCATGGCGGTGGCACGGAAAATCAAAACTTTGTTGACGGTGAACATCTTGGTCTTCGTGGGCATCATCCTCTTCTCCGTCTACTGCAGGATCCAGGACCGCTCCCAGGAGCTGGTGCAGATCGTCCGGAGCGCGGACCGCCGGGCCAGGAGCCGCGGCGCCAAGGTGGGCAGCCTGGCCGACAGGGAGTCCATCCTGCAGCGCCTGGACCACCTGGAGGAAGTGGTCTACAACCAGCTAAATGGTACGGAGGGCTGGGAGGGGACGCAGCACCGCTCCCCTGGTGCCCCGTGTCCTGGGAGGGTGCTGCAGAGTGGGGAAGAGCACCCCAAGCGCCCGCCCGCTGGGGAGGGAAGCCCCGGCACGATACGCGCTCACCCCACTGCTGAAGTGCTGAAAATGAAGGGAAAGAGGTGGCTGCCAGGGTTTTGCTGGAGGGATTTGATGAGCCCCTTCCCCACCAAGTCTTGGTCCAAAGTCAGGACTTCCTCAATAGCTGCAAAGTTAAGGAGGCTGCAGAGTTTGTGGGTTTAACGGTTGGTGGAAGTCCCTATGAACTGTACCAGGTTTTACGGTTTGCCTGGATATGTTAACTGTGCATGGGTAGGCATCTGTATAGCGAATACACTGTTAGGTTATAGCTGGAAGTCATATACTTGGTCTCATAACTACTTTAAAAGCATTCTACTGAGTTCTTATGCTGTGTACTTTTAAGGGTCTATTTAAACATAGCACCCATATGTTTCCTTAATGACTTTGCTGTTTAAATTTGATATTATCTTTGGTGACGAGGGGAAGCATCCATCACTTCTTTTTATGACATTTTGTTCTAATTCACCAGCCTTGAAAAATCTTGGTAGGTAAGCAAAGAACCCTTCCATGGTAGGTAGAACAGGCTGGGTCCTAAAAGTTGTTATAAGACAACTAACATTTCACATAGAAACTAATTCTTCAAAACAAGTGTGTTTGTATTTGCATAGATTCATAAAGCTCTAAACGTGGAACATCAAAGAAATAAGTACGTGATTAAATACATCAGTGCTTTGGACACGAAGAGGCTGAAGGAGCAAACTTTTACATGAAATTATAATATAAATGTAACGTTTAGCGTCTAGCACCAAATAAACCTTCCAGTGTAAACATATTTAAGTATACCAAATGTGCTTCTAGGCTGCTTGTGAAAAATCTTACTCGTAACATTGATTTAACAAAGACTGCTGTAGTCTCAAAATGCAGACAAATAGGGGGTTTAGGGTAAAGTATATATCCTCTTACTACTTTCTGAATGACTGTATAAATCTAAGTAGGTTAGACTGTTATGGTAATAAGCAGTCGATGCCAGCAAGTGCTATAGAACAGGCATCCCCTTACGCGCTCATCTGTATAAACGGGGAAGAGAGAAGGGGAGCGTTGGTGTTAGGCACAAAAATACACATTCATGAATTAGAAGGAAAAGTGTCAACAGCTGTGTTTCCTAACCATACTTTGGAGTTTTGAAGAATGTAGGATTTAAGAGGGAAATCCTCCTCCCAAATTTAACAAAGCCATAGAGTTCCCAAAATAAATTAGATCAGTCCCCGAGGTATATCCATCGTAGCTCAACTGAATGGTCTTTCGGCCCGAATTGATTTGTTCTTGGTGGTGTTCATGGGTGAGACTTTGGGTAGCATTTACCTGCTCTGGGTTCATCTCGGCGTGGCATCCCCTGGAGAATCAGCAGGAGTCCTTGATGTACTGGGCAAGCACCGTGGCACGTAATGACTGTGGCTTCACAGTAAACAGGAAGTTCTCTGTAAAGTATGCCTCTGTTTTGGAGACTTTCTTCTTCTTTAATTTGATTTGTTGGATATGGAGCTTCACAGTACTTGAACTTAAATGTTATGTTGCTTCTTCAGGTCACAAGAAACACCACAGGCAGTTTCTTCTTCTTGAAAGTTCTTACACAGGAAAATACAGAAAGTTTTTCAAGCTGAGCCATTCAAATTTCCTATTCACTTCCCTTTAGTTTCTCTCTGATTTGGTTGGTGTTTTTTATTACATCAACACAGATTAATGAGTTCATCATCATTGGGAAAAGATCATTTGTCATTTTCTTCCTTTCCCCCCCCCCCCCCCATCCTGTGGCAGCAAAGCTGACAAGTCCTAAAAAATTAGGAGGTGCTCCACTGAAATCATCAGAGTTGCATGACTGTAAGTGAAATCAGGATCAAGCATCTGTGTTTGGGTTTAGCTCACTGGTATTCCGTTTTTAATATCATGACTCATTACTTATGCCATTAATGGGCATAATGCTGCTCTGGCAGCATTGAGATTCGAGGGAGCCTGTCCGTGACAGCGCTCTACTGTGTCTCACGGAAAGACTGGTGTTACAGGAGCACTCTCTCTGCTCAGGGGCTGTGCAGTTTCATCCTAATGTCGAGCAAGGTTTCTCAGACATTATGCTGTATACTGCTTTCTCACAAGGTCAGAGAGCCATCTGAGGCCTTCTTGGATGTTATTTTTTAATGAGGTGGGTCAAGGTCACTTTTATAGGGAGAGACAGACATGGGTAGACAGATTTTATTCATAAGGAATATGAATTCCTTGCATGCCCAGAACTCCTGCAAGCACCAGGAGTTTGAGTCCAGCTCAATGTTACTGTTACAGTAGGTCTGTCCAGATCAGTATTTCAATTTTCTGCTGTGGGTTCTTTCTATTTTGAGATTTAGAGACAGCTATTAAGTGCCTTATATTTTTGGTATTAAAGTCTGTTTTCTTTTATTTCATTTTTGCTCTTCCATTCGTATTAGTCCTAAACTGGCAAGACCTTACCTGCATTTTCTAGGGACTGTGTTGAAGATCCAGTGCAATAGAAAGGCACTTCATTGGGAGACCAGCCCTGCAGCTGCCACCATACAGAATTTTTGTTTGTCACACTTATTTGTTTTCATGCAGTCAAAGAAATATTATTGGAAAGCATAGGAAAGCGTACATTCTGCAAGGAAAAATAAACAGAAGCGGTAAGGTTGCAAGTATATCGAGAGCCAACCTAAAACTGATCACTAGAGAACTCATTAACTTTTCAGCCTGAATAAAAACTGTGTATACAATGCCTGTGGAGATGTGTGTAGGACGCAGAGGACCATGCATGAAAGTCAGCAGAAAGCTGGTCCTTGCAATTATCTGTGGCAGAACAAGAATTTTTAGAATAGAATGAATGAGAATTGCCATGATTCCCTGCAGAGTCGTGCACACACACACCAAAACAATACTTTTCAGTTGGCTCATGCTTTGGTTTTCTATCAACTTAGAAAAATAGTATTTTTGAAAGCTTGCTTTATGCTCAGCTGCTGCTTTTTTTTTTTTTTTCCTGGAAGTAAATGGATGGAGTGGCAAAGGGAAAGGAAAGCAATGAAACATGTCTGTGGAATTTCCTTGGTGAAACTTTATATTACCTCTTGATATTTGATTTTGGGTATAACATTTATTGTGAAAAACTGAGTTATTCTAGATCTAGTTCATCAATCTATATACTTTTTCGTCTTTTCTGTGGTATTTCTATTGATGAATATGATTTATTGTCAGTCAACACAGAACTAATGCAGATAGACTTAGTAGCAATTAATGAAATGGCATAATGATAATACCTTGGTATTTTCTTCCTTTGCCTCTATTTTTTGTAAAGGGGAAAAAATAAAAAAAGATTTAATTGACTGAATTTTTCCCCTAATCAGTTTTGCATCTGAGTCTGTTGCTAATGATTTACCATAGAGGATAAAGAATATTTGATGCCCCGAATAGAGCATAACCTTTCATGCCAAAAGCAATTGAAGGGTCAGACTACAATTTCATTGTAATTGCCTTTTTCCCTTTTCGCTGTCTCTTTCCAGTAATACACAACAATCAATACAGCATGTAATTAGATTTCATTCAATCTGCAAAGATTAAGAGAGTTTTCATCTTCTCATTATGTATGCTCACATCATGTCTTCCTACCCATGTCTTCTACATTAGACCTCTTTGACCTGTTCTATTGCAGCCACGGAGGGATAAGTTTGGAGTATTCCCTTCAATTTGGCAGATTATCATTCTTTACACATCATAATTTGATTTTGCTCTCTTTGGGAAGATTAAATACAATAGCAATTTCCAGTATGATAAATGGGTTTTATGTCGCATCTGCATTTCATGGAGGAGGCTGGGGAAAAAAAGTGGACAATTCACATAATTGCAGCACACAGGCTTAAGATGATGGAAATAGCAGGGTCCTAGGTGCAGAGGACTGATTCATGCAGACTGTGACTCCTGATTTTTAGAGTGTACTGGAAGCAAAGTGATTGCATTTAAAATTCAGCCTGGCAATCTGCATACTTAAAAGGTACAGTAGTATTTTTAAAAGGACGGTTTATTCTTCATGGGCTTGGGGCTGGTTGAAAATGGTTCCACATTTCCATATTGAAAGTAAGGGTTGGGAACGGGCTGCAAATGAATCACGTGAATGTCCACATCAGATTTGTCAAAAAGAAGGTTTTACAGCGGGCAACTTTCAGTTGAAGCGTAATTCCTTTGCAGAGAACAGAGGTAGAGCCCTGTGTGCGTGGGGGAAGATGAAGTATGACTGCCAGCCTTACATCAATGTACCCAGTTATAACTATTTAATTTGGTTATGGTCTGATGCTAACATGCATCTGACAAAATTAGCATGTAATTATCTCCAAAAGTATCAACTTATTTGTGGGGGCCTGCTCTCAGCCATGTGCTTTCCTCCTGTTGGTGAGAGGCTTCTTCTTGCAGTCTCATTTTGAGGATTTTTTTAAAGAAATGCAGGGTTGGGCCTAGTGAAGGCAGGAGTCAAAAATACCAACTACCTTTCTTTCTTTTTTATAAGTTAGGCTGCAGTTTATCCGTTTACCACACAACATATAATAAGTATTTTCAATTATTCTGGATTAGTTACTCAAGCTTGGGTGAGTGAACGTTGGTACAGGCCTGACCTTCTGTATCACAAAGTGATGGGCAAGTTCAAAAGACTGATTTCCACCTCGCATTGGCTTTAGCTATGTTAGTCTTGATTTATGTAGCAGAGGAAACTCATAATCAATGATTTCAGGAAGGCCAAGACTTTATTCCCTCAAATAGGGGAAGAAAACATCATGAGTCGATATTTGGATAGCCCCTATGAAAATATAACATAATATTCGAAATAGTATTACTCTATTTAAGCACTTTAGGAAGAAAAGGTCTAAAGGTTTGGTAGGAAAAAAGTAGGTAAATGTCTTTTGTAAAATGGGCAAAATTACATTCAACTCTTCAAAATATTGGCAAATACAAAAAATATATCTCCATTCCAGCAGCACATCAGTGATTTTAAAGTCTCTTCCTGTACTCTGGGTTTCATATACTGGTAACTATTTTTTTATGTAATGTTTCTGCTTTTTATGTTTGTAGCTGGGAAGAAAGCTTATTTTGACAGAAAAATCATGTGGTAATTTTATCATTGATTCATTTTTTGTGTAGAACTTGAATCATTGGTACTATATCGGATTAAAAGCAATGATTACAGAGGTGGAAAGAAAATCTTTGACTGATGTTGTTTTCGTTGCCTCTTAGAAGGTATCAGTTCAGTTTCATTCCAGTTCAGTTTCTTTCCATTTCTTTTTAGATGTGGCAGGAGCTGGAAAAGCAAATATGGGTCTGTCATCTTTCTGGTGAAGAGCTGCAGTTTGATGGTTGCACATCTGTAACCACCATACGGGTTTAGAGGGTTACAAAACCTGGCCTTAACTTTATACCTTTGGTAGTGGGAGGTGGGGTGGTTTTATGAGTTATGGGTTTTGGTTTTTTTTTGTTTATTTGATTTTTTAAGTAAATAAAAGCAGGTAGTAGTTAAACCAAGAGCATCATTTAAGAATGCAGTTCCAGCCACTGAGTGCATGGCTGTTCTCCAAGGAAATAATAAGATTTATGAAAGGAAGAAAAAGAAATGAGTCATGTTTAACAAATCTTTTTATTAATGTCGCTCTCTAACCTTACTAATGGGTACTCAGTCTCTCTTTCTCAGTATACTTGGCATACTTTTTTATTATTGTTATTATTTGTGGGGTTTCACTCGGTAGTCATTTCCATCAGTTATTTTAAACTAACAAACTGAAAGGGGAAAAGAAAAGAAAAAGAGCCTGTGATGTTCTGGATTACAGGAAGGAAGAAAGCCAATGACAGCAGAGCAGCTTCCAACCTTGTTGTAGTCCTATTGATCAGAACTGTCCTCTGAAATAAGAGAACTTTAGCTTCGGAGAATGCAAACCAGATAGAGATCCTCCCACTGACCCAAAGTCATCTTCTCCTGAGAGCACAGAGCTAAAGCAGCCAAGTGCTAACTGGATGTATATATGACTTGTGTCTGCTTTTCCTAAGACTTGCAGCTATGGTGCCATGGAAATGGCTGTGAATATCTGAAAGCCTTGTAGGTGGAGGCAAAACCCGTTTCAAGGACGGCATGACAGATGCAAACAGATTAAAAATTGTCTTCCTGCCCTATAGTTTTTATCCTTTCAGGTGTTGTGGAATATCCAGGTTTCCCAGATAGTTTTGGAGACAAGCTACAGCATAACTGACACTTGCTGGTTACTCAACTGACACTTGCTGGTTACTCATCAAGTCCTGTAGGCTGTAAAAAGAGCATAAAAATTACCAGTAGCAAGGCTACCTCCTGAGCCAAGATCTGCTTGACTTGTGGAACAGAAGGGAGTAATCAGGGAGCAGCACGATGCAACTTGGTCTCAGGTCCTCTCATTTAGCTGGGGTTACTTTGAGTTTAAATGCATGGTAGCACTGCTGGGGAAGAAGGTGACAATCTTGGTTCTGTAATTTATTTCTCGGTCTAATCTGCTAGGCTTTTGAGCTCTTAACTGCAGACTCTGCAGTACACTGAAGCGTATGGAATTGTGCCTGGTGAAGATAGCTTCATCTCTTCATTGTTGGCTTACCTCTAATTTCCGTCCTGTCTTCTTTCATTGCCCACAGTATCCACACTGGTAGAGTACAAGAGCATGGCATGGATAATCTGTATGACTTCTCTGGCCTTGTTTTTTTGAACTCTGAAGCAATAGGAAAGGGCCTTAATTTGCATCAACAAGAGGTCCTCTAAACCAGAGAGAACTGAGGATGGGATTACTATTTGTGGCAAAATGGTCCTTTTTTCAAATTGAGTCTCAGCATCTGGCTTGCTGAAGTGATGTCCCACCTGTGATCTGGTGTAGATTTAAGTGGAGTGAGTTGTGTGTGTCTATGCAGATCTGTAGATGTCCAGGGAAGTGTTATTTTGGGGCTGAGCTCTGTTTTCTTATCCCTCTGTTTGACATTCTCCTCCCACGGTGAGGGAAGTGGGCTTGTGCTTCTGTGGTTCGTTGCACTAGCTTTTGATTTCACCTGGTTTCGCTAACTTGGACTCATTGCTACGCATGGAAAGACAGCAGCACTTTCTGTGGGAAATCTAGTGGAACATCCAGAGGAGCTCACACCAGTTTCCTACCCCTCTTACTGCATTTGTCAGGCCATTTCACTTCTGACTAATTGTGTGTGTTTATTTGTTTATGCCTCTTACTGGAATGTGTGTTCAGAGGACTTGCTTCAATGTCTCTAGACAACTGTGTTGGTCTTGTAGTAAGAGAAAGAAATGGATGTCCTCAGGATAAAGTAAACCCACTTGCTGTTCACTATCAGGCTAAGCTACGCTGTGTGCATTCTGCCCAGTCTTGCAAAGCCATCTTGCGAAGCAGATGTGGCTCCCTGCCTCTCCCTGTACTTTACTTGGATGACTTGTTCTGAGGGTTCTCAAGCCAAGGACGAGCCTGGGACCATGAATTGTTTTGTATCCTCCGTGAGGGCAGTCCGTAGTGAAACAATGCAGTAGAAAAGGGCCAGTTCTGGAAAGCTCTGACAAATGGCAAAAGACCTAATACAGGTTTGTTGGGTTTGAGTTTTTTGGGTTTTTTTCAAGTATGTCCTTGATTACTGGCTGTGGAGGAGAGTCCAAGGGCAGCTGCAGGGTTGATAGGTAAGGAGACAATAGACTGATTCTGCTTTGTCATCATGAGCAGTGTGGATGCATAGTTTTTGCAGGTGCTGAAGAGTTGTCTAAGTAAATGAGCAAAAAATTTTTAGAAAAGGCAAGAATATAGATTTCTGAATATTTTAAGCCTTGCACCACCTCCTATGGAGCCGTTCTTTAGAAGCCCTTTCACTTGCCACCACAGCCTGATTTATACTTTTAATACTTGAGGTGAAATTTGCATGTCATCCTGGGAGAATGGGCGGTGATTAAGAAAACTAAACAAAGGAAAAGGTTTCTGAAACAGCTTCTCTAAGCACTGCAACTGTCGGGCAGAGGTATTTGGTGTCAGAATGCCACAGGAGTGGGTTACCTTTCACAGCATCATTTGGAAATCGCAGCTAAATAACCCAAACTCAATGGATGAAATATGCCTAAAATATAAAGGAACATATTGGGCCTCTGGGTTCTTCAGTGAATTTGCTTCAATCTTAACCTCCTGGGCTGACCGTCAGAGCAAATGCCTCAGAGGCTGCTGTAATGCCGGTGTCTCCCTTGGGCTGAATGCCCGCTGTAAAATGGTGTAGCACTGACAAAAGCCATGCTGTCCCCCAGCAGGTCCCCGATGTCCCCTTCTTCTCTGCAAGGCCAAGACATGTCTGTGGAAAGAAGCTGCTGATGTAGAATCATAGAATCATAGAATAAGTGAGGTTGGAAGGGACCATTAAGATCATCAAGTCCAACCGTTAACCTACCCTGATTTAAAAACACCCACTTCTAAACCATGTCCCTAAGCACCTCATCTACCCTTTTCTTAAACACCTCCAGGGATGGTGAATCCACCACCTCTCTGGGCAGCCCATTCCAATGTTTAATAACCCTTTGAGTGAAAAAATGCTTCCTAATACCCAATCTAAACCTGCCCTGACATAACTTGAACCCGTTTCCTCTTGTCCTATCACTTGCCACGTGGGAGAAGAGGTCAGCCCCCATCTCTCTAAAACCTCCCTTCAGGTAGTTGTAGAGGGTGATAAGGTCACCCCTCAGCCTCCTCCTCCCCAGGCTAAACAACCCCAGCTCCCTCAGTCGTTCCTCATAAGGCTTGTCCTCCAGACCCCTCACCAGCCTGGTAGCCCTTCTCTGGACACGCTCCAGCACCTCAATGTCCTTCTTGTAGTGAGGGGCCCAAAACTGAACACAGTACTCGAGGTGAGGCCTCACCAGTGCCGAGTACAGGGGGATGATTACTTCCCTACTCCGGCTCACTACACTATTCCTGATGCAGGCCAGGATGGTGTTGGCCTTCTTGGCTGCCTGGGCACACTGCTGGCTCATACTCAGCCGGCTGTCCACCAACACCCCCAGATCCTTCTCTGCCGGGCAGCTTTCAAGCCACTCCGCCCCCAGTCTGTAGCACTGCATGGGGTTGTTGTGACCCAAGTGCAGGACCCGACACTTGGCCTTGTTGAACCTCATACCATTGGCCTCAGCCCATCTGTCCAGCCTGTCCAGATCTCTCTGCAGAGCCAATCTACCCTCAAGCAGATCAACACGCCCCCCCAGTTTAGTGTCGTCTGCGAACTTACTGAGTGTGCACTCAATCCCCTCATCCAGATCATTAATAAAGATATTAAAGAGAACCGGTCCCAGCACCGATCCCTGGGGGACACCACTTGTCACTGGACACCAACTGGATTTAACTCCATTTATCACCACTCTCTGGGTACGGCCATCCAACCAGTTTTTTACCCAGCGAAGGGTACACCTGTCCAGGCCACGAGCAGCCAGTTTCTCCAGTAGAATGCTATGGGAAACGGTGTCAAAAGCCTTGCAAAAGTCCAGGTAGACAACATCCACAGCTTTTCCTTCATCCACTAAGCGGGTCACCTCATCATAGAAGGAGATCAGGTTTGACAGGCATGACCTGCCTTTCACAAACCCATGTAAAGGCCTTCGTTATCTGTGTACCACCAAACTCCGCTCCAGGAGGACAATTCCTTGTCTCTACAAACCACAGCTTTCCCCTCTTCAGGCAATTAGCTGCGGCAGGAGGGAGAGGAGAAAATCTGAGCCTATGTAGGCAAAAGGCAGCCGTGGAACTCAATTATCTACCTTCTACTTACATTTCAGAGCTACTTATACAGGCAATCCAGTTGCCTTTACCGGAGTACTCATGAGAATAAGTGCTCACTAGTGTAAGGGTCTCACATGCTTTATAAGGCATGACTCAAACCAGGTTTGCTAGAGTTGCATTTGAATCACCACTTGGTACAAGCAGCATAAAAGATCTCCCAACTAGGCTTTAATGTCTGATAAACTGATCAGGGAAGGAAACGGATCCTGCCAGGTTCCTTTCTTCTGTGAAGCTCTTTAAATATTCAGATACTGTGAAACACAATTACCTACCTACAGAGGTTCACGTAGGGCTGTGTTCGGCTGTACAGAGATACCTCTGAGGGGTATCCTCTGTCATAGACTTCACAGGTTCGGGAAGCACAGAGCTGGTCGCTGGGGGATTACCAGCGTGGTACTAGGTTTTGTTCCCGGGGAGAACTGATAAAAACCATGTCTGTAATACAGTCAGCAGTCGTGTTTAGTTGTGAATCGTCGTCAGGTACGAATCCGACACTGCTTTCTAAGCAGACCGCAGATCCTGCCAACCCCTGTTCTGCTGTCAGCAGCGCATTGTGTGGACAGTGACAGATACGCTGGTCGGATGGGGTAACTTGCTCAGATAGGTTTTTATGCCTGCAGCAATGATCCAAGTTCTCCTCAGCTCACCCATGCACTTAGTTCTGTTGAAGTCAGTTGCCTAAATTCATCTATGCTATTGATCCAGAAGCATCAGCACAGCCAGTAGTTGTCGGCATAGTAACTCCAGTAGTAAATCTGGCCAAAGGAAGGTACTTCTGCCACAGGATGAACAGTATATTGGCTAGTTATGATGCGTATGTAATATAAAGGATGAATTCATGCTGTGCCCATGTACTACTTTAGTATGGTTGCGAACAGGATCCTTCCTCGCTGAAGGTTTTGGAGCGATTCTCCTTTCTAGTATAGATCTTGTGAGCTTTGTGTTTCTGCCTCTCACCCCTACTACAGGAGTCTTTGATTGTTTCTGTGTTTGCACTGTTGACTCCAGTTTGCATTTTGCAAAAAGAAGTACACCGACCAGGAGGTCAGATTAGCAGCCTTATCGTGGCTGCCTTGCTCCTGGTATCTGAGCAAGCTTTGTTCAGAGATTGATTTATCTGTTTCCACAACACTGCACAGTACTATCTACCTACCATGGAGCAAAACTGAATCCTCTTCTCCCACCCTGTCTCTGTTACGTGTGCCCATGGGCATAGCTCCCCCAGCCCTCAGCCAGTGCCCGCGTGGTAGAAGCCCCTCACTTTGGACCTTGGAGATCTGCTTCTGCCTGCGATCATTTTTGTCTCAGTTTGACATCGCTGGGCAAATCGGTGCCTAACTGAGAGGATCCCAAACTAGACTTTTCCTCAAGTTTTGATTGAATAAGTATTTTTAGCACGCATCTGCATCCTAGCTGAATGCTTCAACTGCTAGTATGTTGTTTTAAAAATAAAAACAAAAGCAAAGATCATATAACTTTCCCTTTACTTCAGGTGAAGAACAAGACCACTGCTGCATTCTTTAAAGCTGTAGGTCTTACATGGGCAAATGTTTTCAGATTTCAAAGCAAGGATGGGACTTTTCATTCCTGCCTTTTCAGCATCCTCTGTTGACTAGCTCTATCCTGAGCCTCAGCCAAAGGTTTGATCTCTCCCTGGAGGGAGGGCAGGTCCTCACTGCAAGTGCTGAGATTGGACCCCAGATGCTGGGACCTAGGAGTTATCCTCAGTGCACTTTGGAACTCATCAAAGACTGCAACGTGTGCGAGGTCACACACAGTCTCTAATTCCCGGTTCCCACAGCCCAGACTAGCATCCTAGCCAAGGTACTGCCATAACATTCGCAAAGCTAAAGGGGCTTTGTTGTACAGGAGCTCATTTTTCTTGGAAGGTATCCACCATGACAGCTGGAAAGCCCTCTCCTGCAATACTGGGGAAGTTTGCTTCTCATTTTGTCTCCGTGGCATTTTTGGTGGGGTGATAGGGTTAATTGGTTGTTTTTCATTTGGATTCTTTATGCTGGTTTTGAATTTTGTTTGGCAATGGGGCCTTATTGCCCTTTTAGAAATTGAATTTATTTTTTCTACAGCTCTCACATGCCTCTAGGATGTGAAGCTTTTGTAAATAAAAATGCATTTTTTGTTATATTAACCCATTTTCAAGCAAGCATTACGTTTTAGAAAAGATTGGGGGTATTCTTTCCTGTGCACACTGAACTGAAGGCAGTGATAAGACTAAAAATATCCCCAATTGAAACAGCATTGTATAACCCAAAGGTTAGTCTTCCTCAGGATTAAAATTTGCAGTCGTTTTATAGATTCCTTGTAAGGCAGATTTCTAGTCCTGCAGCCCTGTGTAAAATGAGGCTACGGATAGCTGCGCAATTTTGCATCTGCAAAACTCAATCTCATTGGTGACTACCACAAGCGCAAACCTGCTGATGAGAGATGCTGGTACCCGTTGTGCTGGTGTCATCTGGCCAATGGGGCTTACGTATTCCTGCGGCGGTTGTGTTACAAGCTCTGTACGGGACGTGTTGAGCAGGGACTAGGTACTCTTCACACCTCTAATAGGAAAAACAGATTTTGCTGCCCAGAGCTGTTAATCCTAAAACATGGTGATAGATTGCAGGTGGCTCCATGTAACAGATGGGAGTGGAGTATGAGGTAAGAGTGAGCTGATCATGTTCAAGTTATTAAACAACCTAATACTCAGCTGCTGAAATAGTTGGTGCTTACAACTTACACAAGCAATGAGTGGGTTTGGCTTGGAAAAATAGGTGGCTGCGTGGTTTAGGTGTTAGCCTGTGTTAACCTTGGGTTTGGAAACCGCATTTTTTTTGGTAGTTCTGTTACATAATTTCTGCATCACATGGAGAATTCCCAGAATCCAGGTCTGCAGATTTAGGCTTCTGACTTCCAGCACCATCGCAGGGACATGGGCAGCCAAATGCTCCAGTGGAGCCTGCTTGTGTATTTCTTCCTTGTCACCAGTCTTTTCTCCCACTTTTTAATGATCTTCTGCATCTGCTAGAGTTTGCAGCGCTCTCAACAATTGAAGAATGTCCTTTGTTTATTCACTGCCAGTACTCTAGGGAGCAGTGAAAAAAAAAAGTGCAGGTATTAATTAGAAATTTTCCATCTTTCTTCAATTTAATATTTGGCAAACTCACTATATATATCCTTCCTGGGATATTCCTTTAGGAGTAGACCTAAATATATCAGTACCTGCATTGGACACTTTTCTCTCAGCTACTCCAGCTTTGAATACACAAACCCAATAATCTTTGATTATAGACCTGTGCCAGCCTGATCCTCCTCCTGAAATAGATCCATCTGGCTCAATACATTTTCATTCAACAGAAAATTAATTCTGGAAGGGAAGTGGCTTTTACAATGCTAGTATCCAGTGGGGTTATATGTAAAACCTGTTTTCTGAAAGAGTCAGCTTGGTACGGTTCCCATATTCACAGCCGCGTTCCCATTCCAGGCCTACAACACCCTAAGCCGGGCTGCAGAGAGCCCTCTTAGATGAGGTCAGGCAATTAAGAATTTCTTCCTTGATTCATTCTGAACCTGATCTGCCTAATAACTGGTTTCTTTGTCTCCCTCTTTCTGTCACGCATGAAAAAGTGCACCAAGTGAGATTTTTAAGTCGTCTTTGTACAGTGAGAAGAGTGGACAGAAGATATGCAGAAATGGAGGAGAAATATTCATGAGAGAACAAAGACATGGCCTAACTTTGAAGCTGGGATGGTGCAGCCCGGCATGCCAACAGACACAGGCTGAGTGATGCAGCCCTCAGAGAAGGCGCTGATCATTGCAGAGGGCATTTTTGCATATGTTACAGGACTGCTTGTTTAGGCATCTCTCAGCCTTTAATCATACTGACATGAAGCTGAAAAGAAAATACTGCTTTTTTAGAGAGACGGTGGAGATCGTGGAAGAATGAGACCAGTGAAATACTTTGTAAAGTTCTTCTTATTAAAGTTGCTTATAGTTGATGAAGTAAGCATAGGATTAGTGAATTGGAGTCAGGGTCCATGCATGAGCCACACTAGGACTGCTCTAGCCCTAAGGAGGGGTAGAGTTCCCCATCGCAGCACTACGTACAACAGGTTATTCTGGTACAGCCTGTAACACAGCGGCAATTCATGTGAACGTAGATTGTTGACAGCCATTCTGGACCAGAATTTCAAGTGATGAAATTCTGTGTGTCTCTTACACAGCCTACTTATGGCACTGTAGTAGCAAGATCAGAATCGGGCCCAAAGGACAGGACAGCTAATGCGGGATCAGCGCCAATTAGACATAACAAGGCGATGCTCTGTGTGATGGTAGGCTGAGATATCCTCTGTACACTGTACTATCAGAAAAGAAAACTGGATATTTCTGGATAGAAAATTATTTTAGAAAAAGAAGTCAGTGTGTGATCTTTTGGCTTTGTCCCTGAACTGGAAGAAGATGCCTCTAATCTGTTTGATGGGTGATATCGCATGCCTATGGCTTTTCGATGCTAGGTACGAGTGTCTCAGCATATGGTTGTGAAACTAGGTGTTGATTGATTGTTTTCAAAACTATTTTTGGCAGATACTGTTAAAAAAAACACCCAACAAACCAACAAAAAGGTTTTGTTTGATACTCTGCTGATGAGGCTGTGTGGATTTGGGATCATACCTTGCTTTATATTCTTTTCAAAGGGAGGGAGAGAAGAGCACCCCTACTATAAACAATTGGAAGGATTAATCTCGATAAATGCTAGGGGAAGCAGGCAGAGTTGCATGGAGTGGTGTGTCCTGCTGTCATGGTGCCTCACCTCAAGGTCTGTGTCTCTCCTTTCCTAAGGGAAGAAGTGCTAATTTAGTGAGTCAGGCATTTCCATGTGAATTTTCTTTAACATGGTATCTTTACAGGGAAAATAGTTTTAAATGGGGTCACAGACATACCTCATTATTTCATTAGGAATCCCCTAATCTGTGACCAAAAAGCATGCTGTTTTATCACTTAACCTGGTTCTCATCATTACCGCTAGCACCTGACAAGAAGCGTGTGTAAGCTCACAGAAACAGGAGCCAGGGGCTAAAGGAGCAGCTTCAGTGCTAGCTTTAGAGAAAATATTTAGAGCTGCTGAAATACAAGACCTGGGCTTCGTTTCCAGGTGTGTCTTTGCTCTTTGGCTGTGGTGCCAGCCCATCTCTCTGTTTTTTTTCATCCCCTCCCTTTATCTGTGTCCTCTATTTATCTGAGGAGGTCCGAGTCCAGACTAGTCTGTGCAGCATCTTATCTCATGATATTGTTAATCAACGATATAAATAGCAGCCAGATATCCAACAGATCTAGACATCCAGTAATTACCATAATTAATCCTAAAAATAAGTGTTTAGATCCTTGAGCAGGAAAAGCAAGAAAGCTGACTTTCTGGTGGGTTGGTATCCTAAAGGTGAATTCTTGGGTGGTCTCTACTAGCTCCAACAGGTCTCTTGTATTTGATCTTTCACTGAACCTCTTCTCTCAGCAGGAACAGTTTAGTGCCACTTTCTTCCCAGATGTCGACTTTTGAGACACTTGCAGAAATGTAATTTTTGGAGACCTCTGACTGTCTGCCAAGCTTTGGCAGAAATTAGACACAGTCCTCAAAATCTAACGAGCAGAGGTGAGGCGAGGGTATGAGAGAGGGAAGCAGACTGACAGACAAATGCAAACAGCGTGATCCCGCAAACTGTTTTTTCTTTGCAGTCAAGGCCAAAAATCATATTAGTGCCAAATGGGATTTTTACTCATGTAAACACAAACATTAAAATCAAGTTTTTAGGAGTTTTTAGTTTAAAGGAACCAGACTCAGATCTTCACACTGAATTCCTCTGCTTGTTCTGTTAATTGGCAATACGTAAAGCAAGCGTTTTTTTCTCTGCTTTCCTGCTTACTTCAGTTAATAACTAGAGCAACATGAAATTTCCCTGACGCTATGCCAGTACTGCAGGAGAGCCTCCTTTATTTTCAGCTTTCTAAAATGGCAGACTTGGGTCCCACTACTTGTCTCGTTGCCTTTCAGTAGTGACTGAATAATTAAATTACGCGAGGAGCAGAGAAATGATCCTGTGCTGCTCTTTGCTAGGCAGCGTGAAGCATGCTCTGCTGCTCATCTCATCAGACACCCTTCATGGCCCAGGGGGCTCAGCATTGGCCTTCGCTGGGACCGTTTGCTGCTGGAAAGCTCTTTCTGCTATGGGAAGCGTGGGTCTGACCTGAAGTTTAAGCGGGACCGGATGGCACGTCTGCTTTGTGTCCTTGAGGAGTGATGAGTCCAAGCTGTAAACTCAGATCTCGGTTCTCTGAAATTCAAATTCTGATTCATGCCTGTCTCTTTTCTGAAGCATCTTCTTCTCCTGTATAAAGGCACCTTCTATCACTGTCTTCATTCCTCTCTTTACGGTGTAATTTAACATCTCATAATGCAGTCATAAGTACAAACCTGAGACACATCAGGGGACAGGAACATTCATTCTTTTATGGAATTTCTGCATAAAGTAAAGGAAAGCTTGAAGAAAAATTGAGTCTCTGAAAACTTGAATTTCTTTTTATGTTGCCTTGGTGGAAACCAGATAAGCACTATTGCGGTCAGTGGCATGAGAAAGGTAAATTGGAGAAGTCTGATCTACAATTTCAAAAGCTTGGCCATTGTCTTTATACGTGACCTGAATTCAGTACGTGTGTGATAGCTTTAAACACGCTCTGTAGGTGGATCAAAGTAGCGTGCTGTTACCAAACGCACCCCTCCTTTGTCAAACACAGCCCACTTTGTCTTGCAGTGAGTTTGTCAGGGCCTAAACTAGCCCTAGGTCACAGTCAATTTGTAAAAATACCAACCCGCAATGAAGCCAATCATGTTAATAATGAATCAGGTATTATAGCAGTGCTGGTTTTTAAAGTGCCTGTAACAGTGGATTGTAGCTTTCCCGCTCCTGGAAGTCTGAGTCAATTTATCTTTATATCAACAATAAACCAGAAAGGGCAGAAATCAAAGTAAGCAATGTTTTTATTACCGCTTTTAAATAAAACATTGTGCCAATATTTTTTCCCTAACATTACATCTTTATTTTCTCAAATTTATTGACAATTGCTATTTATCCTCATTTCTTCTTTCTTTTGCAAAACTATTTCATCCTTTGATTTACTTCCTCCAGAGAATATGGTACCTAATTCTTTTTGTTTTTCCCTGATAAATCCCTGATTAATTGTATGTTATAAGCTATCCATGTGACATTGTGTCTTTCATTTCTAAATAGGCTTTCTTTTATGAATTTCAAGAGGGAACACTTTCCTCTCTAGAGCCAAAACCAAATCCAGGCTCAACATTTCCTTAAACAATAGCAAGGCACTTCAAAACCAAGTATGATTCTCAGCGCTGTGGACTCCTTCTACTCCTACTCCTCCTCTATGAGCAGGAGAGAATCAGACCTTTAGTTGTGGCACATCTTCTAATAGATCTGCTATAAATGTGGCTGCCAATTTATCTCACCAATTAGGACTCTCTGCCTGGTAACTTTCTTCAACCACTGTAACTTCAAAACTGCCATAAATTGTTGACTTGTAAGCGTTTTGGTTCAGACGCTGGATTGTGGGCTGTATTTTTGCTGTTTCAAAAGTGTCCTGTGTTTGGTTTTGAGATAATTTTTGACTTGGCCTGGTGGTAGAAAATTAAATCACACGTGTATTAAGAAGTTGATGGAAAGGAGGCACTGCAGCCTGGCATTGACAAGTAAGGCACAGCTGTAGTGTATGTTGACATGAGATACGAAAATAAAGTGAAGGGAGGAAAAGCAGAGATGCAAGTTCTATCTGAAACCAAATTTCCAAGCTAAACTCCCTGAGAGGTGTCAAAGATGTGCCTGAAAAAGAAGCACACAAACACAGTTCAAGAAAAACACACATATCTACAGATGTAAAATAGGCAGTCTGTCAGGAAAATGAATATGTTTTAAAGCCAGCCATCAATATTGCTGTGTAATGATGCAAAAGAAAAGTGTGTCACCTTTAAAGAGCCTATAAGGCAATATCACGCTGAAAGGAAAATGGAGGAATCAGGGCTCTTTCTGGCTCCTGTCAAAACCGATATCCAAATTAACTGATTTTCAAGTGTGGGCCCTTGGAGAGATCTGATGGAAATATTTGAAATCTTATGTCCTCAATGGCAGCTGATCTCTTCTACCATCTATTCCCAAGGAGAAATGCCTGATGATAAGATTGAGAGGCACCAGATAGAGAACCAGCACTGCTCCAAGAAAGCCGGGGACCTTTTCAGATCATTTGATTCAACAAAAAAAAACACCAGACAGTGACTCTTGGAGCACGGAAGGGAAAACAACGGACATAGCCAGCAGGTCTGTAGGTGTTATGTTGTCTCTTTGCTGTAGTTGCATTGCCAGAGGTGGGCTTGATGACTAATCTCACAGCTGCGGAAAATCGAGATCCTACTTTCAAGCATGATGTGATTTTGAGTTCCAGCAGCCGCTACAGCGGGGTTTAATGCTGTCATCCTCTGCTGTGTGAAACGGGTTGAACAACCGGGAGCTTTTCAGTCACGCAAATGGCAAGCGTTGTACGCGACTTATTATTGGGAAAGCTGCCTGTGTGATTATGTTAGTTTAATTTAATAGCAGACTGTTTAGGTAAATGAGCAGGGAGGCATATGAATGTCTACAAATAATGTGGAGCATGATTGCAAATTGATGCTGCAGGAGATGGGCTTGTCTGGCCCTTGTCGAGAGCTCACCAGCCACCCTTGAGCAGGGAGAGAAGAGTCTTGCGCAGTCTTGGACACAATCCCTCGAGACGGAGCGCAGTCCCAAGGGTGCCTGACTGAAACCTGGGCTGGAAGGAAGTAATTAGGCAGGCTTGGCAATGTCAGATGTGATACAGCCTTTGGTTAGTTTAGACTTTAATATCACCACAATAGAGTAGCAGTGCAAGCCTGCATCTATCTATCTGAAGTTAGATAGATATGCTTTCTTTTAGATTCCTCGTATTTAAAGATAATTTCTTCCTTATGGAACCTATCCCTGTGGGATTCACTGCTGTAGTTGAGCTGGTCTGAGAATAGGCCAGTCAGGGATTTCCCATCCAGAATTGCGTCAGAAATCAAAGGGGTATTTTAGTGGTTAAAGATGTGCAGTCAGCTCTGCAGGTGCAAGAAAATGTTATTGTATCCAACAGCATCTTTTCAGCCGTGGGCTCCGTCCTGTCAGACCTTGGGTCAGATCTCCCTTCCCACAATGGTCTGCCATCTCTCTTCCCTAGTGCGGATTCACACAAGCAAACTCCTTGTTTTCCGAAAGATCTTTTCCTCATTTATGAAATGAAAGCCCTTTAACTTGGCTTGGAGCAGCTTGTTCCTGAATCTAATTAAACAGCCCCAAAGTTTTAGCTCTTGCACCTGGGAACTTTTCAAGGAGAATTCCCTTTCCCTTTCTCTAGAATGACTCTGTTATCATTTTAATGATCGCTTTCCCTGGGAGTTCTCACCTCTGTTTCCCTGGAAAAATTAAAGAAAATCTAATATATTGATACAGATGATCCATTTCATGTGAGTCAGTGACACTCTGACCGTGACAGTACCAGAGAATTCACTGCTGCAGGAGGCCATTGAATCCAGTACTAGTGGCTGGGCTTTTAAAGGGCACTGGGTAGTTTTAAGCCCTATTTCTACCTGTCTGAGTAAAGATAATGAGGGTAATCTAATATTATGCTTCAGGGCTTTAGTTACCTGCCCATGGGGTTCAGAAGGGAACTCTGCTTCCAGGGACTGTGCAGAGTTTAATTGGCCAAGTGCTTTATGACTTGTGTTTCGTTTCCTCTGAAGCCTCAGGTACTGGCTACTGCCAGAGGCCAGATACCAAACTGATGACACTCAGATTTTGTCTCCTTTTAATATCAGCGGGCTGCCGGGCAGCTACACCAACATTTCAGCTCCCCAACTCCCAACTCCAGATTTATGCCATCACCAGAGGAGGAGTTTTCTGGCTTTCCTCCAAAGCCCTGAAGAGAAAAATCCTTTTTATATGTTTCACCAGTGCAAAACACAAGTCATCTGGGATTTTAAAGCTTCTAGAAGAATCTTGGCATCTGTTATTTATTTAAAGCAAACAAATGGATCTTTCTCTGTGAATGATCAATCTTTTTGATCATTAAACTGAAAATTAAAAAAAAAATCAGAATCACACGTATAATTTAAAATTATGCATATGGGGTAGGCTCTTTTTTTTGTTAGTCAAAATTTAAGTTTAAACATATGTCACATGGGTCTCCCTTGTTTAAGGATCCCTGCTCTTTAGGAAATTAATTTTGTTTATATCAAGGCTCTGACAAGACTCTGGCATCTCTCTTATTATCTATAGGCTTGGGATCAGTGTCCTACCTCAAAAATGAGCTTTTATCTTCATCTCCAGTGGGCCGTGTAGCTCCTATTTCTTGGTCCTTCCAGTCGTCAATCTGTTTATCTCCTCCTGAATTATCTGTTGTAATTAGAATACATTTTCTCATCTCAAGGGGAAACCAGCTCCAAATGAGTGTTCTATAAAAGCAATTACTTTTGATATTAGATATCTGTACATAAAAACACAGTATTTCTTCCAATTAAAAAGCAGTAATGAATTTTGTGTCTAGAGAGGGAGTAGCCTATGCAATGCTACTCTTTCTGCTAAGCCAATGAACAAAAAATTGGGCCTGTGCGAGGGCTGATGAAACCAGCAGCGGTGTGCCACACCTTTGCATGGCAGGTCAGGGAGAGAAGATGGCTCTGCAAGGACATATGTTCCTTTTTTTCCCCAGCGGACCTATTGTATACGTTGATGGACTTGATCATTCTCCGCGTTGTGCCAAGACGACTGACACGGTTTTTCCTACTATGCTTGTCTCCTACACCTGGCCCTCCATTACACATTTTTCTTTGTATTTACTCAGATATTGCTCTCCTCTTCCTCCAAGTCTGAAGTTATGCACTAGGAGTCTTGCATTTGGCATGGAGCAGTTTTACCAGAGATCTCCATGGACTTCTTCCCTCTACAGACAGAGGAAGAGTTGTGCTGAGCTTTCTCAGCTGGAAACCTGTCTTACATATATCAGAACTGCCATCTTTCATCATCTCAAAATAACCCGAATGAGTAGGGAGCCTTTATCACAAGCTTTCCTACAAAAGGAATCATTTCAGAAACATCTTGATCACGTTGTTTTGGAAAATACTATAAATCCTGTCCCTCAGTTACTTTCCCGTAGGAGTCCTCTCCTTTTCATTCCCAAGAAGCCATCTGTGTATGGGGGCACATTGAAATAGAATCTGTTCAATGGGGTAGAACAGAAGATCCTCCAGTGGGCTATGAAACAACATGTTTTCTTGCTGTTACGGCAAGGATGAATTCACAGGCCACTGTTGTACTGCAAGTGCTGCCTCTCTCACTGATCCGTGTTGTCTTCTTCCCTGATTATCTTTCTGCATCCGTTTCTTGTCTTCCACGTTGATAGCGAGCTCTTTGGGGTCGGAACTGTCTTTCTGGCCTTGTGTAGCATCTGCTACAATGGTGTCCCGAATCTAGACTACATGCTGTACAAACACTAAGAAGAAAAGCTGTTCTGGCCAAATCCTGTCCTAGTACAGCTTACTGTAAAGGGTTTAACCATTAATACATCAATGTGGTAGGGGCAGAGTGTGTAGGATGGAATAAGGGTCGGCTTCTAGCCCAGATGCCAATAACAGCACCGGGCGTTTTTATGGCATTTTCTATCGAACGTACATTGAGCGCTTGGCAGATATTCATAGGCTGTGCCTCAGAGTGCTCTCTGCAACCAGGAAATGTCCCCGTTTTAAAAAAGAGGAAGAAACACAGGGCAAAGCACATAAGGGGTTGGACATTAGTCCTCTTGCCAGATAATTTGTCCCTATCTACGTCATTTCCAAGGCGCCTGATTCTGTGCTCTCTCTGCCTGACTGGCTTCTGTGGGCAGAAAAGGACCGGCCCTCCTACAGGCAGAGCTGCCAAATCACTTCATCCCTTCACCGCCATTCAGCAGTCTTCTCACAGATACGTGTCTTACAGGATTGTCAGTCATCTGTGGCTGAAGGCTGAGAAACACTGTCTCAGGCTCCCACTTGAACAGGCTCTGGAGATGAGGTCAAGGTAAAAAACACACTGCACCACCTAGTTTCTACAGCCAAAAAGTTGCACATTAAGTGCTTCGGCTTTACAAGTTATTGTACTTTTTTCCTTTAAGAACCGTCAGCCACAGGATACTGTTTGTCTTCTCCCTGGTACATCTTCAGAGATACTTGGAGCTGATACTGGATACTAGGGGATATAAATCTTTCAAGCAAGGATGTAGCAAACTTGATTACAACTATAAAAAATAGGACTGTATTTTGGATTTCAGATAAATGGAAGTGCTGGAGTCATTTAAATTGGATGGGATTTTGTTTGTTGCTTTCCTCTGCAGAAAGTTGGAGCCTGTGTCCCTGGGGAGTGTGATTTGGTGAATGTTTCTGTATGTAAAGCTAAATCTCCACATACAGCATTCCTTCTTCCTCAGAAAGTAAGCACCTTTGATACAGACAAAATTCAGATCACTTCCCTGGGTAGCAAATCTTATATATTATGTAGGCTTACTGCAGGGTGGTGGCAGGAGAAACTGATTTGGGATATGGGAGGTTGGGATATGCAGAAATTAAGGGCTAGGCTCTGTTTAACATTTAGATTGAATCATGAACCAGACAATACTGACTCCTCGTGCTGCATACTACTGTTTGCAAAGTTGACTGAAAATAGTGTCAAATAGTGAAATAGTTCCGAATAAGATTTTTTTTCTGGATATCATTGATCCTTGTGCTTGCAACTGCAAAATGCTTTTACTTTTCCAGGTTTAGTTTTGGTGCACTGAGCTGCTAATGCATTCAGCAAATTTGTGCCTGTGGGACAAAACATTGTTTTTTATATTCTCTAGGGCAACAAATGCAGAGAGCCCCTCTTCAGCTATGGTCATTTCTTCATTAACCATAGTTTGTGCAGTATTTATGGGAGCATTCAAGCAGTCACTGAGTTTGATTTCTGGGTCCACCACCATATCTTGTGCAATCCTGGGGAGTTCCTTAACCTTCCAGTAGGTCATTTCTGCCCAAAGGTGGGTAGGATGACTCCTTCCAACCTCAAGGGGCATTGGGAGTCCAACCTCACTGGTGTTTGGGAGGCACTGAGATATTTCAGTGACAGTTGCAAAAGAGCTGCAAGTGTTGTAACTTTCTGTACAGTGGGGGCTGCTTTGTATTCAGTTGCCCATTGAAAGGACACGTGAACCAATACCGGCTAGTACAAAAACATTATCCTGGAGCACCTCGATGGCTAAAGTATCCAAGGTAGAAGGGTTTTGTTTATTTCTGAAAAGGAGATCTTTTTTCTGATACTGAATCTCAAGCCCCAAATCTGCTTCTTTTGGAATGTAGTAAATACCTTGGGTGCTTTTTATCTAGAGATTTCAAAGCGTTTTGTAAACGTAGTTACTGCCACCATTTTGTAGCCTCTCTATGTCCCTTCTTTGTCAAACCGTCTGCCTGGTGGGAGTCATCAGCTCAATTTGGAATTGAGACAAAGCTCATGGCACCTTTTCTCTCGGCTGTAGCAACTGTGCCCCATAGGGACTTGCTTAGCCTCCCCAGGGTGTCTGCTCTACCAGCCGCTCTGGCTGACGGACTGAACTGAGCAGCCCACCGGAGCGTCCCTGGGCTGCGCGAGGTGTGTATGAGAGGCAAAGCACCGTTTATGTGATTGAGCCTTCCTCTGATGTAAACATGTTATTTTGGAGAACTCGTTCCTCTTGGTTATTTTTAGGGATCACTAAAATGGAGCTGTAAACAGCAAGACAACTGGTGAGCTGAGACCTTTTGCTTAGTGTTGAACAGCTCACTCGTATTGCTCTTTCTTCCTCCTCCTCCAACCAGCTGCTTTTCTTGTGCATCTGCTTTGCTCTAATGTGTACCGTTAACTCCTGAAGGAGGAAGACCAGTTTTTTTTTCCTCCATGCCTACAGATATGCCAGTCAGTGCGGCTGTAATCTTCATCTGAAGTTTCTAGTTGCAACAGAACGAGGTTACAAAATTAGCACAATACAGTAATTCAAGATGGAAGCATTAGACCTGATTCATTAGATGTAAACAGTTTAATACCTGCTTCCAGAAGGGTGGTTTTATACAGAGCTAACTTAAAAAAAATGTTGTAAGCTGAAGATTGTTTTAGCTGTGTTACTGAACCTATTCTGGGGTCTATGAACCTAAAAAATTTCTTTCAAAATACATCACTGAAAGTCAGCTTTGTCAATCTGTGTAGAGTTGCTATTGCCCCTGAATTCTTTTTTTCTTGGTTAAACTAGGATCTAAAGATTTTTGTTGCCTTACAAGGTATGCAGGGATGTTTTCAACTGAGAAATCAGAATTGGAAAAGGAAGGAAACAACTGTTTTGCTGATGAGTTTTATGTTTCCTGTTTAAAAGAGAGAGAAGTGTTTCAGGGGTCGCAGGTAAAACTGCTGGGTGACTATGCCAGGTTTCTTTAGAGGGAAATGGTTTATTTCCTCCTTTTAAGGTGCTAGGAATCAGAGTACTTTTGTGTACTTATTCAAGAGTGCAGATGGCCTAAGTGTAGATAAAGCTCGGAAGTTTGGCCTTGGAGCCCTTCCCAGCCAAAGACTGAGTGTCCTGGTTTGAGGTAAAACAGGACCAATTTTGTTCAGTAGCTTCGCTTCTTAGCTGGGCCTCTTTTAACTACTGAAATTAACAGCATATTGTGCAGACAATGTTCACTCTCTCAGAGTGATAAGACCGATGTTTATAGCTGATGTCCAGACATGGTATGCAGAGAGGCTCTTGCTTACACTTATTGTTCTAACACCCAAGGCCAACCGGCTGTGTTATTTGCCACGTTGGAGGGTCGGAAGCGGAAAAGCATAATGGGGTCCCACCTGCGGGGAGGAGCGGACAGGGCAGGTGACCCAAAACTGACCAACAGCGTATTCCATCCCATCTGCCTCATGCTCAGTATAAAAGCTGACGGAGCAAAGGGTCAGGCCTTCTTTTTGGCTCCTTCTTTTTCGCCCTTCTTTTCCCTTCTTGCTTCGACGGCTGACGTCTGAGGAGGACTCTGTCTGTTCGTCTGCCTTTGGACCCGATCCTGAATGCAGATCCGGAATCCGGTTCCCGTCCGTCACTGAGTCCAGCCTGGGACTGCCCCAGTGCCAGCCGGTGTCGTGATTGTCATCTTGGGAGCCTGATACGGTTTTGTATATTTCTCATTATTTCTTTTATTTTATTATTAATACTTCATTAAAGTAGTTTAGATCTTTCTAAACTCGTAAGTCTCTTTTTCCTCCTCTGCCTCTCTCTTTGAAGAGGGGTAGAGGGGAGCATCTGTCGGTCCCATCTGGGGTCCCCTATGTCCCCAGTGGCCGATTTGGCCTAAACCACGACACTGAGACAGGGCAGCAAGGGCGTTTCGGAGATTTCTCAGCAGTTCTCTCGGTGCTTACCCGGTCTGGTGGCACTGGTGGTGGAGCTGGCCTTGTGATTGCACCCAGCATCCCTGGTACCACCTGGGCAGACTTTTGATGAAAGAGGGATGAGGCGTGGGAGCAGAGCTGCAGCCGCTGAAGGTGGGGGGGTGGCCTTACCAGAAGTGGCAGGAAGGCCAGGAAAAGGCTAAGAACAGACCTGTGCTATTGTGAATGTGGGTGTATAATTATTTTCAATTGCTTATTTTTATTTTGAATTGTCAAAAGATTAATTATGTCTGAGAACCCGAGCTGAACCTGATTTACAGCTGCCTGTAATTGTATTGCAAATAAAAAAAAAAAAAAGAAAACCACTAAAATAATCACGGATGTAGTTTGATCTTGCTTTTGTCATAGTTTCTCACATAAATCTCTTCAGTAATTTTCCTATTGTGACAGGGTTTATGGTGAAAAATAGAAGGTCTCTCTTCTTCCTAGAAAATTATGCATCCTGCAGAGTAATTAATCTGGTTAAAAAACTAAGGCTGGTTCATCCTGCGCTTCATTCTCCCAGCAATTTCTGTCTCACACAGAAATCTCTGCAGTGAGAGCAATAAATTTGAAATGAATGACAGACACTAATTATTTCTGACCTCATTGTCATCTGCCGCGTTGAACTGGGTATAACTGATCCCAGTGTATGGACCGTACATCTTTTTAGTCTAAAAATGTAAAGACAGCTTTAAAAATAGCGGCTCACCGGGCATTGCCGCTGTTTTTCCCTCTTTCTGCCCATCACCGTTTCAGAGCTGGCAGCATGTTTTCAATCCTTTGCTCTGACAGGAGCCACAGGGTTGCACTATCAGCAGCGCTGCTGTACCCTGCCCACAGCGGCTTCACAAGCCATGGAAAAATGAATGAAATGGGTACTAGTTAGAGACATTGGTAGGCAACTCATATATAAGATGAGGACCTGGAAGTCTGCAGCAAGTTTTAAAATAAGAAGAAAGTGGAAAAGCCCTCTCATCTGATCAGCCTTGGTTAAAACCCAGATGTATGCTGGAGGTTGAACCAGAAGCACTTCTCTCTTTGTCTTTTTCAGGTTTTATACTGCTCGCCATCACTGTAGGACCTGAACACCCAGCAGATAAAGTTGATAGCAATTGTTTCTCTGCCGAGCAGCAGTATTTCCAGAAATGTATCCCTTTCCCTGTTCCAGTAGGTGAGACCTGCAGGAATGAATGCTCCTGTGGGCTGTCCCTGGGTTTTCACTGAGCAGAAACCCAAGCGGTGAGGCATAGATAACTTGTTCTTTGCTGACTCTCCATCTTTGGCAGCCTGCCTATGTGTCCTGTGGGAGAACTGCTGTAGAGTATTCTGCTCCTCCATGTCCTCCCAGGTGCTGTTCCCACGTTTGGCATGCTGGAAGGCCTCTGAGGAGAAGATTCTGCTCAGTGGTCCCAGACTGTGGGATACCCCTTGGATGAGGGCCCGGAGGACGTGCTGGAAGGTGTGTCTTGTTCACCAGCAGCTTCTGCTTCAGCCAAACCTGGGGACACTCTCTCCCATTGCCTGCCTCCCGGTCCCATCTCTTAATGCTGACCTTTTTGAGAAGATACTGCTGAACTGGCACTCCTTTTCTGGTTTGTTTTTTGGTTGGTTGTTTTTTGGTTTGTTTTTACAAAAGGCTGACACGGATATCTGTGGATTTGGGGGGTTAGCGAGTTATGATCTTGACTTAAGTAGTCTTGGGGCAAAGCACTCTGTTGAGGAGACATTTGCTGAAGCAACAGGTAATCCTTTGAGATGAAAAATGCGATGCAAATGTTGTCCCATGTGAGAAATATTGTGTCTAGCTAACCAACCGAGCGTTGAAGAACATTGCCTGTAATTGCTGAATTTAACACACATATATATAAAATATACTATATTCATTGTTCCCGAGAACTTCTAGAGACAATTTAGTGCTTTTCTTGCAGAATGAAGCAATGTGGTATCATTCATTTAATTGCTGCTGAATACTGGTCAATGTTACTGCATTGCTATAATAACTGTCAGTCAGACTAGGCTGAGAGTAAGTCAGACATATGATGACTCTTTCCTAGAACAAGATAAGATTATCAGCATGAAGAGATAGAGTATCAGATTTAGGAAAAAGGTATGTGAAATAATTGTCATTATGCACGATTTGGAAGGCTGTCTAACTAATTCTCTCAAAAGAAAAGTAGCAAACAAAGTGCTTGAAGCTTCCTGTGGGTTGAAAGTTTCATTCTCCTGTTACTTGTGCCATAAAGATGCAAGTGTTTTGCAATTACTGGAATTAAATTGTTGCTTAAAGTCAAATGAGCATGCCACATCTTGGAGTCCTTTTCATCAAAGCAGGTCAGTTAACTTTATTAAAGTCATCTTCAGTTTGCTTTGATGTAACATCAGAACCCAGCCCAGATGATTCCGGATGATCAACAAATAAATTGCCACATTGGGTTCTTTCAAGCACATAGACTATGAAGTGTCTAGTTTCCTGGATTCTTTAACTTCTAAAGTGCCTAATTTGACTTCCTTTTAATAAGATCTGCTTGTACTTTTTTTTTTTTTCTTGAGGGAGCTGCTGACTTTTCTCTGGAACTGAGCCCCCTTTAGGAAGCCGTATATTGGGCAAGTAAAGCAGAGGCATGCAGCACCACTGCTTGCTATTAGTGGCTTTTAAGTCTAAGACTGCATCATGCAGGAAGATTAGGCTGCTGTGTGTTTCCTTTTGGGTGGGGAGAGATTTAGAGTCTCAGACATGTAATTTCTGTAATTCATTGAGCAAGGACTAGTTGTCAGGCCAGGGATGGCAACATTAGGCCCTTCTGTTCTGTTTTTTCTAAAGGATGTGATATTAAATACTAAAGCTGGTCAATCCTGAATTGGAACAAAAGGGACAAATGTTACAATTTCCTTTGAAATGAAGCTCCCTAAAATATTTTCAGAAATATTGAAGTGCTTCACTTAGTAAGGTAAAAGAATTTCTGTTGTTTGAAATCACTAACTGCAACACAGCTCTTGAGGAGTTTTAGTCATGTTTCAATGGAAACCACGACTGTCTCGTTCTCTGCCTTTCGTACAGAAAATTGTTTCACTAGAAAATTCAAATAGTCCTTATTAAATACCCCAAATATCATGATATCACATTTTTTGCTTACAGCTTCCTCTTTTGCCATGACCCAGTTGGAGATATGATTATATCAGGTCCTAATTGTGAGCCTCCCTTGTGCTACTTTCTCCCTGTCCCTGCCGAATGCAGAAGTACAGTACCCAGCTGCAGGTTGATCACTGATGCTAACCGACTTGCTTTATCATCATTGCTGCAAGTAAGAATGGAAGGTTCTCAGACATTTTTGAACCGGTTTTAGTGGAAGAAAGATTCATAGGGTACATTTATATAAAGAAATGTGAGCAATAAAGTAGAGTACTTTGTGATGTATAAAGTAAATGTGTTCAGTTTGGGGGGGAAAAACACTGTTTTCCAAGAGATCATGTTAGGCTAGTATTAATCATTGAGAGTAGGAACTCTTGGTGCGTTTGTACATTAAAACCAAACTGTAGGCATCACAATATTTGTAATAATTACAACAGAACCTGTCAGGACTGCACTGGGGGATGACAACCAGTGTCATAAGTCCTATCCAGACTCAGCACGCTCAGCTGTGACTCTCAGTAAGCAGCAGTTGAACACACAGTGCTGTGTTTTGGATTTGTTTCTGAATTGCTACCAGTGTAAGTCAGCAGGAAACTTTGATTCATGAGCTAGCTCCTCTTGGCCAAAAGTCTGGACAGTGGAGACACTTACCTGAAAAAAGAGACATTGGGTTTTCAGCTGGGCAGAGATTCATGTGGCCAGTGAATCGTGTGGCCAGCCTAAGATCACAAGACAGACTCTTCCCCCCTCTACTTCTGCACAGAGGGGGAGCATGGCTGAGCCAAGAATGCAAAGGCTTTCTAAATACTTCTGCACATACCTCAAGAGAGTTTCATGAATTCAGGAATAACAGGAGACATGAATGAAAACTATATAGATATTTGAAACAATTAGAATAACGTTTGGAAAGCTTTAGCTTGCTTTTTTGCAGTTGTTGCATTAGGTCCAAATTCTCTGGGATTTAGTGGCTTGTGCTGGTGACTCCTTGTGATTGTTTTGTTAGTGGGAAGGTGATGAGCAGGAATAGGTGCTCTGCCATCCTGCTGGGGCTCACCTCAGTCCAGCTGAACTGATTTCTTGCATTCTCCTTGTATACATTTTGAGACAGGACAAGAGCACTTTCCTGTTTGTCTTCTGGGTTAGTTGCATACCTTATTAGAGGAAAACACGTTTGGGAGAGGAAGACAACACAGCTGGCCTGGGAGGAAGAGTAGTCATTAAACAGCAGGAGGGTTCTGTTTTGCATTACCAAATGTTGGGGGATAAGCCATCCAAGGTGGTCTGAGATCCTAGTTTGGCAGTGTGACTGACTGAAGAAGAGATACCACATTCCCTTGCCTTGAGCATACCTTTCATTTTTCCTGGCATTTTGTTTCACTTACGGCTTTGAAGCAGTTCATTATTGATGAAGCATCAGTATCAATCCCAGTAGCTCAATGCTTTCGTCTTTTCTCTCTGTGTACTAGTAATACAATATCCTAGAAAAAGATGCTGTTTTGAAGCTTCATCTTTCTACTTTCCCCTCATGGGTGCACAGCCTGTGGGGTTTCTGCTCGTGCCTCTCTTCGATATCCCTTGCTGGTGAGACCAGGACCTCACCTCCCCCACGCACCTATAATGAGACCATGGCTCTGTGAGCCTCTTGTTTTCCCTCCTTTTCAACAACTCACTAAGCTTGAATGCTTGGAGCTGTCTGAATTTTTCAAAAGCTTGGCCATGCCAAGAATGTTTTTCTGTAGGGCGTCCTTTATTCCCTCTTCTGCCCTCCCTCCCTCCCCCTGCTAAGAGTCATGATTCACTCTGAGACAGTTGAGCATTTCAGTGCATGATGATGAGGAACATGAAGACGACATCAAAGCCAAAGACACAAACACAAACAAGTTCTGTCCTGACTTGGGATCACTGACTGCAGTATGAGGGATGTATTTTTGTAGGCAATGTCTGAAATTCAGTACCAAAATTCGTGAGTACTGCAGGTACTCAGTCCTTTTATATTCAGACGGACTATTTGTAGTGGTCCTCTTAACCTTAGCACAGGGTTTTCTCATAAGCACCTACAGCAGAAAATGCTAACTTTACTCTTTCAGACCACTAACGAACCACTGTCTCTCTGTTCTGTCCTGTAATTAAGCAGAGATGATGATGGAGCAGTAACAAGCGAGGACAGCATTAGCAGTGAGGTGCAAGAGACATTCCTTCATGAGGGACTAAACCGTCCCAGACCTTATTGTGACTTGGAGAAGCCAGTCCCAGCTTTGTACTGCCTTGTGTGTTTGTTCCGAGCAAATGTTGACAGTTTCTTTCTGTCTTTCTCTTTAATTACATAGTTGAAATAATGACATTTTCCTCTTGAAAAATTCTTAATTTGAAAAATGTTGAGCAGGTCAAACTCTAATTGTTTTGCTCAGCGTTGAAAATGATTTGGAGGATATTTGCACATTTCTGTGTGGTATCCCCAAGACTGTTATAAATAACTTTTTTGCTTATAATGACTTGTTGATAGTAGGCCTTTTGGAAAGGAAAGCTTTGACATTAAACACAGGATATTTGAGGGGCTTATTTACGAGAATTCAGCACCAAGTTAAATGCCTGTTGCCATGGAAGAAGTTCTTGGTGATGTGATCATATGGTCATTTTTTATGTTAGTTCAGTTTTGTTTTACATGTATTTTTGAGTTGAGCAGTAATATACCAGTGAATGAAACTGATGAAACACATTGTTGACTGGCTAATATCTCATCACTAAGCAATGTGGGCTTAATGGTTTTAGCTCAAGTGTGTCAAAACTTTCTGATACTATAAGCTGTATAGAGCTGAGTATCCTACATAATATACGTATTTTATTTGTCAGAGATCTGAAGGACAGAGGATATCTGGAGTAATTCCCAGGTGAGATATCGTGTCAGCTCCTTAATAATTTTAGCACATCTTTGTGGGAACAGGCTGGTCAGGGTGTACAGTTGAGTCCAAACGACCCATCTATTGACTCACATAGTGATGTTAGATTTACTCTGTATTTCCCAGCCAGGAGCAGCTGGTGACCAGTCATGTAGCTGTATTCCCAGCATGGGAACCAACCCTGCACCATTCAAGAGCTGCAGGTGGTCTTAGAGCCACAGAGCACGTGCCTCAGCTCCAACACTTGTTCCAGAACTGACATTAATACAGAGTTAAACTGGCGGATCTCCATGTGGTAGAAATTCAATATTACCTCCCTTAAAATGAATGGAGCTATACTGGGAAAGGGCGTGGCCTCTAGTTCGTGTGAGGAAAATTTACTTTTTCTCCTTATACTCCTCCTGAGTATTTGAGCTTCTGCTGGACTTCATGAAGGGATTTAGTATGTGCAGTGTTTAGTGATGGTATCTTTCATTTGAGCGCTATTAGCAGTTGAGGGCATCTAACCCACAGAACAGACTGTTATGGGAAGTTTTAGTAAGAGTTCCTAAGACCTCTTAATCCGAATGTGTTCTGATTTTGTACCTTTTTTTGTACGTAAATTTTGTACTTTTCAAATGCAGACATAGTGAGTTGAAATTAAATCTCTTAAGGATAATTAGGCATTTTGGAAACAAGTTTCCTGTTTCCAGGGATTTACACAGGAAAAAGGAGAAGTTGTGAAAGATGCTAATTGATTCTTTAGAGTTTGCTTATTAATAATTACGCATTGATACTACAAGATGGACTCTGGCTGAAAATCTGAGGATAATTTCCACAGAGCCATGAGGGTTCCAGGGCTGAGTTTCGTGGGGGTTCGGATCTTGTTTATCTAAAAACATTCTGTGGTCACAGAAGAGGTTAGATCCATTTCATTTATATTAATAATTTCTTTTTTTTTTTTGTCTTTTTCATTTAGGTCTGGCAAAGCCTATGGGATTAGTTGAAGGTCCGGGAGGCTTGGGCCAGGGGGGAATGGCTGCTACCCTGAGAGATGATAGCCATGAATCAGAGACTAAGTATGAAGAATATGGTTACAATGCCCAACTCAGTGACAGGATATCACTGGACAGGTCCATCCCTGACTACAGACCAAAAAAGTAAGTTGAATTCCACATTATTGTTCAGAGTAAGAGATTGATTATTGTTCTGTTGACCCATGGTAGCGTTCTTCTCTTCACATCCCTTCCTGGCTAGAGTATGACAGCAGTTAGTCATACATATACCCCCGAGTTTAGTGAAAGTTGAAAAGACCAACTGCCTTCTCAAGCACGAAGTGTCATGTTAAATGCAGAGCTAATTCTGTGAATAATGCATTAATATGCACATCCAAGGCCGCGGATCAAAAACGACATCAGGATATTGGTGATGGTTCAATTGGGTTCGGTTCACTTAGAAAATTCCAGGTAACGCCAGCTGAGCCCACCGTCAGAGGTGGGAGCCTTGGTCTGTGCTCCTCGTAGTCACGTGCAATGGAAGGTGAGGCAGTGACAACAAACCCTTTGTAGACACTGGTGACTTAAAAAAAAAAAATCAAATCAGCTGCCTTTTCTTTAATTGCATTTGATGTTCTTAGAATTGTTTAGTCGGGGTTTACGATGTGCTGAAACATGGACTAAGTGTAATCCATCGGGGTCCTATAATTGCAAGAAGATATTTTTTTTGTCTTTGGAATGTGTGTTTATTTTTATTTTAGTGTTATAGTCTTCACATGCCTGTGCTATGTGTGACATTGCAATTATATGTTTAATATTTGTACTGATTTATTATATTTTGTATTAAATGTCTTTCAAATCTTTCATATTTATGGAGTTATGTATCTTCCAGATGAGACATCCTCACTGTCATCCTTCGAATGACAATCAGTAATGTCTTAATGCAGAGGAGATCAGCAGCAATGCCTAGTTGCTCTCAGGAGGCAGAATTGAAAAGAATACTTAATTAATTTCTAATAATAATCTTCTGTTTTAAAAGACCCACTGGGGCTCCTAGGCAGAACTGAACGTTAAATAAAAAAGTATCGTATTAAGTGGTGAGAAAAGTTTAGCCAAGCAAAACAGCTGTGCTATGTGAGTAGATTGCAATTGAATTAGGATTTTGGGCAGTTCAAGCTGCCAAAACCAAAATCCAGCAAAACAAAACTTCAGCTTAACTAAAAATTTCATTAGCTGTGTTACATATTAATCTAATCTCTGAAGTATTGACCCAGCATTTGTTTTCTCAGACACTCGCTATACAAAAGAAAACCTAGATAAAAGAAGTGGCAAAGAGAAAAAAAATCTACTGCTTTGATATCACATTTGGTGCAAGTATATACCGACTTGTCCTATGGTCTCAACTCTCCATCTGTCTTGATATATCATAAAAATCCGTCGTGGAATTATTCTGGGGAAAAGGTTGTCTATAGTTATGCAAATATTTGAGTTGTGCATCAGATCTGGTCCAAAGACCCTTAAAATCAGCATGAATTTTTTCAAATGAAAGTTGGTGAGGTTTGACCTGGGCTGTCGTTAGCTGCTGCGGTCACCTGGATAATAAATGAGAATGCTCTACGAGGAAATACAAAAGCAAAGGTTACCGAGCTGGAATCGAGCTCAGCAGCTGTCAGAAGCATGAGAGCGTTTGCAATGCAGCGATGTTTCACTTCAGATTAAACTCTTTCAGTTTTACTTGGCGGCTTTGATGAGTCATTCAGATAAGCTTTTTGACGTGCTCATTTTGGGAATCTCATAAGGCCATGCTGCATGATGAACTGTCTGAGTTACTGGGAGAACTGTCTTCCTTGTGTTGTTTTGACACTTTCACGGTGGTTCTAGTTAGGTCTAGATACTGGAATTGAAACACTTATCTCTAGATGCTTATGAGTCACAGGAAAACTCTTCAGATTGGATTTGCTGTGAAAAATCAGTGAAAGTTTGGAGAAGGTAGAAGCTCTTACTGTATGAAGAGTTTTAACCACTTGTATCAAAGGAGCTTTTGGCTGCCATTTAGTTGCCATTTTCTATCAAATTTCTGCTGTCCTCATGAGCAGTATTTCTTGTCTCTGACCTCTTCAAATGCACAGCTTCTCATGTATGGTCTCTCTTGGTAGCTCTCACTCTAACGCTGACAGGCAGTTTTCACTCAACCTCTTCTCACCCACCATGAGGTACCACATCTGAACGCTTACCTAACAGGTGATAGTTGTGCATCGCAGCCATAAGGCAAAGCTGAGCTTGGCTTTCTGTTTGGTTTAGACACTCTTCTCTAATTATATATTGGAGAGAACTAAATCTCTGAATCTTCGAGATAGTCTTTGGTAAAACCACTCTTGTTTCGTCCAGCTTTGTATGCTGACTTGCTCAATGGTCTCCTCTCTTGTCTCTTGATAATATCTCTCATCACTGAGCCCTTCTCAGTCTGCTTGTGATTTATATTCAGGTCATTCTCAGAACTTTTCATTTTTAAAAAGGGAGGACTTTTCATTTTTAAATTGAGAAGCAAGGTAGAATTAATGTCCAAGGCCATGTGCAAAGTCTATGGCCAGTCTGTGCATAAAACCACTCATCTGGATTTGCGTTCCCAAAGTATTAAACCACGCTTTCTCCCCCTTCTGGCTTCCATTTAAAATGTTCAGATCTACATATTTGTACACACGAGTAGGTATTAAGGATATGAACCAGGAGAATTTCTACTCAAGTCTGCATTGCATAGACAAAATTTATGAAAGTAAACATGATTTCACTATGCAAATGTGGGACTTATATATTCCAGGCTTAATCTTCTTTTAAAAGAAATTTGATCAGAATTATTATCTTTTAGTTCGTTTTATCTTTTAACTCCCCCCTTACTGATGTCCAGTATTTTATTCTGGTAGAATAAGCCTTTTGTTCCGTCTACTAGCATAGCTTCAGTAAACATTGAGCAGTTTAATTGCTTTTCAGGAGGTATTTTCATCCCCACACAGCAAATTAAAACAAACGTGTTACACTAAAGAGGTGTATAGTCAGACAGCGTGACCATGAAGGCTCCTAAATCGGAGTCACCTCCATGTCCTTTCACTGCAGTAAAGTCTGCAAGCCTGGGTGGTGCATCCGGCTCTCGCGATGGTTTTCCCATATACTCGCTCTGTGTTCTGCTTCCCTACCTCCTGCTGCCAGTGCAGATAGACCTTTTCACTCAGAAGCCTTTTCTTTAAGATAGGAATCACTCAGTCGGTACAGGCGACAACAGCGGATTTTGTGCATGTTGTGTTAGTGTGCCAAATTGAAGCGATGACAGTAAATAGCTTGCTTGCTATTACAATTCACACAATAATTACAAAATTGTAGTTTGATCCTAGCGTGGTGTAATAAATATGTCTCCGCTTTTTCTCTTCTGATATTGTACCTCCCACAGCTTGAATGCTTGCCCTGTCTCTGCGTAGAAAGCAGACAACCCTGGGGAAACAGTTCAAAAACATACTGTGAATTGATATTTCAAGCTATGTTTAGTTTCAAGAGACATGTCATATAGAGAAGTTGCAATTTTGTTTTATAAAACAATGCAAAGCCTCCCCAGCAGTTTATAACTTTATTCAGTGTGACCTTGGACTCTATTTTCATTTCTTGTTGGATTTCACCTAAATCAAACAGGCGGATTTTAAAGTTGTGCTGATGATCTTTTCATAACGTATTATATAAGTCTTAATGGTGACTTTTGCCTCGAAGCAGCTGAGTACAGTGCAGCTGAGTGCTCTGAGAAGATGCAAGGACCGAGTAGTGGGAATGAAATGTGTTTGAGTTCAAAGTCATGCGGAATATTCAGGATTTATTATGATTGATTGATGAGAAACGTTCAGCTAATCATCCTAGTATTGGTGCGACCTGAGATTTTGCTTCACATACTACTCAGTGGAAAGTGGTCGATATCTTGTTGTCTGTTAAAATACATGAAAAAAGCTCTAAAATAGTGGTCTGGTTAGTACTGACTTATGTCAACTGTCTGAATTCTAGAGGAAATTTCTCAGCACGTATGAAATCTACATTAATGCCAAAAGAATTTTGCAGGATTATTTTTGTTACAAGGGAATTCATAATGCTTGTGATGGAATTGATTCATCCCCTGTCATACAGGCACCTATCAAGCTTGAAAAACATTTCTCAAGTTAAGGGCGAGCCACAAAAAGAAGGGGCAAGGAAAGTAGCCCAGGTCTCTGCATGTCCCTACTGCAGCCCCATCTTTGCTCCCCGCTGTGCTGAAGTTTCTCAGGGGCTGTACCACCGTGGGCAATATGTTGCAGAGAGCTCAGGATGTTTAATGTCCTGATCTTGCTTCCCAGCAGTAAAGTATTAGCAGGACTTTCTAGCCCTCACTAACACACCCTACTCCCTCTCTGCAAGGGAAGAGAAGCTTCTCTTGTAAGGAATAGGTAATTTTTCCCTTGGAAGCACGCGGCTAAACTAGAACTTGCTCTGTGGTTCTCTGGGGAAAGCGTTATTTAATGGTGAAATGTTATTGGATTAATTTCCATTTATGTTCTTCTGTATTCAAAATGAGGGTTGTGATCACATGAACCCCAGTGCTTAGTGGAGATAAATCCAGTGCTGAGCAATGACTGTTATGTATACACGCGGGAAAGCAAAAGCATGCATATTTGTATCAGTTATCTCTACCGATAGGTGCAGATGTAGAATAGCCTTCAATCCTGCCCACGGGAATGCTGTGAAATCTGCTAGGCTGTGTGCGTGCCTTTCTTACCGTAATGTCAAGGTGCCAATCTTTGACTGAATAGTCAAAAATAGATGTGGAGCAACACGGCTAGGAGCCTGATAGAGATCCCAGACTTTCGAACAGAAGTGCCCAGAGTCAGCCGCCTAAACCCCTGCGTAGTCATTTGTCTTCAAGTGGCTGAATCTGTTAGGGGTGCTGAGAGTAGAGAAAGAGAGCAGGTTAAGCTGGGACATAGAATCATAGAATCATAGAATGGTTTAGGTTGGAAGGGACCTTGAAGATCATCGAGTTCCAACCCCCCTGCCACAGGCAGGGACACCTCCCACTAGACCAGGTTGCCCAAGGCCACATCCAGCCTGGCCTTGAACACCTCCAGGGATGGGGCTTCAACAACCTCTCTGGGCAGCCTGTTCCAACATGCTGTATCGCTGCAGTAGGCTTCAGGAACGGCAGCAGCTATCCGTCTGCCCTTTTGGGGGAATAACAGCCTGCGCTGCTGCCAGCTGTAGCACAAAATATAAATCTGTGCTCCAGGAACAAAGGATCAGACTCAATCTTTTCCCGGCCATGCGTGAAGCCAGAGGTGCTGCAGTCCCATATGACAGTAGATTTTGACTTTATCAAAGATGAAGAATGCAGAAAAAGTCAAAGCCTTAGGGAATTTCATTCAAAGGCAGGGGAAAGGCCCCCAAACTTAACAAAAGCTGTTTCTTTTACGGTGTGGCATCCTGGAAAATTGGGAAGTGTCAACTAACCAGATGCTTTCAAACATAAGCATCGTCTCTCTGGATAAGATCAGTTCCCCTGTTCTTTCTGGTGCACAGGCTGAGTCGCAAGGGGTTGAATTAAACAGGTTGAACACCTGTAAATCTGGCATTTTCTAACTTTCTATCACTTGACTTTGCAACTTAAACAACTTCTGGGGTTTCTTTGCATGCAGGACACGTCCACACATACGCACACATGCACTTGTCAAAACCACTTGCTGTGATGCATTATGCATACTTTTGAGAAAAGTTAATATGATCCCGGAGCTTCCATAAGGGCTAAATTGGCTTTTACAAGAAATTGTCGCTGCTTGGTGAGGATCTTTAATTTAACTGATCTTTTTTGTGCTACTTGATGCCGAGTGCATTGTGGCAGTTCAGTGATAACAATAATACTAATATATGGATTCAGTCTGCTGGCTCTATCAGCCAAAGAAGATATTTCTTTGTGTTATGGTCATGGATGTTTGTATTGAGAAAATTCAGCCCTAAAGAACAAACTTATTAATGCTGAGGCAACTCAAGTCTTTAGCCATAAAAAGCAGAGGAATCAAGGTCTCGAGGAAATTACTTTCATTTATTCAGTTCTTTTATAGAGGCGAGCATTTTCGTTGCTTGCTATAGACATTTCACAATAGCAAAGGAATTGCATCTCTAGGGCTCTGAAGTGTAATTAATGGTTCACTCCACTCTATACCTAAGGAAAAGCTTTTTTAATTACCTATCAAAAAGGATTCTGGAATTGATCAAATAGTGCTATCAAGGGGGCAGACTTGGTAAATAGACCTCTGATTTGTTCATTCAAGGGTTTAATAACAGTAGCTAGTATGAGGCCAGTAGCTAGAAAACTGCCTTTCTGTCCTTCAGCGGCCGGTGAGCTCAAACCTTTTGAGAACGCAGGGAGCTCACCTTTAATTTTGACCCTTTCTTTTGGCGGTAGAGCTCTGTGGACTCGCGATTTTTTTTTGAGGCATCAGACAACAGCTTTCTCGAGCCAAATCATATGTGTGTTTGCAAGTTCTCCATCAGGAGAGGAGGATCAGTGGTCTGGTCCAATGGCCCCTGCCCGAGGCTGTCGGAGCGGGCAGAGTGGTGGACATCCCTGCGGGAGCAGGGCAGGAAGGCAGATGGCTTTCAAAGAGCATCAGCTTTTGGGTCGGTGGGTTGAAGAGGGCTAGACCTGGAGTTATTTGATTTTCTCCACCTCTGCAGCTTGCTTTGCCTCATGACCCACTTTTCAGATCCTCTGGGGATGCTGGGTGTTCTTTGCACTGCTTAAAAAATGGCACAAGATGCTCCAAATTGAAATGGACCCTTGGGATTCTTCCCAGGGTAACCGGAGTGCGATGTAATGGACCCTTTTGCAAGGAACATTTGAACCGGAACAGATCCAGTGCTGCTCAGGAACCAGAATTTCTCATGAGCGGAAAATGGCAACTAAAAAAAAATACAAAAAGCCTAAAAATATTTTGTGTCAGGCTGAACGTCTTCTGTGAATGATTATTTAAACAAAATATTTAGACCGACAAAACATTTAATTTCCCATGAAAAATTTCATTTTAAAATAATGAATTTTCTATCACTAGCTTTTACTGAGACTTTCAGATTAATGTCAGGTCATGGTAAAGTGAAACATTAGTTGAAATTAAGCGTTTCATTTTTTCAGCTGACAGTGTTTCACACAGTACAGGCACAATATTTTGATTTCAGTTATGCTTCCTTTTTAATAGGAAACTTTCTGACTTTTTTTTTTTTTTTTTTTTTGCACCCACTCTCAATAAATCTAAAAATCCGTGCTAAAATTCTGAAAAACCCATTTTGGCCGCTCTGATTGCACATATGAGGTAAGTTAAAGCGGAGAGAAGGAAAAACAGAGAGAGAAAATAGGGCAGAGAGAACTACCTCTGGGCAACAGACTGGGATGGTTTATTGGAGGGAAATTGAGTAACAGATGAAACTATCTGAAGTGTTTTAATTAAACCCCAAATCAATATCCAGATGTGGATTCTGAACAGTGCAAATGGGAGGTGTGCGTACGCAAGCTTTGGGACTTTGTATGGCTCTCAGCCAGCTTTGCCACGTTGCACGGGCTGGACGTTCTCCTCAGGTGTGAGTCCCCTACAAAGAGCACCGGCGCCTTTGTGCACACGCTGTGTGTGCACCATTGGCCATACAGCTTCATAGAGATGTACTCCAGTTTGAGACAACTCTCTGTCTTGCCCAGGAGCAGAAGGAACTGGTGCGAACTGGGTAAGTCCCTGTGCTGCTTCCTCTGCGGAGAGCTGGGCTCTCGCCAGCTACTGCCCGGTGCTTCGTGTTGTCATTCTGACTCAGCTCATTTGGGTTACCAGTTGACAAGCTGAATTTGCTCACACCTCTGGGCCAGTTGTGCTTATTTGTGTATCCCTGTGTATGCCGAAGGCTTATCGCTGCATTTTGGGAAGAGTTTCCTGTTTGGCTGTGATGGGCTCAGACTGGAGCTGTGTGAAGCCCACAAAGGAGGGGAAAAATCACCTGCTGCTTTGGCTAGGAAGGGAAACTCCCTGTACATCGTAGGTACCGCCAGCCATCCCCCGTGGTCTACACCCAGTGCTCAGTGTTTGCACTGTACCTCTGTGGTTGTCACTGAGACTTGTAGTTGTGACTCGACCCTGTTTATGAAGGTTCTGTAGGTTTTCTCCCAGCCTCTGCTGGAGCTCTACTCACTTTGCATAAATAATGAGATATTAATTGGAATGTGTGCTCAAACCTTTGGCTCCAAAATCCCAGGTCACCATTAGGTCTTTGAATATTTAATTAGTTATATAATGTTAAATTGCTCCAATGAGAAGACTGCCTGAGGAATAGATTAACACTGTGACCATGTTTCCCAATAATAATAAAAATTATTGAGAAACTTTCCAACCAGTTTTTAACGCCATCTGGTCATCAGGAAGGTTCTCAGGCTGCTCTCGCTTGATGAACAGCAGTAGGGTATGACCATGAGGTGGGACCATGAGACTGCCCAGGTTGAACTGCAGTAATACTTCTGCTCGGTTGTACCTAGGGGTTGGTGACCCCGTAGGATTTGGGGAGACAGTACCAGAGGTTTTTTGCAGGACATGGTTCCTAAGCAGAGGCTCCCCGTGAGCCACGCTCCATGCTGTCTCCACAGTAGCAGTGCTGGACACGTGGCAATATCTTGCAGTTATTTCTGATATTCGATAGTTTTCTCTGGCTTTTCCCATTAGATATGTTATTGATTCCCTTTTGTTTAGTGCTAGCTAGACTTTCCAATTAAGTAGTGACTTATACCACAAAGCGTATAACATAGATCTTGATTATTAACACTGGCTCACGGGATAATAAAAGGAGGACCAGCAAGGCTAAATTAAACAGAATCATAAAAATGAACAACCTTTTCCAAAAACTCACCTTATGTTCAAATGCAGCAATTTTCCTCTTGTTACATTTTTGCAGTGTCTTTGTGTGTATTAATTGTTGAAGACAAGTTCTGCATGAGTGTCAGCACTAATAAATGTAGATTTAGTGAAGGCTGAATTTGATTAACTAGGGAGCATGAAAAATAACTGATTGCAATGTTGTGTTTAAATGCAGTAGGACTGGAAGCCATTCCCTGCAGTTTGTCTGCACCAGAACGTACTCTGGAATACATGAATAGTTTACCTAAGGTGGGTTGCATAACATTGACTGAAAATTAGACATCTAATTTAAGGTGATCAACTTGGCTGCCTTTATAGTCAATGGAGGAGGAGGAGAAGACACAGCAGCATTGCTTAAGATGTATAGCGCATAATGTCCTCTGGAGGTCTTTCCCTCAGGAACCTAGGACAGCCGGCTTAAATAGGATTTCAGGTGAATCCAATCCAAAATGTTAAATGCTCCAAGGCATACAGAAACAAAAGGGAATTTCTGTATTAGCACCACATGTTGAAGAATGACCTGCCAGCGTGGGCAGTTTGGGTAAGGTCCCCACCCAGCAGCTGTGGAGGCAAAACTGTGCATGTGGCACAGTTTTCAGCTGGGAGGAAAATAAAAGATGATCAAAAAGCTGGTTTGCATCCCTCAGTTTGTCTCGTGTGATCTGTATGTTTACAGGTGCCTTAAACACAGTTGCTTTTTTTAAAAAAAGATATGCTTTAGAGACTGTAGTGATTTTGTGAACTTGAAAACAGAGAGCCACAATATTTTCATAGCAGAGAGGGAGTATTGCCTCCTTAAGAAGAGCAATGGTGGGGTGCTGTCTTCAAATGGCATATGCTATTCTTTCACAGGTAAATATATACCTGTAGTGCGGAAGCACTGCTGAGATGCAGCCGTGACTTGCAGCTGCCTGCAGCTGTGTGTTGGCATTTTAAAGTTTCTTTCATTTCCTTCCCCTGGGCCCGTGGCTGATTGTTGCCCACTATCACTTCCAGGGAGAAAAGGGTATTCCTGTAAATTTCTGAACTGTCATGTTATGTTACACTCCATGATATCACATTACAGGATAAAAAGAAGTAACAGAACAAGTCAGGCAATGAATTCAGGGTGGTATTTCATTTCCTTTTATGTTTCCTTACATGATCTCTGTTACGCTACACTTGAAATCCTTCTTACGGCTGTCCTGGTTTGAAGGAATTTTTCTAATGGTTTGAGGTGATGTTCCCCTTTTCTTTCATAAAATGTGCATGCAAATATAGTTCTGCTAACAATGTGAGATATGTATTATCTCCAAATGCCTTCCTGGTGTAACTTTAAAAATTAGCTAGTTTTGGTTCCCTTTTTATTTGGATAGGTTTCATAGTATAAGAAAGTCAAGGCTTCAGGTCAAATAACATAAAGGTTTTTTAGTTGTTGTTGTTTGTGTCTTTGTGATAAAAACATGAACAGGCCAAAATGTCAGACAATTTACTCTTCTGTCTGAAATAAAACTGAATTGTGAACTCCAAGTTGATGCAGTGTTTCATTTTAATAGTGTCAGTTCTTGCTTGTTTTGCCCATGTCTCCTGTTTTGAGTGAATTTAGTGCTAATAAAAGTGAGAGACTCTTAAAACTAGCCAGAGCCAGAAGCTCCTGACAGTTGCAGGCTGGCAAATGTCAGCTCCCTGTCTTGCTTAGCTTGATCTAGATGCTTTCCAAGGTTTTGTTTCTCTGAAACAGCACCTGCCAGTTAAGTTGTTTGATAGTTTTATGATGTTGAAGTATGGGGCCTGTATTTTCTGTTCCTCCAGCTTTCTGGAGGCTTCTCAGCTTCTGTTGTATTGCTTCCAAACCTTCTGCTGTGGTCTCAAAACCAAACCATAGTCAACGCAGGTCACCTTGCCGAATGGAACTTGAAAGGAGGTCCAGGGGCAGTTGCTTCCCATGCAGTCTGTGCACTCCTTTCTCTAAATTTCTGCCAGACCGACTGGCTGACTTATTAAGAAATAGTTGTGGAGCTGAGTATGTACAATTTTGGCCTGTGTCCTTTTGGCCACAAGAAATCCTGCAGCAGCTGTATGTTCCCACCTGGAGACTTCTCTTGAAATATGCTGCAAGCCCTGAGGAGCAGGAGCTCCAGGCCTGTGCCTTGAATGCCTCCTGTGTAAAGCCAGCACCAGGCTGGTCGTTGTTGTCTCTATTTCGTGGCTGTCCAGGAACATTTAAATAACCCTTGTGAAGCAAGCATCATGCAGGATGTGTTACTAAGCCTCAGAGCTCCAGGGTGGTGAAAAACCCACTCTGCGTATAGCAGAAGGAGAGCAGGGTGTCAAATGTGGTGTAAAATCAGATTCCTGATCTCTGTGGTTCTTGGCGATTCTGTGCGTTGAGAGGAATAGTCTTGTGAGCACTGGGGAAAATCAGCTGGGAAATTTCATTTTTCACACAAGACTTGTCATGGGGGTTTTAACTAGCTGAAGTATCGTAAAGGCAGGGCCACTGGGGAAACGCATGGGGTGCTCTATGTTTCTAGTATATTTTTTTTTCATTCATTGTGCAAGTAAATGGTCTGTCTTAGACGAGTAGCCTAAGTCTCTAATTAATGAATATTTGAGGTAAAGTTACTCTTTGCAATGAAACTTGGTACGGGCTGCAATGTATTAGGTTAAGAATCCTCTGTACATTATTGTGACCACCTCTGGTGTATAGATTAGCATATATGTGAAAATATTCCGAATCAGTGTTTCTTATCTCCCCTCCCCAGAAAGAAAGCTGGAAGGCCCTTGCTCAGCAGAAGGTTAATAGCAGTGACAGAAGGGGAGCCAACATTATTCTCTGTTTTCTGCAGAGGTTTATAATATAGCTGAGACATTGTGTTGGGATCACTTAAGCAATGACAAGAAGCCATTCAATGGAGGAGAACAGCAGAGCTGGCTACCCAGCACAAAGGCACATCTCTCCTTATAAGCCTGAGTTAAACAGAGAAAATGAGGACAATTTTTAGGCAGACATCAGGAAAAATCCAAATCCCCTTGGTCTAAGAAGTGCACCTACAATTTTTGGTGGTGGTGGTGTGACACGATTTATTGGTGAGGCATTAGGCAGTTTTAAATTGCAGGAGATTTCATCTCTGTATATTGCTTATGCACAACGCTCCCTGTTTCTCAGCTTCTGGAAACGAAGCCCTCTGGAGTTGTATCTTACCTGTGTGAGATACCTTCAGGTTGTCAAACAGTTTCTTAATTAGTTTATTTTCTTCTTTGCTCTAAGGGATGAGTATATTATTTATTCTATGCTCCCAGACTTTTGTTAGTCTGCATTTATGCATTTTGTCTTCAGAATGACCTAGCACTGGGCTACCCTCTAGGGTAGGATGAAACGCACCTCTCTGGCAGAGATGGTAGTTCAGACTTGACTAATGGTAGAATATTAATAGCAGCAATAATAATTAAAACGGTGCACTAAAATACCCTTGGGTGCTGTTGCTAAGTTAGACTGTACCCCTAAAATTCCAGAGGAAAGGCATAAATTTTAGTTATTTCCATCCACAAAGTGAAGAGTTGTCTCATTCAGCAGCTACAGTACGCTTTCATCCCCTCTGTGGATGTTTCATTAGGACACAGTTCTCCCAGAGGGTTGTGGTGCAGTTTACATTAAACTCAAGATAAAAATGACATAGAAGCTTTGCTCCTGTATTTTCTGCACTGCCTGAAAACAAATGCGTGACCTGCAGCTAGTTCATTGGCTTGTTGCCATGGTGTTATTAACCCACATGTACCCAAGAGGTGGGGAATTTGTAATCTGTTGGCTCATGGAGGAGCACTCGATTCCTTTGCCTGACAGATCTCTGGAAGCAGTGGGGGGGAAGTTTCCCTAAGTACAGGTTTGAGCAAATAGTCTGGATGAAACAGGTTGAATGTGTCAGTCTATAGATGAGGGATGAAGAAGGACATGGTCGTGTTCACAGCTTCAGTCCGCTGGGCAGACAGTTAATGGGAATAACCTGTTCCCCCAGTGCAGAGCACTCACTTCCAGGTTTCTTTCTGATGGCAAATTAATTTCAATCTGCAAACACTGAGGATGTGACTTCAAAATGTCTGTGGGCAAGTAGGAAAAACCACCAAACAACACAGACTGAAAAAGGAAACGGTTCTCAGCAGGTAGATTTGGGCGTGCATTTTTTGCATGAATGTTGAAGTGCTGCGGTGGCCATCGCTTCTGAGAGGCAGGAAAAGACTGGCTGCATCCTTGGCTTGCTCAAATTCACAATCATACTTCAGTACGTTGCCTGGTCTAGGACGTGTGCCTAATTTCTGTCAACCTGAGTGAAGAGTAAGCATATGCTGACCTGTTTTTCTGAATTAGGATAAGAGCTCATAAATATAAAAAATCCCCATACATCGAAGTGTTTTGCTACTATGAAGTGTGTGCCCTAGATATTGGCTTTGTGCTAGACGGTAAATGTGGCTGGATTTAGAAAAAAACATTTTTATTTCTAAACATAACCAAAATGAAATTAGAATGCAAGAGTTTTCTGAAGTGCCCAAAATTATTAGAAGGTAAGAAACTGTTGTTAACATTTAACTTCTAAATGTAGGAAATTGTTGAATATTGTGCTGTTCACCTCTAGCTAGCCTTTAATTTAAACAAAAGCTATAAAAGTGCAATTAGGCTCCAGTCCAATGAAGCACTTAAATATGTTCCTAGTTTTAAGTGTATGAGTAACCCCAGTGAAGTTAAGACGTGCTTAACTGCTTTACTTGAATAGGACATTTCATAAAGTAGTTATAATACACAAAGAACAATTCTGCAATATCATTGGGAAAGATGTAAAGAGGAGTAAAGTCCCGCCTGCACTTCACGATCAAAGAGCAGTAGCTCTTAGGTTTTCACAAAGCTGTTTTTGCCCAGTGATTTATCCTGCAAGGTCCTGATCCAAAGTCCGTTGAGATCTTTGGATGCGCTCCATCATCGCTTGTTAAAGAGGCTTGGTTTGTCGGGCAGTTTCCTACCCCTGTCTACCGAGGGAAATACATGCGGCACATGCACCTTCGTTTGTCCTCTGCTGCTTGACTTGGAGACGTGCCTTTTTATAAACATGCTGCTACGACCACCAGGCTCTCTGCTCGATCCCATATAAAGCATCTAAACATCATGGATTTAATACTCCCATTTTCAGTGCTAAATCAATGTTCTTTATGCATTTGTTCTTGGAACACTGCTCTATTTGAACTATAATTCTTCCCACATACCATAAACTTGGTCTGTTTTCACTCTGATAAAAATCAAACATTTAAAGCAAGAGGAAAAGCGCTGTGACTACTGTTTAAACATTTCAAGCCCAGGGCTGGTTAGTCAAATCAGCTTCTGCATCACCTCAGCACACCAGGTGCTGGGATTGCCAAGGAAGCTTTACCTTCCCGGGCTACAACCAGCTTTATAACTGCTGGGACGGGGCAACATTAAGAGCTTCTCACTACGGTTTTGGCAGGCAGCGAGGGGATGGGTTTACTCAGTTTATGACTGACCTCCCATTTGGTTGTTTACTCCTCCAACCATCCTGTATTTCTACATAGGTAGAAAGAAACATTTTGCTGTGTAACTGGATTTGACCAGAGATTAAAGCTGGCCTCCTGTGAAATACACTGGAGCCCATTAAAGAAAGGATTGTTTGACAAACATTGTTGTATGTCCTCCCGAGACCATAAAAAACATTGTTAGCTGAAGTAATAGTGGAAAATGATTGCATTCCTCTATCCTCCTCCTTACCACCACACTGCGACGTGACAGCAAACCTGTAATGAAATCCATGAAGAGCTCTGCAGCAGTTACCTTGAAAACTTTTTTATTGCCCTACATTTCTAGATAACGCTGTGATACGCAGCCTCTGTCCAGCTCCAACAGCACCAGCTGAGGGATTGAGATAGTCAAAATTAAACAAAAGTACCTTGAATTTTTAATATTAAATACTTGCAGTAAATTTTTTAATAGCCAAGATAACTTTTTGTATTTACATACCATTATCTGAATAACAAATAGCTTCAAGGGTACAGCAAACTGTTCTGTGGAAATGGAAAATGGTGAGTTTAGTCTTATATGTTATTTATGGAAAATTATTCCTTTGATTTCGTCCGCTTCACTATTTTCCCTTCACGTCTGACATGGACTTGGAGGGCAGTGGAAGGGATGTTTCAGAGAAGGTGGTAGCTTAAGATACAGAGTCCACTTTTGGATAGCTGGGCTGTTACCTTCTCACTCCCTGCAGACATGCTGGGATTAATTCTTCCTTTGCCATAAATATCCTTTTTGGGATCTTGATGCGTGAGCGTGAGTGGAAGAGTACTTCTTAATGGGAAATCTGCTAGAAATCACTGTTGGAAATGCAGCTAAATAGCTGACTTCACATTGCTAGCTGGAGAGTAATGACCCTTGGTGGCAGGACCAAGAAGTGGTGCCACAGGGTAGCAGCCAATTTTGTGAATGCACCCTAGAAAACATTTTCTGACTTCTTGAATGGCTTTTTGTGAACCTTCCCTATTTGAAATATGAGGTCGTAGTTTTGGTGAAGCATTGAGATGAGAGAATGTTCTCTCTCCTCCACAGACAGCATAGTTCCCAGAATTAAGTTTCAAAAAGTTGCACAAAAGGTAGTGTTTTCTGAATATGTTTTGCTGGTAAGAACTTTGCATCAAAGCACCGCTACGGTGAATTGGCAAAATGCCTTTAGTTTTGCCTTTATTTAGTATCACTTCATTGGTTTCACTGATGTTTATATTTCACTTAACTTCAAGTTCAAAGAGGTTTCCAATCTCAAAGCAGAATTTTGCAAGACCACCTTTATGTTTGTTTTTTAAAAACAACTCTTGTCTGCTTTTTACTTTTAAAGGATGCAAGCTAAAAATCCATTTGGAACCGGGGACCAGGATCTTTCAGAAATCTCAAGAATCTCTTGACAAATCTAAATAAGCCATTAGTGTTTAATCATCTAAAAATAGGCAGAATGCATGTCGCTTGGCATTTAGTTGGGCTCTTCCTTAAATTTAAGTGCAGCACCATTAAAAATAAAGTCACATGGGGGATACATTTTCTTTGGGGGTTTTTGAAAAGCATTTGAAAGCAGATTTCAGCTTCTCCATTAATTTCCAATCAGGCTAATGCTTTGTGATGCAGCGTGCATACAGCCACAGGCAGATCCGAATGGGCACACTAGGGGATACAGTGGAAATTTCTTACAGATGGTATTTCAAAACGTATTAGTGACTCAAGTTAAGTTACCAAAAAAAGGCAAATACTTTTTACTACAGAAGGATCTGAGCGTGAGCTTTTAGCCATTTTTCATGTTAATAAAGGGGCTTGTTTTAAAAGTGATTGGAACTAGTTTTAGCATTTTTATGTGTATAAATCAATATGAGTATTAGACGTGACGGCATGTTTCTGGTATTGTTTGCCTGGAGGAAAGGCAGAAATAACTCATTGAAATACAAAGCCTGTTATTTTATGTGCATGGCAGCTACTTTTGAAGAGTCTAATAATCCTAAATGTAAGGGTTAATATTCTTTACAAGTGGTGCCATCTTCCTGCTGCGTATGTTAACTATGCATATATATTGTGCTATCAGTCACTGATTGACAGTTCTCAGGGCTTTCTACTATATACATAAAGTAATTTGTCAAAGAGAAGGGAGGAATTAAGCCAAATACAGCAGCAAGTGTGTTAAAAAAACCCAAAAGATACTAACATGTGTTGAGGTTTTTTTGTGCAGAGATATTAGTCCCAGTTGTACCAGCCTGGAATTTAAAAGGAAAGGAAAAAGGACAAAAATGAATGTCTGATTCTCAGGAAACACTTGTCCCATGTGTATTATTGCAACTCATGGGGAGCTTTAACCTACCTGTGGAACTGCCTGGGTCCCAGCTTGAAAGGGTGCTCTCCTTCCTGGAAAGGACAGAAATTCCTGTACATTTGGTCTTTTCTGTACGAAATAGGACAGAGAAGAGGGAGTTCTAAGGTATAAAAGACATTTATTTTAAACAGGCTGCTGCTGTTCTTCATTCTGCAAATCCTACGGGCATGAAGTCCAATTGTTCAGCCTGGGAATATGGGAAATTCCCAGGAGCAGATGTGTGCTGGTAAACTCATGGCGTATTGCAGTCATTTGTTTCGGGTTGATATTAAAGGACACTTTTCCTTGATACAGGAAGTGTTTGAGGTTAGCACAGAAACAAGGATTTGGCCTGATTTCTCTCTTGATGAATGTGGGTGATTTCTTTCCCCATCAACATCACTGTGTATCAGAAAAGCTGGAGGACAGATTATTTTAGTTGACTTCCCCTGACTCCCCTGTAATATGAAGCACTGAGACACTGTGGGAGGAGGAACAGACACAGTTTGTACTGAGGAACAGTTGAGGAGGTGTCTTTATTTCAATGAATTTCTTTTTCAGGGATAACTGCTGAGGACATGCTGCATGGAGTGTGGCCAAGGCCTGGCTTCAAGACTGAAGCCAGGTAGAAGTTAGCCAGGGGACCTGAGCAGTTACAGACTGCAAAGTCCTGACAGAGGAGTGTTTTAAATAATGCTCGCTATGAAGATGATCTCTCGAGCAACAGAAGGGGCAGTAGTTTCTTCGGCATTACATTTAGTTCTTGCAAAGCTCTCATTCAGTTTGTTCCTTCAAGAAGAATCAGGCAGTAGAGCTCAAAATTGGCTTTTGTTGCATTGGCAAGTATTTTCTTTGCTGAGACCCAAAAAATGGATTGATACAGGCCAGTCACTGTCAATGCTGAATGTCCAAATACTGACAGGAGTGTTATAGTACTTGCAGAGGTAAAGGGAAAACTATCCAGATTTCTTTAGCTGTCACTCAGGGGAGGAAATTCACCCACCAAATCCTTTCTTCATCAGTGTTGATGTCTTTTTGGAGCTGCTTACACTACCAAGCTTACAGCACCAACAAGAATTGCACTGTGTCTTGTATCTGCACTCCTCAGATAAATTTGGGAAAAAGGAGGTGGTGTTGATTTTTCTTCTGTATGATAAATCAAAGCGGAGGCTGTTCCATAAGGCAACGCAGACTGCATAGAAATAGCCATGGTAAAAAGGTATCTTCTGGTATCACCATAGTTTCTAGGCTTGTTCTGAAAGCAACTATCGCTTCTCTTTTTACCTTAGTTGTAAATACATTGGGCTGCTGCTCCCAAGATACATAGAGCATCAGTGTTCTGTACCACCTCTCCCCTGTTCACAGTTGTATTTATACTACATGATTCTTAGTGAATGCTGTCCTTGAGCTGCAAAACAGGAGGAGAAAGTAAGAGTGAGTCTTGAACTCAAAAATTTGATGTTTTGGTGTGGGTTGGTTTTTTTTTTTTCCTTTTGGATAGGGCAGAAAAATCCATCCTTAACAGGAGGAGACTGTTATGGCATAATACAGTTAACACCTTCTATTGAGAAGGAGAATTAATTAGGAAGGAGTTGGAGCCCTCTGCCTGACAGATTCATGAGCCATGAAGCTAATCAGTTTTGTAGCCTGTCATTGCTTTTGCTGCGGACTGGTCAGCGGTTGAATCCCATGCTGGGGAAGGAGATGTTTGCAGCTTGTCGCATTTTCACTGTTGTGCCGATGCAGACAAGAACGTAATGCTAGTTTATTTCTGCATCTGAAAAGTTACTATTACATCTACCACTAGCTGCAAAGCCTCAGTGCTTTTCTGGAGAAAGAAATCGGGCATCGAACTAGCCACTAAATTCAGTGATGTAGCTGTTGTAAATCGTCTGTGCCTACAGAAGTCACAGCAGCATTTAGGTGCTAAGGGGGACCCATGTATATAAGATTACTCTGAGCCTTTGGTTTAACTGGGTTCAAAATACACATTGACCTGATGATTAAAAGTAGTATTTGTTAGTATTAATGAGCAAGGGTTCAATGAGCTTTTTAATATTTATCTTTGTGTTTTCATCGATCATGTACCCAGTGAAGTGCTGTTCTGTGTCTTTCCCCTGCTGTGGCTATAAAACCCGAACACAGATCATTCTGCAGCTTTCAAGGTATGGAGCACGTTGGGGTTTTTTTTTGTGCTAGAACTGCAGAGCAGGTTTCTTCATGCCCAGCAATTTCATCAGGTTTGTGAAGGAGGGAAACCCACAGTCATCTCCATCCCAGTGGTTCATTGGAAAAACATATCTTGTATTAAATACTTTAAAGATTCATGAAGCAGCTTTAATTTTGTTTGCATTTCTTCCTGAAGGGTAAAGCTGTCAGAAATCTCTAAATGCATTGCCTAATCCATTTCCAAACTCAGTATATTAAGGTCTGCAAGCAAAACTCATTTTTGGAGTTCAGCAAGTATGCAGACAGGAGAGAAGGCAGGAGAAAGAGAGCAGGAAAGATTTTTCTTTCCTTGGTAAAGCACTGAACCACCCTCATGGCTGTAGTGTCAGTCCTTCACAAAAAATTGTGCAACTCAAATGGGCTGTAAGAAGAGCTCTGATAAATAGAGGACTTCACATGTTTCTGTTGGATCAGATACAAACAGAGTAAATGCAGCTATCAAGGAATGAAGGTTCAGAAAAAAAGAGAATTTCCTTCCCTTTAGTGCCTACGGGCTCACAGGGCTGCCATGAGCAGGCTCATGTGCAGCTGAGAAGCTTTTGTTTTCTCATTGTCCCAGTTTCTAATCTATGACCTTTTTTTGTGTCAGTACATGATTTTTTTTCCAAGGTTCTGGTCTGCCAACCGAAGGGCCTTTCCTGTTTTCTTCTGCCTGCACAGGCAGTGCTCACAGTTGGGCTCAGGGGGCTGGCTGGGAAATGTTCATTTAAGGAAGCGGTTCAATGCAAGGGAAAGAATGAGTGAAAATCATCTCTGGAATAGAGAAAAATGATCTGACATCAAGTTCTCTGTCACGTACAAACGAAATACCTCTGGGTTGCCAGCCAAGCTCTGCAGTAGCAAATACAGAGCAAGAACACTCAAAGACTCTTCCCAAGACAACAGCAGGATGCCTCAGGTCTGATGCTTGGCATGTTGCATGAAAGGTGCCTGAAGGGCTGTTTCGCATATCAGGTCTAATCCGTCCTCAGCTGGCCAATGGAAATGATTAGCCATGGCATCGTCAGCCTTCGCTTGGAATCGCTAGTCCTAAATGCATCCAGCAGTGTGTTTCTCTGCAGCATACCTGCCTGCCCTGGAGAGAGGCGCTGCTTCCCACGCGGACCTGAAGTCTTTTGCTGTTTGGGCACTGTTAGACCTGATGACAGTTCATAATACTAATTTAGAATCACAGTAATATTAAATGTGAGCTATGCCTGGCCAGCTTAGACCATCGTTAGCTACCACAGAGGTCAAATGTATGCTCTAAATTCTTCCCCAAACCAGTAGTGTTAGACAGATGTTAATGAGGCCAAGTTTCAGCTATCAATTACTGTAATTGTCCTCCCTCACCTGGTTGCCACAGTTCATAACGCGATGAGACCTAGTGCAGGGACGTGGGGGGCATGGTGGCCCTCCCCTGGCAGAGCGCTGGGTGTAGTGCTGGTGCTGGGGCTCCCCAGGCAGGGCGGCCGACCCCGAACAGGACAGCTGGGCACTTCGCTCCACGCTCTCAGGGCTGCCAGAAGCGGACGATTTCTTAATTTCTAACCAAAGTCCTTTTGGTGGTAAGGTTGAAGCGTATAAGGGTGTGCCTTGCTAGGACACCTTCATACGGTTTGATGTCTTCACCTTCTGGTTACTTTTCTTCTCAAAAGGAATAATAAAAGTGACTAGTCTCATGTTAAGCTCCTCTATCGTTAGCTCCTAGGTTTCTTGCCTGATGCTTTCCCTCTGTCTCCAGACTGCTGCTCCAGCCATTTTCTGAGAGGATGCCCTATGCCTTATTGCAAGTCAGTAGGCTGGTTATAGCCTTACTTTTTTCCTGGGACTTCTCTGGAATGAACTCTCTCCTGCTGCCATGCTCCAGGGCCAAAATCAAGGGCTGCACCAAGGAGGGCTTCACGTGTCCTCCTGACCCTCTGACTTTCTCAGCCTTGCCTACAGGCCCAAGTGACTGAATGCTCCATTGCAACGCACTCGGTCTGCTGTCAGCATCCAGCCAAGAACAAAGCTGCAAAGGCGTTGTGAGGTGACAGTGGGCGCAGTTGTGCTTTGATGGTAGTGTGTGTGACTTGCTAATGTCACTCTCTAGCTCGGAGTGTCAATTGCTGGTATAGAGTTTCTTGGAATGAAGGAAGTATTAACTGTAAATTGCTGCGGCTGGTATCTAATTACAGAATACATTGGGAAGCACTTGGGCGACAATCCAGCAAAGCACTTAAGCACCCACTGATTTTTAAGGGAAGGCCCCTTGACTGGGATTGCTTGTGCTCTCAGACATCATCAGAAGTGTTTGTTAGTGGACCGGTACTTTGTCCTGACTACCTCAGCACATCCATCTCATTTTCTGAAGTGACTTAAGGAGTTGGGAGTTCAAGGTTGACTGGAAGTCTGCAGGAAATAAACTCCTAAATCACCGCTGTACTTTGAAAAGTACTCAGCTGGACAGCTTCTTTTGCTGTTCCTCATCCTTGCTGTAATAAATAAAATTATGACAGCGTTTCAACCACTGCTAAATTCTGATGTTTGCCTGTGCCCATCTAGGTGTTCTAGTTGCCATGGGGTTACCAAAGATATTCTAATATGTAATGGTTGGAGTGCTCTTTTCAAATGCAGACATAATGCAGTTTTTCAACTACATCTTGCTAACAGAGAAAGGGGAGAACTGACAGAAGGAAGGTTGCAGTGAGAAGTGGTAGGAAAGACTTAACCCAGGTGGGATAATAAATTCAAAACAGCCTTTTATCAAAAGCAGCCCATGATGCCCCACAATGTAAATAGTCGTAGAGAACCAAGGCATGAAAAGTCTTGTGAACCAGTGAGACCATGGAGTCACACTTAGGATAATAATGCATTGATTTAGTATGATGAAGAACAAATAAATCAAAAGTGAAGGTTATGGTTTAGGTGTGCTGGTTTTAAAGCTTGAATTAGAAATACTGATTTTCTCAGAACAGGACGATGGAGGAAAAGCGCTGAGGATTAGTCCTACCGTTCCTTTCCGTCTGGACAGGAACATGTGGCCAGATGCTGAGATGTTTCAGTCCACTTACCAAGAAACCAAATACTTTTTACTCCAGAACAGTTCAGCAAAATTTCTTGATCAGAAGATAAAGCCACCTAATCCACTGAGGTCTTGTACTATTTCAGCGGTTCCCTGTCTTTTTCTGGGCAAAATACTTTGGTCCTTCCACATATGCCTCTCTGATTCTGACATTTGTGTTCATCCTACCTTTCCTTTGATTGCTCATCCCTCTACATTGCAAGTGCTGCTTTGACTGCCCTATCATTCTCGCTGTACTTCCTCCTCCTCTGCCACAGTTTCCTTGCTGTCTCCAAACTTTGGCTACATGGTTTCTTTGCTTCCCTTCTTTCCTGCTAGCTCTGGGTGCTGCTGCGGGACCCCACCAGGATGCATGGCCTGGGGTGGGCTCCCTCCTCTGCCTTACTTCCACCCGCAACACACCCGATCCCTGGGTACCAGTCCGATTTGCTATGTCCTGCTGATACAAGTGAAGCTCTGAAGCAAATTGTTTCAGATCAAAGATGTCCCTCATCAAGGGAAATCTTGCAAGGTCCATGTATTTAGCTGATGGCTTTTTCCTGTTAGTGAAGTATTCCTGAAGGACTTCTTTGATATGTTGGTGCGGTCAAAAGGAAAAATCCCATTCAAAAGGAAATTAAAAAAGGAGGCCGTGTCAGAGCATTCACACCTATAAATCTCTGTCTCTTCCTATTTTTAGACTGTGCAAGAACGCTGCTTAGCTAGAAGTTTTACACTGTGGTCCTCTGTATGGTTCAGGCCACCAGCAGGCTGCCAGTAATAGCTATGGTAGCACTGTAATCAATGACAAGTACTTGGGTCTCCGAGCAAATAGTGCTGGGATGAGTAGGAATTATGAATAATTGCACTTTACTAGAATTCATAACTGATCTCCAGAGGTTACCCAACAGTCAAGCATTTGTCGCCCTCCCCTTCCCCGTACCTGCTGATAGTGGGGAAAAGAAGTGATTGTTATGCCAAAGTAATGAGCAGAGAGGTCAGAAAGTTTGATAAGAGCAGGAAAAGTCATTTCCTGTGATATCATTAGCAGTGTTTTAGAGAGCAGGTTCAGTAATTGCTATGGTAATTCTGAATGGCTTTTGACTGTGAGAACACATAGGTAATTTTTTTAAGTTAGCATCTTTGCTAGTGGGAGAGAATTCCACTAAAATAAGGCAGTGTGGTGTCACAGAGGGGCACGGGCTGGGGGCTTCGGAGGCAGAGGGTCTGCTCTGTGCTGTGTGACTTCTCCAGGCTTTGGTTTTTCTTCTCGAAATGGTCTATGGTAACATATATGCATCAGTGAGCAAACGCAAAAGGAAATGGTGAACCTCAGGCTGTAGCTGCCTGGCAAGGTGATGTCTCAGGTGGAGCAGATCTGTTTTGCAAATATTTCAGCGAGTGCATGCCTGTACAACAAACGTCATGCATTTGGTATTGCTGCGCAGACTGCAAGATCAGAAAGGGCGGCAAGTGCTCTCTATATGGGCAAATGCAAAATTTGCTTGAGTGGGTCCTGGTTTTAAAAGCGTGAGATCTAACTATGGGTTAACAGGAGACCTTCTGATGGTTCTCCTGGGAGCACAGACAGGCCATAGTCTGGTGGGCCTTCTCCAGGTTGTTTTTGAGCAAAGTCACTGATGTTGCTTTAGTTTTCAAGGGATGCTTTTAACCTTCCAGAGACTGAGAGCCGCTACAAGTATGCGCATGCAGATTACACTTTGGTTTTCACCGAGTTGATGGAAAGTTTGCTGCTCCCAGCTATGTTGCTTCTTTTGAGCTTTTACCACATCTTTGGGGTTAGAAAGAACAAAACCTGCAAGTCCCTATATGCTGGAGGGCAGTGAGGAGAGGACACTCTTCAGTGTATTTTACCTCCCAGTGGCTGCTTGGGTTTTAATTCTTTCTTTCTTTCTTCTCTCCAGGTGCAAACAGATGACCTACCCAGATGACCTGCCCCAGATCTCTGTGGTCTTTATATTTGTAAACGAGGCGCTCTCGGTCATCCTGCGCTCTGTGCACAGCGTGGTGAATCACACCCCATCGCACTTGCTCAAGGAGATCATTCTGGTGGATGACAACAGTGACAATGGTGAACATACATAACTTTTCCTCTAAGTACTGTATCCTGTGTGGTTAAGGGACATGAAATGTAAATCAAAGGGAGTTTGATCGCTACTAGCTGAAATGCTTTTTTTTTTTTTTTTTTTCAATGTTGGGGTGAAACAGCATTGAGTCATTCTGCATTTAAATAGCCAGGGAAGGAAGGTCATACATGCAACCACTGATTTATGGCTAATAAGCTAGATCATAAGTTGGTGTAAATTAATGTACTTCTATTGAAGTCAGTAGAATTTACAAGAGTTTGTGTTCATTGATGAGAGGGTTGATTGAGCCACTTGCACAAAGCGGTGAGTAAATATTAACTATTTGTATAATAAATAAACAGTATGTGGATAAACGCTGCTAATTTCATTGAAACCCTCACAGGATGAATGACATTGGTACAGGCAATCTTAATATAGAAATGACACTTTTCTCCACATTTTCAGATCAAAAATATCATCATTAATAGACTAAAAGTTTAAATTCTGCTTCCAAGGAAAAGTGGGGCTACAGATTCTCCTTAAAAATAGTTTCTACTCGCTAACGTGGCAGCACACTCTGCTTCTTCATGGTTTAAACAACTGCTGATAATACCAGATTTTGAATCTGATTCTTTTTCTTTGAGACAGGGAGTAAATTAGACTGTGAGAATGAAAGAGAATGGGCACAAAGCACATGCAGCTTTCAGGTCATCTGGTTCTTTAATGTAAAAATAACACTTCTATTACAGCAATCAAAACTCAAAATATTGGTGAGCATATAGGGTGCTGTTGATCAACATGTTTCACAGGGCGGTTGGGTTTGAAGAACGTTTAGGATACAGGTGACTAGCAGTGTTGTTGTGCTTTAAGTTGTTATATCTTAGACTTCTAGAACTGTTGCATCTTCTCAAATCATATTTGTTAAAATTAGGCTTAAGTTTAGCATTTCCTCCACAGATCAACAGCTTTAAATCATTCCATTTTAAGTTGCTGTTCCTCTTCAAGGTCCTCAAAGAGAAAGGAGGGTTGAGAGAACAAATCACTAAAGCAAAAATAAGTTCCAAAACCTATAGATTTAAGAAACCTTTTGTCCAATTCTGCTTTCAATTACGGCAGTGTAACCTATGGAGTAATTATGTGAGATTGCAAAGTGTTTGAGTCAATGTAATACAGAGGAGAATTGGACTCAGTGTTTCTCAGTGAACTCTTATATGGCTTTTCTCTGTCATTCTTCTAGATAACTGGAGATTTATCAGGTCTTTGATTCCGATGATAATGATTCTACTGTGTAATATAGATCAGAAGAATGAGACTTCTAATGTCCTGGAAGCTTCTACTAGTTTTCCTAATAAATATATTTGAGTAAAAGCCTCATTATGAATAAGTTGCAGTGTAAATGAATTACCAAACTAGATTGATTTAAAAAAATAGAGAGACCATTTTGGTAATTTGCCTGTTTATAAGCCTGTTGAAATGAAGCTGAATAAAGGAGTGAATGAGTTGTGCTCTGTCAGTGGTTGAAAGCCTGAAAACGAACAAAAGAGAACAGTCTATTTGAAATCTTCAATATCCATTTAGTTCAACAGGGAAGAAGCCTGGTATTGTGGTGTCTTAATTATTTTTAAGGGAAAACCCTTAAAATTAAGGGAAATCAGTTGTGATCTGAATTAGGTCTTGAGCCAAAATCCATTGAGGTTATTTTTCAAACTCTTACTGAAAAGCATAAATCAGGAAAAAAAATCACCAGACTGCCATGTTATGCTGCTGTAAGGTCAGAATTGGTCCTCCAGAGGCCAGTTGTCACCCAATGAAAATCATCAGAGAATTAGAATAGTAATTATTTAAAAATACTTAGACAAACTACCTCTTCAAAACAATGCTAAAGTCCATCAGGCCATATTAAACTTGTGCAAATCTCTGATGCGTAGAGAATTTCTCTGAGCTGATACCCCTGGAACTGGTCCGTGGCGCAACTGGGGTACTTTGTTTTGTATCTGTGAGACTGACTAAGGGTTTAGGAATATTTCAGGATTTCTTTCGCTTCCTATTGCAGAATAAACCAAAGTAAAACATAACGTTGCAGGGCTTTTCTCATTCTGAATATTTGTGTGGGTTTTTTGTCCTGCAGTTGAGCTAAAATTTAATCTGGACCAGTATGTCAATAAAAGATACCCAGGTCTGGTGAAAATAGTGCGCAATAACAAACGAGAAGGACTGATTCGAGCCAGAATCCAAGGCTGGAAAGCAGCAACCTCTCCTGTCGTCGGGTTCTTTGATGCTCACGTTGAGTTCAACATTGGCTGGTAAGTTGTTGGCTGTTCCCGCAGGGAGAGCAGTGCTGTTACACCCTGCCCTGTGTCTCAAAGGCTGTGAACAAGATCTGCGCAGCAACGGGGAAGCTGAAAACCTGTAGGGATGAGGTGGCTGTAGGCTGATGTTACCACATTAGCAATTACTTTTGAATAATATTCTTGATTATTGCAATGTTGCTGACAATCTTCTGCAATGGCTGCAAGATCCATAAAAAAAGCTGTTGTGCCTGCTGTAGTAGAGCTCAGTGGAGAGAGAAGTAATTTAAACCACAATGAATACAAAACCTTCAAAGCAGTCAAACGGGGAGACACCATTAAGGGGGCTCTGGGCTAGAGGCAGATGCATGCCTTCAAGTACTTTTTTTAATCCCCTTGTCATTTTCTACTGTTTCTTCTTAGAAACTTGAATACCAATCTGATTTCCTCATAAATTTTCTTGCATTTACGTTTGAGGGAAACATTGAATTATTTCCTGCATTTTTAATGGGGCTTGAAATTAGGATGCCTTTCTTCATCCCCTTTGTTTTGCAAGGGAGCAGTATTGACTGTGGCGAGCACAGTTTGGGGCTTAATGGGCCAGATCTGCAGTTGGAGTAAAACTTTGTAGCACCACTTAGTGGCCAATATTTGGCACTATTGGAAGTCGGGACTGGAGGAACGGGTACGTACAGTCAGCTGAAAAAGGGCTGATGGGACCTTCAGTATGTAAAATGTGTATGTTCCAAAGATAGGCTGGTATTTGGTAATGATGATGCAGGGTTATGGTGGAGCTGATTATGCTCTACAGTTCTGGGAGATATCCCCAAATTAAAACTAAAAATAGCTGTACTTACAACCAGAGAGAAACTTAATTGCAAAGGAGTGGAGTGCTTATTTTTATACGTTCATGAATATCTTTATAAAATGGAAGATGCAATAAAATAAGTCTTGTAGTGCACCTGGCTTGTTCACCCCTTTTTTTTCCCTAGGACCATGAAAGACTGTAATAGCAGTTGTAGTAATTTTCTAGAAACCTAAGAGCTGGTTTAATTTATTTATTTACTTTTAAAACAACTAGATCTTTCAAATCATTGCAAATGTTCACGTAGGGTAATATCATCTACTGGACAGAATCAGGGACTGGGGGAGAGCATGCCCTGGGGGCTATTCCCAGTGCTTGTCCTGCCCAAGGTGCAGTTTTCTAAGCCTTGCGGAGAATTTTGTTACTGCTTCTATAAAAGACATTGAGATCATACTGATGTACTCTACCCAGAGAAGCTAAGCAATGGTGTCAGTAAGCAGGAAAGGGTTTTGTGGTTGCTTTTGGGTTTGTTTGGGTTTTTTTTAACCTTACTGCTTTGCATTAATGTCAGAAAGGGTTGAAATCAGCATAGCGAGAACCTGGAGTACTCAGTAAATGAGAGTGTGTGTATAACCGAGATAAAAAGTGTTTGCGTTTACTGCATCCTCCCTGGTGTACTCTCCTTTCAACAAGTGTGCTTAAGTCTCAGTAATACTGCTGAGCCAGTCTGTGCAGCTGCTTTGAGACCACTTGGCTTCTGGAGTAGCTGCAGAGGATGAATGAGAATAGAAAACGTGCACCAGAAGCATCACCTTATCCCATTGTTTCAGAGCCTCGCGTGGAGTGTTCCCTTCTGGTGCTCCTCCTGTTGTTCCCCTCAACCTTTGGGGCTGCTGACAGCCATCTCAAACCTTGTTCTACCTGTTTCCTCCTTGTTTTAATTCTGTCCACCTGTGCACATGCGATTGCCTGTCATCTCGGTTTTCATCTCATCTTCTTCTGCTAGGAGGGACTAGAAGTCCTTCCATCTGGACTGCTTTATTTTTTCCCACTAGGTTAACATTACCCCTACTCCGTAACCATATAAACTTGGTAGTCATGCGGGAGTATCTTGTTTAAAGTATTGCTGTTCTATTCTCCTAGTAAGTCTCATCTTGCATGAATATTCCCCCCCCACCCCCCCCCCACCCCCCCATTTTCAATGTATATTCATGTATTCAGAGGCCACATGGATTGCTCCCACTCAAAGCTGTCTATGGATTATTTGTGAGGCAATTAAACAGAAGCCAATTCCTTTACCACAGAAAAGAGCATTAGCTTTCTGTTTGGTTTGTGTTCCATCTAAAAGTCAAGTATCTGCAGTGCAATTTTAGTCTTCCAATCTATGGCTGCTTTACCTGCCTAATCAGTTGGCAGATTAATTCATAAAGGATCAGAGAAGGACTTCATCACTTTCTCATGAAATATGCAGGACTCTGACAACAAAAAAACTTTTATTTAAGCAATAGTTGCCCCATTTATGGTTAAGCTTTTGCTTTATATCACACTATAGCATTTTATGGGCTCTCACAGCATTACTCTCCAGGGACACTTCTTCTAAACTAAAATACAATCTGGTAGGATATAAAAAAAAAAAGCTCTACAACCTGGCAGGTCAAATTAACTATTGAATTATTTATTTTGCTGTGCTTAATTGCTGCTTTTTTGCTTCTCAGGTGTTGAAATGTATTAGTGCAGAGCAGAGATTTTTCTACGAACCTGTTCCCCTTAAGGCTTTTGATAGTGTGAGCCAATATTGCTGCTGTGAGAGCAAAAGTGGAGAGGACTAGCTGAAAGGGAGGCCCTTACTATTAATTCTCAAATGGAATTTTAAGTTAAAATTATATGATAATGTATGTGTACAGTTCATATGTAAAATTCTATCTGTCCTGCAGTAGAACCTTGTCTGTGTTTAATGGTTATTAATGTCAATAGGAGTCAGCATCTAGAGTCAGCAACCCAGCAGAATCGATAGGTGTGAAAAGCTCCTGTACATTCCTCTCTGAGGGTATATTTTGGCTTGTACAGTTCAGTTTTCCCTTCAGTCCTCCAAAGATGTCAGCATTCCTGCTCTGACTTTTGTATTAGGTCCACCCACTGCGTTAAGCAACACACAGTAACACTGAGTACAGACCATGGCATCCTGGCTGCTAATTGTGTTGCAGAAGATGTAGAGCATTGTATAGACTCCTGTCTCTGAGAGATGGGAAAGAATAACATGACAAGGAGAAGAGAACTTCACTACATTATATCTGGGAGCAGGAAAGAGAGATAGCAGAGATGGGGTGCTAATTCTCTGGGTGAGAAAAAGGATGCATTGAGTGAAGGAGAGCAGAAATCAGTAAGTGAAAGGCAGAGACCACAATATATTAGCAGCCATAAAGAGGGTGCTAGGAGCCATAAAAGAAGACATAATGATAGAGTATTATACCTGCATTCTATCTTAGGAATTGCTTTTGCTCCTGTCACAGAGGTAGTATCAGAGAACTGAATGGAGTTATGCAGTACTGTAGTAATTAAAATTTTGCCAGACAAAGGGGGAGTATCAATAAGGAAGCAGTGGAGTAAGAGGATTTAATCAAAAGATTTCAATATACCGGAGAGACAGAGACAGCCCGACATGAGAAAGAGGACCTGAAATATAAGCCGAGTATCCATCAGGTTGTGCCACACACATCCCATCATTATGGATTATCCCTGATGTTGGCAGTGTCTTAAAAATATAGAAAACTGGTATTCTAATGAACTGAGAAGAAGAGCTAAAGATCAAGATCCCTAGGCCGTAGCAGCCGTAAGCAATGGGTTCTCGAGAAAGTGTGTAAAGGAAAAATGAAGCTGATTTCCTCCTAATCTTCTATTGGCTTTGGTTATCCCAAGTACTCTGTAACAGAGACGTGGTTATGCTTCTGTAGGGCAAAGCCACGAGGTCTTTGCGCCCCTGAAAGCTCCCTTGTTAATATTTTCATGCAATGTACTGGAAGCCAATCTCTACCAGCAGTTAAAGTCCCCATCCCCCTGTTCAAGCTCAGGTGGCTCTTCAGAGAACTGGCAAGGTCTAGGTGGTTCTGTCCTTCTAGAGAGAGGAATGTTGAAAGTGAAATTATGCTTGCAGTCCTTCTCCTGTGCAGTCCCTCCCCTCTGGAGGGTTCACACCCATCACTCCTGCTCAGGAGTGATTGCAGTTCATTGCAGCATCCCTGGTACCATGCGGAGTTTGACCTGGGAAGTTTTATTTATGCAAATGCAAAGGAAAGGACACGTGTTTATTGAGGGAGGTTTTTTTTTTTTCTCATCCGAAGCCTCTACCATCACTTAGGATCAATTTGGTAACTTAATAAGTACACGTTTTGGATAGCAGAAGTGAACTAATATTATCTGAGTGAAGAGGGAAGCGCACAACATAAGCCACGTGGGCCTTTCAGATTCGTGGGACAGTGCCAGCTTACATACGGAGGACATGCCAGAAAAGCAACTTCAACTATTCATCTACCTAAACAACCTAGAGTGTTCATTGAAGCATCCTCATTGCTTTTCAGTGGTGCAGAAAAGAGCTATTCAGATTTGGCAGCCAAAGAGCTGATCTTTAACTCTCCAGCATGCGCCGATGCTGCGTTCGCTCCATTCTGGCTGGGGGCTGCAGGTCTGAAACCTCCCCAGGCACACAGGGATGCTGATAGAGATGTCAGGTGGAACAGACGGGGGATTTCTCCCTCCTCTTAGAGACTGAGGAAGGGAGTATGAAATTTATTTTTTTTTTCAGTTCTCTGAACACTTATTTACAGGAAAAGCATTCTGCATGAAATATTCCTCAGTTGGCCTCAGTGAAGAATTATGTATGTCAGTAGATCTGCTTGTCTGCATCTGATAAATGTACATTGTCAGTGAAATGTGAGGTAGCATATAAAATCACATGCAAAATAAGCTTTCAGTTTACACAGATTTTTTTCTTACATTTCTGTGCTAACTTTTTACTCCATGGTACCTGACAGTGGTACAGCCAGAGTAAAATACAGTGTTAAACCCACTGAGCCAAAAAATCTAGCAGATGAGACCATGTTGTCTTGCCTTTGTGTCTTACAAGGACTCTTCCTTAAGTCCTTGCAAGGAAAAAAATAAAAGAAATTCTGATTTGTGAAAGAGGGATTGGGGAAGATTGGATTTTTTAATGTCAGTTCTTCATTTTTTATTGGAGTACAAATTAGAATAGTGATGGTGGAGAGGACAAAAAGACATGTATGTTTATCTCAAAAGAACCCGGAGATTAGGGTACCCACTCGGGACGGGGCAGAGTTTGACAGAGGCATGTCCCAGTGCAATTCCTGTCATTTAGGAAAGAATTTACATTTGGACAAATTCAGAAAAAGTGACATTTGGGGCGGGGGAAGGGGTGGGAAAACAAGGGAGTTACTGACAAATGGTTTGTACAATCATCCTAATTAAGAACTGCAAAGTATTCTGGGTTCGCTCCTCAGATGATGCATGTTAGCAAAGCACCCTTGAAGTTGTGAAGTCCATTGAAGTAGAAGAGTTGGACAGCAGAGGACCTGGCCTGCGGCATGCATGGGGTTTCTCTTAGATCGCTTGCATTTATTCCGATGTTGTGCCTTTTTGAAAGTCTGCTTGAAGTCAGCAGGTGTTTTTACATATTTAAAAAGGTGAATTATATAACCATGTGTGCTGAGGAGCTCATTACTAACTTGTTTTTATCTGTTTTTTATCTGGAAGAAGCTGTTCTTTTTAGTGTTGTGAAAAATCAGACTTCCCCATTGGCATGAACTCTCCAGCAATCTGATAAAGATGTAAGACGGCATACAATTTTTGTTTGCTGTGGTTTCCTGCGGGGTTTGAGCTGCTCTGAATTGGCCCAATATTAAATACAGAATGCATATATGTTCAGAGAGAGACTTACAATGGGATTAGAGAAGCCCGTGTGATCGCAGTATGACCCCTGCCTTTGCTCTCAAGCTTCTTACAGGCTTATTCTATACTCTGGGTTAAATCCTGCCTTCCAACTCCTTTCCTAACTCTAATGTTTATCTTGGGAGCACTTATTCTTTGCCCACAGTACTGGCATTGCTGGAGCTCCCACTGAAGTCATCATGGGTGCTCAACACCTTGGAAAATCCAGTGTTAATCCAGAAGTTGACCTACTGGTAGGGAAAAGCATTAAATGCATGAAATGCACGTGCTGTATTTAGTGATACGCTCATCAGTCTTTGACAAATCCTTTTGTTGTGAATTTGCTCCTAATCAGAGATTCCTTCCGCAAATTCCCCAGGAGAGTTTCTGTAAGGAGGAGTCCCTCACCGAGGCACCTGCTGTGGGGGTTTCTCCCAGCACGTCCTTGTGCCTGTGGGAAGCCCACCAAAATCATGGGACAGCCATATGCTTTGAGGAGTTTCAACCAAGCACTGTCAATGGCAGGGCTGAGTCCTGGGAATGAGACTTCAGCAGCGTGTTGCTGTATTTCTGGAGCTGCTTCAGAGAAATAAAACCCGAGTCAAAATACCCTTTAGCCTAGTGGAGTCCATAAGAGAACTAAATTTACTGTCCTTTCTTTTCTGCCTTTAACCATTCACCAGCAATCTGTTCAGAGTGAGAGGAGGACACTGACAAATATGTATTTTCAGAGAGGATAGAAGGGAGGAACTTCTTATGTCACTCAAATTCCAGCCCAAATTGTCTGCTTTGTTTTTATTAGGTGGAAAAAGAACTGGATGATGTGAAGCCCCACCTTTAAAGCTGAATCATTTGATTATATTTAGTTTACTGAAATCCATCACATCTATGAGAATGCCTGGGAGAATTTTTCCTCTTGCTCCAGTAAATAACTTGTTAACGAAATATGCTACTCTGTGCCCATAAAGTCCGTTGACTCGGATACAAACTAGAAGCCTAATAGTTTTGCATCTGTGAAAAATAGAGATGAATCTCAAAATTCACATCTGGCTTATGGTCCTAATCAGGCAGGGCTGAATCCTGCCTCACTGCCAGCAGAGGCCACGTGGAAAGGAAATACTCAAACAGCATACTGCAGCTCATCAGCATGGCACGTTAAACAGAATTGGACTTCAGCAACCTCTTCCGCTCTGTCCATTTAGTCCTGGGAGCTGCCAGGAGCACCTGCCTTCTGCGGACGCACAGTGGAAAAAACAAGATAAGGAAGGGAAAAAAAACAAGGGAAGAACATTGGTGTCTATAAAGAGGGATAAGTAAATCTACCTAATAATGTAGCACCTTAAAATTAGGGGAAAAAAATTGCGAGGAAAGATTTAATCACAATCCTTTCAAAAACCTGAAGCAATTAGACAAAGCCAGAATTAGCAGCAAAGTTGACAAAGGATTTGATGGGTGTGCAGCTCAGCTTACAGAGACAAAGGCACTGTGTAAGTCCGTTGAGCCTACTAGAAGCCACTCCAAGGCTGGACTTCGCTAACCTAAGATAAGCAATGTAATCACAGTCTGTTACCCAGCCCTGTTGAAGCTTATAGCCCTTCATTGGCCATTACCAAGGGATCTTGGCAGGCAGGAGAAAGCAGCACAAGCAGTGTCAGTGGTGCAGAGGGCATTGGCAGAGCCCGGGATTTGAATGTTCCCGTAGATCTCACTGAGATGAGCTGGGGCTTGGCGTCTCAGTCCCCCGTTGCTATTTGTGCTGTCCCCGATCGGGCAAGACAAGCTGTGAAATCTCACAGGTGTACAATGTTTAATTAAAAGGCTCTCTATTCTGAGCTTTGCTAAGTAACAGAGAACAACTCTGCACTGGATTTTCTCTTTCCGTCTGTGACTCAGAGCCTGCTCTCTTACTTGCGGGTGTGAACATATTTTGGAAGTTAGACAAACGCACAGTCTGTCCAGATACTGAACCTTTCCTGTTCCTAATACCTGCAGGGATGTGATTTCCACATACGTGGATACAGAGAGAGGAAGAAAGTCACCTCCTTTGCGGGGGGATGGGAGGTTGCAAAAATGAAGTTCCAGCAGTTGCTTTCATACCAATTCACACCATAACCTTGGCATGGCATTTTACTGCATCTGTAACCTGAGGGCAGGGATATCAACACGTGTGGAAGTAGTAATATCTTCAACATTTACATTTCTTGGCTGCAGGGGACAGAAACAGAACTTCCATCGCATGGACAGCTTTCAGATGCCTCAGATTTCACGAAAGTTCAAAATCTGAGATTTCAAATTAATAGATTGATAGAGGTTAATGAGATTTCATTGTGTATTTTGATCCAACCATTGTATTACACTGCAGAGATCCCTCCTTGTACCATTCAGATACAAAGCACCAAGTCGGGTGTTAATAAATGTAAACCATACAACTGGAAAAACACAGGAATTCAGTCAACTGTAGAGTGTCGGGAGTAGTTTGATGATGGCTGGTCTTGCAAAGTTGCAGGCTAAATTCCCTTTATATTCAATATAGGCTCCTCTGGAACATTATTAACATTATTAATCTCACCTATTTTCAGTGTCTACATTATTATGAGAAGCACCTTACTATAAAAGTGCCAGCCTCTGCCTCTATCTGCTGAGAATGAAAGTTTGAGGCAATTACCTTGGATGCAGGGGGGTCTATTGCAGATATCTGACATTAAAGGAGAAGAATTCCTTATCTCTTTTATCTTTTTCTTTACTCGACCTCAATGTACCCTTCAAAGTAAAATACTTGCAAAATGAGCACACAAGGAGGAACTGTAGAAGCAACATGGAAACTTCAGGATAGTTTTAAATATGATGGTTAAATGGTCTTAATTTGTATCAACATAAACATCCCAGTAATTGAGGACTTGATGATTTGTTGACCAAAGAACTCTAACCAAGAGAGATCAAAATAGTTTTAAAATCTCCCAGTCTTTCCTTGCTTGTCAAAGACCTGTTTCCAGAATCAGACGGTGGTGAGTAAGAATGACAGAATATGATTCTCTCAAAGGAAACGCATTTACCGATTTCTGCGTCAGAAGGCGTGCAGTCAGTTTTCCTGCTTTGCAGGGCAGCTCTGCAAATCAGACCCAAACATAATAAATGTGTGCATGCTATGGGAGTCACTGGGTGCGACTGTGCGCACCGCATCTCACTGGAGGACGTAACCCCTCTGCTCTCTGACTTCCCCACTGCACCAAATCTGTTGAAGCAGTGCCCAAGGGCTTCAGGATTTCTGCGTGCTTCCCTGCTTTATTGGAGTTGCAAGAGTTTTTCTGCCGTCCACCCACTGGTTTTTAAAACAGTTAATCTCATAAATATAATCTTGTATTAATAACCAAAGTGGCTTATCCTGATTTGGTAGGTCACATTGGCTCTTTATGTGGGTGCGTCATCAGTGTGGCCTAAAGACCGTACAGATTCGCATTCTGAATCATGTACTGCGCTGCCCTGAACCTCTCTCGGTCAGTTCTTGTCTCTCCCGCAGAAAAAAGAAAATATCTCCTTTGAGTCTGGGGTGCAGTTCTTTAAATGCCATGCAAAATAAAAAAGGGGGCAAAAGAAACAACATATGATCCTCCTGACTACAGAAATATTTTAAAGCCAAAAAGGTACTTAGCAACTCTGGACTGATGCACTTTTGTGCTTCTGTGGAGGTCTTTGGTACCTTGCAGGACTGATCTTTGACAATAGGACTGCACCAAAAATTACAGATGGCAGGCAGTAGTGAGAGAGACCTCAGGCCATTCCAGTCATGGGGGATTTGTTCTGGGAATAAATCAATGCATCCCGGATTTATTCCCAGAATACATCAAGTAGAGTAACAAAACAATGCATGGTGTACATGAGATGAACATCTCATAAACTTCCTGGCCAGGGGGAGTTTCTGCAACTTGCAGTGTCGTTCTTCTCTTCCCATGATGCTTGAGATCATCCTTTTTATTAAAATTTCTATGCTTTGTGTTACTGGCATCCAGCTGATAAATTCACACGTCATTTTTCTAGAGGAATCCAAATAAAACTAGTTTAACTCTCTTTGAATTCTCTCCAAATGAAATGCTGTGACACCTTGTCTTTTTGTCAGTTATGCTCTTATTTTACGTTGCTTTGTGATGGTTTATTTGCAGTAAGTAGCTCATCATCAATACTCAAAGGTTTCACTGAATCTATGTCTCTTTTTACTGATGTGGGAGGAGTAAAAAGAGGAGAAAGAAAGCAGTACATGCCCTCATGTAAGTAATATGGAGTCTGTGTACTTAAAAGACCGCATTGGCCGTATTCAAGTACAGAGAAAATGCTGTTTTCTTGCAGAAGAGATCAGACAATTTATGATAGTTTAGATTGAGGCAGTGAAGATTGAAAATGGCGGTTGAATTAATTTCATAACTTGTCCATTTCTGCTGGCCTACACAAGAAAATACATGGCAACAAACTAAATATAAGACAACAAACAAAATAGAAGGTAACAAACTTGAAACCACAAAGGAACCTTTGTTGCCTTTTAACCACCAACAAAAGAATACTGAGAAAAGATCAGTGTTCAAATCCTACTACCTCTGTGAATTGCAGCAAACCACCATTCCCTTAAAGACACATGTGAGAGCTCTGCAAAATCCTCAAAGCTTATTTCAAGGGGAAGCACAGTTACAAAGGAGTGAACCGGTGGCTGTTTCTAATGCCGCTTTGAGAAGTGCTTTCCACCCTCCTGTAAGTCTGCTCCCTCTTTGGAGCAGTTTCTCTGTAAATTCACAGCAACTTCAGGCTACCTTGGTCAGAAAAGAATGTTTGCACTGAAGCTTTTTACTTTACTGAAACACTTTGGGGTGTAGCTTCTGTTGAAAGCGCATTGATGTTTGAAAGCCGTTTCAAAGCCTTTTGAAACGATGGCACATTTCCTGCAGCTCGCTGCTTTTGCACCATCTGGCAATTGAAATCTTCTCATCACCAAAGAGGTTTTAGAAGGCATAATGCAGCCGGACTCGTCATTCAAACTAGATCCGATGGGGTCAGTCCTTAGGAGACAAGATTAAAACCTTTGGGTAACCTTCAGATTCGTTCGTTCCCTGGTGTGTGTTTTGTTCTTTAGGCCTTGTCAGCGAGAGCAGGTATTTAATCGCTACTAGGCAGCCTGGTGGTGTGGCCATTAGGGGACCGTTTAGTTACTCTTGGTGACAGTGTCTCTCAACACTTGCCCATTGCAAAATGAAATTACAGCCTCTGGGCCTCAGAAGAAGTGTTTGGTAAAATTTCGTGTTCTTAAACTCTGGTCCAGCTTCATAAAGGCAATAATTCGTGTGCTGTTGCGATGTGAAGTGTTCCGCGCCAAGCCCCAGCCCCGTCAGTGTGTGACGGTGACCTGCGTCGGGTCCCGCTGCGCTGCGTTAGGGGCTGCCATCTCCCTGGGTTATGGCTCGGTATTAGAGAACTCGGTTTTATCAGCCTGCAAAGCAGGACCTGGGATTACTGGATGGCTGTAAAGCATTTTGCTGTTTTTATTGTTCTCAGGGTGGAACCTGCACTTACCCGGATCAAAGAAGATCGAAAGCGGATCATCTTACCAGCAATTGACAATATCAAGTACAACACTTTTGAAGTGCAGCAATACGCCAACGCAGCCCACGGCTATAACTGGGGCCTCTGGTGCATGTACATAATCCCACCGCAGGACTGGCTCGATAAAGGGGATGAGTCAGCTCCCATCAGGTAAATCTCCCATGTGCTGTCATTTTGGTACTAGCAATGTTTCCATCTCAGCTGTCTGCCGAGGGGGAATTTAAGGGAAGCAAGGTGAGAGGCTTTGTACAGGGATCGCAAAATGAAACTGGGGAAAGCAGATGGCTCTGCGAAGCTGTGGATGCACGTGTCGCATCTCAGAGCTGCACCACAGTGTACGCAGCAGTATATGTGCTCTAGCTGGGAATGCGTGGTTCAAGTTCACACCGTAGCCTTTAGTAGGATAGCAGGATCTTTTTCATCTATGCTTTTATTTTTCCAATGGACTCTGGTATGAGTAATAAGCCAGTGAAATGTTATGTATATGGTAAACAAAGGTATTTCGTATGTGATTGCAAAGAGGCTGGCTTCACGTTTGGTCCGTAGGCAGCACTCTTGGCCATCAGCCCAAACCAGAGCTTCCCAGCATCACTAGTAGGAGATGTGTTGGCCTTGTCTTGCTCCAGAGTTGCTCTTTTTTTTTTTTTTTTGAGAACTTTGCGCATGTTCTGAGTTTTCCTACTGGATGAATTTTAAAATGAAACTGCACCACGTAGTTAGTGTGGCATTTTATTTTTCTCTATAAGGGAACGTTTTACCTTACAGAAGTGGAATTTTCTAAGGAAATACTGTTTCAGGAATTGTGATAGTGTTTTTGAGAATTGTTACAGTGGAAAACATTAAGATAAAACGAACTGATAAGAGAGGGGCTTTCTTTCCCCTTCATTTGAAAATTCACATCTCCTAGCCCTTCGTCTCCAGTGCAGATGCTTGTCTAACAGCTCCTCTGAGATGTACTGTGCTGGGTGAAGGATACTATTAGCAACTGTTGAAACAGATGCTAAAACAAATGAAGCACAGGTATGCACTTCAGGTTGCTCTGCCCTACTTATAAGATTTCTTAGAAGGGCACAAATTACCACTTTAGAGTAATCTTCATTTTGATGTATATCAGCTTCATCTCAAAGCTAAAACTCTGTTGTATGGTCCCAACGTAGGCTCTGGCAGAGAAGCTGGTGTTCTTCCCTTCCAGTGTAGAGCTTGAGTTATCAGGTCCTGAGAAATCCATCCAAGCACTTCAAACAACATACCCAACTGAAAGGATCCAAGTGGACTTTTGGAAGTGAAAGGACACAGACGAACTGATCCCATTTCTAGGTGATGGGTTGGATGGGGCCCTCTCACGGGATCCATCCTTTGTACAGAGAGCTCAATCCATATTTGAGCAAGTGTTGCAAGTTGCACTCAGGTTCGTCCTCGTGCCCTGTGACTGCAAAACGGAGCTGTACAGTAACATTAACCTTATTTACTACAAGACAGCACGGTCCTTCATCACTGACCCTTTGCTCAGCTTGAAACCTCAGTAAGCAGCAAAGTAATTACTTAGGAAATCAGTTTTCCTGGATAACGTGCCCTGCTCTCCTCACGTTGTTTTAAAAGTGCAGATGTTTTATATCCATTTCACTCAGCCCCTAGAAATAGTTTATTGATGAAGGAAAATTAATCAGCCAAAGCTTTCACTCCTGAAATCGGGGTTTCAGTCTTTTATTCCTGAAAGGTTTTGCACACTTCATTACTTCCAGTTTATACGTGAAATCACTGTATTAATTTTCACATGAGTTGTTCTAGTATTTGAGTGTTTTCTGTTCTGGAGGCAATGATCACATATCAGGGAAGACTGAGCTAAGATGTTAAACCTCAGCAAGGTCTTAGACATGATTTTCAGTGGTGGTAGCTCGTGCACCTCCCTGAAGTATGGAAACTGCACCTGCAGAACACTCCTGGAAATTCAACTGCAGATCTTTTTAATAGAGAATAGGGAATCTCATCCCTGTAATGCTGGGATAAGAGGTGTTCTTTTAGCAATACAGGGCCTGACTTACCATGGGCTTTCCTCAGGTTTATGTTCAAGCTCTTGCTGGAGTTATCCTGGCACTGAGCTGGACTGATACAGAAGTGAGTAAGGGCCAAACTCAAGCACTGAGTGGTGTTGAAATCTGATGCATGTAAGCAGCTGGCTCCTGAGACCAGCGATTTTATTCTGAACCCGAGTGAAGAAACTCTCCAATTCAGCAGTGCATAAACTGCCCAGAGACAGATGAGACGAGCAGCACAAGGAGGAGAGTGCCCAACCCTTGCTGACAAATATCAGGAGCACCGAGACGTTGTGATTGCATAAGTATCTGTCCTGCAAATTATGAATTACATGCCCTAAAATGCAGAGACATCAACGTCGAACCGTGAACACTTACCTGTCTCCCTGGGAACGCGTGCTTCGCAGGCAGCGACCTAGGAGAGCAGAGCATCCACTTTATAGCCACACTGTGCTGATTTCTGATGGGCCTCCGAAGCGGCAGTGCCTGGATGGATTTGCTAAAGCATTTGGCTGTGCTGCCGTGTTATGCCTGCCTATAGAAAGACAATGCCATTTTGTGGCTTTTAAGTGATATGCCAGCGTAATTACGGTAATGGAAAGAGTGAATGTGCGAGTGTTATTGATGAAAAGGATCAGGCAGCCCGTAGTTAAAATTGAGATTTGAAGGCACCCGTGATGGGAACTTAGTAGCTGTAGAAAATTTAAGGTATATTTTCAAAAGGAAGGGGAAGTCAGACTAGGGAGCAAACTTTTTTCAAAAATTTCTGTTGGTTTGGTACAGATTTTGGTTTTGTAACCAGCTTTCCAAACCACATACTGCAACCGTGATTTCTGTTTCAGTTCAGTTTGCAAGGCGTGCAGACTGGTCCACATTGATGGTGTTTAGATCCATGCGCCTGTTCAGTGCATCCATAAGATTGCAGGACTGTTCGTCAGCGTGAAAACTTCAAGTTCATTTCATCCTTGCTGACATTGTCCCCCTTAAGGCTTCCTTTGACACTGCCTTCAGCAAATAGTGGGTTTGTTGTGTGTCTCTCTGTGTGTTTTGTAAAAGAAAAGGCTAATAACTAATAACCCCATGACTGTTTTTGCGGCTGGTGTTGCTGAATACTTCCTCCCAGATCTCCAAAGGGATTAAAGATTTTCAGTGTTAAAAAAAAATGCATACCCTGGTATCAGTGAGGATCAGAGCCCGGGCATTTCTCATGTTTGCATTGTATGAATAAATATCATCGATCCGCACAATTGGGTGAGACATTTAGAAAGTAGAGTCCAATTCCTGTTTTCTTGTGGGATTATGCAACAGATGTACTTGCTTCTTTTCTCAGAAGTTTTCTATTTGAAGCCTGATCCTCTGCTTTCTTGAGCGCTAACAGTGGTGTGATCCTACCCAGAGCCGTGCTGGGAAGGAGCAGGACCTGTCCCTCAAGTCAGTGTGGCACCGTATAGGCAGTCATGTCCAGTGCACACCATAAAATGTCAGATTGGCTGTTGTGGTCCAAGTGACAAAGGGGATGTGGCCTTGAAGTGCAGACAAAGGTAAAGAAAGAGCAAGAACAAAGCATCAGATTTTGTAAAGATGTCTGATACAGTTTAAAGTTGGTTCTATTTTTTTTTTCCTGCGTTAATACTCTCAAATTCAGAACAATTGATGTTCCCTGAATCGGCTTCTGCAGGCAATCCATTTTGCATGTTTGACATTTGAGATGTAAGATGTCTCTAACATGAAGATTTAAATGAGGATTGTTATTTTGACACGCTGTGTCCATCACGTCATTTTCCATTTGTGTTCCCGAGAACACACTGCCCAAAAATGTCCTTATCATCTGGCAACAAACTGTGTAACAAAGGCTCCTATTTCAGAGGGTTTCTAATGAATTTGACTGTGCATTGAAACAAGCTGAGTTTTTTTCTGTACACAGAAGATACTACTGGGTTTTGGAACAGCAAGGAAGGTCCCTGGTATCCTGAGCTCTGGCTCTGGCTCGTCTTCTCTCACCTGCCGTGATTATGATGGACTGTTCCGTGTTTGATTTCTTGATCAGCAGCCACTAACATTAGAGTCATTAGTCAGCCTCACCCAGCCAAGTGCTGCACAGCTCTCTGTTTTATCTTCCTCCAGCAGCAGTGGTGCATTTCATTGGTGCGTATGTTCTCACTTACTGCTTTAATATGCCATAGCTTGGGACCAGTAGGAACGTGTACGTGCACGCACTGAGTCAGCCACTCCAGAAAGCACTTGTGTCTCGCCCATGTATATAAATTAGCATCTGGTGTGCCCCCGGCGAAGTGGTTTGCGCTGCCTGCTTTAGCTGGGAGTCTGTGTGCCCATCCCACGTGCGGGTCAGGCCCTGCGCTGGTCTGTCACGGTGATGGCGATGCAGCCGTGTTGGGTCTTTGCTGCTCAGGGAAGAAATCCATCTGTGTACCTGAGCTTAGGGAGGGGCTCATCTGTAAAGTCCTTCGGGATAAACCATGCTGTCGTGTGATAATAAAACCGGTGACTCTTTATTGATTGGTTATGGCCGTTTTTGCAGTGGCTGCTTCACAGGTGCCTGTAACAGAGCAGTTTCTTTTTTATTTGTCCAGGTTCTGACAGGTATCCTGCCTGGTCCAAAACATACACTTCTGTGGGGCATCAGAGAGTTATTCTACATGGCTATTGCCCTGCCTTTCCTAGCCAAGAATTCTGGGTTGCTTTTCTTCACATGCTGTAGCTCTCCAAAGGGGTTAACAAACCTTCCCATCATTAAGCTTATCAGTTTTTTTTTTCCTGTCGCTCCTGAGCAGCAAATCTGTCCTTGAGTTCTGTTCTCACAGCCTGGTGTGACTCTTTCTTGTGGAAGACATGAGTTTTAAGACAAAATAAATGCTTATGCAGGTATCATGCAGGATTCCCCACTTACCTGTCAGGCCGGGGGTGAGGTGGTGTTTAGGAACCTGATCCAAAGAAACATTCTGCCAGGAAAGGTGGAAAACTCAAAGATACGGGGTGTGATGTGTCATTCGAATCTCATTCTCTCTCCTCTTACCCCTGTGTATGTACGTTTCTGTTTACATATTTATTTGTAGTCATATTTGTGCTTGTAGTTATGTATTTGTGTGTGATTGTTTGTAGGTCAGTTGTCCTGGAAATTAGATGTGTATGCTCCGAAAACTGTTTCAAATGTGACCTGATTGCCTGTATACTGATCTTAGGGCAGGGGGAGAAAGATGCATAAGGGAAAGAAAGACTTACCGTATCACGGGCAGTATGTCAGCCTGGTGCTCATCCATTTCTCCTTCACTTGTTCCCGACGAAGCCCCCAGGCAGCATCCTTCAGTTGTCTGTAAAGGGAAGGAGGGGGATGCACCTGGCTGGAGGAATGGGCATCGGTGCCTGCCAGAGTTTTGCCGACAGGGCCGTGCTCGTGGAGATCTCGCTGAAATGAAATAGTCGTTGACTCAGGCCTACAGCAAGTGGCTTTCACCTCCGGCCAGCGTGTCCTCTGTTTCTGGTACCCCATCCCACAGCAGGCACTGCCCTCTCCATAGAGCGCCTCTCTTCCCCCGTAGCCCCCCGCACTGTACCTGCGGCGGCAGCAGGCGGGGAGGGAGGGAGGGAGTGTTTGCCACCATGAAGCGCTGCTCTGTGCGTTCTCCCTTTCCACAGGGTATTGCCCTGAGTAATGTCTCTCTCCTCTCTCCCTCGCTGCAGCCATGCCATCAGGTAATTTCCACAAATTGACTATGCTGTATCTTTCTCCGGTGCGGAATCGATAGTATTCTATGCTGCTTTTTAAGGTTTTAGCTGCAAGAGCCATTTTGCTGTGTTTCCCACATTATCCTTTGAGTGCTGCTGTTGATTATAATTAATGCTTATAACGTCCTCAGCTGTCTCAAAGAATATTCCACAGATAATTAAGTTTCCCAACACCTTTGAGGTGTCGGTAAAAAATAGTACACCTCTAATTGCTGTTTTGTGATACCTTCCTTCTAAAAATGTCACCATTTTACTAGAAAGTCCATGACTTAAGGAAAAATGTCCTTTTATATAAAGCAGGTGTGGTTTGGGTTAACATATTTTACTCTGAAGCTGTGAAGTGCTAAGGGCATGTACCTTCTCATTTGCTGCCCCGTGGCTCGCGAGCAGTGTTTAAGACGCGCTAACACAGTTGCTTTTGCTCATGTATCCATTTCTGACTTTCAAGGGAAGTCTTTAATGCGCTGTACTAAAAGCGGTAGATGTGCTGGAGTTTTTCAGGTACTGGAAAAACCCAGCGATTACAGCCAAGCGAGGGTCTCATGCTTTGGGGGGGGGCGGGTTTTTTTTAAAGCGTTTGCAATATGTCAATGTAAGACTGTAGTCCAGTATAAAATTATCCACCTATATGCTTAAAGCAATTTTAGAAGTGAATTCTTCAGGCTTTCAGGCTGCTGAAGCAGTTCTCAGACTTGTCCCCAGTATTTCGTGTGAGCTTCACAGATGGAGAAAGAGAGGCAAAGTGACTCACTGAAGACCAGATGAATGACAGAGCTGGGAAGAGTCAGGGTCCCCCGGCTCGCAGCGCTGTTACCAGCTCACTGGGCTGTGCAATCGCATTACACTTGGTTTACAGTTGGGTCAGTCAAAGCGCAGGGAAGTTAAGGGCCTGGGCTCCATGAGGACTGAACGCCCAAAACTCTGGTTGAACCTGATGGAAGCGTGGAACGTGCAGGATGCAGAAAATTCAACATTGTGCATCGTAGGCAAGTTCTTCCATCACGTCAGGATGCGGCCAGGGCAGAGCCACAGGCTGCTCGGTTCAGCCTCTGGGGTCGCGGCCGTGCTGCTCTGCGGGAGAGCGGTGGCTGCAGGCAGCCAAATTCAGGCAGGGAAAGGCACTGACAGTGGTGATTTTTGACTGGCTTCTCTGAAAAGCTGGATGGGGTTCCCTCTGCCATTGCACTGCTGTTGTTGCTCGTTCCTGAAAACATTTTTTTTTCCCTGAATAAGCCGTGAAGGCTTGTGGAGTCTGTGTTTGAATATATGTAATGAGAAGAAACAAAACCTAGAAGAGAGAGAGGGAGTTGCAAAGGCAATCCTCTGGCATTTGTCTGTGAGTGATGATTATGTAGTTGCATCTAAAATGTATTTCCCACCCCCATTCAATTAACAAGTCGCTGTTTTAATGGACAGAGATGCCAGCTGCAAAAATCCATCCCCCAGAGAGATTACAGCACCTGAGAGCAGTCTGCAAAGCCGAGCGGTACCGTTCCTCATTAGGAAGGAAGGAAGGAGAAATGTCCTCATGGGAGCATCCTACCGCTGTAAGGAGCTGCTTCCAGAGGATTTGGGGGGAGCTGGAAAGAGAATGAGTCGAAGCCCAAACTAGCAGCACAGTTTTGCAAAGCAGTGATGCTCTAGTCTTCATCCAGTTAAGCCTGTGTTTAGCTTTAAATACATAAAAAGGAAGATGAAGAAAGTGGCGTGTGTTTCTTCCCCCCACCTCCTCCGCTTTTTTTATCACGGTTAACACCTAAGAAATACCTAAATATTTCCTCAAAGGATTATTTCATTTCAGAGCTACTGTATTCCCTTTCCTTGGTCATGTCCTTCCTTTATTTCAGTTTCTAGACCAAATTTATTCCTTGGTAGCCTAAAATATGATTTTCAGTGATACAGGATGTGACAGCGGGGCATATATAGGACATATCTGGTCCTGTGTACAGGAACGCTCTCAGCCTTTTTAGACAAGTCTGTCTTCAGTCATGGCTCTAGGAACTATGAGCAGGAAGATGCATTTTACGAAATAGCTTGAATTTATAAATGCCACCCATCTTGCAAAGATCCTGGTGTATATGTATATGCATCAACAGAAGATGGATGTGTCCAGCCAGGAATACCCAGGACCATGCATGGTTTTCGTAGAGCTCTGAGACCACTTCTGGCTAGAGACTGATTCAACAGAAAGTCTTCACAAATAACACCAAACAGAGAAGTGCTGGAATTTTTTGCACACAGAACAGGGGGACTGTGGGGCATGGGAGAGTTCCAAGCACTGAGGGTGCTGGTGGTGACCCTGCTGCAGTTTCTTCGTAAGGTTTGTGACATCTGGCCTCAGTTTCCCCCAGCCTTCTTGACAGAATGGCTGCAGGGATGTGGCTGAGAGCCCCACTTCAGTCCAAAGTCGTCTGTGAAAGCCAGATGTTTGCCTTTGTAACCACCACTGAATCTTGTCCCCCCAGCTCATGATCCAGGGAACGCATCTCACTCTGCAAGGGTGGAACATGAGAGTTAATCAAGCTATTTCAGCTTCTTTGTCAGAAACTGTGCCGATCAAATGTGTTTCTATCAACAGCTGCCTTTTTCAATTATGCAGAGAAAACATGAGAGGGATAGCAGGCACTGCAGTATGGGCTTGTAATGATCTGAGAGGTTGCAATGGCTTTCAAACTGAGAAAAAGTGCAAGGGAGAGATGCTGAAGCAGTACCAGTAATGTGAGTGCTACGGCAGAGTCCATTACAGATAAGTAACAGCAGCACTTCAGCAAATGAACCTTTTCAAGGGTACCAAATAGTTCCTGCCATAGGTTGGACTCTGTTCTGCAACGTTGGGATATGCATTAGGCCCAGGAGCAAAGAATTGTTTTATCTAACCGTATCTCAGCTGTTTGTTTGAAGCCTTTTTAACCTCCTGCTGTAGAAATGGTGAACTGCTGATGAGAAAAAGGACCTGATGGGATAACACCATCGCAGCAGCCACCTGCTGCTACTGGTGGTATCCACCAACACACGGGTAAAAAAATGGGTTCATTTTCCCAGCCAGGGCAGTTTTTCACATGGGTGTGAAACTGCCTTATGAATACGTTTCTCAGATGTCATGGGCAAATACCTTGTGAATAAATTTCTGTACAAATTGAAGAAACATGCAGGTATCTGGGACAAGAGAGACTTCATAGTGACAGTATAACATTAGTGCCTTACAAAGGAGACTTCTTAAAATAGGTTTTAGACCTTTTCCGTCATCTTTGTTTCTATAGGGTGTTTTCATGGTGTATATATAAGCTTGGGTAATAGACAGAGCATTCTCTATTCTACTAGAAAGTAGAAAATTGGCATAAACTAGAATTTTCCTCATGTCTTCTTACAATAGCGCTGTTAGGAATGATGTTGTATCTGGCAGATGGTCCAAAATTATCTCCCTTTCAATGAAAGAGGGAGCACAGCTCATTCTTCTAGCTCAGCTCCAAAAATATTCAGTTTCTCAAATGACTTTACAGTTTTCCTGATTCAGCAGTCTGGTCAGTCGGGATCCCACTAAAATGGGGGGGATCTGTCCCCAGGGCCTGGGCACATCCTGTAGGTCAGATTGCAGGATGACCACCCATGACCTTGCAGTAGGCACTATGCAACCCGCAGCTGAATTGTGAGTCAAACATGGAGCTGCAGCCTCTTGTTGGTTTTCCACCTTGAAGTTAGTCAAGATTACATTTTTAAATTGTGGGCTTTAGTAGCAAAACTGAGCTCCTACCTTGAATTTTAAAGAGGCGGGTGTTGTGACCAGTACAGAGATGCAGAGGAAGCGTGGACAAATGAAACTAGCAAATGTCACTAGCTTGTATTGCATTGAAATAACGCTTGTGTTCATATGGTAAATGATCTCAACGTTTGTTGTCATGTAGTGCTGCTGGGTGACAGGGTTCAGATTGCTTTGTAAAGGAGAGCGGAACCGTAGTTTCACACAGGAAGAAATTGATGCTCAGAGAAGGGAAATGATTTATCTGAAATCACCCAGTCGGCGAGTGGCACATCTGAGGGCAGAGTCTCTTCCTCTGAAAATTTGTCCTTTTCTAAAGACTGGCCTCAGCAAACATAGAAATGTTAATCATGGAACAGCTTCACAAAGGCTGAAATTTATCTGCTAGCGTTGACTCCAGGAAGTCCTTTGCCGAACTTCACACCATGATTGATCCATGGCTCTTGACGTGCGCTTCCTTTTAATATGTGGGTAAAGGGACTCCCCATTTCTGAGAAAACTTACGGGATTTCTTTGGGTATTAGTCTTCAAATAAAGCGTTGTCTAGTTCTTGTGCTACTCTGTATGGTGGTGAACTTCAGCTCCAGCACAGAGGTGCTGTCTATGAAACAACAGAAAAACAGCCTGATGCTTCGCTTACATGCATGGAGTACTTGACTTCACATCTTGTGTCTGTCTCACAGACAGCTGGTCCAGGTGTGTCTGGCAGTGTGCTAGTTATTTGGGTGTCTGTGGTCCCACAAAGTCCTCTGTCCATTGGGGGATGAAGTGCAATGTGATTGCACACTAATAGATAAATTTAAAATGTACATTTGGAGATGAAGAGCTGTTTTGTCTGTGTAAATTTGTTATGAGGTGGGTTCTGTAGTAGCTAATAAATGACTTAACTTTTTGCTTTAATCTCTCTGTGCAGGACACCAGCCATGATCGGATGCTCGTTTGTAGTGGACCGAGAGTACTTTGGCGAGATTGGCTTGCTTGACCCTGGTATGGAGGTCTATGGAGGAGAAAACATTGAATTAGGCATGAGGGTGAGTAACAAAGAAGAGACTTTGTGCCATGTCCGTTTGCAAAGACAGGGAGCCTGTGGCCCAACAGAACTGCTGTCTGACTGATGGGCTATTATGCTGAAGTAATTGATATTGCAACACTCTGGAACTGACAGTCCCAGTAAATGAATGTCCCTGGCCTTACTGGCCTTGAGAGAACTGATAACAGTCAGAAATATGGTTTATTGGTTCATTCTGTCAGTGTCTAAACCCAAAGAGACAGATTTTCCCCTTTCCCAGTAGCTCTGCTTGTGCAAAGAGCTACACTAAGTCTTCATGTGCTCATTGCTCCTGGATGATATTGTTTGCTTGTGGCCTAGCAGATGCAGTACCAGCAGAACACTAAGGCCAGTCTGGTGGAAGTCAGTTGTAGTATTCTACATACCACGCATGATGTGGTATTTTAAAACTTTAAGGGTCCTTCTTACAGAATAAGAACTACAGGGTACAGGTATTCGATCCTGTTGGATAGGTCAGTGCACAGTGCGGACAGATGACTTTGGGACAGCATCAGTGTTCTAGTGCTTCTAGACCTATAGGAGGTTTGATACTTGGGATCCTTTGCCCTTGTTTTCAAGGTGGTGCTTGCCAGCAAGTCCTTCTGAAGTCCAAGGGACGTGTCTTTGCTTAGCACTTGAAAATTAGGCCACTTAATGTTGCATGAACACAGCTTCCTCGTTATAAAGCTGACTGTTTAATTATTTTCCCCTTACTCTTTATTCCCTGCTTCACAGTAACACGTCCCTGGTGCACGTAATGTGCTCATTAAAGCATATATTCTGCTCATGGTGAAACACTGAACATCAAATTAGTCCATTCTTTATCCGACTTTTTTTTTCTAAAATGGCTGCAAACTCCTTCACACCAGTGGGCTGAGGAAGAAGGTCATTGCAGCAAGAGTTTATTTTCACATATGGGTGTGTATTTATTATTCCAGCATTGCAAGAGGGATAGGGTTTGTAATGGGACTGTGTGACTACACTGCTTATACTTTAAGGTTCAGAATTCACATAGGGGACGGAAAAACTGCTACCACAAATCATCCAATTTTCCTTAAGAGGGTCAGGCTATTACCAGGATTGTGCGAGCTTTCCTTTATCATTGTGCAGAGCTTTGAGCTGTTTGAAACTTTTTCCACATGGCTGCTCCCAGAATAGATTGAACGCTCTGGCAAAACTCTGGCGTAGCTGATGAATAAGCCTCCTAAGAAATCTGAAAGCTGTCACTATTCCTTAGACGAGAAGAACTTGCTGAGTACGATTAGGGCTCCTGGTAAACAGAGGCAAAGGTTTTAATAGGATTATGAAATGGCACTTGCTTGAAGATACAAGGATTTGAAGTGAGCGAGGACAGGTTTTCGGGGGTAGGGAACCTGGTAAAGTCTGCAGAAACCTAGGATCTAGAAACAGCTTTCATTCTTTGGGTTGGGTTTTTGGTTTTTTTTTGCTTTGGCGTTTTTTGCCATATAAAGAATAATTAACCTTACTGTTTGAAAAAGGCTTTATAAAGGAGTATGAGCTCCTTCATTCTGAAGTAAGCTGTATGTCCATAGCGTGGATCTGTTACTCTATGTTTTCAGCCTGGATCTAGCACGGTAAGTAATATACAGTGTCTGCCTCCTAATTTGCAAGTCCTACGTGTGATCCCCTCCTGCGTGTCTTTCAGAGCTGTCAGAAACTAGCAGCATGAAAATGCACAGGAACCTTCTCCCTTCCCTCTAGGATATTTATAAAATCACAGTGAATTTACAAAATTGGTTGGTTTGTTTTATTTTTTAACACCAGAATCTCAAAGCTGCAAAAATCATTCCTTTCCCAAGGCCTGGTACACTGACCCACGTGGGGATATTTGGCATATCTCCTACACCTGCACAGGGGGATCACAGAGTCATAGAATACCAGGTTGGAAGTGATATCAAGGATCACCTGGTCCAACCTTTCTTGGCAAAAGCACGGCCTAGACAAGATGGCCCAGCACCCTGCCCAGCTGAATCTTAAAAGTGTCCAATGTTGGGGAAACCACCACTTAGGTGGGGAGATTATTCCAATGACTGATTGTTCTCACTGTGAAAAATCTTCCTCGTGTCCAATTGGAATCTCTCCAGCAGTAACTTGTACCCATTATGCTGCGTCTTTTCCGTGTGACTCCTTGTAAAAAGGGAGTCTCCATCTTCTTTCTAGCCACCCTTTAAATACTGGAACATGGTGGTAAGGTCTCCCCTAAGCCTTCTTTTCTCAACGCTGGACAAGCCCAATTCTCTCAGCCTTTCCTCATATGGCAGGCTTCCCAGTCCTTTGATCATCTTTGTGGCACTTCTCTGGACCCTCTCCAGTCTGTCCACATCTTTTTTGTATAGCAGGGACCAAAACTGAACACAGGATTCCAGGTGTGGCTCGACAAGTGCTGAGTAGAGTGGGATAATGACTTCTTTATCTCTGCTGGTGATGCCCTTGTTGATGCAACCCAGCATCCTATTGGCTTTCTTTGCCGCAGCAGCGCACTGCTCATTCATCGAGCTTGTCCACCAGGACCCCCAGGTCCCTTTCCGCAGAGCTGCTCCCCAGGCAGGTAGATCCCAGCCTGTGCTGCAGTCCTGGATTATGTTTGCCCAGGTGCAAGACCTTACCCTGGTCCTTGTTGAACTTCATAAGGTTCTTGTTAACTCACTCTTCCAGCCCATCCAGGTCTTCCTGCAGGGTGGCTCTCCCTTCCAACGTGTCCACTTGCCCACTCAGTTGGGTGTCATCAGCAAACTTCATTAGGGTACACCTGATCCCATCATCCAGGTCACTTATGAAGATATTAAACAGCATTGGGCCCAGGATCAATCCCTGGGGGACCCCACTTGTGACCGGTTGCCAGTTTGAAAAGGAGCGATTGACCACCACCCTCTGGGTGAGGCCTGTCAGCCCGTTCCCACCCACCGCACAGACCACTTGGCTAGACCCTAACGCATCAGCTTCTCCAGGAGGAGGCTGCGGGGAACCGTGTCCAAAGCCTGTTGCCCATGTCTGACTCCGCTTGTGTGGAGCAATGAAAGACAGAAAAGGGAAGGAATAAATGAATGAACGAGTAAAGAGCAAGAAATAATATAACGATAAATAATAAAATGGTGGGGAAGTGGTGGCGTGTGTTTGGCTGAAAACAGTCCCTATTTAAAATAGCTGTTATAATAATCCTTTAAACTTTTTTGCAAACTATTATCGTGTTACTGCTAAAAGAAAAGGGATTAGGATTGGAGTGCCTGAATTAGATTACATTGCATCTAATGAACCCTCATTTAAATTGTTTTATTAAAGTGAAATAGGGAAAGTCGGTGAAACTAATGAGCTGATTTGGGAGGATACTGTTTGATAACCCAGCTAATCCCCCTTAAATCTATTGTTTATTAAAAAATCATCATCTTGGGTATTCCACTATTGGCTTTTCCCTTTTCTAAATTCCATAGATGGAAATATTTAAATAATTAACCTAAGTGATTTTCTGCATTGAGTAAGCAGTGCATAAAGTGATGGGGGCTACCACATCTATTGAAAATACTTAGGGCTCTGCAGCTCTTTTTTTAATTCATATTATTTTTTGTGTAAACTTCGTATTGGTTAGAGCTGCAACACTCTCCTAACGGGTTAGCTCTGCAGTGGAGCCAACGCCTGTTTGCCAAGCTAAGGAGGTTTTTGTTCGGTTGAGAAAAAGCACCAGCTGTTCTGGGAAATAAAAGGGAGATGGACGTGATTGCTGGCTTGTGATAGTAAGGAAATAGATTGACACTTATATAATGTCATCTTGTACTATATTTTTCAAAGGGTGCAGTTTCACCACAAGGTGGATAAATACAGGGCTGAATTCTGTTATGGACAAACGGTGCTATTCTCTTAACATTCACCAACCAGCTAGTGAAGCTGATGGGAATTGTCTGTGAGCACCTAAAAACAGATTTTGGCCAGGAATTTACAGAGTCAAATCGCGGCTGACTCCTATGTGGATGAGGTGCCCTTCACAAGCAGGGGCAGCTTGGCTTGTTAGCTGCGTTCAGGCAAGCACCGCACCACTGCTCTGCCTCCTTCTATCCACGTGGATCCAGTGAGCGGTAGATAGCCCTGTTTTCATTTCAGCTGCAGTTCAGCTGTCCTTTTCCCAACCAGGAGGCAGAAATAAAGAAAAATAATGGTACTTTCTCCTGCAGCAAAGCTGTGTATGTGTCTATGCCTGAAGAAGACACCCTAAACTCAGGGTATATCACGTTCATCGTTGCTGCTGTTGGATGTCAAATGGTCTCTCTGACCTGTAGTACAGAGGGATGTCCCGACAGTAAAAGAAATTCAAGGAATGTTGAAATGTAGAGAGACAGGGATCCCTGTAACTGAGGGTCCCCAGTTCCGACCCTGTAAGAAACTGCATGGTTTGCAAGCGCTGTGTAAGTTCCCTTTCCAGTGGGAGCTACAGATGCACTTAATTATTTAGAAAGGGATCATATAAACGTTAAAAGCCTAGTTTATGATTTGACCTAATACAAGCAGTTTATGATGCATCTTTTCATAGCGAGTCATTAATCATTGCATTAAAGATCTCTCTCTTCCTCTGGTGCCCCAGTGATAAGGTGAATGAATTGCTGTTCTTTTTATTTTGTACCCATCAACTGCAATAGTGGGTGGGAAGAGATCAAGGATTTATTTTAAAGGATTCTCTAGTACAAATTAAATTCTGCTTCCACCATTAAGAATCCAAACAAATTAAATAAAAAATATGTTGCCACATTGACAGCTGAAGGCAAAACTTTTTCTCTTTTACAGCCGGCATCAACTGGCCATACTTTATCCTCAACAGCACTGTGATGTACCTCAAAGGAGGGAATCTGCATCAGTTGAATTCTTAGAGGTGTTAACTCAGAGATTTGAAAAAAAAACCCAAACTCAACAAACTCCTCCCCCCGCACCGCCCCCCCTCCCCCCCCCCAACTAATGATTTACCCAATTTGAGATATCTTAAAGAAACCTACTGTTTAAGAGGTCCCGGCCAGAGAAATCAATTAGAGATGACCTTAGGTACCAGTGTGACAAATTAACTCTATGGTGACTTCAAATGATGGCTTAGTTCTCTAGCAGAGCTTAGCTGGATGCTTAAGGTTGTGACCTCGGCTCGTGCAGACGTCTCACAAGTAACTTTGGCCAGTTTTGGCTACTGGCAATGGCATCGCCCTGGGAACAACACAGTTCATCAGGATCAAAAATAATTGTCTGAAAGCAGGATAAAATCTGAGATCATTTGCGCTCTCTGCTGTTGCGATTACATTGCTAATGGTGGCCAAGCTGCCTGGCTGAAATCGAGCCAGGGCTATGTATATCGAAATGCAGTCCCACCTCGGGGCTTTGCAGAAATACTGTGTGTACTGTAAAAAAAATCATGATGCAGATTCACTGAAATCTCTTTACGAGGAAATCAAACTCCTTACCCTAACGGACTTTCATACACAAGCAAAAAATTATACTTTGCAAATTTATGCTGTATGGCCCAGCTTTACTTTCTTCAAAAACAGACGAACTACATTTTCTCTGAACAGAAATGCTAATGGCAGATTGTTGAGTAGTGAATTCTTGACCTGATTTTATTACCTTCAGCTAAGGAGATTTAGTTTCCTTTGAGCAGTCAGTGTTTTAAACGTAGATTCTAGGCTGGTATGCTGTAATAAAAATGCCACAAGGTTTATGTATGGCAAACTTTAATTCTGAATTCTGGACAATGCTTTTTATCCTGTGTGATTCATGAGCCCAGGCCCCTAGACTTAAAGCTGAGATAAGTAGGAACCCCATTCAGGAGAGTTTCTCAAAATTTCAGCAATTTACGTGCTGTGGTAAAATACAAGTCAAAATTGTACAAAAAATACAGGTTGATCAAAATGTCTTATTTTGGTAAATCCAAAAATACTTCATTTTATTTTGACCTTTCCCAAGCTGTAATTCTTAGTAGGAATTAATGCAGTTTCAAGTCAAAAGTTTTTTTAAAAAGCCTTTCAGTTTGAAGACATTTAATCACTTAAAGGAGGTTAACGAAAATTCACAATTGCTGGCATCTGAAAATGTAGTGCGCTCTGTCCTTAGACATGCCCATTCACATTGGATTGTGATAAATCAGCATTTTCAGCATGAAGTTAAATGCTATTAAAATGTTTCTGACCAGTTCTGTGCTGAACTCTGCACCGTATAAGCAAAATCCTAATAAGTGATGTAATCTACTGTTATTGGAAGTTACTCAGTTGCATAGATTGCAAAGATCTTGGTGATAAATTTCCTAGGTCTCACCCTCCAGATAAGCCATATAAGCAAAGGTGTCCTCTTTTCCATCTCCAGTTTAATTTAGCACTTTTATAGGCATTTCCTAGAGGAAAAGAATGTTAAGCTTGTAAAGTCAAGCATTAAGAAATCATGAAAGGATTGAATTCGTGATGCCTGGGTTATATTAATTCGCAGTTCCTTTCCCTCTTCAAAATAAGGATTGGAATATCTGTTCTATGGTGATGTGCGTCTATGATGAGCCAGGCCCTCAGCCCGTCTAAACCTTCAGCATCTTTTAATTCCAGCGGAGTTTCATTGATTCAAACAGGATGAGATTAGGCTTGACATTTGTATATAGCATTCTGTCTGGAAAAGGAGACAGGCTTAGTTGTAAGTGAAGACACTCACGCAGGCACTAAATCCCAGGCTGCTGAACCCTGGAGTGTCCGAAGTCACCACGGATCCCCCCCCATTGCCAAAGTGCACAACTGCCTGTCCCGATGGGCTGTGCGGGGCGATAGCTCTGTTCACAGCTTGGAGAAAGCTATTAGCTGCCCTGGTTACTCTGGTCCTGGTGCTGTGGTTTTATCCTCCCGGTAACTGGTGCTCGTGCCTCCGTGCGGTGAACAGCTGAGATACAGCAAACGAGAAAACCATGAAAGAGCAGGTGAAGAGGACAGGACGAATTCCAGTGTGACAACCAGAGCCTGGAGCCAGGTCTCAAATGTCTGACGTCAACCACCTTTCAAACCAGAGGATTTTCCGTGTGAAGGGTCTTCCCACGCAAGAAAGAGAGGAAGGCAAGAACAGCATAAAGCAAAGCCAAACAGCTAAAAGATGGCCCGTGGCCTGTTCCGACTAAGTTACTTGGGGTTTTGTCCTACCAGATCATTTATGTAGTCTTAATTGTTCTCTGAATGGGATGCACGATCTTGTTTCTGGGGAGAGAATCCAACCCCCTGTCTGCAATTTCTTTGAACTAGTGTCCTTTTTTTATTATTTTTTTTTCTTTTTATTAAATTGAAAATAACTGTAACCTTGAATGGAAAACAGTGTTTTCATCAGGACATAGCGCAATGGTGCTCTAGCATGAAATTGCCAGCAAACTACAGGGCTAGAGCTTGTGAATACCGTTAAAAACACTCTCTAAAGTGGGAGCATTGGAAATAGCTCAGAAAAGAGCATCTGGCCATTTGGCTTCAATATCACATCATGCTCCATCAAGTGTAACATTTTATGTTACAAACTCTTTCATGTACTAGGACATTATAAAAGCACAAGGCTGGAAATTTCAGAGAGAGATCAACAGTGAAAGAACTGAAGAAAGAAAATGCTTCCTTAGTCTTTGCTGCTTTCTTCTCCACTGCTTTCCTGCAGGTTTAATCTAAATCTAACACAGGTTCCTCTGCAGTGGCAAGTGTGAACTGAATGAGAGAGGAAAAACGCGGGGAAGTTGAGCATGCTAATTGTGTTGAGATTGAAATAGCTTTCACTTGCCTAATGATGAGACTGAACCAAAAGCGTAGAGATGAGCTACAGCTGGTCAGAAACTTTCTGATACAACATATTTTCTATTGCAAAATAACAACTCATCCAGAACTCCAAATGTTCTGTAGAACTCTAAATTTTGATGCTGATTACTGAAAGCCTGGCTTGGGCTGTTGTGTACCCAGAGGTGCCCAGCTGTCAGTCCTTAGCCGCGTGCCCAACCACACCTGGCAAAAGGTTTCTTTGAGTTTTTTGGAACCATTTTGAATCTCTTTCAGAACTCTTAAATATATATATATATCAGTGCTGTGGAAAACATCTTTCCATTCAAAAAAAAAGAAATGCCAAAGTGTTTCAGGATACCAGCTGTTCCCAGAGCAGGGAGATGCCCATTTTCTAATTGACCCTTTGATTAGCTCCCCAGGTGGTTCTTGTTTTTCTGGGGATGAGAGGTTTAATCTGAGCCTCTAGGAAGCACAGAGAGCTCTTAGGAGGGCAGGAGATCTTTCAGCCTGAGCTTCTGCAGTCGGAGCAAAGCCTTGGTTTGGGCTAGTGTCCTGTGTGGAGGTCGCTGACCCAGATCAGCAGCCGGGGTGAGTCCTGGAAGAGCAGCCATGGGGTGTGAGACCCACAGCGCAAACAGCTCTGGCTGTGGCCAGAGCTCCTATGGGCGGTTGTGTTGCTGGAAGGGTTTTCCCAGGTGCTGTCCTCCAGGCAGACCCTCTCGCTTGGGAAAACGTGCTTCAGTCTTAGAGGTGAGCTGTCAGATTTGTAGGACCCTCCAGTCTTGAGGGTAGTGTCTGGAGGTGGCATTGTAGGCATTGAAATGTGTAACTTGTCATCTGTCGCTGAGGTGTTACCCTTGTAGGAAAATTCAAGTCACTGTTATTTATGATGTTAAACAGAGGGGTATAAATCCTCACCGCTGGTGAGCAGAAGTGCTCTTGTCACGTGAGCATGAAGAAGAAGGAGCTGATCTTTGAGGAGTTGTGGGTTTGGAGCGGGGAAGTGTTGTGGGGTTTACGTTTCTTTGGTTTTGTTTCAATTCTGCCTGGAAAACTTTGGGAGGTAACACGGCATTTCTTTACTGTATCTTTTGCAGTCTGCTAAAGAAGTGTCTACCTGCCTAATAATTATCCTTGCAATAGCGTTGTCTGAATAGTACAAAGCGTGTTGAGCTGACCTGTGTGACAGATACCTCTGAGCTGAGGAGCAGGAGCAGGGAAGGAATAATGCGTGTACCTGTGTCGTGGAATAAAGGTTCACACCTTGGTGCCAAAAAATTATATCATTATCTGTGTGGTGTGTAATACACAGAAAAAAAGCAACTTAACACTCTAAAGAAATGATGAAAGAGACAAACTATTTTCTGTAGAAGGCTGCAGAAGATTAGCCACCAATGAGAAATTTCTAATGCAAGTCTTCTTTAAGTTTGGGTTTAACGGCCTGCGTAGTGCAATGGGAATATTCACAAGAAAGGAGCCCTGGGGCAGGGCAGCTGCGTTGTGTAGCAGGTCAAGCACTTGACTGGGGAACACTCACCAGCTGTGTGATCTTGAGGAGTTGGTTTCCCACTCTTCCTCTTCAGTTTGCCCATCTGCAAATGGCAACGATAATATTCACCGTGCAGTGGGCAGAAGAGTACAGGGAACGGTAAAGTTGTCATCTCTAGAGTGGCAGAAAATGTCATCTGAAAGGAGTGCAGATGAACTCTTAGTGTTTGTTTTGCAGTTAACATTTCAGAAAGGCACTATTGGCCAGGCACCGTCAGCCAGGCACCTTGCAGGAGGGTGGTAGGGAGAGCCAGTTTCTCCCCCCAAAAGCTCACAGAGGAACAAGACCCGGCATAGAGGGGCCGGAATGGGGCACACAGCAGGGAAACAGATCCCAGCTCAGCTGAGCACAGACAGAAAATACACTGGTGTGAGCGTCCATGGGCACGGGGGCAGTCCCAGGCATAGACTCTAAACAGCAAGCAGATGTTCATCATTTGCCACTTAATTTTTCTCTTGAAAGTAAACCCTAAAATAGTTTCCCGAGATTGCTTTAGTTTTATGATCTCTTTCTTTTTGGTACTGGTGGACATAAGGATTTGCTTGCATCGTGTTGTAGGAGAACACATCAATTGTCCCAAAAAGAAGAAAAAAAATTGCTCATTCTACTGAGGTATATAATTTCCTTCCTTTCAGTGTCCTTTAAAAGCTTTGGGGGAATGTTTCATTACAATGTTTTGGGACATGATGTGTGCAGTAATGTTTAGATCATATTGGCTGCCAGGGGTTGGGAACTTGATGACAGCAATTTGCCACAGCTGTTCTGTACTTTTTTTCATCATTACTGTGGAGCCGAATTCCTGCTTTGTTCCTGCACAAATAAATTAAGTAATTTCAGTATGGAAGGAACAAAATGAAAAAAAAATAAAATCCAATAAAATATTAAAAGTCTTCCTTAAAGATTCCAAAGATTCTCTCTCTCAAATTTTGTTTCCTACGTAGGAAAAATAAGGAAACAGGTTGACTGGAATGCTTTGATAGCACGTTTGTTGTAACTTGCGTAGCTCCATATGTAGTTTCACTGCTTGTATGCTGCAGCTAGCCTCGATCCATACAGCCAAATTACCTTTGCATCCTCATATGTCATTGTTTCTCTTCCATGAACATCAGATTAGATTGCATGGCAACGTTAAGATGTATATATATAACGTGCACAAACACATTGGTCAAAATGCCAATTGCTTTCCATTGGTAACTTTCTTCCAACATAATGGAAAGGTGTTAGCTGTTTAAAAGGAAGGAAAAACAAACACAAAATGGCATATCTGTCATTTCTGTTTGTATTCTAGGCTTAGAAAAGGCAGATCTCGCTGAAAAAGCGTATTTAATATGACACACAGAATTTATAGTGGGAGAAAGGCAGCCAAGGAGAACCCAGAGAAGCATCAAAATGCGTCTGCAAAATCTGTGTTAGGTGCAACTGTGTGTTGCATATTCAAGTGTTGTGACTGTAATAAAATAATCTGTTTGCATGTTTCAGTAAAACTGTATCTGCATATTTCTACCTAAACGCCGCTTAGATTTCCTCTGCGTCTCTAATAGCATGTCATTTATACAAATATCTTCCTATCAGCAGAAAAACAAACAATTCAATAACTTAAAAGCATATCAAGCCCATAATTCCTAGCACATTCTGGGGGAACAGGTAAATACGTATGCCCCCATTTAACCATGGGGAAACTGAGGCAGAAGACTCTAAAAATGTCCTTATGGGATGTTTGAGATTCATTTGAGGGCAGAACCCAAGTTGAAATTATTTTAAATAGGCTTTATTGTATTTCCCTACTAATCGTTATGAACTCAAAGCCTGAAATGATTCCTGGAGGTTACAGCACACGCATGCGTTAGAGGAACTGTACTTTTCTATATATTCCTGTATTCTTTAGGGTGTGATTGAGTGAGGAGAGGACAAGGGTAATGGACTTCAAAAAGAAAAAGTAAATTCTAAAGCCTGTTCCCAAGTAGGAGTGTGAGAGCACATTCAAAGCAATTCTCTTGAGATCCGGGCTTTCTGTTCCTGTTTCCAGCTGGTCGTGCCGTGCTGTGCTGGCAGGTACCTGGTGGGTTGCAGAGTTTCTGATAGATCTTCTGCATTGCCCTTTGTGGCTGGATGACCAGCCGCTCTCTCTGTTCCCACCACCCCTGGGAGGGAAGGTGGCCTTATTCTCTGTCTCCTCCTTTGCCTCCCCCTGACTCACCGTGAGCGGCCCACCGGGGGCCGGCCTGGCAGCGGTCTGCTGAGGACAACCTAGGGTGTCCTGCTTGTGCTGCTGCAGGCAGATGTATGTCATATTCCTTCCCCACTCCTTTCCCTCACCCTTTTTACCCCTCAGCAAGAAATCCATCCGCTCCTGAACAGTTGCGCTGTGGGAACAGGCGGGTACAAGCTACACCTGTGCATGTGCTGGATCGACGGGTGGGACTGTGACCGCTGTGGTGTTAATGGTGCCATTTTCCCCGGTCCCCCACCCCTCTGTCTGTGGCTCAGCCTTTTGTGCATGTGGTCCGAGCCTTTGTAGCCCTGACGTTGTGCCTTTAGCCCAGAGGCGCCGATCTGCCAGACCCAGTGAGCCTCAGAGAGCTGCTGACAAGTTCAGCTCCAGTTAGCTGTAGTTCAAGGTCAAATGGGACTTTAAAATATGAATAAATGTCAGGGTTTGCTGGCACATCGATCTCAGTCTTTTTGATTACTGCCAGATCGCATGAATAAATTAGCCTTGACAGGTGCGATAAATTGTATAGACTACTGATCTCGAACAGTAAATGTTAAAGAAGGACGTGGGCGGCGTGGAGGGGAAAACACCCTTTGCAGATGCTTGTATTAAATGAGGTGAGTTTTGATACAGTGCTCCAGGGGTGTTCTTCAGGCAGGAGAGGAGGCCTTTTGTTCATTTGAGATTCTGTGCTGAGCTGGGGCATGTCTCCTACTGAAGTATTGATTTCCTTTGTCAGAAGGAGTTTGGGTTCCCGTGCGTTGTGAAGCGAGAGAGCTTCAGCTGCCTTTTCCACCAGCTGCCCTACCCATCCAGGGTGGCTTTCAAACGCCTTGGTCTCAGGTCTTCTGGTTTCCAAGAGTGGACATAGACAAACAGGTCTCTAACTAAAATAAAACAAAAGTAGATGGTGTTGGAATTTACTTTTCATGTGCTGTAATACTGTACTGAACACCGTCAAGCCATGATTTGGTTGCCTGTCAGAGCTTTGCCATGCAGCGACATTTTACTTGGAAACCAATGCTGAAATTTGAAGAAACTCACGTGGCTTATAGTACGTGTTTTCTTGTCTGGGATTTCATGTATAACATAACCGAGATTCTTCATTATCCTCCTATGCATAAATGTCAGCAATATCAATCACTGCTAAATTATTTTTTTTAAATAGGGAGTTGTTATCTTTCGTTGATTGCTAAATAAGCATGTGAAAAGAATTTGAGGATAGGGTGTGTTTTCCTGATACTACTTCATGTGTCTCTATCTGAGAACTTCCAGTTTTCTTAAATCCAGCATCAAATATTCCAATGCTTTCCAATATAAGACGCATCAGAAAGCCAGACTTTTTGTCACAAACATGTCGACTTGTTCTTTTCTATGTACTGTTATCCCCTTAATGAATCATGCCCTCTTTCTGCAGCATCATGCTCACATTCTGTCTCACCATCTTGCTATCTTGATAACTCATCTGTGTGTTTGCGTATATAAGTCTGTGTATACATATTTATATGTATGTAGAGGTCATGGACTAGTGCTCATTTTGGGCTATTTCTCCTCGCAGGGCTTCTGTGAAATAGTTGGATTTATGCTGAAACACTGAACTTCATAATACAGTTAATCAAAAATACACAATTTCAAATACACAAGCATTTTTTCTCCAAAAGCAGAAATGTATGAGAATTCTATATTTTGTAGGAAAAGAATTAAAGGGAGAAACTTTGTTTTGGCTTCAATCAATTTTGCAAAATGAAAGCAGAACAGTGTCTTTGAATTGGATAGATTTTAAATTTTCCCTGTGAACATTCTCCATAGGTCCAATTGACTTAACTATAAATATACGACCATCACTTTTTCACATAAATTGTCCCATTAATATATATAATCAATAGCATCCGTATAATTTAAAAGGGACTATTAGGAATCTGAAGTTTATATACCAAACTGTGTGAGTGCTGTGATGAAGTGATACACCCTCAATATATGTGTAATGTTAGAATGGAAGGGGTTACAAAAAAGGATTTTTACTTACATAGACGTGCCGGCCTTTATGTAGAAATATGGTAATACAGACAGAGGTAGAGAGAGAAGGCTGGGAAAGAGAAAGGGCTTTTCCTATGACAAGTGCGTCAGCAGATGGATGGTATCCAACACACACCGTGCGTGTGATCGGGGTGTTAAGAACAGCAATGAGAAGAAGAAGAAAGTAAAATGGGGCGGGTTGACGGAAAGAAGGGTCAGCCACAGTGCTGAGTGCTAAGAAGCAAATTACCTAATAAGAAGGGTTTTGAGAATGGTATAGAAGCTCTTGAAAGAGTATCCAATGCAGGCAGGTGGCTCCAAGCCTCAAAATGTGTGCTTTTCTGATTACTGGTATTATAGGGGGAAAAAATATGTTTACAAAGTGGCCAGGAAGAGGATGAAGATTATATTTTGAGGGCCAGGGAAGTATTATGCTAGACTTGGGAATCAGGCAAAGAAGCTGTTAAAGTAAATAGATAAGAGAAAAGCGTTAGTATTTCTAGAATTGGGGCTGCTTGAGCACAGGCCAGATGAAATGAGGGGGGATTTGTTCATAAGGGTCAAAGCGTCTTCAGCCTAAAAGGCTGCACAGATTATTAAGGATATTTTTTTTGCATGCCTACAAAAGCGCTTCTCAGTATTTTTGCTCACAATGTCTGTTGTTTTCAGATCTTGTAAACATTAATTCTCAAATGGTAAACCTTTAAAGCTTCAGAGTAAGCCAAAAGATGAAGCCTCGGGGACTTTACTTTGTGCCATACAATATCCTGTTGTGAGAATGGATTCACATGATAAATTACAGCTGTGTGATTTGCATATATTGCACTGCTCTGCTCCCTCCTCAGTAATCCACCTGTCCAACCAAAATGCCACTTTCTCCGTAAATTTAAATTTCACTTACATTTAATTTTTGCCTTCTAAAATATTTTGCCAGTTGTTGTTCTGCGGCACTAGGAGGAGGATGGGACTTTTTGCAAACTTTACTACAATACAAAACAAATAACTTGCCCTTTTAGCACTGTGACAAATTCTTTAAAGCGTCCACAAAAATAACATATCCTTATCCTTATTGCTGATGCATTTTTTTTTTATTCCTTTGTAGTAAATATAAAGAGATCAGAATTCGTTACTTAAAAAAAGGCACAGCAGTCTGAAAAAGTGTTACCTCTATCAAATTAACTTCCAGACCAGGAAAGACAACTGAATTTTTCTCTCAGCTTGCATATTACCTACCTGGTACAGAAACTTGATTACTGAAACATTGTCCTCCAATACAACAGAGACGTTAGCAATTCATGCATATCTGTTAAGTACGTGATGATCCTTGATGGATTTTTATTAAAATATCGCCTTCAGTAGCTAATTCCTCTAAAGACCTACATCTAATTGTATCAGCTATTAAATATAGTTTATGCGGTCAGGTGTCAGCTCTCTAATAGACATATGCAAAAGCTCTGTCAGCGGTTCATTCTTAAAGATCTAGTTTGACCTAGCAATTAGAAATTGGTTATCATATAGCATGTCTTGAAATTTTAGTTAAAATTAGACTCCAAATTCCCAAGGCAAAATGCCCTTAAGTAGAGACAACACCCCCAGAAAACAACATGTGGGAATGGAAACGCAGAAAGCAAATCAGGTTGTTTTATACTCAGCTACTTGTTGAAGGCATCACTGCCCTAAGTTTTAGGATGAATTCATGTTTGTTTGCAAAGATGTGCAGTCGCTTTAAGATCTGTTGTGTGTAGAGCTGGATCTACCGCCCACCTCCAGTCATCCCTTTGGGAACAAGGCTACAGGTCTTGAACATCTTTCTTTGTCAGACCGACATCTCACCTGGTGCCTGGAGTTCTGTCTTCGGGGTTTGGTGTGTCCAGCAACTTGCCAATAATGCATTTATTTTCTCAGTCAACTGTAATAAACTATTGTGTATTGAAATAATAGCTCAATATTATTTGAGCTGCCTCCATCATCACAGAAATTTTGTTAGGCAATTACTCAGTTCACTGGGTAAGCTGCTTTCCCTTGTGTCGCCTCCCTTGATGTCCATGAGATATGAATTATGAGGGGGGAAACAATGCATGGTGAGGCTTAACCTATAAAAAGGAGAAAATGGCTGATAGAAATCTTCAAAAAAAGCTCTAGATGAGAAACCACAGAAGTGAGTGAGATAAAGCAGAGAAGCCTTATGGGGGTAGCGATTAACACTGTGGACTGAGAGCACCTGAAATGTGGGCATTTCACAAAGGGCCAGAAGGCAATTTAGTGATGTCCAGGGCACTGTAATTAATAGATTTTGGGGGGAGGAGGTGGCGAAAGGGATGGGTTGAACCAAACTTTGACAGGCATCTCCTGAAAGAAGAGGACAGGTCTTGGTAGAGTCAGATTTGAAACCACCTGTGGTTGTACCAGTTGCTTCAAATGAACCTGACCTGTCCCTGGAGGGGAAGGAGCTATGGGCCCAAGCCCTGAGTCTTCTGTACGGAGCACCCAAAAGGTTAGGCCAGAACTGGTATAAACTGAAGCAGTGCCTTAACTTCCCTACCTTGCCATGCAAGCAACATAGGCATTCTGCTGGCTCCTTCCCAGGACGTTTTTGAAGTTGAGGGTCATTGCGTTTTGCTTCTAGAGTCATGCTGAGGTATTCTCCTCTGGGTTGCAGCAGGAGTAGGAAGTGAGTTTTAGAAAGCAGAATTTGTAGCCAGTTTTGTGTCACCCTGTGCCCAGCAGCAGCAGCTCTTCACATTGTACGCGCTTTCTTTTACACAGGTTGCTTGTGGTTGTCTTCAGCAGGAAGCACAGCATAAATAATTGCTAAGGGAAATGTGGTTCATTTTTCTTGTTCCTCATTAATCCGTATTCAGTATCTGTTCAGGAGGATATAGTGACGTACAAATGTGGTATAAGTTACTTTCTCTCTCTTTCCATTCCCTCTGCCTGTTTTAATTAGGCATAGCCTGTTGTCCATCTTACTGAAGCAACATTTCCTGTCATGTCAAATGTCAAAGGCAGTTTTTACATGAAAAAATAGCAAATTCTAGCACTTATTAAGATGTTTCTTAGACCTTCACACAAAACTTTTTCATTCTGCATACGTTGTGGGGGATGGATCCTTTTTTTTTTCTTTTAGCAAAGAGAGCAAATAGGGAAGGATAGTACAACCTGACATTTTAAAATTAAAAATTTAGCAATGAGTCAAGACACAGATAAAGTAAGAAATTGAGGTGAATGTGACAGCAAGAGAAAGGAGGAGTGATGCTATAGTGACCTGAGTGAATTTCATCTCAAGAGGTAGTTTAAAGATCCCGTAATCTTTTCCTTAGCCTTTTGATAAGTCAAGCCAGGGAGAAACCCTCCTTCAGGGACATTAGCTGAATGTCCGCACCCTCTTAGATATGAAGAAAACGCTGTGATTTAGCAAAACAGAAAACCTGTAAATAACAAACTGGGATCCATGAACCTGCTAGAGATTTCATGATAAATCTTTCAACCTGCTGCATATCGACCTCCTTAAATTGTGATATACACCAAAATTGAGTACCCAACCCAGCTTGAAAGATGTTTGTGTCTTCCCGCTGCATGGGGTGAGGGTGGGATGGATTTCTGCTCTAAGTGCAGAGGCAGAGCAGCCACTGATTTTAATTTACCATAAGTCTGAATAGCACCTGTTTTCAAAACAACTCTGGTAAATCCAGTGCTGTTTTGCACTTGCTACCACATTAATAAAGGTCTGACTTACTAACCCACTCTCTTTCATGCCTTAATTTCTGCACTGTTTCTGCTTCTTTCACTGTGAGGGCTTCATGCAGTATTTCCACATTAACGTAGACTCGTTAGGTCTTCAATAAAGACTATTTCCATCCTTTTTTTTTTTTTGCCGCTGGTGCTGGTATCCCCTGCCCAAAGCAGGTGAGGAAGAGCATGAAGAGTCTAGATGTGAATGGCTGACTGTTAACCACATCCCTATTTATCTCTAGATGCTTTCACAACAGTCTCTGGGCTAAAGAACAGATCCACTGTCAGTTCTGCCTTGTAGTTTTCCAACGTACAGAACCAAACCAGGAGTAAGGAAGGTGTAAATGTAACCGCACTGGTTGTATCTCAGGCCCCAGGGTGAGGACCACGTGAACGAGACACAGAGGGAGATACGTGCTTGACCTTGGTGCTCAGTTTTCAACCCTGGAAGGCGGGTGTGGTATGCAAGCAGCACTTGTTGCATCTTCTCTAAGAGAAGGGCACTCTTTGGGGTTTGGACATCTTTTGCATTCTGCGCATGGAGCTGGCAGCAGAGGCCGTGTTTTATGGGGACAGTGGAGATGAGCTGCTACTCAAGTGCATGAGACAAATTGACAGGACCAAGTCGTCTTGAGCTGTGCAGGGAAGAGATTGAAAATTCAGATTATTTTCCCACCTTGGTTCAGCTTTTCTTTCTAATTCCTTTCTTTCTGGCAAGTCTTTAGACCTTTTCTCCACCTTCTGTTTCCTGCTCTTGTCAGTATGTCTTATTCTTTTTCATCACTCTCCCATCCCTCCACCTTTCCTGGCTCAGCTCCACCAGGCCTTAATGTTCCACGCTCTCCTCTAGCTGCGCCAGTGACTTATGAGCTCAGTGCTGCTGTGGACACCAGACCTCTTAAGTACCTAAGCAACTCCCAGGAAAGCTCATAAATGTCTTTCACAATGGATGTTCAAAGTAAGGGAAGCATTAGAGGTTTGAGGAGTTTGTTGCTTAAGAGAAGCCTAGACTGGATGAGAAGGAGAAAACCTTTTATTCATGGTAGGAAAAAGAAAAAGGCCTTTTTAGTAGCAAGAACAATTAACCAGGGGTCCCCTCCGTGAGATGAAATGATACTGTAAAGGAAACGTTTTAGTTTGAACAGAAATTTATGCAGAGGAAAAGTAGAAGAGGCTTATGTTTTTGTAGGGAATTTAGCCTTTGTTGATCTTAGAGCTTTCTTTTGATTTCATCTCTGACTGTAGAAAGATGATGGAGTAAAGACTTTTGCATTTGAAAGAAAAATTTGAAGGGTGCAACAGCGACCTCAGGAATTGAACCCAGAGGCACACGCAAATAAAATCAGATTAATGGGTCAAAGGAGGGCCAGAGTCGGGTGCATATGGAGAAGTCTCTGAAACCCTCAAGGCCTTGAGAACTAATCCTGCTGTTCTGAGGTTTGCCTACCACATCCTTTACTCCTCTTTATTTCTTGCCTGATTGACTCTTCTACTTCTCTGGTCTCTTTTTCTCTGTGTGGTCACTTGTTTTCAGCGCTGCCTTCTTTCTTTTCATCCATTCATCCCCCTAGGTATTTGGACAAAGTAGCTAGAAATTATGTCGTGCTAATGGGAATTCAATGCTGCCTTTCACCAGCCTGATGAAAAAAGACCTTGAGGCACCACACTACACAAGGATCAGATTGCCTAATGTGGACACAGTTGTCGTATAAAAACAATTGTAGGGTGTAGAAGTGGAATAGAAAACAATATTTAAAATTCATACAGTGCCCTTATATGTGTCCATAAATCCTGGATATTGTCAGACATGGGCCAGATGGGTCCCTCTTCATATCCATTGCAGCCACATTGTTTAGGGATGGTCTTAATGCTAATAACGGCTAGATATTATAGACAGGTTGATTTGGTTGATTAATGTGGATGTTTCAGCTTATGTGCATGCGTATTCCCAAACCAGTCAGGGTTTTTTTGCAACAACTTGGCTGTGGTGGCAGCAAGCTGTGGCTGACGCTAACTGTGCCAACTTATGTTTTTTGATCCAGTCAGTCTTTTCTGTAACTTTGAACTGAAACATCAAAGGTTTTTGTTGTTGGGTGTTGGTTTTGTTTGGTTTTTTTTTAAGCAATCACTTATGAGTTTGTATTGGTTTGCATCAGTAAAGTGTTACAGAAGAGCGTCTTGGGGACCAGTTCCTGTGAGTGTTCAGCATAATGGGGTTTGAACACCTTAACAAATAGATGTGCACAGACTGATTGCCTGTGTGTAAAGCGGGGTTTTTTTCCCCTCAGTGGTCATGTTTGTAGTTAAATGAGTGAGTCTGTGTGCACGTTGTGATACTGCTGACATTCAATAGTTCTCATTTCCCTGTGTGAAGAGTTTTATCCAGTTGATCAGGGAGTGGATGCAGTTCTGTAGGACTTTGGCCCATATCAAACTGTTTAATGATTAGTCACAGTCATGTGTTAACAATAAATAGGCAGAAACTTAATTATCAGCAATGCATGAATTTGTGAAAATGCTGCTCCATTTGGGAATTACTTGTAAATTGGAAAACAGCCAAATCTATTCTAGATGATTGGTACCATCAGTCTAAGACACACTGTCTAATATTTGCAGCTATCCTTTTGTTTCATGTGTATTTAAAAGGTGACTCTTAAGTGTCCGTCTTAATGGACCTTGGTTTCCAGCAAACATAAACCTTGCGTTTCAGGGGGAATTTAACTCTTTGTCAGCTTGGCTGCCCAACAATAGGAGCACTCTGTCACCAGTGTTTCTTAGTGATTGACAGTCAGTAAGGCACTCTAGAGTGACAACTTAATAGTTTTTTACGTATCCTTTAGATAGGTTTGAGTGACATCCATGTATTGGCTTTTGATGCCAAACACTCCAGAAAGTCATTTATAAGACTGTGTCTACATCTCAGACTAGTGTAAGATGAAGTGTTAGATGTCATTAACCGTGACAACATGGTATCTAGATTTCCAGCCCAAATTTTAGACTTCTGTATGTAGTGTACATTCTACTAAATGCGGGCATCAGGAATCAAGGAGCCTGATTAATTGCTGTTGGGGTTCATTTTCAGAATAGTGTCTAGCAATGTAGCTGGGCAATTCCCATTAATATTAATAGGAATTTAGCAGATAAATCTCCTTGAATGACTTCTAGAAAATTTACCCTTAATGTACCTTACATTTCAATAGGCTGAGCTGTGTTTTGAAATTCCATTTGAGAAGGCTAATGTCATAGATGTAATAAAGAGGGATGTGCAAAAACCAGTAGGATGCATATTTCTACGTGACACTGGAAGCTTACAGTACCATTAAATCGGAGCATCCTAGAATACTATTAATGAAATCCCCTTTAACCTTAAGGGGTAATTTTTTCTAAGTGATCCATGCGGGATTTGGCTGTTAAATTTCCATTAACAGTAATGGGATTCACAATATTACAAAGCAAGTTCACCACTAGCCATGCTGAAATTCTACCCCCTGCGGCAATTAATCATGCCCGTTGGGCTCGTTAATGGAAATATGAAGCAAATTATCTGGCTAATCATGATATGTGATCAATTGGCTCTTCTGCAATAATTGATTGCTGGCTAGTTAAAGCCAACTCACAGTTTTAGGATTTTATAGCTGAGTGACGAAAGATGGGGTGTCCCTGTGATGCTCGTAAATGCCAAGGCACCTGCAGCTCACGGATAGCGTGCACAAAGGTTTGCAAGTAGGAAGTGTTCCTTGTATTTTCCTGTCTTCCCTCTCCTGGTGTAAGAGTTTTCCAGTTTCCCTCTGACTCGCATCCCTCATTTCAGGGCCTGCAGGCGCTCCCCACAAGGAGCGTTCCTCCCAACTTGCGTTTACCAGTGTGTCACTGGTGTCTTGCCGGGGTTCTGCATTTTCTTATTCTGCCCAGGCCAGGGACTTTTTGTTTGCCTGCCTCCCTCCCTCCACTTTTGGGAATCTGCGTTTTCAAGCTGTGTGATAAAAATGGATAAGGTAGTCTGCATGGTGTGGTTGTGCTGGAATGTGTTTGCAGCAGCCTTGGCTCTGTCCTTTAACCTATTATTCTGCTACCTGATAGCATAGACTCATTTACCCCATTCCGCATGAACTGGTTTGCAAGAAGCGTTCTCTCTGGGGCTGTGGGCTGGTTGGATGTAGCATGACAAGGTCATCCCTCAAATTGCTGGAAAGAGAACAACTGCTTCAGCGTATCAGCTAAAGAGTTCGCTCCTCACCATTGCTCTACTTATATGTTAAGGACAGGAAGATACAATGTTTACCCCCCCCCTTTTTTTTTTATGCTTGGTTAAATCTAAGCCACTTAATTGATTTGGGGGATTTTTTTTTCTCCCCAGCATTCTGTGAAGACTTAACATGCCACCAGGATGCAGCCTTGGCTAGGCTGCAGACTCAATTCTTGAGGATACTCTTTGATGTACGTTATAGTATTATGGCTAAGCTAACTGGCAAACATGCAAATCTAGGAGTGCCATGCAAAATCGATAGCATTTCTTCAGGCAGAACACTAATTTATAGCCACGCTGCATGACTGTGTTGTTTTCCTAATTAATTCTCCAGTGTGCAGAGGTGCACTAAACAACAAAGATAAATACTGGTGTGCGGAGGAGCATAATACAGATTTATAGCCTTAACTGAATACAGAGTACAGATGTTTTGCATATAACCAAGATTGGTTTACGAGCTTTTGCAAGCAGGGGGATCTGTATTCTAACTAAGGACTGTTTTTCAATGGAACTCGAAATGAACAAAGCAACAGGAAGCTTTTTAAAACACATTTTGTCACCTTCCGAATGGCAGTGTCTTCTATGTACCCCACTACATGTGTTTCAGCTCCGCTTGAGAGCTGCCTGATGGCATAGGTTGGGCACTGAAAAGGGACAATCCTCAAGATGACCTGAGTAGCTTTGAAGCAGAAATGTCATTGGAAATTAAGACTCTTACAAGAGCACTTTAGGCAATTTTTAAAATCCCTCCCAGAATGTATATTAAGTTAGCCAGGCACCAACATATTGAAGAGCTTTTCATTGCCCTACTCTGTCATTTGGCATGGAAACATTTGGTGCCTTGTTATTAATTTTTATATATTCAGAAGCTTATTTCTGCAGAAATCTAGATATTTTTTTTTTCTTTCTTACTGGGGAAAATAAAACAAACTGCTTGTATTATGCTATGTTTCCATGGGGAACCTTACTAATGTACATAATATACAACAGCTGATGGCAAGTGATGATAAGTTGCTTATACCACTGGGAGCTCTGGAATGAGTGGTTTACAAAGCCGGTAGGTAATGAAAGTCCATAAACAAGACACTCCACGGAGCAGCAGAGTGACAGAAGTTTGGCTCCAAACTTGAGGCTGTTTGGCTGGTATTGGAAATCCATATAACAGCCTTTCCTCCTGGCATCCGCTACTTTGAGAAGGTTCAGTTCATTACAATAACAAATTTCAACTAAGCGTGATTGCATCTGTGGCCTGTTCGATGGGTGACCTTACTGGAGCATCTCGTAGCTTGGTCTCACGCTAGTGGGTGCTACAAGACAAGGCCTCCATGGTCGTTTCTCACTCCCTGACTCTAGGCAGGGTACACGTACTGATTTGTAGTTAATGCAGGTGGTCTTTGTAGCCTTTCTGATCAATCCAACCTAATTAAAGGAGTAATTCTCTGGTTTTAGGGCCAATTTACCTTTCCAAGATGGTATGAATGCCTGCAGCTCAACTAATAATGAGGTAACATCTTAGAACCAATTAAATGAAAATGAATCAGTAGAGCCCATTAGACTTGATAAAGTTCAACAAGAGATGGAGCAGGTGAATTTTTCCTTGTTAGAAGCTCTGGTGTTTTATGGAAAGTTCAAAAACTCACAGCAGCTTCTCGCACAAGAATGTCAGGCTCTACGTTCCTGAAAGCAGTCCATCTCCTTTAGGAAACCATCAGTATGCTGGCTGAAACTAAAACAGAGCTGTACTTCTCAGAGGTTAGGGATTCGGAACAGCCTATACGTAATATTTTTCTGGATGTTATTCTAGTGAATGTTCTTGCAGATCAGCCCTCATCTGTGAAAGGATTCTATTAATAAAACCAGCTGTAGAACAGGAAGACAGAATGGTGTTATTAGTAACTGCAAAACCCTTTCAAAGCACTATTCATCATCCAAATAATTTACTAAATGGTTTCTGAGAAGAACTATTAATTAACTGGCAAGAATGAGCCACATTAACATTTGTTTATTGCACTATGTCTGTTGGCCTTGTGGGCTTGGACCAGAAGAGAAACTATTTGAAGAAACACAGAGGGGCAAATTTTAGCTGTCCCCACCATGGGCAGAATATTGCAATTATTCACACTGTGAAAGCTGATTTGGATTAAGGACAGATGTGAAAGTGCTGTGCAGTAGTGTTTGAGGCTGAGTTCTGCCCTCCTGTTGTCCCAGCTGATTCCCGCTCCACCGAGCAGAAAGCCCTCCAGTACAACTCCCTGTTGGCCAACAAGTAGGACGTTCTGTATTGCAACCACACAGGAACATCCCGTGGCAGCGAGAGCCCACTGCAGTCGATAGGAGGGTTTTAATTTCCTGAGGTTTGGCAGATCGGGGTATCCAGGCATGTTAGACCACAAGCTCCTCATCTTGGTTGTACAAGCACATATCCCCCAGTTGAGGCTTAAATTTGGAGTGGATAAAAGTGGAAAGTTTTGGCTTTCCCCTCCCCACCATTAAGTTCTTAGCCTTCACCCATTTTACACTGTTTAGCTTTTGTTTTGTTTCCAATTTGTTGTTTAAAGTGTATTTGATGCTATTTTTCTGCATTTGAGAAGTAAATTATTCTTGTAAATGGTGAACTGTGGGAGCTGCTGCTGTCTTCACTAGAGGTGCCGGTAGACGATCTACTTCTGGCAAGGGCTCAGGTCCTTAGTGCTGTTCTTGCAGAATGAATTTGCACAAAGGCTTGTTATTTATGGCTGAATTCTCTGGTACCAGAATGTAACATAAAATCTGGAACTGCTGTGTAATGGGAAATATAAGGACACCGAGCACTGTTGGGTGATTACGGATGATGTTTTCCTCTTACCTGACTGGAATCCCAGTAAGTGCCCTGGCTGACGTTGCACGTGCCTTGCAGTAGGTTTGGGAAGCCATTCTTGATAGACTTGTTGTGGGATATCTTTCTGCTGCATCCCTTCCTCTCCTCACATTTAACCTAACAGATTTGCATTTGATAGCCCAGTGTCAGTAATTCAACATCAGAAATGAGGATTTCAACAACCTCTCCTTATAACAGAAGTTCTCTTGTTTTCCAGGCCTGAGTCACAGCACAGCTTTCCCTTTAGATCGGGGAGAAGTTTTCTTTTCCTCAGTACTGAAAGATTCCAGTGAGAAACAATTTAATGGTCACTTTAATTAGATATTTTATAGTGTACAAATGAATTTGAAGAGAAGCAAGAAAGCATTGTCAGTGTAATTTAAAATATGTATTTGGGTTTTCTTCTGAAATGGGACAGATTTGAAACATCAATTCTTTCTATAATTTGGGTTTTCTCTACAGAAAAGTGCATTCCAGTAATCACTATGATCTAGCAAAAAAAAAAAAAAAGAAAATCAGGTTTTTTTCCAGTCCTTCTCTCTTCTCTGCTACATTCACTTGTACCTGTGTTTCCATCACATCTGGCTTGTGTGTTGGAGATCATTAGGGTTTGTTTGTTCAAAGGTAGTGTGACATATGCTGGTATTGGAGGAAACGCATTGACATTGTAGGCAAAATGTCATGTGAGACAGAAGTCCCTATAGCAAAGCTTTCTATAAATCAGAGTAACTAACAGCAGCCACCCGTGTTCGCTGCATGCATGGACTGGCTCTGTCGCAGGGTTTTGCTCCCACTAGCAGGATAGACTGGAAGGGGAGGTTTTTACTGGGTGGACTTATAAGTCCTTGCAAGGCAAGCCAGCCTTAAGCTGTGTCAGTACCTGCGACGAATGCAGTTAAAGGCTGAAGTGAAAGGTTCTGTTAAGAATGACCAGAAAAGAATTACATAATGTTAGTAATCAGTCCCCAAACATTTACAAAATAATGCCCATGCAATGCAGCTGACATCTCAAGCCTGAAACCAGAGGAAGCTGAGGTAGAATCCTTTTCCTACCTGTTGGCATCTCTCAGTCCGTTCTCCCAGCTCCCTTTCCTCTCTGGCAGAAGCAAAATGCACCTCATTTCCCTTTAGTCTGTTCCAACTGACAGCAGTAGTGTTGCTGAGATGTGTCTGAGGACAGTATTTGGCATAAAGCATTGTGTATTTGTTTTGTTCTACTGTATATGTAAAGCCTTGACGTGTTCTTGCATCCAGGTCATCACTGGAACAAGATGAAGCAACTTGCTTTTCGGCTTCCCATTTGAAGCGAGGGAATAAAGAAGGAACAGTATATTGTGTTTACCTGAATACTAAAAGAACTGACCACACAGTGGCAGCCTTTGTTACCGTAACTCAGACAGTTTAGAGAGGGTTAGTGAGGCTACGGGTGAGTTTGAGAAGGCTGTTCAGAGCATCGATGTTAGCATATAATATAAACCTTGTGCTCAATCCACTGTATCTTTTAATGTGAGATACCCATAAAGTCGTCAGCACATGCTGAGAAAACCCATCTGTGTGATCTGTACTGTTCTTTTTTCACAAAGGGGGAAAAAAAAACCTAATTGACTAATTCAGATATGTGAACAGAGCTGGTAATCATGTGTGTTGTTCTTCCTTGTCATATGCAAATGGGAGAAGACAGCTATACAGGTGATGAGCTTATTAAATAGATCTATGACATTAGTTTCAATGACAAGATTTAAATCAGAAACCTAATGGTGTGTTAGTTTACAGGTTAATTTTTCATTAACACATTATACACATCTTGTAAGCAGATGTTGTGGACAATAATTCCAGCCTAGTTGGTCTGGTCAGGTGCATGAGCCGCTTTCAGGACATCTGGGCAGCAATGATCAGTGTTGCAGTCACATTTGCAGAGTTGAGGGTTTTTTTTTTATTTTATTTTTTTAACAAATCCCGGATGGGGTGCGATAGGTTGGCAAAGTGCAAAAGGGTTTTATATGCAGCTGTTCCAAGTGTCCTTAGCGAAGTTGTTTTCCTTCTTATCTTTTGCCTGGATATGTTTACCAACTCCCGTTTTGGATTGCTTCTCCAACCGACATAAATGCATTTCACTGTTCACAGTGTTTCACTTCAGTGTTTCAAAAAGGTAGCAGTAAACTATTTACTCACATCAACACTAAAGACTAAATCACTCCTCTCAGTTACATGTCTGTGACAAATTTCAAAGTGTTTTCAGAATTTGACACATCCTTTCAGCGAAGATGTTAAAGAAAATAATGTCTTGCTGATTTGATTCAGAAAGAGTGAATCGATTCAAAGTGTGAAGTTAGCATGTGTGTGCAAAGTGGCCTTAGATTGCTAAACCAAGGTCTTCAGGGTAAAGCCACTTACACCCGAATTAGAGCTTTCATAGTAGTCCAGTATGTTTATTTAATTACGTACATTCACTTTGATATCTTTTAATTAACGAATCTTAATTACCTTCATGTTGACAAGCCCTAAAATATTTGGATCAAAAGGACAAACGTTAGCCTGTGTCCTGCACCACTAAAACCCTTAACTGGATTTTCTGTTGTAGGGCCACGTGCTGGGGTGGTGGGAGTGAATTGGGCTCAGGGACTTTTGTCCATGGATACATTTATATACCAGACATCACAAGGACATCTGAGGGCTCTAGAGTATTGATCTGGTAGTGAAGCACAAGACAGCTTTTCCAGAATGAAGACTTTGCATAACAAAGACTTAAAAACTTAAAATTTTTAAAAATGGATTCTTATCTCTTTCTCCCCTGTGTCCTATGCTATTTCTTCTCGTTCTGCTTTTTGGCAACCTCAGACTTCCTTAAAAACTTCCAAGCATCTGTGAGAGTCAGAAATATGTTAGTCTAACCTCTGGGGACAAGCATCCATCTAGCATGAGAATCAACCTGAAGTTCTGGACTATAAATTTTATTCTTGCCATTAAAGCTGAGAACCCTCAGCTGAAGATGAACCAAGAAAGAATAACATTCAGACTTTTGAAAAATGACCTCTGATTTACAGTGATGACACAAAACTAAGTATTGAGTTATCAGTACATTCATCACTAGATTTAGTGTGGTATCTCAAGGTAACTTTTTTTTTTCTTTTGAAAGGTGTTATGCTGACTTTTGTGAAGCAATCTAATGTTTCCTTTTCATGCATTTCACCTACCCCTTTGTGCAGCTTCTTACCCATCGCTCCCATTAGGCTTTTATTTATCTGCCCCGTGTAAACCTGCTGATATTGCATGTTTTTTATTCCTGAGATAGATCCTAAAAGTCAGTTATGGCCAGTGATAAAGGGGTTATGGCTGATTCTCAGTTGAGAGATGAGTGTGGTTTCCTTGAAACTGGTGATGAGATGCCAATCCACACCAGTTTGAGGGATACACCAGGAAGCTGTACTGCACCCAGATTCATGTTCCACTTAAATTTTGTTTATTTTTCAAATGTGTTAAAAAGCTTTGTGTCAAATATTTCTGCCTTAGCAAGCTGAAAGCTGTTGACGTTTTTCCAGGCATAGTCCTTTCAGAAGTGTAATCCTGAAGCAAGCTGAAAGGTGCCAGACTAGCTATTTCTGTATTCATGTACCAGTGAGTCAGAACAGCTTGAATTTAGTGCTGGGTTTTTGGACAGCTTGGAAATGCCTCATGCCGTTGGAACCCATGCTTCATGCACATGCTTCGCTCCTTCACCTGCTCAGAGGACAAACCTGTTCATACCTTGTGCCTGCAGAGATAAGAAATAGGGCATTGTAATATTCATTTCTTCCCCTGTCTGCCTATTCTTCCTCATACTCTTACCTTGACATTACCCTAATGGCACCTTCTGTGTTGCTGACTTATGGTTTTTATTTTCAAATTAAGCCTCCTGTTTAGAGTGACCTCGCTTTCCCTTTCTCAAGACCAGATACACACGAGGTTTCATGAAGGGCTGTGTGGTCCGGTGCAGGAGCTGGGTCAGGGCACTGGAACTGGGTCAGTTCCCAGGTCTGCGACTCAAGGAGAAAATTAGCTGTTCTGGAGAAAATAAAGTCTTTACGACTTCCATCAAAATGCCAAAAGGCTTTCTACTTTTCTACTTTTCCTACTTTGCAGAAGGGGCAGGCTTTTGATCCTGCTTTATTTTGCAGGGTCTAGTAATAATAGTATAGGACCATGTGGATTCAGGTAAAGCCACAGAAGTTAAAAACTTGTATTAAAGTAGATATCAGGGAGGAATTACGAGAGGGCAAAGAAAAGAGGAGTTGGTATCTGGGGACTGAGAAGCCACTTCAAAGGAAAATGACTTCAGGAAAGAGAATCTGAAGCCACAACGTTCAATTATTTCAGTGTCCCTGCATTATCCCTCTGCCTTTTGGAACATCCTCAAGTATAACAGCGGCTGAAACTGCTGGAGGGGAACAGTGTGAAAAATAATAGAAAAATAATCTCTTTATAAGAAGTGGGGGCTAATACCCAGAGGCGTCTTGACAACAAACAAATAACAAATCCCTTACACAAAAGTGAGGTACTCAAATAAGGCAGCATGCCTGCATGACACCAAAGCCTGCTGAACAAAGCTGCTCTTGTAAGCCCTGCCCACTTGCTTGCAGTAGATAAATACCACTAAACCTTTCCAAAAGAAGCTTAAAAAAAACAACAACAACAACAAACAAACAAACAAAAACCATCCGTGAACCTGAACCTGCAATCTTGGCTCCTTGCCCTATGGAACACCCAAGACATTTTGATGTGCGGCCAGTAGAGATGTTTCAGAGGAAAAGGGAAGGCCAGGTCCTCTGCTAATGGAAGTCTGTCTGGGTTGATTGCTAGCCCAAAAAATCAAGTTGAGTGGAAACAATAAAGTAATTTTAATATTAGATGCCATCCTGGCCTGCAATTCAGTGCCCATCCCTTTCTCTCTGCCTTCCCAAGCGCACGTGCAGTCGCCCACATCTGTTTCTTTATAATGCTGGGCGTGCATCTGATTTAAGGAAACAGCAATAAAAGGGGTGGAATATTCCAGGTGTTGCTTAGTGACCTGGATTTCCAAACCCTGTTGAATTTCTGCTCAAAAATTTCACTGGTAAAACTCTGACGGCAGTTCTGCCAGATCCTCCCTGTGGGAAGTGTGAAGTTCTGTAGTACACCTCAAACTTAATTTCATAGTTGTGGTGTTGCTTTTGGCGAGGTGTTTGTTCAGTTGGAATAATCTAGAAGTGGCACTTCCCCCTCAAACAAAAACTTTGTGGAAGGATGCTGAGAGATGCCTACACGCAAATATACCCTAAAATTATACATGTGTATATGTAATTTTAATGTTTTGTTTCCAAATATGTATAGCCACACATTATTTTAATGAGTGACAGCAAAACAGGCTCCCTAAATTGAAATGGTGTGTCACAGCACCTGCAGCCTGCATGCCGCCTTGGTGATTCACACACAATAGTAACAGCATTCACATACAAAAATAACAGTGAAAAAAATATGCTTTAAAAAAGGTCCTTTATATTAAAATTTCCTAACCAGATTCAGCGGGTGGTGGAATACAGTGCTCTGTGTGTACATTGTTTTTTCTTTAAATAGCTCAGAGATGCTTTGGAAAGCGCACTAAGCCATATTCCCTAGACGTCAGCCGGACATTTGAGTAGACTCGAAGTTTTGCAAAATCTTTGGGGATTTGCCATCAGCATAACTTGCTCTAAGTTGAGTACAACTTACAAAGTTGTATGTGGTCCTTAGAGGTGATGATTTTGATGTTGTGTGATTACCTGGGGTTAAAAAAAAAAGCAAGTGGGAATTACTGTGTTTAGGAAGACAAATGAGATTATGAAAACAACTGAAAATAGAAGTTGGATCTCCTCACATCAAAGTCTTCAATCAAAATTCAGGCCTCAATTCAGCAAAGTCCTGAAGTACCTCATTAGCGTGAAGTACTTGTGTAAGTCCCTTTGATGTCAATGGGAGTTGGGTGCCTGGTTAAAATTAAGCACCTGCTTATGAACTTTGCTGCCTGGAGATGAATGCAGGTGCACTGTGAAGTGTTCTGTCTTAGCTTGCAAAATGAATGCCTAAAAACAAATAAGTGACATTTGAAAGATGTTGTAGCATCGCTCTTCACAAAGACACCACAAAGAAGGATGTGTGGAAACAGCAGGGAAGTGTTCAGACCAACGTGGTTCTCCACTGAAAATGAAGGATACAGTCACTAGAAAGGCATAAAAGTAGGGAAGGGAGTGCTGATTGGGAGGGAGGAAGAAATACCAAATCCAGTCTTCCAGTTAGGAAGTGGTATTAAATAGGAACACCAGCTCCACTGCTGTCCTTAGAATTTTTTCTTAGACAAAAATTGAGCTTTCAGGGAAGTTCCTGCCTTTGGTTCATATATTTTCTCTGTGAGGACAGCGAGTACTTTGAGGTAGGAGTTGGTTTTCTTTCAGTGTGTTTACTGCGCAATGATGCCCTCGTGTGATGTCATACTGCCAGGAGTGATGGTGTGAACAGCCACACACTTTCTGTTCTGTAGAACAATTACAGCTTTCGTTCTTCAGGATGACTCCTATCACCAAATGCTGCCTCTGGCTTGTTCCTTCTGAGTGACTGGAAGGAGATGCAAGAGCCTTGCCCAAACACTAATGCTTTGTTAAGGTGGGTGGGTCATGCTACCCATCCTCTGACATCGTTAGTGGTACTGGCTTTTTTAGGAGTTCAACGTAGGATGAGAAAGTTCACAATCATTTTAAAGAACAGGTTCGTGAGAGATATCTCCTTGTGTTACGGAAGCATGCTTGAGGAACAGGGTTATTAATATTTGATTCTCATATCTTATGCTATTGGAACAGCTGAACAGTAAGGAGGACGCTGACAAGTCAATCAGGTTTGTCCTCTGAAGAATTTCACAGCAGCTGGATTTTTTATTTTTTTTTTCTAATGCAACATTATCTTTCGGTAGATGGGCTGAGCAGGGCTATGTTCTGATTTCTGACAGGCAAAACTCTTGTCAGTTTGTGGCACTTATCTCCAAGTAGAATTTTCTTGCTCTGTTTTCTTTAAAAGATAAAGTTCTTTGAGGCATCAAAGTACTTCACCCACATTGCTACAGCCGTTCCCTGTGGAGTTTGTCACTCTTCTTTTTTGAGGCATTCTGCAGGTTATATCAGAACAATAAGAAATTTGAGTTGTTCCTAGGTTTTTCAGCCACGTTTTTTTATCTTAAATTCCTATGTGTTGTCTTTATCGTGCACTAGGCAGAGCCAGGAGACTGGCTTCTCGTCCGCGTTTTCTGTGTCTACATTTGTACTATAATGTCACACTGTAATGCCAAGATGTGTGATTGGATGAGAAGAGACGATATCTGCCAGGCTCTTTGTTTGCAAGTGCCAGGTACAAAGGTGTGCGGGTCCATGACTGGATTTCCAAAGTACTACAATGGAAGAAGGAAATCGTAATAGTAAAATAGATGGGGAATCATGTATTTGATAGCTGAAGCGACAGAAAAGTGTATGTTTTATTAGTTGACATACATACATAGAAAAAGTAGGAAGTTTTTGAGTTCAGGGACCTTTCTTCAATTTTTTTATCCCTAAACCATCATGGTTACAACATCACTGTGGCATAATTTTATAGCAGAGGTGGAATTTGGTTTATATCATTCAGCTAAAGAAAATGAAAAAGACATTTTCTATGAGATTCTACAGCCTAGGGCTGCTTTCAAAGAAAGTAAATAGAAATATCAGATCTTGGTTTTCTGAATCTGTTGCATTATTTGAGTTTTGAAGAACAGCTTGTAGGAATGCCGGTACCATGGTGGGGCATGACCGAAGTACAGAATGTGGTCACCAGAGGAGAAGGCGCTTGGTAAGAAGCGCCGGTGTCCCCATGACAGTGGGTTTGAGCAGGCTGGTTTCTTTCTCAGCAGCGAGCAGTGACATGTGGTCTGATGTCCGATGCTGTCATCCCTGCAACTGCTAATTCCACTCAACGGGCTTACTAACCGCCACCTGTCAGTGCCGAAAATTTGTTCAGCAGAAATGTGATTGCCACATTGATGTTTTCTTGCATTAAAAGCACTGTAAGGCTTTCAGAAAAAGAAAAATAGAGCAGTGTCATGTAAGTGCTCTGTCTTCAGTACCTTTTGATCCTCACTTTAAAATTTCATAACTGACAAATGATGCTGCGCACATTTTGAGCAAATACAGTATATTGTTCTTAGAAGGGCTTTTATCATTTTAGAGCTGTGATGCTTCTCTTTTTTTTTTCCTCTTTTCTTTCACTTTCACAAAGCAGATGCTTTATGTTTATAGATTCAGTTTCTGTATTTCAGCTGATGAAAATGTATTTTGTTTCTTTCTGTCTGAGTGCAGTAGTTGCCTGAAAGTGTGCCAGTGCTACTAATCACCTCACTAATGGGACAGCCAAGCACTTCCAGTGCTTCTAGGTTTGTAGGTACATTTTCCTGCACCGACAGATGGGCCAGCATAATATAACTTGGAGCAAATTGTGAGTGCTCAAACCTGCCCCAGGAGCTAATGTTACCCAGGGGACCAACTAGCAGCTGGGGAACTAAATGCTTCAGTTCTCTCCAGGGTTGCAAAGAGGCAAGGGAAGCTGAAACTAAGTGATTTCTTCTCCAAACTTCAGTGAATTGCCTCTTTTGTACCTACTTGAGGGTCAAATCTTGCTCTCCCAGAACCTGATGCCACTTTTCATTTGGGTAAAGGGAAACACTGAGAAAACAGTGCTGTGGAACAACATTACCCAAGGGGGAAGTCCAGGGAGGATCACCCTGATGCTAACCTGGTGCGGGCGAGGCTTGTTCTGTGGCTGAGGATGGCTGAAAATGATGAAAGCTGTATACACTGTAATGTTCACTGTATATAAAAGGTTTAAATTGCAGTCCTTGAAGATCTGAGACTTGAAGAAATACAATCTACTTCATTCTTGGTGTAGATATCATCCATTGCTGACATAAAACACTAGTTTGTCCTAATACGTATTTTCTTCAAATTGCTAGGAGTAGTAACCATTTCACAGAATGGCACTTCGGTTAAGGCAGAATTATATTTAATGGTATGTGCCCTTATACTTGCGATGATCCATCTAACAAAAGGCAGCAGTTCCAACATGACATGCTGCAAAGCACGGTGAAGTATGCAGTAGCAAAAAGGGGGTACCCTGCTTGGCTGTCATCGTCTTGCTGTTACTAGACTGGGAAATAACTGCAGGTGGCTAAAAGGAGATGCATTCACTGACTATCTTTAAGGAGTCCCGAATTGGCCATCTGCAAACTGAGGCACTCCAATAAATCCGTGATATCTGGAGGACCCTTACTCTAAGTCAACACCAAGTTTGCCTACTTATCTGGAAGCATATTGTCAGTATTTTGGGAAAAAAAAAAAAAAAACAACAAAAAAAGCAAGGTATTTAATTTCTGTATATTTTTGCAGCTTCTGATTCTCCTGTATTTTTAACAGAATTTTATTATCTGCCCTTTACGTATGAGTACACTGAGGTGTGGGGTGTCTTATTCAAATACTCTGCTTTTGGCAGAACCAAGAGTTCAGGCCAGCTCTACTTCTCACACTTACAAAAATGCCCTACCCACAAGGTTATGCTGTCTTCTTACATCTGTATATTATGCACAGTTAATACCCATGAAATCAGTACCTAAATTTTCTACAGTCTCTTTATCATCCCAAGACATGTTTTTTTCAGCTTCTTCCTTTAGAAAACACATTTTATTTTGGCTTCTCTCATAGTTTCTATTAGAAGTAGTCATGGTTTGATATTAATGTTTGCAGTGCTTTTGACACAGTCTAAGGTATGAATATCTGAAACCAGCTCTACTTTGTGTATTTTGTCGGCAGTTTAATGTCATTTCTCTTGCTGAGCAAGTGAATTTGTTCAGAATACAAAACGACTGTAAATGCTTTTAAAAACCACCTCCTGTGTAGCAACTTGTAGGTGTTGTGAAATATCAGAGAAATGAAGCAAGACAGGGTTGGGGTTTTTTTCCATTTGTTGATTAGTACAGTTTTTGCTAACTGAGCCTGCTTTTGCTAAGCTCAACACTTTGTACAAAATTGTTCAAAACATATTGCATTTATCAAATATTGTTTGATTATTTTTCCTTTTGTTGTTGGGGTGGTTTTTTTTTCTGGTCAGATTCAGAATGTCCTTCACTGATTAAATGCCATTTCTGAATAACAAATTAACCGTGTTATCTATGTAGAGAACTCAGAATTCATCAAAACAAAAGATGAAGACTGTTACTCATCATTTGAACTTTTGTAATCACAGCTATGCTGAGTTGTGTTTTGATTAAGTAGAAGATGATTACAGAGATCCATCAGGCAGAGATGCAGTAGCATCCAGGGCAAGCGCAGATTTAATTTTCTGCCAATATAACAAAGGTTTTTTGAGCACAGTTGTTAAGTTCCCACCCATGTCGGGGGAAATGCCTGAAACTGTGTATGCATTTAAGGATGTTACAGGTTATTGGCTGAAGGAGCACTCGGCTCCCGTGCTACTGACAGAATCGAGTAGGTAGATTGATATTTTGTGTTGAGACAGACCTTCCCATTTCAGTCATAGGGCCACAGGCATATGGTTGACTCACCTAACTTGTCATAATTAGCATGATTTTCCACACTGCACATTCATGATAATATGCACAGTAGCCCTGAAAGGAACAGAAGTAAAAAAAAAAAAAAAATTATCTGTAGCATGTGCGGTTCTCCATGGGTACAAAGGCTGTTTATGCTTTTTCTTAATTTCTCTTTTGCAAATGGAGAAATGGATGATGGAGCAGGATATGGACAGGAGGGGAAACGTGCAAGTTTTGTTACCATAGTATAAAACACATACTTCCGATACTCACCCAAGACTATCTCAGGGATATAAACTGGCTTCTTCCAGTTGTGGTGTCCAGAGCTGCAGCGAAGAACCAGGGCTGGCATCTTCCACTTTGTTTCAGAGAACTTATCTCATGGACTGCTGTTCGCATTTGTCTTTTGAAGCTGGTCAGAGGTTAGCGTTGAAGCAGTTTTCTATCCAGCATAACTAGATCACTCAGAGGCTTCTACTTATATAGTCGTTACGTCAGTGAGAGCTTTTCCTTCAAAACCTGAAGGTGCCAGTTAAGTTGAGAAACTGTGAAATGGAGTTAAAGTCTATTATCTGTACTGTTTCTCTGACGGTACAGGATCATCCTCTACAATACAACCTCTCCATAAGAAAAAAAATAGTGTAAAATCTCATTCTGAAGCTCATTTTGTTTCAGAAGAGTTTAGAAATGTGAAGCCTCTCACTAAAAAGCTAAAAACATCTGAACTATTCCAAGAGGTCCATAAGACAAACTGCGGAAATGTACTACTACTTTTGTTAGCAACGGGCTTTTCTTTTTCGCATATGCTGAAAACACAGAGGATTAGTGGGTCCAGTTGTGATAACAAATCAGGTGAGAGGAGAGGAGCACATCTGTAATACACAAAAGCTGGTCTTGTGGCCGGCTGCTGCCTTTAGGCTGGTATCACTCGAGTCAATGACTTTATTGTAAATTTACAACAGCCAAGCTGAAAGTACAATTTAGTTTTGTTGTATGAAAGGTACCAGAGGAAAAAAGAGAAGGAAATGGGGATCTAGACTGTATGCCAATGATGCCTCGTAGGGCACGCTTCTTACAAAGCGTCAAAAGGGGAGTGTTAAGCACTTAGGCAGCTTGAAATGTAGAGAGGCATTGATGATTGAAGCATGGGCATTTTCACAGGCAAGGAAGCCTTTTACCCTCTGTGGCTCTTGAAGTTCTCTTGGAAACATTCATTATGGTTTTGTGAAAAGAGACAAATTGTTACAGTGCACCAGACTAGGTGCATAATGGAAAATTTCACTTGCACAAAAGACTCATATAATTCACTTGTGGCTGGGGTACTTGTGAGTTATTGGGCTTTCAGATGTGAGAAATAACCCTCATAAGTCATCGCTACTATTGTGACCCATCCTCTTTTCATTCACATCCGCAGTTTTTCTTCCTTACTCTTCTAGCTAAAGCATATTGTGATTATTTGATTAGATCTGTTACAAGCTGCTCTGAGGAGTGAAAGGATGGGACTCTGTTCTCCAAACTGAAGTCATGTTTTCAAGAATGCTGATTTCGTCTGAGGGGTGGCTTACACTATTCTCAGTGAAAATGAAATCCAAAAATCATCTCCTTGCAGAATTTCGGAAGTCAATGTCTGAGTGCTCCAGAAAGTTCTTGTGAAATTAACTCCCATTTTCACACAGCAGCATTTTCAGGCTTCAGCTGAGCTAGAAAGGTGAGAGACTGTTTCTGTGCTTTTTCCAGCCTCGCTGTTCTGAGGAGGAGCAGTCTGTGCCTTTGGGAAGTTCATCCAAAGCAAAGCTGTCAGTCAGACAGTTACAGGAGCTCTGCTTGCCTCTCCGCTTTAGTTCAGTGCATTTTGACTTTCGTTCCTTACCTGCATTAGTACGCTTCAGCGCATTGTGGCTGTTTTGAAGAGGATTAATAATTCTTCATTGATGGACCCCTTCCTACGGTTTTGCCAAATCTGGCTGGGCAACCAGCTTGTGCTGGTTGGTGTTGTGAGGTCCCCGGTGTCCACCCTAGGTGTCAGCACATACCCGAGGCTGCTGCTTGAAGACGTGGAGCTCTTCTCCCTCAAGCATCTTTGGCTTGATTTCATTACCAAGAGGCGCTGCTTAGAAATGTGCCACTTTCTTCATAAAGTTTATTAGGTATTAAATTGTTTTATTGGGTATAGAATTGGTTTAGAGCATTACATTCCAGGCTACTGTAGCTATAAAGACTTCAGTGGCAATTCATGAGATTCATGGAAAATTAGAGACAGCAAGACTTCCTAGGTAATCAGAAAAACGAAAACCCACCCACATTGTAGGTACTGGCTGAGGTGATGACTGCTAATGAGACAAGTGTGATGTACAGTTCTGATATGAAAATTGCGTAAGTGGGAAAGATAGCAGGTTCTTCAGTAGGTCTTCTCATGGGTGTTTTCAGAAGCACATTTACTTGTTCAACTTGGAGTTAAAAGGAGTTTTTAAACTCTAGTTAACACTGGAGAACCACTACAAGTGAGAGCGCGACAATCCAAGCGGGTTGAGGTATTGGCCGTGAATTGTTAACAAGCCAAAAACCTACAAGGCACTTAAATAGGCATTTAATTTTAGCTGCGTGAGTGGTCCTGCTATAGTCAGTGGAGTAACACAGAGCTGTGTAGTTAAGCAAGCAGTCAAGTGCTTGGCTGGATCTGAAACTACAGGCAGTTGCAAATTGCATTTCTGCCCTCAGTAATGCCATTCTGCACCAGCAGTCATTTCCTAATGATCTCAAAGGATATAAAAGAGAAGATTTCTAGTTGTGGAGTTTTCCTTGTGTCAGCAGACAAAGGCAAAATGCAATCTAACGGTTAAAAATGGAAAGTAGTTTGGAAGTAAGGTCCAAGTTGAGATAATCCACCCAGGGATATGAGGAAAGTCCATAGGTCTGCCTCTGCAGCAGGCAGGGAGCTGCCTGGGGACAGTTACTGCTGAGGCATACAGATCTGCCGGGATGTGGTGTCCCCAGCCCCGCGGTGTCCCAGCGGCTGCCGTGCAGCTGCCCCAGAAGCTGCGTTCAGAGCTCAACAGAGCGCGTGAAGCAAGTGTGTGCGGAGGATGCCTCGGGGCTGCCCTCCAGGGACACCGCAGAGCTCCGGGCAGTCCTGTGCGGTCACCCTGCCAGGGGCTGGGCGATGGCTTTGCTCTGCTCGTTAGAGAGAGGGCATCTGGGAGAGACTGGCTCCCCTTCGCCTCCCCCCAGTAACTCTGCTGCACTCTTTCCCCCCACCCCCTGGCCCCAACGTAGCATCATATGATGACTGTCCTTGCAGGCTAGCTTAAAAATAAAGTTTTCCCTTGCTATTTGAGGAGGGCATTTACAGAACATTTGCTTGTGAGGTGTTGTCACATAGTGTGCTCCGTTCTGGCCATGGTGCCTATTTAGTAGTAGCTGTTGCTTGCTGCCTACTCCTGAGTTTATTAATATAAAACCGTGACTGTACCGCTCTCAAGAGCATTAAGTTTGTTCCGCTTGATGACTTCTGGTTTACTGCACATCCTTAATGATTATAAGCAGAGGATGTTGTTTTGTTGTGTCTTGGATTGCCAGAAAGTGATGCACTATGTATGCATTGTTTTTCCCCTTGTGAAGGAGTTATTTATCTCCACCTGTAGCTCCTGCCCTGTTGTTAAAATAATCATAGCGTGAGAAATTTAAGGGGAGAAATATTATTTGAAGAAATTCTAATTCTGCATCAAAGGATCATTAGGCTGGATTGCACCCAGTTGAGGAAGCTTGCCTGATTAATTTTTAATGAAGAAAATTTTTATATAATTTATAAAAATTGGAGAAGTAGAGTTTACTGATTGTCAGACTTTCTTCTGAGCCCCATGGTATTTTCTTTCTCCACAATACTTTGTAAATTTGATATGCAAGGCTAAATCCTCCAACTTCCAGTAGGTTCTTTAATTAAACTGGCTAATGGAGGAACAAGATCCTGACCCAGCACCTTACACAGACAGACCCATAATTTCTGTTTGAGTTTTTTTGGTAGGTTTTAGAAGATGCCTAGCCTCACTGCAAAAAAAAACCCCAACCTAAAGTAGTAGAGAATTTGCCACAGTAACCAGTAAGCTTTTCCACGTTTTATTATCTTTGTTGTTTAAAAAACCCCAATTTATTCTGAAGTCAGAATTTCGCTAGCATTAGCTACCAATTATTAGATTTCATTATGTCTTTTTTCTGACAGTTGTCAAACTGTCTCTTGGACTTCTCTCAGAAAATAGCTTGGGCTTCTTAAGTCTCATTATATGGCATATTTTTGAGATTTTTCAAACACACTTGTGCTATTTAGAAGGAACAGTAGTGAAATACGGTTAACTCGTCAGAGGGAGAGAAGTACTTTTTCTTGGTCCCTTTGCACAAACTTTGTCACACCTGAAGTTCGAACACTCTGACGAGCGCAGGTATGGGACAGGCTTACCTGCGGAGTTTCTCGTGGTCTCTGGCTTTAGATCTCAGATCTTTAGAGGCTCCCCTCGGCTGTGTCGCCTGCCTGCGCGCATGAGTGCAGGTAGACATTGAATGTGTGTGACATGTTCTCCCACGGGAGCAGATGGTGCTGCTGAGCCCTCCCCAAGGCATTTTGACATGAATCGTTGCAGATATTGGGAGACAGTATTTAGACATCTTTAAGGACAGTGTCTTTATAGTCTCATAACTTGTATGAATGTGAATTTATTAGCCTGTTTTCTGGGGACCATCAGTAATCGCTGACTCTAATCAGGAAGGAGGATCCCAGTTAAACTACACTGGGGGGAAAAAAAATAAGAGGGTATATCTGAATTGGGAGGCAATGATTCATTACATTCATCTTATTCCACGCAGACTATTTATTTGATCTGGCTTCTCTGAATTTGCCTGGTCTCTCGCTATATCATGTTCCCCGGCAGCCCACCTGTGCGCGGCTCTGGGGAGCCCAGGGCCCCCCCGGGGCAGCTGGTGGAGATGCTGTGTCCCCGCCGGGGCACTGTCCTTGCTCACACGTCCTGGTCCACCTGGGGCTGCCAGTGTTCCTCAGCTCCCGAGTCCTGTCAGAGCACCAAGGGGCATCTCTCTTCAAAATAATAAAGGTGAGAAAAAAAGGTTTGAACTCGAATCTTGAAATACTGAGTGGAACTGATGTTTCCTGGCCAGAAATCCTAGAGAGATCTGCTAATGAGTAAAAACTCTCTGCCTGTTCTGTGCAGAGCCCAAAGACTGACCGCAGCTGGTTGTGATAGGATAATCTTTCAGCTATGGCACTAGCCCAAAAATTTGGAAAACCTGAGTGCTTTTCTGTCTCTGCTATGGGTTCAGATGTGACTTTGAATAAGACATTTTATTTCCCTATATTCAATTTTTGTTCTATGGCAGATGGGAGGAAATATTTCTTTCTGTTCATGTGCATCTTTCAGAGGATCTCTAAAATGCTTCTGGTGTTTTAATATGTGCATGTGTAGCATCTGGATGTGACTGAAGCTTCCCTAACTGCTGTCACATTAACAGCCACAGTACTCTTCTTTCAAAAAACTGAAATTCACCCTTTAACAGGTCCTTGCCAACATAAATTACAGTCAGGCATTTTATTTCCAGCAAAGCTAGGTAAAAATATATTGCCTTCTCTTTGTCTTCATCCTGAAACTGAGATTACCATTCCTTTAAAACCTCAGCTGCATACTTAGTCTTCCCCAAATCTCTCAAGATGATACAGGGCTGCAGCTCCTATTATTAAGTGCTTAAACTAGACTCTCTCACTTTGAATTGTAATTTACCTAGATTGCACGACATTTGCATGACCAGCTCAAGCAGTGGTTATCCTTGGAGCATGGGGGAATACGGAGGACAGAGGGAACGAACCAGGACTGGCACAAACACCTCTGGGGTAAGGGCTTCACCTGGCCCAGCCAAAACAAACCACCGAACCTGCAGTTCAGTCTCAGCGATGGGACACCAGCAGCCACAGAGCCCTCTCTCCTGCAGTGTTACAGGGTACTTGAATCATTTTTTAAACAGAGCATCCTTCATAGAACAATGGAGTTGCTCAGCAAAATTCCGTTGTAGAGCCGAGGCTGCGGCCAGAGTTGGTTGGCAGAAGGTGACAGTGACAGGAGAAGCGGGGAAAGGAAAATAGTTGTTGCCATCACCTGACAGAGCAGATGATAAGGCTGGAATTCCTCAGAAAATGCGAGTGGTAGAGGCAGCAGAGCATGTAAACATTGACACGGGGCAACAAGGCAGGATTTTGATACTGTGGACACTGTAGTTAGAGGTAGTGAAGAAATCGCTGGGGGCCTCGACTGTGGTTATTGCTTTTGTCTTATTTTATCTCTGTAGAGGTATTACACAGCCTGTGAGAGCCCGGCTCTGAGAGAAGATGGAAAGAGATTATTTAGAGGCAATGGGACAGACAAGTGGATTGCATTCCATGTTACTCAGAGCAAAGATGCTCCAGGGCAAAATTAAATGAACTGAAAGTCCAGAAAAGTGCCTTCATAAAAATGATGTAGAGCTATATTTTTTTCAAATTTCCTTATGGATGATAGGCAAAGCAATGCAGCCCCTGTAACTGTTTTTTTATCATCCATCCCATTTTACCAGAAAAGGTTTTTTTTACCAGAGAATTGTATTTGGATTGAAAAAGAAAAGTAGGAAAGACTCTTGATTATTTCTTTTGGCAGCCCACAATGTTTACAACAAAGGCTCCACAAATAAATAGTTAGATAAAACCTGGAGCTCGGTAAATGAAGAGCACTTGTGACCCAGCAGGGATAAAACACATCAGCCATGTGGTGAAAGAATTGCTTAATCCTGTGGCACTGTCCCTTTCAGTTCTTGAAAATTCAGACTTTAATGAAGCAAAGTAGTATTTAATGACCACTACTGTTTTCCAGAAATAAAAAATCACTGGAGTAACAGAGGGGTTGGTTTTATTTATTTATTTTAGCAAGCTGTAGTTGAAGCATATCTTTTGGAGTAAAACTACAGTAACTGTTTGGGAACATAAAATGCCATAGGTCATTAAGTAAACACTGTATTTTTTCTAATGCAATACATTTCTGGTTATGTCTGACATGCTTTCGAGGTCATTTGTGCTGATACCTGTTTTTCCAGCTGTACTATATATAACTGGCTCTGGCTTGCTCCGTTAGACACAAGCTGAGCGGTGCCATGTTTGAGAGTGCACATTTGCACTGTAATCTTTTTCAACGTCTAATAGTACGTGAAACGTAGAGGGGCCAAATTCTGTGGTGGGCCAGGGAAGGGTAAATAAGGGCAGGATTGAGTGGGAGGGATGAGCACTTGTCTGAGTATTCTCTGAAATCCTTATCAAACATATCCTAGTTGCTGTAACCCCTTCTATGCTAAGAAACTCATGGAGGCAATGAGTTTTAAAAGAACAGAGTCACTGAGAGGTGGTATGAAAAACATCCATTTTCATTTCCTCGCTTATGAAATGGGGATACTGTTCTCCCTGGTCACAGCGGGTGTCTGCAAATCACTCTCAGGTGTCAAGAAGAAAGTCCTTGGATAAGAGCAAGGAAGGATGATACAAAAACATTTCTAACCTCTGCTGAGCTCTGTCTTACAGTTGTCTCCAAGGGCAGGGACAGAGCTGCTACCGATTCCCAGCGTGATAGATGTCACCACGTGCTTCAGCATGCGGCTGTCTGACACAGGGAAGCAGAACAAGAGATGAATTTATGTGAAACTCTATTAGCGGTAGATTACCTTTCTCTTTGGCTTAGCATGAAGTGGTAAGTCCAAGGTGGAGAACATGGCCTTGGCTCAGAGCACGGGTCTGTCTTCTACATAGTTTATTTTCAAGACTGTCCTTAATGGAAGGTTTTTTAAAAATCTGCTCACAGCAGGAATTTGGTGTGTAGGTTCCCAGCCTAGGCGTGATGAATGATGATGAATAACTTAATTAAGGAAGCCATAAAAAGGCAAAAGTCAATGTTTTCATTTAATCAACTAATGATCTTTTTGTCTATAATGGGACAGTAATTTTCCATTTTTTTTTTGAAAAAAGAATACAGATTTGGCAAAAAAAACCCTAAATTCATCTGTTGAGAAAGGAGAATCCATTAAATTACATTCTCAAAAAGGGGTTCTTTCAGATGTTGTTGAAACAAAATATTTTTCTTGATCTGAAATGAACTTACTTTCTGTATTTTGAGTTGTCAAACACTTTGACATGCCATGCACATTTTTGGTTCAATTGGAAACCATATCTGTATCTATATATATTTAACTTCTAGAAATCTGTTGCAAACAAAGAACATCCCTTATTTGCTCAGCACTTCAATAATATAGGACACTATCTTCCCAATAAGCTGAAGCTAATATTTACAGTGTTCAATTGTGAAGACGCTTTCAGCTCTCAGGAAAAATACTGCCAAATGTGTATGTGTATTTTCACATTCTTAACCTAGATGGAATGTGTCCTATCTAGTTTAAAGAATAAAAACGTGCCTGGCAAACTCTTTTATATGTCACCATCAATACGTTTCCATTGGTTTCAACAGAACAATAGCAAAAAAAAAAATTAAAAATCCTCCAAAAAAAAAAAAGAATTTGTCAACTAAAGCAAGCCTTAGTCTAAATCTTTGTAACTGGGAATAACTGGTCCTGAAAAAATGCAATGCAAAGAGCCAGTGCAAGGCTGTGTCTGGTGATACACCTCACTTCAATTTTCGCTGGAGAGGCAACAAATCTACAAATGTGACAGCCTACTTTGCAGTCCTAGGATTTGGAGATGCTTTAGGGAGCTGTCTATCAAAATCACAAACAGCCTTTTTCCTTTGTGTGTTACCCAAATTGCATCCCTTTACCAGCTCTTTAGGTGACGTACTAAGCTCTCTGTTCATATAAAATCGCTTAGTTTGTCAGTCACGTCACAGCCTATGATTAATGTTATTATCTGTCCATTAATAGTAGCAATAAAGCATTTAAGCAGAGTGAATGACTAGGACATAATAGCACTTTCTTCTGTTAAAGTTCTTCTTCTCTGCCTTTGTGCATTTCTTCTAAGGTATCCAAAAATCTTTCCAGACATGTACCGTCCTTTAGTCAGAAAGGTGAAGTCAAAACATGCTGTAACAGACTCACTGGAGGTTTTTTGCAGTTTTTTTCACGTTCTTCTGGCAGCTCAGGTAGCTGCCCTGAGTAGCGGTGCCTGGGCGAAAGGGCAGTGTAGTCAGAGGTGTGTTTTTCAGACTTCAGAGAGATGTTTCACGTAGCTTGTTCCACTTGTTTGTGCAACCTTCAGCACCTTCCTATAGCACCGCTTTTGTTTTCCCTAGAGGAGAATCTTAATAATGGGTTTGGCATCTGAAGTAAATAAGCATTCCCGGTGAAAGCCATGCTCGCACACATCTGCATCTTCTGTTTATTAAATATTTGGCACTCATTGTGTAAAACAGGAGGTCACCTGAATTCAATAATCATGTGTTGGTTTAGTGAGCAGGTGCTTATTCCCACCAGGTGAACTTGTCCAGTATAAGCAGGTGATGACTTGTGAGGTTTTTTTAATATAAATTGTGTGTTTAGTTTGCTGATCTGATTTAGAATGGGTGTGTGGGAAGGGATGTCTGGAATTACTATAATGATTTGTTAGTACTTCTGCTAGCAAACTATTTTTTTTTCATATTGCTCATCTCTGATGTTTTATTAATTATCCTCCTAGAGATCAGTTTTCAGTATAAATTCTACCTCCAGCCAGCTAATCAGAGTACAGGAGAGAATGCTTTAATACAGTGTCACTAGACTGGCTGGTTTCTGTACTTATGAGAGATGGGTTCACGCTATTCCTTACAGCAGTATTATCTCTGCTGTACGCTTAAAGCACTAAGACTTAGTGAGATTTATAGAACTATTAAGAATGAGCTATCAGGTATATCTCCTGCATGATAATATTCATCGTTCTGTGTTCGTACAACCGCTCCCTTGGGAAGGTCATAGAGGAGGAACAAGATAGAATTGATGCTTTAAAAACAAGAGTGCACCCTGCACCATCAATACCTCTGCAGGTCACAGCTGCCAAACGTGCCTTTAAAAAGCGTTCCTCAGAGATGGAAACTGTCCCAGCTCCCCAAGTGCTGCACACCCAGCGCCAGGACTCAGTGAGTAGTTTCTGCTCACATCTGCCATTTTTTCCAGCTCCACTTGCCTTGCTTTCTTTCCTTTTTTTGTCGGCACTGCCCCCAAGTTGGTTATGTATCAGGGCTGTGGAGAACTCACACCTCTCATCTCATGTGGCTTCCTTAGATGTCTTGGTGAACGAACATCTTTGCTGGTGAGGCTTCTCCGCTGCCTAGATGCTTCAGGTGCCAGCGCTTGAGCAAATCAAGTCTTTTGTATGTCAGCCACCAAGAAGCCAACTGACAAATGTGCCTCATCTATGATGGCTTTATAATGTGGCTCTGGGACTGTCCCATGGTATTGCTTTGGACCCGCAACACCAAGTGCTTGCAACTTCTCCTAACCATGTTCAAAGCTGAATGTATGCTGAGACACCAGATGTCTTCGTGGTCTAAAGTATTAGTAATTAATCTGAGTTTGTAGTGTTTCTGCATTAGAAGAAGCTTTTACTTTAATAGCCTTTTTTTGAAAGTGTTATTCTAAATAGATCGGCAAGCTAAAATTTGCATTGTAAAAGATTGTTTTGGAACAAAGCAGGCTCTAATGAGCATATAGTAAATCCCTTGGCTCTGCAGCAGAGTCACAATAAGCATAATAGCTCTCACTGAATGAATCCCTTGCAGCCTAAAAGCTTTTTTCTTTAAAATGAAATAGCAACCCTGCAGGATTTAGTGCAGACAATATGCAAAGATCATTTAAGGGGCTGTTGTGGAAAGAGAAAACAAATGAGGATGACTCCACTTAGGGTCCTTTGAAAAGACCCTTTGTGATCACTTCATTAGACAGTCTCTTTCAATATTTTCTTATTCAAGAATGACTTTATTCTCATGGAAGCATCAGTAAATTCCACTCTCCTCTTCCTCCCTCTGGTCTCAGCTAAAATGCCAGGAAGCATTTTATAATTTTTCAGCCTTCTTACTGAAGGTTGAACACGCAGTAAGTATTATTTCTTTAGCAAAAGACGGAAAGTGTGAACTAATGGTATTACACAAGAAAGCTGATAACTCACTCTGGGGAAAAATAAAACAACTTTTGCCTTTTACTTTCATCCTGGCTTAGCTTAGGTAACAATTGAAGGGAGATGCTATTAGAGGGTCTGCGTAGTTTTAGGCTAATGTGTTTGCTTGCCTGTTAGAAAAGGTGCCTCTGAGTTACACACTTGCTGCCTGCCCTTTCTGCAAAGTTAGAAGTAGTTTATCTGCCAGGCAGACTAGGATGGGCACCCTAAATACTGTGAAAACCATCTCATTTGCTGTTTCGAAGACAGTTAATTGTAATCAAACTGTTGAGACAATGCTGAGAGGTTGCGGAGTCTCCATCATTGGAGGCATTTGAAAACCGCTGGGATGTGGTCCTAGGCAACTGGCTCTAGGTGGCCTTGCTTAAGCGTTGGGAGGGGGGGTTGGTGGACCAGATGACCTCCAGAGGTCCCTTCCAACTTCAGGTGTTCTGTGATTCTGTAATTCAGCTGCCACATGCTGTATCCCCCCCCACCCCCCTTCCCCCTTCTTATTTTCTTTCCGAGTTCAAAAAGTTTAAACTTGAAATTTGGTGTTATAAGTAGACCAACCCCAGAGGTTTCTAGTGTGGGTGTTTAATTCTAGTACATGGCTTTGGCAAAGGGTTTTAATTTTGCTTCTGGGTTGGAGGTTCAATTTTTCCTTTAATATAGTCAGAGGAAATAATTCCTGTTCACCTGAGATACCAAATTAAAATGGGAAGGGGTTTGAAACATAAAACAACTCTTCCTGTGCAAAGCTCAAATACAGTCCTCATTTGACCACAGATCCAAAGCCCAAACCTGAACCTAAACTAGGTGTACACAAACCCCATCGAAATATGACTATCTTTGGCTTTAGCTCTACCTCAGAGACGTGTTTAAACTAGTTCATGTGATCGGTTTTAACCAAATCTGGTCCTCTGTACTTACCACTTTTTTTCTCACTGAGAAGATGAGTTTCTTGAAGAAAAGTTGATTTCTGAAAGAGCTGTCACTTTGTGAACAGTGTCCACAGGTGACAGCCCTGGCTAGGGCAAGGGTGGAATTGGCCTCAGATCAAAAGCACAATGCCCTGCTACATTATCTGAAGGACCGATTTTTGTTAATAGAGAGTCTTGTAAACCTCAATGGAATGAAACTACTCATGGGCCAAAGGCATATAATGACTAAGTGCTAGATACTATTTTTAGGTAAGATTTTCCAATAAGTCAAAGGTTTAGAAAGCCATACTACAAGTACCAACATGGTTAATAGATTTAATGCCTCTCAGTTTCTTCAGGCAGTGATCGAGTAGCTGAATGATTGAGGAACATACTGATCTTGACATATTAGTGGAAACTGACAGCAATGATAAGTGTGGTCAATGCAGTTATTTTATAAGTTATGTTTTTTAGAAAGTGCCCCAATTCTGTTCTCTGTGCGATAGTTTTGTACTCTTCAAGGGTCTTTTATGGAAGTGCCCTGTGAACACCTACATGTGTCAAGCAAAGCACCCCTACTCTGACCTTTAGTATTCTTGGTAACCTTCTCCTGACATCTGACACTGTGCCTCAACCTGGTTTGGGCTGCTCCTGTGCTCCGCTGATCTAGTCTTGAGCCTCTTCTAAGTAGTGTCCAATGAGCACTGGACTACGGCAGTTAGTATGCTGGTTCTTGTGTTTCAGGAGAAGCTTCTGAATTAGCTAGTCAGTATTATTTGGTGGTTTGGTGCAGGTTAGTAAAGCTCAGAGTCTGGCAAAACAGGTATTTGCCTAAGAACTTAAATGCTGCAGGAGCTTAGCTGCAGATTTTCTGATGTAAGCTTAATGTACGCATGTCTTTATCCCTTGCTGAGACTTGAATTTAGAGGGAGATTTTCTTTGTGGTCTTTTGGGATAAGTGAGAAGAAACAACCTAAAGCAATCACATGACTGAGAAGTGAAGAACAAGGATGACGGGCTGGTCTTTAATGCCGTTTCATGTATCCCATGTGGATCGTATTTTTGCAAGGCCAATTTGTTGAATTTTAACAGTTACAGTACAAACAGTGTCTGTGCTGACAGATTTGCAGAAATGACTGACAGCGGTTATATTGATTTGGCAAAAAGTGGAGTAAATTTGTAAGAAGGCAGAAAATTATTCTCATCAAATGCATTCTTAAAGAATATGTTATGAGGAGCATCTGCCTGGGACAATTACCCAACTAAATTAGAGATACCAAATTGCATTTACTTTATACAAGGAAAAATGATTGGGGCTTGCAAAAACCAACATATCTGGTACTAGACCAGGAGAAGATATCTGCAGCCTCTTTTAGACTTGAGGAGAATTCAGAGGAAGTAGAGTTATTATCTCTAGTCTATGAAGTTTAAGGGTATGCCTCAAAGCAATCTCTTTTCTATGCCTGTCATTTACATGATAGGAGCTGTTAACATCTCCTGGAGTGTTTTGAGGTGCCAACTTTCATCCATTTGCTAAGAAAAACATGTCTTTGAAAATTAAAAACTTGCCCTTACCTAGGCTGTCCATTATCCCTAGTCTCATTCCTCAATGCTTCCTCTCCTGTCAGACCCTAATGCCATCCCAAAGCAATGATGTCAGTGAGGTTGATGTAGATAAACGGTGCTTATCTGCACCTAAGGTCAGCAATACAGAACATACCAATGTTTGCTGTAGACCATGCCTGTGCAGTTGCCAGCTTTGTTATTACCTGTTAAGTTGCCATCTCCCAAAATTCTGCTCGCTAAATGCTTTCTGGGACTCATAGATGATGTCCCCCATCCTTTTCCACCTGAGGGGCATGCTGATGGAGATCACGCCCTCAGCAGAGGGATGAGCCACTGTCCCTTGCATGGCACGTGGTGCACTGCTGCAGCTGGATCAGTCAGGATCAGTGGAGTCTCTGGATAATTCTCCTGGTGCCTCTCTCTGGCAGCTACCCCAAAGCAGGCAGGCATCCAGGGAACTTCTGCTGGCAGGCTCTGCTTTGCAGCCATGTGAGTCCTGGGAGCTTGGGACCGGGAATGAGGAGCAGGCTCCAGAGCCCAGTGATGGTAGTCTGGTATCTGCATTAAACTCTCCTAACATTTGAGTACAGACCTGGCTGCATTTTGCCATCATTTTGGCCTCATCCTTAACTCCTGCCATGCTCTGCTTGGTTGTGAAGCCTCCTCACCAGCTCCTCAGGAAACAGGCCTACCAGAGCAGGTGGTCTTTGACCAGTATCACTGCGGTTATAGATGAACTTTCCTAGTGGCAAACAGGAATTGCTGAACCACCTTGGTTTGGGGTGATATTTTAGTCTTTGCCATCCCATTTAATGCATATTTAAAATCTGTATATAAAGCGCGGCCTATACGATGTTGCATATGCAGCTAGCCTGTGCGGTAGCAGTCTGCCATTGTTTCTCTAAAGGTTTTTTGCAATTTCCATCCCCCATCACCAAGACGTTTCAGAGAGTCTGGAGTTTTCCTTGCAGAAGGGAATGGTACTTCACATGAAATCATCAGCTTCTTCCCTAGATGTGCTTTTTTTCAAAGTTGCAATATCCTTTGTAAAAATTGTGCAAAATATGGGTTTATGGAGATCAGATTAGTGGTTAAAGTATATGGGACATTTTTAATATAATTTTAAGTCCTATCTTCTCCCTGCCATAAGCAGCTAGTCTATTAATTTATCAGACTTAGTTCTTTACACACAAAGTTTATCTTTACACCACGATAGCAGTTGCTGAGTGAGAGTTTCTCTAGACCATGTTTCAATTTCTTCATGCTTATCTATTTTCTTCTGTAAGAGGGTTAGCAGAAGGGTTTTATCTTCTCACTATTGTCACATCTGGGATCTTAGCTGGCTTGAGGTTCTGTGTAACCTCTAAGAAATATATGAAGGACAACCTCTAAATTTGCTACCAGAGAAATTTAAAAAATGTGCGTCAGTTGAGTGTCCCATTGCAGTAACATTACAGTCCCGCTGCCTTTTTTCTCTGAAAGCAACTCATCTGTAAATATTAGAAAACCCCAAGGGAACAAAACTAAGAGGTCAAAATCCAATCAATTCTAACAAATTTTAAAGGCTGAACAAGTATGTATGAAATAGTTTTTTTCCTTTCCTATAAAGCAAAGATGCCCTTTTTGAATCTGCCGTGAAACCTCACAGTAGATGCCTCTGCAAGAGGATCTAATAACGCACCCTTGAACTGTATAGTAATAGTTTTGGGAAAAGCAGCTAGCTTCTAAGTATTCATCATTGGGACAACTGAAATAATAATAATAATAAACATAAAGAGGTAATATTAGTTCCAAACATATACTAAAGACTCGCATGACTACATCTTTTCTGTCCTCCATATCTATGCTTCTGTCTTCAACTGAAGCTCATAGTGCGTGAGGCAGGAGAAAAAACAACCCATGAGGAGACCCCAAGTGAAATTCAACCTTTCAAAATCAACAGTCCACAAATGCTTCTGCATGTTCCCAGCCTTACAGGGCAGCGAGAGCAGTGAGGGGCTTGGTATTTACACGTGTTAATAAGACTATCCTAGTGACAGAATTAATTTTTATGTGTGAGATTTTGTCACACTCCCTATATATCCGGTATTAGCAGATGATCTATTAACTGCTGTTGGCAGGAGTTGAAACCAAAAAGGTGGGGGTTATAACAGAGACAATGTCATCATCAGTCAAGCAAGGACCCTTCGGGTCCTGTAATTTGCAAGCATTGGTCAGAAGTTTATCCTGAAATCTTTGACAAAACAATCTGTGGATCTTGAGATGTGATTTCCTCCTTTTTTCAATTCTTTTTTTTGGCAGCTAAAAGTCTCTCTGGTGTAAGCTGTTTTGTCCCAGTGTGGAAAGATTTTTGCTCTATAAATGCTCCATTAAATAGCACAGCCTATTTTGAGAAATGAGAGTTGGAACTTTTTTAAACCGTAATTATGGCTGTCTTTAACGATGATGATAAAAATGTAGTTGATGAACAAAGTGAGAACACATGATTAATTTTTGCATATGACGTGTTTGATTATGACAGCTCCCTCGTTTCTAACAGCTTCCTATCTGAGGTGAAAAACAGAGACAGAGCATTTTATCAAGCCCATCTGATTAAATACAACTCTCTAGTCAGCACTGAGAATACGTGGAAGAAAGAATATCCATAAAGCCCCATTAGAAAAAAAGAAAATGTCAGGCTATAAATTACTTTGAAAAAATCAGTTTTCATTGAACTATGTGAATTGTCAATATCTGAGATGCAAGAACCATAAGTGTGCTATGTTCAGGCTAATCTTTTGTTTCTAGAGTGGGCACTAGGAGAGTTGCCACATCTGCTAAGGACTGGAGGATAACTAGAGAGCTCCCGTGTTTCAGGTGGAAAAAGATCTTATTGGCATGGTTCCAATTTATTTTGAGGAATCCCTTATGCTTTAGACCCTGTCGGTCCGTGGCTGACTGGAAAGAAAGGCCAAAACTACAGCATCATCTTCCTGTGCATGTTTTCAATGTTGAATTACCTTTCTGTTTGACTTCATCAGAGTAGGAATTTTCCTGTGATTTTTGCTGTGCACATGGATTTTATTTGACACAGCAGCGTTAAAGGATGTGAGCTGGGCCCAGCGGTACCTGCTGTTGTGAATTTACTACCTGGGTTGCATGTCCTCCTGCCCTTCAGATATTGCGACTTTTGCCAGAAAGTACTTAGACTTTTTTCACCTTGAGGAACCACAATTTAATCACTCTGTCAGATCTCCTCATTTGGATGTGTGTCGCAGTGATTTAAGGCATCTTTATCTCCAGGCCACATGCACTCTGAGAAGGGCTGGGCGCCCACTGGCCTCCAAGTTTGATGGGCAGGTTTTTGAGGTTTTTCCAGCTGATAAATTAAAACAAAAATAATTCTGTGGAAAGGGCTGTGCTTTGACAACATTTCTAAATGAGAACAAAGATGTCTTTTTAATGTTGTCAGTAGATTGTGTTTTACTATTTTTGCAACAAAGTTTGGGGTTTTCAGTTTAAAACTGACCTTTCAGCTCGAAATATGCTTATATTAAAAAAGCTTTTAACAGATCTTCTGAAAATCATTAGTGGTTCGGTTTAAGAAAAACATTTTGGGGGTAGTTTTTGGGGGGAAGGAAGAGGGAGGTGACAAAGAGCCCATGTTTCAACTAGTGAAAACATTTAAGATTGATGTTATTCTTGACAATTTAGGTCAGCAAAATTTCTGAAACTTGGAAGTTCTTTCATGATGGGAAAATCTTTTCCAGTCCTGCCGTAGGTGTGTGTGTGGGTAGTCTAGAAGACATCCGTCTTTGGTAGGCTTTGCTTTGAAAATTGAAGAAAACCTGAGATCCCTGACTTTTAAGAATTCCCACGCTGGGATATCATAAAACAGGGATATCTGAGCTGCGTGAAAAACTCCTCCGTCTCTTCTGTTGCCTTCACACAGAAAAGAAGAGCTGAAAGGCTACTTCTATGAAGTGCTGCTCAGGTGGAGTTCAGAACTGTTTTTATAAAACTTCAGAGTCCAGTTCTAGCATAAGGGTTTCGTTTCAGGGTGTGCTGAACATCCCCCTCTGAAGTGCTGCCGCTGGCAGGAACCATTGCAGAAACACCAGGTAACGTGTCCTGCTGGGCACGTTAGAAATGAGGGGACCCGGCTGCCATATGCATGTTTTAAAGCTGATTCTTTCCGTTTTCTTACTGCTGGAAGATGTAGACAGTGATTATTTCTTTCAGCAAAGGACCACTGAAAGGGCCAGAAGTTCTTGGAAGCAGAGAAAGCGCAAAGCTGCTACAACACAATTGCAAGTCCTTTCTGGCAGTACCTCCAGAGACCTCACTAACTATGAAAAGTGGGCTCAAAGTCTGAGATTATTGCAAATTTAATTAATTGCTTGATTTTCTGTATTATTAGAGAGCAGGACTAATCCCAGCTCACTTGGAAACGTGAGCCAATGTTTACTCGGGCAGCTGTAAAGGAGGTGGAGACCAGTGTGGTGCACGTGCCTGGCTCCCTCTGTGTTGGAGTTGCCTTGGCGTCTGTAAACTTGCGGCATCCACACCAGCGGATGCAACCAGGGTGTCTATTAAAAGAGGCTTGGAAATTGTTAGCAAAGGGTAATGGTTTGGAAGCAAATCCCCCCACAGGCACCCTGAAGTCCTCTTTCTACTATTACGTGTTCTTGGATACCTCATCCCTCCAGCTGCTTGAATCAAAGGTGTATTTGATGGAAAAAATAGTTGCAACAGAGAGTCTGAAGCTTTTATTTTTCTCTCTCACTGAGCACCAGGGTGTTTAAACTGCAAAATTCACAGCAGGACACAAAGTTCTTAAGGATCATGATCTTTCTTTACAGTCTGAGTTTTCTAAGTTAAGAGAGTTAACTGTCATCTCAGCTGTGCCTTTATAAACTGCCATTTTCATTTTTACCTACTGATTTTGCTTTTACTGAGATAACTTGCACCAAATTAAGTAACTGTGTACAGTCGGCTTAGCGTACAAAATGATGTCATACCTAAACTTGTGAAGCTATATGTTTGTGGTTTTTGTCTGAAACAATGAGTAATCTCTAGTATTAATTACTTGTAGGACTGCAGGCACCCCCTTCTCCTGACACTCCTAAAAGCATGCATAAGAATGGCCACAAAATACTGGAATTTCATTGCCATTTTTGGCATGAATCATTTCACTCATTAGTCAGTCAACTTGTACTTTCACCAGCTGAAGGTAATGCAGGGTGCCTTTCGTTTACAGAGCACGCAGTCCGTGGAGCGTGAGGAGCCCTCCCTGTAATCGGTGCGAGCACGGGAGCTGCAGCTGCCCTGGTGCAAACACCCGAGTATTAAATCCCGTGACATTTTTGAGCTCTGACATTCACTCGGCATGATGCTGCTGGAAATAGGTCTCGCCTGCAGAGCTGGAGGCCACGTCAGCAATGTTCTGTATATACATTGCCATAACTTAGGAATTGATTAGCCCAGCAGCCCAGCCAGCTCTACGTCCTGCTTCAGCGGTGACCGGGATTGTTGTTTGACCTCTTTGGTTGATGGAATTTTACATTTTACTTTGCCTCACCTCCTTCCTTCGTTCCCAAAATACCTGGATTTTGGTCAAAAGTGTTGGGTTTCTTTTACGTTTCTTTTTTTTGTTTTCTTTTGTTGTTGTTGTTGTTGTTTGAAACTGGACTTCCTTTTTAGGATGCTAATAATTTCATCCAGAAAAAAACCCAAACAACAATTGTTTCAAGATATTTTCTGGATTTTAATTTTTCTTTTTTTTAAACCAATATTTTTTTTAAAATCCTATTAAAAATGATAGATTGGACCTTCAGCAACAAGTGCTTGTGGGGAAAAATGGATTTCCTCAGAAAATTTTTTCTTGTTTGGCAAGAATTAAAACATAGCAATTTATTAGCCTTTTTAAATCATGTACCCAGCCTGCATTCAGAGAACTTTGGTGATGCCCAGTTTCGGTCATGGTAGACAAGACACTGTCTCATCTCGGTTTTTCTCTGATGCATAGAATATGATGTCCGATTGACTACTGTATAAAAAATGGTAAATGCTTTTCTGTAGGACAGCCATATCTCAGGTGTACAGGAATAGCTAATAATTAGTGCCAGTAAATCATTGTAGCGCAAACCATGAAACACTATCATTCCGTTTGTAATTTACCCCTGATGTGGGTACTTGTTCTTCTTAATACTTAATACGTCTGTTTATAGAAAAGTTGATTGAGATAATTAGCAGTAAAAATGCTAAGGTAACACGGCTATGGTAACATTTATATTGCTATCAATTTTGTTTATAGCAGCCTAAAGAGCAATACTGAAATTAGAAATTAACTACAATTAGCAAATAAATTGAGTGTCTCTTGGAATTACTTGATCATGTCTTAAAGTATTGCACAGTGTGACGCTTGCGGAGGCAAAGCCGAGTCCCTGGGCTGTAGCAGCTGCGCTGAGCCGAGGAGCACGCGAAGCAGAAGCCCGTTTGCTTCTCCTTGCTGCTGCTCAGCTGGAGCCACCTCTGTGCCCTGCCCAGAGCATCTTTGGAGCCTCCATCTCCCTTACCTTCAGCAGAGCCTGGGCTGTTGCTTCACCATTCGGGTTTGATGAGCGCATGCTGTGATGCCGGAAAGAACACTTACTACTGGGGATTTGCCTCTCCGTGGGGGGAGCAGAAAGCTGAGTGGGCTTTTCAGTGATGTCCACCTTTGTAAGGAGCTCAGAAAGCACCTTCAAATTCCACGTTCTCTGTAAATGAACCTTGAAACACACAGTTAATGTTGGCAACTCAGTGTGAGAGGACGGACTTGGGTTGGAAATGTGGTGTTATCCCAGAAGATGAGTTGTAGATATGGAAGTTGGTTTTCTCTGATTGCCTGCAATGTGTCAGTTTGGAGGGACTTGGGCATTACTTTATGCTCAGGTAGAAATAGTTTGCTTCCCATAGTAAGGCAGTTTAAGAACTCTGCTTGATAAATGCTGTATAGATGCATGTAATTATTTTTCTCAAATAATTTCATAGTTAGATGTGGAAAGAAATGAGTTATTTACTACTGTTAAAATGGGTCATTAAATACAGTTTTGAGGATGAAGAGAGGAGGAGAATCAACCAGTTTTGGGGGCAGACACTGACTCACGTCTCTCTTATCCGTTTCATGCATTAAAATTTTCCTCTGTCATCCTTCATTGTTTTTCAGAGTCTTCGTGCAGTTAGAGGCAGACAGGCAATGGTTTTCTGAATCACGCTTGTCTTTCAGTTCTGTGTCCAGCTGGGAGAAGGTGCTGCTAAACCTCCCCATCCTCTTGATTCAGACACAAGTCTTGAGTCTTCATCTAAATCTCACGTGACTGCTCTTAACTACTGGGATCTTGGCTGGTTTCGGGTGCATATGCTTGGTTGTTCTACTGAAACTCCTTCATTTTGTGTAAGATTAAGTAATCATTGGGCTGGAAAGGGAGAGGACAAGAGCTCGCTCTGCACTTAGCAGTGCACTGAAAGGGGTGGGGACGCAGAGTCACGTCCACACTCCATTGAACAGCAACTAATCCGATGAAGTGAAACAGGAGACCTTGTCTGGCCTGAAAAGAAATGACCCATCGTCGAGCAGCCACGGCATTTATCTGGAATATGGAGAAATGGTGGCGCAGTGATGTGCACCTGGTGATGCGTGGTGATCTAACTGCCTCCTTGCCCCATGTGCTGTACGTCCAGTTTTCCTTCTCTGGGTTTGGAAACCCCATCCTTACCCTGCGGAACATCCCCCGCTGGTGTTAGAAGTTACGCATTCCCAGGAAAAACAAGTCATCTGGGGTAAATTAGCATCTTCATAGCAAGGAAAATTTCCTTTATGATTTCCTGGCTGTTTCCTTCCTTCTTACCCTTCAGCAGATTTTTATCTCTTTAAAGAGCAAAATGGGGCCGAGGGGTAGGGGAAAGGAGTGAATGTAAATGTAAAGCGATCTGGAGGGCTGCAGATGGGGCGGCCACACCACAGTGGGAATTCGCACTGAGCAAGAGATCCTGGCTGCCAGGGGGAGCGTTACCTGGCCCGAGGCTGCTGCCGCCTTATTCTGTAGTGTTTTCTTCAAAGCCAGGTGTCTGAGTCCCCTGTGGATTTCATCTGGGGAGAATTTATCGCTGATAAATAACTGTTTGTGTTGAATTTACAGATGAGCTAAACTGTTTCCGTTAACGTTGCGGTTTAGTACCTTTTTCTTTTCAGGTTTGCATGAGCACTGGCATTTGAAGGAAATAAATCTGTCGCTCAGATAATGTATTTGCCGTTGGTACCAAAATATATAAATAAAAATTACAAGGTCATTAGCCATATCAATAGAAAGAAAAATGTGCCGTGCATTAAACAGCTGATTTCCAGGGTGGGCTGGGCAAATAGCAGTGTAATAAAGCGTACTGCTCATTTCCCCTTCTGATCGTGAAAATCAATTAATTCCTTTCTTTTTAGTAGCACTTCCTCTTTGCGCTGGAAACCTTCAGCATATGTCAGTCCAAATTTATGAGCAGTGTGTTTTTCAGTGTATTTTATTTATCAAATGCAAATTCCAGTGGCCAGTGATTTACTACAGAACTCTTTGAAAAGCAGCAAATAAATATCACCTAACAAAGTATTTTTTTGTCATTTAAAAAAAAAAAAAAGCGCTAAAATGGAGGAGAAGATTTTATCTGCTACTTCCCAAGGAGTTTATCTTTGTCCCTGAGAAGGCAGGTTAGGTGGAGAACTGCCCCAGTCTTGTTCTGGAGCACATCTTGTCTGGAAATGAGCTGTTATGCTCAGTAAATGGCAGCCTTGGAAAGCAATGGGTTATTGCTTATATTTTAATATCTTTATTTATTTTTTGCCAGACTATAGTACTAGGTGCCGACCTGAGGGAACTGAAGTGCATGAATTTCACTCATCCCACATCATTCCTAATCTCACTGATTCAAAGAGACAAGTCCTCTTTGTTTCCCACCACGACTTCAGACAAAATAATCAACAGGAAAAAAATTGCCCGGTGTGGGTACAGTGGTGTCTGGGAAGGCTGGGTGATACAGTCTCCACTCTGCCCCTTTTATCCATCTTCATCAATTCAGGGGTAGAGAGATAAGTGGTAATTTATCCCTTCTTATGTGACCGGGCTGCAGGTAAAGGTATACAGAACAGTTGCACCAGAGGTTTCTCCTTTGCTCTCTGCCTGGCAGGAGAGCGGCGGAGAGGTTGGGGGAGCACTGGGGGAGAAACGCGTTTGTGGTGCTCACATCCACTACCAAGTGCAGCAGTACCCTCTGTTGCTAAATAAACACACGTTTTGGTTAATGGCTGGATTTACCAAGGCATCCTGTGCGAGGATGTGTGTCATATCCTTGGCTAAAATTTCCATGGGACATCCTGTCCCAGGTCAGTCAGTGCTTGTTTCTCACTGTAGGTTGGGCAAAGCGTGTTTGTGAAGGGAGGATCGCTGCGCCGAAAATCAGTGGAGCCTGCAGGGGCTAGATTAAAAAAAGAAAGGAATAATTGACACAATCAAAGTCTAAGTTTCCATAATGAGAAAATAAGTGTGTTTCCATGCTTTTTTTTTTTTCTGTTGGTATTGTTCATGTGGGTAATTTGTTTCTTTCCGTTTCCCAAAGGTAATGTTCAAATCCCCACATAAAAGGCTCTGGTGTGGAATAGATCGTCTGAGGTGCTTATATACGCTAAACGTGTATCAGGTTTTTCTGGCAGTCACACTTAAACTATTAAAAGTTAGTTGGTTTGGAGAGCTGATACAGTGACCCCCACGTATACAGTGCCAAATACAGCCAGATGATACAACTGAATTTTGGTCAAGTTTTAGTAACAAGCACTGGGTTAAATTAGTCCATATGATAGAGATTACCACCTTATAATTTGTCTTCTGCCTAATGGTTTCAAGAACAGCGACACTATGGGGAAGGACTTGGATATTTCTGGCACTTAAACTTATGTACCCAACAGAGTCCGCTGCATTCACCTCCAACTCATCCGTAGTCAATGTGGAGAGAGAGGGGTTTCACCCCCAGAGCAGGTAAATCGGGTGATTGTTCTGAACTGTTTGATAGTGCCCGTTTCCCCCTAGGGAACACTCCACATACAGCATCTGAAAAGCACCTTAAAAAGAAAAAAAAAGAAAAAAATCATGTCATTGTTTTTCCTCCAACTCTCCCAGGTCTGGCAGTGCGGAGGAAGCATGGAGGTGCTACCCTGTTCTCGTGTGGCACATATTGAACGCACAAAGAAACCCTACAACAACGACATCGATTACTATGCAAAGCGCAACGCCCTGCGGGCTGCTGAGGTCTGGATGGATGACTTCAAGTCTCACGTTTACATGGCATGGAACATCCCCATGGCAGTAAGTACGGGTCACGCTCTCTTCTGAACAAAGGCAGAAACGTGGATGGCTGTTCCTCGTTAGCTCTTGGAGGTGAGGGATATCAGCAGAATCGCATGAAGCAAGCTAAGCTCAGGGGGAAGAGTGCTTTCATGCTGCTGTGTGCTCAATACGGAGAGTTCTGCCATATAAACTTGCTTTCTCGGTGTAACTTTTGGTGTGTGCTCAGGAGCAGTGGCACAGATTTATAATTTAACTATAGCACGATGTTTCAGGCTTATGCGCTTCCTCAGAAGTCGTCGTTAATTTGGAATGCCATTAAACTTTGAGGTGTTCATATGCTACAGTAGTGAGGACTACAGAAATGTCCATAAATACCATCATTCATCGTGAGACTCAGTAGACCTCACCAGCATAAAAAACAAAGTGCGCAATAAAAGAATCACACATTAACTAGCTTTGTCTACAGGCTGAGAGTTGCAATGTGGCCGCATTCTGTTTCTTACTGTGCATACAAATTGTAGATGGCATTTGGGCGCCTCTAGGAATCCACGTAATATAAATATTAGATAAACTGTAGGTTCAATTTATCACTTTATTCTGTAAGTATATCACATGCTACATCTCCGCTGAGTGTAATTCTTGGAGAGAAGACATATATGTTATATCCCAGTCAGGTGGAAGCTGACTGCTGCTGTATCCTTTAGTGTATTTGCATCCAAATTATTCATGTGAAGAGGCACAAGGAGAGCAGCTGAGGGGAAGCAGACTCTGTTCTGTAGGTAATAGTGGGTTAGTTAACCCTTATAGGAGGGGTTTGTTCAAAGCTGATTGAAGTAAATGGAAACAGGAATGCTCCTAGTCGTACAGGAAAATATGCCAACACAGCAGTGTCTGTGAATATTCGGCTATGACCTAGAGTCTGTCGAAGTCACAGGAGTCTTGTCAAAGACTTCATCGGATTTAGTCTGCGTCCTAAATACCTACTTGTACTTTGGTACCTAGGTAATACATCAAAACCTGTTTTTGTTCATTCCTGTTTAGTTTTGAAAATACATATACCTAGAGGAGTAACGTTTCGTTCTTCTGCATGTGATGTCTGAATATGTCAGATGTTCGCGCATGTCCGAATTTCAGTTACTGCTGTTCAGTATTGGACTCTTTGAGCAAGGTCTCTATGAAGATGTGTTTTGTGACTTCTTTTGGCACAGGAGGTAATTGCAGAGTATCATCTTGCCTTAATGAAAGGCAATACTGCATAACGTCTTTCCCATGCAAGATTTCCGTGGTAGTAGGAGGAAGACAAAGCAGTGTCCCTCTAAGTTTTTAGGGGCGTTTTGACCCTGTCTGCATCCATTTGATAAAATGACCCATTTCAAGTAGGAGATGAAAAACTAACTTAGGTAAATTTGTTTCCTTGATGCCATCTGCAAATGAATTCTGAGAAAAGAAAAGATATTTAAATAAACGTTTACACCAAAACATAATTTCCTTTAATCGCTCTGAGATTACTTATTGATGTAGTTTTCTGCACTAAGCTATACAGCAGTGCTTTAAAAAAAAAAACCCAGCCATATCTACATTAAGAGACATAAAATCAACAGAAGTACTGAACATAAAAATTTTCTTTCTATAAAATAAATTGATTGATAAAATGTGCATCATAAAAATAACCCCATTAGCTCTCAGGAAAAGGAAGCTAGTGTTAGTGTTCTGAGAGTTATTCCACTGTAGTGTTAAATCTAGATGACTAAGAAGTACCGTGCTGCTGTAAGCTGTAAGAAAAACCTTCTGCAGAACTAGAAACCTTACTGCGTGGTTAAAAAGAGTATGTCCACGTACTAAATTCTGTGGACACCTCATTCTTGTACCATCACACTGTAACCCGCACATGGTGACTGCAGGTAATGCAGAAGTCAGCACAGGATTTTCATAGCTGCCTAATTTGCTGCTCTGGGGTTCTGTAGAAAGGACGCTGCAAACAGGGCTCTGTATGGCCTCATTTCAGAAAGGAGGAAAATAAAATACGTGTTTTCTCCCATACCAAAACCCATCCAAATCAACCCTTTTGTAACTCACACCATCTCTTTCACAACTCGCTCCCAAGTTATTGAGCATCTGTGCATAATGCGTATCTTGATTAGCAGATGATCTTTGGGCACATCTGCAAGATCGTATTCCTATAACCTTCAGCAGCAGGTCATGAGCATAGCTTTATTTTAGTTAATGAAATATTTGGTATGTCCTTGCTTACAATCTATTCCTCAACAATTTTAGTGAGAAAGGAATCTTACATTGAATGATTTATTGTAGTGAGTGCCTCCAAGAATTGCTCTCCTTCCATGTAGCCTGAAGTAATACGTAAATTAACATTCATTTGAATGGATGCTGCATAGAGAGCTCATGACAAAGTGCGCATCAGCAAGCAGCAGTGAGCACAGCGAACTCTTTATGTGGCAAATAGAAAAACCTGTTCAGTATTACACTTGTATTCTCTCCTGAAAACTAGGCATCTGTTGGGGATTCTAATAAACCCTGAGCTAAGATTTGCCGCTGTCTTGTAACCCTGCATTAGACATAATTTGTAGAACGTACAGAAATCTTTCTGGAGGAAATGTACAAGGCACTTAAGACAGATCCATGCAAAACTCTCCAGTTTTAGTCCACTCGATTCATACAGTGTCAGAAAAGTTTTTTAGATGAGGTAACTCTTACTGTCTTAATGTTGAACTGTGATGATTTACAATGGTTTAAATCAACAGACACTAACTCAGGACCTGGCATTTTTTAAATGGCTGGGTTTGATCGTAGTGATGTGGCTCTTCCAGACTGTGTTTTTCATGGGATTTGCATTCAAACACGAATTCAATTCTGAAGTAGAATTATAAAGAAGGTTTTGAGTTTAACTGCATTTTATGGCTCAGGTCTACAAATGAGCTCCAGTTCCAGTAAAAACTGAATGCTGCTCTATGCAAATGTTTAATGGAGCTTAATGACTTTTTGAGCAGCTCTGCTTTGAAGTTTTAACAAGTCTGTTCTGATCTCATTTACATTAGCGAATACCCAAGGCTGTTACTAGAGTAAACCATGATCAAGCTGCCATAACTTAGATCAGAATTACCGCCTAAATTCCTAACGAATCCGAAAGCAAAGGAGTTCAGGTTTGATTGCAAACATTTAGAATTGCTGTAAGTAACAACATTCTTATTGTATTCTTATTATTTTGATTTATGTTTGTTTTCTGCCTGTTCGTTATCTTTCTTTTTCCACTGACTGCCATTAATATTTATTGTCTGCGCTCAACAACAGCTGTTTGATGAGCTGCTACTTACAAAAGAGAAAGAAGAGAGGGGAAATGCAGCTTGGTGTACAAAATAAACTCCAATTTGGTTTCAGTAAAGAAAACAACCGTAAAGTCAATGCAGTGAGATTTCTTTATTTTTCTGCTTTGTAGAACCCTGGAGTTGACTTCGGAGACGTTTCTGAAAGAATAGCTCTACGACAGCGACTGCAGTGCCGGAGTTTTAAGTGGTACTTGGAGAATGTCTATCCTGAAATGAGGGTTTATAATAATACAGTCACTTATGGAGAGGTACTGTATGTCTTTGAAAATACATCACGGCTGCATTAGAGCAGTCCTTTCATCTTAGTGGTGGGTACCAGGATGTACAGAGCGATTTCAAGTCAGCACAGTAGTAGCAACAGAAATGCCCTCCCCTGCTTTTAATCAACACTCGGATGTGTGGCTTTGAGAACCATTGTCCCTCTCATTGGAATATATCAGATGAAATCATTCTCACTAACGAGGATACACAACCTCCTTGGCATTCATTTTAAAATAGACCATCTCTCAGAACATAAATTTGAGGTAATCGTTTTCCCAAATGGGATGCCACAGACGCCATCAAGAAAACAGCAGCAGTCAAGAGAGCTAAAATAATTACAGTTAATGAGAACAGTTGAGTTTGCGGAATCGTTTTTATGTAAAGAACCACCCCTTTTTTGGGTTTTGCCAAACTATTTGAAGGATTACCTTCACTTTATTAATTCGTTTTTGCAATCCTTCATGTTCAGGATAAAAAAGCAACATAGCCTGTTCAGATTATGAGGTGAGGCTACCGTTTGGCAGGTCTTTATCTCATTGTGAAAAAGTCATTAGCGGAAAAATAATTTTGCTGCTTTGCGCTCGGATTCTGTATTTTCATTTTCACTTGTGTACCAGTATTGAGTAAGACCTTGGAACACCTACTCGGAGGTAGCTGAGTGGATAGGTTACTTAACCCTCATAAAATGCTGGATCCAGACGTGTTAGAATGTGTAGACGTTTCGGTTCACCTCAGCTGTCTGCATCACTTCTTTCTTTTCTGTGAACAATGAAAACTCCCGCATACACTCGACCCCAATCTTTAAAGAAGTCAGGTGTGCCTTCTGTAACTCTTTAAATCTGTATCATGTGCCTGTAATATACAGACTGCTGTCGCTTAGGACTGTGAACTGGAGCGAAGTTCTAGGAGCTCTCCTGCCGCATAATGTCTTTACATTTCTGTTCTAATTGTCTACTTGAACTACAATTAAATCCAAAGGCAATATATTTTCACATGAGACAACTAAATGGACATTCTGCCTCTTTGTTCTATTTGATTGGCTTCATATAAAAATAAGTCAAGCGCTTCAGATATTGATACAAAGTGCAAGTTTTATTGCGTAATATCACTTTGCATCCTAATATAACTATCGCTGGCAGTAACTGAGGGAAGACATTTAGTAAATTCAACAGGAGCTATTAGTAACTGTCAGCTCTGAGAAGGCTGTTAACTGCGAAGAACATTGGCAGTACTGCCAATGTTGTGTCAATTATAGCAGGCGCTTAGCAAGCTGGGCTCTAAAAAGAAGTTTGTTTCTGTTGAGTGGTCACATAGAGGGTTCTTGAGTCGAACGGGAAGTTTAGTGATGCAAGTATCTAATTCATTAACATGTATAATAAAATGGAACCACGCAAGCTATTTAGCAAGTATAAGCTGGCATAGTTCCCTTTCAATCTTACACACCCATAATGAAAAAACTAGAGGCTTCATCCTAAATGACATCAAGCTTGTTATTAAATACTTTCTCTTCTGGTTATTTTCCTGGAGGAAAAGATTTCTGGATTTTAGTGAGTTTAAAGGAAAATAAATGTATTGAGTAGATGTGAAACAGATTGAAACAGTAGTAAAAATATATTTCCTAGTCACTCAATTCACATTTTTTAAAGCCGTGTCATAAAACTGTCTTCATCTTCTTTAGCCTTTATAGTACCCGAGTCATAAAATAAACCACCTGAAATTTAACTGTTGGTGAGCCCCCTTATCCGATGAGATTCCCTCTTATGCTCATACACTATAATATGAGGGATTATTTACTGATTTTTCTGACACCTCATGCAGCAGCTATTTCTATATTATAGGGGTGGCCATACAACTACTTCGCAGTCTAAACCAAAACTGACCTGTTGACTGTTTCAAAATTTCCGTCTAAATAACTTCTTGTTTAAGATACCTGTAAAATTTTTCTATGTCCAAAATACGTAATACTTCTAGCCTGAACAGAAATAAAGGCTTAAAATTTTATGGGGGCTCCAGCCCAGTTCTATAGACCTGTAAATTCTTCTTGTCTGGGGAAGCACGTAAATTTTTTACTTTATTGGATCTCTGAACCCACGCTTCAAATATATTGAAAGCCTTCCAACACTGCTCATCGTTGCTGTAGCCTTTCACAGAGATGTGCTTTATGTCACGTCTGTATATAACCATATACTATATTCTCAATTCAAATAAAATTTTTTTCACATGCTTTTTTTGTTTTTATATAAGCAATAGGAGCAAACAAAAGGCTGCCACATCCAGCACCAATCCTGGGTAGTCCCTATGCTGTTTGGTGAAGTCACTCAACATATAGGGTCGAAATTTATATTTACACAAGGGTAATTTGGAGCAAAATTTGGCATGGTTTTCTTAGAGTGAATTTTATGGGGTTTTGATCCTTGAGTAATTGCTGAGAATATAACTCTGATCCAAGGTCTGGAAAAGACAGCAGGTTGTCCAAATAATGCCTTTTCCTGGAGCAAATTCACTGCTGGCATCCTGTCATATCTGGAGCATAAGCGTGTATTTCTCGGAGAACAGTTTCACATACTAGTTGTTTCAATAGCTGTAGTGCGGCTAAAATTTAGCCAGATTGAACTTGCATCGTACAGATGCATTTCTAACGCAACTGTTTTCTTTCTGATCTGGTTGTAGGTGCGTAACAGCAAAGCTAGTGGTTACTGCTTGGATCAGGGAGCCGAAGAGGATGACAAAGCAATCCTTTATCCATGCCACGGAATGTCCTCTCAGGTAAAGGGTTAAGATCCCATAATTAATGAGAAACCTTTAACTTAAAGAATTTTCAGAAGAAACAAGCAGTAATTTGGTGCATTTGAGTGGAGTTTGGCAGTATATTCCTGAGTTGCAAAGGAAGATGTCTTGAAAATGTCTCTGGTCTTTTTGGGTGCCCTTTGAAAGGTTGTTCAGCATGTAAATCTATACATTGAAGATGCCAGTAAGGAAAACAGAAGGATTGTGACAATTTGTTTTAATAGCAGAGAGATCCACTGAAGATTAATGAATTTAGACAGTTTGTGTGAGTGAGCAGCTCTTCTTAATATGACTTGACTTATTCTAAGAATCATACCTCTTTAAATTAACTGTTTCGTTGCTCCAATAGGCTCCTGTGCAGAAAGGATTTAGCTACCTGCTGATGTGATTCCCCAAGTAGGCAAAAAGTTAAGCACATTCTTAACATCATCTTCAAAGGGAATTAAGAATATCTTTTAAGTTAATACATTTCTAAACTAGAAGATTTCTTTTTTTTGCCAGTCCCTGTGCATATTATTATTTTCTTACAGATGTCTGAAGATTTTAAAATTACATTTCTTCTTTCCTTGCTCATAGAGATGTTACTTTTTTTTTTTAATACGAGTTGGATACTATTTAAATCCAGGACTTAAGCTTCTTCTGAAATGTAATTCTAATTTCTTTTAAAGTACTGTCTAAATCAAAACTATGTTAATGAACATTCTCATACGTAAATAAACCCTGACCTTATCACGGACTTAACAATTATCTGAAGTTCAGTCATACATATATTGATTTGGAGTCCTGGCTCGTACATCACTGTGGCTTAACAAGAGTCACAAAATATAAATATTGCCTATTGCGCTTAATTGCAAGCTGGTGAAGAGTCATACCTTATTAGAGGAAAGTGAGACAGATAGTAATTGCTGCTGACAAAATGTCCACCTTTGGTAGGATCATTATGGAACATTTGACTGACGCTTTCCTAGCAGAGGCAGAAGGAACGGTCTTTGAGTAAGGTAACAAAACAGTGATGCTTAATTAGATGTAAATGAGCGTTTCAAGAAGACTCTAGTTAGAGATGTCAAGGCACTCAGAGAGAGTTCGGTCTCTTGCTCATTCTAATTCTGACCAGAAAGTTGCAAATGTGAGTACTCCCAGAAAGTCCCTTTGCAACATCTAATCTCCTATCATCATGCTACCATCGAGAAGAATAATGAAATAAATGGTTCTGCCTGCAATTTATTTTGCAATTTACGTCCTTAACCTACTTGTTTGCCTCCGTGGCTCCTGTTTCATAGAATATGCTTTGACTTCCAGAAGAAGAAAATAGATGAGGGCATAAGTTACTGCGAATTTCTTTGAAAGGAAGTAAGATGTGCACAGCTTCTCCTGACTATCTCCTGTAAGTTTGGGGGCATAAAGTAGCACATCTCTCAGCATCCAGCTCTGACTAATTTTTTCCATTAAGAAACAGGTAATTTTTGTTTTAGTAAGATGTTGCTGAGTAGATGATGCCTTTAGAATTGTAGGCCCTAGACTAGACACTGGGCAGCTCTTGTCAGTGCAAATAACAGTACACAAAGTATGCACTGCCCAAGAAGTTGAAGTTGGGTAGCGACCAGTTAAATTTCCTCTGGTTTGCTTCTGCTACAGGCCTTCAGTATCCTGTCTATATGAATTTTCTGAAAAAGCCTGAAAAAACTGTTTTTAGACTTTACATTACAGCTACAAGCTAGAGCTCTTTTGTTACTAGCATTGTATAAACACGTAGCAAGAGAAGGGCACTCTTCCCAAACCCTTAAAATCTGTAGCATCACCTGTCTGTGAGAATTCTGAAAGTATGGGAAAGGCAAACAGTTAATCTACCAAATCATCCTGCAGCGCTTTTGCTTTTTTTTTTTTTTTAAAGAAAAAGGAAAAAAAGTTTTCATTCTGTAAGAAACACTAAGCAGAAGGCAGAGGTGATGTTTTATCTAAGTTGAGTATTTCACAGATAAGCATGGGTTGGAGCCACTCAAATGCAGCCAAGTTAATTAATGATTACACAGCTGGAAAACTTCTATCATCTCACCACAATTTACAAAATTAATTCAGTATGAGAACCACAGCTGCACAAACCCTAATTGAGGATATTCAAGCACATAGCATGAAAGGTGTTGACAGCAAGGGTTTTAATACATTAAATAAACATTTTTAAAGCCCCTCTTCTAATCAGCCTGGGTGAGCAGAGTTGTCTGTTATGTTTAGCTTTCAGTTTCTGGCATTTTTCGTCTCGAGCATAGGGCATAACATACCCAAATCTCAACTTGGTAGGGGTTAGTTGTACATGACTGCTGAATATAAATGAATATAAACGTGGAACTCATTTTCACCAGTTAGGTTGTCACTGGTGCTTGGTGTGTCCTACTGGCGTGGAAGCCTCTCGCTATTCAGCTACAGTCTTGTTTGGTTTTCGTACTCTTCAGTGCTGACAAGCAAATTACCAGTGATTTTAGTAAACACCTGGTTCCACTGGAACCAACAGAAGTCAGTCAAGTGTTTAAAGAAAGCTGAGGTAGGAATAAGATTACTGTTCATCTGTGATAAATTGTTGTTTTCTTCTACTTCTTACCCTTCTATTTCCCTTGCATTTTGCACACCTCTGAATGGTGGTGTTCTGCATCACCAGTGAAAAATAAAACCATTCCACCATTACTGCTCCATGAACAAAATGCCTTTCCCAATGTGTATTCTCAAGATCAGTTTTTACCATGATAAATCACATCTTTTTGATGAGATCAGTTTTTAAATTTCTTTATTCAAACAGGGACAAAATCTTTTATGGATGCTTTGGAATGCATTTAGCCTGAATTTACATCAGTTTAGCTTAATGAATTTGACTCGAGCTAAGTCAGTGTAAGCTACCAGTTAGGAATATCCGGACAAGGTTTTGCATCGGTCTAATTTGATTTCAAAACTGGCTTTACAGAAAAGTAGTGTCATTTTTATATGTATTCATTATATCTGCAGTTTGAATCTAATCCCTTTCAGGAAAAAAGGTTTGCAAATACTGCTGGGAGAGCAACAGGAAACAGTCCATGGCTAGAGAAAATTCAGAAACAAAGCAATATATTAGGGGTGTGGAACTGCCTGGGCTCTGCATGCGGCTTGTCTTGTACAATCACCTGTAAAGCCCATTGCTTCTACAGCACTGCACGATACACTTTTGTAAAACAAATTTAAAAAATAAAAGGGGGGGGGCATGGGAAAACACAACCCCCCAAAAGTTGAATGTGTTGTTCTGGAAGCTTCTTAGAATGGTTATAGGATGCTCAGGTTTTGAACCATCTGAGAGCACTTAATACAGCCTTAGTGAAAATACTCACTGCCTCCGAGTCTGTCTTGAATGCTGTGATGTGGAGCTGATTATACGGCATGTGAAAGAAGAGGAAAAGTTAATAAAATGGCATCCTGGGATAGAAGGGTGAACAGCCTCCTCCGCCGCCCTCCTCTCCTCCCTTTTCGCAGCGAGAGAAAGAGGAGGCACTGCAGCTGCGAGAGCGAGAACTCCCTCGGTATTGAGATCAAGCAGAGAGAAGGGAGATCTTGCTGTTCGGATTCCTGGAGCTCGCAGCTATGCAAACAGATGGAATAAGAGGAGATGAAAGGCTTTACTTAAACTGTTGCTTGAGGGCAGATATTTAACGTTTTGCTTGGTAGAGCTATGGCTTCCCAGAGCTGCACACTGGTCTGAGCGCTCAGAGCAGGGCGGATGAAAAGGTAGTTTCTTCACTTGCAGGAAGCTGTGGGTGAGATTCTGTAACAAACCTGGAAGTTTGGTAACCTGTGATCTGTTTGTCTTGTGGTGACAAGTATTCTGGAGATGCAAGGTATTTGGGATCCCTGCATAGCTCGCCATTTCAGTTTCTGCGTCAGCTTGCAGCTTCCCTTAACCTGCAGGGCTGAAGGATCATTAAAGATTTCCTTTGCTTGGAGAACAAGAGTGAGAGAGAGAGTTTAAATGTAGTGTGGAAAGCTACCAGACACACCCCCGTAACTGTTTCCTACAATTACCTGTTGTTGTTTTGTGCTTTTTCTCACTTGCCTGGAAAATAGCAGGAATTGGTTTTCTGAAGTTAAACCGTTCAGTTAAAAGCTGGCATTTACTTATCGCATCGATGCTCCTGGAGGATCCCCTTCCATAGGCAGCACCACTCGCTATTTTTGAACCAGATATGGTGACTTTGATAAACAACCTTTGACATCTTTTCCATTCTGCTCAGATTTCTGAATGTTGAAGGGAAAAACATCTTATGTTATCATAGGTGCAGCAGATAGTATCAGGATTAGATCTTGGAGAATTTAATAGAGCACTTGGCTTCAGTGTCGTTTATGTGGATCCTTCAGTTCTTCTCAGATAAAAGAAAAACCGAGTGAAGGACCATCCTCATGTGATGTACAAAACTGTGCTTCTGTTCTGCAGCTTGCAGTTGGAGTGTGTGGATACCTAAGACTCTCAGCCCAGCAAGACTTGCACAGACTTTTTTTTTTTAATGAATGGGATTGAATATTCCTTACGAAAGGGGACTTGGTCATTTCATTTTGGCTGGCTGGTGCTGGGAATGGATTTGGCATGATGTATCATGCCCACAGTTCTAATGCAGATTCAGAGATTATTTCTTTTTTGGCGTGGTAGTGACAGTCAAGATAAAATTTGAACACAGCAGGTGTAATTTTCACTATTTCATTCACTCTGTATCCCAGTTCCTGTTTTCTAGCCTACAGTAATAAGCGACTTATTTTATTGCTTATTTTATTTTCACAGTTTATGTTGTCTCTAGGAAGTTATGATATGAAGTCTTTGGAGGGAGATGTTATTAATCATACTGTAGTTTCTTAAACCTTAATTTCTGGTTGGATATTGCAGAAGCAGGTACTAAAGCATTACTGTGTAACGTGGTCTGAACTGAGATAATTGTTTGTGGGTGTTTTTTTAGAATTTTGTTTTATTTTAGGAGATAAGCTTAAGGTTTTTTTATGACTGTTGGAACTCTTGGCAGAAAGTACAGATTCAGAAAAATTAAGCCCATGATGTTCCACTTGCCTCGTCATTGCACAGATAGCAGTTTCCTGCCCAGAGCCGTCTCTGACTCTGTTGAGCTGTCACCCAACTGCCACTTTCAATATTGGAGGTAGTTTGTAATAGAGTTAGCATATCTTCTACTTCTACGGCCTAAGCAGAAATGGTACCTTCTGCTTTGACAGGCTTCTGTATAACAGTGTCTTTCCCAAACACATGGCTACTGCAATGCGGAGCACGTGCAATTCTGGCTATTGAGATTCTAAAGACAAAGAATGTTTTAGACCATTTTAATATCAGTACAGAAAATGCTGCTTATCTTAAACCACAGGGAAGATTGTTCCTGCACTACAGAACAGGTAGCCTATTATAAACAGTGGTTCTGATTATCTAGATAAGGCAAAGCCAACCAGGTTCCTAGGTGGTATTTGGGGACCTGGAGAGGTATAATAGAGGCTGCAAGATGAACACATTTCCCAGTTGGTGTAAGTTTCAGCCATGCCTGCAGTTCATTTGACCTCTGCTGAGTACCCAGGAGATATGAGAAGTATGAAATACACAGACAGGTTTTACTTTTTTTTTAAAAAAAAAAGTTTGCAGGGTTTTTTTCCCATCTTTTATATGGGGGGAAAAAAGGAAGTTAATTTGTCTGAGCTGGCAGTCTGTCCATATTTTGAATCACTTTGCTTGAGCTTCTTTTACATACGTGCCCCCTTACCCTTATAGTGAAAGGAAAAAAGAAAAAAAAAGTGTCTCAATTTAGGGTGTATAGACAGTGCCTCGACAATGACATTGTTCATACCAAGGAGCATCCTCATGTGGTTATCCCTCTGCCTCTCTGATGGAGGCTCTGTTCTAACTCTGCGCTTCACATGGTTGCTCTGAACAGAAGCGGCAGGTGGGGAAATGAACACATAGTTTGTCAAAGGGCATCTGGTCTGGGAGCGAGTAGACCACGCTCTTTTTACCACCAGCAAATATGATTATACGCAGCGTGATTCTTCTGAGGTTAATAAGGATAGCTGTAGAAAGCTAGACTCTAATTCAAGGTTTTTTGATTGACTCTTAATGATATCTCATGCGCTGGTCAGTAGCATCCAATAAATGGCAGGCACTTCTGACCTTCCCTCCCTTTCTTGTTAAGTAATTTCAGCCATATAACAGCAATAAGACCAGACAGGCAGTGAATTTCCTGGGTGATAATTGCATTTCTTTGGTGGCTCAGACCTTCACCCTGCAGCATCCTGCCTCGCAGCATACAAGTCATGGATCTGACTCCATTTCCCAGTCTTTTGGCACCTGGGTGCCACACTTTACTTCGAGGGTAAGAAAGGCAAAATATTGTACTGGGGTAATGACTCTGGATTTAAACACAGAAGAAGTGAGAGGTAGATACGTCTGATTTGACATGTTGGCCTGTTGCCAAATTAACATTGTGCATTGTCACTTTAATGTGCTTTGAAATCTCTCTCAATGGGCTCTCCCTCAACTGTCTAGAAAGTCACAGTAATTAAGGGGATGACTTATTAATTTTTGCAACTTATAAATGAGGACTCTATTGCTATCATAGTTATCTCAGTGCAATGTGATAGAGTGAGCTGACAGAGCCCCTTTTCCCTCTAAATGAGCATCCTAAAACCACCCTTAAGGCTTTGAGGCTCTATTAGAATACAGATTGAAACAAATTGTAGTAGAGAGAAATCAGATCTGGAAGAGGCAGAATAAAGGGTTTGAAATCAACCTTCCATCATCATGGTTGTGTTCTTCAGGCCCACTGTCATCCAGCCATTCTTTAGTGGCTTCTTGGGTTGCAAGAAACTTTTCAAGGTCCCCAGTGCGTCCCTAGGAAGAGGTTTTTCTCCTCCAGTGCCTCTGAGATGTGGGGACTCCTCTGTCGGGGGTCTGCAGGCTCTGCGCTGGCTGCGTCCCTTCCCACGCACGCTCGGAGAAGGAGCAGTGTCTGACCCAAACCATAGCAGCGCGAGAAGGCAAAGGGGCAGCCACCCTCTGCTCGCAGAAAAAGGCTGCTGTGAACAGAGCAAAATAATTCTCTTCCATCACAAATCTGTATAGTGACAATTCGCCCTGATCCACAAGAGCCATCTACAGATATTCTCTGTGTCCTTATATATTTTCCCTTGGTCCAATATTAATGTAATAAGATATATTTTGGCACGCTGAGATCACAAGAGACCAATTTTTTTACCTCACCTTCTACATAGGGATTTTTTTTTCTTGAGGGCCATTTTACTGTGAATGACTTGAGGCAAGTGAAATCATCACTTACAATAGAAGAAAGGTTAAAAAAAAAAAAATTACACTCCTGTAAAAATTAACTTGAATGATTGTGCCTGCTTAAGTTTTTTTATAAAAAAAACCCCTCTAAAATAATAAATGGCCCTCACCTGAAGCCTCTAATTACAGCCAGTAGCACTTACCACATCGCTAAATTGCAGAGCAGTTAAACCTCACACAAAACTGAAATATCAAAGTGTGATTCTTTATTATGTAGGCCTGAAGCATATGTTAGCAAATTTGCTGTTATTACCCTCATGATTTTGGTTTTTTAATATATTTTTGGATACTGGTTGCATGGTTGGATTTTTTCAGAACATTTATTTACAAAAACTAATTAGACTTGTTGCTATCAATAGCCTCTAACAGAGCTCTTAAGAACAAACTGCATGGCAAATTGACATTGTGTCCTTGTTAAATCAATTCCTGCTGAGCAAGTATGATTTACATGTTGATTCCTTCACTTTTCTTGATTGCCCTTTTGCAGTGAAATAGTGGGTAGGCAATGGCGGGGAGCAGAGGTGTGAAAGGAGGCAATATCGTGTCCTACAAGAAACCCCGTGTTGGTAAAATAAGTTTCCTAAGCTTTGCCCTTGAGCAGTGTGTGCCGGACCAGGAAGGTCCCAACGCTCAGGAAGACAAAGGGCTCCTCACCAGGACTTGGGGCAGAAGCCGGCAGGGAAGGCAGCCGCAGGTCGGCTTCGTGTCCCATCGCTGGAATCCCTGGGGCTGTGGTTCAAGATTTCCCTTTCCTTTCTCCCCCAGCTTGTCCGCTACAGCTCGGAAGGCGTCCTGCAGCTGGGGCCGCTGGGCTCCACGGCCTTTCTGCCCGACTCCAAATGCCTCGTCGATGACGGGAAGGGCAGGACACCAACTCTGAAGAAGTGTGAAGACGTCCTGAGGCCAGCACAGAGATTCTGGGATTTCACACAGGTACGGAAGAGCTCGGGGAGCCTTGTAGAGATAAACTGGAGAGGAATGCTTCTCTAAAGGATATTTGATGAAAACCAAGGAGGTCTTTAGAGGACTATTCTAGGAATCCCCCCGTATGCCTTCTAGAAATAGTCAGCTATGTTTTCCATAGGTCACATGCTATCCAGGAATTTTCTTATATTATTACTAGGAATTTTGGGGTGTCCTTTCTAGGAATTGTTACTTTTTCTTTCTTGGAATATTTTCAATTTCTGTGATGATTGTCAAAAGCATATTTGTAATAATTTTTTTTTTCTGAGTGCCCAGGAATTTTTGTTTCTAGAACTTCTAGGATTTTTCTAGCATCTTTCTAGGAATTTTTAGATCTAAGGCTTTCAAATAATTTTTAGGACTTTAGAAGGCATTCTTATAGTTTCTGGTATTTCCTATACCTTGGAGTCTGTAGGCATTCTCTAGTGCTTTTTAGAGATTTTTCTAGTGATTTCTGGAGAATTTCTAGCAATTCCTAAATGCATAATTATCAAGGAATTGTTTTGGCACTTTGTATGGATTATGTAGCTTCTCCTAGGAATTTCTAGCACTTTCTAGGGACTTTTATAGCTTGATATATACAGAACTTTCCAGGCATTTTATAGTGTTTTCTAGGGATTTAGGGATCCAGAATTATTTTTCTTCTAGTCTTTTTACCTTTTCTATTTCTTCTTCTAATCCTTCTTTTTTTTTTTTTTTATTTTTTTTTATCAGAATGGTCCAATCATCAGCAGAGACACTGGCCGTTGTCTAGAAGTGGAAATGTCAAAGGATGCAAATTTTGGGCTCCGATTAGTCGTACAAAGGTGCTCGGGGCAAAAATGGATGATTAGAAACTGGATAAAACATGGCCGACACTGACTGCTGGGGCTGGGAAGCAGCCTCTCCTGCTGTTGTCCATTGCTCAGTGTGCCATATCTTGCAAGGCATTTGTCTTAAAGCAAATTAGTTTGACCAGGACTTGGCTCTCAAGAGTCCTCCACAGTTGGGCATTCAAAGGAGAAAAGAAGAAAAAGAAAAGCAGAGGCATACATGCCCCTTTTTGACTCCTCGCTCCAGTAGATGACCTGGGAAGCTTAACAAGAGTTTTCTGTTGATCTGGAAATCTTGTGAAGATCGGAACACGACAGAAAAGTGGGTTCCTTAAGCTCTCCTAGAGGAATTAATAGACGGATGTTTCTATGATGAGTTGACAGGAGAGATCCCAATACTGCCTCATAAAGAGAGTTTTCTGATGGGTAGCTTTTTAGCTTTAAGTTATTGACTGGTGCACAACTCCTATGGTGAATAATCATGTGCCTTTTTTATTGTACTTCATATAAAAGGGGACTGGAAAAATCCTACCTTTTCAGCATGTCTGGTTCATTGTACTAAACAAGATCTGTAAATAACACTGGAAATATAATATAATATATGATAAATTTCAAGGTTGATTGTGTAGGAGTCTCTATTTCTAGAAAGAGACTGTTCCGCAAATGTTTACAGGTGGTTCTCAACCTTCAAGCTGCTAAAAAGCAACATTTTAGAGACCTCTTCTAGTTAGACACAGGTAAATGTTGAATAGGTAAAATAGCCACATGCTCCATTATATTGCCACATTTTACATTTCTTGGCTGTAAAGGCATCACAATATAGCACTTGCATATTTAACTCTTTCGAGGCAGTAAATGTCCTAGTAGACGGATGAGGTTCTGGAGGTCTCGGTTGGCCCACAAGCCCCGAGTGTGTAAGTGCAAGGCTCCCGTCCTGCAGTGCTGTGCGTGCAGGTGCACTGTTGGGTTGTTCCCGAAACCGCCTGGAAGCTGGATGCTCATTACTTCTGAAACTAAGGTGACCGAGTTAGGTGCCATCTGTGGAATTTACCAACTCGAATCCTCCATTTTGTTACCCATCCCGTGAAAATGTCAAATGCGAGAAAATACGCTTTGTGAGCACTGTCTCGACAAATTTCCTGAACAAACCAACAACATCTTTTCAGTATTTGAAAAACAAACAAAAGCCCTAGTTATAAGAGGGCAAATTAGGGCAAGAAGGAACTAGGCGGCATATAGAAGTACTGTTACTCTGAAATACAAATACTTTACTCCAGTTGACCTGCTGACAGCATCTTTGCGGACGTGAATTTAATAACGTATCCAGTGGTTGGTGCAGTACCCGTGCCCAGGGAGCCAGAGCAATGACAAGGCTGTATCCAAAAGGCTATCAGAGTTGATGGCCACTGTCAACATCAGCAGGCTTTGGATGTGAGTCCACGGCAGACAGCTTTTCATTACAGAAGGTTCAGTCATGCTGAAGGAGAGACACAGATGGTATCTGTTAACTTCACTGTTTAATATTTTATAGTAATTTTTTTAAAAAAGTTTTGTTTTACTGAGCCAGGGAAATAGGTAATTGCAGACACTGTGGTACCATGAATCTTGGTGATCTGTTTCTTGAAGAGCTTTTGCCATTCCTATTTCAAGGCATGCTGAACAAAATAAAATGGAAACAAAGTTAATTTTTCAAGGGCATGATATGTAATAAAATATTTACTTTCAGCATGCAAAATCCATCAGTTCTTGTCAAATCTTGGTTGGTATCCAGAGAGCATATCACTGTATTTTGCCCCAATTTTATTTTGAAACCGAGTGTGCAAGATGTGTTATACAAAGCAAATTCTCCTGGAGTTTATTTGTGGCTCATAGCTGATCTTTATTTATGTCACGTGGATCAGGTTATGCATGAATATATACAAGAGAATAATTGTGGGCGAGATTCTAAATATTAAAATGCTAAAAATTCCGTGTTTATGGTTAGCTGAACACGACCTCTTGAACGGTGTAATAAGACCTGCAGGGAGAGGCAGCATCTTTAATAAAGCAAGCAATACGGGAAAAAATCATGAACAAGCTTAGTATTCAGTTCTTCCTGCAGGTCTTAAACAGGTAGGAAGCTTCAGGCTAAATATAGATTGGGAGCAGTTGCCCTGCATTTAACCTCCTTATGTTAACCTGTTAGACAATTTAAAAGGATAGCTACCATCTATGGAGCAGGTGTTGAACGCTTTGTACAGGAGTTCTATTTGTAAGTGACTTTTCATCTTCTCTCCAGATACAATTTAAAAGGGAGAAATTGTATCAAAGCTGTATTCTTCTTTTGTTTACTCTGCTGGAGTTTTACTCCATGTAATATTTGGCCGAGGGAGGAGAGAAGGCAAAAGAAGGGAAAGACAGTTTTACCAGGTGGGCTTTTTGGGGAGTAAAGTCACGGGTCATTCACACCATTTGTAGTCTTTCCAATTAATAAGTGCTAACTATTTTATATGAAGATGGCTGGAAGTTGAGAGTAATTGTATATCAGTGTGACTACTAAATGCCTGACTACTAAATGCCTAACTACTGAGAGTGTGGAGTTCCTGTGCCCAGCAGAAGCTAATATGCCACATGCTGCTTTTTTGCCTTCCCCCCCCCCCCCGCCCTTGTCTTGAATGGCCAACCTACACTTAACTTGGTGAGCAATGGGGCAGCAAGCCTTTCACAGCCCAGGTAAATGAAAAAGGAAGGCTGAATATACGGAGGAATACAGGTTTTAAATTTCCTATCCTAAAAGGGGTGTTGCATTTGCGTTTTAGGAGCTTTGCAGCCGAGAAGACCAGATAGATGTGTGTTTACTGGCAAAGATTTCAAGCAAGCAGGGCAGCCCTTCGCTGTGACACCACCATAATGAATGTGAATTGGTTGTCCTCGGAATTTCACTCTTGCAGGTTTTCAGTGCCCTGTGCAGGGCATTTGAACGTGACCACACCGTCTGACTGAGAGTGGTCACTACTGGCAAGCTTTGAGCGCGGAGGCCACGGGCTGCAGAAGGCTTGCAAGAACCAGACTTTCAGTATAAGAAAGAAAGAAGATTTTTGTGATAGTTAAACAGCTCTGCGATTTACAGAATAGTATAACAGAATCAAAATAACTCTTAAAGGTGGAGTTGGTATTTTCTGTAGTTGTCAGGTTTTTTTAAATTTACAGAAACAATTTCTTACATTTGAAAAATACATCTGTTGGATTGTTTTTACGTTAGTCTTTGTCTGTCTGAACCACTGCTTTGGCTGTGGTATTAACATAGTGACTCTGCGTGTGAGAGGGGGTCTTAAATATTCTCTCATAAAAGGAATAGTTATTTAAAAAGTCTTGAGTATTATCTGTTTTAACCAAAGTCTATGGGTCTCTTATCAGTATTTCACCCCTTAGTACAATCTGAAGTCCTGCTTAATGTTGTTTCAAATTTGGTCTTGTTTCCCACAGTGCAGCAGTCCAGATATTATGAAAAGTATTTAATATAGTGTAATATGCCATGTAGAGAAAATTCAGATCAGAATCTTCAATTGCTATTTTGCTTGATTTAGGAGATTATGGAGTTAAATACTAGGCCCCAGGACAGAACAATAGAAGGTGAGAAGAAACATCAAGTCTGGTACGCTGCTGTCAAAGGCAAATCAGCAAAAAAAATACTTTTGTAAGCATGTTAAGATCCCTAAAAATTAGTCTGAGTCCTGTGGGTAAAAAAAAGCCTTATCTCCTTTGAGAGCTATAAACTATTTTCCAAGCTGAATTTATTCTTGGCTTGAGTAAAGCCATTTGTTCCTCAGCCAAAATTGTCCTCTGGCTTTATTGGCTCACTGGTTCCTGAGGCATGGTAACTGCTAGTGAAAAGCAACTCAGGAAGAAGAGCTAAAAAAGGTGTTGTTGACTGACCTAATGGATTCCACTGCAATTACGTAAAGATTTATATTGTTCTTATCCTAAGAACTCTTCAGGACTGTTCCACAAACAAAAAGCTAAACTGGTTCCATAGAAGTGATCTAAGACAAAAATATGGACACAGACAACAGTTCTTCATACGTATTCTCAAAGTGTTGAATTATCTCATTTCAATGAATATTTTGGGGCTTGGTGTGTCTGAAGATCAGGCCTTTACAGTCCTTTGGAAGTTGTTTACGTTTCTTTTCATCAGCCTGCTCATTTTTAAAAACTGTGATCTGGTAGATGAAAACCTCACTTGCCATGTGACAAGGGGTGTAATCTATCTGACATAGGACAGCTGAAATTTTAAGTACTTAAGCCAGAGCTAATAAGATTTAATGAAATAGCACCAGTCCTAATCTGTTCTTTAGATCAATTACACAGCATGTAATTCCTTCAGTATCCAGTATTCATTTGAAATGGTTCATTAACAGCCATACTAAAACACATTATGGCCTGTTTTGGGACCCAATGAGTTGGGTTGTAAGAAGAATTTTAATAGAAACTGGAGTTCAGAGGGAGTTTGGCATATTGTTTTTCAGTTAGGACACAAATACCTTTGGTTGTTTCATGAAAGACTTTGGGAAGAAGAACAACTGTCAGAATTTGCTTAATTGAAAATGTTTCTAGCAATGGTGTTCCATTTTTGACTGCTATTTTGACTGCCTGCTGCTTACTGCTAACCAAAGGTGATCGTGGGGTCATGCTGCAGATAAAAGATGGTATTGCAAATTAGAAGAACTAGCTAACAAGCTGGATGGACACCAAGGAATGATCAGGTCTTCATGTGTCTCTAGATCTGGATGCCACCAAAGTAAACTTAATATTATGTTCTCTCTGGAAAGAATCCCAAACTTAAAACATTTTTCTTTTGCTTCATCAGGAATACCTATTCAAGAGACCACTGTAGTGTGTACCTCTAAATCTTATTTTTGCCGACACAATTGGATTTTTTTTTTTTTGTGTGTGTTACATTAGTGGACTTAAGGTGACAGCTGTAATTACTGAATGCATGGAAAATACATTAATGGGCACCATGGTCTACTGAAGTATGTGTATCGTGCATTTATAGCTTCCTATGTGGTAACTAGGATATTCGTGAAATACTAATGCACTGAGCGCGGTCTGCTAGAGATGGAGTCTGCTTACCTAGTGAACTGAGGGAACTCAAGGAATAAATACTGACATTATACAGTTGTTAATTCTCAGTGAGTTTGGCACAAAGCACATCAATATTTACATCTTCTAAGAAATGGAATGAATTAGCTTCAGGTTCTCTCTTAATAAGCTCCCAATTTTTGTCTGATAACTGTTGAAAATACCTTATCCCTATAAAGATCTGGGATGCTTATGCCATGTGAAGACTTTAGCTGTGTCTTTACAATGCCCCAGCCATCAGGGGCATTAGAAAAAGAGATTTACAGTAGTAACTTTAGTTACTTGTACATTGTAAAGGATTTTAGAATGGTTTCACAAAATACATTGACTTATATTAAAAAGGTGTTAATGAGATGTAACTGAAGGTTTTGAGTTCACTGGTTGCACTAAGTAAAAACAATGGTTTCTCTGGCCAAGAATGCTTACTTATAAATACCCCAGTGAAGCAATATGTGGCAACCTGGTGTTGAACATAACTTCTGAATGCTCTGAAGAGCATTCTTCAAAGACATATACAAGCATTTATTACTTTTTGTAGGGTTACCCTTTTCTCTTGGCCATCAGCAAGTATTGCCCAGTTTATGAACTCTTTGTAATAAGTTTAATTCCAAAAAATAATGCAGCAATTGGAAAGCAAGTTGTGACTGCAAAGAACTTTTATGTGGCGCATCATCAAATCAATTTGTATTTACACTTGAAAAGTTAATAAATTACTATGCATTTTACTGCTGACATGAGCTGCATTTTTTTATTGTACATTTAGACACCTTGCATTTAAAATTCAAAGTTGTCACACGAAGTAAAACTGAAAAAGCAAAGTATATGTGTATTTTAAAATCTAAATTGTAGGTAATCTGTTCTGAAAGGTAGTCATCCCATTTTGCACACTTGGCAGCAGGTTGCAAGCTGTTCTAAAGCAGATGAGCTCTGCACGTGTCAGAGGAGACGCATCACCACACACTCATTAGAGACTTGTCCCCTGAATGTGTACATCCAAAGCTAGGCTGATAACAGCACAGACTACCACTGCGTTGTGACTGTCAGACCTGAGGGGAGGCTTGTCTTGCTGTCCCAGTACAAAGACACACTTGTGTTAATGCTTGCAGGTACCAATCCACACAGCAATACAAGCTCTGTTATTCTATGGTCCCGCGGGATTAGTAAGTGCTCCACAAGAAGCATTCAAACGTAGGTTAGAAAAATCCCCATAAAAAAATTCTGACCATTCCTGGAATCATTGAACCATGGGGAAAAAATATGCGATCGATCTACAGCCCAGAAGCTGATGATGAAAGTGTTCTCTTTCTGGGAGTTTTGCATCGGAGCTGCGTTTTAGTAATTCAACTGTGTAAGAGCTCTGCTGATCTGTCATTGACATGTTACTGTTCTGAAGAACACAAATAAAGAAACAAAACAACTTATACTTCCCCAATTGCCTAGTTAATACAAAGGATATCCCACACCCTGTGACCTGACCTAGATCAACAGTGAGGCCACATTTGCAGGTGATCTAAAATGTCATTGCTCTGCTGCAGCCAGGGAAGTTGTGGGAACTACAGTAATTTATACCATCTAGAGACCTGCTCGGTTGCAACTGATGATACTGCTATTGACTTGATCTTTTTTTCTGCTTCCAAAGTCACTTTTATCTGCCCAGAGGCAATAGAAAGGGGATATGAAGGTACTTATGAACTCCCTTCTATACTGTCATGCTTCTACCAGAAGTCTACACAGCCCAGCACCTCATCATTGAAAACAGTCAATAATTGATGTTTAGAAGAATGAAATAGGAGACAGGGAAAACACAGAATGATCCTTTCATCATATATCTCCCCCTAATTTCAAAAGGTAAGGACTTCCCAAGCCAGAGGCTATACACGCCAACCCGACCATTAGATTTAATAACTACTGTGGGCCTGTGTGTATCTAATCCACTTACACCTCTGGATGTCACGACATCCTGTTGTTATAAATAGCACAATCGCTGTGAGTCAGTATCTCTGCCTTGCATTCCATAGGATGCCCTGTAGTTCTCTTATGGTGAGAAAATGTGAGTAACTGCTGCCAACGCTTTTTTAACACCCTTCTTAGTTTGACCTCTGTCATCTTCTTTTAAAATATATTTCAGAACTGATTGAGTATCATGCTTTCTTGGTATCACTAGCAAACAACTTCGTAAAAGCGCAAGCAGATGCTCTGTGTCATATATTGGATTGGGTGATAGCACGGTGAGAACTGGTCGGGTTCTTGAACTGCTCAGCAGTATAAAACATACATTACTGGTTTTAACATTGATTTTGGATCTCAGCCAGACTGTTTCTCCTCTGTTATGCACAAAGTTTGCAATTTGTGATCAAAGAGTGCAGAGCATCTGAGAAAGGATCTGACGCCTTCTCTCATTCTGCTAGAAGGAACTGCCTGCCCTGCTCCTCCTGCGGGGAGGAGGTCGTAGGTCCTACCCATGGGTTACAGCTGTGTGACCGGGCTGGGACATGCTTCCGTGCTCCTGACTCTCTTGTGCACCTCTGCTTCAGTTGGATTAACTGGGTGAGACCTGAGTGCACAAGCTTTCTCTTGCCTGATTTCTGAAGGACAGCAACTGCCCAAGTCAAAGAGCAGCTGTTAAGCCATTCCCTGATTTATCCAGAGGGACCAGCGTCGGCTGTAGTCTTCAGGTGGGCAACAATACAATCGGCCTCAGAAGGAACAGCCTTCCACAGCCTTGGATAACTTAGCTCCATCTCCAGGATCAGTCTTTTTTAGGGTGAGGCATTTCTTTGTAAATCCACACTGAGGAGACTGTAGAAACGCGGCTCTGTTGCTAGCTGAGGTATTCTGTGGACTTAATTTCCTATTATAATCAAGCCAGCGTTTCTTGGAAGGAGAAACATCACCTTTAAAGGTACCATATGCTTGCTAAAATGAATGTTCTGTGAATAATAGCCAATAAAATTAGGTTCATGTAAATATTTTGTCAGGAGTTCTGCATCTGACAACATTTGTACTACAGACGTAATCCCAAATCTCAGATTTTTCACTGTGAAGAATATATATAATGAATGTAGCCACCTCTCTTCTTTTTTTTTCATCAATAAATCTTCATGAATCAACTGTGAATCATGTATATGTGCCTGTAACTGAGCACTAAACAGCAGTGATAATGATTCTTCAGCCTATACATTGCTTGGTGTTTGGTTTGGCTATGTGTGGGTTCTGTAACGCAGCTGAGCGCCTGCATTATCTAAACTTGCCTTTGTATCCTGACCGCTTATCTGGAATTTAAAACAAGAAAATACGGACTGAGGTATTGTCCTGTCTGTAATGTTGAAGTAAAAGCAAACAAACAAAGAAAACCTCTTTATGCTGGAATCTATGCAACATTCCTAACCTGAGAAAAAAATCCAAATTTCAGTGCCTAAAATCAACTATAAGCCTAAGCACCAGCAAACAAAACTCAGCCCTTTTCATGCAAATACAGCACAACATTTTTCTGGACGGTGTTCTTCTTCTTATAAGCTCACCTTTACTGCTTAACCATATTCTCTCACTTTACATTTAGGCAGTTCCCACCTCCTTCTCTCCTCTTATTTCCCTAATGTAATTGTATAACTTCCCTTTTTTGCAGATGTGTTACTGGTATAGATGACCTGCATTGGAAAAAGGAGCCTTTCTAATTAACAAAAATAATTCTGCCGTTTACAAAATTCTGGGGTAAAGGTGTGACCACCAAAGTGCTGTGACATTCATTAGACCAGGTGTACAATTTTTAAGATTCTATTATTTGGTTTAGAAAAGCCAAGTAGAACTTCCTAATGGCCCTTATCTTGCTGCTAACAGAGCAAGGCACCACCCCGCCTCGGGTGGGCCCAGCTGGCACAAAAAGTTCATGAAGAAAAGGTTGTGGTTTAGTGTTGTAACTTGGAGTTATGGAAATGGGATGACAAGGGCAAGGTGTATCGGGATTTCCTTGAACTGGAGAAGTGGGAGTTAAATGTGAGAGACTGAGCTGTGCCGTCCAATCTGGAAAGCATGAGCTGACATACAACAATTCACCAAGTGATCAGGCCCTTGGTTCTTTACATGAATAACTGAGCTTCAATAAAGAGATTTTAATCAGAATTCAGGAAATATTTTTCTGCTTTTCAGTTTATTACAGTGAAATCTGTCTAATCTGTTGACAGACCTCCAAAACACACACAGGTTGGTGCTGTGGTGTGTTAGCAGTGAAACACTTGCCAAAAGCTATTGAAATTCTCAATGTACTTCGAGTGTTGGCATTCCGTGCAGAAAATGGTGCCACCTATCAGCAAGAAGGAGGAAATTAAACAGCAAAATGATTTTTTTAAACTGAAGAAACTGCTCTTTTCATTGCAAGGCTGATGGGTTTGTATTAAAAAGCAATTAGCAACATGTGCAGCCTGTTCAGGATGATTCTGGGTAAGTGAGGTGCTGACCTGGCTGCACACTCTCGTGCTGAGAGAGGAGGTCTAGGCTAGACAAACACTGGATGTTCTTGTCTTGCTGACCAAAGGGCAGAGAGTTAGAAGAGGAGAATCTGCATCAAGGGTGCAAAATGCCAGTCAAGCAGATCAGCTGAGGTCCAACTCACTAAACGTAAGTAGTTGAATATTTTTGAGTCTGAACCTAAATAACTTTGGATCCAGCTATTCTCTTTTTACAAGGTATAGGGCATTTGGGGTCACTCTTGAGAGCAGAGTGTAGGCTCACTAAGTGGCACAGGTATTTTGAAAATGTCTTTCGTTGTTCTTCGGAAATGTACATTTTGAAAGATTCTGTTGGAGTTTTTGTTTGACATATTCACAATACATCCTAGGACGTCCAAGCCATGTGCTTCCCTCACAGTCTCAAGCTATCATAACACTGAGGCCCAGGATACTGCATTGTGCCGCCTCCTTTTTCTGAACAGAAATGAAGTTCAAAGTTTCAGTGGGTTCCTGAGGGGCAGTGAGGGATTTCTGTTGTGTTCAGCCTTATCAGAAAAAAGTCAGGACACTTTTCATCTCTTAGGAGTCTGCTTTACATTTTGATCCTGGAGCCAAAGCTCCTTTCTTAAGTCTGAAACAGTTACGGAGACCCTTTTCGCTATCCATCAGGCCAGAGTGATGTAAGACTGTTCTATTTCTTCTCTATACCAGTGCTTCACTGGGTTTAGGAGAAGGGGACTCTGTGTAACTATTAAACCTACAATAGATGTCACAATTCTAAGGTTTTTGAAGCACTTTCTTAACTTCTTTGCCTGAGCACAAGGCAAAAAATGGATCTTTAGGGTTTTTTTTCTTTCTTTTCCTCTTGAAATGTTTTGATAAACGTTGCCAAAAATTTAGTCTGAAGTAGATGTGCATGGCTTCATCTTGTCTCACAGAAATGGTCTTTTGTACACCAGCAGAGGATTCACCCCAAACAAGTAGAAAAATTCTGGGTGCTTAGAAAAACAAGGCTCCTAATTAGTTAATTTGTGCCAAGCCTGAGGACTTCATGATTATTTGCAGGTTTAATGTGCTTGTTGCATTCACAAGGACCAGAAGACACTAAGCAAATGGGGCAACTCACAGCACTGAGGAAAAAGGAAAAATACAGGTTTTAGGATTTGTTTTGGTTTTGTAAGCATGAGAATCAAAGAACTGTTGAAGTGGCAAGCACAGAAGTAAGCTGGTGCTCATCATTTCTGTTTTGAAATGTACACTCCAGTTCCTTCAAGCATTTCATAGTGAGAATTAAAATCTAAAGAGAGAGGCACAAAAGTAAACTATTGGAAGCCTATCACAGAATCTGCAGAAATTTCTTCGTACTGATGTGACTCTTATTGTTATATATCTGAATGTGTCACAAACACTAATGGACCTGTTCCTGCAATTTCCTTGTGAGGTATCTTCTCCCTCACAAAGAGGAAGAATTGCACTACAGGAAGGATAAGGACTGAATTTATCGAAGCTCATTTTTAACACTTAACTGAGGAGTATGTCAGGCTCCTCCTCACTCATGGCTCTGTCTGGAGGGAAAAGAGGCCCCATGAGCAAATAGCTCTTTTCTTTTTTCTCTTGCGTTCTACCTTTCTCTCCAAAATTTGAGTTCAGGGTCTAAAGCCACCAAGGCGCAAAGCCTGGCTGAAGCGGTTCACCAGCGGAAGTCTGTAACAAAACAGGGGGGCGTCTATCAGGTTTCTTGACAGAAGCAACAAGATGTGCTTCCTCCTTTATTCATACATGCAGGTAAAAGTGGCTCATGATCTTCAGGGGAGCTGTTGGATGTAATGCTGAGCAGATACGGTTAAGCTATGAGGAAATTAGATAGAATTGAATGCAACATGGTGGGTGAGAATGTGCCCCCTCAGACCCACAATTAAGCATAACGGTAACTTGCTGGCCTCCAGAACAGCTAGTCCACATTTACACAGTATATTTATCTCAGGTCACTTCTACTTCAGTGGTGTTCTCTTTCGAGTAGCGCTTTATCAAATCCCTTCAAATCCTCCTCCAAAGAGAAGTGTCATCTAGGGAGAGTGGATTTTTCAGGAGCAGCTCCAGTTTTATCTTCAGGTGGAAGTCAGCAGATGCTTCTTTGGATGCTGGGTCTAAATCAGTTTTTATGATTCTATTTCTGGCAGCATTACTCCAGATTTCCAGTCTTGCTTTCCACCATCCGCAGCACTTTCTCTGTTCTACAGTAAATTCAAATCACACCCTTTATGTCCAACCCTCCAATCCGAATTGCTCAAGATAAAAACTTCACAAAGAAAGCAGATTAGCACTGGAATTGAAACAAAGGAGAGGAAAAAAATCCGCCAAAAAGAGGGAATTTTCCAGATCTACTTAATGATTTATTTTTCCATGCCTGTAAGCGTGCTGCTTTTACAGGTAAGAAGATGTATCTAAGACAATCCATGCTGTTGAACGTGGAAAAATTTGTCCTAAAGGAGGCCATGTGCACTGAGATGTCTGTTTTATGGAAAGACATGGGGAAGGAACTGAACTGTAAACATATATGATATCTTATGATCTGGAGAAAGGTACTTTTCCCACCTCAAATTCTCCTTCTGCTTTCTCTTCATGCTTTTCCTGTTTCCACTGCATGCTGAGCTTGGCTCAGCTAGTGTCCTGCTTCTCCGTGTGTCTGGCAGTCAGGTTCTAGTAAAAGGTATGGTGCCAGGTTCCCAGCAAGGGCAACCCAGATTGCGTCACCGAGCTTTCCTGGAGGAGAAAATGAGCTGGTGGACAATGGGGTGTATGATGCACACTATATGTTCCACAGGGTAAAGGCTCGAGGGAATACACATAGAGTGGGGCCCGAGGCGTTTTAGTCAATGTCATTGGGAAGAATCCTGGGTATGAGCACAGTGTAGAAGTAGAGGCTTATAAGGGCTGAATTTTCCATGGCCTTGATGCTGTACTGTGTGTATTACTAAGAGACATTCCGAAAAATCCTCATCCTCCTCTTATTAATGTGCTGATGAAATCTGATACCAATATAAGATTCTGATTTACTCTGTCTGTATATATCAGATGTATATATACATCATGCAGCTTTCATGTCACTAAAGTGTATAGGAGCCAAACAGTAGAAGAGCATCAGCACCATCATAATAGTGGAAAAGGAGCAGTAAAGGGTGAGTGGATTTTAAACTATTTTAAATATATTTTTATAGTCTACACCTCCAGCATCCCTTCCACCCTTCCCCAAGGTGAGAATCTCGCTGCCAGAACTAAGTAGTTCTGTTCTAGTGATGTTTTGTTGTACCTTATCACATAAAACAAATATTTTTCCAAAAGCTTTCTTACATGAAGGCAATGAAGTAACTCTAATCTCTAACGTGTAGCCCAGGCTTACAGAAGGGCAAAGAGGACTCACTTTGGCTTGGATGGCATTTATGGTCTGCAAGCAGCTCGTGGATAGGAAAAGGCAGCATGCTGTTCTCTGTAGGCTATACGATCTGAAACAATTTTATCAGAACTGCTAGATAGAAATCTTAATAAGCTGGAGCTAAACAACCGGGTGTTTTTATCTTGGAGGCAAAAAAAATAAAAGGAATAGTACATTTAAAATTCACCATATGCACAGTAACTTGCAGTTAGTAATTAAATTCTCACAACATCCTTTCACAGTGCCAGGCAGAGCATATTGGCTTAGGTTGGCCTGGTTGTCGAGTGTGAACCAAAATGATTTCTAACAGCAATCAAATACATTTTGAAACATGCTCATAAAAATGCTAGCTCAGAGGCTCAAAGCAATAATGATTCATGTATTAGCAAATGAACCTGTCCTCTGCAAGCTAGCCCCTGAAATGTAATAAGGGATCAGTCCAAGTAAAGAAAGAAGTGTATTTATTAAGATGCTGAGAGGTAATATTTTGTGATAGGAGTTTGGGGTGACATCTATTCAACATCAGTGGAATAGGTATGGATTGAGGTGTTGGACTGGACTCTGGAAGCCAGGCTCTGTCACGGATGCCTATATCAAATCTATATCCACAGAGGGATTTAAGTAGTGTAATTGCCAGAAGTCCCTCTGTCCCATGGTGGTATCCAAGGGAGGCTCCTCACTCCGTGTAGGAGCAAGGCTGGGAGGTAGAGCCGGTGGGAACTGCTATCCTGCATCTCCTGTGCTGTGAGGCTGCCTGCCCGCTGAACCACTCAGGTGAGGCAGCAAAAGGAGAGGCCTGTGTGTTTTCACACAGTTTTCAGATAAATAATGAAGCTACCTTCTGCTACAGCTTCTGGATGTTTCCAAAAAACACTCTGACAGGATCGTGGATTTAGAAAAATACCCAACAAAATCTCCCCGGGAGCCTAACAACATGAGCAGTGGTCGGACAACTGCTTTCTTTCTTGTTTTGACCGGGAAAGGGGGTCAGATTCTCCCTCCTGTAATGCCCCCCTGGGGTGCTCATGGACCTGATCCTGGTGCTCAGGGATCGCTGACGCTGGGAGAGCCGCGGAAACGTGGGGTCTCGGGCGGCCCCGGGCTGGGCTCTGCCACCGTTATTCCTGAGCTCTCAGGCGGAATGGAAACAGTAAGAAAATGGGACCAAGGGAGGAGAAGCAGCGTGGAGAGAGAATCAGTCAGGACTCAGGTAATTTACGGAAGCGGAAAAATCTTCTTAAATACATATCCATACAGAATCTCCACTCTGTGAAACAGAGATTATAGTCCATTTTGTCCCACTGGTTTTAATTCATTGCCAGAGGCCTCTCAGCTAACTGGCATTTAGTGAATCGAGGGACGAAGGGGACGCAATACGGCTTGCAGACTTCAGAGTGCAGTGACCTTTCCAAGCACAATGTACAAAATCTGCTGATCTCACTTACAACGAGTGGCCAAATCTGGTCACCGCAGGCAGAAACCAGCAACCCCACCACTGCCGCCATCTGCAAAATCAATACCTCGTTAACCCAGCTGCTGCCACCTGCCTGCCCTGGGACTGCAGGCGAGGCTGAAAAACCAGGGGTGTACCTCAAGCTGGGGCAGCCATAGCTTGAACCCCGCTTGAGGGAGCACAAGCGCTCAGCAACCAGGCCTCCAGCAAGAGGCGGCTGAGGGCTTTCTCCTCACGATGGAGGGGCCCTCTGTGTGGGCTGCCCCTCTGTCCCCTGTCCTGTTCCCAGAGCAGGGGTAGAGCCGGCCGCCTGGTGACCGTGTCCCTGTGAGGGAGGGCCTGTCTCGGTACAGCATGGCGGCTCTGTCCGCCTGAGGGGCAGGGAGGCCTGGAGCAGGTCCCTCCGGGGAAGCTTCCAGAAGGGAGCGGCTGCCCTCAGGCCTCAGGGAAAATGGAAAGAAGGGTTTTGGTTTTTTTGCTGAGAGGCTGGAAGAAAATTCCCACATAAACGCCCCACAAGGGGCAGGGTTTCAGGCATGGGGCTGACCGACAATGCTGCCCCAGCCATGTCTCTGAGGCGAATCACAGAATCACAGAATCTCCTAGATTGGAAAAGACCTGTAAGATCATCTAGTCCAATCATTAGCCTAACACTGACAAACCCACCACCAAACCATGTCCCTAAGCCCACCACTAAACCATGTCCCACTAGTCACTCACTAAGCGTGAGCCACGCTGTGGGAAACAGAGGTCCCCGGAGCAGCTCCTCAGGGAGGAGCTGGAGAGAGCCTGCACGGCCTTTCCCTCCCCAGGACGCAGAGCTGGCACAGCAAAGGCCAGACAACTGCTTTTACATAGCCCAGGACGCTTTCTTGTGGAGTGCTGGGCGCTGTGGGTGTAGGAGGCAGAAAATCTGGGCGCACACACTGGGTGCCTCATCATGGCTCCTGCGTATTCTCCATGGTGTGTGGGCTAGAGCCGTCTTAATACACTTCATACACTGAATTCACTTTTCTAGCATGCAGATGTATTTTTCTTTCCTTTCTGAAGCCCGTGCATGTCTCTGTTCATAATGCTATTTTATGCCTCGTGTGTAATATCCCTTTTGTTCCCCTGCAGTCGCATCCCTGTTCTCACAGGGGCTTTAGATGCAAAGGAACATTTAGTCAAAGCTTCAGGAGAAAGGAAAAAAAAAAATAAAAGGTCTTCCTCAAAAATAAAACCCCAAAACAGCCGCAATGATTTCAAACTGCGAGACAGCAACCTGATACTGGCAGAGCCTGGAATTTTCTCTGCTGCGAGATCTGAGGCAGAGATTTAATCAGGACTAGGGGCAGCTATCAGAGCAGGCTGTCATGCCTAGAAAACCTCAAATTATGCGCTAATTATCCACCTACACTGCCAGGGAATAAATAACTAATGACTTCAGTTTACTGTGCTAAAGATAATTCCAGTTGTAACAAGTTTCCCGGCTGTGGATTTTTTTCACGATGTGTTGGAGGTGCCATAATTAACAGTGTTTTTGTTCAGAAGTGACTGGGTGGGCTTTGAGTCCCAAAGCTTGAGGTGGTCACCTCGGAGGCGGTGACTCTTGGTCATTGCCTACTTCCTGAAAGGGCTGTGTGATGATGTGTGGCCAGATATCTGCTCTTCTCTACTCTGCTTTCTTGCTGTGTAGCATTGTGTTTAATCACAGGAAATGAGAACAATTTCAGGGGAACAGGCTTTGTCCTTTGTCCTCACCTTGTCCTTGCAAACGAAGGAAAATGCTGACAAGAAGATCCTTTTTGAGTCAAGGCGTTAGAAGTATTGTTCAGAGCTGTAAATTTCTGGAGCTGTGATCAAACTAGATTATGCTAATGCATGTAAGTGAAAAATAATCATATAATCATAGAATGTTTTACGTTGGAAGGGACCTTAAAGACCTGCCATGGGCAGGGACACATCCCACCAGCCCAGGTTGCTCCAAGCCCCGTCCAACCTGGCCTTGAACACCTCCAGGGATGGGGCAGCCACAGCTGCTCTGGACAAAGAATGCCAAAAAATGTTTTAAAAGGATGGATTTATCCCTCAGACCATCTTAGAACAATGGTCTGTAGAAAAAAAAACAACCAACAACAGACATTTTGGCTCCAAAGGGCTTTCGTTTCTGAGAAGAGGCTTTGACCCTGTATCCTTCAAGTGTGCTCAGTTTTTACTACCTGTGACGCTAGCATCTCGTATAGCCTTATTTGTACATTGCAATAATACCTGGAGGAAATAAGAGACTCTTCCCTTGTTGAAGCCAGCTGACCCTCATTCATATGCCTATTGCAATTTTTAGTAGTAATTCCATTTTCCATAAAAATACCGTTTTCAATGGTAAACATGGTAAAAATGGTTTTAAAATGTTTTTTTTAAAGTTGTAAAAATACTGTTTTTAATTGCCATTCTCCTCCATCAAATAAAGTCAGTGCTCAGTGCCTAGAAAGCAGTGAAGTCATCTGGGAAGTGGCTGCCACACTTGCGCAGTGAAGAGGAAGGCGCACAGCCTGGATTCTTTGCCTAGTTATTCCTGCTGCATTAATAAACTGTGCTACCCTCCCGTGTTCCCTTGTGAAACCCTGAAGCAGATCTCATTAGCTGGCACCTTCCACCAGTCAAAGACAAAGGTTAAATCCCAGAATGGATGTGTGGGCCCATATGAAATTAAACCTGACCCTTTGCAGTCTGTGCAGTAAGCCTTGTCCGTGGAGGCCTGGGGGAAGGGAACAGCAGCGTTATCCCCTTGTTCCTGAGGACCAGAAGAGTTCTTGGTACTGGCTCAGCAATCTCTCTTGGTGAGCTGATGGCAGCTTTGTAATCAACTCTAATTGCATACTCAGTCTGAGCTTGGGAGCTCTTTATTTTTTAATAATACCTTCCTGTTTACAAATACACTTGAGGTAGCATATTGCTGCAGAATGTTGATTTGCTTGTGTAAGTAATCACTTTCTTCTTCTGAGACTGCAAACTAAACCTAAGTCAGGATTAGCATGTCCAAAGATGATTTTTAATTAAATAATTGAGATGTCTCAGGTGAGATGAATTTAGTCTCTCATTGTCTCTTTAGCTTTAAATGGAGACTTGTTTGCAGAGGATTTGAAAAGGGAGTGGATAAAGGTAGTTGTGCTGTTATAGCTTTGTGTGGATGCTGAGATTGATTTTTGGTTTTTTTGTTTTGTTAATGTTTATAAGAATTGGTCTGAGTGTTTAGAATGTCATTAAAAATAGATTTGGACCAAAGTTTTTTAAAATTGAAAAGCTTACAAGCTTTTAACTTTAAAAAAAAAATAGGATGTTGAAGCTAAACATATAAGTCTCATAGAAAAATGCAGCGCTTTTTTTGGGAGGGGGAAAAAAAATCCAGACCAAAGCATCACCAACTTAAGTCTTTCAGAACTATAGAAAAAGGAAGTCAGACTGGAATGTCCAATAAAAATGACACACATCTATAAAATGTCTTTGTATCCTTGAATCTGCTTTTTTTTTCCTTTAGCAGGAGAAAGCATCTGCAAAATTTCCCTTATTTGTTGGGTATGTAGAGATTTTTGTTCTTCAACAAAATGATCTTGGCAGTACTTCTGAAAGGAGCTACTAGTTGTGTGTATATATATGCTTTATATTTGGATAGGAAACTTAATGATTGAACAGTTTGTGTGAAGAAGTTACCACTTACATGTTTTGAAAAATATTTTACGTGAGACCTGCACCTTTCTCTTTGAACTCTAAGCACACCCTGTGCTGCCTTGTGCCCTTGTGTGGCTCTAATTACATTAAAGCTCAGCTGAACAGTCTGTATTGGTAACGTTAGTACTACTGGTGCCTGTCAGTGATGGTGGCCTTTGGCTTTTATCAGAGAAGGTCCCTTGACCTCAGTCAGAATCTTATTGATGGTGGCATACATCCAAAGATAGCAAATGTGAGTGAAAGTAGGAAAAAAAAAAAAAGCTATTAGTTCAGCTGGGATGTACATCTTCTATCTGGTATTAAGGACAAGAACGCTAATGAGAAGCAAAGTACCATTGCATTCCTGTGTACCAGAAAGCTGTGGCAAAGCAGCTGGTAGGCAGGGACTGCAAAGAAGAGAAGATGTAGCTTTAATTTTACGTACATGGAGGATAAGCAAGGAATGAACCAAAGAGACTTGAAGTGCATTCTTTTTTGCTCCTTAACTGAGAAAAGAGCAAGATGGGACTACCTTCTTGTTTTCAGCAGTTCTTAGGCCTCCAACAGAGGAGACAGATAAGCTGTCAGAAGTGAAGCTTGAAGGCATAAACCTCAAGCACATCATGTTGTGACTGCTGCGCTTAAATGAATAGACTGCATTTAGTTGCTTGCCTGAAGACTGAGGGGAAGATGCCTTAGTTTGTCCAGCAGTAAAATATTTCCACAGGGGCAAAATGCATTGCCTGAAGAGCCTGCATTGCATTATGCAACTGTTGTTCATCTAGAAAGCCCAGGTTTCCATGGATTTACCCGTTACTGAATCTCCAGCCTTATCTGGAATGGTTGTTTCTGTAGGGTAATTTATGCAGCTCAGGATTTTGTTGCCTTAGCTGTACTGAGATGAGTACATGATGAATCTAAATGGCCTCCATCTCTTGCATAACAATGTAGTCTTTCCTTATTTCAACATCAAAGTATAGTGTTTCTCCATACTGATATGAGTGGAACAGCCACTCATCAAAATCATTTTTCTTTTTGGTTTAATTAAAAGAGAGACTGAAGTCTATCCTTCGTTATCTTTCTTGCAGCTTTCAATATAAGAAGCCGTTCTATATGGGATTCTATACAGGCCACTAAGAGTTATGTGAGATTATTTGTGCTTTGTGTGTAAATGTGATGTGCTTCTCCTCGGGCCCAAAGGCAAAAGGCTGAAAGCAGTCAGAATCGTGGAGGTGCGAGCCCGAGGGACCATGGTGTGATCAGTGTGGCCCAGCTGGCTTTACGGGTATGCAGAAATTAGACTTTGCTCTGCATCACGTTTTTCTCTCTCTTTTTTTTTTTTTTTTTAAGGCATTTGAAATGAGAGTTTGTTTGCTTGCTTCTTTTTAAAAGTAGAAAAAGTAGCAGTTTTTCCATTCTAGGAGTTCTGTGTTTGTTTTGCTCAAGTACAAGGGCTGCTGGCTTTAAGGGAAAGTATGAAAAGAACTGTGAAATTAATTAAATTGACACTTCAAGAAAATACCTATATTGTTGCAATCCTCAAAGCAGCATAAAGCAAAGTTTGCCAAATGTTATTTTTCATGAGTAAAGGAAACCTAGAGGTTTTGCTAAACTCTGAAACTCGGGGGTTTGGTTTGATACAGATTTTGAGGGAGGGAGCGTTTGTTGAACTACATGCAGCTTGGACATATTTCTCCTTTCCTGTAGCTGTCAAATAATGAACTGCTCCTGGATGGCATTTTTATTAATGAATTATCATTAAGATTTGAATTCAAAATCTGACATAGCTTGTTTGATTGATTTCTTTTGAAAAGTACAGAGCATGCTATGAAACCCATACAAACCAATTCTAGTTCTTTAAGGATCCCAGGCATTATTAATTAAATATGAAAGATATTTACCCCTTATAAAAAAAAAACCCTCTGTTTAGGTGTTTTCATCTCCTTTCCTAGATCTTCCTTCCCCCTGTTTTTAATTTGGAATAATTAGCTGAAGCTGGTGGATTTTGTTACACTAGGAATAAATCTATCTGGATTTGAGGAAGAAGGGAAGTAGGGAAAGAATGATAAATAGTTGGTAAGCAGATTAATGTATCTAAGAAAGACTGACTATTCTTAACTTGCGAGTCATGGTTTAGATGTGTTTTTTTCTTTAACACTAGATATTCAACATTGTGATCTTCTCCTACATAAGCAGTCTTAACAGTGAAATTTAGAGGTCTCTACTGTGCTCTTGCTTAGGGGCAAACAATATCTGCTGGATGAAACTTGCTCCCGTGCAGAGGAAATAATGCAAGAGTTCAGACCTCCAAAACAGGGCAGTAGAAGCAGATGGGTTTTAACACTGGCCTTGTGTGCAGGGGTGAACTTTATCCATAGTTCATATATTTGGAGACCTGGATTTGTCCTATAAAGTAATGAGAAAAATGGCCCACATGGGAAAACATTATTGATTGCTTCCTCTGCCCTACGGTGATAAATATTGCATGGCTATCTGCTCATCCTTTCAATTAGAGGAACAATCCAATATCCATTTTGGTTTTCTACACTGTGCCAGTATGACAAGCTCTTTTCTAGTCTTCACAGCAAGCAAAATCCAGAGAGGTTTCTTCTGAATGCTGGATGACAAATAAGAGAGTAATGCCTTCTGCAGGAAATCTCTTGTGTTTGGCTGTTGTATATACTGCTATGATTTTCTTTTTAATTTGATAGTGGAGAACCTTTTAAAGCCATTAATGTAGGGCATAATTTTATACCTTGAATGTGTCCTCACCATTAGGATCCCCAGCTCCTGAAAAATGTGAGCTATGAACACTTGGAAATGTTTATTTTGTCTGCTTGCATGTTTGCAAGCAAAGCTGCAAAAATCCTCACCTGCAGACATGGTCTCTTAGAGCTTTTCAGAAATATATCGACAGAACAAAAGCAAAACTCATACTTCCAGACCCCAGTTCTAAACTGCAAGTAGGTTTTTTCCTTTAGAAAAATCTAAAGGATCCTGATTATCTCAATGAGCAAAATCAATACAATTAAAGTTGGGGTTTTTTTTCTCTAGAATATAGGCTGGCTGGTTAATCTTAAACCAAATACTTATTTCTTCCAGAAAGTCCCTCTGTAATTCCACAGATTGGTATTAACAATCCCGATTTTATACTTTAACAATATGCCTTAAAATTTCTCCATAAGCTTCAAGGTGTGGAAATAAAACAACTGAAAATAAATAGGGCACCAACAGGTTTTTGTTGAAACCCACCATCTCAGGATTTCACTGCTAGCTATGCTGTGTTTGAACTGGGCTTGTAAATTTTCACTAGTGGGGTCCTTTGGGGAAGGGACCTGTTTGACCTCTGGGTGGCCCGGCTTTGACACCCAGCTGTGACCCTCATATATTTTCCTTTTATTCTTCCATCTCCTGAGTTGCGCCACATGTTATTTTGCCATTCTGGCTAGGCCCTTAATACCATCCGTATTGATCTCTAGGAACTAAATGTTAGATGTGGTCCACATGTCACAGGGATCTAGCACTTCTCCACTCGCTGGTTAGCTCAGGTGAACAACAGGCTCTCCTAACAGAGCTGGGGAAGAGCGTGATAGCAGCACACTGTTTCTGTGCCCTGTTCTTTCCCTAGGAGAAAAAAAAATTAATGTATGTGAATGACCAAACCCTATACAAAGAACTTAAAGAGAGTTTGAATACTGTGAAATAGGTGTTGGTTGATGGAAGGCTACTGAGGAATCATGGGGAGGTGGTACGGTTTATATCCACGTATGGCAGATAGTTATTCACCCAGAGCCCACTGTACTTCACTGTGGTCTGTTTGCACTGGTCCAGCTGATGACAGCTGATTTATTTCTTGCAAATCAGCCCAAGGAGAAAAGAGCCCAAAATGTATTTGATGCATCAATCTTCCTTTATGCACCTCATTATAGCAGAATTTTAATAAAACAGAAATATTCGGAGTCCCTTTCCCCACTGTTATAAATTGGCTGGTTTGGAGGTACTGATTTACTGCAGCTGTGACTGCAGCCCCTTCATGAAATACAGCAGTTGATAGAAACTAAGCATACATTGCACTGCTATAGCTGATCATTTTTTCAGCAACTGCACGCTGTGTTCTAATTTCATGTCCGCTCTTCCGCTTTTGTTTATGCCATGAGACTGGGGCTGAAGTTACCGGATCCAGTCTGAGCTCCTGTAGAAAACTACTGCATAACCTTTGTCCTGCTATTTTTTTCCCAATATATGTCAATAGTAAAGTGGGGGTAATGCATATACTTTGTTAAGCGATTTCAAGACTTTGGAATAAAAATGTAAAAGCTAAAAAAAAAAAATCCACATAAAATGCTGTGTTATGCACTTCTGGAGGCTGGGGGGAACCTTATGCCGTATATTCATTATACATATGTTCTTTCATTCAGTAATTAGAATACAAATATCCAGAGATAATAGCAGGGGAAATATTTCAGATATGTTAAATCCCGATGTGTTGTTTGATAAGGACAAGGACTCAGCATTGCCAGATGAGTTTTTAACAGCAAACTATCATTTTGGGAAATGTGAGTTGAAAGAGAGGACTGTAGTTTTAATCTTGGGTTAGTTGTATATTCTTATCTTGTTGAGAGTTTGTAAGGAAGAAAATATTGTGCTTCACTTTTATGCCATGGAAAAATACATAATTGAGAATCTTAAAAATTAATTTGATATCAGTAACATAAATATTTCTTTTCTCCTGAAACTGTTCTGCAGAGTATACCATTACTGAGCAAAACCTCTGTTCTGGATCTTGCAGCTCTGATCTGTTCTTCATTTTATTTTGGAATTGTTCTAAAAAAGGTAGCACAGGTGCTATTAAAGAACTCATTGCTCAATCTAGTTAGGTTTGGTGTTTTTCTTTTTCTTTCAAGGTCTGAGGTTCATTATGCAACTCTCTTTTAATCATTATGTTTATAATTATTAAACTATGAAGGTGTAGCTGAAAGAATTTGAGGATTTTTTTTTTCTTTTGGTGTTACTTTTTGGGGTGCTTCAAGTGTTTCATTCCATTTTGTTTGCAGTCCTTGTGGTATCCGGTAAATAATGGAACAAATCTGCCTCATAAAATGCTGAAGAGGTACTGGTGCCAAAGGCTAAAATCACTGCAAAATTTTCTTGAGGTGAAAAATTGGATTATTTAATTTAAATTAATGCACCTAATGCTTGTCATACAGACCCTTGCCAAAATTCAGCATAATCACTTAATGTACAAGATGTGTGTGAGACAGAGGACCTGATTATTAAGTAAGAATTTGTAACTTCAAAGTCTTCAATATTTTTCGGGCATACTACTTGTGCATGAATAAACCTTATTTTGAGAAGAGATTCTTTAAGTTGTGGCTTTGAATGTCATTGACATCAGTTTAAAACTAATAAAAGAAATGCAGAGAATATTATCCTCTGAAATGTTCTTCTATTTCCTTATAATTAAAGGTTCTGGATTAAACAGGCAATAAGGGGCATAAATGAAAACCTGCTTTAAGCCAGCAAGAATATACCAGTTGAATATCTCTGCTCTTAGTAACACTCTGGAAAAAAGAAGGAAAAAAAAAAGGTAATAAACTGAGCTATGGGTCATGTATACCTATCAACAGTGTGTTGAAGGGCAGAGCTGAAGTGATGGATGGATAAATCTAGGATTTTTCCACTCTAAAGAATTGTGTTAATTAAATGATATATCATCATATTTAACCAAAATATGTGGAAGTGATTATATTCAGACAGTCTGTCAGCTTGTCAGTCATTCCCAAGGTGGTTATTCCAAGACACTGGGTTTCTTTACCTAAGCTCTATTCCTAAGAGAAAAGGACAGAAGGAATATGAAGAGCTAGAAGCAGAGAAAGACTTAGAGGAAAAAAAATAAGGAGTCTATATTCATGAGAGCAAAAGATTGGACCTTGCCTTCACCTTTGGCAATAACCGGTTAGGCTCCAAACTGCCTATTTAGTGGTTGGCTACCTTTATTTACTACTTCCATCAATAAAGGATTTGCAGTCATTGGTTTGTTTGTTTAAACTGTTCTGAGCAAGTGTTTAGGAAAGATTAGGACCAGGATATATGTATGATTATTTCTCTGAGTAATCAAACTTTGCACACTTGTTCCAATGGAGAGCTGTTCCCAGTTCTCCAAATCCACGCGTCATTGTCATCATATGCTACTCAAATAGTAGAGTTTGGGCTGTATCCTTTCCCACTGCCATAGCAGCAGCACACTGGACCATAAGCACACGCATGTCTGTAGCAGTACATCAAAAGCAGTCCTTGACTATCGTGTTGCCTGTTGCCTTTGCAGTTCTAAACAGCAAGAAGCATTTATAGTTAATAATTGTATTTTATAGTAACACTAGCAGTTACAAAGACAGACTGTTTCTCCAATACTGCCAATGCTGTTCCATCTAGTGAGAATGTATTGCCATAGCAACCAATGGCATTAGTTTTTTTTTTTTAAAGTAATTAAACTCTCTAAGTCAATTTGCCCGTACTTGTCAGATTAGGAAATAGAATGTTGTTTATTGCTTTCTACTGAAGCAGCGAGGTAGCTAGAAGGGCCAGCAGAATTGGTGCTACCTGAGGAGATATCAACTCTGCAAGCCTTTTTGTTAATAAATTATTCTTTTTCTAATATGTGGCAGGTGTAGGAAGGTTCAGTGATGACTTAGGAATGCTTGCATTCCAACTGGATCGGTAAGGTTCTTGCTAGATGGGGACATATGGTTAAATATGCAGACTTTGCTTTGTGACTAGGTGAAAATACAAAAGACCAGGATGCTCAGATGCTGTTGAGACGTGTATAGGTGAGCACGATATGAAAAACAGCATCTTTGCCAGAACTGTTAGTGGAATGAGAGTGACAGCCCTCATTTAAGCTCTGCTTTGGTGCTCTCAGATTAATTTACCAGCCCTTATATGCTGTAGAACATGAAGTCTGTTTCCAAACACATAATGCCCTAAGAAATTAATAGAGGGAAGGGACCAAGCCTGGTCAACAACTCTTGCAAAACACGTGGATCTGAAAAGTACCCAGTTTCTTTTTCTATAGCATGATGCACAAAAATTGTTGGCTGCTCAGAGCGTTCTCTGCTCAGAGCCAGCTCTGGGGATACCCAGATCATATGGGCCAGCCGCACAGCGGGATGGAAGAGAGAGGCCCCTTTCATGCCATCTTTGATTTCGCTTGCATTTCCTGAAGTCACTTGATGCTTTTCCTCATCCCTGCCAAGACACATCTTAAAAACTATGGCTGTCAGCCATCAGATCCTAAGAAGTTTATTTTAGCTACACTCAGCTTGTGCCCTTTAGCTCAAAAGAGAATGAGTCTCGGTCAGAAAAAGGAGGAAAGAGCCTCTTAAGTGTTTTCATTTTTAACTGAGAGAAGCCTCTGCTTGAGCATCAGAGACTGAAGCAACAACCCAAGAAGCTACAGAAAGTTTAAGAAATTCATTTTTTATTGGTCCTGCTCTTTGCTATTCCATTGAACTAATATGAAAGAAGGTATAAAGAGATCTTTGTAGAATATTTGATATCTTGTTTTCTCTAGTATAACAGAAGATGCATACAAATAACTTTTATATGCTTGATGGCTGAAATTGGAAACAAATTTTATTTTAGATTTGCCTGGATGCCGGATTTCAGTTTTTCATACCAAAATGGTGTTGGAGACAAGTAGTCTTGGTTTAGAAGAAATTCTGTCATTATGATTTCTTACTTATTAAAAATTACAAAGCCTGAGTAGTGTTCCTGAAAGTGCAAATTTTTCCTGCTACCTAAGGAATAACTTTAACCTGTCCAAATTTGGTGGCAATTTTTTTTCAGTGAATTTAAGTTAGGAAAAAAATCCTATTGTATTTGGGGAAATTGAAGGGACAAGGGAGGAGCCTAAAAATACACTTCTGAATTTGTCATGTTTGCATTGAATTCCTATCGTATCGTATGTCTGAAGGCTTATTTGTATGTCCCCAGCCTACACCAGCTATTTCCTGTCTCTCTCTTCACGTATGCTGATACACAGTGCATGGTGGGGATCTTTCCAGTATTTATTGTCTTTAGACTGGCCTCTGTCCTGAGGGGCTCTCTGGGCATCTCACTGGAAACCACTAGAAATGTGTGAAAGCGTAATTAGATCAATCTGCTCAATGCAGGTGCCTTTTTAATTTACTGTTGTGAATATGGAGCATTTTCGTGATGATGCTCCCTCTGACAAATCAGAGTTTACAAATTGTCTTCAAAGCGTGTGTTTGCTGGCTTCCTGAGCAGACGATTAATGAAGCAGGAGAGTAGCCTGCCACCACGTTTTATTTTCTTCCTTCCCTCAACAGCCTGGTTAGCTGATAAGAAAGCAAGAGGGCATTTGTCATATAGGCTTCTGTTTCCCAAAGTGAAGAAGCTCACCTCTACACTTGCTCAAAACCTTCGGGGAGGTAGGGGTGGGGGGAAGGTTCTGCAACAGTTGTCATGCTTACACTTGTGGCAAGATTGGAAGAGGGATTTGGCACCCTCAAAACATCTTTGTATATCCCTCAGCTATTAAAATGAGGAAAGTTATAAGAAGAAAGCAGCAATGATAGGCATTACACGTATAAAAGGACGCAAATCAGGAGGAGTGAAATATAGTGTAATTTGAAAGCAATGAGGAAAACGCTGAGAAATATATCACACCTATGCTCGTGGTGTTAGGAAGGCACAGAACGTGAACTCAGAACGTGAACTCAGTGTACTTCCATGGAAAGGCTACAGTAATGGATTCCAATCTTGCCTGAGAGCAATTTTTAAGATAAGTACAAAGGAGAGTTTGGAGTATTGATTTTTTTTAAAGACAATAAATTGGTGTGAGTTGTTAAAAATTAGTGCTGCCTGGAACAGTTCACATTAAATCAGTGCACAGGTAAAGAGGAGCAGGTTCAAGGGGGAGTATATCAGGATTGAATTTTGGATCTTGGAATCACTACTCAGTAGGGTCACTCCTTCTTCCATTCAGTTCCTTTTCCCCTGCCTCCTTCATTGTAGTAACCCCTGTGGATAGAGCTCCAATTAATAAAACTTACCTTTATGTATGCATTATAATAATACAAAGGCTCAAGGGGCACACAATCCCTTCATGCATGAGCAAATTTAAAACTCATGGTTCTCCTGGGATGCTTGCTGGGAAATAGAGAAAGGGGATAAAGGGCATTCTAACATTTCTGCTGAATGATGGCTACTCTTTGCAAAGTGCTCTGAAGCTTGTTAGATTCTGAACATTTATGGGAAGCTTATTGCTATTAGATCCTGTGAAACGACTGTAATTAAGAATGCTGGTCCTTTTTACATGGAAGATCTGCACTGCGTGTTAAATCATTTCCTTGGAAGAGCCTAGGAGAAATTAGAAATGTGATCGGTACAATAAGAGCAAATGACCAGACATATTTAAATTGCCAATATCTTTTTATGGAAAACACTGTGAATGCCAGGTTTGAATGCACATATACACTGTCCCATGTTTTATCCTTGGGACACAACTGCATGCTAATGGTTACTGTAATTAATAATTCTGATTTTTTATTATTTGGTCTGTTGTGTGCCTAGAAGGTTTGGGCCCATCATAGCTTGTGCTGTACAGAGCATTTATAGAAAGGCAGCTGCTCAAAAAACCTGTTAAAATCCATAAGGGATGTAATGACAGAGTCAGTTAAAGAGATTGGGCGAGGGGAAGTCAATAGCCCAGTAATGCAATCGTGGCAGAGTTATAATTGGTGACCAGAACACTCCAGCTTCCTAACCATTGCCAAGTGGTCTTCAGCGTGCCAAAAAGAACAACTGTAAGCCAAGATTTGAACAATAACTTAAGTGGTGTTGGAGGATTTTTATGAGTGCGCCTACCACACATGCATATTCAATGCAAGTTGTTGTCCATTAACCAGATTTAATAATGCTTTGCAGAACTGAGGTTTTCATTAGCAGTCACCTTTGAGTGCTAAAAGGGACAAATGACAGGATGAGCACATTAAATAGAGAGACTTTTACAATGCGTCCTTCTGAATGTAGAATATAGTAACTTCCAACTTATATTTCTCCTAGAGTGAGCACAGCCAAGTAATGTCTCATGCCTGGGAGCAACCCAAGGAGCACAAGTTGCTTACTCATGATGCTGAATGTCTGACTACACGGAAATCCTCTTGTGCCAGAAGAGAGACCTGTCATCATGTATCACTAAATACCTATTTGACTAAGGCAGGTTCACAACAGATAGAATGAAGTAGCTACCTGAAGACTTTTCACTTTGATCTAAAACCTTGCTCATGAACAAGGCATCGGTTCTTCATTTGTAATCACATGGTGAGGGAGAAGCTAGCCACAGATTCAGGGTCCAATTTTTATTTTGTTCTATAATGTTTCATCCAGCTTTGGATGAATTTATTTATAAAAGTCCCAAGTGAGACTGAGGGGGTATTTCTGCTTGGTTTTACAACCTAACTTCATGAAAGATTTTTGTCTCAATGATTTTGAGAAAAAGAGCTTATATAAGGTCTCCCTTCCCAATCCCAAAACATTCCTAGAAAGGCAGGGTCATTCCTTAGTGGCTAAATGTACAAGTTTGCTTTTAGCAATACCAGATAAATTCCCATAGGGGCAAATTTAATTAAACTGACAATCTTGCTAAGTCGTGTAGTTAGTAGCTAGTAGATAAATAAAATTAACTCAGGCTTATTTGTTATTTGTTCTCAGTCTTTAATCACCCAATAGTAATTCCATAATTGAATTAACTTACTTAACCATTCTAATGCAAATTGACTGGCTTATAGTTCTTCAGTGTGTAAATTATTGCAAATCAGGTACCCGTGATATCAACATTATTCACTTGCAGTTAATTTATCTTCATAATAATTGAGCTAGTTTTTATTTATTCCAGAACTGGATGTCTTTTTATTTGTGAAGGTTGAAAATTAAAACCTTGGATGGCTTCATAAAAATAAACTTTCTACTTTGTTTTCTTTTCTTTTTTTAATCTAAAAAAAAATTCAGACAAGAAGAAAGAGAATCCAGGAAGGATACAGATCGTAGCAGCAGGCCAGCTTCCACTGCAGTTCTAATAAAGTGCAAACAAGCGAACTGTGACAAGAACATTGCTAAATATCTGAGAAGGAAAATAAGAGTCCCTATCAAAGCATACAGTCTATTAAGAACTCCTCTTTAATGGTTAAAGAGAATAGGACTTGCCTACAAAGAGGAATTGTCCTCAATAAGACGGCATTTTAATTAGAAAAACTACTTATGATTTAACAGAGTATTTTAGAAAACTTGTGTGCTGCTTGAAAAATATGTTTATCTCACTTCTAAAACACTAACCAGGAAGAATTTACGAGAGAAACTGTATGTAGAGAAGTCAATAACTGCACATAGCAAACACTCTGTCATGAGTGTAAAGTCAGTAAGGCAGGAGTTAACGTCAAACAGAAGGTCAACTTCTTTGCTAATTAGAACAAAGTAATTGCACAGGCTAGGAGTACCAGGGATTTTGATCTGAAACAGGTGAAAATGCAGCTTCTCATAATTGATGGCTAATTAACTGCACTCAGCATTTGGTAAACAGGTGCCCTTAGCCATACAAAAAGCAGTGGTGGAGGGCTGGTGCTGTTGCTGCTGCTTGGTTTTCAGGACTGTTGAGAGCTTAGAGAAGCCTTTTGAAATTGTAGGGAAAGGTAATTTATTTTTGTTCAGCTCTTGTACTTAAGAGTGCTCTTGACTTTGTCTCACAGAAGTAAAATAACATAATATGAAGTACTTCTTAGAATGAAAAAATTGAAGGTTGCTGACTGCTTTTGAGGGAACTTTGTCACCTGCTCAGAGGGGTGAATTATAGTTCTAATATAGGGAAAGTTGTACTGATAAATGAGTTCATATGGGCTATAACCATTTTATGTTCTCTTATAATTATTTTGCCTAGTCTTTTGCTTTTTATTGGTTTGCATTTGTAATTCATATTAATATGCAAATATTAATCTGTGTGTTTGATTATGGGGTATCTATCTATAGACACATGAGGAATCAAACCTGATCTATTCTATAAGGATCACTAAGTCTTATGATAAAACAAGTCTAATTTGATAGAAGGCTAAGGTTTATTTTCAATTATGACAGCAAAGTACAGATGCTCTTAATGTTTTGTTTGAGTCAAAGTAATAGGTAATTTCTGATGTGAAATCAAAGCCTCAAGTCAAAGTTAAGATACCAGGATGGGAGGTACAGGGTATTTCTGTGCTGCAGTATGCTCTAAGAGTTATATCTAGTTATGGGGTACACTTTGATGCATGGGTATTGTATGTGATCATTGTCATATGGAGCCTTTCAGAAAAACAATAGTGAGAAGCTTTGTAGACTCCAGGGTCCGTTGTCTGTGTAGTATCTTATTTTCACTACCTTACAGGCTCCACAAAAGCTTGCCTGCAGGTTGGTGTAACTAAGAGGAGTCAGATCTCTCTTAAAAGAATTAAGCAGAAATTGCTTTCAGTATTTCTGGAATAATATTCAGTTGAATTTCCTTGTTAGGAGACCGTAGCTTAACATCTTCCTTCCTTTATACTCTTATAGTTACATGCTGTAACTTTCTCCTAAGTGGCTTGGACACAACAACTTGAGGCTGTAGAGCACAAACCCATCAGTCTGCCAGTTGGCTGACTGGTAGAGGTGGACCACTGATGTGAGATCACATGGTGTTTCCTTGCTGGAATGACTCAGAATCTTCTTAGCTTGCTCCTGCTCTTTCTTGGGTGTCTGAATTCATAACAGACTTTTCCCTAACAAAAATGTCTGTCATACAATTGCTTAGTTACACTTGTCTCTACTAAGTCTACAATGAGTAATCCAATAGAAGCTTGGAATGGGATAGCGAATGCTTCTGCAGTTATTAGCTGTATTTATAATACCCTTACTTTTTAACTTTCAGAGTTAAAATATGTTCGTTTCTGGCATTTTTTTAACAGTGACAAATAAATACCAGGCACAGTGGGAGCTCAGAGCACAAAGTGGCTTACTTGAAAGAGTTTTACCCAAGGTTAGAAATTAAGGTTACCATCGAAGGCAGCTAATTGGATTGCAGGGCTTGTTTCCTGTTTAAGAAACATCAGATGTGCAAATTCTTCTGTTGTTATGTTTGTCACGTACTAACAATTAAAGCTTTTACCTGGAAACACCAGACAATCGTATGCATATAAAAGGGAAAGAGGGGAAATCTTTCTTTTTGCGATATACTGGAGAGAAAATGATGGCTGATACCTGATTAGGGTAACAAATGTGCAGGAGCTGTAAAACTCTCTTCTACTTCGCCTGGATATTCTAAATGAAGGGTTTAATTTGAAAACGTTACAAATCTGGCTGGACTCTAACTCTCACTAACCTCTGGCTCCTTGAGTTTCCGCTAATGAGATACTATTTATCAAACTCTACAATGAGCTATAGTTTCTTTAAAATGGTTCTGCTGGCAATATAATTATTTGATTCTAAGACTGTTGCCTTTGCAATCTCTGATCATTAGAATTATCCTCTTGTCAGTTGCTTTCACTTTGTAGTTAAAATATAATTTCAGTCTTGGAAATGGATATGTGTTGGCTTAGCCCAGAATGCCCTAACCAACAATTCCTTGAACGCAAGCTCTTTTTCATCCTATATGGGAATGAAAAATATCTCAAATATATTATATTCCTATGATCTGTCTAGGCAGGGAATTTTTTGAAGATGTTCGTGCTGTGACCTTACTTGAAAGTACCAGCAACTTGTAAAGTGGGATGATGGGGAGTGGGTGTTAAGCATCTCCCAGAAATGTGGGATTTTAGTTAGATATTTTCTTCTATTTTTTCAGCGTATCTGTAATGTAGTGAAGATCAGCGTGCTGTAGCACTGGGAATTTTCTGTTAGTAAGATACAGCAGAAAGCTATCTTTTCAACCATTAGGGAATGAGGCTCTCAACCAGCCTTATACTACCTGCAGTGGGGCAAACAAACTTGTAAGCTGTGCTAATGAATGAGATGTTGTGTTTGCAACAATAGCACAGGCTTAGACTTGATTCAGGAGGCTGCCTCAGTATAGCTGTTTCATCCCTCTTGTTTAGCCCCATTCTACCTACAGTGTGAGGCAAGCAGAAAGGTGAAGGGGGTCAGTGAAGCCCTGGCAGCTGTTACTGAAGAGGGTATATTAGGGCCTGACCTGATATTTGTGCTCCACACTCATGTTCATGAGAACTTAGCCAGGTGCCGTAAGCTTGGAGTGTCACAGCTGCTGTTTTCCTGCATGGGAGTGGGAAAATAGTGTGTGGTTTCTCCTGGTGTTGCATGGGATTGCCCTGTTAGACCACGGCGTGTCTTGTGGTTTCACATGTCTTTCATGCTTTATTGTGAAATGGTGGAGATGAGGGAAAGCATCAGTATTTTATAGCAACAGAAGAACTAGCAACTACGAAAAGAAAGAAATTACTCATCTCTTATCACATGTGATCATTGACCATGAGTTTTGTCTCTGCAGTTGAGCTAGGCTGATAAACAACCCTGCCTTTCATCCCTGTCAATGCAAAAAAATCAAATTCTTTTGGAGTGGAGGGACTTGATATCTTCAAGTACCACAGCCTGTTTTGCAATGAATGTTTCACTGTGACCTTATCACCAATGACCCTGAAGTATTTTTTGTCATTTATGTAGCCTGAACTGTGGGCAGATTTTCTAAAAAAAAAAAAAAAAAACAAAAAAAAAAAACCCAAAAAAAAAAACCAAAACAAACAAACAAAAAAAAACCAACAAAACCACAAAAAAAAACCCCACCAAACACAAAATCACAACCTCATGCTGATCAAGCCAGAACGATTTAGGGAGCTGCTGTCTCTCACTCTTTGTTGTTATCTTTCAGCTGAAGATTATAGGTTATGGGTGAGCTGTTTGGCTATTTCGCTTTATGCTCAGCTATGGTAGTTTTGGTCTCTGAAGCTATTCAGTGGCATTTCTTTTTATTTCAGCGACATCACCATCTCTGCAAATTGGAATTGTTGGGAATATCCATGAAGGGGCATACTCCTGGCATCACTGGCATCTTGTGAGAGGCTGATCCCCAGAGTAAAAGGCAAGCTGCTGGAGTTCAGTGCAATTTGGAAGGAAGTGGGTAAGCAAATGGAGGTCAGAGTTGTCTGATCTTTCTGCATTGTGTCTATAGGCAAAAATATCTATTCAAGGATAGAAGAGGTTTGAAACTCTTACACTGAGAAATGCATGTTGTTGCAAGTTTAGTATCCCCTTGTTAACTATCTTCGCACTTTACTTTCCTCAGTAATAATATGTGTGATGCTAATGGTGATATCATGCATTATTTGTGACTGTAGCTTAGCGTAATTGAGAATAATGATAACGTAATAATGGTGATGGTCTAGTGCTGCAGCTCTGTCTGTAGGCAGTGGAAGTAGGATGGTAATTCCTTGTCAGTTAATGAAAAAAAAAAAAAGTTGTTTGCGATCTACAAAGGGAATGGTAAAGAGTCTAGGAAAACAATTGTAAAAACCTCCTGAAAAATCTGATACAATATGTTTAGGATCTGCCAAATATGTTTTTGGGAACAGTAAAGACAGTTGTATTTAACCAAGCATTAGCATGATCTGTGAAAACAGATGTTCTCCCTCAAGGACAATGATGAAGCATTAATTACAGGTAGAGATGAGTTGAAACAAAGACTGGAAACCTGCTGCTACTGGAGCCTTTTTTTGGTAGAGCTGATTTATTGTAGTTAACTGTAGAATACAAGTTCTAATGAAGATGAACCTTGAAACCAGGCAGGTAAGTGTATTGTTCTATGGCCCAACATGATACATTCAATTTGCATCATGTTGGAAATTACGCTTGATATGAATTGCAGTTGTAATGAGCAGTTTGCCCTGCGATTTCAATGAGAGCACCTGATGGTGATAACTGCCTTACAACTGCCAAGGACACTTACCCCTATTTAGAGCAAATGACTTCCTGGACCGCATCAGTTACAGCATGATGGAGGTGCAGTGTGCCTAAATGAAAACGAATAAATTCAAGTAGGTGATTAAATGTTGCTGTCTGTGGTAACTGTAAAGCAGAAGAATTGCCTTAACTAAGACAGAATAGGTCAATTTTTTGTTGGGTTTTCCTAGTCCCAAAAAGGCAGTTGATAGAGAATACTCGCTCCTGTAAATTTAAGTGCTGGAAGTAGTGAGCAGTGTGTGTGTATAAATGAACACTGAAAGGTGGCACTCAACGCAGAGTAACTACAACTTTCAGGTAACCAAGGCAAGATATGAAAATGTAGAAAATAAGAATTAGTCTTTAAAAACTTTTCATCTCTTTGATTAGTGTATGATCTCAAAATCTCACTGTTGCTGATGTAGTTCACATTTAAAACAATTGCTAATTTGCTTAATTGCATGCTTGAGCTAATATTATCTCTCTAGAAAGTACAACTGAAAGTCTGAGTTTTCTTCTGTACTGCTGTTGTTCTACCTGGCACAGTGCTGTGATACTCAGACGTGAGTGTTATTTTGGACCTCAAAACCAGCATAGCTGCGTTAATGCACCATTCTGCCAGTACTGAGGCATCCCGTAGTGCAGTTATCAGGCCTGGGTGTAATGCTGTGCTAATGCAGACATATTACTTCCCTGTCACAGGGACCGTGTTTTGTCACATAGCTGTACATACACAAAAAGCTGACTTTTTTAATTGTCTGACAGCCTCATTGTTTAATGCAAACGATATTTTTTTAAAAAACATGTTAACAAAGGAAGTTGAAGACCCTGCAAAAGAAATAAATAAAGTATGTTATATCCGTTGGGTCCCAAGAAATGTGGACCGGCTGGGAGCTTCATGTGATTAAGGATGATCATGCAGAGTCAAAACAGCACAGAGTTAATCTTTTTCCTATTCTTAAAAAAAAACCTAATGGAAATGAAATGGAACAGAAAACAGTAATTAGAAATGAAGTTATATCTTAGAGGAAGGAGGGAAAAATAAAATTGTTCTGAAAGCAGAGCAGATATAGGAAGACAATAGCAGTACTTATTTCTTCAGTTATTAGTGCAGTTAGGGCAAGGGGTAAAGAAGCATAAATAAGAATAATAATAGCTGGTTGAGAGTCTTTACAGAATTCCATTCTTGTCTCTTATACTTACCACATTCATCTAATTAAGTTATTTAATATTCAAATCAAGCCAGAATACAGAAACAGTTAGACATGTCAAAATAATTTCATTTATTTTTTAATCTTTGAGAAGTGTTTCCCTCCCTCACTTGTTTTTTTTTTCAGGAATACTTGGTTTCTGCATACCTTATGTATTTGAGAAATATCCATCCATATTTGCCAACTGATTTAATTCTGAAATAAAATCATGGAGCAGTTCTTTCTTGGAATCAACTTGCTTTTATAGGTATGAAGGTCAGAAAGTATTCTCAAGAATTTCTCAGTTATGAAGTCATCTTTCCCAGGGAAAACTGAGGTCCTCTAGGGACAGGTGTGGATGAAGTTTGATCACACCAGTAGGTGATCTGGTGTGCTAAACTATGTAACTAGCAGCAAAGTGTTAAAGGCTTAAGAAATACAGGCATTGATCATGCAACTGGAACTATTGGCAAAGCTGATTGCAAGGGGAGAAGGGTCATGTATTGATCAGATTATAATGAAGATTGAATGTGAAGAAACTGGGAAAGTAATAACCTGTTCTTAAACAGAATAGATAGTTCTGGTGTGAAGGGAAGAGAATTAGATGCTGCTTAAAAGATTGAAATTTCCTGTGTTCTGGGATTCAAGACAGTTCAGTATATCGTAGTTCTCCCACTGGCATTGGAGGACACTTATGCAGCGAGCTTTCTAGATCATACCTGTGATATCTCTAAGGGTACTTAAAATTCTTCTACCATAAGTGCTCTGCCTCCTCAAAGCCTGTGTGGTTCGGGCTGCAATACAAGATTGCGTATGAATTGCATTACCTGGCAGAACTAAAACCTGAACTACCTTGCTATGGAAAACCCTTCAAAGCCACTAGGAATAACAATGACCCCAATATAAAAGTGCATGCTTTTCTTTTAATGGCAAGCATTTAGGTGAATTTCAGGCTGATCTGTTTTCTCAGAGAGAATTGGTTGAACTTGTATTCAAACAAAACTTTCTCCTGAAAAGGCAAAAACTGCTATTCTCCCAATCAGCAGCTCTGACAGATGACAGGTGTACTGAATCTTCCCTGCCAATAGTACAAACCTATTGATTGATTTCCGAGTGGTTGAAAATGGATTAATGTTATTTCAACTCCCAGTGGGTTTTTCACAGGAATTTCTGAGACAAGCTCAACTCAGTACTACAGTAGCTGTCTGGTCTCTGATTGTAGTCCATGTGTGCTCCTATTGCATCAGAGCTTAGTCTTCATATGGTTTTAGAAAAAGGAAGAATACCAATGGAACCACTGCTACCCCTCTTTTAAAGTCCCTGGGTGAGATTATGCCTAACTTGCTTGCTAGAGACAAAAGCTGAGGAAAAAAATCAAGAGTAACTTTAAATATCATTTTTAACTTCTAGCAATACAGCTCACAAATGCACATAAACAGGTCTCTGGGCTACACTTGGGCATGTGTGTTTTATAGTCCTTTCTCTCTTTCAAGCTGCTCCTGTGTAATTGTGTACTGATTGTACCAGGTCACAGTTCTATTTGAGACAGGCTGGAATCCCTTTTTGCCAGGGACTCTTACAAGATGCCAAGATCCCGGGGGGAATTTTAGAATTCATTACAACAGGTTAAGACAAGAAGACTGAGGGAGGTAGGAAAAGAATAATTGAAGATGACAGTTGTCAGATAGAATAGTTTACATGCCTGCACATCTGCGTTGATGTACTGTTGTGTATTCCTCAAATAAAAGCTGACACTGCAACAACAGATTGGTCATTCCTAGAGATAAACAATAGTCCTTGGTTGATTAGCTGTCAAGAAAACGCTGTTCTCTTCCAAAGGTTTTTGATGAGTATTTACGCTTCACAAAATAGGATTATGGAATCAGGTTTGGCTATCATCTTTAACTTTTCCTATGGAGAAAGCGAGAGATAATCTACCTCTAAAATAGCCTCAGCCCTGGGGGAACAACATTCACTTCCTCCTTTCATTCATTTTCTTTGCTGTTTCCTGGATAAATATAAACCTTCATTTAAGTTGTAAACACATTACTGATGATGAAACTGATTTTTTTTTTTTTCAGTTGACACGTCTGTGAATCTTATAGCTATATCTGTTGACTGTCAGCCAACTGCAAGGGTTACTTTAGTTGTCACAGCAAGTTATTCCTGATTTAGGACTGCCAGTTATGTTTTGTGAGATGTGCAATTTGGATGGAAGCAAGATAGTAAGGCTTTAGATGACAGCAGCCAAAAGCTGGAACATAAGCTCTTTTTTTAAGTAAACAAGGATAGTTCTTCCTAGAATGTCTTGTTTCAGAGAGTGGTATTCCCTACGGGATGAGGTGTCCAGCCACTGCTCAAAAGATAGATTTACTCCCAACTCTGCCATTTCCATTGCAAATGGAGGCAGATGGTACAATGGTGTTTCTGTACCATATGTTCTTTGTTTGCTCAATTGGTTCTTCCTTTGTCTGTTTTTGTAATTCTGCACTGGTTTCTCCACCTGCTCATTTGTGAAAGATGAATGGTCTCTTTGCTGAATCTTGTCTGTTGTTTTTACTTTGGTTCCTCTGACCGTACTTTTAAATGTCACTTTCTTGGAATTGTCAAGCAGTGACTTCTTGAGCATTTGAGTCAAAAAGACATGACTGAAGCGGCATAAGGTGTTAAGGATGCATAGGCCAAGCAGTTGCAGCATAGTCCTTTCAGGTTTCTGAATAGTACATCTTTTCACTTTTGCTGGTTTAATTCCAGTGACTTTGCTGTAAGTGTTCTCAGTTTGTCACTTGTTAATGTGATAGATTGAAAAGAATTGATTGTAATTGTTTTGGGTAGTTGCTTGGGCTTTGCCACTATAAGTTGAGTCTTCCCAACTCGGGCATCATTTAGAAAAAATTGTATGTTCCATAAAAATTTTTATTAAAGCTTTATTCCACAGCTGGAAGACAGAATTACCATTCTAAGATAACTGACAGGCATAGTGCTAAATCAACATGACACTGTCAGGATACAGAGATAAATTTAGTCAAAATAGGCTGTTAGTACTAAAACACTCCCTTCTATTCTATAACACAAAGTAATGCATATTCCTAATCGTGTTGAGTGAGCTCTTGAGCAAGAAATTTCTTTTAAAATTCCAATTAGAATACATTGTTGCTAATAAAGACGCCCTGTTTTATCCTGTAGCTGACAAGCAACAGAGACATAATTTATTAGTATAATGGAAGCAAGCCCCTAAGAGCAGCATGTTTCTGGTGGTCTGTAAGATTCCCTAGTGCCCCTTTATTTCTTCTTTTCTGTTATGTGATATTAATAAACTCCTGCAGTCCTGCCACAAGCAAGTAATTCCTAATCATCTCGTTGATTTAAACAGAAAAGCATGTGTGAGAATTAGCTGAGGAATATGTGTAAAAACTGAATCAGTTTTCCATGTCCAGTGGCTTCTCTCCAGCACTGGGAGTATCAGCTGCTTCGGTACCTGCAGCCCTTGCAGCAGTGCAGTGACTGCAGAAATTAAACTTCTCTGAGCTCTGTTTGTTAGGGGTTGGCTGCTGGTCTGTAACAGGATTAAATATCTTTACCAGTTTTCAGTTGCTCTAATCACTGCTAGATTTGGACTTGGGCATTCTTCTGGCTGGCATATCCTTGTTATTGACCATGTCCTGCTGCTAGTAGTATTTGATGAAGTACTTGTCTCTGTCTCGCAAACATCTCCCTTTTGGCTTTGTTCTGTGTCCTCATGCAGGCATAAAAAGGTCATGTTAGCAAACCTTTCCAAATGCAGTCAGAGCTGGCTGCTAGAAATGTGCTTTCTGTCTCTGGCAAGCTGTAGGCAACCAGAGAGATGAACCAGCAAAGAGAAATTGAGTAAAGCAAGTAACTGACTGGCCATGAATCTCCTTTTTCCTTCAGTTTACTTAGGTGCATGACAGATGCTTACCTACAAAGATTTATGAGTAGGTTTATTTAGAAAGATTTGATCTGGCATTTGAACCGCGTTCAGAATTAGGAACACTTCAGAGGATAAGTTGATGAATAGGCCTATTTGTTGAGCCAGGTAGGCTGAAAAGTAGTTTTAAGGTGCCAAAGATTCATCTAGAAAAAGGAGCTACTAATGTAAGAGAGAAATACCTATTTGAGCTGGAGAACAATGTTGGCACAAAACTAAATCATGTATAAAGTGTCTCTGGATAAATTTAGTTTAGAATTTGAAGACTTACTGTTATATCATGGTTTAAATTGAATGTTTGTTTAACAGGCTTTTTGACAAAACTGAATTTTAGAGAAAGATGGCTGAAATAAGTCCTATGTGACACACCAAGGAACAGGCTGCTGTTCTTTCAAGGAAGTCCTCTGCAACTTGCAGGACTGTCTCAAAACTCAGTGGAAGGTGCTGTTAAAACCAAAACTTTAAAGAAAAACAGTTGAGAGTACTGATGACATCAACACTGATATCTCCTAGTAAACCCTATAATTTGACCAAATGATGTTTGTGTTGAGACAAACATTACTTCCTCTACAGTTCTGAGATCTTCAAGATTTGTTTATTCTATTGAACAAAAATTGTATCTCTTTAAACTTATAAATCAAAACCTGATATTTGCTGAACTTCCTTCCCACTCTAAAAAAAGCACTTTTATTAATTTCAACCATTTCCAAGTATCTCAGTTTTTCACTTTCGTATTGTCAAAACTAATGTGATATCATGTCTTTCCAAATTTCCGGTGTATGTTAAAATGGGCTTTCTAGTAATTACAAAACTCTAACTGGAGACTTTTATGGTAAAGAAAACCTTTTCTCTGAAAAAAACCAGTTTTCCACATTTTTCCATTTGGGGATGCAGACATGAAAAGTGTCAAGAAACTGCCACACAGTTCTCCCTACAGACACATGAATGAAAACCAATGGAGAAAATTAACCTGGTTTTATCAACCCTTATGTACAGTGCGCAAGGTTAGGGCAAGCATTTTCCAAAGGAGAATTCTTCACTGAGGTTTGTTTTTCTAGCCTTCATCCATTACCCCAAAAGACAAGGAACAAATAAAGTCTGAGATATAAATATCAAAATAATGTCAAGAGGATGTTCTTGCAAAGCAATCCAAGGGAGGCTTTAATACTTTCCATATAGATGATTTTGTATGTTGATTAATCCATATCACTTCACTCACAGATGTGCAGCGATTCCATCAGATGCTTTATTGCCTACAGAGGGAGTTGCAGTTAGAGTTCACCTGTCGTCTTTTCAAAATTTATTTAAAGAGGGAAAACAACAACACTTCCCCAATGAGCTGCAAACATTGAAGTTGGTTCTGCATTCCCTGTCATTATAGGGAGTAGTCAGTCCCCTACCAGTCATTAGCATCCTTTAAGCACAATGACACTGTCTCATGTTTTCTTAAGAAACTTTCTTTTCCAAGATACCAATACTGAATGGGCTGTGGGAATGAGTGCCACTCTTGCTGGAAAGCAGATTTCCTGCAGACCAGAAGCTGGGGTAAGAGGCAAGTTTAAATGCAGGTGGGGAGGGGAAAGAGCACAGAGCAGGGAAGTTTGCAGTGGGAGGGAGGATGAAAATGTAGAAGCAGCAGGAAGGACCTCTACAATTTGGTATAGGTCTTCTGGATCACATGCTGCTCTGCACTGATCAATAAAACAACGGAAGTTGTGCACAACTGTAAAACCAGAAGACAGATGCTCAGGGTAAGAATGGAGTTTGTTAGAGCCATCCGTATTCACTTAGTGAAGAACTGATTAAGTTCGTGTTGAAGAGGTTTGAGGCTATCCCAGGATGATGTTCATCTTCTGTAGAACAAGAAGGTCTAAAATAATTCTTATTGTTTTGCAAAAAAAAAAAATCAAGGATTCAACTCCTTGTAACCTGTTGTACTTCTGTTGTAGAGAGTAGCCCAGATGCCATTTGTAGGAAGTTTAGCTCCTTGAGCAGCCCAAAATTGTTTTCCGCTCTGCCTTGCTACAGCTGTACACACAGATCTTGCCGAGTAGAAAGTCAGAGGGGTTCCTTCTGAGGAACTGTGGGGTTATCTGAGAAGTTGCTATGGACTTGAGGATTGATAACTGGCTGAGAAGGAAAAAAGCCCTAGAAATTAATATTGCTAGCCTAAGCGTCCATAGTATGGCTGCCATGCTAAACTTGTATGTTTATGACTTTCACTGTTCTCCTAATTTCTGAAACAAGTGACTTTTATAAGAGTAATTGTCATTAAGGTGAATATGGCATCTTCCTTTATAAGCTCTTTTCAGAAGATTTGGTTCTTTATGTAGGATGAGCACCTCTGGCTGATGGTTTCCACTAGAACAAAACGACCAGCTTGTTGGTGGGTGATCCCATTCCAGAAAGAAATAGCCACAGATGATTACACTGAAGTGGGGGAGAAACAATGCATGGTTCCCTGACACCTGTGGGTGGATAACCCAGAGAACTTGATATTTCAGAAGTAATAAAAACAAATTTTCTTTTTCTCAGCTGAATCTTTCTCCATGCTTCTATAGCTGTTTTGTTTTGCCTTATCAGAGATCAGCCATTCCTTGTAGGTAGAGAAAACAAGGTTTTCTTGTTCACAAATAATTTTCTTGCCATGAAGTTTCTAATGACCTCAAGTGGTCAAAGGCTTGATTTATATTCTGTAAGACTGCTTACCCCAAAGCTAACTTCAGAATTAAAATAATTATAAATGAAGAACTATGGAACAAAGGCAAAATATCAGGTGAGAAGGAGAAAAGGGCAGTATGAAAAAATTGTGTGAGAATAAATGGCTTGTCATAGATATAAATAAGAAGAAATTATTCTTTTCTCGCAGTATGGCGAGGAATCACTGGAGCTGCAGATATTCATGTTCCTTGTTCTCACCTAAGGATTTATGTGAATGTGGGTATACATATGTATGCACGCAGCTAAATTTATAGACTGCCTTCCTATGGAAATTGGAGGATTAAATGATAGTTGCTCCAGTTGAAGTAGTGTTTGGCTGTGAATTGGTCATGCATCCAGTCTGTTTGCTTTGGTTGGTGTTGATTCCTTTCCTCCGTCACCCCCATCTCCATCTATGAGCTCACTTGTACCCGCCCTTTAGTTTAAATAGTAATGTCTTGAGAAAACACAAATTGGCCAAGTTTCTTGCTATAGGACATGATGTTTTCAGACCAACTTGTTCACAGTGCAGTCTCTCAAATGGTCTGGCTGGCACAACTGATGGTCAGGAGCGGGAAGGGGAGGCAGGAATCCTGAGGGGGGAGTTGCTACCCCAGGCTTCATTCCTCCCGCAGCACAACATGTTTATTCCTGGTCCTGACAGTTATATGGCATAACACGGTCAGAAGTTGCTCTTACTTTTCACATTTCCGCCTTATATTACAACAGCATCAGCATTTGTGCCATAGATGTAGGAAAGTCATATATATGGCACTATAAAGTGCAGTTGCCTTAAGTTCCTCTGAGTGCGCTCCCGTGGTAATAAAAGGAAGGGAGCTAATTATTTCAGTCTGATTTGGGGTGAATCCTGAGCTCTGCCACTATTTTTACTTTGTGTTTTACTCCACTGATGTCTGTCTTCTTTTGGGACTGTGGCACCTCATCCATGCAGCGTTACTTCCCCAAGTGCATCCTCTTCCCATCATTTTCTGATGTACCTGTGATTATGGCAGGGAAACAGGCCACAGAACCACACAAGGCTGCTTGGAGTCGTGCCCTTAGTAATAGTTCAAGGCATGCCCAGAAGTGCATTGCTGTCATCTAGTGATGAACAATGACGGGTTTGCCAGTTGCAAATTAATTGTATGGATCACAAGCATAGCTCATGCAGCTGTTACCAGGTTTACCAGCCAAATCTGTTATGAAAAGAGCAGTAGTGAGTGCTCTAACAGATGCTTGGGTCTGGATTGTGGCCAGTCCTGCAAGAAAAAAGCCCACCAACCTTTCCTCTCCTGTGATCTTTCCAGTTGGAAAGGAGTCTACAAGAGTGCCTGGGGGAAAAGAGGGAAGAGACCTCATTACCACGATTCACAGCTTCACTTACGCACAAGCCATCAGAACTTGCAGTGGCTGAGCAGCGTCATGGGAGGCTGCAAAAGACATTGGGGGGGTTCTACTGCATATGGTAAGGCAGCAACTGTACTTAAATACCGGCCTGCCAAACAAGGGAATGAAGAATATGGGCTGTTTCTTTGCCTATTTGAACAGCAGCTAGTACATACCAGGAACAATGTCATAGAGCATTAACAAGAACCTGTGGGAATTATTTGTGGACGTTGCAATTGCCAGCTTGTGCCTCCATCTAGTCAGTACGTCCTGGGAGTATCTTGGCCTGTAACACAGTACTCCAGAAGAAAATTCCTTCATGTGCTAGGACGAGGAATAACCTGTGCTGCCTCTTCCTTGCCTTAAAGCTTTTGTCTTAATGTCTAGTCACAAAAAAAAAAAATGGCTAAAGACCAGAAAGTGGAGATTTAGTGGCCCTTTGAAGCATTAGGGTCATTTGCGCTATTACATAACTGTCTGCCCACTCCCTCTTCAACTTTGACAGTTTCAGCCTTAATGAGCATCCAGTGGCCAATGAATTTCTACGCCTAATTATATGCTGTCAGACAAAGTGCCTGCATGTAGGTTTTTTTTAAATTTTTGTGAATCTGCCATCTTGCAGCTCTGATTAATGTTGGCTCCCACCACTAGCTATAGGATTGATGTATGCCAGCTGAAGCCTTAAATACAGAGGAGTCTCTTTTATTCTCCCCTGCATATCCAGTTTTTGGAAATACAGTTATGATTATACTATCCATGGGCTTTCAGGCAAAAGCCAACCTGTCCTGGATCCTAACTGCAGGGAAAACACACGGCACCTTCAGATTTATGGCAGTAAAACCTTTGTTCCATAGACATCAACAGTGTAATACAAATCACATCCAGGAGCACTAGAAAAGCTTTTCCTTGATTAATATTCTGATGTCTGCTGGCGTTCTGTTTGACAGGGGGATTATCCTTTTGTGATTGTAGACTTATAGCTCTTCCTTGTCTATTAGTGCTGCATCCCAGGGTGGTGGGAAGAGAACTGTATCAGTTCTTTCATCTTTCCTGCTAGTGTTGTTGATTATCATTTTTATAGGCGCCCTCTGAGATTTGCCTTGTGTGGAAGGTCACCCTCACAAAGAAATGTGAAGAAAAACCTGGTGAGATTCTAATGCTGAGCGAGGTCCTGGTTGGTCACCAGCTGCTTTTTCCTCTTTGTTTTTACTTCTCGACATATCAAAGGAGAGGTTGGCATTTTTCATGGTCCCTCCCATTCTCTGTGATAATATATAATTTTCATGTTCACTGAGAAAATGCGGGTGTGTTTCTCCTCAATTAGTAGATGTTGAGATCATGCTCTGCATGATTAAATCTATCCACCTAATCCATGCACCAAAGTCTTAAAAATGAGCCCTTACAACAAGTGCTGAATGTTACTAGGATTTTAAGACTGTAGCATTTTCTGCTTTTTGACCCATGGCTCAAATGATTGGTTGCGAGTCCAGATTGCAATAAATTGTTTCTTAAGACTAAATTAGGGTTTTTTTCTTTTTACAACCCAATTATTTATGTCAAGTCTAAATACTGGCTCTATGAAATAGCTTTCAGTGCATTCTGCTGGGTTGTCCATTGTTCATTTTAAAGATACCTTGCAGTTTCCAGGTTTCTTATTTTCATCTTTTTTTTTAATTTCATAGCTGACAGTATCTCCTAACCGTGTAATTTCAACTGCACGCTAGCTTCCAGGGATTAGATCTATAGGTCGGGAGTGGAGATTGAAGGAGGGGATTGATTGTAGAACAGCTATATAAAAATAAATTTTAAAAAGCTACAAACATAAATCTGTCAGAGGAGAAAATAATAATCTTCTTCCATCTTCTTGTGTGGAATCTCATGTTCTTTATTGCAATGAACAAAATATGCTCTGCTTCAAGGTCTTCTATTTGATAACTTATCCTCTGTATGGTGTTATCCCTTTTATCTTGTCTAAGCATTCTTTTTATTCCCTGTTTTTTGAGTAGTACATCAAGTTCTCTTGTTTGTTCAACATGAAGACCTCAGTGTGTCCCCTTGATCATTTTTAAAATTTCTTCTGCTGCATTTTAATGGACACTAGTACCTGTCTGCTGAAAATATCTTCCCTGTGATAAAATGATTTGGGGCAGTGTAAAAGGAAGAGATAGAATGTCTTGTCTAATCCACTTCCCTTTTTTATCTTTAATTATTGAGTTTGAGCAAGAAAAGGTTGATATTACTTAAGATAACTGTTGCAATGACAGCCTTCTATGGTATGTGAGGAAGCCAAGTATCCACAGCGTACAACAAATTCTGAAAAAAAAACAGGTCAGTAGTGGTGAAGCTATGTACATGCCTTAAAGAATTGTTACAACAAATCACCAAATACAACTTTGATCCTGCAGAAAACTCTGATGTTCTGAAACTTTTTCCTATCACAGATCAAGATGTCACGATGGAAACTTATGCTGATTTTGAAAACTTTGTAACCAATTTTTTGAAAATGTGGTTTTCATCAGGGCTCTATGCAAGCAAAAGTTTTGTGTTTCAAAATGACTATATTGTTTATTTGACAAGACCCAAACATTTTCTTGTCTTTTCCCGTATAAAAAATTCTATCCTTTAAAAAATATTACAAGCTAGATGGAAAAACTTAATTTTATTTGTGGTCAACTTAATATTTGAGCATATTGATGATACTGGTCCATAGAAACATGATAGTGTGTTTTATTTCAGGATTCCTTTCAGTGAGAGACAATACATAAATATAAGACAAAGCTTATGGTTCGTGTTTACAGAATCTCAGCTCTATAGGAAGGAGAACAGCATGCTTCCATATGTTGTTGATTTAGACAAGATATCTAACAGGGACTCAAGTCACTAACTATTTATCTGGAGATATGTGCTATCGACTTGAAGTTCCAGGTATAGCTGCTTGTGAGTTCATCAAATGACAATCACATGCCATTCAAGTCTCTTTATTTTTACAGTGTGACAGGGTTTAACATTTCATAAGAACTTCCCTGATTTGAATTTTTTTTAGATCACCAAATGAAATAATATCTTTGCACTTGTTCATACCCTGGAATTTTTTTAAAAGATGAAATCATGAATGTCAATTGAAATTTTTTTCATTAAAAAAGCAAATGTTTCATTCTCATTTTAATGATTGTGAGTGGGCTTTGAAAAATATATTATAAGACTTCAAATGAAAAGTAATTTTGTAAAAAGATAAAAAGGTTCTGTGCTGGAACCTTCAAAATTGGCATTCAAGGTTGACATCTGTGTCTGTATCTAGCTTCAACGAGAAGAGGTGAGGACAAAAGCAAGAGCTATGAGAAGTCTTGAGAAAATTGCACCATCCAAGTAAATAATAGGATCAGAGGACAGAAAACTTAATTCTTTGAGGTCTGGAAGGGGAGAGAACTTTTCAACTGAAACTTGAAAAGAAAGGTTAAAAAAATGAAACATGCAGCAGAAGATAAGAGTATTGCCCTGAAAGTTTGGTACTAAATGAAGGATGATAGTGTGGAAAATGGAGAAGTGGTGACACGGCATGACACTGAGTGGAGAAGCCACTCCAAAGCTTTTGGAAGTAAAGCAATTTCAAGCTTTGGCTCTTGGTAAAATAGGAAGCCAATATGTGTGATGTGATGGCTGTGTTGCGTAGGAGCAAGAAGATAAGGCTTAAATCTTTGAGGAAATTTTCTCTGGAGCACTCGTTGCAGGTGAATTCATCTCAGCCAGCTGCTTTAATATCTGCTATAAACTACACTTCTCGCTAATCAGCCTTTTCTGTCCCAGGGCACTCCGTGTTTACAGAATGTTTAACCTCTTCAAGGTGAAAAGCAGGAAGCAGGGTGGGAGGCGTAATCTAGCAATGAAGATGTGCTGCCTCAGCACATGAGAGAAAGCATCTAAATAAATTGAAACCTTTCTTTGTTGTTTTCAGAAGTTTCCCATATTGATCCCTTCTGTTTAGCAGTAGGTACCTACGCAGCTCTGTGGGAAGCCCCAATCAATAGCTCAGTGCAATAGCCTGACAGTTATTTACTCATCAGCTCATTAGGGTGGGGAGAGTAGATTACACTTCTCATAATTTCACTATTGACTGGCACAATGCATTATGGCTTCGTTGTTGTTTTAAACAACCTCATAATGAAGATGCCTGAAGGGCGGGGTGAAAACCCACAACCTTTTATAATGAAATTCTTGTAAAAGCAGAAGAGATTCATTCATGGCAATACAAAAAACTTCAGCCTTGATAAAGTACAAGCAGGAGAAGGGAGGAGCAGTGGCAGCTCAGCCCTGGGTAAAAAGAAGTTCCTAATTTGCGTTAATGAGATGGACGGGACTGGAGCTGGTTATGCCAGCCAGAATCCCTTGCTGTGGTGAGTGCTCACCCAATGCTATTGACTGAGGTGGGAAGAAGTGAATTGAGTTTGACGTCAATGGTGGTGTGGCACTGACTAGCAGACTTGTACAGACACTTGCCCTAGAAGGGCTCCAGCATGGCAAAGGTACTTTAAGGAGCGTTACTAAGGAAATGTGTTACTTGCGGTCTCTGAGTTTTACAAACTGCTGGTGACGATAAAAAAAAGTGAACAAGACCATTTTCACTTCCCAGGAGTGTCCCACTATTATGATCTCCCAAGAGTGGATACCAAGAACTTTTCCTAGCTTTTGGATGAATTTCCTTCAGTTCAAGTGAACTTGAAAGGCCCAAGAGCTGAAGAAGAAATCCAAATAATTTTAAAATTGGGAATATACAGTTTTATTTTAAAAGTTGAACTAGTTGATAAATAATAGGGGACTTCTTCCTTTCCCTTCAAGCCTTTGAGACACTGCAGCCTGCCTGGACAGCTTTGGTTTAGCTTTAAGTGAACACAAGTCATTCGGCCACTAAAGGGGTAGCTGAATAAAATTCTCTGCTTGTGTTCTACTAGTTAATTGGAAAAAATAACACCTTCTGGAATTAAACTGTATTTCCATCGTGCCATTTTTCAGGGAAGCTGACAAATTTTTACTGGAATTTTGTCACGTTCTGCCCATGTAGAATTTGGGGAGGACTGGTAGATGTGCCTTTTGTGGGTGAACATGTCCTCATCAATTGTCAAGTATAAGTGGTGGTGTAGCAGAATCACTTTCCCAGAAACAGTATGATTCCTTCATTAATTCATGATCTGAGAAGGAAAGTTCCTACATCAGCTTTGACGTCTCTAGTTCTGACATGCAAGTTGTTAGCAAAGGAACAGAACTTGGTACAAGTAAAACCCATAATGTGATATTTCCAAGGCTACCAACAATGAATTTGCTCCAAGCGTTGAACTTTCGGTCTAAGATAGATTAATGATCTATAAAGTTAGAACCCTTATCTGCAGAGTCTTGTTCACCTCCCTGCCACCCTTGTGACACAAAACATGTAAGCAAGGGCTGCATCCAGGTAGAAACCATGGGATTTATGCATGCATTTACATGTTCCATGGAATAGGAGCCTTATTCCTCTGCTGAGCCAGCTTAGGCAGATCTATTAACCGGGGCTGAAGTTTTCTTGATTGCTTGCCAAGTTGCTGCTTTTTCAATCACCTATAGGGAGTGTTTTTATCATTTTGTACCTTTGACATGAGGCATTTATATTTGAGACTGACTCTTCTTGATTTGATATGATCTTGCATTTTTTAATTTGCTTTCTATATAAGTCCTTTTGGGATTCAGCAAGTACATCATCTTCTGGGGAGTGACTGGAATGTTGGATCCAGACACTTCTAAATCTTTTGTGAAGCAAAGCATCCAAGAAGCTTAAAAACTAATTTATGAGAGCCATTCAGAAAAGGAAAAGTGTCAAGAGAAGTGTTCAGCCCTTGCATTGATTTTCTGTAGCTGCTTGTGTTCTGAACTGGTGCTTATATTCATTGCCTGAAAAACTGTCTCCTTTGCAACTCTCCTCCAAGGATGTATTTAGTATTTTTGATTATAGGCTTATAAAATCTTTTTCTCTTCTGTTTTTCATTGCCAGGAAAGAACCAATTTTCCTGTTGTAAGAACTAAATGGCACTAAGGGCTTTTTGTAAAGGCATTAACTACAAGGTTTACTCACTGGATATTGTGAAATATTGAGGTTGGCTGATTATTGCTTGTCTCAAATGTGATCTTCCAAAATTAGACAGTAAGCTACATAAATGGGCAGGTTTGTTGCTAAAACACTTGAAATTGACCCAGCAAAAAGAAGCTGTCAGTGGAAACTTTTCCATTAGTTTCAGTAGACCCTCATCAGGCCCCTGCAATAAAGCAGCACTTCTGAAAGGTGATACTTCAGGAGCAGGTGCAACCCCTTTGTGGAGAACTGGCTGGCAAAGTTTAATAAATATAGTTAATCCGTGGTATATTTATACAACCACATCTGTAAAGCAGCATTGTTTCCATTCAGAGCCATTGCATGCAGGAGTTGTCTACTGATGCACTATGTTCTTCTGATATTTAAAAAAAAAAAAAAAAATCCAAAGTTCTGTAGCTTCCCAAGGGGAGAATGTGGTGGCATGTTGTCTTAGCAGACAGTTTTATTTTTCAGTAAAGTCAGTCCTGTGTCAGAGTATGTGAGCAGTAACACAGCTATTACAAGGTTGCTACATTACAGTAATATTGCAAGCAGCTGTGGAAATACTGGATTCAGCAAGGTCTGTGGTGATCAATTAGCACTGACCAATAAAACATTATTTCCCAGACTTGCACAGCTCCCTGCAGCGGTTAGAGCATGGCTGACTCTGCCTCCACTGCCACTCTCTGCATAGCCTACCCCATTTCAATTAACTGGGGGATAAAAGGCTGACAGTTTTGTTTTGTACAAAGAGAGGCAGTGAGAACCTTTAAAATGCAGGCAACTTCAGGTTAAACATTGAGTCACGTTTTAGCACCTAAAAGGGGGCCAAGTTTACTCTCTAGTACTGAATTTAAATGGAGAGAGGTTTGGTTTTGCTGCTGAGATGTGTGGCTATGGCTTCTGCTTGCTGGGCTTTCTAGTTTCATTGGGGCCCAGGGAAAACAGCAGCATTGCGGGTGTTTCTGTGGGATAAAATGCATGGAAAAGACTTAACAGAACACTGTGCTAATGAATGACTGTGTCTAATAGCTGTGTCTATCATTTCTGCTTGTTCTCCTTTAACACTTTGAAATGCAAAACGTTGCTCTTCAGAGAGCCCTTCAGGAGTGTCCTGATTGACACCGCAGAATAAAAGCCAAATTCTTGGACTAGTGGCATCCTAGCAGTGAAGCTGAGGAGGCACAATCATTGGTTAATAAATCATAAGCCTATTTTATGAGTCCTGTCCTAACTATTCTTGCCAAAGCTTGTTTAAGGCAAACAGAGCTTGAAAAGTAAACAAAAGCGGTAAGCAGAGTTACATCTTTTGGAGAATACGTGAAGGGAATGATTGAGAGCATGAGGTAAAGGAGCAACTGCAGGGCTGACAGCAGCATGACTGTGTTTCTGTGTGGTTTCATCACCCTGTTGTACCTTGTTGATTTTTGAGAAACAATCTCTCTTCCTACTTCCCTTTTCTATTTTTTTGGGGTGCTCTCCTTCCCTCTTCCAACAATTAAATGGAAATCGATGCCTGGAGCTTGCGGCTCAGCTGCTCCGCTTAGGAAAAGTAATATTCACTGGTGAGAAAAGAAGCACGTAAGTACAGCAGCCTTCAGCTGAAGAGTCCTGTCTGGTGGACAGGACACTGGTCTCTGTGCCACTTTCTCACTGATCATCTTTACTTCTTTTCCTTATTTAGTCCAGCATGAACATTAGTTTAAACGAATATAATGTAATACTTTCTAGGGGAAATGTCTTGTGAGCTTCTATGCCATCACAAATACAGTAGTTTTTCTGGGAAAGCTTCACAATTTAAGATCATCTTTGGGAGAATCAGACACTTCAATTTTTCATGGGTTCTTTATCACTCCTCTGGATACAAATATGAGACAGAATGATTGTATATGCTCCAGGGTAAAATAATAGAAAATGCCTGGAAAAATTAAATTAGCCAGATAATTACAGCCAGCTTGTCTGGAATGCCACTGGATGCACACAATCATCTTAACATAGTCCTTTGGAGGAATACATGGTAGAATTGTGCCACAGAAACTGGGCTAAGTGGTGGTGAACAAAAAGCAGAAGGGCACCAGAGAAGAAGAGTATTAACCAAGAAGGGTGAACCTCTCACCAGCAGCCAAGAGCTGGCTGCTTTTGCTGGATGCGTTCACCTAAGTATGTAGGACCTGCAAGATCTGTTTAGAGGTGGAGTGAATTAAACTAAACATCTAATCCAAATGTTGCTGCACTGCGTGTCTATACTCAGACTGGCTGTGTAGTGGTAGCTTATGGGAACCTACAGCCGTACATTCAACTCCACTGGTGGCAATACCTGTCAAGTTCAGTTTACGAGATGGAGTTCCGACCATCTGTTTTATCCTGGGATAAGGAATCTCTGTAGCAAATGTGATCATATTCTTAAGAACCTTTGATAAATTCCTTTTCATAGGTTATTTCTGTCATTTTCCCTTAAATACCATTATTTGAAATAAAGTGCTAATTTAGCACCAGTCAGCTGGACAAATGAATTGGTCAAGCAGTTGGGTTTTCAATAATTTTTTCAAAAATCCTCTCTGTGACGTGCTGCAAAGCAGATAAACAACAAGTTGCATTCCTCGTGGAGACCGTATGAAAGGAAATATAAATACATGTACGCTTCCTTTTGCCGTGGATGTACAAATCTAATGCTTGCAGCGTCAAAGTGCTTGAATTGTTCCCAATCTGCCCATGAAATTGGAAGGAGTTAGTTCATTTCCATGCCCTTTAAAAGTGGTTGATAATCACATTCACTAGAGGTCCACAACTCTGTTGCACTTATCATTGTGTGCAGTCTCTAAAGAAATTATTTCTATTAGCCCTTTAAAGGAGAGGCAGACAAAGTTAGACAGCATGCTGATCAAATGGGCCACACTTGCTCCAATGCTTTTTCCCTGAAGCAAATGTTATCTCTTTATTATCATCTCTCAGCTTTGAAAAAAGAGCTCAACTTTCCCAACTGGACCTCGATTTGTAACTTGTCTTCTGGAGTCTCAGCAATTTAGATAAAAATCCTAGTGAGACACTGAGAATAGGATAGAGACAGCTTTGTGAATACACTGTATTTAACCATTCTGCTACAAGTTGTTTACTACCTCAGGGAAAAATGTTTTGGTTTAAACCAGGATTGCTCTGAGTCCTTTGGATAAATACAGTCCAAAAAGAAGGTGTCTTGTAACTAAAATTCATTTGTCCTTGCATAACTTGGCATCAGTTTATCTAAATAGATTTGAAAAAGCCAGCACAAATGTGGAGGTCTTGGTACCCCTTTAAAGGTCTTTTGAAAGCTGCTGAAACTGAATGAAGACAAAAGGATCATTTGCCCAAGGGAGGACAAAAAAAAGAGGGTTATAAGTAAAGCAAACTGATAAATAACTATTTTTAAAAAAGGACAAGCTCATGCTTTGAAGGGCAAGGTACTCATGCTTAGAATGGGGGTGAGAAGTTGCAATGAATCTGCCACTTCTGTATCCTTTGCTTTCTACACAATATAGATGGGAGAGGCACAGAGGCGCTGGGTTACCTCAAATGAAATGCTGCTTTTGCCTGCGCATCTGTTTCACAGGCAGAGCTTGCATTCTGTGTCTCTGCAGTGACTTGGTGCTTCTGAAGTGTAGGTGACAGTGAGCACCACGAGAGGGCTTGTGAACAACTTCAAGCCATGGCTTAATGTGAAGTTTCTTTTCTGTTTCAGTTGTAACTACTGCAGGACAAAAAATAGTTTAGTTTAAGCAAAAGGTAAAATGTAGGCCTCGAAGCATCATCCCTCTTGTGTTTGGTACAAAGTGAACAAAACCCAATTAATGTTGAAGCAGCTCTTGCTTGAGGTCACTGGACCTTCAGCATTTTTGACTGATAAACATGAAGAGAATTAGACAAGCAGATAGTATGGCTACAGTTTCATAAAGTCATAGAATGGTTAGAGTTGGAAGGGACCTTAAAGACCACCTAGTTCCAACCCCTACAGGCAGTATGCATCTTTACTACCATGAAGGCAACTATAGAAAAACTCTGAAAACCACAACCATCCTAATTCCCTCAGCTCTTGAACAGCTCCAAAGCTCCAGGAGCCACCATCCAGGGAACCATATTCCCCTGTGCTCTAAATACACTCAGATGCTGTTGGAGGATGTGTGTGTGTGTGCTCCAACACCAGGCCCCTTTCACCCTTCACATGTCCCTTCATTCCTAGTGCAGATTTCTAATGTTGTTCTTCAGGTGTGCAATCTTCCTTTGCCCTGCTGCTCCTCACTACAACCAAGTGTGGTCAGTGACTGGTTAGCCCAGAAACTGTTGGCTTTTTTACTTATGCAGCACAGTTTCCCTGGGTCCCAAACCTAACAGTGCTAGAAAAATACCCTCTAGCTCTGATTCCAAAACCATGATACTTTGATACGTGTGAAGAGACTGGGGCTGAAAGGTAGACTGAAGTGCTGGCATTCAAGACTTTCTTTAGTTCATATGTTTTTGAGATGGATGTAGGTCAGCACCTTACCACTTACTATTATCACTGATGCCTGCCAAGGGCAAATGCTTGCTTACTTCTTATTGTCCTCCTGGGAACAATTTTGAATTGAATCTTGCTGGTGCCAGCGATGCTGCTGGTTAACTGAAGGATAAGGCTGAGCAGGAGTAGGATTTATTAATGGACAATTACTAGGATGTAAAATGTAGGGCAATCTGTTCCCATATAGTAAAATGAAGTGTTAGGTTTGGGAATTGCAAGTGTTGAAGAGATTTTTTTTTTTTTTTTTATGCAGTTGGGAAGCAGTGTGTAAGTAAAGCTCACACTGAGCCCACTAGGGAAGGCAGGAGCTACCTGCACTCCTGAGTTCCAGCTTCCAAGTTTGTACCTCTGGGAAGAGAGGAGTGGGACTAGAAGAGGAACATGGACAAAGTAGGAAAGGGTTAGCCCAGACTGAGACACGTTATAAAGAAGAAAAGATGTCTCAAGGTCCTGTGCAACATAATATTTAAGAGGAAGGCTTATTAAACTTGCCGAATAGGTCAGTGACAGGACACACTAGGGGCTCATTTCACTGTTGTTATCAAAGCAGTTGAGAGAAGGGAATAAACTCTTCACTGGCAAAGTATCTGAAGCCACTTCAGTCTTACTAGGTGAACTCAATCGCTGACCTGTGAAACAATTGCAGCCCTTCATGCTTCCCACAAATGTCGGAACTGGCCCACAAAGAAACACTGTGTGTTCAGATAAGAGTCCAAAAGTAGGGTCCTTTTCAACATCAAAGAGCCAGTAGGTTATATGTGCCTTTTTTCTTTTTTAACCTAGTAAGACCTTAAACTTAAGGTACTCAGGAGACCGAATTACAGAATGGAAACAGTGTGCATTCAGAAGCTAATGAAAAAAAAATTTAAATAGAACTTTTTTTTAATGTACCTGGCTTGAGTTCTTATACAGGTGTAAAAACTGTAGTATTAGGAAAACATCTGGCAACCGCATTGAGGACTTGTCTTGCACCTATTTGTGCAACTCTAGAGTCCTCAGCACCAAGGAGACATGGACCTATTGGAGCAAGTCCAGAGGAGGCCACAAAAATGATCAGAGGGCTGGAGCCCCTCTGCTGTGAGGACGGGCTGAGAGAGTTGGTGTTTTTCAGCCTGGGGAAGAGAAGGTTCTGGGGAGACCTTATGGCAGCCTTCCAGTACCTAAAGGGGTTACAAGAAAGATGGGGACAGACTTTTTAGCAGGGTCTGTTGCAATAGGATAAGGGGTAAAGGCTTTAAACTAGAAGTGGGTACATGTAGACTAGATACAAGGAAGAAACTTTTTATGAGGGTGGTGAAACACTGGCACAGGTTGCACAGGGAGGTGAAAGATGTCTCATCCCTGAAAAAGTTCAAAGTCAGGTTGGACAGGGCTCTGAGCAACCCGATATAGTTGAAGATGTCTTCCATCATGGCAGAGGGGTTGGACTAGATGACTTCTGAAGACCACTTCCAACCCAAACTCTTCTATGATTATATGACTCTGATGCTGCTGTCTCGTTCCACAGGATTGCTTTTCATTCCTAAGGAAAAAAAAAAAAAAATGTTAGTTTTCTGCCCCTTAGGACCAGAGAAAGAGTGATGAAAATGAGATAGAGTGCCTAGCCTACCAGCCCTAGCCAAGAGAATGTGTACACAATTACTTACATTTAAATGTCACTGCCTTTTTGGTGCAGACCACATGACTAACCTACATGAGGTCATACCCAACTCTGCATGAGTCGAGTGTCTTCATAGTTAAACTTTGTTTAATTTTTTTTGCTGAAAGAGTTTGGCTTGTTTCAGCAAAACATGCAAATAGATTGTTTTTACTGTAATCTACTCTTGTTCATGCTAAAGGATCTGTTAAAAGAACCCGCAGTGTTCCCTGCTGCTTTCAATGAGTGTGCAAGCAAAGAAATTCATCTCTTTTAGAAGGTACTTGAAAAGTTGCTGGCTTGACAGAGCTCACATGGCAAAGAAGCCAGAGGCATCTTCTTGCAGATGTTATAAATAATATAAATATGTGAACTTGTGATGCAATTACGGATTTATCTGTGGATCTCAAAGAAGAAAAGCACTCTTAGTGGTCTTCCAGATTAGTCTATTCTTATACTGGGAGCAAAGGGAACTGGATTAGCAACCAATGGTAATCCACTCCAGAGCTTGAACAGATGCAACTTGTGTGAATGCACAACCCTTTTATTCGTGGCATTGATGGCACCACTTGTCTCATGTTTTTGCTGTCATTTAAATGTCAAATCCTTCTTCAGTTATGTAGAAATCTCGTTTGGTGCAATACAATTATGAGGCTTCTGGGCAAGAAATGAAACATTAATTGTGTTAGAGAATACTTCTGTCTACACTAGACTACTGTATAATTGTCTACGGTGGAGTTTCTCTGGCTTTCTTTGAAGTATCTGTTTGTGGTTGTTGATTGAGACCCCATGCAGGATTAGCTTGAATGTTTGTGTAATAAGAGATGGCAATTGCTTTTCTTTTTTTCCAGACAAGAACAGTGGGTGCCTTTGTGATTAAATAGTTTATTCACTTCAAGGGTATGTAACAAAATCCAAAATTCAGGCTGCTTTGAAAGGCATCAGATCTTCATTCTGCTTTATAGTTGTTGCCACAAGAACTTTGGTGGGCTAAATGCCATAAAAGTTCAGATCCAATATTCATTTTTTTCTCGCTTTGCTCCTACCTCTGCCCACGTATTTTTGTACAGCTTGGCTGCCTGCTTGTCTAATATGAACAAGATCTGTGTCTGCTTCTGTGCAATGTGGAATGTGTTTGGTTTTGTTGCTTCATGTCCTTTCAGCTTTACGGAAATGCAGAGTTAGTGTGAGGTATAACACATCACAAAAAGTGCAATTATCTGCTGGACTTCCCTGCCCTTTTTTTCTTACCCCATGACTATTATTTTACCTGATTCTTTCTGTTCTTGAACTTATGGCTTCACAAATTGTCATGGCCAATAACCACAAAGGAACAAAAGTCTTGCTGCTCTTTCCTCTCTGTGTTGTAAATGGCTGTGACACCCGTGGACAGAGTGCTGCAGAGTTTTAACACAGTGGTTATAACAAAGCATGCATGAGTATAACAAACACGGGTAGGTCAGGACATTAAAGGACCTGGATAACACAGGCACAGATCTTTAAAGATACTTATCTAGGAACTTAACTCCTATTAGAGTGTGCAACTTCATCTGGTTTTTTTAAGGTTTCTTGAGGGAGAAACTTCTCATTTAATGTGGGAGGTGATTCACATTCAAAAAATGTCATTTAAAAATGTGTATTACTCATATGGTGACAGTATAAACCGATTTTTAAAAAAAAAAAAAAAAAAGGAAAGAAAACAACAACTTGTTAAATGGATTTTCCAGATCAAATATTACTTTTTGCATCTGAACCAGTAGAAAATCAATCACTGTAGCTGCCGGGGAAGATGTGATTTACAAATGTAGACTGCAGAGTGAGAGTGGAAGAAAACATGGCTTTAAACTCTGCAATGAGCCATTTTTCTAGCGCAGCCTGCTTTGTCATGGAAGATGTATCTGAAAATTGCAGCTCAAACCAAAACTCCATATCCAAGGTGAAGCTGTTACAAGAGAAGTTATGGCAATAGACCTCAATATGGAAGGTCAGAACCAACCCACCTTCCATAGTGCTTTGTTTCTGTCTCATGGACTGAAATCATGCAGACAGCTGCTTTTAAACATGCTGAATTATCTGTTATAAGTAATTAGATCTGGTGACTTCCTTGCCCCAGGATAGGAGAGCACAGCATGTGTTTTTGAGTTAGGTAAGGATCTGGCTTGTACCGAGGTCATCCTTCCTTCCTAACACTCTGCTGTCTCCAAAGCGTTTTTTACAGTTCTGAAACTGTTTCCATTACCAGCTTCTGTTGGGCTTGTTGCTTCATTAGGCTTCACGACCCTTTGCCTGGGAGCAGTGCCCTGGATTGCATCCCTCAGAAAGCAAAACTTTCCCAAGTTCTATACGTTCTTCTACAGAGTTCTCCTTTATGACAACATTGCTGTTTCATTTTCTAAATCAAAGCATAAACTGCAGGCATTTTCCAAATTATAGAGTCAAGCATGTCAGAAAAATCTTTGTTTTCCAGGAGAAAACCAGTAATCAACCCACTGTACAAAGTATACAGCAAACAGAACTAGCAGGCAGCTAGCAGGTCAATCTTCCAGCTCCATCTGCTATCTTTTACTGTAGACAGTTGCAGTCCTCGGGGTTACTTGAAATGAAGAGCTCCTTTGAAGGCAGCATGCTATGTGCTTTCCCCTATTCTTTGATAACAAACTAAAATTTTACAAATCATTAGTACTTAGAGGATGTTTATTATCCTGAAAGCAAAAATTAGAAAGGCATTGTGCAGAAAATAGTGGATGTTTATGTACAGAAAACCTCTCTTGTGTAAGTATTTTAGAATACTGAAACGCTTCAACCTAATAGACTGAAAAGTTTGTTAAAGATAAATAATCCGTGTGCTAGGTAGTTTCTGTCTACTGATGAACACGATACACACCAAGGGCTTCTGCAGTAGTTTATTTGCAACTGAAAAAGTTCATGGCATGAGTTTCTCCTCAGGGAAATGAGAGGGCCTTTCAGATTTCATATGGGATTTTTCTTTTTTAATTTTTTTCAAGAACTACAGTTTTAGAAGAAAGTACTCACCAAAGTAATAATGAATGAATACTCACAGGCTCACTGAAAGTAAGCACATAAAAAGCCAATGCTTAAAGGACAGGCCTAATTTAAAGCAATGAGTATTAAGAGTTCTTTGGCAAAGGGCCAGATTTTCTAGCCCACTAAGTTCACTTATGTCATTCAAAACTTAAATCGTCCATAAAGGATAGCACTGGAACTATCTGCTCACCATGCACGTTTCACAATTACCTACTTATTTTCTTATGCCAGGGCCAGGATTGTGTGGAGCATGACTCTGACTATTCATTACCTTCCATTTTCTTGCCACATACAGATGGCAATTAACCTGGTGCCAAGTTCAAGAGATGGAGGTATATTGAAGAGCACCACTTCTCTTCTATGCCTAAATAAAATCTGAAATGAAGCGGCTAATCTTGCTCTCTTTGGCAGTTGGCTAGAGGTGCACAGCCTGGTGCCTCATGCGGATGGCTCTTCGCAACAAAGGATGTGAGAAAGCTCAGGATAGGAACTGTAATCAGTTGGGGTTTTTTTTGACAATCACACTCATCATATGCTTCATGTATTTTGATGTCTAGCTGTTGTTTTGATGTCTAACATTTTATTGTGAATGACTTGAATAGTCCACCTTCTCACAACTGGAAAACATCACCACGTAGTACATCACAAGTGAGAAACCATTACACCAGTCATTACCTGGATGTAATGTGAGGCTGCTTGAATATTATCTTTCTGCTGTTCCCTGACTAAGTAGATGCCTTTTTAACCAGACTCGTGTGCACAATCAAAATGTTCTTGACACACTCCATCGCTGTTTTATGGATGTGATAGCTGGGACTTTGCAAAGTCTCTGAACACATGGAGGGATTTGAGCTGTATGGTATATCATCTTCTCCTTCCACCTGTTCATGCAACTGCATTCCATTTTATTTTAATTAAAACCTAGCAGGTGTTTCATTAGGGTTGATCCAAACAGCAAGAATGCCAGTTTCTCAACAAAATAAAACCAAAGTAAACCACAACAACTTGTGCTCTTATCACCTCGTCCAGAAGGAAGTATTTTTGTCCACAGCACAGACTACTTTGCTACATGTCTAGAAACTGGTAGATTGCAGAGATGTTATTCATGACAGCTGGTTAATGCCTGATGACTAACTACCCAGAACCATTAACATAGCAGCTGAGTGTTCACCTTTCTGTTGAATAGCCCCAGCAAAGCTTGTAGACATACTGTTAGCTCTGTTAAATCACTCTTCATCACAAAACCAAATTCTTCCTTACATCATTATTAAGCCTGATCTGAGAAATAAATAATTTAGGAGACAGTGCTGGGCTTGCAAGGTCTGGAACTGCAGGCTTTGTGCCGATGTGCAGCGTTGCATGTGACGTGAGTGTAGTGAAGCACGTCAGGCCATCTGCTACACACAGCTCCCTTTTCTTTTCAACCAGCAGCACTTGAGACAGAAAAGCCAAATAAAGATCAGACAGGGTCCTGGGTTGCTCTAGTACCTGCCTGGCTCTTAAGTAAAAGGGCTCAATGCTGATGTGTTGCATGTTGACAAAAAATCAAACAGTTGCTTTCAGTTAGCCAGACAAGAAGAAAGATGAATAAGCTAAGAACTTAGCATTTGGTTTCCACGTGCGCATGCACTCTTTCATTTTAGGACAGCAAAATTACATAGTACAAGTTTTACAGACAGAAAAAGCATTTTCTACCTGCTGTAGTCACTAACAGCTACTGAAAGATAATGGGGGTGGGATGTTTTTTCATCTTCCACAAGATGCATGAAAAAGCTGTTTAGCGGCTGCCTTTATTTAATATTTTGTAGGTTGGCTGTATTTTTTAAAGCATCCAGCAAAGTTGGGGAAGCTTCAAGCAAGGCTAAGCATAATTTCAGAGATAGACTGGTTTTCAACTGTCCTGTAATTTCTTTAACCATGTATGCACTGGTGGTACCTAGCCATAATAAGGATATTTGCATATTAGACAACCCACTGGGATAGGTAAAGAAGAATTAGACCTAGAGATTTCTTATCTGAGGTATGAAGCAAATCAGTGAATTATTTGATATTCAAATGTAACAAAAAGAACTCACAAAAGTTGTTCAGATTCCCACTGGATCTCTGTATGCTGGAACAGGACTCTGAAACATCAGCTGAAATTGAATTATAAGTTTGATACCCCCTCTGCTGCTAGGGTTTCTATAATTCATGAACTCATGAAAACTCAGTTCAGATACAGTATCGGGTGCTCATTAAAGTTCTTCTATTAACCTGTTTTTCTAGTATGATTACTCAAAGGTCAAGTTACTTCTTCAAGGTCAAGTAGAAAGCAAATCCTTTGCTCTGGCCTCTGTCCCAGAAGACTGATTTTGACATAGCAGATATGTCAAGGGTATTTGCCAAATCTGGGCTTTTTTCCCAAAATAAACAATAGCAAAGCCCAGAGCACCGCATCAGTACACCTATGGACAGACTCGCTACTGCTCTTAATGACCACACAGTAGGGTTAGTCATCCAATAAAAAATTCTGCAGTTTTATCCTCTGATGCATTTGCCACATTTTTAAAGCCCCTATATAAATTGTTTCAGAAGGAGGCAGGGCTTAAAAGAAATGGCTACAAATTTTCTTTGGTGGCTGATGCACAATAAAAGGCATCTACCTGTACCCATCAGTAACTACAGCAAACTGATAGCCGCACATAGCTGGAGAAGATTATTGATTGGATCTTTGGAGCCAGGCACTGCTAGCTGGTTGTTTTTCATCGGACATGGTCCTAGAGTGGGACTTAAGTCCAGGTATTTTTAATTTTGAATAAGTTTAGTTTCAAACCTGATTTTGTTTTTTTGATGCTTCATAGATCTGTTTTCTTTGTCATGATAGGACACACTTTCAGAGATTTCTCCATTCCCAACTCTGCCTTCATTCAAGCAGTTTACATCCTACTCTTAATTCTGAGTAATTACAAGTAACTTCTGGATGTACTACACATTCCGGGTTTGAAAAACAGACATATTTTGCAGAAACTTGATCCCCTCCTCATTTTCATATTACACAGCTGCATAAATCTTTCTTTTCAACCAAGTGAGTTTTGTAAACTAGAGGCTTAGATCTAAAGCGACTTGACAGAGTGGAAACCCAGGTTTATAGGAACTGAAAAGCACTTTTCACTGGTTTTCTGACAGCATTTGAAAGCAGTGAACAAACATAATTGAGATGGTGGTGACAATTTGTCATTTTCATCAACTTTAGAGAATTGTTTTGACACCAAAGTTACTTTTCGCTCTTATAAAATTCACTATATAATGGACAAGTCCTAATACTTCATTACAAATCTGGAATTTTTGTTGTATTTCCAGGAAAACCAAGGAGAGAAAAAAAACAACGCATGCCAATGAGGAATATTGTCAGTTTGCCATTCATGGAATAATGTTTTCTTCACTTTCAAAGGATGGACAGTGCTTTTTGCCAGTGTTTGATGTTGTTCCCACTATTCCATTCAATGCCTGATTGTCAGCTTCTGGGATTTCGTCAGTGCAGCTTCTCTTTGCCTGCCAATTGGAATGATTCCTACCTAGGTGAAGCTGATATCTATCTAATTTGGCAAAAAGCATTAGAAAATTTCAGAATTGGAGACAAGTGCATAGTTTCTAGAGGCCTAAAATGTGGCAATACCAACAAACTACTTCTTCCATGTGGTATTAAAGAATGATGTTTGATTTTTCTTGAAATGCAACAATGTTGTGAGTTGGACACTAAAATATTGGCTTCTAGGTACTAGAAATGTTATACCCCGGTTGACAGGGTTTCAGCTGAAAGAGATTATATGCTTATGTGGTCTCTTATATTACAAAGAATGGGATGAAGAATTTCAGACAGATAGTCCTGTGCTGAACACGATAGCTTGGTCTTGGCTATAGCATGTGTTATAGAAGGATGAGCAGGTTTGATTTGAAGGCAATGAGATAGAGAATCAGTCGCTTTTCTTCATAGCGTGTTTCAAAGGTTAATCACCAATTCATAGTTGAACATTCTGAAAAATGACTGCATGTTGGTTCATCTATTTCCGTCTGTACCAAATCATCAGCTATTCTAAGGTTTAGGTGACCTTGCAAAATATCTAAAACACAATCTTTATTTAATAATTGCATCCATTTCACCTTTGCCATCTCTACAAACAGTGAGACAAAAAGAGGAAGGAAAAAAAACCCGAACATTACTACAGTATGTATTGTGGATATGTAAGGAAGTATTTTTTCTAGAGTGTATTCCAACACTGACATTCTGATATACTAAGACTGAGCTGTGAATCACTTTTTCTTCTTTCATATATATATATATATATATTTGCATATCCATGAAAGTGGAGTCAAAGAATGCCATTGTCATGTCCCAGCTTTCCAAGGAAAGTATAATGGAAAGGATGGAACCCAAAGAAGTTGTATCATAGTTAAATAAATACTCCTTTTTCTGTGGCAAAGAGAGAATTTCATCCAAAGTTAGACGGTTTTACTTAGATGAGGATTTTGGTCACTTGTATGGGGAGCTCATGCTGGGGTTTAGAAGAGATTTATAACCTGAAAGACACAAGTTCAATTCATTTTCAAGGATGGTCTCTCTTAATTTGCATCTGCTCAGTGCTAAATAAAAAGCAACCTGTCAGAAATATCAAAATGAGAAAAAAATATTTGTATTACTTGAAGCACTATTCTGGCAGTAAGGGCTGAATAAAGGGACAGAGGCTGAGCCATTTTAGTATTCTTAGTGTTTAGGGTTGATTTGGTCTTGTAAATAATGTCTTTTCTTTTGTCTTCTTGGCTTTATTGATCCTGTTTTTTTAAACCTTTGGGCATTTTAAGATATCTTTCTCCTATAGTTGGTTATACACTTGTGTGTGAGTGATGCTATACAATGAAGAAAGTGAAAATATGGCTTCATTTAATTTCAGACTGAGGACTTGAGCTTCAGCGTCTTTAACTGGAGACTGACTCGAGCAAGACGTAGTATACTGTAAAATAATATTCTACGTGTAAGACTGGTAATTATAATACCTGGAAGCCAATATGAAGTGTGAGGTGGGGGTCTTAATGGTAGAAAAGTAGAAGGTCTCCCCCATTTATATGACTAGATGACAGCAGATTGAAATTCTGTTCATTAACAACTGCAGTACTTCTTAAAATGCTCAGCGTACACCTAAGAAAACAACATACACACTGGAAAGTGGTGAGCTGCAGCTACTTGGATTCAGAGCAAGGTTAGCGGAGCAGAAAGACTGAGCCAAGATGGACCTACTGAGAGGAGAACGAGGATTAGATTTTCATCAAAGTAAACACAGAGATAGCTAAGCTGTAATTCTTCAATAGAGCTGTTCTTGGCTGATCTTGTGCACGCACTGTTTTATAAGTGGTGTAGCTGATTTTTCACTGGTGTAAATGTAGCTTTTTTGGGGGGTGGGGAGGGGGTTGTTCTAATGGTAATTTTAAGTGAAAGGAGAAACACCATGAATGGCTGGATGTTCTCACAACTCAGATCCTGCAGCCAAGATTTTAAAAAACGTTTGAAATACAAAGACTTCCAGGCATATCCTTGGGGGTTTTGCTGTGTTTTTCAGTCTTCAAGCTTTGTCTTTTTTTCTTTCCTCCAGGCTGGGTGATTCCCCTTCTTTTTTCTTAGGTTATATTTGCAGTATATGCAGCTTAACTAAAAGGTCTGGAGTACTAAATAAGAGGTAAGGGGAACTGGAGTGAAATGGTATTTCTCGAGATCCTCTGACACAGAAAAGAACTTGACTATTTTCTGTAAAGCTACTCTACCACATGAGGTTGGTGTCCTATACCGGGGGAAGGATGTTTTGGTTTTTTGATGTAAAGATCAGTCACTGGTGTTATTGGCATAGTTATGCTATTGAGTATATACATACAAAAGCAGTTCTGCATGGGAAAGCATCTTGTTTTCTATCCTCCTTGTTCTACTATATGTGAAGCCCAACTGTGTTTAGGGTCACTGTATTCTTCCTGACATAATGTGGTGCAAAAGGGACAAATGCAGCAGCCTGTCCTTCAAACTTGGATTTAGCTGAGGTTCCTGGAAATTACACTGTCCAGAGCAGTTTGTAGGTCACATATGTACCAAAATAGAAGATGCTTTTGTAAAACTCTAGGCAGCCAAGTTAGGCATCTCACAAAGAGGTTTGCTCATAGGAACTTAGTTGTTTCTGTGTGGGATAAGCAAGTTCTGATGCACAATATCACAGCACACAATTTCCCTCTAAGTGAGATGAGAAACTATCATTTTGAGTAAAGAACAGAATTCTTTGGGGTTTTAAAATGGGCTAGGGTTACAAGGCTCTTGAAATTTGTGCAAGCACCGTGTGTGACCTTCAGAAAGTCACAACAGGTCATGTAATCTCCTCTTGCCCCTGAGTTCCCCAGGTTTGACATCATCTGTTACAAACCTTTCCCAGTCATACTTGTTCAGTGCAACCGAGGTGCTCACACAGTGTGTGTACGTGCACCTGGCCCCACGCTGCCCTCGACCCTTGAAAAAGCAATAACAGAGTGAGTCCAAACCCTGCTTCCTGACACTGGAGAGAATTCTGCTCTTTCGCAGGCACTCTTTTTTTAAAAAAATTTTATTCAGGTTGTGCTGGGAGAGAAAATAGCCTGAGCAGAGCTTATGGATGTTTGGAATGCAGATGTTAATCAGATTACTTGATATTGTAATAAAAGCTAGCTGTCTGGGGTGTGGTCACCCTCTACCAGCTGGGATCAGATGTAGTCAGTGCTGTCAAATCTCCCTATTGACTGCTTGAAGAAAAAAACCCAGTGCATTTGGAGGCATAAGGGGAAGTGGATTACAAAATAGCATTAGAGTGCAGAATAGGAATCAAATTCAGGATTGAATTATTCCCTTTTCTGCTCATTACCTCTCGCTTGCTGAGAAGCAGGAGAATACATGCAAACCCTTTCCATGACTAAGCCCGCGGGCAAGAGCTAGGTCATGTGCTGGAGCCAGTAGAGAGCTTCTGCAAATCTTTTGAGACCAGATGGTGGAATCTCTTCTGTCAAAGCAGCACAAAAGACTTCCATAGTTTCAAGGATAATGCATTTGGGACAGCTCAATCCTCTGGGACCCACAGAGCTGCATTGTACTGAATAAAATAATGTAAATATTCCTAGATGCAGAAGCTTTATGCCAAGGAGCCTTATGAAAGAGTTGGGACTTTCACAGACATAGTAGTAGACTATTATGTAAATTACTACTTTGTTTGACAACTGAATGGTATTAAAACTGTATGGAAGTTTATTGCTTGGAGCAGAGAGATCCTAAGAGCTCCACTTGACATCATTTAAATTACAATGATGCTGTGTGGTATGTAAAATATCTGTCTTTGTTCAGAAAGGTGTGTGCTCCTCTGGTTACCTCCTCTCTGCCTGCAATTATTTCAAACCCAGGCAAGATCTTTTCCCATAAAATTCAGTGTTGAGCAGACAGGGGAGTATTAGAGAATTTTCAAAGGAACTTGGTAACAACACAAACAGCTTCCATGAGGAGCTACGTGGCAGCCGGCTTTACCTGCCTCGAGAGGAAGCTTAAAGCTGTGCTCCGTGAGAGGTATCGTATGGAAGAAGCATGTTAATGAAGTCTGTTAACTGAACCTCAGCAGGAGGAGAGCTCTGCCAAAGGCAGGCAGTATTGTATTGGGGTGCTGGGTCCTGGTCCCCGTGTGCCTGCTGGGAGAAGGTGAAGAGCTCCTGGGAATTTGCCACGCTTGATTTTTCCTGCAGCAGGTGTCCATGGTATAACTCTGGAACAGCAAGCGGAGGATCAGACCGAGGTATCCCACTTATGAGCTCCCTTCATGGGAGTGGAGACAACTTGTAGACAGTTCTGGTATTTTCCTATCCAGCATCCTGGAAAAAGGAGTCACTCGGTCACAGAACAGTACAGCCCCCTCAAGAGCAGCCTCATGCCAGCTCAGGAAGATGCTTTTTCTTCCTAAGTCATATTAAGGACATTTGAACCAGTCGCATCCTCACCTGGACCTTAGAAATCCTGCAGTTCCTGGAGCCTCTAGAAACTGCCTGGCTCTGCGTTTTCCTCACACCACATTAATCTCTCTTACACAGAACTGATGAGAAATCGGTGCAATTGTCAGGTCTAGGACCCTGGGGACACCTTTCCAGGCTGGGTTAGATGGTGCAAGCCATTTGGTATGTGGATAGGAAGAGAAGAGGGTCTATGGCTTAGCTTTTGCTGTTACGTTTCCACTGTGCAAGCTCTATCCCTCTAAAAGACCTCAGAGCTGGGCCTTGCGACCTTGTGGTCAGCTCTTTACCCAGGAAGATTTCAGTCTCTGTTGGCACAGGGTTTGTGCCAGATTACAGTTTCTGAGCTTTGCAGCGGCAGCGTTGTATTTTGTTTTCAGAACACCAGCGCTGGTAGGTAATGCATAGTTAAGGTTACCTCCAGCTGCTAGGAGAGTCTGACAGAGGCAACGGTAGTGACAAATGAGTGACCTGGAAACACTGCCCTTGATCATTCAATATGGAAAAGAGAGCTCTGACCTTGAGTACCAGAAACACATTGTCTCCGCACATACAGCGTGGAGATGATGAGAGAAGGTTTAGAAGGAAGCTTGCGGTGCACGCACAGAGTTAACTGCTGAAGGAAAATATAGATCAGATTCATGATTCAATGTGAGTATCTTACTCTGTGGAAAAAGATGGGTGCATTTCAAAATCTTCAAAGGCACACACAACTTCAGCAATTTCCTCATTCTTTTAGTGGCTGCCCAGACTCTGCTGTGCTCCATGTGTGAGCAAACAGGAGGTTCAAAGTCAGCATTCAAAGCAGTCTTCTGTCAAAACTCAGAGGCAAAAAGTAAGATCCCGTCCTATTCCCATAGGTGCTTTTGCAGTCATCTTGCTGGCCCGTGGCTTGCTTCTCTTCTGTCTACAGAAAGAGCAGCAAAGAAAGAATGTGTTGCATCCGCGAAGGCTGTGGAATCCTCGAGTCTAGTGCGCAAATACGACTTGATGTGAGGAAGGTGGGTTTTCTCAGGAGTCCAGTTTCAGTGCTCCTGCGGGAAGCGCCGAGTTCAGGTTCTTGCTTGCTTCCCACCCGAGAAGTTATGTGACTAGAAAGTCCAAAGGGGAAACTTAGCAGCCATTTTCTTGGAAATAGCTTTATTTAAACCTTGTATCTTTTGCAGAGTGCCCCAGAAGCTTGCAATCATGCAGCCAGGGACTGTATGAAATATTCAGTCTTTCCATTTTCCTGCAGTTTTTCCTGCTTGCTTGGCATACGGAAGCACTAGATATGCTTGCCAATAAAGAAATCCCCTGCAAGAAGTCATTTAACAAGGGATGAAAATGTGATAAATGTTTTATAATCAAGGTCCCATAAGCAAATGTGAGTGTGAGGCAGCTCTTATCCATCTGAGTAGGAACTGGCTGGAAGTTTTAATAGTCACTTGGCACTGGATTTCTCTGGGTTTTGATGTGAACAGACTTCTTCTAGCAGGCTCATTTTTACAGGCATTCATCTCTGCTGCAGCTGTTTCTGCTATAATTTATACAGATGCTATTCATAAGCAGTCCTTTCCCCAATACTTTTGATGTTAAAATCTTTTTGTTGTTGTTGTATTCCAAATCAAAGGATCTATTTCTGCAAAGTATAGGTAATTCATGCAGTTTCACTTATCTGCATGCTGATCCTAAGGAGTCTCATCTAATTAAAAAGCTGTTATCAAAAGTCTCTTCACCCCACAGACAGCAGATAAAGTTGGTTTACCAGCTTCGTTTCTAAACTGAGGGCTAATGAATATAATTTTACTGATGAGGGATTTCTGTATGATTCCTCATGTGAACTGCACGTATAAGCTAACGGAGGACTCGCTGAGCTTGCAGTGACAGTCAAGTCATTTTTCATACTGGGGCAAGCCAGTATCTTTTAAATCAAATTGTTACTCTCTATTAATTACTGCAACGTATTTATCTGAAACATAATAACTGGAGTGACAGTGCTTATTAAGAGCTAGGCACTTGTAAGTACAGTGGAAAGACCATAAATGAGAATTGTGAGGAGCACTAATGAGAGACAGGGGGATATTCAGTTCTGTGCAGCAAGGACTTTCAGTGGCTGGGTACCTGGCTGCTGATACCAACATCTGGCAGCAGCCGTAGCACTGTAGCACCTCACAGCGCATCTGTGGAGGCCTCGTGCCAGTGATATATCAAGGAGGCTACCACACCACCGACTTTAAATTTGCCTTCTCGTCCCAGGATACTCAGGGCAGGACTGATGAAGACATTTTTCCTGCTTACAGAAAAGAAAAATATTTAAGCAGACATGCAGCAGCTGATAAAGGTTTTACGTGCCAGTATGGGTGTAGAGTTGTGCTCATCTTCAGAGATGGGTTGCGGGGAGAATGTGTTGCCTACAGAGATGCGTTAGACATTGCTTTGACCTTAGGAGAAAGATCAAACTGCTTTTATGTTACAATAACTAGATGAAAACTTGGCTTGGGATATAACATGAACAGAAACTGGAGACTTTATTTTTTCACCAGAAGAAACTTTAGGCTAGTAGAAAGATATTTGCTTCCAAATACTTGAAAGAGCAGAACCCTCAGGTAGGCTTACTAGCCTCACTGTCTGTCTAGGAAATTCTTCGCTTTTGGAAAGTGTTAAGTTTGCGGGGGGGGCGGGGGGGGGAACTCTCCATAGTGCTTCCTAATCTTGCAGTGCCTCACAATTTTCCCAGTGCTTCATTGCTGAAACAAAGATCCACCTAAATCTAATCATCTAACCCACCTCCTTTATTTTCTAATCAGAAAATCAGCATGGCCGCAACCTCTTAATCTGCTCCTTATTTACTTCCCCTGGCTGATGTCCACAGAAATTGTTACTGCTGTTGAAAAGTCAGCAGACTTATCTGAACCAGGGTTTGTTCCCTGACTACGGCTGTTAAATACCTTGGATGAAGGAAGAAAAAAATTATTCTCTCTCTCAGCAGTTAAATGCTGCACTGCATGGCTGTTCAGTCAGGTCACAGAGACCAGAATAAGTTTTCAAAAACCAGATGGTTACAAACCTCTGTAAAATCTGCATGTGTTCAAATGTCAAAGGCAGCACATTTTTGAAAAGTCAAGTTAATTAATACCTGTGATTTTGTAGGAAATTAAATGCAGGAAGCATTCCCTTATACCTTGCTTCTGACTGGATGGCTGGAACTACTGTAATTGCCTTGTATCAGAAATGTCATTTTTCATTTCTAGCAGGTCTTGTTTAACCAGACAGGTTCTTAAATTACTGTTCATTGTCTGCTGTGTAGTGAAGCGAACCTTTCAGTACGGTTTTTCATACGTGGAAGCATGAATTCAGAAGGTAGTCAACACGTACTTTGCAGAGGCACATGCTGTGCAAAGCTCTTGCAGGCTGTGTAGCTCCATCAAAGGATTGTTGTCTAGTGCTAGTAGGCTGCTGTTTGTCTTTCTGTCTGATCTCAGCAAAAAAGAACATGAAAACCATCCCACTGTTTGACAGACTTCAAAGATGTTTGAGGTTCTGTTTTGACCCATTGCTTGGGTCCATGGATAATTTTGTGATTGGGAAAAGGAGGAGAAATCACTAATATTCACCTTATGCTCTTGATTAAATCTCTAGGGGTTTTGGTCTGTTTGTTTGTTTGTTTTCCCCAGAACCAGGACCATTCAGCTGTTACTGACTAGTAAAGGATATTTTTCAGGGACCCACAATTATCAGGAAGCAAACCCAGAGAGATTGCAGAAAGAATGCAACAGGCCCAATTCTAAGGCCAGAATAATCCCTTGGCCACAATGGAGTTGCTTTTCCTGAAAAGTAATTCTCAAATTTCTATTTCAGCTGAACCTAGCACTAACCAAATGTCCAGGTGGACCCAGCCTTAGGCATACGGGATTTTTATGGGATTTTAAATGAGGTGTGGGCTGGTCTCCCTGAAGAAAAATGAATATTTTCCCCTCTTTCCAATCTGAATAAATCCAGTGCATTTCCCTGTACACACTTTTTATTAATTCTCCTTCCTTCATCCTTATGTTCTTTGTACCCTGTGAATAGTTTGTAGACCGTGTATGCTTTTCTCCATCATCAGTGATGTAAGCTCTGCTTATAGTTCATACGTTTAAAACTCCTTAATCTGTGTGCAAAAAATGTCCCCTTACTCCCTGCATATGTTCCATGCAAGTAAGGTTGGGGTTTTTATTATTATTAAAGTCTAACATAACTCTCATAAAAATTTAAAAATATGCAGATGACTAGCGTGTGACAGATTTTCATCAAATACACTTTATTCATTTACAAATGTTTAAAGGAATGATGTGCTAAGAGCACTGAACTGATTCAATCCAGGGCTAAGCCCTCTGACAACAATGTGAATGTATAATTCTTGTGGTGAGAGCTCAGCAGAAAAGTCTTTCCATTAATATCTGGTCCCTGGCATCAGTGCGGCTTAAGAAATAGGAAACTGGCACACTTATTCACCACCTAAATTTTTAAACAGCAAACATTTTTAAAGTACTTGCTAAAATATTTAAGCCAGGCAAATAACAAGTAGATGATGGATGACAGGGAGAATAAATGCCTTGATTTATTGAAGAAAAGGGAATTTAAGAACTTGGTGTGAAGAAGTTTCTAGTTAAACTGACTGGTGATAATTCTGTAATTGAATTGTTTGTACCAGGTTACTGAATTTGAGAATCTTTATAGGAGTTCCAGCCCAAGGTTGTAATCTGAGCCATCTAGCCCTTGCAAATGTCCTTCGCTAGCTGAGATTAATCTAGAAAGGTTTACAGAGCTGTCAGCATGTTCACCCAAAATCAGCTTCTTGGCAGGAGTGGATTAAGATGAGACTTTAACATACTAACACTGCAACCTACCATCTCCTTCATTTTCTCCTGGGAGTGGGGGAGAAAAGTCAGGTTTCAGGCTTGTGAACTGTCAGACCCCAGGTTCTCTGTCAAAAATTAGTTCAGAACCTGTATTTCTGATTTAAAACTCTTAATTCACATCTTTTTTTCCTCCCCTTTTCCCTTTTATACAAGAAGGAATCATCAGGTGGCCATCCTTACTCAGAAAGGATAGGAAGGAAAGAGAGAAGTAGCCGATGTACAGCTCTTATACACAGTCACTCTTTCTTGGCATTTATGGGCTGCATCATTTTAAGAGCTGGATATATGTTCCTTTATTTGCAGTTGATCTCTTAAGGTGGCACTTGTTCACTGACTTTTGTGAACCTCAGACTTCAGACATCCGTGCATGTTTTGAACAAAAGGTGGAAATTATTAAGCTACATCAGTCCTCCTCGGAAGTTTCCGAGCTTCCTAACTCTAAGTTTGTTTCCATTTCTGAGCAATAGCTCCAAGGCTTTGCTGGTGGAGGATGCTGTGGATGGCTCTTCTGAAGGCAGCGTGAAAGGAGCAAGTTACACTGATTTCCTGGCTGGTTTCTTATCCCATGCAGGCTAAACGGAGAGATACACTGATGCTTTCCCTGCCAGCAGTAGAGCTACTTACTCATGAGTTTTGCTCTCCTGTCACCTTGCAATCCTGGTGCTCACTGTGAGCACCAGGCATATGAATTCATTGCATCTGTGGCAGGGACTAGAAACCAGAACGAGATACAAATCTGAAACACTTTACTGACTTAACTTTCCTTTTATATTTCTCTTTGTAGCTGGGACAAGCCAGCAGATGCTAGCTTAAGATAACCAAGTGCATTGAATTCTCCTGGGAGGGAAGGGTGTATCTGTTGGGAACCCTGAGGAACAGTCAGCTGGCTGGCTCTAAGCAACGCTGAAACAGGTAGATTTAGCCTACTCTTTACTGTTTAGTACCACATTGCACCTCGTGAGAAGGACGTTTTAGTGAGTTTGGGAACAATCCAGCAAAATTCAGATTGGTTCTTTATGCCGCAATGTCAAGCTGTGCTTTTGGAGTAGGTCATAAGGCTGGTGGCAAGTTAATGATACTCCAGGATCTAACCACAGACCTAGCTCAGATGAGCTGTGGTGGAACTGGAAGACAATGGAAATTTTACTTCAATGATTTGGAAACAATTAGGCAGATGACTCGATATTTTTGTGACAGCAACTGTAACATCATATGCTTGCTTGAATATTCACATAACGGTGAGGGGGCTTTTTGCCTTGTGACCTTAGTTAGTCATGTATATTTTGGAGAAGAGGATAAATCGGATATAACATGGTATTTCTGTGGTTGTGAGCCAGCAGTTTTGTTTCTAATTGGCAAATTATATTACTATGTGTTCATTTTAGGTACTTAGGAAAATCTCACTATTAGAGTTACGAACAGTCCTTTCGCAATGAGACCCAGAAGTCGTTTTGTTCATTGCTGATTTCCCCATAAGACATGGGTCCAGGAAACAAGCAAATGGAGAAGCTCACAAAGCAAGAGCTTTATGAGTTTTAATACTTCCCAATTGTTGACCCTGAATATCATTGGGTCATCTTTTCAAGTGCATGGCTGCACTAACCTTGCTGTGTCAGGAAGCTTTCTGTCCAATCCTGTAATGCATAAAGATGTCCTGGCAGGAGAAAGGCAATAGAGTTTCTTTGCTGAACTCCAAGTGCAGCCTGTCATTATCTATTAAAGAGCAAGTAGCTGAAAATTCAACTGTTCTTGACACTTCAACCTTTCCCAGCCTTATTTGTGTCTGTCATAAACACTCATTTGCAGAGAAAGACATCGCCAGTCACTTTTGAGGGAGCCGAAATAATACCGTTTTTCTTATTTAGGAAGGGCAAATCTTTTCATTCATGCTTAAAAGGTGGGACAATGTAGTCAATTCCCCTAACGCTTGCGGGGTCTCATTTCAGCATGCCTGAAAAGGGAGAGTCCCAGCAGAAATCTCAGGAGCAAGCTGTAATTAATTGAAGCAAGCAGATGGCTCCAACTTCTTGTGCCTTGGTAATGTGACAGCATCTCAGGGAGGAGCTGTGACAGCATAGGACACTTGTAGGAGAAGGGGTGGGATGAAGGCTCTCAGTGTTCATCTGCAGCAGGCTCAAGCAGTGTCTTTATTCAGGCAAATATTATCTGCCTCAAATGGCCTTGAATAAAGGAGAGCGGTAAGGGAAGGAGAAAGAGGTGAACCAAGATTTGCATTTATACTCAAGAAAGCATAGGATAAGATGCAAAGTTTGAATGTCAAGCCATTTAGCTGGCCTTAATTGGCCCTGTGGGTGGTTGCTCTCATTTTGGAAGAGGAATGCCTTATGTGAATAAATCTCTCTTCTAAATGGATTAAGCAAATTCAATTTAAAAAATGAAAACATTGTTAAAATATGAGCGCAATCACATGTGGAATCAGTATCCAAAGTAACTTGTGGCATAAATACAACCTTGCCAGAGGAAACAAGCAGCTTTGTTTCTCTTGTGTTTCACATAGTCCAATTTAGTATACACATTCCTGATGTTAGAAGTAAAATCCTGGTTTTGATTTTGTTTACTCATAAATGAGTTTGTAGGAAGTGTTTCTCATCCTCTGAGAATTTTCCAGATCTTAAAATTGTCATGAAAAAAAAAAATCAGAATTTTCATTTTTTTTCAAACAAGCAAAATTAAGAGGGTAAGAAGAAGTTTGAGTCAACTAAAACATTTCTATTTTTTGTCTCTTGGTATAAATTTAATTCTTACTAACAGAAGTAATTTAGACTTACTTTTTAAATATAAAAACCGAAGATTTTTCACAACTTTGAGCTAGTAAAATAGCAGTACCAAGCACTTCCTCATTACAAATCTGGTCTCTAAACAGTTATTTTTTAATAAAATTAAGCCAGAAAGTTGCCAGTAAGTTTCACTAACATGCCTGAAGTGAAGTACATAAAGCAGTGAACTGTTAAGCATGCGTTTGTGCTTTAGTTGACCATCCGAACCTCTCAGCTTCCTTAGTATGATACATTAATATTTATTTGTGAAACACTGTGATTCCCCATGTGAAACACCTTTCACAAGCATAAAGTCTCAGTCTCCTTTGAGACTAGAACGAGGCTAGAAATCACACCAAAATCCCTCAGTGTTGTGCTTCTTGGAATAGCATCCTGCTTGAAGTAAGTGTTACAAATACTACACAAGAAAAACCCTATTGGAAAAAATAAAATTTTACTTTTAGGCTACATGGTTTAATCAGTGAAAGTATGACATCAAATGATGCCTTATCCAAAGGGTCTGTTTGGTATTTAAGTCAGGGATAACACTGTGCTTTTGAGTATAGAAATTCAAGAGTGTCTTTTCTTTAGCAGGCTCCTTAAGGATACATAAAATGTGGCAGATGGAGAAACTTGCTGAATCTTGGATAAATTACTGAGACATTGCATAGTTGCTGTAAATATTGTAGGACCTCATGACAGCCAGAGCAGATGAAAAAAGACATCAACAGAAGTGTTTGTAAGCCTCCAGCTTTTAAGAAGGAATGAATATCTACCTACAGTTTTGGGTCCTTAGACCAGAGTCGTCTAAGGAAAGTCACAGTGAAATAGATCTACCCACACAGCATCAGTGTCAAGAGAAGGACCCTACAGTGTTTCATTATGTACAACATTATTTGCGGATGGTTCAGACTCATCCAAACCATTTCTCCGGTGTCATAGTACCATGCCATAAGTATTTACTTCTGAGGGAAAATCAGACTCTCACCTGACTTTTATAACTGCAGGTGACAGAGATGGCTCACTTTTCCTTTTAGTTGTGTCCTCTGTTTCTTACTTTTGTTTGTACGTATCAAATTTGTGACAACACTTAATGCCAGTTTCTCACTAGTATTCTGAATCCACAATTAGGACAGACTTGAATTTTTTTTTAAGATCTCTATGCATAGCAATCAGCTGAATTTTCTTTAAATGTTTATATCTCATTTAACCTCACGAGTTAACCAGTTTTTATTATTTATCTTAATTATTCATTATCTTATTATTTTATTATTCTCCTTAAATACTCTAGATTTTGACATGCCAGCTTTTTTTTTGCTGCGATTTCTGTTTGTGAGGACAAGTTGTTATACGTAAAGACTCTTTGCCAAGCAGCTCCTTATTCTGGATGGTTTTGTACAGCTTTCACTCAGGCAAACTCCCAGACATGGAGGATCAGGCCTCCTGTTCTGAGGATGCTGATAATTCCTGCTGAGGTCTTCCATCAAAACAACTTCCGAGTTCAGCATACGCGTTAACTGATGCAGTCAAAACCAGTTCCCTGCTAGTGTTAAATTAACACTCATCTCTTCTCTTCTGACTCCAGAAGAGATGGCGGGATGAACCTTTTATGTCCCTTGGTCCAACTATTTTCCAACTTTCTTTCTCTTACATACTTTCTCTTTTTGTACACACATACACTTTTTAAGGAAATATTTGGTTACGTGCCAACAAGTTCTTTTGCCACCTTTTCTTTGTTCCATGGTTTCTCCATTTAAATTGCCTCACAGCAGTTCCTCTTCATTCACGTGTTTATCAATTTTTAACAATTTCCAATTACCATATTAATTTCTAAAATTTGCAGAAATAATGTTGCTGATAGAAGCATTATATTTACAAGCCATAAGAAATTACCTGAAATCATGGAAAACTTGACCCACATATACTTTTCCTTTCAAACTTTCCTTTAATTTTAAAAAGGTCAAACCAGTTGGAACAATAATTAGCAGAACAAACACTACTGTCCTCAGAGGAGACCTTGTCTGCCAAACTACTGATTCAAGAGAATGGTTACAGCTGAGTTACAGCCCCAGACCTCCTTCCTGCTCTGGAAAACAGACCTAACTTAGACTGGAAAACGCTGACAGACCCTGAACTTTATCTGTGCTGGTGGGTGTCATGCCATAATAAAGCATACCTCAGTCAAGCACATAAAAACAGGATTTAATTCAGAATCTGATGCTTAATAACTCTGCATCATCAATCTTCCTTCTCTATATTAATTGCACCAAAATACATACTGTTTGCATCTGTTAATACTCCAGAGCCTGTTTGACAACTGAATGCAGCTGAAAGCTCTTAATTCTTGATTTGTATTTTGTTTTTTGGGGGTGTTGGGCTTTTTTTTTGTTGTTTTTAGCATATGGCAGTTAAAACAGCAAAGCTGGATGCTAGGAGTCAGCCTGTCCTCCACTGAAGTTTGCTCAAAACAGAAGACCAATTTGGAAGGGCAGGCCTGACTCAAGAGCTTGTTAAATAGGATTTGAGTGGATTGACAATTATTTGAGGCAGATGGCTATTAAAAAAGTACCCTCAGTGAGTATTTAGGAAACACTAGTTTTCAATAAACAAGGAAATTAGAAATATTATGCAGATGCTTATGAATGGGACTTCAACTGTGTCAGAATTAGTCAAATTCATCCCTGCTGTGTAATGCCTAATATTTTACAAAATAGTAAGGTCTCTGCACCCTTCTAGATGAGAGATCGGTTGTGCAGAGCGCTACAGACCTCCTAATTTTACTAGAGGAGTGCTGATTTACATCAGCTGTTAATCTAGTGCTTTTGCAATTAAAAGGAGAGGTTGATAGGTGGGAAAGTATGCAATGATGGTAGGGCTGGAGGTTCAGATCTCATCACAAAGCCGGGCAGCAAATCCTCTCGCTGGCCCAAAGCCAACCTTCACATGGGCCTCCAGGTACCTTCATCCCGACCGTTACATGCAAGGTCACTCAGAGATTGCAAAGTTAGCGCTGCAGACGCTGACAGCGCAGTTTTGCTCTGTCCTCTTGTACCTTCTGCTCTCTTCTAGGTGATGCTTGTCGAACAGCCCAGATTTTGCTAAGATTGCAGGGCTTCACATCTCAGCCTTCTGCGCTTCTCCATTAGCTGGCTCGATGTTGTTGCAGCTGTGCTGGAGACAGGACTGTGTCCTGAGATTTGGACTGGGAGTGATGCTGTAGGTCACCCCAGGGTGGGAGTTCAGGAAGTGTCAGCTGGGGAAAGAGAAAAATAAGCTGAAGACACAGCTGGAGAAAGGGTTTGTCTGGCACAGCCACTGTTGTAGCTGATTTCTATGCTTCCTCTGGCATATGTAGAAACCCTTTGCACAATTAGAAAGCATGGGGCGGGGGGGCTCTGTCACAGCATTTCCATAAAAAAGGCAGTTTCCACAAAAATGGTCTGGCAGCTCTGCACATCAGGGAAGGTTTTATCAGTTGTGAAATTCCTTAGTTTCCCTTACAGTTAGTTCCCTTACAGCTGAATTCGATGGGCAAACCAACTGCTCTCCCTGTCTTTGGGGGTTCTTGTGCTTCACCTGATGTTAAATCATGACACCGATTTTTAGACTGAAACACTGCAGCCTTCAGAAGAGAAGTGCTCTCTGATGGCTGCTGGGGAGGCAGGACACCCAGCTTGATGGAGCCATGGTGCAGCACAGGTCAGCTCTTCTTCAGTAATGCCTCCCGCATTAAATGCAGCTGTAGTGGTCCCATTTGAGAACATAACTGGAGCAGAAATTCCATCTGTACACTGCAGGACCGTGCAATGGATGAGAAAATCTAGTTATGCTAAAATTTCTCTTGCTATCTGTCTTTTGACCTTTTCTGGTATCTGCTGGCTCATTTGTCTTGCAGCACTAACAGAAATATGAGTAAGGAAGCAAAAGAAAAGCTGAGTGCTCACAAAATTGAACACCAATTCAGATGAGACAAGCAAACCCGATTTTTCTTGCGGAGTTGTCCTTTATCGCTCTTTTAGTCACTGAGGTAGGTCAAAACTTTTAAAACCGGGAAAATATTTTTTTTATTGTCTGCTGAACCCAATCAAGCCAAGATTCAATTAAATGGATTGAGAGAGAGATGCTACTGAGTTATTTGTGCACCTGGCAGTGTGTGCAGAATACTAATAGTCCGGGTAATGTTCTCCAAATTCTTGATCAGCAGCAGCTGGAGCAAATTTTTTACTTTGAGTAGGGAAAAAGAAGAAATCTATTTCAGTGCAGCGACAGTAGTATATTTACATTACAAACACGGCAATTGCTAACCATTACTGCAATTCAGCTGCCAGAATAAAGACAGTGGCATTCATTTAGTTTTATTTCCAATTATAAGAGATCCTGTTGTTTTTTTCTCCAAAACAAAAACCTTGCAAACCCAGCTTAATTACAAAACTACATGGGCCACTACCCATCTTGTCTGACTATGGATGTCGTCATCTGTCAGCCCAAGCATTTTGAGCTCATTCAGCTTTGGGGAGAGGACAGGCAGTCTTTGGTCCTGTGATTATTGTAAAACTTCTTTTATTTCGTAGCTAAGCATGGAAATGGGCAGCCTTGTGCTGTGAGGAATAGCTGTCCACAGCAAATCGAGAACAACCCTTGTCCCTTTGTTCACGGCAGGAGCTGTATCTTTGGCAAGCAGCTCCTCTTACCAGAGTAAACGGTGACATTTGTTAAGTGCTTCCAAACTGGCCCTTTGTGAATTTTTGATTCACCTACCCAGCATCTGATCCAATTGTCACTGAAGCAAAGTCAGTGGGAGCCTTTCTACTAACATCAGTGCAACAGAGAAAGTCTCCCTCTGTATGGGTTGTACAAGCAGGAAGCAGAGGGGGGAGTATAATCTGCTGGTGGTCAGGGAATTTCTTACAGCAATAGCATTGCAGGGAAGGCTAGTGAAGGAGAGAAATTATAGGACATTAGTGACCCAGGACAGGAATTCAGTCTGGTCAGTACATTGCATGCAGCTCCCATTTCAAGATAGGTGACCCAGTAATAAACATTATTCAAGGAAATTTGATGGGAACAGATATTTTAAAAAATGAAGCATGCTGGAACAAATCCTGCTGTCAGTGCAGAAGTGACTTTACCAAAAGAACAGGGTAGAGTAAATCTTTCTTTTAAAGTTCTGCTCCCAAAAGCTTTCTGAGGCTCTCCCTTTCCTGCCACACTGAGGAGCGATACCCTCAAACCCTGCCTGAGACCCCAGCCTTTTGACCTACCTGCAGAGGTTTTGGGAAGCAAAGGGAACTCTGGCATTGCAATGTGCACAATGTCTCAAATCTCCTGCACAGTGCCCAAATATCCTCTCCTCACTTCACAGCAGGAATGAAATATTTCAGCTGTGACATAAAGCTGCTCATGTTTGTTGAGCAGAGCCAAGGCATGGATTGGATTTGCCTCATTAATAAACTTCTGTAACTCTCTTATTTCTTCAGGCTCTTGCTACTATACAATGAAGTACATGATTAAAACCAGCAAATGTCAGCTCAGAATCAATCTCATTTGCGTAGATCCTTTTAAATACAAGTTACTTTAGTGCCGGATTCAGTTGGAGTTGCCACTTGCTGAACATTTGGGGAGTATTGGTTATGTTACAATTCTCAAGAAAAATTAATTCTATTCAGACCTAGTGCAAGCAAATTTTATTGTGCATGCATCTGTTCAAGATTAAGTAATTATTTGATGAACCTTTGGAGGCAATGAATTTTAGATGAAGCATGCACACATTTTTATTATGCATACATTTTTCTTGATCAGTTTTCTCTTCATTTGGTCACTCGTTTATGTGGAAGCAATAAGCAAAATCTGCATATTTCAGTCTTTAGAAAGAAAACTTCCATTTACATAGCCTTAGTGCTTTCAGCCCACACATCCTTCAGTGCTTTTTCAAAATCCACTGATCTATTACACTCTACATAGCGACTTCCATAAACAGGTCATCTCAAAAAGACCAAGGTTAGACCCTCAGCTGGGCACAACAGTCTTTTCTCTTTTGAGCTCTTTTTGAGCTTTATGGAACTACTTCACCTTCAGTTGAGCAGGGCTGGCTTGTAGGGAATCATGACCCAGGTCTCATCAGGGGATGTTCTACATGCTTTTTTCTCGTTTAGAAAAGGTTACAAACCAAAAGTTTCCTCTCTTGCCTTTTTTGCAGGCAGCTAAAAGTTCTTTTTGTTAAAAGTGATTTCTGAAAAACACAGAAAAAAAAGACAAAAAGGAGAAAAGCGATTCTGAAACAATGAGCAAAAAGGTATGTTTTGAAGAAGAGCTAGGTGAATGTTTTTAAGCCTTTCAAATAGTTTGCAGTCTCTATTAACTGAAGTATATATACGTAACTCGTCCAACCTTAGCAAAGCCAGCAGCAGCTTTGGGTTTCAGGCCAGATCCATTCTTAAGGGGAGCACAATGATTTTGGCTCCAGATCACACAGAATGACTTTTCAAGCCACCTTGGGCACTCACCTGCTCCCCCTGCTTTGCCCGGAGTTTTTCCCATGGGGCAATACATTCTGGGTTCCACCAAAGGCTGAAGACGTTTCTCTCTGGTCTTTACACCAGATCCGTGCACTTAGAGGACCGTCCAGCAACACAGATTTGAACCAAATCAGTCATGAACACACAATTTCATCTCCAGTGAATTAGCCAAAACATAAGATAAGGAGCATATGTTTATTTTCTGGTAGCTGAAGATGATGTGGGATCTCAGAAAATGTTAAAGTGCTGCAGACAGATGGTGCGTGATCCAGCATAAAACCTGCCAGTGAAAAGTTAGCCTGTCAACATTTATTTTTTTTTTTTAACAAATCTGAATCAGCAGAGCAAATTTATACTGGATCAGTGCTTTGTGCCTCACAGCTGCAGTAGTTTTTGTCTAAGTTGGATCTATTATATCATTGAACCATGATGTGAGTGTGCAGAAGATGTGAATACAGCTCAGGGAACTGTATTTCTACCAGGAAAACACACCCCTTAAGATACCTCACCTCACTGAAGCTGTTTGTCTCTGGCTACATTGCTTTTAAGCCTACTTCTGAGTGCCTTTTTCCATGACAGCCTTTCCTTCAAGCCCAACTTCCACAGCACAGCGCCATGCTGTGGGACACAGAAATATTAGTGCTGTCTATAAAGAGGGTGATGAAGCAAGAAAAAACAGTATATCTATGTAGCTATAGCTATTTACAGACAAATAAATACAGGTAAAAAGCTGTATAAAAGAGTTCTGCTGGATTCTTTCACAATAGCCCACATGGTGCCTGCAACATCCAGCTGTTGTGTTATCCTGGCTGTTCTTCCAAGCGGATATTCTCTTTCCTGCTGTCCCTCGCAGGTACGAGTATGGACTGAGGTATTCAGCAGTGCTCAAAAAAAACCCTTGCTTATCTTCCCAATGCCCTGCCTGAGTTTGCACATGCTTCGACGTCCCAGAGGTGCCACCAGGAGGAAAGTAGCTGAGCAATTTGCCTGTGTAAACCCTGTTTTGCACAGGGGTGTTGGAGGAGCTGGAGTACAGAAAGGTGGTGTGCTGCTCCAGATCTTCGTGGGTGCTCCTCTCCTGGGTGCTGCTTTCTGCTGCAGGCACCTCGGAGCAGAACCCTTGCATCCTCACAGGAGATGACTGCTTTGAAGTTCCTTTGATCAGGTCTGGTTTGTTTCTCTGTCTTATATTTAACAGGAAAGGACTACAGAGTTCACTGCTTACCCAGTCTGTTGTCTGTGTGTATACAGAAGCCCCAGATTTTGTTTATAAGTGGGATATTCCAGCAAGTTTCCATTTGGGGAGTAGCACTTGCACTAATAAGCAAAATCTCCAGTGTCTTTACTTTGTCTCATATAATGCTAAAGCAAGTTTCATAAGCCTAAATCAGGTATGTATTGAAGAAAAGCTGGCATTTTAGCGAGACCCATCCAAGCCTGTTAGGATCCGCATGATGGACCCTTGTTAAGACCTCTGCTGACTTGCTATCAAACTCTGTCTGGAGTAGGAGCACAGTTACGTTCATCCAAGACTCCTGCTGTGCCTCTTTGATTTAATACACCAGTGAGTTTGATGGACCCATATCATAGAGCACTTCTTTGGATTGTGTTTTTGGTTTTGACAGCTTAGTTGCGTGCCAGTTGTCTGTGTCAGCTGGACTTGATCTGAAATCGGTGGAAGGACTGAACCCCCTTGACTTTGGGAGGTTTGGAGGAAACCCATAATGACTGGCAGTGCTTTGAAATGGCCCAGGTGTCTCATTGCTAAGATCACATTTGAGAGTTTCTTCTGTCTATGTGGCGCAAAAAGGAGTTGGTTACATTCTGGAAGGGTCATGCTTTGGGGTTTATTTTTACAGTTTTTGCCTTTGGTTAAAGTGATAAAGCAGTAACGTCCTTCCCAGCTCCTGATTTCCCTAGAAGGGACTGTGTCCCTTCTGGATTAGGGTGTAACAGGCGAAATGATTTTGCATAGTGTTTTTTGTTTTCTAGCTGAAAATTGGAAATGAATTTTCTTTTTTTTCTTTTTTTTTAATTATTATTATTCATTCTTTATCTTTAGAACTGTACTAATTAGAACCAGGTCATCCTCCATCTTTCTCCAGAGTTTAATGACCAGTAATCATTGCCCTGCTGAAGGTATCCCACCGCTGGCCTTACCACATTAAATTTGTATGCTGCTTGTGAATAAATATAAAATGCTTGCACATATATCCTGATGCTAAGTGGTGTCTCAGCTCCCCCAAGATCTGGTTTATCACACTCATGTCTAAAATATTGATCTGGGCCTTGTCTCAAGCTGGCAGCTTCAAATTTTTGATCGTTGTTTCTCCGGCCCCCCCCAACCCCTGTACATGGAACTTTTGGAAGAAGGAGGTGTTTGTAGGCTTTCCTCAGCTCCGTGCTAGAGATAGGGCCCTCTGAGAAATCAGGACTTCAGGAACTTCCCCGTTATGTCAAAGGTGGCTTTGCTGTCCCTTATTCCTGTCCCAGTCAAATGCCAAAATATGCAATACCTGATGCGTGGGTGGAGCATCAGTTAGCTTCACAAGGTCCAGACAAAATTGAGCCAGGGAGGAGACCTATTTTTTTGTAAATACCAGCCAGGATTCCCAACACTGGCAGATCCTTTATCTGTTGGTGAATGAGGACACCACAAACAGGTGCTTTTTAACGGTGTTATAAAGAAGTTCTGTGTGCTCAAAAGTAATTACCCATTTGTAAGGCAGGGATAAGGATGCCCTGTAAGAACTTGCTATGAAATAGAAGCCTGGTCTGTAATGCAGCAGTTTCAACCCAAGGGCTTTCTAGCCCCATTATGATATATAACAGAATACCAACAGTAAACACAGGTCAGCCAGGTACACACTACCATAATTTCATTGTAATGGTATTTTCTGTCAGTAACTCCTAAGAAAAAGCTGATATTGTTCAAAAGAAAGTATACAGAAAGTGATGTGTCTTTGTGATCCCATACACTTCAGCACTGCATAGAGAAAAAAGGCTAGCTTTCTTTTAGACTGTATTTTATGTTACTTAGACTCTATCTTGTCTGTTCAGACTGATGCTTTTTGGTCTGTATTTTATCTAAATGTATGTTATAAACTGCCTCATATGAAGGCAAGAGCAGCAATGTGGCACCAAAGGAACTAAGGGGCTTTGCTTAAATCAGCGCTTCATTGACTTTAGTGGAGTAGGTTGTGATCCCCTAACAGGACTTGTGATAGCACATCTAAAGCCGGTGTTTGGGTTGCAGTTGCCAGTAAAGGAAACCAACAGATTCTTTATCCAATGGGCCTTCAGAAGTGAGAGGAGCTTTGCCTGAATATACAAAGATGAAATGAAAAGGTCCAAACTGTCCAAAGCTTAGCTGTACTCATTTTTCCTTGGTCCATTACAGCTGTAAATAACAACTATTGCATTGTTTCTCCCTCTTTCATATGCCAGGAAAAGCATATGAATAGGTGGAGATTGATTTTTTTTTTTTTTATTTGCAGCCATTGCAAAATGACGGGTGGGGAGGGAGAGGAAAGAATGTTGATTTTGTGAACAAGGGTCATAAAAATTAATACTAAAAAGAATAGCAGAAATCAAGACAAAAACATTTTATTTTAGCTTTTGGCATTTTGAAAAAAAAAACAACTTTTAATGAAAAATCGTTCTGCATCAGCAAACAGAATATCGCAGTGAAATGTTTTTACCCCTTTTCATGGCTTTTTTAATGGAGTTAAATAAAGTCCAGAACATTATATAAAATAATACCATGGTGTCCCCATGCCAGTATTTCTCCTTTTGTGTGCTCCAAAAGCATAGCAAAGAAAAAAATCATCTGGTTTTCCTCTGAGGTTTTCCAGCTTGAGACCAAAGCTTGTATCAGAAATAATGAGGCCAGCAGGACTATGGCAGTGATTGTCCCCCATACTTGGCACTGGTGAGGCCCCACCTCATATACTGTGTTCAGCTTTGGTCCCCTCACAAGAAAGACATGGAGGTGCTGGAGCGTGTCCAAAGAAGAGCAGCAAAGCTGTTGAGGGGTCTGGAGCAAAAGTCTTATGGGGAGTGGCTGAGGAAACTGGGTTGGTTTACTCTGGAGAAAAGGAGGCTGAGGGGAGACCTTATCACTCTCTGTGACTACCTGAAAGGAGGGTGTAGCAAGGTGGGGGTCAGTCTCTTCTCCCCGGTAACAAGCAATAAGACAACAGGAAACGGCCTCAAGTTGTGCCAGGGGAGATTTAGATTGGGTATTAGGAAAAATATTTATTCACTGAAAGGGTCGTCAAGCATTGGAACAGTTTGCCCAGGGAAGCAGTTGAATCACCATCCCTGGAGGAATTTAAAAGATGTGTAGAGGTGGGGCTTAGGGACATGGTTTAGTGGTAACTTGGCAGTGTTAGGTTAACGGTTGGACTCGATGATCTTTTTGGTCTCTTCCAACCTAAACGATTCTATGATTCTATAAGCTTACATTTGTCTCAGTTGCCTCACCCCTCACTGGGGTGAGCTCTGCTATGTAGCCCTGGCACTGAATTTGTCCTCCCTAACACAACCTTGCGGTGTGAGGCAGTACTGACTGGCTCTACGTTGTGGTATTTACAGGAATTATGCTTTTCAGAGCCAACATGTTCTTGTGTGCTCATCAACTAAGCGTGGAGCTGTAGTAGGGTAAGGCCATGTTAGCAGGGACGTGTTTACAGTAGGAGTTTCAAGAGAGACAAATCAAAGGTTTTGTTTCATAAGATTCAAAGCTTCTCATTTCTTACTAACGAAACTCTGCTTTTATCTATGAGGTGTGCATGAAAGAAAACTTTAGAACAATGACTTTTATGGCATCTGCCAATATTTTTGTTTTAACTTAACGGGGGTTTTAAATTATTATTGAGTTCTATTTTCTGAAGAGAGCAAATGCACAGAAATTTGATTATATTGAGCCTCTAACTACATAAACACAATACTAGCCCCAGTGGACTAATTCCATTAAGACTTGAACTATCCATCTTGAAGTTGCTCATGAATACAAACTGCCAGAGCTTCTGGCATTGCTGGGTTTGCAAAACAACTTGTACATTTTTGTGTCAGATAATAAAAGCGAGCTTTATTTAGAGAGATATTAAAATAAACAGGTTTAATAATATATTTAAAAACTTCATTGTTACTCATATGTTGTTTCTCTCCACTTGAATAGTATTCTTTATTACAGCTGTATATTACCTTCAACATGCCTTTTGCGCTGAACCTTGCAAGGTGCTAAATCTGTAAATATATGATCTGTACCATAGGCAGGTGAGAACTTTAATTCTCACTGCAGAAAGGTCCGTTTCAGTATTTTACCTATCCAAACTGTGCTCTGGCTTGCCAGTTTGTTAATTCTACCTATCCTTTAGATAACTCTTTTCTATCTAAATAACATATTACTGCTGAGGTTTGGGAGTCATTAGGGAAGATCTGCCCAATTAGCATGTTAATTAGGACCTACCCAATTCGGGGATAGGGAGGTGATTGTTTTATTAGCATTCTGTGAGATGAAAGAAAGATTAATGACTGTGCATGCACCCCTTGAGGGGTATAGAAGTAACACTTCTTTTTTGAGATATCTGCATGTGAGAGGAGGTAGTTGAAATGGCTGGGCTTACTGAGGGAGTTGCCTGCTGATTAGTTACGCCTGGAGCAGAGAAAAGTATAATTGAGTTTGTTTCTTGATGAGAAGGAAATGATAGTACAAAGCAAGCATAACAGGGCAAGAACGTCTGCTGGTATAAATAAGTGAAGTTCCGTTGATAGATTGGTATCAACTAAAGCTTTGGTCCCTTGAATTGGGTGAGCTTATCAGTGGGCTGGCAGGACAAGATTCACGGCTGTTATATGCACTGTAGGCATATGGAGGTACTTGGATGCCTCGCTGCTATGAATGGAAAAGACTGGTTTATAACCAGCAAGGTCATACCTCTCTTCCAGATGCTGTGCTTTCTCATGGCCACACACTCCCATACAGCCACGGACCCATAGATATGTTGAACAGGTTATGTTCAGGGCATTAAAATTCAAAGGGCCTAAACTAAAGTCCTCTGGGGAAAAAAGAATGAAATGTAGGCGGGAATTGTATTGAAATGGAGAAAGAAATAATGATAATAATACACAAAAAAGAGCTCTGGGCAACATTATCCGAGACAACCATGTAATCTTTCTTATAACTCTATGATCGCTGTCCCTTCCCACAGCATTTCACATCAAACTAATGAATTCTGCTGCAAGAGAAAATACTATGTGCTCATAGTATGCTGCAGAAAGAAGCAAAGTGGTGTCATCATTGATCTTTCCGTCAAACTGTTTAATCATTTCTGTCTTGTGCTTGATTTAAGACCTGTCCTCTCCTGCTTTGGTCAATGAGCTGAGTTCTGGAAGCAGTTGATAGCAGGAGACTCTCCAGTTGCATTCTGCCAAGTCTTCTACTACTGCTTCTTGTGACAGCACCTACAAACTCCCACGGTTTAGCACTTGGCACTCTTCTTGGTGCTGCATGCAAAGGTAAACAGACTGAGAGCCCAGAAGAAAACAATGAGATCATGTAAACAGATGTGAAAAAGTGGTCTTTTTTCAATCCTGATCTGAAGCAGTCTGTGCTGCTCTTCCAACCTCACCATGGAAGTTCCTCGTACCAGCATCCAGCCCGTCAGTAAGGACCATGAAAGAATGAAAGCTGCAATGCGTATGAGTATTCAAAGGCCTAATGAAGAGTAGGAAGAAACAGCTCTGACTAAATCCTTGTGATGGCTTGAGTTCTCTCTGAGAACTTGACCTTGTATATGGTTACTTAAACAACCATCATACTGCTTCTGGGACTTAAGCTGTAAAGACATTCTTTGTTCTGTAGTTCTAGCTTAAACTTGTAGTTTAAGCAAAGCTATATGTGATAGTGTGTAACAATATCAATGAATCCATAGGGAAAATTACTTCCCAGAAGTTCATTTGGGCTCTTTCAATCTGGACTGGTGGTCAGGATAAATTTATATTATTTATATAATAAGATAAGTCTAGATAAGTACCACTAGTTGTTTTCAGATATTCTTAAATCAGTAAAGTTTGTTTTTTAAAAAAAAGAAGTCGTCAGGTCTTCTCTCTCTGGATCTTCTAAGTACGAAGCTTAATAACCACTGAGGGAAGCCAATACCATGAAGCTGGACACCAGGAACCTTGGATGATATATTCCGGTTTGAATAGCAACTGGTACCATACAGATTTGCTCCTCTTCTTCACCTATGGCTGTGAAACTGGTGCATTCCAAGATTCTCTGGCAAACACAACTCATATCTGCCATTTTGTTGCAAAACTCCAGCACTAATTTATTGCAGGGCTCTGAAATATTCACGTACCGAAGGGAAACACCAGAACACTGGTTTCTTTACTTCTTCTGAGGTGTCTGTAGATAACAGCTATTTCGATGCAGTTCTTTCTTATATAAAATCTTTGTTCCTCATCTCTTTCGTTAAATTCTTGAGTAAACAGTATCAGCTGCTCAAAATTTAGAGGGTTGTCCATGTGGTCTCGTCCATGAATGCACAGGAATAGTGTTCCTGGCTTTGCGGTTTGAGCAAATATTCCTTGTAAAGCAAAGGATATCTTCTTCCCAAGATTATCCTCAACAGCACGGAGGAGACAAAAAAAGATCCCTGTGGAAATTATTAGTTTACCATAGGTTGATTTTGTTACGAATGCAGGCCACTCTTTAAATCTTTGTTCACCGTTTTGTCTGATGCTCACACACAGGTCTCCATTCATAAGTTACTCATGCCAATCTTAAAATTTGTGTTATAAATTAATGCAGTTCCAGGTAGATTTGCTAGAAATAATTCTATTATATTTCTTTGTGTTTCTGTTGGCTCTGAATGTCTCCACCATTAGATGACCATAAAGTACTATTTGATATAGTAAATTCCTGATATGAGTTCCCATTGCACAAGCATGGACCTTATACTTTCAACAGTCTACTTTGCTTTAATGATAGGATTTTTTTAATCAAATAAAGCTGAGGTGAATTGCTTTATTCATAGATTATTTTTTCTTTTGTGATGCTGTGTCATCCTTATCCATGTGAATGTTTCTGGTCCTAGATTGTAAATTAATCTCTTGTTGAATTTTAAATTGGGATATGAGCAGCTCATTCATCTCACTGAGAATCAGAAAACTGAGATATGTGTCTTTGTGTTCATGTGAGTTACAGCCAGAGTGTTCAATAAAAAGCTACATACAGCAATAGTATACAATAGTGCTGTGTTTTTTAAAGTCACCCTGAGATGGAGTTTGCTATTTGTCAAACAATAGCTTTTTGATACCGGTAACAACTGCATACATTATCTTTTGTTGCAACCAACAGCACCTGTGGGAGACCACAGTTCTGCATAAAACAATTGATTCTACTGATATAAGCAAATTAGTTTTTTTGTGACACAGGGAGGAGTTTTCCTTTTAGTCTAAAATGTTCCCCATTGAGAACTCCCACCAGGTGTACTACGCTTTCTGAAGTCATTAATGTAGATCAAAGAATAATTAGGCTTTGGCAAGCATAAGGGGGGTTGATTAATCAGACTGAACAGCATCCTTTCATCTCATAATACCAACTGCCTGTTGATTCAGCGTGGTGTGGCCAGGTTTTAAGAAAGCACTTTCACAATTATTTTCCTCTTGCATAAAAGCATGACATTAAGACCAAGCAGAATCCATCTTTTTGTTTCTTGCCTTTCCCAAAACTGAGGACTAGGAACAAGTGTTCATAGCAAATAGCAGATCCCATGCCGTAATAGCAAAAGGCCATCATGAATTTGAAGCTGTTTTTTACTGGTGGTTGACACATTGTTGTCCTCTAGGAGATAGCAGGGGTTTTTTTCCTAGATTTTTAAGAGACTGGTAGCTGACTAGTGACAAATGCTGAACAGTAGTGGAGTCAAGTGCATGAATCTAGCAGGTGCCAAATCTTTGCACATATGGGATGGAATCACCAGGATTTTCACAATCCTTATGTCCCCGTTCCTCATTGGGGTTCTGGTAACCAGAAAATTCAACAAGCCTTTCTTTTCATATGAACCAGTACTTTGTGAGAAGGAAATGTAGTAAATCTTCTGAATTGTTCACTCCACCAGTGTGGTATCTTTTGGAATCTGCAGTTGGAGATCAGCTCTGTGACCTACAATAAAACAACAGAGCAACCTGTGGGAGTTACCCCTCCATCAGATGGGTGGTATCAAATCTAAAAATACCTGGATGCAAGGAATTTGTGTTTTGTCGATTTTCTATGGCAAGACGTTAAAAAGTCTTGTGAAGCCCAAATTGATCAATGATTCAGACACAGCACTGAACCTAAACACCTAATTCTTTGTAAAAGATAGAGACCATCCCTCCACACAGATGTGAAAAATCCACGTAGTAGATTCGCTTCTCGAGGACAGTCCTCTGAGGCGAGAGACTGGTTCTTACCCTGTATGTGTCAGAGAACAGACCGGTACTTTCTTGCTCACTTACAGGAGTTTGATTTATTTCTTGAAAGCTCTGTTTGCTATTCATAGTCCATTTTTCCAAAGATTCCTGTACTCCTTGCCGACACCTAAGCCATAGCTTCGTAAAAAGGGCATGCCCTGCTACCTCTGCTTGCAGATGGCCTATCAGTTCCTGGGATATAAATGTTTATTTCAGATTAATTAAGAAGGGCAGAAAGTCAATGGTGATAACATGATCTTGTGTCTGTGGAGCACTATTAAGACTGTCTGGCATAAATATGATCAGGTTTGGCATACAGAGATTTACTCTGGCTTAACCACCTGCCAAAACCCTAGAAAATTACTATGAGCATTTTAAAGTACATTGATTAGAGTAGACAAGAGGAGAAGAATCAAACCAGATTTTTTTTTAATTGAGTTTGCATGCTTCTGTTAAATAAGAGCATTCAGTCGTCCTTCAGGGAGAAGGCAGCTGCTCAGGTCTGCTTTATTTTGCAGCTCTGGAGAGAAAAGGGAAGAACAGGTTTTGTCGTTAAAATTTGACTGTAATGGCCACTCCGACGTTTCATTTTGAACAGTTCCCACAGGGATAGGATAATATAAGTGGGGAAAACACAGGGTTTTTTTCACTGTCCAGCACTCTGAGAACAGCCGACTGCCCAGGGTGCTTCTCTCCTCTCTTTCTGCCACTGCAACCGTGGGCATTTCTGTTGTGCAGGTGTGTTACCGTGTAGGTGACTTCAAGGGCAGGTGAAAAGCAGAGGGGGAGAAAAGGGAGCAGAGTGGGTTTTCACGGGTGCCATTTCAGCAGGTGCAGAAGCGATGGCTGGGACTCGCTCTGGGTGCTGGGTGTGTAGTAAGGTATAGCAACATTATGAATTTTCACCTTCTTCCCAGAAATTGTTCCCATTGAGTTGTATCATAAGAGTATGAAACACCAGTAATGTCATTGCTGCATAAGAGCGTGTGCCTGGTGGGTGCCTGCGGCAGTAGCTGCAGGTGTCTGAGATGTGCTAAGGAAAGTCCTGAGGAAATAATTGGCTCAGGATGTGCTGGGCTGCATCCCACCCCAGGGATGCTGAGATGGGGAATGGGACTTGATAGAAGACTGGTAATGAACTACTTTAACTCTAGAGGTTAAACAGGAAATAGCACGGAAAGCTTCTCCATGTTACGTTACACTTCCATCGGAAATACATCTAGGTTTTTTCTATTTGTTGGGGTGGGAAAAATAGAAAGCAATAAAATAAACTTTGCTGTTTTATGATAATAATATGATTTTCAGCTTCACTGGAGACATGGTTTTCCCACTTCCCCCCCACAATTGTAGATGCTATCATCTTCCTGGTAAACTCAAACACTGTTATAGGACCTGCAAGGTCAGCTAGCAGCGACTAGAACTGACAAGGTCTTGGGACATGGGAGCTGTGAGGCAGAGCACCTGGAGCAACCCGCAGGCTCAGGGCCTCAGCCTTGTTTCAATTACAGGTTAATGGAACTAACTCAGACTAGAAATTTTCAGAGGATTTTTGAGGTTTGCAGAAGTTTCTGGTGGGTTTTGTGCCCGGTTTCCATGGAAAAAGAGAGGATTTCCTTGCAGCTGTGGAGTCCGTGAGCTCAGGGAAGGTGGGAATTTGTATCCAGGCAAAGATTGACCTTGCAGTACGGCCAGATGGAAAAAATAACAGAAAACTTTGTAAAGGGAGTATTCTTGAATTGGTCTCAGAAGAAAAACATCCACATTTGTTGTTTTGTCTAGAAGGAGCCTCAAAATTGTTTAATTCCTCACTGCTTTCCATCAGTCACAGCTCCCATGCAAGGCAAGTTAGCGTCACAGCACCCGTCCTTCTTCTGTGCACCACAAAGCACTGGCTTCCTTCCAGCGCATGGGATTGTTTTGAGTTAAAATAAAAATGATAGGAATGATTCTTGCGAGTGCGAAGATGCTTTACATAGGGACTGACGCCGAGTGATGTAGCTGGATGTGCAGAGCTTTGCTTATCAGATACGTCTGCAGGAATTCAGCCGCCTTCTGCAAAGTGGAGGCTCTGGGCTTTGCTGGGGGAGACGCCTGGCCATGTGCGCAGCGAGGAGAGAGAGGCGCTTTTTGAAATTCCTTCCCCTTCTACATGATAGGAGCAGAATTTGTCTTCAGAGACAGGGTAAAGAGAAAAGGGAGACTCTTCTCTTTCTGCACATCCTTCTGAAGTGACTGCTGCTCCCAAAGCACCATGATGCAGGGCTGGGGGACCGTGGACCAGCAGCTCCTGCTCAGCCGATCTCTGCCCGCGCCGCCGCCAGAGCTCCTTCCCGAGATGCAAGGAAAGAAAACATTACAGCAAGTAGGCAGCCTTTTCCTCGCAATATTATGTTGTTTGTCTTCTTCACTTACATCAATATTTCAGTGAAGCAGCAACAAAGCGTTTCCTTCCACCAAGTGGTGAAAGATATCTCAAATAAAACAGGGGAAGTAATGCTTTTATTACCAAAGTATCTGTGGAACAAAGTGCTTCTTTTTTTCCTATTTATTTCTAAATCATATTCACGCTAACTGTTGCATCCATTTTCTGCATCTCTGTGTGAAAGAAACTTGGGGAGAAATTACCTCGATAATGTCTTTCTAATCTTCCTTGTTTACTGCACACTTTTTGTTCAAAGTCATTATGACAGTCGTGGAAGATTCTGAGTATGATGCAGTTATTGAATTTTAAATGAAAACTAAATTGGCTGCGGTAGAGGGGAAAAATATTTCATAACACAGTAATTTTTCCTCAGGGCACAGTTGCTACATTTTATTAGAAATAAGCAATTTTCGCTATGTCTCCAAAAGGTATAGAGCAGATAAACGTGAGATATTAATCTAAGGAAAAAAGGCTTTTACAAGTATTTAACACCAAACGGTGGTTTAAACTTTGCATGTTTTCTACATTTTTCTGGTGTGCTAGAGAAGCTATTTACTCATTTTACTGAAGTAAAACATCTCAGCTTTCTGCATTGGTCGAAAGCCTCCCGCGGTGTCAGTTAGATGGGATTTAATTGAGTCATTTGGAGGTTTTTTCCGCTTGATTTGTGCATTTGGGAAACGAGGAACATTTTCTATATAGGAAAGTTATTAAGATGCCCATGCGGCTGCTAAACAAAGCCCTCTACTGAACTGGCAGCGCTGGGCGCCCATAGCGATCCCTGGACATCTCCCACCTCTCTGTCCCTGCCAGCCACGTGCGGCAAGGAGCACCCCGAGGTTGTCACGCGTGGTTCTGCTGGCAAGGCGAAGGGGAGGCGTCTGAGAAGATAAACATTGGGATAAAATAAACGCACCTTCATCCCAGTGTTGCAGTCAGTTGGCAGGTATGAGTTTCGCAGGGATAGCTCTGCCAGATCTCAGCAGCAAACAACGCTCACCCACGGCATGGCACGGCTTGGCCGGGGCTGCCGGGAGGGAGCTGGGGACAGCCCGGCACTGGGGCAGCCCCCGAGCCTTGACCCTGTGGGCATCTCCCTGGCAGGGCCTCTGGAGAACAGATCTCTGCAGCTGCTCCAGCAGCATAATTCAGCCGTTCCTTTCTGAGCGAGCGGCACTGCTGCCCTGGTTTTATGTTCATTAGATTTGCTTCATTCCTTCTGCAGCTCTCAAGCTCTAGTTAGGCTGCAAACGAGAGCAATATTCAAATCAGCGCTTAGTGAATTCTCATTGACCAGTATTAGTTCTTGTTCAGCTTCAGCTCCAATTATAGTTTGTGTCAAACTGGAAGTAGATGCGAATTAATTGTAAAAGAGGAAGAGGTGTATTTTATGTATTTGCAAGATATACAAATTAGTATGGAAAATGCATCCACACATGGTTGGTGGAGTCCGCAGGGTCATGGTTTCGCTTGGCTGGGCTCAGAGCTGCGGATGTTGCCAGCCCATAACATTGACATCATTCCCATCCTTTGCATATGCCTGCCTTTCAGCTATGGCTCTCTCTGCTACGGAGGAGCCAAACGCTGTGCAGCCCCTGTCAGGTTAACGAGCGTGTAGGTTTTCTCTGATAGTCTTATCCACCAAAATATAGATGGGGAACACAGCCGCTATAAGCGCTTACGTTCCTGAGCAACCCTGCATAGCTATGTCGTCTTGCTCCTGTACGTGCCCGTGGTGTTGGCACATCAGTGTCCCCTGCCTTCTGTATGTTTCATATCTGTAGGTCGCACTGCAAATCGAAATGCACGGAGCGCACAGGGTCGGGTAAATGCAGCAAGCAGGCATGAAGAGGTTCAATCTGAGCAGAGCCTGTAGGCATGCAACAAGGGGCAATTATGGAGAAATCATGGTTTGTATGGCCTCAGGTTGCTCTGTGCTTTGGGAAGCAAAACCCGTATAGGCACTGAATGTAAATGAGTGTTAGAGATGCATTCAGAAGAGCATGGATATGGCATTTGGTTAGAACCTCACAGACTGGTGCCATTTTCAAAAAATCGAGTCCGGGGTTGGATTTTTCACACTTTTGCCAGGATGCTAAAATAGAAATTCAGGGGAGGTTTACAAGCCAGCTCCCAGCAAACCTCACACTAAGTAAGCTAATTCAATTTATCAGTACTTATCGGATGCTGAGATGAGAGACCATTTAGAACTGAATATGCTAATGTAAGTCTATCTCCAGATTAATCACAAGCAGTTATATTTTTATGATTTAGCAGTGTTGTTTATGACTAACATTTACAGAATATTACTAGTAGATTTTCAATAAAAGCTTTTCAGCTAAAACTAAGGTTATAACAATTTTAGAGATAATTGGACAACCGTTGAATTCAAAAGCTCACAAATATAGGGAGTTTTTCAAAACTGTATATTGCATGCTGACATAATGGCAGGTTAGACTTCTAGATGCATAGTTATATGATAAATGCATAGCTTGCTAAAAATAATGTTGTTATTCATCGCTTGAAATATTTCGCAGCCTGTAAACAAATGAAAGGGATCCCCCCCCTTCCATTTCAAAATTAAATCAGTTGCGGAAAGCATTTTCTAATTAACAAGTCTCTTCATTTTAGAGCAAATAGCAAAATCCCTCATAGTATATTTTTCCCTCTTTTGTTTTTTCTCTTTGTAAACATGCCAGCATGTTGTCACCAACTGCTTTGCTTCCCATGCAGTCTGTGTGCGCTTCACAAACTTAAATCGGACAGAGATGTGTATTAAGAAAAATTAAGAAAACTTGATTGCAAAAACTTGGAGGAAAACTTACAGTTCCCATGTAATTTCTGAAAATAACATTTGTTCCTCCTTTCACACTAACCGGTCTCCCTTGGAGGCTCTGGACACATGTTCATAAGTGATCAGATTATCTCAGTTAATGAGTGGCTGGGTAGCAGCAAGGCCAAAGGAACCATGATCTGGCTTTACGCACCCATGCAGGATAATTATTTACCTTGCGATGAATCGAGATGTGATCTGTGAGCTATCTACAAAGGTAGAAAGGAAAGGTGAGCTTATCGTCATCACATTTAAATAGTTTTATAGCAATCTGCATCAGCCTTGAAAAACTTCACAGTAAACAAGTCGAAAAAGGTCGAAAATCTCTAGTTTAAGGGAAAACTTTATCCCCTCTCCCTCCCAAACTGGGATTTTATGGTCTTTACAGTTTGTTATCAGATTTGCCATAAAAGCACTCGAATTTTACTGCAGCTGCTGTTTCCATTAACTTCACAGAAAAAAAAACTTTTCAGAATTTTTCTACATGTGAATGGGTGTATCTTTACTCACAGAGTCTTGTGTAAGGCTATCCTCCATTTAATGATATTTTAATTAATTTTTTCCTGGTTTTTAGCCTTGTATTGGCTGCCCATTCAATATTAGTTTTATATTTTGGACAAACCTTGCTGGAAGTAGCGCTTCAATGTCTACACAAGGAATGTAAATGTTGTGGTAATTTCCAGCATCATTCAAATGCCCACATAACAGTTATCGTTGTGAAAGCAAATTGAATCTGTCACGTCATCTTCTATGGAAGTCTAATTCTTGGTAACAAAAGATATTGCAGCTGACAGATGGAGCCACACACTACATAATTAAGTCTCCAGTGTGTGTCAACTGTAGCTTTTCAGACACAATTAGAGTCTGACCAGTTCACCCATTTAGGTACTTTAAAAAAATAGAATAAAAAATCCCCTAGGTGGATGCAGAGGTTTCTGTGAAAAATGAACTCCAAAATGTGCGAAACAGAAGAAAATAAGATCGTGTTCATTACCAGACTTTCCGGTGATAAAATTTGATACAGCTCTTTAAATCCTCAGTTTACCTCCTCTTCTTTTGCATTTATTATGTCCTGAGTGTAGCTAAGCATAAACTCTTCTCAGTAGGGAGGCTCATGGAGGCAGTAGATGGAAAATACATTTTCTTTAGAAAACTAGCTTCGGGAACCCCCAGCTGTGCAGGAGATACAATTGTGTTAGGTTTGTAGCAGTAGATTGTAAAACTTAGGAAAAACTACAAAACAACAGAAAACTTTAAGAAAAGAAAAAAGGTGCTTAGTGGTGTGTGATGCATCCAGAATTGAAGATGAGCCTGATGCATAACTTTGTGATCAGGGTCTCTGTATCTGCCATGCTCAGGGATCTCTGTTTCTTGGACTTTTCTTCATAGAGTCACGAAGACAAACACAGCAGAGGTTTTGGGTGATCTGTTCTGTTGCTCTCCTCATAAATGGTTACACATCTTACAGTAATCACCTCTAAATGTATGAGGTGTTCTGGTCTGTAAGAATACCTCAGCAATACCAGATCTCAGGTTTTTCCTGTTATACCTGTATTTTTAACTTCTAAATTTGATTCCGTTATTTCTAATATACACTCCTTTGTTCAGCCTTTCTCCCTTCACTAGAGCACACACAGCGGTTGCCTGATAGTCATTATAATGATGCACCAACAGCAGCAAAAGCAGGTCTCGGAGTACAACTGTTTTTTCACTTTCCTTTTCACTTTCTAGGTATGTTTTGTTTCATTAAAGAGAAGTTCCATGCTGCTTTTATTACTCTGGCTACTAGTTAAGGATAGGCTTATTAATTCAGAAGTTTTAATTAAATCACTTTCAGAGGGACCCACCTGATGTGAAAATATATTCCGTGTCTGACTGTGAGGAGCCCCCGGTGATACTGCCTTCCTTGCTGACCGTTCGCGTTTGACGCCTGTAATTCAGCTTGGTGTTGGCGGGGAGGGCGGGAGGCGGGAGGCACCAGGACAGCGTCCATAAAGCAGCATTGCCCAAATGCAGGGCTGTAACTACCAAGCCAGTCTTTTAGCTTTCTGTAACCGTGTTGGCAGACATCTCAGATGTAAGCACCCATCCAGAAATGGAACTGGACCGCAGCAAGCATTCGCACGTGTACTGCTGGTGCCCGTCTCACAGCAGCATGCAGGAGGTGAGGTAGCCACACACATGGCACTTTCCCTGGTCGTGAGGGAGGGTGGTCTACAAGAAGTCTAAATGGAGAAAAACAGGTTGCCAAGAAGCAAATGAGTCACCTTTTCCTACACAAGTAGCTTACAATAGGATGGAATGGCTCATGGTTGACCCTGTTGAATGACTAGTTCAGGCTGGAGAGCCACTTTCAGCAGTTTAAATTGGGACTGGAGTAGGATTTATCCACCTTTCTTGAGAAAGAAATCTCCAGAAGGCATATATACACTTCTGTAGCAGATCTGCGTTCAGAAGAAAGGAAGCTAGGTCCAAGAACTTGGTTTATCTTTATGGCTTATAGCAGATAGATTTGATTTTAAGAAATAAACCTTTCCTTGAAAAAAAAAAGAATGACTCTGTCTAATTCTGGGAACTGTACTTGGTGGTGAATTTGCCCTCTGACCTGCCTCTTTCATGCTGCCCACCCCAATCTGGCATAGATTTACAAAATTGATTTAAAGTCTAGGCTTTCTCATCCCATTTCCATACTCTCCCCCGAAGTAACCAAGTTACAATGCTTTCCTCAGGCAAAATGCATTATCCAGAATGCCATTACTCAGTGAAGCACAGGTGGGGTCAGGCAGGAAATATTTTTCCTTGCAGTCATCTAAACAATAGGAAAAGATGGAGAAAGAGTCTTGATTTGATCTACCAGACTCCCTGCTCGCTCCCCTTCTGACCCGTGCCTCTCAGACGTGCCATCTGAGCCACTGAAGTCCTGGCCCTGACGGGGCTGTAGTGCCGGGAAGGTCTGAGTCGGATCTTGCAGGCTGGTGTAAGGCAGGAGAAACCCCACAGAGACGACCTTGCCACTGTGAATCCAACTAAAAGCCCTAATAGCCACGATACATCAGGTAGAAGACCTGGAGAGAGGAAATGCTCTTATCTCAAATGCTGAATTTACAGTAATTAACAATGTAAGTGCAATTGCAATATTTTATAGGCTGTCCTTCCTACGATTGTGGAGAATGGAAGTTAATGGAAATACACTTGATAATACTTGTTGGCTGAAGGGCTTACATTAGCTGATCTAGTGCCTCCAAATGCATGCTTAGGTAATAATGTAGTAGATGAATCAGGGAGGAATGAGATTATTTTTTTTTTGAGAAATAATAAACATGTTTCTCACTAGGCTCAGCTGGGATATTACCACTGTTCATATAGCCAAGTGTTTTGTTGGAGAGATGAAGTGCTGCGTGTAAACTTGTTCATTACCAGAAACCTGACAAATACTGAGCTAATATCATGTCAACAATCAGCTGGGGATAATGCATTTCCTCTCCTTCTAATAGATTTTTCCTTACATATAATCATAAGCAATACTAAAAAATTACAATGGGAAAAAAACGGCTGCTGGAAGATGTCTGTTCTCTGTGATACGCAGTGCTTTTGATTTGAAGTATCAGGGGCAGAGAGGATGAAAATAATTTGTTTGGGGATTATCTACACGCAGAAAGAAACTTGATAATCACTCGAGTGAGTAGCTGCTGCATTTGTTTGCTGCCCTCATGCCTAGTGATCCTTGTTCAGTTCAGTGAAATTATTGTTTCCAGGGGTGGGGAGTGAAGGAGAATTCATTAAAGTGCCTCTGCTCCCCCATCGCAACAGTGTTAGCAGCCACTTAAGCAGGGCTTGCACGCTCGAGGAGGTGTGTTAGTAGGACCTACAATATTCAGTGACCAATTAATGTGTTTGGGTTTTTTTTTCCTTAAGGGGACACAAGCACATTAACACAAACAGGAAGCGTTAGTATACAGATTAGCATAGTCCTCAGAAAAGGCTTAGTGCATCTTCAACCCAACATAGCACTTAATGGCACGTGTATAATTATGTTTTATAAAGATTTTATAAGAATGGCCAGAAAAATATTAATGATGTGTGAACATAGGTGGCAAGACTAGATTTATGTTTCAGGCAATTACATTTTACAAGCTGAAGTAGAGAACAGAGGTAATTAACAAGAATAATGAAAGCACTACCTTACCATAAATCACTGTTAAAGAAGAGTAAATAATAGAAGACAAAGGGATTATGAGTCAAGTTCAGTCGTTATTCATCAATTTTAGAGCAGAAGGGTGGGTTTAATTAGTGGAATGGCATAGCACTTGTTTGGTGCTTTTCAAATAATCTTGATGCTCTTTTATCAGGGGGAACAAACATCTGATTGAATGCAAATGACAGTGATTGCCTTCTCCACATTCGTAATCAGTGCAGGAAATTTCATTTTGCCCTCCTTTTAATGCAGCAAAGGGAGCGATTAGCAGGCATGCTGGACTGGGGAATTTTGCAGTCCTGATTGCAGATGAGGGTAATGGGCTCCCTAATCTGCGAAGGAAAAAAGCACCCACTTCTCCAGCAGTTTCAGTTTTCTATGAATTGTTTAGTTCCAGTTTTTAATCTGCAATGCTTTGTGGATCAGAAAGCAAATCAGCCTCCACTGGGAAGACCCTTATCTATTAATTACTTTTTCCTCTTCTTATCCTAGGAGAAGATATTTCTCATGCTGAGCCACATTCAGTTGATGCTGAATTGCAATAGCAGCAGATGTTACTAGGATGCTATCAAAAGTCTGAGGTGAACAGGCTTTTTGTGACCAGCTCTGGGCAGAACCCCAGCATCTTCTCCACGTGTTTTCTTTGCGTGTCTTGAGGGTGCAGCTCATCTTCAGCTGAGTTTACCCTTTCTGCTCACTCTGTTTAATCTTGTGAGAGGAGTAGCTGTATCTCTGCCCTGCAAGACTTTTGCAGAGGAGAAATGTTTGACCTTTGCAATTGATGAGATCGCAGCACATGATGCATGCTTAAGGTACACCTCCAGTCTGCCCTGCAAGGGCTTGAATTCTGCACTGCCCTTTCCGTGAATCGCCTAGTTCAGTCCTGACAGCAGTGTCAGCAGTCCAGGATCCACAAAGGTTGTCAAAACCTAGGTCTAGCTCTGTGTTCCTGGCTCTCTGAGCGATACCATGTCAGCTTTTCTTCTTGAGGTATGGGATTCATCCTTGGCGCCTGCAGGAGGGAGGTGTAAGAGTCTTCCTTTGCCTGTTGCTTGTAGCTCATAGTTGCATGCAACACCCTTCGGACAGGTCGCTATTAGAAGCCTCTTTTGTATGAAAATCTTGCAACTCATCCATGCCCGTGAGCTGTTGGCCGTGAGCACCTGAAGACCATGGTGGTAAGCGTGGTATAACTACTCAGAAAGCAGAGCATGACAGCTGCTGCAGCTCCACAACATGCTCACCTGTGTATTTGGGGACTAAGGCTCTCTCTCCCAGAAATGTGAATCTTTGTAGAGAGATCCCAGGGGAAGGCCCGTGCCATAGATTTTCCCATGGATAAACAAAATATTTAGCAAAGTTCCTAAAGATCTTGTCTTAATATTTTCACTGATAGGACTCTTTGTTTGGAAGTTGTTTTGTATTCTAGTTATTCCTCTCGGGACTGAGCGAATATGGACAGAAAACATGACTGACTGGAGAGAGCGCTTTTTCATCCTGATCATCTTGGGTTGTGATTTTGACTGACTTTACAGACTAAAGGATAAGATAGTTGTTGCTTGTAGACGCATCTGATCTCTCATTGCCAAGAGGACATGCTGCCATTCTGATAAGGAAAAGTAACGCCAAGTTATTTCTCCATTCACAGAACACAAATCTGTTTTTGCAAGCAGTTTGCCAGATTGTGATATAAATCAATATAGCCTCTTGAGTATTCCCTAGTTGAGGGCCATTTCATTTACACTTGGTATCTGTGTAGTCTAGTCCGAGGTGAGTGGGGGGTCTCTTTGCACTGCTGAAGATTTGCTATAAGGCATCATGAGAGATGGCTGTTTCACTGCTGGGTAAAAAAATCTTAAACGTATGCAATATGTTTTGTAGAGCATTAAAGCATCCTTTGACTGAAAAGTAATGAGAAATGGACTATTAACTATTATTCATTATTGTGCATGCAAAGCTTGTGAGCCAAGTTTAATTAAATTCAATAAAGACATATGCAATAAAAATGAACAATTAGCAGCAGTGAAGGATTCTGATCTGAGTCTGTGAAGACTTTCTTCATCCCTATAACATAGTAAGAAATAAATGGATGGTGTCATCTCAACTCTGACATATATAGAAAGAGAAAGCTCTAAGTTGCCTATATTACAAGTGGGTAAATTCAGTTTATCTGCATTTGTCCTTGATTACACACTGCTTTCTCCTCTGCCTATAGACCTCAGCATAAATGTCTAGCCTCCGAGCCACAGCGTGAGTGATAAATAATGCTGGAGGTATGGAGAGCTGAGCTGAGGAAAACAGTGCTCGTTCAATACTGCAGATTCTTGGTGCTGTATCATCATCTCTGGTGATGCTAGGATGAGAGTAACAGTGTAGATCCATTGTGAAAAGGCTCAGTATTTCCTTGTGCACTCAGTCTGGGAAAAATCTCTGTGGTTCAGAAACTGCATTGGCTGGTCCGAATCACATTGCAGCCCTTTGTGTTGGAATCCTCAAGAAACTAGACTTTCCAAACCTTTCTAGATCTAATTAAATGAGAAACAGCCTGAAAAAATGTTTTGTGATAGCTTTCTTGCAACGGGATGAGCGCAGCTCTGCTAGCACTACAGGAAGCATCTCCTGCAACTTGCACAAGGAGACATAAACTTGTTGCAATCCCAAACTGCTTTACATGTGTGGTGCCAGTGTGATGGCACGGAGTCACAGCTCAATAAACCAAACCAGCTTCTTCTGGTGTCCTGCCTGCTCTAGCACATCGCTAGAGCTGATCAGAAACTGGTCAAGACAAACGCTTCCTCTGGTAAAATTCTGGCTCATTGAAAGTAAAGCAGATTATGAAAATGCCTCTGTTTTGGAGAAGCAGGGCAATAACTTTCAATTCTGAGCTGCTTGGAAAGTAACACTACAATTTTTTTCTTTGAAAAAATAATTTTCTTTGTTTTTAATATTTGTAGTTGTGCAGAGTATGTGTGTATGTATAGTATAGAGCACAATGTACAAGAGTATTCTAATTCCAACAACTGATTTTTTCTTGATTGAAAACCAATATTTCAGTTGTCTGAAAATAAATCTCAAGTATTTTAACTTGTGTCAAATATATTTAAAAATCCTAAAGAAGGAGAAGATGAAAAAGTGGCAGTTTCATGTAAAACAGAAAATCTGATTTCAGTTCAGCTTTATAGACAGCACTGCCCATGTGTCTGAATACTAAGCTTCAGGAGATATCTTCATATGAAAAAATACTCGCACAAAACTGATGCTGTTGCATTCTTATCTTGAAGATCTGAATCTCTGGACACAGATGCATTGACTACTTTGAATTTCAGACCTAATGGGTAAGTGCATAATAAGAATTTTCCTGGAAATCCTTGGTGTTTCCAGTTTGTTGGGCACGTATTCTTGTTCCTCGTCTTCATCTCCCTGTCTTTGTCTGTGTCCAGGCTTGGTGAGTAAAGCAGAGCTACGTTTTAAGGATGTCATTGAAAGTCAGGGGAGGGGAAAAGAATCTTCAGAGACTAGTTGTGGGCGTGTGGAGGGAGGGGGGATTTTTAACGGGATTTAATGGAGCTGGGAGCTGGGTTATTTAAGACTGGTGCATAGATCCTTTGTATTGACAATTCACTGTATAAGCCATAAACTCTTCACTCTGTGCATATAAAAGATGAAAGGACCAATTACTTATTGAGGCGTTAAACACCCAGGGGACAAAGATGCCTGTCTGGCAATAGTAAACATATTGACTGCAACCTATTTGAATTTCAAATTGCCAAATGTCCCAATTTTTGAAAAGCTTCCTATGATAACCAAGGTCTGGAAAGTCAATTGAAACTTAATTCTCCTGGATATCTCGTGGGGGGAAAAGTACATGAATCTGGACAGATTCAATTATTTAATTTTAATGAAAAAATAGATAGCTGCTTTATAATTGCCTTATAAAGCAGTAGATGGGAATTCAGCTCCTTTTTCTAATCTGTTATCCTAGGATAAATGACAATAGAGGTTTGCCAAACAAGGGTTGCCAAGAGGTTTATATCCAAGGATTTTCAGCTTCCTCTTTTTCCTAGATCTTCTTTTTTCCTCCATCTGGGACCAGGTCTTTCTGACATGCCAGCCAAGTCCAGACCAGCATTTCCTCTCTGTCCACAGATGGTAGTTATAAAGCATTACGGAGGGGAACTGTTATGGGGCACTGTACACCCATACATTGCAGAAGGACATGTTTACTGTCTCATCCATTAGAAAGACTCTCGCAGAGCAAATCAGCCACAGGTCAGCGCTACTGCTATCAGCATTGTGCCGGTAAGATATCCTGTGACTGCTGTGAGGACAAAGTGAGTTATGAGAGCAATTGGGGAAAAAAAGGTGTTCCAGTCTGCCCAGTATCCTCACTCTGACCATCTTCTTGTGGTGTTTGAAATCCCGCCACCATCAGATGCTCAGGTGCTCTTGGGGCAAGCCAGGGACTTGCCATGGTCTCAGGACCTGTTGGTTTGCCGTGGGGTGGCTGGGCAGAGCTCCAGTTGAATGAAAAATTCCAACTAACTCTCCCTGACTTACACTACTCTTGCCACATCCATTAGTAAAAGAGTTCATTGTGATTAATGCCATTACTCTGAATACCAATGGAATTAATTTTTTCCTCTGAACTTGACAGCATTGCCCAAAATGTTGACGCTACATAAAACCATGAAAACAATTAGTGCAGGGTAATCATGGATATTTATCATTGAATTCCTCTTCCTTTTATTTTTATTGTAATGTCATATACAGAGCAAAAGGTACACAGCAGCAGCAGGGTTGTTATCAAAACCTCAGAAGAGTTTATCCTCCCCTTTATATGCTCTGCACACATAGAACGAGCACCCATAATCATAACAGTTGGCTGCGTGTGTACTGCTGGGCAGAAGAGACACCTACTACTGTACAGCTGTCCTTGACCTTGGCATAATAAGACTTTTATCAGATACAGTCAACAGGAATGCCACTTAGTGCTTCTGTCTGAGTAAAACCAGTATTTGTTGTTGCTTTTGTTCTAATAGCTCTTCATTAAATAAGAGAGGATGAGTTGCTGCATATCAGATACATTCAGCTGATTGTGAAAGAGATTTCATATCTCCGCCTTTGTCTCTGGTGGTTTCTGTTGGGATTCCCATCATGCAGTCATTTTTCTACACTCTATTTTCTCTCTGTCTTGGTGTACAGTCATAATGAAGGCAAGTATTTATCACCACAGCAGCTTTAAATATCAAATGCTTGATGAATTTACTCTCAGCTGGCCGGAAGCAATACTGTGATTGCAGCATTTTATAATCATCAAGACTTGTTTCTCTAAGCTGAATTAATTTGCATGAGCAATGGGGTATTAGCAAAGTTGCTGGTAACTAGCACGTACAAGCAAATTGTGGGAGAAGACTCTTGCTGTCTGTGCTTTCCTTGGGGAAACTCGACTTTGTGAGATGTTTTAAATGGGTGGGTGAAGGATTGTATCTGAGAGCAAAGGTTGTAGACAGGTGCAAGGAATCCAACCCCATGTCAGATAGAGCCTGCAGAGCCAGGCTCTGCCTCTGGCCACACAGGGCATTCCCGTGTTTCTATCAACACTTATCTCCAGCCACGGTCTTACAGTACAGTAAATCCCACACTAGGGTTTGTAATGCCAACTCAAAACTATGAAGAGAAACATTTTTGTTGTATAAACTCAACGCATCATTCAAGTGTGCTCAAGAATTCTTGATGAGTTAACTGTGTACCAACAGATCAGGTATTGCCTGCCCTCCTTTATGCAGCCAGAATAAAGCCGATAGACGCTGCGTCATGCATGCTGGCTAAATCAACAGGAGTGAATTCTGTGCTTACCCTTCTCTAAACCTAGTGTTTACATCTAGGTGGGCTGGTAGCATATGGATCCAGAAGGGTGATTGGGCTAGCATTTGTTCCAACTCCCTCAGATGACTTCTTTTTAAGATGGCAGAAGGTTTCTCTGTCATGGCTGTCATGACTCTCTGTCAGACTTTTACATCTGCAGCTATTTCCGTGAAGGTGCTTAAATGCTTCTGACAATTATTTTAAGTGGAAGGCAGTGTTTACACTTCCTGGCATCAATGAGGTTTCTCCAGCATATTGTGGTATTTATTGCTGTATTAATTGCTCATGTACAAAAGCTTGTGGTGTTGTGCAAAATGCTAATAACAGATCCTAATGACTGTGTACCTCCCTCTCCTTCTCCGGTCTGCGCCTTATTGATTCATTAAACTGTCCAAACAGCGAGGCTGGGTGCACATACCAAAATGTTTCTTTTTCATCAGAGAAAACCTAAAAGAAAGTGGCGGTTGGAGGATGCCAGACAACTAGCTCTGAAGGATGAACAAAAGCACTCTGAATAATCACGTAAGAACTGACAGTCGGGAGGAATGGCAGAGGGACAGGCTGTGCCTTCCTCCACAGAGCTCACAGGGAGCCAGGTGGTGGTGGGATGTTAAAAGGCATTTTTTGCATTTTTGAGAAACTTGTCTGAAAATGGGTCCTGATCTCGTAGGGGTGCTAGGAGGCATTCATTGGGCAATGGAGCATACCATGTTTGGGGAAAAATGCATATGGAAAAATCTAGGTTTTTTAGATGCTTGTGTGTAATTGTAAAGCACTGCAACACACACAGAAACTAATTTACTGATACTGAAGTACATCCCTTAGGAAGGTCCTCTCATTGCCTCAGGAGGGAGAGGAGATGCTGGACAACAAGGGTAACTACTAGAATTTCCAAGAAATGCTTCCTTAAGTATTTTGAGAAGGAAGGTAACAAGGAAAGCCTGTGGGCAGACCTTGGGTAACAGGTTTGGGTGCACCCTTGAAAGATAAAGGCGTAACCTGTTAGCTTGAAGGCTCTTGTAGCCTTTCTAACATGACTTACAAGTTCTGTTTTGCCACATCCACTGCTGCGGGGATCTTTAATTCTGAAGAGCGAAAAATTATCTGGGGGAGGGGGGTCTTTTGTGGAAGTGTAGAGTCATACAGAAAGACATTTAGCATGCCCATCCGAGACAGCTGAAAACTTCCCACAGCCCGGAACAGCAGTCCCTGAGTTGGTTTTGCTGTAATACCTGATATGTGGCTTTCTTGTAACCATTGCTGCTGTTTCTTGAGGTCGGGGGGGGTCACAAGAGGTTGGTCAGACCCTGACGTGGTCATGGTTAATCTACAAGGACTTTCAGCCTGTGCATGGCTGCAACTGGTCGAATGTTGTGGTTCCCTGTGGAGAGAGCTGATAGCTCAAGACCTGAGCCAGGCAGGCAAAGTCGCTAGCAGAGAATGGAGATTTAAAGACGTAGTTGGAGTCAGAAGTACAATCAACCTCGTTATCTATAACAATGGGAAGAGCTTATGCCAATCATAGATCTGCTCACAATAGAGTGAAACCATTTTATTTCATCAGAGGATGAATTGGAATTGAATACCACTGAGAACAAAGCTCAGCCTTTCAGTGAGATGCAGAGAACTGGCTGCAGCTTCTAAAAGTCCAAGGTTGTTAAAGTCTCAAATTGCAAACATAAAATAAAGCTATTTTAGGTCCATTTTAGTGGCTCCTAAATGCATTAATTATATCTTTTCTTTTGCTAGTTCTGTGCATTTTTACTTGTCTTGCCAAGAGAACTTGACTCTATCAGTGGAGAGATATGAAAAATAGTGCCATTGAACTCCAATTTATTTCTAAAGTATTCAGAATAGAGGGACGATGTGGTGGACATACAAGTTTTTATTGGAATTCACTTGGAACAACCTGCATAACTTCCAGTGCCTTCATCCAAAACTTGTATTGTTCTCACAGATTTATTGCATACCTATCTTCTCTTTCTCCTTCTAGTTGTATATATATATCTGTCTATATGTTTATATACACATTAATTTATCCTTGTTAATGTTGCCTTTTAGAAAATAGAATGGTTCCTTTGTCTCCTACGCTGGGGGCTCCACCATCCCAATTTTTATGCCCTCTTGGAGCTCTGGGGATGGTATATGTAAAAGGTGCAATAACTCTCTGTTCTTCATGCTTTGCTTCTCACCTTATGAGTTTTGTCAGATATTAGCTCAGATGTGTCTCCTTTATTGAGTTCATAAATTACGCTCAACCTTTATTTGTCTGTTCATTAGATCACCCTCTATTTTCTTACTCCTTTGAGAGGAATCCAGCATGAATTTGAATTTGTGAACCATCAGTGTCTCCCGTGCTGACTGGATGCTCTAGGCGTTCACACATTTAACCGTTTTCTGCAGTTTGATCTTGATCTGGTGATCAGAACTTGCTTCTTTTGTCCAGGCAGAATATCTGGAGATGTTTCTTTTGCAGCTTGTCAGAGATCCGTGTTACAAAGCCCCCTTGCTGGCTGCACAGGGCTCCACCAAATCTGATGGATGAACATGAGTAATAACTTGTCATTTGGTAGAGCTTTTCATCAGAGACATTTCGAAGCTTCTCACAACGGAATTATCATAACCTCCATATACCAAAAAAGAAATCAAGGCACAAAGCTGTTCAGGAGATGAGAAAAAGCATCCAGGTCTCCCAAGACTTCCCTTTGGTGCTTTGTCAACTGTCTTTGCTGCTGACCTTACCCTACGTCTTTGCTGTTATTCCGCCTTTCTCTCTTCAGCCTAGGGAGGTAGCAGGGAGAGGGCAGTGACATCATATCTGCTTCATCAGTGTCATAAAACACATAGCAGACCTAACATTATAAAACAACCGTTGTGGTTTTTTAATTCCTAATATGAGTTTATGTTAGAACTCTGTAGAAATAATTGATTAAGTTTCAATTTATACTCAGAATAATAACTGACACGGTAGTAAATGTGTTCATTGATATCTAATTTGGTGTGGCTAATTTCCTCAATGCCAGCTAAATGCCTGGGTATTTCTTATCGTCTTTAATGTATTATCTGAATCTTGTTGCACATTTGTTCAGTACTTATGTAACTATGACTTAATTACATGGCAACTGAATTTATACCCTGGTATGGAAGGATTGCTCCTCAGACAGTTTCCTCAGATAAACAATAGATAATTGCTATGTTCCTGCTTTAATTAATGTACATTATATGATTATTTGAATGGTCTTGGGTCCAGCCTTGGTGAGGCGCAGATCGCTTCTCAAGTCATGCTGAGCCCTCACAGCGCCCACCGAAGCCAGTGCTGTCCATCAGTACAGGCTTTCATCCAGCTGCACAGAAAATTAGGACTTCTGCATATGAAAATACTGTCCCTCAGTATGAAGGAAGGACACATATATAAAAACATTTCAAATTTAGCTCATTGTGGCAAGAATTGCCTATCCCCATGCCTCAGAGAAAGATGTGCAACACTTTCTTGTGCTGTGTAACCTACTTAAAGCAAGTGGGAGTCAATATCTATTAACTTCTCTCTGTTATGCCAGTCAATACTTTGTCCTTAAAGCAGTAGTTTTCCTCTCCCTTCTGCACAGTTCATGATTGCAGGGAAAAAGGAACTTTTCTCGCCTCCATCCCCCAGTGCTTTTTCCCATTACTACGATCAAGTGAGCACTGATTTCCAAACCACACCTGAGCCAAGACAGACAAGTGCAGGAGGGGGACACTGGGGCTCTCGCCTACTAGACGAAAAACTCCCGCTTTCATATGTTTCTTATCTCCTCCTCTCCTGGTGCGGTGGGCAGGGGGTGCAGACGGCTTTTGTTCAGAACTCAGCCTATAGGTGTGTGTACAGCCTGCAAGCACCAAGAGGGTTGGAAAGTGCCGCTGTGCTGCACAGTTCCTGAGACAATGGGGGAACATGCACAGAATCGGAGATGCTGGGAAAAATACAAGAGTGATCCTTCAAGATACTTAAATAATGTTTCATGACTCAACTGGAATGCTCTCGTTAGGCCCTCTGGAGGAGAATTTGACATTTTCTGTGCCACCTGCAAGATTAAAAGAAAATGCTGTTGGCTTCTGCATTGTCTTCTGAAAGGCACAGGGGCTGACAGAAATGTAATCAAATTACCTGCAGCATTCATCTGTTGTCATAGCAGCCCTTGCAATGACTATAACAATAATTTCATCTACAGCTTAGCTTAATGCAGCTTTGCCTAGACCAGCCAGAAAGCAATTTTCTATCCCGTATCTGGCAGAGAGAGAGTTCAAGGGTTCCCATTTCAGTTTCACCAGCAGTGGTCTACAACAAGGTAAAACCACAGATTAATGCCTTTGCTGCGTTCCTCCAACACCAGACAGCACCTGTGAGATCACCTCTGGGCGATCTCGTATGATTCAGGAGGTCAGATTAGATGATTATATTTTCTTCTAGCCTTAAAAATCCCAGAATCACTGCACCAACTTATATGCAAGTAATAAAAGCACAGTGCAGTGTTTTCCCCATCTTGATTAAGTCCACCAAGAAGATCTGACTGTGCTGTAAACATATGCCCTTCTTTTTGATGGAGCTGTGTTTGAGTTTGGATGTGCGGAGCACAGTAAGCACACAGCAGTGCTGGCAGTGATGGAGGGCACAGCAGAGTGGGTAGAATTTGTCTTTTTTTTTTTTTTTTTTAACTTGCCAAGTAGTATGTTTCAAGCAGAGATGTTATTGATGGACCCAGGTGGCTCCAAGCATCTCACGACTGTCCTTTGGTAAATGTGGAATGAGCTCCCTGGCTTGGTCCAATATCCCATAGGTAAGTCATACCTTTTGCTGTGCTTGGCAGAGAGGGGTCAGCAGACAGTGTCTGCAGAAAGGCTAAAGGATTAAACGATCCTGAACATCTGGATAATGTCTAATCCCTGAAGGCGTAGCATCCATTAAGTCCAAGAAAGGGTAACAGGCTACTACTAATTTTCATGACTTACCCTTCTTTGGATATGGAGGACTTTGTCATTGATTTATCACCATAAAAAATTTTAACAAAACTCACCTCACTTGCTGATGTTAAATTTTATTTTATTTTTAGCCGCTATTTATTTATTCTTTTCTTCTGGAAATGACTGTTATTTACCACCTTTCTCAATTAAACAGCCACACAATTCAGATACATAGGAGTAACATTTCAAGAGAACAATTAAAAACAAGTCAAGAATGGAAGAATATGATAAATGAGACATCCAGCATCTGCAAGAAATCTGTGGCTCCACCTGATACACCTGGGAAATATCCCCTCCTTTTTGCTTCTATCCATTCCATTCCCGTTCGGCAGCTTTAGGGAGCTGAGGTTCATCCTGCAGTGACTTGTTTTTATCTCACATATTCAGGAATCCACAAGTTGAAGAGTGTTTAAATACCATGTGAAAAAAAGGCTTACTTGTGCATGGCCAAGATAAGCCGATTCATAAGCTGAGGCTTCCCTGAGCCTCGTGTATGGAGTATTCTTCCTTCGGGCATACTCTGCGCAGAGCATTGAAGCTTTCTCTCTCTGGAGCAACTGTGCGTAATGACCTTCCCAGGCTAAACAGTGCCAAAATGAGTTGTTGCAAATTGTTTGCGTGTTGTCATTTTACATTTCTTTGTGTGCATAGTCCTAATAATATATCCACGTGCAAAGTACCTTTCCTATGATGCTCTCAAATGCTTTACACAGGTATATAAATAGTATTTATACCTATATTACAGATGAGGTGAGAGAGATGGCAGTAACAGAAGAGGACAGCTGAGTCTCAGGCAGGGGTAGCAAGAGCTAGATGTGCCTTTGCCACACTGGATCACACCATGCAATACTTTCCTAGAGTTTGGTAAGTATCAAATAAATATCAACAGCAGTTCTTGCATCAGATTGTCTGTCTGGACATGTACTTCCATCCCTTTGGACTAACGGAGAGGCAGGTAGAGAACAGTTGTATTCCTTGAGCTAGAGAGCAAGGGAGAAATTTCGTTCCCTACCTATGCTGCTCTCCCACTATAAAGAGGCTCAGGGAGATTTCAGAAAGGCATCGGGAGATAGAGGATCTCTCATTTTCCTCAGTGCTGTGTCCTCAGTGCTGTTTTTTCCCTCATTTCTTCCTGGCTTGAAATCTGGGGAGCACACAGTCACACAGCATGGGAACTCACACCCTCTCCTACCGAGGGATTTGCTTAGAGAGAAGCAGGAGGGGTGAACATGAGCGCTCGTCTGTCCCTCGTGTCCAGAATGAATCACTGTCCGTATACAAAATTTCCTTTTCTGGATTCAGTTATGAGCTGGTCGTTGGTCAACTCCACTTCCCATTTGGGCCAAATATGGTAAATTCAGAGCTGTAAATGATTGTGGGTTGCCGCCAAGTGAACTTGGACCCGTGAGGTTTACAAGGGCTTGCTCACAGAGAAACCCTGCTGGGTGGGTATCTGTCAGTACCTGCGCTACAGAGCTGGGAAACTCGGGCTCTTTTACAAGACAACAAAGCTCCTGAGTCAACAAGAGTTTCGCTCCGAGTTTCATCACAGAGGCTGCAGGGTTGGAAGTAACAAAAACGTCTCAGGTGGCTCATCATGGCCTGCCTAACCTACAAATACCTGATTTTCCTGTGAGTCGCATGTAACATTGAAAAAGCTCCAGTTGCTCCTTTGGAGGATATTACAGCTTTAAATGAATTAAATTTGACTTAAGTAACCTACCCCTGAGAGGCACCAGCAGCAGGGTTGTTCCACGGCTCGCAGAAGCTGCTCTCGGTGGCTTTGGTCTCCCTGTCCGCTGGGCTTGTATCCTGTGGGGCTGCAACCCGTGATGCCTTTGAGCATGGTTTTCTGCTACATCAGGGAGTGCCGGGAAAGGAAAAAGCCGACCTCCCACATGTCCTTCCCAGTCCCAGGACTCCTTGGCTGTTTGGTTTATAATCTGCTAGGGAGCTTTGGAAATGGAGAGCATGTTTCAGGGTTTAACAACAGGAGCCGCTGATGAAAATTGAGAACTGAAGAAGGATTGAATGCCACCGGTATATCTGGTCTGACACAAAAATGGGGTCAGTTGTGAAGGAGTGAATTAAAGAAAGACAGAAGTTTAAAGATCCAACAGTAAATATGCTGAAGGTCATGGGACATAACAAGTTAATAAACTCAACTGGATAATTTAATTCAACACCAAGAATGCATCTGTGTGCACTGAATAGTAGGTAAGAATTTGACATGACAAGATGGGAAGACTTTGTTATCCTCTTGTCTTGCCAGGATTTGCTTTAATTATGCCAAAGAATGTTACTTCATTCTTGCCCTAATAACACTGTAGAGGAAATTAAATTACTCGTATATAACAAAAGTGAACTGATTTTGACATCTCTTCTAGGCAAACCTCCCGCTGTATTAGCTCCTAAGCGCATTCTCCCTCACTTAAGGTCTCATGCATATGTATGATTATCACTCATAGTAAATATAAGCACTTTGCAAGAACGCAAATTAACTGCAGGATGTAATGGAGGTTGCCAAGGGTATTTTTTATTGTTGACTGTAACTTGAAATCTACAATACGGGTACAATAATGAATGGATCGTGAGGCATGGAGAAATAATCCCATCAAAGGTTGCTCTGACATCAGAAACCACAACAGCAAAACTGATGTCACTAGAACCTTGAGCTGCTTTATTGTGCTTTTATTTCATTTCATTTCCAAAGCGGCTTTGGTTTAGCTTGAAATTTTTCTTTATATTTCTATAACTCATCGATTGGTGAAAGGAACAATTAAAGGCTGTGCAGCTAAAATAGAATTAATTTTATTTTTTAAGGCTGACAGACCTTAGCCTTTGGTTTTAGCTAGATTAATAATGGTGGGTTGTCTCTGATGCAAATGGCTCTTTCTTAACGTTTGATTGCTTTTTCATTACACGAGCTAGGTTTTGGAAAGTTTTTTATAGTAAATTTAGCCTCCAGAAATAAACCTCACAACCTTGAAACTAAGGTTGAACCCTGCAAGGCACAGACTATTGCATCGATGATCTGCTCTTGCAGGCTTTCATTAGGATGAAGCTAACACTTGGTTCTTTCACTAAAACAGCCTCTTTGACCTTTTATTTGGCTCCCTCCCTCAGCCCAGCCGTACCTCCACAGTCTGAGCCTGCCCATGCCAAGGACTGTGCTGGGAGGGGTTTCTGCTGCAGCTGAGTTTTTGGGGCAGGTGCACGTGGCTTTCATCACCCATAAACTGATGTCTTGGACAGGGAGAGCCAGGTTTGAGATGGATGTTCCTGCAATACTTTCTGTAGTTTTGTCTTGCGCCTCAGGTTCTTCCGATGAAGTGGGGATGGAGTTTTAGGGGCGTTTAGGGGCTTTTTGTTTTACACTCAGTAAAAGGCCATTAGGAGAGTGGGGGCAGGCAAGGAAGAAGCCAGTGATTATTTGGGTGTAGCAGAGAGGAGTGGGAATAGTTCTGCCTGCCTTTTCCTGAAGAGCGCAGCACTGCTGTCCTGGGGAACAAGAGACAAGTCCTCTTAGGGCCATGATGGATCTCCCCATGCACAGGGACATACTGCCATTGTCGGGCACATCATCTTTACAAAGGAACAGAGCAGAGAAAAGCAGGCAGCATATATATTGCAGGCACAGGAGGAGGGGTAGGAAAAAGGGAGTTGAACTTTCATTGAAAATGGCAACGTCCTTTCCATCCTTGATTGAGTAGATGAGAAAAACGGGAGAAAAATGGAGACAGATGTCCCTGGGTTAAGTGTAACCTTGCTTTGCTGGAGTTCAGCATCACAGGCTTCTCTGCAGAGCACGCCGCGCGGGTCAGCTCTCTCGGCGCTGAGCAATTGCATGCGGAGCAAGGCGCTGAGACGGCAGAGAGTGATCATCAAGGTGCAGCAGAGCCTGCAAGCAGGTCAGACTGCTGCTCCCGGAGCATCACACGTCCAAGGGCTAAATCGTTCTGGTGCAGCCTTCAAAGAATAATTCTAAATATCAAGCATTATATAAGACCTTTACAAAAGAAACGAAATGCAGAAACTAATAGAGAATGAAATTTCTGCTTATTTTTCCCATCATCATTTTTGTTTCTAAAGCAAAATGAGTCTGGCACGTAGACGATGGGAAACACAGTGTTTTAATGACACTTACAGCATCCCAGAGGACCATTCAAAGCAACAAAAAACCTGGTGATGTCCTTAAAGACAGCAGATGGTTTCTTCAAGGTGAATAATTTTATTGTTTATTGCCTGCTCTGTATACTACAGGGAATGACATTTAAGAAACTGCTCAAAGATGTTTTTTCAAGGCACAAAGAAAACATTTAGGAGCCAAATTATCTGTATCAGTGACTGTGTCATCACCAGAGATTGGAGTCTGGCTTAGAGGCATGATACAGATTTGGGACAGTGAACTGTCAAAAAATGTGGAATTGGGGTCAGGTTTGCAGGTTTGCCAGCTTCACTGTCTTTTCAATGACCGCCAGAATGGGCTCAAAACCTGGAGAGAGGAGGGGAAAAAGAAACCACCACCCTAATCTGAACTTTGTAGTTAGGCAGCAGCGGCGCTGTCAGTCGCTTCGGTGTCACTCACCGAGCTGCAGCCACAGAGCTATTTTAAACTCGACGGCATGCGGCTTAGCTGAAAAAATGTGTTAAAAGGCTAAAAGCACAACCAGTACCAAACATAAGGTCTCTTGCAAGGAGGTGGTGGTTTCACTGTACTTCATGGCTCAGTGGGTTTTGTGACAATGTCTTTGTTAACGGAGGGGACAGTGGCCGAACTGACTTCTGTGTGCTACGGTGGCCTCTGTTGGGACACGTGTAATGGGCTGGTTTGGGTGGGATGCTCCTTCCCAGCAGCTGGAACACGGCAGGGTCCTCTGAAATGCGGCCAGGTAAGTCCTTCATCTGCGCTTAGATGGAAACAGGCCCTGAGATTCAGCTAGTGATAAAAAAAAAAAAAAAAAGCCAAGGGTTCAGAGAAAACCTCAGAACTGGAATGCTTTTACGTGGCATATGAAAATACAGCCTGTGAGAAAAAAGTGGTGTTATAAAAGCAGGTGATCTTATGAAGCTTTTATTATACAGCTTTTTCATTTTTTCAGGAGAATGAAATACCATTCAAAAGCTTTCCTTTTCCAAGATATTTCAAAGTTTCGAGATCTGGCCAAAAAACAGTATATAGTGCAATAACACCTGGAAAGTGTCCTTAGATCTCCTGTAAGCTTGAGTTCAAAATTTCATCAGTACCGAAGATTTTAATGCACTCATATTTGTCCAAACCTTACACTTCATTTTCAGGGTTGGGGTGGTTTTTTTCATTTTTCCTTTTCATATTCAGATTCTCCCTTCAATTCCTGTCCCAACAGATACCTATCACTTCTCCAGGGAAGTATTAACTCCAAATAAAAATTCAAGTGTGACCTTTTCCACAGGTAAAAAACTTATTTCTCACAAATGCAAACTGGTTTGAGACTGTACCTCCCTGATTCTCTGTCCAAAGCTGTCTCCTGCCAATGGCTTTGACCATTTTGTTCTGATTCTGCGGTTGGATTTGAAGTCTGTAAAGCAGGCATGTGCTTTTGCGGGCAGAAAAAAATGCTGTAGGTAGGAGAAATAAAATATCTGTTTATAACTTTTTTTATTTGGTTTTGAGGGGTTTTTTCTTTTTTTTTTCAGTTACTTCTGGGAGGATGGTGAAAAGGTCACAGCAGAATTACAGGAGCAAGGCATCCGTAGATCAAGCTGCTTTCAAAGCAACTTTTCCAGACAAAAAGATAAAACACAATCAAAGACAACAACTTTTTTTCCTTTTACCTTTTCATGTAAAATTTCAACCTTGAGAAGGATGGAGGGAGACACAACCTCTTAGACCAGGCAGAGAGAGCATCGCTCGTCAGCTGTCAGTGACAGCTCAGCCGCCACGTGGCTCCAGACTCCTTGCCTACACGGTCGGAGTGATGCACCTCAGGAGAGTGAGGGTGTTATTCGATGCATTTTGATTTTTTTTTTTAATGAAATCCCTCTGAGAGCCCATCCTGCATAAGTGTCGTGAGCCACCACAAAAAGTTAGAGCTGTCTTTTTGTTTTTCTGTGCTACAATACGCAACAAGATGTGGCCTCTCTGGGAGCAGAAAGTCTGGGGCAAGTTAACGCACATGTCCTGAGGGAAACCTGGCAGTTGTTAAATGAAAAAAGAAGCAGCAGGAAGGCAGAGAAAACAGGGGCTTTGGGGTTATTGCTCTCATTTTTACGGCTTACTGCAGGAGGCCTGGAGTGGGGGGTTAGCAGCTGGAAATGAAGGAAGCAGAAGGCAGCCCTGTGCAGCTTGCTCGTGAAAATTAGTTGGGGAAACATCGTGTTAAAATCAATCGGCATGCACGTGAAATCTAAGCTAGAAGTATCTCACCGTAAGAGTTACGTGCAAATTAAATGACAGCAAAGAGAGGGAACTTGGTACTCAAAGTGAAGAGACATCCTCGGGAATGGAGCCGGGGTGGCTGTGCCGCTGCTGCCAGGCCGGCCTCGGCTCTCAGGTCACGCAACCACGCTCCCGCCTTTGCACCTCAGTGGAGCGTATGACCTACCCTGCCAAGACATGTTTGCTTATGTGGTTACTTTTTTTTTTCAAAATTGTAAATTTTGTGGGTTTAGCAGGGAGGAAGAAAGCAGCTAGAAACACTGGTTAGAAATATCAAAATACCAAAGAGCGAGAAAACTCCTTTCGCATAGCAAGAAGCTGTTGTAACTAGGACTTGTGAGATAATTACGAATAAGAAGGTTTTGGTTTAAGTGTCTGACTGGTGGGATTTAACAGGCTGGAGAAAAAGCAGCCATGGTGCTCTCGGCTCCCATTGGTCTCCCGGATTTGGGATCACCCGTCCCCGGGGAGGGAAGGCAGCAGCTTTCCTTTGTGGGTCGTCTGTGAGATTGGGACGTTGGTGCTTAGCAGACCTGCTAAGACAGAGCTCTGTTCACCTGAGCACGTACAGTCTGGAAAAGCACACAGTGCCTTTACCTTCTTTAAACCGGTAAAGCCATTTTCCTAATTGACTTACAACTGTTGTAAGGTAAGAGTTTTAACACTGTGAATAAAGATTTCGTACGATTAGATAAGCAGTGTAAAAGCTCAGAGAGCTGAATTGTTGCATTTATTAATTGTGCTCACTCATTTATCTTTGTGCTTTATTTATTACAATACAGTCCCTGAAACCTTAATAAAATTGATTCACAAAGAAAAGCCCATCACTTGAAAAAAAAAAAAAGTACATCGCTCTTTTAATTAGTTCAGCTTATGTGACCCGGTGCGGAGGGCTCTTGCTGTAACCCAGGTGTGGCGCAGAGGTTCGGAGCTGTCTGCGCACCAAAGGCTGAGCCCCTCTATACGAAGCAGACCTGACTTTTACTCTCTGACAGAGCCTCTCAGAGAGGACCACAGATATAACTGCATAATTTAAACTGGTAATTTAAACAATTAAGTCTGAATGATTTAATTATTTTAGACCAATTTCTAGTCTTATGTTGCAGGAGCATGGCAGTCTTCCTTTAAATGCAAAGCTAAATCTTAATGTCCTTCCTCTGTTGGAAGGGAAGGGCAAGGGTTTATTCTTTGTTTTGTTCTCCTGGCTGAGAAGAGATCACACCGAACTGTAAAGAAGGTTTTAGCCTCGTGTATACATTTTTTTAAAGGAGTGGTAAATTAAAAGTAATGACTTGGGCATTGCGTGTTTGCACTTTCAGCTGGCCATAATAAATCTTTACACTGAACTGTCGGAAGTATTAAATCACTATGGAGAAGCTTGTCCTTGTTCTCCACTGCAGAGACAATAGGATTTTAATAAACAATATCTTTGATTAGGTTCAGCAGAAAAGCCAAGGATAACAAAGTATTTGTATCTGTCAGGGATTCAGCAAGAATCCTTGCAATTCACCTTGACTGCAAAAGCTCTTACAAGCGCACGTGAGACTTGATAATAGGTTTTGGGTGTTGGTGGGTGGGGGTTTCTCTGAGTCTCCACGTTTGTACTGCTGAAAACTTACCTGCGTAGTGACAAAGCTTTTTTTGATTTTCCCTAGTATATTGTAGCAAAATACAGAAACAGCCCACCCAAAGTTTGTGATCAGCAAAATGAAAGTGTCTTTCTAAAAATGACAGCAGCCCAACATCAGTGCACTAAAACAAAAGCGGTATAAGTGATGCCTGTAACTCACAGGGTCACCGAGAGAGCTGTTATCCGCCAGGGAAAGGCTGTTGGAGGACTGTGATGCTCTCCCCACCGTACAGCGGCACAGCTGGCTGCTGAGCCCAGGGGCTCGGTGTTAGCTCTCACGATACAAAGCCAGCAGGCCATCTCATGCTGATGTCACATAATGACCAAAAAATTAAAAAAAAAAAAAAAAAAGAGCTGGCTGAGAGATGGCAGATGCACAGAAGCCCTTGCCCTGCTTTAAAACACAGGAGTGTGGTCCTGGCCAGGAATGCAGTATGGCACTAAGTTTGGCGTCCTGGAGTTGCTGCTGCTGAAGCAGAAACGCCTCCTGACCTGCCCAAGCAAGCACAAACACGACACCGCAGCTTTTCAATGCCATGAAAAGTTGGGAATTAGGACTATTTAGGCCAGTTGCCATGGATTTTGCTCGGCTTCGGGCTGGCTTCCCACCGGGTACTAAGATGGCAAAAGCCTCAAGCAGTTGATGTGTCAGTCTGTATCCTGCAAAATATCTGGCTTACAGGAGCGCAGGCTGGATTCAGGGCTGTGAAGCCCTCACCCAGCCATGTGGGAGACCACCGTGTACAACACATGCTGCTCACAACACACTGATTTTCCTTCTACCAAGTCAGCCCCGCAATGTCACTGCTTGTCCCTCGGTACCTTCATACGACTGTAGAAGTTAGCTTGTGACTTAAGCCATAGATGTTATGCGTTGCTGTATTCAAAGCCTCTTGCTGATCGCTCCAGATCCTGACTTCCAAGGCTCGTGTGCAGGTGTTAAATACTGGCCTACACCAGGTTACAGCAGTGCCGTCCCCTTTCGCCAAAAGAAATCTCATCTTAAATACAATGGCTTGAGCCTGAGTAGAGAATATGATGATAGCCCAGACAATAAATGCTTATTATGATAAATGGAGTCACGTTCCTCAAAGAAGCAGCAGCAACTCATGAAAAAATAGCCAAGGAAAATGAGACTTGATGGGCTGAACTGGCTTGATGAACAGTAATGATATAGAGCCTCCAAAACAGATTTGCAAAATGCACTTTGACTTAATTTTAAAGTTGTTTAATATTCTCATGAAAAAGAAAAATTCTCTCATGTAAAAGGTTCCAAGACAGACTTTACACTGCTTTAAACATATGATTATTTATGTTCCAGCCACAGAGAAAAGAGCTGGAATACGTGGCCAGTACTTAAAATGAAAGAAATGCTCAAAATGAAAGCAGGCAAAGAAAACGGGGAGCTTTTGTTTCAGAATAATGACTGTCCCAATGGGATAATTAATTTCCCTTAGAGCAGCTTGTTATTTTTCAATGATATTATATTTATGCAGATTTAACTGTAGAAATATTATATTGTTGTAATTTCTCCAGTGTGATGCAGCTCTAATTACTCACTGCTCAGAGCATGAAAAGGAAATAAAAGATGAACAGCAAGTTAATTTTTATTTTAAAAACAAAGAAGAAAGATAAGTTTTAAAAAAAGAAAAACTGACCATCATGTCAGACTGAGAGCATCAGAACGTTTCATGGAGAAAGGAGCTGCAGTAATTTCGGTGTTCCTGGGCAGATGTTGCCAAGGGTGAGCTACAGCCTTGTCATGCTTTCAGCTGGGAAGAAGGTACCTTTCTTGCTGGCAGCTGGTGTGGGGCTATGTTTTGGATTTGAGTTTTTTCTCACTTTTACTCTTCCGATTCTCTCCCCCATCCCAACTTGGGGGGAGTGGGTGAGCGGCTGCGTGGTCCCGGTGGCTGGCTGGGGTTAAACCACACAAGCCTGGAAAGAAGCGTGAGGTTATTTACACCAGCTACAGTGGGATGGACGAAGCACACCTCAAAGTACATGCTACCAAGTGCAAGAGGTAATGCACTATGCTTCTGTCACCTGTTTCTTTGGATTTACCCTTAATCCAGCTATATACATTAGTTTCAACAAATCTTCTCCAAAACTAAGGATGACATGGTGCCTACAGGGCTGTTTGGCTTAAGGCTACTGGATCAAATGTGCTCCCAGGGCAGCATCTCTCAATCACTTCAGACAACAAACCCACGTTCACAGGCTGCTGTTTCTGTGTCTGTTGCACCTCTGGGTTGTGTCTAGGGCTTATGCTGTACCCTTTAAGTAATACAGTAATTTTTCCCAGGCTATGAAAACCATTTTCTGTCTCATTTTTCCTTGCCTTTCTAAGGCCTTAGGTGATAAAGTGCTGAGCGCTGTCAGTACCTGCAGACAGCCGAAGCACCTGATCCCTCTGCAGGCTGGAGCAATAGCGCTCAGTGCAAACAAATTCTTGAGAGTTTCGATACATCTGGTGAACAGCTCGGACGCTGCCTCCTTCCTAAAGCATGAGCCTTAATGCACCGGTATGTGAGCGTGGAGAAGCAGGGAGAGCTCAGTATCTTCCATGCGATGCTTGAGCTGATGTCCCTCGTGGTTTGCCCCACTGGCATTGCAGGCACGTTGGTTGTGCCCCTACAGCAAACCCCCGGAGTGGAAGGAGCAAATCCAGCAGGTCTCACCCTCGAAAGCACCCACATGCGCATTGCTGGAAAAGGCTTACGATGACTGCAGTCCAAATCGGCTCTGAAGCATCCAGCCCGTGAGGCAGTGCTGGCTGCTGCTGAGGCAGCAATTAAAGAGGTTATTAGAGCACTGGCCGCCGAGATGTCACGGGACACTGACAGTTCCCCGCTTCGCTGGGAAGTCACAGCATCTGTTCATCAGGATCTTGGAAAGGAGTTGCACTTGGTGCCAGGATTTCCCGATCTGCCACGTTGCTGTCACATAATGATCATCAAAAGATTCTGTGGAAACGGGTTTTTTTGATCTCTCTCAGTCACTCAACCTTTAAAAATACTCTTGATGCCAGTGGAGCTTTGCCCAGGAACTTGCACGCTTTTCCCCTGCCTGTCTTATGGTCGCCTCCTGCACTTAGACGCTGGGTGCAGGTTTGGAGGCTGTTGGATTGAATGCTAACAGAGCAGTAAGCTCTTCCAGCTGCTTACCTCATTTCTGACCAGTCACCTCTATACCCCTCCACCACTGAACAGGAAGGTTAAATTGCTGCCCCGTTTCTTTGCCGTGTGTCTCACAGCACGCGCCACCCACCGTCGCAAGCCCGTGTCGCTTCCATCACCTGCTTGAACTTTAGATTCAAACTTCCCCAGCTCTGGAGAGCAGAAAAGGCTGCTTTGTCAAGAACAAGCGTTGCCTTTATCTGCAGGGAGCTGAAAGAGATTTCGTTAGACATTTTACGCACGATTTCAAGATTTAAGAGTTTGATTCAAAACTTTATTGTTTTCCATAAAAAAGCCTCAGCTGCCACCTGACAGGAAAAAGCCTTTATCGGAAACCTGAAGGCTGGTACCACACAAACCTCTCTTCCCTCTTCCTTCTTCTAGCAGATAGCTCGTCTTTAGGAAAAACAATTCATTTTAATTAAGTTGAGGAATATCTTTATACTGGGCATGAGAACTGAAACTTATTATTCCTGATGTACGGGACATCAAGGTTATGGTTCACACTGGAATTTAACTCGTCGTTCATCCACAAAACATAGCATGAAGCAGGAGAGCCTATAAGAATACACAGGTTTGACACTTAAAGCCACTAACGAGCCCACATGGAAGTTAATCACAGTGTAGAGTACTCCAGCTGTGTCTGATACGAGCCGCAAGCCATGCTGGACACTGCAGCCCTCTCCAGCAGGCCCCGAGTGACACTGCCCAGCAGTGCTCAGTGGCCACCCCACTGTCACCAGTCCCACCAGGGCCATGCGCGGTCTGCTGCTGCCTGGGTCAGGATTATGGGGCTGATAACTTTCCTCCAGTTCTGCTCGCACATCTTGTGAATTTAGAAATTTGGGCAGCACTCAGCCGGGAGGAGGTGTGCATTTTTGTGTGCCAGCTCTTCTGAATTAGCTGGTGCCTCTCAGGCTCCAAGTGCACAGCCGGAGCCTTCTCCACAGCCCCGCGTTCAGCTGGGTGCTCGCACCCGCTGGCAAACGACCAAGTTATTGGCCAGAAATCTTTCTTAGCTCAAAACAGCCCTGCAAACGGCGAACCTGCCAACACTGTGCGCCTGCAAGAGGCAGGTTCCCCGGGGAACCGCTGCGCAGAGCTTGTTTATTGAGGTGCCGCAAATAGGTCAAGGATGTGGCCCCTGTACAAAGGCAGCTAATTAAATGTACAAATCCAATAAAAATAAATATGCCACTTTAATATGCAGGTCCTGCTGTTCCCAAAGATAATAGGATGTGAGGCCGTTGCTGTAGCTACCACGATGATGGCAAAGAAACCCAGGCCAGCCCGGGGATGAAATAACATCGCCACCTAGTCCTGCTCCAACCGGCGCCGCCATCGCCTTCCCCAGCCTGCTGCCTTGGCTCTGCCTTTATGGGTTGAGCGACGACAGGCAGCGCTTCCCCGGCCATTAACTCTCTTTTGCCTTATTTCCTTACTGTTTTGCCTTCAGTACTATTTTACTCGCAGTGACTGATGGCTTTGTTCTGGAGCTGCCGGGGGGGTTCACTGTGCAGCAGGATTGATGCTCCCACCGCTGTATCATGTTGGCATCCACCGGTGTTACTCGCATTTACAAATGAGAAGCGAATGAGGCATTGCGGACCCTGCCAGGGCTCTGCAGAGCGCCCGGCTGCCCTCTGCGTCACGCCAGCCCCTGCCCGCCCCAGCACCCAGCCCCTGCCTGCCCCGGCCACGGGCTGCCTGCGGAGGGCAGGTGGCAGCCATGGATTTTATCTGCTACATTAAGACTCCATACAGAGAAGGAAAAAAAAAAAAAAAAAAAATCTCATCGGCTGGGCTTTTGCCAGTTGATGGGGTCACTGTACATAGCAAACAATTAAAAAAAAGAACAGGCGAATTAAGTGGTAACTGCAGCTAAATGAAGTATCTCGAGCCACAGCAATAAAATGCCCCCTCACTATCACCTTTTGGCATGCTAACCAGCACTGCAGCCCATGGCATACTGGGCAGCGGTGCTTAAGGAACGGAGCAAAACCTCGTCCTGACGGCAACACCAGGGATGCAGCAGAGCTCTAAAGAGGTGTCTTCTCGATGACCAAAGCAAAAACGCATGTCCTTCTCCTGCTTTCTGAATTCCAAGTTTGGGTGGACTGACGCGAACTACTGCCCCCACCTGATTTGTTTTTAGAAACAAACACAATTTCTGTAAATGACCCTTTGTTATTGCATAGCAAAGCCCAGGCTTGACGGGCAGCGGTCTCGGAGTCCCGCAGAGCTGGCAGTGCAGCTGGTACTCCAGATGCTCTGGCATTTGTCGTGGTCACTTGCACGCTGGTCAGCCAAGAATAGCCCCAGCGCCTGTCAGCAAGCTCGCAGGGAAGCAGAGGCTGCCTCTGCCCTGTCAGCTACTCAGAACGAAGCCTCAGAGACAATTTAAATAAATAAATAAGCAAACGCTTTTAAAAAGGAGACAAGTACGGTGGTTGCCTGTGGGCAAGGATGATGCTACAGAGCGTACGTGCTGACTCACGGGCGTGTTGGCACAAATTGAAGGTCTTTTTGTCCTTCCCACCTCCCGAGCCAGCTTGGACATCCTGCTTGCCAGCTCTGGGGATACAGCACCGTGACCTGCCAGCAAAGCCCCACCAGGGACCACCATGAGGTCCGTTTGGCTTTGAGCTGCAGCCATGCTCCCGCAGCGCCTGCAGGTTTTAGCCAGGCTGCGTACGTGCTGGGGGGATCAGGGGGTACGTTACCGGCACCGTAGCACCCCTTTAGCCCCCCTGAAATGGCAGGCACAGTCTGTGCTTATTGCTGGCTCCTGGACGGACACTGACACCTCTGGCTGCGCCAGCTGACTGAGACCAGAGTGACGTTGGACACAACAGGACATGGACCTGTTGGAGCGCGTCCAGAGGAAGCCATGAAGATGCTCCGAGGGCTGGAGCACCTCTGCTATGGGGACAGGCTGAGGGAATTGGGGTTGTTCAGCCTGGAGAAGAGAAGGCTCCAGGGAGACCTTATTGCAGCCTTCCAGCACCTAATGGGGCTACAGGAGAGCTGGGGAGGGACTCTTGATCAGGGAGTGTAGTGATAGGACGAGGGGTAATGGTTTTAAACTGAAAAAGGAGAGAGAGACATTTTTTTAGTGTGAGTGTGGTGAGCCCCTGGCCCAGGCTGCCCAGAGCAGCTGTGGCTGCCCCATCCCTGGAGGTGTCCAAGGCCGGGTTGGACGGGGCTGGGAGCACCCTGGGCTGGTGGGAGGTGTCCCTGCACAGGGCAGGGGGCTGCAACCAGATGATATTTAAGGTCCCTTCCAACCCAAACCATTCTACGATTCTATGTTGCAATTAATAATCCTTCCAGGGGCTGCGCCCTTGTGCGGTGTGACCTGCTCCTGCAGCATCCACCCTGCTGTCAGCATCCACCTTCATCGCAGCCCCCATCCCACGCTTTGGCCAAGAGCTGTGCCGGGACAGGCCCCCAGGCTCAGCAAACGCGAGAGGTGGTAACTCCTGTGTGTAGTTACTTGCCTTTCCACGGCCAAAGCCACCCAGGGTCTGGTTCTGTGGGAGAGGGTGGGATGGTGCTGAGCTGATGGTGATGGACATCAGTTGGGTACATCACGGGGCTGCTGATGCTGCAGCAATATGTGTGATGGCCTCACCCTCTCAGACCTTCCCTCTGCCTCTTGCATGTAACAAACATAAAATAAAGCCATGCTGGAGTTTTTAAGCCCAATTAATACACGCTGCCAATAAACAAGTCAATGCCTGAGCAGTTCGTAAAAAACCCTTCACAGCTTCTCTGCTCCGCCTGCAAGCTGGACGACCCATAAATCAGCAGCGTGCTGAGGCGGCTGTACCACACACACACACACACACTTTTGGGGTAAGCCAAGCAGTGCGGGCTCTACCCCAGCCTGTCCCAGTGCGCCCCGGCTCTGGCTGCACCTGGACAGACAGAGGGACGGACGGACAGAGCCGGCTGAGGTTGCTGTGTGAAACCCCGCGCGCGTCAGGCGTGCCGGCCTTTTGCAGCTGGTGGTGTAAGGCAGCGCGTTAAAAGCTCATCGACAGTTCTCAAAATAAAGTGGCTGAACTCTCCAGTTGTTGACTTTGTCATCATGATAATGCTGCTAAATCCAGTGGGAGGGGGGAAAAATAAACCCAAACAAACAACAAAAACAAACAAACAAGCAAACCAAAAAAACCCCACAAAACAAAACAGACTCTCACCAAGTTTTTTGGAAAAAAACATGCAAAGATACAATAAGACGCCAAGAAGTCATGTTTACAGCAATTGTGTCACGTGTAGGGCGTGAAATCGAGCACATCCATAGCACAGACAAAAATTAAACAGCAAATTGAATGCCATGATTCAATTCTCACCTAACAACGGCTGTAACAAGCGCAGGAAATGGAATTCCTTGACTCAGTTGTCATGACAATACTCTTGAAAAATATCTGCCATAGGACAAACCCTCACTGCCTCCGTGTGACTGGAGGAGAGCGCACATTTCTGCTCCTCTTTCTCCCCTGTTAATGCAGCACTTTCAGATCCAGGACTCAACAATTACACCCAGCTGCTGGGTGCGACGGCAGCAGGTACCAATGGTGCAGTTTATAATGCAGTTGCTATAATTGGTTTTTGAATCTAGCACTGCATCGGGAGCTCCTCAAGCTATGTCATTATACATATAATGGGCTAATTGCAACACGGTCACATTGTATTTCTTTTTTACTCACATTTTTCATTGCTAAAATGCTTGTTAAATGGTGACAAGTACAAATGTTTATAGCAGAAAAATGAAATGCAAATGCTATTGCCATTCTAAAAAAAAAAAAAAAAAAACAACAAAAACCCACCCTACTGTATTTTTTTTTTTTTTTTTTTTCTGTTACCACTACTTCTGTGCTGGTCTAGGATGAAAATTTAACATAGTCTTTGGAATCTAAACTGCGAGTAGAGTAGGACAGCAGTTTTGGCCTTAGTCTTCAAACTTGTATTTTTTATATATATATGTTTTATATATGTAATAAAGGAAAGGGGGGAAGAGAAAAGAAACTGGGTGCCTCTGCTGTTCAGTGTCAGCTTTATTTTAGAGAAATTTAAGAGCTAACTGGGCAGCACGGGAAAGAAAATACACACTTTCATCCTTGAGATGTCCTGCTAATTCTTCCCCTCATTGACTTCGTAGTAAATATGTTACTAATAGCTCTTCCAAAATACTGATAAACTTTACTGGTGTGTGAGTTAGCTATTGCTAGTATATGTATTTATTTGTGAAAAGAAATAGAGGGAGGGAAAGAGAGGAAAAAAAGTAAAGCAGAAACATGAGAAAGGACAGTGCTGAGTGATGGACAGAGTTTGCCCCAGAAAGAAGGGGAGGAGTGAGGAGTCGCCGAGAGCAGAGCTGCCCCAAGGTGTGTAGCAGGCGCGTTAGCTCCTTGAGCCAGTGCTTCAAGGGCAAACCGAGGCAGAAAGCCTCGCTCAGTTCAGTTCTGCAAGTGCAATTCCAGTTAACCTGAGGCAAAGCAGCAGCTTTACCATAAAGATCCCCAAATCACTCCATGATCCTCTGCACTAGATGCCCTCATCCCTCCCCCTCGATTTTCGGAGTTGCTTCACAACCCCTCAGCCCAGAGGTCACCTTTCCCACGTCACCTCATCTGGCAAACAAACAAATCGCGTTAGAAAAGAGCGGGGTTGCATTTGAATTCCCACTTGGCTCACACACTCGAGTGCGCGGTTGGATGCCGGAGCAGCCCACGATGGGCTCACCCTTGCCCACCACCACTGCGTGCCTCCGCACACCTCAGCGCTTTCTGCTCTGAGACGGGGACGTCGCGCAACGGAGCCAGAATAAAGCCTGGGCTGTTTGCCTGGTAAAGCAGGATGCTTGATAGACGTGACAGGCTCTGGGCTATACAAATGCTATGTTATTTGCACCTGAGCGCGCGCCAGAGGGTTTCGGGCTGACCTGAGGGCAGCAGCTGGATGACCCTGTCATCACCAGGCATCGCTCCACTGGACAGACCCCTGTGTGCCCATCACCAGGGCTTTGGGGCTGCTCAACCCATAACATGAGGCCGGGGGCAGGTACCACACACCACAAGAAAGGTCCATCCCCTTCTCGCTCTGAGGCTCGGTTCAGGCGGCATTAGCTCCACAGCAGCTCTCTGGAAACACTTCACCCAGGGACTTTGGAGATGGGGAGCTGGTTGTCTTTGGCCTTGCGGGGCGGCAGGGATGCTGGGGAGGCAGAGGCCCAGGCAAAGCCCTATGGCCGCACCACCGCGCAGGTCCCAGCCCAGGTCCAGCCGTCTGCTGGGCTGGTTACAAAGCTACGGCTGACTCGCCTTGGAGAAGAGAGCGTTACCAGCTGATTTTCACCATATTAAGTCACCAAGAAGAAAAAAGAGCTGCCTTTTGACATGGCTCTTGATGCTGCGGCAATCAGATTATTACCACTGGTGTAGGTTCCTCTCCCATCCAGGCCAAACGGGGCATCGAGGAGATGCCTCCTGAAGCCCGGGCAGTCGGTGACAGCATCCAGTGGCTGCTGAGCTCCTTCTGAGGGAAAGGAACAAGCAGGCCCCCGTTACCATGTCTTAGGTACTTATATACAACAACCTTTTCTTCTGAGGCTAATGCCAAAGCATTTCTTCTTCTAATAGGTTTAATTATTTTTAACACTCAATTTGTTTACGCTCCCTTCTCGCCCCTCAAATCTCTTTCCCAGCCCCTTTTGTCATTTCACAGCCATTTTTCCCCACCCTCATGTCTTTCCAAAGGCTGCTCGCTCGTTGTTTGCGTTATCTGCATCACCACCAGCACCAGCAGCGTTACCATAACTCCAGGGAACTGGGATCCTCGTTAATTAACTCATATTCCTCTGCTTGCTCGGCAGAGAGCAGCCCATCAGCAGTGCGCGCAGCTGATGTCTTTCCTACACCGGCTCAGCGCAGTGCAGGGATGGGGGTTACAGACCCCACAGCCCGTGGTTCCTGAGCTCCTTTGTGCAAGTAGGGGCTGATTTGCTACTATGGTCCTTAGAAACGGGGCGAGCGAGGCGCTGGCTGCCGGCCGCCCCCTCTCTTTGCACAGGGATAAACGCCACAGCCGCGAGGCAGCAAGGGAGGAGCGATGGGAACGACTCCCGCCTTCCACCAACGCGTAGGGAGCAGCGAGGGTCCGAGAGCTGGGTGAAAGCGTGAGCGGTGTCTCTGCGTTTCACCTCTTTACCCACAGCTAACGATCTTTCTCTGTAAAGGTTGGCATAACCAGAATTATTAACCGCTGGAAAAGGCATCAGCTATCGCGGTGGAGCGACGCGTTTCAGCCAGGTGTCATTGCACACAGGTAAATGTGCTGATTACAGATTCAGATACGTGGAAAACTTTTGAATTAGTCCCAGCAGATGAGTTGCTGTTTGCATTGGACTAGAGTGAAGCAACTTTTGGACAAAAAAAAATATTATATACACAAGCAACAGGACTCTATGCTTTTTCTGTCTTGAAACCCAGAGAGCCACTAATTCCTGCTTAGGCCAGACCCTGATGGCTCTTTGGCAGTGTACTTTGAAGATAAGAGCAGATAGTACCTCAGATGATCCAAAAATGTTCCATTAAGTAAGCTAAAAGTTCAAAATAAAAATTAAACTGGAACTTAAACAAACAACAACAAAAAACACCCTAAAAATAATCTTTCCCTTTTCTCAGATGATGTGAAACAACCTAGAGGAAAAATAGTACCGTACAGAATCACTGCGAGGATGTGCTCGTGGTTTGGCGCTACCCCACATTTTTCTTTCCTTGCTATAAATGAGTTGGCAAGAGCTGTAAGCTGAGAGCAAAGCCTTTGCTTCAGCCCTACCCAGGGCAGAGTTCATGTGGGAAGACAAACCCACCAGGTTACAACAGACGATAAATATTTCTCCAAGAAGCCTCTGGTTTGGCTAAGCACAAATTACAAGACATGGGAGGTGACTGAGGGGAGATGCTGGAGCAGGGAGGGAGGACTGCAACCAGAAATTAAACTGTCAGCTCAACAAAAACACACCAGGCGATAAAGGTAACATCTCTGCAGCTGTGAACGGCACATGGGGTACCATCCTGCTCCTCCTCCCCAAGGGCCAAAAGCCATCTTCTCGCCGCCCGGGACGGGGAGGAGCTGCTGCTCGGTGGTTACTGCGCACTTGTTGGAGCACGAGCAGAAGGCAACGGCTGCCAGAAAAGCACCGTCACATTAATCAGGATGTTTCTGTTTCAGTGCGAAAGGCAGCCCCAGCGTAGCTCCAGGCTGGGAAGCTCTCACCAAAATCCCTGCTGGTGCCGAAATCCCTGCCAGCGGCGTCTGGAAGAGGGAGCGGGATGAGGACCAGCCTGGCCGGGGACAACCTGCCGCTGCAGCACCTGCACGACCGCTCGCAACGGTGCAGGCTGCAAAAACCACACAAAGGGGTAAATCGGTTCAGCCGGGCCAGCCGGCACGCGTACCAACACACCGCCTTTAGCGAGTCCATGTTCAAGGTCATCAGCATCGCGTTCAGGCGCAGCACGAGCTGGCCTGGGACAGCACTCCCGATATTAAAAGGAAACAATCCATTAAATGTGCCTCTTGATGTCGTCTCATCCTTGCTGGTGATGCGAGCCCACCTCTGCCAGCTCAGGGAATTAGTCATCGGAGTGGCGTAATGTGACCTACGAGTCGGCGTCGGGGACAGCAGACACCTGCAAGCCTGCAATTTGCTGGGCATCAAAAAGATGTGGATGGCTTGGCAGATCCCAAATTACAGTGCAAGTAGGAACTGAAGGTTTTACAGGAGAAATTATTATTGTCAGGGTTTTATGGAGAAAATAACCCCGTGGAATGTATTTTAAGGTAGTAGTTTAGACAGGAGCATGATAACATCATAAACCATAAGAGGAAAACTTGAGGCATTTAAAAACATCAGAGGAAAAAAACGAGAGTGAATTACTACTGTCTCGCCTTTCCTAGTTATTTGTTGTCTTAAATGATTTGTGTGTGCCTGTGTGTGCATTTGCAAATATATTTCTTTAATTCTTTTTAGATAGATTTTAAAAATGGAAGAGCTTACAGTGTTGCTGTATTAAACAGTAAAAAAAAAATAATCTGTGAGTGTTTGCAAGCACCAGCGAGAGAGCACAGGTAAGCAACCGCATCACTACAGAAGATGAAGGATGCTCTCACATGGCAGCCCATCCGCCTGACTGCAGCTACCAGGGCCAGCAAAATTCCCTTTGAAAATCTCCCGCCCCTCCTCCCGTGTGTTTCGGAAGCCACCAGAGCCCTACCAGAGCAGGCACTCACCCCCATAAGTAGGTTTGATTTGTTTTGGGACTGTCTCAGTGGTCAGTTATGCATCAAAACACACAAAAGCTGCATCAGCGCAGCCTGAAGAGTGAGGCGCGGGTGCCTGGTTACAGCTGGGGCTCAGGAGGACGCACCAGTGTGGTGTCTTCTGCTGCCTCTGCGGAGTGACCAAAGCCCTCAGGGATGTATGTAGGAGCAGGTCGAAGCACACTTAAGTTGCACTGCCCAGTGTCATCCCGCACAGGGATGAACCTTTGCTCTCACACAGTGTAGCTCCTTCCCATATCATTTTTCCTGGAGTGTGGAAGAGGCAGACGGCAATAACCAGGGCTGTAAAGCGTTCACCCACACGCATTTCAGCATGGAGGCAGTCATGGAGGAGCTGACGTGGGATAAACTCCGTATGTCTTCCATTTACCGTAATTGAATGTCATAAACAAGCGTCCTCCAGCCAGCCTGGGAAAGGAACGCCAACGTCAGCGTGTCCTGAGCCTCGTTAACCAGACACTCCCGCTGCATCGGGGACTTCTGAAGGAAAGCAGAAGGTCTAACTGCACGGGGAGAGGCAGCGGGAACCGCCTCCTCCTTCTGGGGTGGGAGACTGGAAGGTGGCGGAACAGCTTATTTTGGGAGCTGCATACACGCACAAGTGCTTTGTGGGCCTGGTTTGAGCTGTTTCTTACTCGTTTGCAGGGGGCTGATCGTTCCTGTTAAGACCCACGCGTGAGGATGCCCATCCTCCACACATACCCATTTCAAGCAAGCAGCGCTGCCCTTTTGGCATTGCCTAATACAGGTAGGAAAATGTCACAGTGGGACTGTCGGCATCCCAGGAGGTCCACATCATGGTGATGCAGCATCTTTCACCAATGTTAGCACTCCTGAGGAGCCGTTCATCGGCCCTTGCCAGGGAGCGTCCAGGACAGCTTTTCCTGCGCTGCTCCGCGGGTTCAGTTCAAAGCTCGTTTGATGTCAACAGAAAAGCTCCCATGGGCTCTCACAGACTTGGGAGCAAGCACCTGAAAACCTGGTGGCAGCTGTACCCGAAGCACCGAGCTGAGGATTTTCCAGCTTTTCCCTCATTTTCTAAACACCCCTAAGAAGCCAGGGCAGGACAGTTTTCCCCAGCGCTGTAGCGTGGCTGCGAGAGCAGACATCCCTCCAGCGCAGGGTGGCCGCAGGCTGCTCTGTGCCGTCTCCCCCACAGCCGGCTCCTGTGATCCCCGACTGCTTCGGGTCCCAACAGGGAAGAACACGAGCAGGACCCGCTCTCCTGCTCACAGCTGTGAGACACCTTCCTGTAGATTTAAACCGCCGAGTCTTACTTGGCGCAGATTAGGATGAATTGCAGGCCAGGCCCGATTTGAGCTAAAAGTGCCAAAAGATAAATTCCTGTAGGTGAAAGTCACCTTTGGGTGAGCAAGCAGGGTGGGAAGGTGCCCACACGGCTATTTATCCCCAGCATAACACGACGCAGTCTGCACTTTGCCAAAAAAAAATCACAGTGTACATACTCCAGAAAGAGTTCAGTCATGCAGGGAAGGTAACATCACACTTAAATCTTGTTTTCTTTTGTCCCTTTGATCTGCTCTAGGTGTGCCTACATAGCCATGAGATGAAGGAGACTCTCAACGGGGACAAAATCACCAGTGCAGGACTGACTTCCCTCAAGAGCGGACGTGCCCTCTGGGTGATGTGCCCTCTGCCCGGGAAACTCAGCCCTGCAAGGTATGGTCCCCAAGGCACCAAATCCCCCGCAGAGTTAAGAACTGAGTTTTCCTCAGCCCCCACTGAAAGCCTCGCTCCTCTGCTTTCTGCCAACATAGATCAGGTCACATTCTGCCTCCTCCTCCTCCTCCTCCTCCTCCCTCAGCCCAGCACGTGCAGCAGATGGTACTCACTTTAATAGTAAAACTAAACTATGGAAAACGGCGCACAGGAACTGCGCAGGTTTGCCCTACAATTATTTTCAGTAAGATACTATATCAAAAGCATCCCAGAGCTGCCCAAGGTCTATGGGAGAGGTACAGAAGTCAGAACTGGAAAAGGGCCGTCCAATGACAGGTCCAAGAAAAAGACCTGTTAGCTCGGGTCCCTGCTCCGCACACTGGCGTATCACCAAAAGCTTGGGTCTGATAAAAGAAGACGTGAATGAAAGTCTAAAACATATTTCAGCAACTTTCCAGGAAGGGTTTTTCTCCCTTTTTCAAAACTATGATTAGGATCCAGTACTGTTTTGAGACTCTAGCCTGACATTTTCACTGCAAATCACTAACCAAGTGGGAAGCTGATGAATGGAAGCGTCGGGTTGACACAGAGAGAGGCGAAGTGATTTCACCCTTCATTGAAACTCTTGCAGTCTTCCAAGGCTTGTCTCTCAAAGTCCAGCTTTGTAACTTTGCTGGAAGTTTTGAATTACAAAAATCCTGCTTCTCGGTGCAGGATACGGAGACAAAGCAGAGCTGGGCATCTCCCAAGGATGGGAAGAGCTGTCCTGTTCAAACCCACAGGCAAAGAAACCCAGCTCACATGTTGTGGGCTGGCTGTGGCGCGTCACAGCTAATTAAATACAGCTCAGCTGATTGCAAACTCAACCAGCAGGCATTTCTAGGTGTAAGGACGAAGCAGTTCTCCCCAGAGGAGAACTTTCTAGGCGGTGTGAACCAGCCTGGATGCAGATTGCAGTGGGGCACTGCTGATTTCTGTCATTTAAAGATCTGTCTCGGACTATTTAAAAAGTGGGTCTCAGTTAGAGCAGCTCCCAGGGTGTCTTCATGGTGTAACACACCCGTTCCTCGCGAACTGTCAGCCAGTGGCATGAGTTATTTCAATGGCTACATCACTTCAGACGAAGCCTCACCATCTGCTCTACCCTCTAATTACAAATGCAGAGAACATAATTCACAATCAAATCACATAAAAAAAAGGAAAGAAAATGAGCAATTAAAATGCACATTCTGCCAGGCACATCAACCTTCCCTTCCCAGCCACGCTGGGCCCACTACTGCTCTCGCCTGTTACAGGCAGGGTCACAATTAGTCCCAGACACTGGAGACCTCAGTCCCACTGGTTTCACTGGCAGCCGCCTTCCAGGCTTGATCTTCTCATCTGCCAGGGACTCGCTTCAGCTCCAGCCCGCTGCTGTACTTACTGGTGACTTGCCAACCCTCGGGATCAATTTACCTTGCCAAAGTACAGACGCATCTTTGCTATCTCCCACTCCCTGCCTCTCTTCTGGGGTCCCGCCGGCTCACGAGTCAACACAAACCCGCAGGTTTCAGGGGAATAAATGGGGATTGATGGTGGGGGGTTTGCGAGCAAAAAAAAAGAATTCGTCTTTGGCGCGATGTTGCTGCGCTTAGTGAAGTTATCATCCACTCTGAAACATTCGTTCTGAAATGTACATTAACATTCAGGCATCATTTATACACTATAAGTAATTCAAGCCTACAGAGGCAATTTCTTGCATGTTCAAAATTCAAAGTCTCCTTCTCTAACATCAGCCGGTTCGGAAGGGCTGAACTCCAGCGCTGAGGCCAGAGTGAAGGGAGGTCCTTGGAGGGGGAGATGGGGAGAAGCACTTGACCGCTGTGCCTTACCTCCACGTCCCCAACCAGCGAGACTGCAGGACAGACAGCTCTGTCAGTCCGTCCGTCCATCACTGATGCAGAGGCTTTTAGGAGCAGCCCCAATGCCCACCAGGTCCACCCCAGAGGATCAGGGTCAGCGCTCTGCAGCGGTGCAGAGCGGAGGGAGGGGAAAACTCCACTCTCGTAATGTCATTCAAGGAATTCAAAGCTCTGCATCTGCCGTGTCTACGGGGTCCTTTCTGGTGGCGCACACTCCCCCTCCCGCTCCCTTTGCCAGCCAGCTCTGCGGCCTGGCTTCCTTCTCTCCCGTCCCTGTGCAACGTCTGCAAAAGTCTCTCTCTTTTTTGGCAACGCTCAGGTTTCCCTGACAGGGCCAAGGGGCACCCAGCGGATGGTCCCCGCTGTCCCCTCACTGTGCAGCTGCTGTACGGCACAGCCACGGGAGGGGAAAGGGATGGGACACGGCCGCGCTCTCAGACAGGAGAGCCCCACAGCGTGTGTGGCACTCGGTCATTGCCGGGGCTTCATCTTGCAGGGCAAAACTGCAGCAACAAGTGGGCTGCCACGGACCAGGCCTGAGGGCGCTCCCTGGCTGGATCACATTGTTAAATAATTTCTAATTTTCCTTTTAAAAACCGCCTCCCAGTGATCTTCCTCCCTTGCCTACCTTCAAAGCTGCTCCACGAGATGCCTGTTGGCAAGGGGAGCACGAGGCTCTGGTATTATTTCGGAAATGTTTCAGGGCTTCACAATAGTTTTACAATACCTCGCAGCAAAGTGGCAGATGGGATTCTGGACTAATCAATACAGTAAGCAGAGCCACGTGCCGGATCACTGATCTGAACTGAAAGAATAAATAGCAAATCAAAAGAATACAAAAGCGCCGTCAGTTCTGTAAAGCAAGAAGATCTGGAACTTGTTCGGTTCTCAGCTTTGCAAGCCCGTACCATGAGCTCAGTGTGATAAAGGAGGAGATGTGTCCCCTCCTGCAGCAGCTGTGGTGCCCGAGGAGGAGCCGCAGCCCCGGTTGATCACGGCGGCATCTCCCGCTGGGCGTGAGGCTGAGCACGGGCAGCCCGAGCTGGGCACCGGCCCCGGGCAGCCCCCCCAGCCCAGCTCCCAGCCCTGGCCTGACTCCGTTCCTCTTCATCGACCAAAAATGTACGATGTTACGTGAGAAGGGCCGGATGCGAGCAGCAAGCCAAGGTCCCCGCTGCATCGCTCCAAAGGCGGCTCCACAGCTTCCTCCCTCGGGGAGCGGCGTTTGCCATCAGACATGCAACAGGCTTCCCTGGCAATTAGCAAACGGGGCTGAGGCGATTCGCGGCTCTCAAGTGCCGTCAGAGCCGTGACAAGGCCTCAACCAAAAGCCAAGGGTCGCATCATCTTTGCTGGCAGGTGGGAAGCGGTGGCCAGGAGGTTGATGGGGCCATTAGGCAGCTCACCATTAAGGGACGAGTGACCAGCTGCCTGGCTGTGACACCCGCGACACGCAGCTCCGTCTGCGGGAGACGAGGCAAGGGGGAGTCCCGGCCACTCTCAAAGCGCAGGGGCACCCGTGACCCCCCCCCCGTCCCTCTCCTTTACAACCACAGTCTTATCTCAGGACTTGCAGCGGTACCATGCCGGATCAGGAAAACCAAATCGCTCCTCGCAGGAGAGAAGGGAGCTGTGCTTCCCACCTTCTTCACAGTCCCTGTGCCCAGGGACAAGTCAACACCCATCACCTATTATTGCACAAGAAAAGTCTCTTTTCTCCAGTATTTCAAGATTATAAAAGCCAAACAAAAGACATGCAACAAGCTCTACATTCAAAGGAGATCCTTTTAAGTGTCAAACTGCAGCTGAACTGTAGTTATGGTTATTATGCAGAAACAGACATAAAACTACAACGTGGATCAACACGTTTTACCAGTCATTCAACAAAATACTGAGTCCGTGCAGTTTAGCTCTCACCTTTCTACAGCTCTGAAAGATTTACTGTAGTTTCATCTTAATCTGGAATTCGATTATGTAGTTATTTTAATCTCACTTTATTTTATCACTGCTTGGAGTCCTATTATCAAAGTAAGATCATGTTTAGCTACAACAATGATGAATAGTGTTGTAAACAGCTAAAACAGAAAGAGAATCCAGGTCTGTTTTGCTACACGCAGTTGAAAACCATCAGGAGAGCATTTATGATGCATTACAGAGTGACAAAGGGGTAGTTCCTACTGGAGGGGGGGGGGCTGGGATGAGTGTTTAATTGGATGCTTTCCTCCTCATTATTTATCTATATGAGCATCTCTCACCCATCATCAGATTGAAAGGCAGAAGAGCCCATGAGACTGTCTTCTCTGAGCCCACGGCTGAATATCGGGCACTAGCCTGGTTTTTACATGTTCTTACGCACATTTTGCTGAAGTAAAGTACTTGTTCAGGCAGAAGGACAAACCTGCACCAGAAGATCCCTCTCCCCTCATTTTCTCTGTAACGCTGAAGGAAGGCTGGGACTCTCCAGCTGCAGCCAGTGGCTCCTGCCGGCAGATCATCATGAGAAGGTGGCTTTCATAAAAGATACAAGAATGGCAGCATGGGAGATTAACCATACCCCGTGCGCAGAGCCGACCGTGCAGGCAGGGTCCCAGCACGCCAAAACCAGCCCTGTCCCCAGGGGCAGCTCTGGGGACAGAAGAGCTGGTGGGACGCAGCCTCCCTGCCGGCCAGCAGAGCTTCTCCTGCGGGTCCGCTGCCTGATTGCACTGAGCGCTTGGCCCGGCCATAAGGTTTTTGGAGGTGGAACTGCTGCTCAGGCTGAGGGGACCTCTGAGATCCAGCCTGGCACACGGGGCTGCAGTCTGCGCCCTGTTGGTGTTTTGTTCAGACGTCCTCTGGTGGGTGCTTTGCCACCTCAGTTCCTCAGGAAGGAATTCAAGGGAGCATTAAAGACAGTCAAGCGCTCTAAAGCACAAATTTACTTCTCATCTGCCAAGGCATTTGAAGCATATATTCAAACGCTATCCTGAATCAGAACAATTTCCTAAATTGGGACTGAGAATCTTTAGGACGTGCTTTAAAAGCATAAGGATGAAATGCCACACGTGGGAAGAAGTGGAGAAGGCTGTTCGTTCCCATTCTTCACTTTGGGAAGAGCCAGGAGAGCTCACGCAGCAGAGCGGCGCAGCATCAGCAAACGCAGTGTTCACTGACACGGGCTCAGTCATCGCTGCTGGTGACACACAAGTCACCGGGACCAAAGGAGGGTTGGAGCCCACCTTATCACGGCCTGTAAGTGCAACGCTGGGAGGAAAACCCGGCACCTTTCATTCAAAGCGCGATCACCTCCATCCCCTACCTCGCAACGCCCGCTGAGACCCCTGCGAGACCACCCTGGCAAGAGGGAGGACACCGGCCCAGGCCACCAGCCCAGGCCACCCAGGTGCACCTCCCTGCCATCACCTGGCACCAGAACGCAGCCGGGCACTCTGACTTTTCTTTCTCCCTCCTCCCTTGGCAGCATCCTCAGTCCTGCAAAGCCATCACCAACCCACCCCCCCCCCCGCCCCGGCACCACGGGGGGACGGCGGGGCAGTTTCTTCGGCGGATCCACCGCAGGTCCCGTTAACCCCCACATCTCTCGGCTGTGCGGGGGGGTGGGTTTCCCCTCCTGCATGGTTTGCGGGGGGGGATTTACACCCCTGCGCGGACGCTCCAGACCGGGCGGGCAGCGGCGTTCCCGAGGGACCCGCGCTTTCCCCCGGCAGCGGACGGACGGACGGACAGACGGCCGCCGCCTCCCCCCGCACGGACACCGGCGCCTGGCGGGAGCCGAGCGGAGCCGCCGGGCCCGGTCTGCACCGTCCTCTAGTGGCCACCGGCCCCCATTCACTGGCCCGGCTCTGCCCCTCTTCCCCCCCCCCGCCCCGGGCAGCTCTGGGTCAGCCCCGTCCCTCGCACGGTGCCCTCACCACGGTCCCCTTCTTTCCCTCCGCCTTCCCCCGTTCAGTTAAGCCGGGGACTGTCCCCGCTGCAGCCATCAGCGAGGCTCCGGTGTCACCCGTGGCCCCAGGAGCAGCGATGAGGAGAGCAATCGCCACATTTTCTTCCACCCTTTCCAAGGCTGAGCTGCATCCCGGCAGGCAGCCAGCCCTGCAGGGTGGGAATGGGGTGCTCAGGTTTTGGGGGGGAACCCAGACGGGAAAGGCCACCGTGATGGCAACGCGGTTCCTGGGCCAGTCCTGAGCATGCTGCTCTGGTCTTTGGGACCTGCTAATCCTACATCATCTGAAGTTGCTTCCCATGAGAGCTCTCTCACCCCTCCTTGCCCCATGCTGGCTTCGGCATGGCTCTAGGACAAATAACGGACCCCAGCAGGGTCCGCCTACACCAGCAAGTTGCCAAAGAGCCAGTCCCCCCACCCCTCTTCACGCATCAGGCGTCCTCTGAGCCCAAATGACCTTAACCACTTTCTTCACCAAAATGGTGGGACACTGAACTGATGTTACAAACTCCGCTTTTCTTTCTGATCCCTTTAGTTTCAATCCAGAGGGGTTTTTTAATCGGGTTTTCTCCATGACAGCGCATGCTGCCAGCTTCTAAAAGCTTTTCCACAGCCTTGTAACCAGGAGGTAAGAGACCAGCAGCGGATGAAACTCCCGAATAGCAAGCACCCACTGCCCAGCTCTGCACTGAACAGCCAGGGGGACATTACCCTCCAAACAAGGTGGCGAGCACACAGGAGGAGTCAGGAGAACCACGCGGGGTGGCCGCCAGCTCTGCTGGCCTGTGGGACACAGCCCGGCAGGCTCCGCACCAGCAACTCAGACTACCAGGACCAGAGTCACTAAAAGTTGGCAGTGACAGCAACACCTCCAGGAGGCAGATGGGAGCTGCAGCCTCCCACTCTCGGGCACAGAAAACAGGGAGGACTTTTGCTGGGAAAACCACCTCTGCTGCCGAGTATGAAATAAAAAGAAAGTTTGAGGTAAATCAGGCCATAAACATCTTGATAAGCTGAAAGAGACTCAAAGCTCTCATCGATATCTATACTCAGCTCCTCAAAGATAACAGGATTCATTTACTTAATACCTAAGCCTTTGGGCGGACACGGGCCAGAGGAAACATTTCAGCCAGGCAAGGTGCTCCAGGAGTCGTCTCAACACGGAAAAGCTTCAGAGGAGAGGACCATATCTCTGGAAGGAGCCACACGCTGCAGCTTTCCACATGACGCACCAAGCGCAGGGAGCCAAGCCCTGGGGCAGGATGCGAAAGTGGATCTGTTCCCGCTCCCTTTGTCTTCTCCGAGGCTTGGAGCCATCCCACGGGCACGTTGGGCTGGTGAGTGGTCAGAAACCCTTCAGATGACTGCTGCACACTGGCCCACCGACCCAGCCAAGCACGCAGCTAACTGGAGCCGCTCTGCTGGGCTCTGCAGCAGCGCCCCGGGGCACACGCTGGGAAACCACCAGCAGTGACCATCTCTGCAGACATCCCGCTGCCTGCCCACAAGGCTGTCACGGGGGTGGGACTTCACTTGCTGCCTGCATCCCTCGCCCTGGCCGGCCCCTGTAAGTCTGCCTGTGTCACACAGCAGCAAATTTCACCTCCAGCTTCTCTCAAGGCTCATTCAACTCCAGGAGCCATTGCCCGGGTTGCAGAAGGACCTTCCCTGCGCAGAGTGGCACAGCCGGCAGAGAGACCCGTCCCTTCGCCAGCAGATGAGACTGAAGGCCTTCCACTTGGGAACTGCAGTTCTTCGTCATGGAGCCTCTCTTTCCTATACCCCAACACATGGTATCTCCCGTCTCCAGCTGAGATAACAAAATGTATGTCCTCACTCTCCCAATGTGCAGGAAAGCGATGCAGGCACAAGGGCCGTGATGATTCATTCGCTTCATATCTCGGAGCCCAACACTTTCCCCAAGAGCAGCACAAGAACGCACCTCGCCACCCACCTCAATACTTGATGGAAGTTAAATACAGCCACCTGTGATTGATGCTTCTCCTCACATACGCAACCCAGCCACAATCTGGATAATGTGTAGTGTTATTAAAGCATCAATTATCTTTAGCGCAAGCAGAGCTACGTTAGCAGCACTGCAGTCTGCTCGTTTTGATAAGGTTCGCTCCGTTCGTTTATCAACAGAATAGGGATACCGGCAGGCCACCCAGTCTGCAGGCTTTAACTTTTGAGGATGGAGTTGACATTCACATCCTCTGTGCGTGCACCATCAACCACAGCATCCTGCTTGTCGGGGTCTGGTTCTCAGGAAGAGGCAGGTTGGCACTACAGCCCCAGAGGAACATGGTCACCATTGGCAGACATCCTCCAGCCAGAAATCGCTCACCCAGGGCACGTTCCTTGGGTTCCAGTGGGGTGATTATGCCTGATGGTACACCAGGCCCCCGAGCAAAGCGGCCAGAGCGCTCAGCCTTGCTGCTGAGCAAGTGATCCCAGAATCACAGAATCTCCTGGGTTGGAAAAGCCCTGTAAGATCATCTAGTCCAATCATTAATCTAACACTGACAGCCCACCACTAAACCATGTCCCTCAGCATTATATCTACACAACCCTTAAATACCACCAGGGATGGGGACTCCACCACTGCCCTGGGTAACGCGTTCCAATGCCTGATGACCCCTTCAGTAAAGAAATTCCTCCTAACATCCAATCTGAACTTCCCTTGGCGCAACTTGAAGCCATTTCCTTTTGTTCTATCACCTGTCACTTGACAGAACAGTCGACTCCCACCTCTCTGCCACCGCCTTTCAGGCAGTTGTAGAGAGCAATAAGGTGTCCCCTGAGCCTCCTCCTCTCCAGGCTGAACAACCCCAGTTCCCTCAGCCGCCCCTCCTAAGACATGTGCTCCAGACCCCTCACCAGTTTCATTGCCCTTTGGGCACACTCCAGCGCCTCAATGTCCTTCTTGTGGTGAGGGGCCCAAAACTGAACGCAGTACTCAAGATGCGGCCTCACCATTGCCGAACACAGGGGTAAAATCACCTCCCTGGGCCTACTGGCTACACTATTCCTGATGTCCCCAGGCAGCTCGAGCTTTGCTCCTCTGGTGTGCAGGCAGGGTTGTGGCTTAGAAAATGACAGGGAATCAAGACGGTTATCTCTGAAGCTGGCCATACGCTAACCCACAGCTGCCTTCCACAGCTCTGAAGAGAAGTTTCCGTCTGTTTTCCTCTATTTTGGCTCTGCCCACATGCTCCAGTTCTCTCTTTTTAGTGACGAAAGCACGGCCCAGGGACAGGGCTAAGAAACTGCAGAAAAGCAACTCTTTTTATTAGCAGACCTAAGATTTCCTTCATAAACCACACTAAGATAGACTCCTGGCTTATTAATAGCAGTAAATCTCTAAGTCCAATAGACTTCAGTTAATGAATATTGATTATGACAGTGCTGGAGAAGGCTGGTGTCAGTCAAACTGCGATCCTGTACCCCTCTTTGCCTGCGCAGGGCTGTAAATTATTTGTTTTTCCAAACTGGGTAGTGGAAAACACAGTGATTAGAGCCGCGCCGCAGCTTTCCCCGTCCCAGGGCTGGGAAACCACCTTAACTCTGACAGCAACCGGTCAGTGGGGCTAAGCAGTTTTTACTGGTGTGGTTGGGTTGGGTTTTTGTAAGCGCTTGGGAGCCTGTGGATCTGCCCCTTTTGGAGCCAAGGCAGGGTTTATCGCCTCACTCGGTGTCCAGCTCCTGCACGCTGAGGAGCTCACATGCAACCCAGAGCGGCGGAGGCGGACTCCCAGGTGGCTGAGAGGACGGGCAGAGGATGCCGGCCAGGCCGTTCCACCTGGAGATACTGAGCGTGTGGTGTGAAATGAGAGGGATTTTACACGGACAAGCCTAGTTTCTTGCAGGAGCACTGCCAGCCCGCCACCAAGCGTACCTACACTGTGCTGGAAGGAGACAGGCACCAACGCTGCTCCAGAGCAGAGATCCCTCTACGTGGGGCAAGCCTGCCCCAGGCCTCCGGCTGCCATGTGCACTTTTCCATCTATTTATGGATGTAAATGCACACTTCCCTCTATCCCCCAATGGATATCTTAAAAGTCCAAGGTGATTAACAAAACCCCCACGGTCACCTGGGGTCACCTCACAAGATAAATCTCATTGTGCTCTCGGTGAGCGGCTCTGTCTTTTACCTTCAGGCTGGGATGACTTTGAATGGCCTTTAAATGGATGAGAGCTCAGGAAAACAAACCAAGGGCAGTCCGCTGCCACGCAGAGACCTTATCGCTGTGCTCTGGCGGGGGACGGAGGCAGTGAGGAGTGGGGAGGCTGGGGGACTGTGTCAGTGTTTTCATAAAACTATCTTTTATGCTCACTGAAATAACCCAACAACAACAAACCCCAGAACAACCCTCTCCCCCCCCCCTCCCCACACCTGATAAAAATCAAATAATAACAGGAGTGACTTACGCGCTCTCTGCCTGGTACTTCAATCTGGCCTTCCAGTTAATACACACTATGATTAAAGCATCTATAATCTGCAGTCTGCGGAGACCTGTAGAGCAGGAGCAGCAGCGGCTGTGCAGCCTGATAAGGGTTGTTCACTCAGTGCAGATGAAACTTTTAATATTTATAACTGCTGATATTTTTTCCTGATGCCTCCCTATTGAGGGGAGGGGGGCGAAAGTTTAAAGATAAAAGCTTGATGAAAGACCAGGTGGAATGTTTTTCCAAGGACAGGCAGGGGCTTAAAGCTATCTCCACCTAAGAGCGGTTTAAGAACGCTGCTTAGGCAAGTGCCACACCAGAGATGGGGGACGAAGCCTCTGGAAGACCTCCAAGGCTTGTCTGAAGCGCGCCCAGGCCGAGCGGTAAGCTGCCCCGAGCTGTCTGCGGGCTGTCTCGTCTGCACCGAGCACAGCGGGGCTGTGCCTGGGACTGCCAGGCATCACCACAAAATAATGAAGTCACAGCAGGTCAGCTGCACGTACCTTAAGCGCTAACAACACTTCCAGCTCAGCACTGAAATATGCCGAGATCCGAAACCAGACTGCGTCAGCCTAACCCTCCGTCGCAGCGTCAGCGGAAGCTGCAACGGTCAGACACAGGGCACTGCCAATGCACTTGAAAAAATAAACTGCTGCTCGCTCCAATCAAGTCACCATTAATTGCAGTGCAGTACTTGGGATCCGCTGCTGGTGACACAATGAAGATGCTGGTGCCTCCGCAGTCTTCCTCCTGGGAAAAAGCAAACCCCCCCAGTTTCCAGTAGCATCCCTCTTCCAAGCGTATCGGTAATATTTGAGTCGGTGGCCATTTGGCTCAGAGACGGAAGGCTCTGCCCACCAGGCGGCCGCAAGCTGTATCGCAAGGCAGGAGCAGCTGCTTCCCACTGCTCCCCAGCAACTCCCTCTGCCCCACGCGCCGGGTGTCCTACGGGAGGCGCCGGGGCGGCAGACAGACGCACACAGCTTACGCGGCCCTTCGGATGCCACGCTGACAGAGAGATGCCGTTTACCCTCCGTACAGAGGCAGGAACCCAACCAAACTCCCTCCTTTTCAATACCGTGAGACCCGAACTTGGCCCATGCCCAAACGGTTTAATATTTGTGCATCAAAAAAAGAATCCCGACACTTCCAATTGTCAATATTATGAAAGACGGGAATGACACCGCCATCATTAATTTCAGACAGATATAACTGGGCCAACCTGAGCAAAACGAAAAGATGCAAACTTCTGCAATACATATTCATTCTTTCATTTCAATATTCAATACATTCACTTATTTAATCTGAAAAATATTAAACTTAATGTACTTCTTTCAGAGGTAGTTACGTGGTCCTCATTAGCATCAGACCACTTCAAAATGTTTAATAAACATGTACATACAACGTACATATGATATAGGGAGATACATCTTAGAGCTGAAATACAAGCCTTGGGTGAACCCAAACTGAGGTCTCTCAAATTGGAAGTTATCTCAGCCACTTTGCCTTCCTACCACAGATACCAGAAGTCAAAGAAAAAAGAAAAGCAGGCTGGCCAGGGAGGAGACAGGATTGCTTTTTCACAAGAGAACAACAAAGATTAAGACTTCTTTAAAAAAAAAACAAAACCAAACCAACCAACCGAAAAAAAAAAAAAAAACCAAAAAAAAAATGCCAAAAAACACCCCAAATGAATTCAAATCTATCAGAGAAAAGAGGTAGAGCTCTACACTCTGAGGACATGTCCACTGTTTGGAAGCATGAAGACAACTGGATGAAGAAAACATAATGCTTGGTGTCTCCCAGACAGATGCAGTTTTCTTGCCTTAAACAGACTTGTCTGCCAGAAATTAAATTTCTTGGCCTCAACTTCAACTGAATTTTTCTCCTCCACAAAATATAATTTCAAAATATGCAAGCAGAGTTAAAGTCTAACAGGATAACATTAAATTGTTGAAAATGATGACAAATATAAAGTCCTGAGTTTTTCTGCATTCTTAATAAGGAGTTTATCTCAAACTTAAAACCTTGGGAGAAAAACAAAACCAAACCAACTATCAGAAGGAATTCCTGTATGACTTCTGGAACTATATGAAAAATCCAAATTAACAAAACCATTCAGTACCAGTAGACTAGTTAAAACTTCATTAGCACCTGGATACACACTGCCCAGAGCTCCTACAACATTTGCAGGCTGCAAGCAAAACTACATTAAGCTGCTTATCATTCTGAAGCAAAAACCAAGGATTAGACATACCTCCCGCTGCCCATCAGTTGGCCTTCCCAGCTACAGCAGCCACCAGGATTACGCTCGTTTCCAAAGCTCATGAGCATTTTGAATTAAGCAACCTTACAGCATGAGATGGACGTACATGAAGGAACATCTGCAACACTTCACAGATGGAATTATCGAGCACCATCTATGAGTTGTTTTTGACAAACCTGAGCTTTCAATGCCTCGAACGTGGGAGCATTCAGATGAGTACATAGAAGCTAAACATCCCTCAGAAGACATGAGTTTAACAGTGTATATAAAAAAATTTAATTAGAATATCATCAGGTGTTTACAGCTATGTCAGAAGTCACTTGCTACAAACAGGTTGTCAGCTCTAGTATAAAAGTAACACATCTGAAAAAATAAGAGCAGTAGTCAGAGACCGCACTTCCCCTCAGCCCCGTGGAACAGCAGTGAGATGGTTCGTTGATGCAGTCACCGATCACAGCCAGCACCAGCAGCTTTGGAGAAAAGGGCTGGAATCCCGGCAATGAACGGGTCCAGAAACTCTGCTCTGAGGGAAAAATCCCTCCCAGATATCAGGCGGCAGTATGCAAGCAGGAGAAACAAAGGAAAGTCCACCCATGGGTAGTGGCAAAGGTCACTGAATAAGGCCACACCTTTCTCAAGCAGTCCAGCTCTCAGCGCATGGAGACACTTCAAAGGCAGAATTGCCCAGCACAACACGTGAGCTTTGTGCATGTCCCTAAGATCAGTGAGTTGTGCGGATGTGTTTCTAAGAGACTGCGTCAATCTAAAGTGAAGTGCTCTGCAAAAATATCATTTTTCTTTCCAAACAAACCTCGTATTTGCTCAAACTCCAGGGGCACATCAGCAGCCTTTTTCTTTACTTCTTTATCAAAAAGCTACAAAGAAAAAAAAAATAGAAGATATTGGCAAAACTTAGTACAAGCTCTTCACCCTGGCTGATACCACTGCTCTCTCTAACCTCTTAAAAGATCCAGCAATAAACCTTTTATCTAAAAAGTCATCCCTGTCACCACTGCTCCATTATTTAACAGACATTTTCCTGTTTTCCCTGGCTCTGGGTAACCAAAAGTCAGCCTCGCTGCCTCCCCAGCAGCAAGGCTGACACTGCTACAGCGCCCCCAAAACCAATCTCCTGTCCTCTGGTTCCGATCGTTCACAGAGGCACAGCAACGCTACCTCATAAGCTGAGAGCTCCAGGAGCCCCGATATGTCATCCTCTATTTCAGAGAGCGACTGGTTCAGAACAGCAGCTGCCTTGGCCACATCTGGGTGATAATGGTTTTGCAGAGACTGTAAAAGCAAAAAACAAATAGGAGATGTTCTCGTAAGTACAGGCTGACATACCCACCCGGCTTCCCACACAGGGATCTGCCCCTTTACTGGTCAGATATTCTGTGAACATCAAATTCTGGCAGAGGAGGCAAGTTTGCTGTACTGTGCTGCTACAGGGCCTCAAGAAATCCCGATTCCAGGCATCTTTCAAACAGTCAAAGGCCCCTTCCACCTGTTTCAACCCCAGCTCAAGACAGACGGACTCCTCCGCAGGCCACGCCTGCAGCGCGTAACCCAATTCTGCCAGGTCCCACAGCCCCGACGCGGCATCCGAGCTCCTGCCCCCTGGGCTTCCCGCTCCCACACAACATTCCTGTTGCTGCTTCAGCCCCTTACACAAAACCCTTGTAGCATTTAAATGGGAAGTGATAATTCTGCCATTAAGGTTTTAGAACCATCAGGAGTAATTTAACCATTTTCAGCCTTCATACACCATCCTACAAACGATTCAGGTGAAAGGTGAACGTTACAATCTTCTCCGGCATTTTTAAACCCATTTCTACAGGATGACCTGGCTGTACCCAATTAATTTCCATCAGTGCTCAGCAAGTTCCCCTCTTCCCCTCCAAAGCAAATAAAAAGCCTCATACATTTGCAGCTATTTAGTCTGTTTCAGCTGTTAACTGCACACTTTTCAGCTGCACAGTCAGAAGTGTGCTCACAAGTCACCTACTAATTAGCATGTACAATTTCTCCAGTGCGTGGAGTCCTTTGCCTCTTATGCTAGGATAGAAAAGGATGCAGAATAAAAGATCAGCCAGAAGCTCATCTCATTTGCAAGACGTATGTCAGCAGGTTCTTGTAAGTGGGACTGCCCACGGCCAATGCGTGTCAAGGAAGCAGCAAGCGTGGCAGAAGCCCATAGCAGACACAGATGTTCCTTTTCAGCTCACATACCCGAATCTCCCAGAGAGAGCTCTCCAAAGCCCTGCTTTCAGATGGCGACTCCTCCTCCATAATGTATGGATCTTCTGACATACCTAAGGAAACCGATACAGAGCTAGTACCTTCTGCGTGATGTACGTAACCCCAAGGGAACAGAGACCCAGAGCAGCGCTGCAGCCAGAGTTGCTCCTTCCCAAGATATTTAGGGTCCAGAACAAGCTGACACATCCCAGCACGACCCAAGAGTCACTGTTTGTAGCACGACAGAGTCATACAACTTTTAAAGAGCACAGGAAGCAGGGCACAGAGAACTCGAATAGTCTGATGCAAAAGGCATCTCGGGCAACTTTGAACGGTCACTACTCGTGTTTAGCACTGGTCAGTTAAATCGCAGAGAGATGAAGTAAAAACTCAGGAGACTGCTGAGGCCCCAGTGGGGCCACCTACACAAAAACACCACAGACAGAAATTGAGGAGGTCTCTGGTTTCTGCATTTGGTTTCTTTTCTCTTTTCTTTGTAGTCTTGCAGTGAACAAGACAAGCTCAGTGCCTGGTACAGCTTCCGCAGCCCTTTAGCACTTGGAAGTAGCCCGGGTCAGTGTGCCAGGCTCAACGCAGCTTTCAGCGGGGAATCACAGAGGCTGCGGAGCCAACTGTGAAGGCCCAGCGTCAGAGCGGAGCAATGCAGAATCACAGCCAGAGAACTTGCAGGAGCAGTCTGCTAGCTTCCCACAAACTCAAGAGACAGAGGGATCCTTCTAGAACTCGGAACTGGGATCTCCCCTCCTTCTCCAGAGGAATCCTGCTCTTTATGTTGTCTAAAGGCATAACACAAAACTCCCCTGCCCACCTTCCCTCTTACCTTCTGGCCCATTAGGTCTGTGTACTAGCACTTTGCAGGCGGGGTGCCTCCGAAAGAGATTACAGATGAAGGGAATGACCATGAGCAGAGCCTCGGGAGGAGCAGTGAGGGCCAGCCGGGAGAGGCGCTTTATAAATGCTGCCACCAGGTACGCCGGCAAGTGACTGTTGGAAAGGAGACGGAAGAAACCAGCATGTAAAAGTCCTAGCACATGAGCCAGCAGCTTCACCAATCCAAACAGCTTGTCAGGTTAAAGATCAGTGGGGCTCTTCAGATTATTTGGGCGATGGAGTAAAGAGAAGCTATAAGAATCCTGGTTTCAAGCAGTAATAGAGGGTCTCGTGCACTCTCTGGAACAAATTTGGGGGCATTTCCATCTCAAATCACCCTGTGATTCAATCCAGATGCACGGCACCACTCCAGGCGCTCACCATAGCCAAGCCGAGCTCTTCTACATGGTCATTCACATGGCAGTCTTTATTCCATCCTTCTATAACCTTCTGATTGCTTGGCCAGGCAACCTTAATTATATTCTTCTAATGTTATTTTGTGGGTTTAATTAATACATGGGAAATGGTGTTAAATTTACCTAATACTTCCAGGACTAAAGTAAGCGGTGTAGCTGTTAATGGGAACATAAAGCTGCTGTAATGCACATGTGCAGGGCAGTTCATTTTTTACGGTAAAAATGCAAGTTTCTAACAGCAATCAGCTCATCTAGGCACTTTCTTCAGGTCAGAAGAGCTGGGATGGAAAATGACAATTTGCAGCCGCTCAGCCTTCAGCCCTAGGGCTCGCTACACCCGCAAGGCTCAGCAAAGCCACCCCACCGGACACCATCTGTCCGGTCTTGTTACTGCCTCCACGGCACACTATGAATACAAGGGGTGCGATAGTAAGTGCCTAGTGCTGAACTGTAAAGCGTTATTCTTGGCTTATTTTATAACATATGACGGCAACTATATGACCAGCTGCTTATCGAGTTTCTTCCCTGTGTACAATGAGTTGACAGCATCAAGACAGACTGTCAAACACTTTATATTTCAATGTTACATGTCTGCAAAAGGTCATCAATTTATCAACAGCTTTATGATCTATAAAAAGCCTGCAAATGTTACTTTTCCATATTCATACAGACAGACAGAAAAATCATCACTTTCAGCCACAGTGGAATACAGATCAAAATACATCCATAATCACTTGCAGATCAAACTCAGATAACGAACTGCATTTTTACCTTCTGAAACTAGACGGCTGCGTGGCAAATCTTCAAAAATAGCACATGAAAAATTACACAACACTACAGTAACACTCTTGGATTCAGTTTTCTCAGTAAAAATGAATCTAATCCAGTAGGCACAGTGAATACATTATATCCAGACACGTGGGGGACTGTTCAAGAACAGCCTCTGGTCAACAGAAAAGCAGGAGGAAAATACGTGAACATACGTAATAAAGATGCTACTTACGACGATGACAAAAACAGATCAGCCAAATGGAAAAAGCGGGCTCGGTACTTCACATGATATATAGAAGGGTCTAAAAGACTGTACAGCTTTTTGTAAAAGTCAGGATATTCCCTGTTAAAAAAAAAAAGACAACATCCCTTGCTGATTAGTGATGTAGAATGGGACTACACGGTGTCTAAATGTTCCTGTGCTTTTGTTACAGACTACCCCAGATCACTGCTGTGCTCTGTTTAGCTTGCTTAGGCTTCTCTCCACAGCCACCACTTGAAAACAAGCTGTAAGGTGAATTTATGGCTCTTGCGGTGCCCAGCCATTTTGGTGATGTGAAGCTATGTCCATTGACTGCAATTGGACAGGATCCGGTGAACGGCACACAAAAGACTATGGCTTCACTGTGTAATCAGATCAATAGAAATCGATTTTCAAGCGGCTGAGCAACCAGAGTCTGGAGAAGAGGACATTTAGGCTCAGCTGAAAAAAAGGTCAGACTATCAAAAGAGCTCAGCATCCAAACAGCTGAGCCTCTGGTGCAGAGTTCAGCTTTCTCGGGGAATTTTAAAGCCTGAAGGTGTGGAGAATCCATTTCAGTTCTTTTTACGTAAAGATACAAATGCAAAAACCCATGTTCCTTTAAACAATATGCTCTTTTTACTTACAGATTATGCTGATGAATCAGAATAAATAACCCATTTAAGGCTAGAAGACTGATGGCTCCACCTGTAAGAAAGCAGGCAGGTATCAACACAATACAAAATTTTAAATTTAAAAAAAAAAAAAAAAAAAAATCAGCTTCAACTTGTTTCTATTATAAAACCTTTCCAGAAGGCACACAAAACTAAGAGTGCCAACCTTCCAGCAGCTCACAAGTTTCTTACAAAGATTAAGCTGTAGTTTAAAAGAACAGACTCTAAAGGACTGAGACACAAAAATGTGCTGCTCTAATCCTCCAAGAAAGCCACACTGGGGAGGCAAAGGTCTCATCAGAAAGGACATTTCTGTAGGAATCTGTGCATCCTGTGTCCAGATGCAGCCCAGGTATCAGCAGTGCTGGCTGAATGCTATATTTAAAGGAAATCACTCCATTACTCTACTCTTCCCAAAGCCTTAAATATGATTTTTCTTACGTACAAGGAGCAACAACACTGACACAGGTGAAAACATCTCACTTTCAGTGACAGTGGAGTTCACCCTAGTTCCTTAGCTCCATCCCAGCCAAAAGTACATCTATTTCATCATCCAAGCCCTGGTGCTGCATCCATCAGACCTTCCAAGTCCATACGTACCATGCTGCAGGTACGTATCACAAAGGATTAAAAACCTGTTTTCACTCACCTATGCCATAGGCCACTGTCAAGAAATCTATCATGAGGGTGGGTTCGTTCATGTAAGGCAGGATGGAGTCATGCAGAATCACAAGAACTTTTTTGTACAGGCCAGTGGGTAGCTGTGAAGGATGAAACAATACCGTGAAACAATCATTGCACAGAGAACTCAGAGAGCAACAGTAACCCACGGCTGAAAAACACAACACACGAGCAAAAGGGAATGCGCCAGGACACCACAGAACGGCTTGCAGCAACAGTTCCCAAATGGGAGAGTTTACAAGTGACACCTGACAAGTTCATTCAAAGAAGCAGGTGCTCACAACTAAAAGTGTCGTCACAGCTCAGAGGGGAAAGTCACCAGCAAAAAGGCTTGGCAACCTTCAACTTGTGAGCAGAGGTTGTTCGCTGCAGACCACTCCTAACAGGCAGACCTGGTTAAGGTGGGAGAAAAAAAAAAGGTTGAGAGTAAGGAGAAAAACCAGAACGTGTATGAGGTCATGCTTCTTGGCAGGAGAACGATCCAACAGAAAGGGTGACTGGGCTGTTCTCATGCGACACTGAAAGCACAGTGGGGTCCCACCAGGAGCTCCACGCAAGGGCAGCTGCAGCCTCTGAGGATGAGCAACTGAAGAGCGATACAGACCAGCGGCAGCAGTGACACTCACCTTGTGCTTCAAAAAACTGAGCCACATTTTTTCAAACGCCTGCTTGTGTGCCTTAAAACAGAATTGCAAACAGTGAGTAAAACATGCTGGTGTAGATAAAGCTCTATTTTAAGTAGAAAAAATTTCAACTCTGAAGCACCAAACGAACAGTTACCTGCAGCTTTGACACTTTCAATTCCTCCCAGTTATCTAAGAAGAAAGGGAAAATGGATGTTGAACTTGAAATGGATATTTAAGAAATTAAGATGGCCTTTTTTTACTTAGTCCTTTGATACCCTAAAAATTTGGGCTGAATTCCTTGTCTTGATACAAGGCCATGACAGACCCCACTGTAGACTAAGGAATGTGGATTTTGTAATACTGTTTAGAATTACCGTGATCACAGAAACAGACATTTTTCATCAGCAAATGATAATAAAGTCTTTACACAATAGAAATCTTAAACCCGATTTTCCTTTTCATACACAGTTCATCATGTGGAGCTTACCAACCTTGCTTCACCATAAATTTGACCATGTCACGCTCTTTGTTCGGCATGTTAATGGGCGAAATGAGGGAAAATACGTTCTGCTGGTAAAATGGCAGCGGTCTCTGAGAAAAAAACAAACATATAATCGAACATGAAGCAAGTTCCACAACAGATGCTGGACTTCAACATTGCCCTATTTCCCAAAAACTTAATATATTTAGGAAAGAAAAAGGAAAGGAAAAATGCTGATGGCTGAACTACATACTGGTATATTCTCTATTTCTGCCTCATCCTGGAGTATTACTTGTTCACCAAACACAAAACCTACCTCTGAACTAATTCCAGTTTAACAAAACTGGTGGATCCAATTAAAGAAAACAGTCTCTTCTTCTGCATCAGAGAGAGAACAGAACTAGAAGTTCTGTGTGTGCAACCCAAGCTGCAGAAATTTGGGTAAAACAGAAGCTAGAGCCCAGACCAGAAGGATTTGCAAGAACAACAGTACATGTCTCGAATTACTGCCAGTTTCAGACTGGACAGTCTTAGCATAATTGACATACATTGTGAGCAAGAAAAAAAAAAAAGATTAAAAAAATCAATGCCTTCAAGTGGGCACACTCATTTCTCTTGCTTCCAATGGCTTTCTGTACACCACTAGTCCCTCCCTGCTTCATGCACGAGACAGACGTTTCGCAGCAGTTTATCCAGACCCACCTCAACAGTAACAATTTGTTACCTCTTTTGTCTTCTGCATGACTTGTCCAATACTCTCAGTGACCGCCTTTATGACAAAGTACCGAATGTCATCGTACTCCATATATTCTTGAAAGCGGGAGATCAGGAGCGAAGCGTCCTCGTTTAAGGGAAGTAAGCCATCAACAACTACCTAACAAAAGGGTTGTAAAGGAAAGCAAGAAGTCAGTCTCTCACAGTACTGGAGCATCGGCGAGCTGCGATGGCTGAGGGTACCTCTCATCTTGCTGAAAGGCAGCTAGCATGGCTGTGCGCTGCTTGCCCCAGGGCAACGTTCACAAGCCCTTCGTCCCTCAGAAGGAGGCCCTCCTGGCCTCTGAGATGGGCCCCTTCTATCAAAGACAATTGGAAATGAGATGGCGGCTGAACCAGGGGCACTATCTTCCCTCTCATCTCCCAGTCCTTGCCAGTGAGGCCAGGGACTCCAAAAAACCACCCCAGAACTGGCACCTCATAAACAGTCAGGAATCCAGCTCGAACCTGTACAAGGCAGCTGCTCCCACGCCTGCAGGTGCCACCTCACCAGGGACAGAAGCTCTAGGTCTCGGTGTTCCCTCTAGGACACCACCCTCCCTCCCCACTGAAAACCTCCTGGCTTGAAATTTTAGTCCTGGAGAAGGTGAGCACATGAGGTCACATGTGCCATCAGGTAACAACAAGAGGGACTTCTCAGTTCTGCAGCTTACCTTAAGAAGTTCACGAGGAAAAGTTAAAGTCCCTTTCCACTCCACTTTGATCAACGGATACTGTGCCTCCAACTCAACAAACTTCATGAGGGTGCAGAGTGACAATTCCTTTCAAAAAAAAGAGACAGAAAAAACCCACCTCAACAACGACACCAGCGCTGAGGCCCAAAGGAGGGAGGCAACTTCTAAAGGAGGAGGAATGAACTAAGCTGCTCTTCACGGAGAAAGCCAAGTGCCTTTTACGGGAGTGCCGGCGATGCCTCACAGCACCGACATGCCAGGGGAAGAACTGCTTCTAACCCCTCCATGCGAAGCCCCGTCCCAGCAGCCGGCTCAGGACCTACCTTGACCTGGAAGGCATCGTGGCCCATCAGCTCCGCCAAGCAACCCACGCAGTCGTTGTAGCGGTGCCTCATCCATATCTTGTACTTCTCCTCAGCGCTGTAGCTCTCTGAAGGATGAAACACGAAGAAGCCTTGAAAGCCCCGACGGGCCGGGGCGGGCCGGGCCCAGGGCCCCGCCTCTGCCGGGACAGGGCCGCGGCAGCCCCCCGCCTCCCGCCTCACCCGCCAGAGAGGCCTCCTCGGCGGGCAGCCGGCCGACGAACAGCTCCCCGCGCTCCAGCAGCGCGCCGAAGAGCCGGCTGCAGGTCCTGGCGGCGCAGAGGACCTCCTCCTCGTCCTCCTGACCCTGGGGAAGAGCGCGTCTCTGAGGAGAGGGCGGCGGGGCCGCGCCGGCTGACAGCCGCGGCCCTGCGCCCCCAGCGCCGCCACACCACAGCCCGCCCCGGCCCCGGCCCGCACCACCAGCAGCTCCAGGATCTCGAAGACGCGGTTGGCGTTGCCCCGGCTCCCCAGCACGGCTTCCAGGCAGGAGGCGAGCGCGGCGGCCCGCGCCATGCTGCCGGCGGAAGGGCGGAGCGGGAGGAGGAGGAGGAGGAGCGGCAGCGGCGGCCGCTCCGCCCGCAGGCGGGGCCGGGAGCCCTCAGGCCGCTCCCCCGGCCCGAAAACCCCATCTTTGAGGGGAAAAAAAAACCCGCCCGAATTCCCCCCCTCCCCGTCCCGCGCGGTACAGAAGGCAGGGCCAGGCGGCGTTATAAAAATGTACACTTTATTACACCTTCAGGTAGGATACATCACTAATTCCTTACAATCCTACTGGATCAAGTAACAAACGCTTACGTTCATAAGTTATTTACAGGTTGACTTCCTAACGCACTCCTGGGAGAAAGACACATCAAAAGGAAAAAAAGAAGGAAAAAAAAAGGAGAATAGAAAAAAAACAAAAGGTGATTTTTATCTTCATTAACTGACCTAAACAAGAAACAATTGCCTCTTTCGACACCAAATCAGACCAACACGATGATGCAGCCAACAGCCTCCCCGCTGCTGGAAGCGTTCCCCCCCCCCCCCCCCCCCGACTTTCATGCACATAGTAAGAGCTAAACATTTAAAAGTAAAACCGGGGCTACCTAAGCAATATTTTGTGGATGAGCAACACTAAACTGTACACAGTGCCAGTTATCCGTCACCACTGCATTCGCTTTGCATTTTGAACTGTTCCGCTGCCAACGCTGGCAGCTGCCCGGCGAGGAACGAAGTTTGGCACAAACCAGCGGTTCAGCGGGGTCAGGGGAATACTACTGCATGCACAAACAGCTTAAAAAAACCACAACAGTGCCCCCATATTTGCAGACCCGAGGGTCCAAGAAAAAGAGGATGCAGGAGAAGAGAGGTATTAAAAAAAAAAAAAAAAAAAAAAATCAGGAACACTGCCTGACCCAGTGTGTACATTCATGATCTTACAGAGAATGGGCTGTAGCGATCCTACTCAAAACAAAGGAGCTGACCGGGTATTCTTTCTTGTTTAAGCCATTTGGATTGCTAGGTACCCACAGGTGTGTACATACAGAGGTAAGAACGAAAGATATGCTTCCCTTGCCTTTAAATAGGCTCCCCTCCTAAAAGAGTAAAAAGTTCACAGAATGGAAAAATAATTTTAAAACCATCTCAGAAAAGGAATGTTATAATTTCGTCTGAATTTTTACACATCATGCAGTTTTATGGCCAAAGTCAAATAAATCCATTCAAGCCACCAAGAGCTTTTGGATTCCTCACTCAGTGCTGTTTGCAAACAGAGTCTGTTTTTCATTTTATGCAAGAAAGGTAAAGAAAACCCTCACAGTTCTATGCAGCTTTTTACTTGGGTTTTTGTTTGTATTTGTTTTTTTTTTTTCTTTTCATAACAATAAGGCAAACTGATTTGGAGGAAGAGGCCACGCTCTATTCACATCCAAAATATCCACCTGAAGATACATTCATCATTAGCTTTAGTAAAAGAATAGTACAAAAGTTAGATCTTATTCTTTACACAGTTGAAGAATTAAGTTTTAGATTTAATTTCACTATTCTCCCCTTTCCCCAGCCCCCCACCCCCCACCCCCGAGCTGAAAGCTGAGTAGAAAGTACTGAACATTTAAACATGTTGCAAGAGCAGAATGAAACGGAGAGATTAAATTTTACCAGTTGGAGAGTTTCCTTGACAGAAGTTCCATGAGAAACAGCTATGGATCATTTGTTTAGCTGTATCCACTGAACAATTCTTTTACAAAAAAAAAAAAAAAAAAAAAAATGGGCTACACTTTAATACACATCTACTATCAACACAGTATTTACTCAGTTCATGCCTAAAATATCCATTATCTTAAAGTGAAATATGAGAATGAGCGCACAGGTTGGGTGATTCAGTAAACTGTACACAAAACTACTAACAAACATTTTTTAAAAGACTTACAAAAATGGAGAATGAAACTTTTTTTCCTTTTTAATTACATATACTTACAGGTTTTCACATTTACTGGCTAAACTTTGCAGGGAGCACTTCAAATATGTTAGATCTTCCAGAGGTATTTACCTCAAGCAAGAACAACACGCAGCCTTTATACAGATGGAAAATACTTTGCTATATTAGCCACACTTGGTTCTGTGAATGGCTTCACTGTGGATATTGAGCGCACATCCAAACTATAGCAAAGAACTGCACATTCCCACCGGCAGTTTGTGGTACGCTAACATAGATGAATTTTACTGACATTTATGGCATACTACCGTTTTACTTTCATGAAGCTGGGCAGAATTTAAACGTAAGTAATGTTTACTTTATCTGGGTTGAATGAGCACAGAGAACACTGGCAGAATGCATCTTGTACATATTTTGAGTGCTAAACAGTTGCTAATACGCTGAAGTTACATGAGAGTTTCCATGTTTAAATGTTCACCAGCAAAACGCCTTCTGCTAAAAAAAAAAAATAAAAATAGAGGTGGTTTGTCTTCATTTGGGTGTTTAGAGTAGCTTCTCACTTGGCTTAGCAAACAAGAAATGCTGTGTTTCCCTGTTATTGCATTTTAATCATTAGTTCAACTTGGTTTAGTCGGTGCCTTTAATCTGACAGTAGGCGTCCTCATTTGTACTTTTGCTTGCTGATTCTGGGCTTCAGGTGTTGCTGGTGTCTGGGCTGGATTCTGTACACCCGGAGCCTGAATCTGGGGGGATGCTGTGGTCACCACTTGCTGTTGTATCAGTTTCTGCTGGACGACCTGAGCAGTAGCAGTTGTTGCAGGAATCACCTGAACCTGCTGTTGACCTGCTGTCGTCTGAGAGAGTGTCACAGTTTGGGGTTGAGCTTGTACCTAGACATCAGGACGACAAGGCAATTACAAAAGAATAGTTTGGCATTAAACTGAGCATTCATTTGATTTCTGCTCTGCAGAAGGCATCTTACTTAGATAAGCATTTGCCCTCTTGACTGACAAGCATCCTGCACAAAGTAGGAAGGCTGGGAGGGATTCAGGGAACACGGGCTCTGTGGTTTCACTGAGAAACACCATTCCGTCACATTTTCTAAAGCTTATAAGTCAGAACTAAGAGCTAAGATGCCCGTACCTCACACCTCTGCAAGTGCAAATCAAAGGGCATTCCCTCAGATCCTTTACAGAAGATAGATGGAAGGTAAAAAAAAACCAAAACACTGGATAAATAGGAAAATTCCTGTACTGCACAAGCAGAAGTGAAGGAACGGGGAAAAGAACCAAGGGATAGATGGAGGTTAAAACGCCAACTCTGCACCCGTATTGTGACAATACATACAGCCACTGAGGCTTCCTACCAGTCCCTGACATTACCCTTTTAGACTACAGCTGCCAGTGTCTATTCCCAATTTAGGGTAGAATAATTTGAACTCCATCCAGAAATCTAATTTTCATAGCTCTACCCAGAGCAAGGGAGGAAAAAAACCCTAAAAATAAATCAACATCTCCTTGTTCAGAGGACAAAGTAATGAAAACTGAGCAGCTTCAGCTGCCTTTATCACATGCAGAAGCCAAATGAAGCAGCAAGCGCTTCGCCGGGAGAAAGTTAACTCTTGATCGATCCAAGAGGAATCCACCAGGAAGCACTAAAAGTGCAGGTAAGAAGAATGCCACCTACATGTCAAGACCGCAGTCTTAAAAATCCTTAGCACGGCCTAATCCTACTGTCACTGATGTCACTGGCATGTGTGGGAGGGGAGCTGTTTGGTTTTTTACCATGGATTTCAACAGTCCCAGAGTTATGCCAACATCAATGACTTTTGAAAATCTAGCTTTTAATGTCCCTTGAAAAATTACCTAGGAGCTCTTACTGACTACAGAGAACTCGGCCTGTGTTGACTGATGAGGTTTCTACTCCCTGCTGTCTACCCTGCCCTTGGAGCATTCACATCCGAGGTGGTTATCGGTCAGCTTACACCACTTTATCATCATTTTAAGATAAACAGCTCCAGATTTTATTCTGCACTAAAACACTATAAATGGTGACAGACTAAGAGCCGATTGGCTCAGATTTTTGTGCACCGAAGGCAGTAACTACATCCACCGTCCAGAGTTCAATCATTCCTGCCAATTCACTGCGTAAGTTATGCCTGCTGCTAATGGTCTGAGTGACACTGTTCTGAACAGTGTTAAACAAACCGCCTGGTAGTTAGGGGAGGGGAAACCAAACCGTCTCCCCTTCTCTTGCCCTAGTCCCCTCTGTTATCATACCCCATTTAGAACAGACACCACACTATTCTGACTTACACAATGCACTCGGCACAGCCTTATGAACTGGAACAAAACAACTTGTAACCCTCACTTTGTCCCAATTTTTGTAGAACAGACTCAGATGGTACTCATTAGTTCAATCTATCTATCTTGACTATACATCACAAGAAACAAATTTTTAAAAATTCAGCTCTAGAAAATATTTTTTTAAAATCTGTTTTTCAGCTTAAATATTGCTCCATCTACCAAAGTTTTAGACTAGAGAATATACAGCAGCTCACTCAGTATTCACACGATTCATTTTTATAGAAGGGCACCTGCTATATCCTTCAAAAAACACCGCCTATGCCACACATAAGGTGGAAAATACACATATTCCAAGTAAACGAGCTTTCAGTAGGATGGTGTTCCGAGTGCTATATTTGAGGGGTGCAAAACCCACCTGCTGGGAAACTGAAACCATCTGTTGAATGTTGGCAACAGTAGCCTGTTGCTGGACCACTTGTGGAAGTTTTGCAACCTGCAGTGACACGAAATAAAGATTTGGTCAAAATAAAAAATTGCTTCTAGCAGCAAAACACCATACCTATTAAATCTGCTACCAAGTGAAAAGCTTTCCAGTGTCCTGTTCCCGGTAAGTTGCAGCTTGGCATTCTCAGTGATACTGAACTTTTGTAAAACTTTTTAAATCAGTGTATTGAAGAACTTAGCTAGGAGAGGAAAAGCCATATTTGCAATTTTAACTCCAACATACTCATTTGCTCCTAACTATATAAAAAAACAGAAGGAAGCACACAAGTTCTATTGGGCTACGTTATCTTAGATAAGAGTAAGGCTTCCAATTCCTAACCCCCTTCTTCTTCCTTGGTTAGACTGAACCAGTTATGAAGACAAGAAGATAACTGAACTGTCACCTACCCCTGGCTGCCAGAGATTAGGCTGGGAGGCAGCACCAGAAAACAGGAAGAACTCTGGCTGAATTTTCCTTAGTAAACACAGTACGGAATCCCTCACTTAGTAAAAACAAGTGACTGAATTTATTTATTTCGAATAGAAAAGGTGAACTTACAGCTCAGCTAGCTCCCCTGACCTGCTATAAGGCCACATATTCAGCACCAATGAATTTTATTATAAAGTCAATTTAAACAATTGTGTGACTAGAATTAATATGAGCGGGTGCTAAAATGCTACATCACCTGTCATCTTCACAATTCTCCAGTCACAGCAGAGTTTAAAGGTGTAAAGCTGTGTTACCTGTACCTGAATCTGGGCCTGCACTTGCTGGGTTCCACCTGGTTTCTGGGTTTGGGAAATTGGAGTTGTTAAGAACTGTGTTTTAATGGCAGGCTGCGTAGTGTAAGTTACTTTTTGTTGCTGTGAAGTCTGCTGTTGGGTTTGGACCGTAACCTGTTGAGCATTTATCTGCAGAAGAGGAAAAAAAGGCATCAATGACTACAAAATATATGTGTATTTTAAAGCATAGGTATGTAGCTAACAAGATTAATCACATTTAATTATTGAAACAAAAATCCTCCCAGGATTAGTAATAGCAAAACGAGCACTAGGCTAAAGCTTTCATGCACTTATACAAATATTCTGAATCACTTAAATTATTTACTGAAAAGGCTCTCTCTTACACAAATGCACATGTACGCACACTTCATACGATAACATGCTTCCAAAAAACCACATGGTGGCTGATTGACAGCAAAGCCCATGAGAACATGACATTTCAGGAAAAAGTATATTTTCCACAAATTATACCGTGAACAGTGAAAAATCTTTGGGAATTTTCCACATTTGGTTATATTAGAAGTGACTAAAGAGAATCTCAATCTTTGTTACTTAAAAAAGAAAACCCAGTTTGGAGCATGAGAAATCACACCAAACAGCCGCCTTATTGAAAAAATTATTAAGCACCTGAGAAACCGTTCTCTCTGGATACACTTAAGATTCACCCCTAGAAATACTGACGGACTTTCTAGGAGTGTCCTCGTAGTTCAGAGCTGAAGCTTTGCAACTACAGAAGCATTACACAAGTCAATGGGAGAGCAAACAAACAGTACCTTTTGCTGCACGGTAGCCTGACCCTGTGCAACCTGAGGCTGGATAGCTTTCTGCTGCTGTGCCGCTTGATGATGCTTGAGTTTTAGAAGCTGCTGGACATGCAGTGGCTGTGCAACTACCGTCTGGCCTCCTGAAAATTACAAAAATCATTAGAACTGTAAGAGTCTTCATTTTATTGCTTTGTCCCAGTAATCACAGCTTGCAAACGCAGATTGTGTTTTTCATAGACTTATACATCTGCGTAGCTTTGAGCACTATTAACCCACTGATTTTAATGGGAATAAAACACATGATTTTGACGGTGGAGGAAAAAACATTCTGTTATCCGAGGGCATGAGTAAGCTAACTTTGTGTTCTAACAACAATCTTCCTACAGGAAAAATTCTGTCCACAGTACAGGAGACAGCTATGAAATACAGAAATTTTCCTGTTTCCATTTTGCATTTTAAGAAAAACGACGAAATTACTATGTCTTTATTTTTAAAACTATATCTGCTCGCCTACACTCATGCACAGATTAAAAAAAAAACCAACAAAACAAAACGAAAATCAACCACATCTAGCTAAAGAATCATGCTAACCTCTCGATTAAATGGAATAAGCTCAATTCTCTTTCCTCATTTTAGAAACAAACTGGAATGCAACCTGTTTTTAAAAAGTGTGAGTGTCCCACAGAAAAGATTATTTGAAACATCCTACCTCTAAAAAAGTGGGATTTAAAATTTTATGATGTTTTAGCAAGTCTGTTGACATACCTGCTGCTTTCTGTGGCTGCCCAATGGCAACACTAATGCCTGCAACAGTAACAGGGAGCGTAGTGACTCCTGCAGACGACACAACAGCAGCCGGAACAGACACCACCGGAGGCTTTGCCAAAGCAACCTGTGCTGCTTGCGGAGTTTGGGCCTGGATCTGTCCTTGTGCTTGAAGCTGGGAAGCAGGAACACGAGTCTAAGCAGTAAGGAATGAAGATTATTGTACTGGCACAAAAAAACATTTGCTGCATATAACAGGTCATTATAAAGTGATAGTTGTAAATGTTTCTAAATATAATTGCTCCTTTACAGTAATACACTTCAGAGATGGTATCAGTGGGGAAGTGCAATTTAAAACTATTTATGTTACAGCTGTTATCTTTTGTACTGCCTAAGTAATGCAAAAAGGCACTTGTGTGTGTAAATGACCAGTACCCAGTTCATTTAAACCAGCAAAGAGAGTAAGGTGTTTAAGACTGTTTTTGAAAAGTCAAGGACCACTTACAAGACGAGCAACTTGCAGGTTTGTCACAGTAGTGCCTGTGAGAACCGCACCAGGACGAGGTGCTGTAACGGCAGTGAGTTGTTGAGTTTGCTGTTGCTGTTGCACTTGTACTTGCGCCGTTTGCTGTTGTGCCCCTTGCTGCGTCTGCTGTGCTGCCTGCTGCTGGGGAAGCTGCAATTTCTGCTTCTGCAACTTGATCAACTGTTCCTGCAAAAAAATCAAACACTTCCATCATTTCCAATCTTTTATGTGACTACCAGGGAAAATAGGGAGATGAATCTGGAGCTTTAAAGGAGAAACACTCTATGCCAGACCTTAGACCTCTTAGATCAAAGAGCTAAGAATGCAACTCCTTTACGCAACGGGTCGCCAGTGAATAAATAATAGTAGGTGCTTTACATCCCAACCTACTGCGATAGTGGTACTATTTGAACAGGCTGTCAGACTCGCTGCCTTCGTGAAGTTTCAGTAGGATCAAATTTAAGAGCTGCATTTCACTCTAGCTCAAGAAAACAGGATACAACCCACATTGCTAACGATGCTTGCAGTAACAATGAGAGTAACACATCACGTTATTTCAGAAGCGTTTCCTCACCTGTGACAATTTCCCTACAGTTTTTATTTGAGCTGGAGACTGGGCTTGTGCCTGAGCCTGAATCTGCGGGACTTGCACCTGAGCAGCCTGCTGCTGCTGTTGCCTCAGAAGCTGGAAGTGAGCAGGGGTGATTGTTTTGCCGGACAACTGGACTGTTGGTGTAGCTGTGAATAAAGAAAAACCAAAATGCTCTGAAGAAAGATTTTCAACGTACAATTTAATTCATTGATTTCACCTGAAAAGCCAAGCTGTTAAATGCCTATTTTTCTGCTCCAGCACAGTTTGTAGACTAACTACAAATAACAACACGTTAGCATAAACACGACATAGCAGAGTAAATAATAAAATATATGCTCCTTTCTTCACAATGTTTTTTAGTCGAGACGGTCAATTCTAGTATTTTACTGCTAGATTATTAATAATCCTTTTTAATTGTAATGCCTAGGGGCCAAGCAGCTCTCTACTGCAACACTTCATCCAGAAATACTGGAGAAAAATGTAATCTGAGCACCAACAATAAAGCAAGTTAAAAAAACATAGCATTGTTTAATTGTGCTGCCGACAAATCCAGACTTTCAATATTGTGGGGCTACGGCAGTCAAGCAACCTACAGAAATTCTGGGGCCCTTTATGTACCCTTGAAAAAAATCCCTAAATACACGATTATTACCTGGTGTAACTTGAGTCACCAAAGATCTCGTCTGGGTCTGCACGGGTGTTAAGTTTGTAGTTACTACCGCTGAGGCTGTCACCGACGTTACTGCACGAACTCCCTGGGTAGATGCCAGGGTCACCAGCTCTGTGGAAGCAGCAGGTGCGGCCGCAGTCCGCTGCTGGGTATGTACCACTTGTGCAGTTGCAGTGCCTCCCGAAGTCTGAAAAGGAACACAGTCAATATTTCTCACAGTTTCCATACCTCACATAAAGCTATGGAACCTTATGGAAATGGACTATACAATTTTAGAAACAAAAATAAAAAATGCAAAGGCATTGCAAAAGCAAAGAAGGTCCAAATCTTTCGAACACATCTATCTGTTTGGGAATGTCTCATAATCGGCATCTGGTTAAATCTTTTTCAAACAGGCTGATCACCAAACTCTTAATTACATTACAGAAATCCGATTTTACTACCTTTCAATTTTTTGCTTTATCTTCCATAGTCTTAAATGCTTAAAATAATAATAAAGATCATGATTAACAAAGCACAAAACAGTTACAGGCTGGGAATAATAATGATATAACACATTGCCTGTGACAGCACTTGTCTACGAACTATTTTTAACAGTAGTATCTATCAGGCACTTTTTTCTGATGAACCGTCCCAGTTTGTTCTGATATTTTGGTACGGGAGAAGGGTTTGATACAGAATCCCATGCTGCGCATGAAATTTGCAAGAAGCAGAGTTTCCGATAACATGGAAAGCTAGAGAAGGAAACAGAAACACTGATAAAACATGCAAGCAAGATCAGTCCAGGGACACAACAAGCGATGCCAGGTACTCACAGTCAACGTTCCAGGTATAACGGGTGAAGCCAGACGTTTATTGATGGGCTGAAAGGTAGCAGCAGGGACTCCAGCAACGGTATTTACTATGACGTTTCCACTCACTGTAGCTGAAAGCAAGCCAAGATTAAATGTGAGAGTTTGAAAATGAAAATCTGAATGTCCTATCATCTCCAATGCCTAATTATGAAGTCTTCTTACCGGTCTGTATACTTGTCCCCGTAACTGCTGTTTTGATTGTGCCCGCCTATTTAGAAGACAATTGAGGTAACAGTTCAGAAAAACAATAAAAGAAAACCGAATAAAGCTCTTGTGCTACCATGCTGTTTAACACAATGCTGTATTCCAGAAGTGACAAAATAAGAAAAATGCTATAAAGTGCACAGATACTTCTGCAGTTGTTCATTCATTCTACGTATCAACAACAACTGAAATATATATTAGGAGTCTGCCACACTAACGAGCAATTGGAGACCAGTCAAATGTTTGGTAAATACTGGTCATTTGACATACTTGTTAGCAGAAGAAGGGAGCAAAATATTACTCGGACACACCACAGACAACCACTCACACAGGAACATCACTGAGCAACACACAACTGATACACAGCAACGCTCACGGGTCAGAACCCATCCTCTGTCTCTTTCTGTAAAAGCTGTAGTATTCTTGCCCTTCAACAAGCAAAATAAAATCACCACTGCCTGCACACGTTAGCATGCAAATAGGATTAGCCCCAGACCTGCCATCAGACTCCTTAAAACAGACTCTAGATTTAAGGAACCCATGAAAACTTTGCACACATTTGCAATAAAATATCTGTCGTAGGTCCTGTAGGATGCAACATTCCACTTGCCTTTAATAAAGCTAAAGGTTAATAAAGCTTTGTTTTTTAAGCTACTTTAACAGCGTAGCTTTTACAGCTACGTTCTCTTTATTCCCAACTTCTCTGTATAAACACTGTTCACTGACAGTGTAAATGTATTTGCTCAGACTTGATTAAATTAAATTGAAGTCTAAACTGAAAAAGGCAAAAAATCTTTGCAAAGATTTTCCACCAGTGTTGTTTTTTCACCTCAGAATGCCAAGACCTATTGCTATAATGGTACGGACACGGCCTTAATAAATGAGCAAAGACGACAACACCCAGCATACTTAGGAAAAAAATAGAAAGAAATAGCTTTTATCTCACTACACTGACCTAAATTTTTCACTTTCCAGAGACAATAAAACACTCAAATACGGTACACACAGAAGAAGTGAAGTTACTACATCAGAGGCACCAAGCCCTCCCTTTCTTACCAATACTGCTGTGTTGGCCACAGTAGTTACTGCAGTCTGCACTACTGCCTGCGGCTGCTGAACTACCTGTGCCTGAGCCTGCGGCTGCGGTTGGGCTTGTGCTTGCTGTACAGCCGGTTGCTGAGCTTGCTGCTGGCCGGCTTGCTGCTGCTGAGGCTGCGGACCTGTCTGTTGCTGTGCCCTCTGCTGTTCAGCCAAAGCCTAGGAAATCAAAGCGTCAGCTTCACAGTCTTCAAAACAGTGCACGTAACAATCAGGATGTATTTTTTTAAGAACAAAACAACAAACAAACTCCCTTTAATTCTAAGCATGCATTATATATGTGTGTGCAGAGACAGCGTACAAATCCATCTTCACTGTAACTCTCTAACTCCAAGTTACTTAACTAGCTTCAAACGACAAGCTATATTCACGTTTACGTGGCTTAGAGCATAGTACAACGAGCTATCTACCATCAACAAGCCAGGACAAGTATCTCTTTCTGAGTAATATAAGAAAGGAGGCTACAGAATGGTTAAGAATAAAACAAGGTTTTTACATGTTTTTAGTATGTCTTCCAAAAAGATGCTTCTAAACAATGAGTGTGAGCGTGACATACAGGCCCAAGGAAAGGTCTCACTTTGGACTTTGGACAGCCAGACCCTAGTACATGAACAATTCGCAGCTGCCCATAACATCTACTCTACTGCCAAAACTTCTCCCAGGATGCAGCTTTTCCCATGTTTCCTCTGTTGTCTAATTTTTTTTAATTACTGCAGTCATACGTATAGCTGAGATGGAGACCGTACCTTTTTCTCTTTTGCAATACGTTCTGCTCGGAGGGATGCGACTTGAATTGGAGGAAGTGGCTTATCATAGTTAATTCCACTAGAAATAATGGTAAGACAAAATACACAATTGTTAGAAATAAATAACTGGAAGTTAAAAAAGAAAAGAAAAAAAAGCACTTTTATGCAACTCACAACTCCTTTAAGACAGAGAGTGCCCACCTTTCTGCAAGCACTGATGCATGCTTTGGATTCTTCTGGAAAGGATTCATGCCCAGTCTGAAATTGAGCAAAACTGTATTACTGGAGACAGAAAACACTTAAAAACAATATTTAATTTCACATCTTTCATTGGATGACACAGCAGTTTTGGTGAAGTTTTCATGATATTCCCACCAGTACTGGAGCCTGCATACAGACAGACATTTTAAGAAAGACTCACCGCAAATATTAAATGAATACAGAAAAAGTTACTGCAGGAACATACCTAGAAAAACAATGTACTACTAAACAGCATAGACAAAGTGTTTACAATTCAGGCAAATGGAAAATGTAGTTTATAAAGTAGATTTAAAAGGAAAAAAAAAAAACAACCATGGAGTGCTCTTCTGCTCTTACTCACGCAAAACAAATTCATCGAGTAAAAGCTAACCCAAACATGAAATATGAAGGTGTTCCAATAACAGAAGGTGAGGACACAAGGAAAGAGATCAAGAACAGAGAAACAAAACAGCAGTTTGAAATAGAGTGTAAAATAACTCTCAGTTGCGACATCAATTCAGAGCACAGTTTCCAGATCTGGGGCGACAGGGAGATCAAATGATCCCGGTTAAACTTACAGAGGTTTGATAGGTGGACTTCTTTTCCCTGCAATCATTTTCATCATCTCAAAATGATTAGTATAAAGTTGCGTGTGGGTGGCACCCTCGTCTTGAGCATAGATCTGATTGGTACGAAGTGGGCGACTGTTTTTAGTCTAAAAAAAGAAAACAAATCAACTTTCAATTGCGAACACACCCACATGGCATTTTGTCTACGTACAAACACATGGTGCGCTTGTAGATTATTTAAAAACGTACTCCAACATATCTATCACAGACTGGTTTCTGCCTCGTGTCACTGATAACTTACTGTTACACAAAATTCTATGGGAAATATATAAAGAAAGAGCAAAATAAGGAGCAGTTCTCACGGTCACACTGGCATCAGCACTTGGGGACATACAAAATAGCAAACTCTAATTTGAAAAAGAATCTTTGCTTTAGTTTAGATTTTGCAAGTTTAATTCAGTACCCAAACCAAGAGCCCATTAGTTTATAGTTATGCATAGCGCACACATAATATAATAAAACCATCACTGCACTGCTCTCCCAACAAAGCTATGTTAACATCCAACACACCATGCCACTCTAACGTTTGGCTTCTCCTAAGTAGAAACTGCCAGTCGGGGACAAACCTGCTTATTAGTCAGAGAATGGGACTACAGTCAGAAGTTCTAGATTCTCTACCCAGTTCTGTCACTAAATTGCTGTATGGTTTGGAAGAAGTTGTTTATAATCACCAAATTTATTTTTGTTTCTGTAGCGTACTATCATCCTCATTTACTAAAAGGTGCTTCAAGCATTAAGTTCACTATATATTCGCAATCCACTTAGACCCTAGCATGAAGTACATCCTTACAGATCTTAAGTACCGTCATAATAATCAGGATAAGTTACATAGTGGTTGTTAGGTGAAAAAATACCCACTACAGTTTAAGTGAAATCACAAACTTCTTGTATGATTTAAAATTTATCTACCACATCCAAAAGCTGAAGTCTGGTGTGAATCCACTGTATCAACTAAGAAAGGAAAAATAAATTTGGAATTTTAATTGATGTTTCAGAACTCAAGTAACACTCAACATGGATCTCATATGAATTATCTGCCCACCTCCATTGCTGCTAAATACCACAGTGTCTAGATTTGATTTGGAAAGAATACCAATGCACACCTTATAAATACTTTTTGTCTTCTTTTTAGGATTAGCTTCGTACATTAGCTGTAAAATAAGAAGGAAAGTTAGATGATCTTTTGTGGAAGATTTTGTTCAGGTGCTTTTTCTTTTCAAAGAAATCACATAAAATAAGTGGAAATCCTGATGAGGATAATTTTATAATCTTTTAAAAGTTATTTATTTACACTGTTGAAACATTTAACAAAAAAACAAGTGTTTACGGAGATAAGGAAAAAAACTCTACAAACTTAAGGTAAAAGAAGACGCATCGTTCTATGTAAACTCACCTTTCCTTCTTCCCTTGGAATAATGACATTTTCGTATCTGTTTCGGCATTGTTTTGGTGAGCGATAGACTCTGCTGCATGAGTTAACAACATCACTAACAAGGTCCCAATTGGGAGTGTGTGCTGGCGATACAACAGCAAGATTTAAAGGAAGCTCCAGCAGCTGCTTCACTGCCTGCAACAGATAAAGGTACAAAAGCTTCAGATGACAAATCATTCCAATCTTCCAAACCTACCCTTATCTGCATGTGTCCACACACCATTACTACAAGGATGCAGATAGCTTAGGGCTCAGGCTACGGGTTCACCTACAGTCACAGAGAATATATACGCATAAAATGCCATTACGCAGACTGACGTGCAAGGAAACACTCGGACACCGATATAAGAGGAACAGAGAGCTGCCACTCGAGTGCTGCTCTCGTCTCAAAGGTGGGGAGAACTTTAGCTGCATTATCCAATGTTCAGCTAGCACAACTGATCTGGAACATAACAGTAAGTGGTCTCTACAACCGAAACAGGACTTAATCCTGCGTTCTGTAGCTTAACCTTTAATTCATCCTTAGAGAAACACAAATGATAGGCTATTTGTTCTGAGTTATTTCAGCAAAATGACAAACTAACCATTAAGAATTAGAAATAACCCTGAAGGGATAAAGCGCAGAAAGAGGCATTTCTGAAATTAGAAGCAGAAATACAATAAATAACAACAGGAGAAAGTGCAGGTATCATCTGACCTGCAGAAGTGCCCAGTCTTCGCTGATCAACCACTCCGGATTATCCTGTCCAGCCTCAGCAGCTGGTTTGACAAGAGTCGGCAAAGGCTTTGCAAATTGTGTTTGTTGTTTCAACAAGATGTTTTTCTTTTGCTCTTTGCCCTCTCTGCGCATTTTCAACATTCCTGGAGTTGCTCGATCAAAAAGTGAACGAGGTGGAATAACTGTCTCTCCATGACGCTGCTTCTTCTTCCTACCTGCAGCTGAGACAAAAAAAAAAACCCGTTCTTGGTAAATAGTTACTACCATTCTTTGATTCTTCTGCTACTTAAGACTCACAAAACGCTCCTACATGCGTACAGAGTATTCCCCACTGCCTCTTAAAAGTGCGCCGTCAGTAACTCAACAGAGCCTGGTATAAAGTAAGATCAGCCACGTCCTAACTCACACAGTAGAATGCTTGTTTTCTAAAATTGTCCTTTAAAAACACCTGTACGTCTAAATAGACCCAGTGTAAGAACTGGGGCTTCCAGCAATTCTATTGCTGCAAGACCACAGTGAAACAAGAAGTTTCATCTCTTCAAGCCTGCAAATTTCATCTTTACTGGACCAGATATGTAAGAGGTATAAAAAATACCCCGATTTTTTTAAATTTCAGCAATAAATCTCAGACCCGTTTTGAACAAACATTTACCAGATGGATCTGTTTTGTGTCGTTTACGTTCCTTCCTGACATACACCGGTGGCAACTTTGATTCTGGAATAGGGGTGGTATCATACATCAGGCACATAACAGAATCAATGTAGATATCGTTGTCATCCTGAGGTGGAGTGGGAGGAGTCCAAAGCTGCAAAGAACAAAATTTGTAGTTACTGCAATATTAACTCTCCACTGATCTTTATGTTTCAAAAAATAAAAAGCCTATTTAGGCTGCCTGGTGTTACTTTTACTTACTGGCATTATTTCGGTTTGTCCATCTGGACCTTCATAGACATATTCCTAGAAAGCAAAAAGAGAATACAGTTCAAACAATCCAACTGAACTCTGAAGGAAAACGTATTCTCAGAATAACTGTTAAGAATTTTACTATCAAGATAAACAAGCCTAATCAGGAATTACTTTGTTGTATGCATCCTCCCGAGTGTACGTTAGAAGTTCCTCTTCATCCTCCCAAAGCATTTTTTGCTCTTTTTCCTTTAACTCCTTCATATGCTGGACTTCCCATGCTTTCTTTGCAGTTTTCAATTCCATCTAGATAAAAGTCAGACTCCTTATAAATTTTATGCAGCAACAGACACTGGATTTGTATTTTTATGGACAAACTCCTTAGACTTTGACATTTTCAGGCACAGAAATCTTATAGCAATTTCTTAACAGACACTTTCACAATCATTTAGAAGAGATTTTTTGGTCTCTGTTGATGGTCTTTAAACCCTCAAAATAAAGCAAACTCAGAATTTCAGTTCAACAACCAAGACAACCAGAACACAGCTCCTTTATCCAAATAAGGAGGTTCTTTGAAATTAATGAATTTTTTTCCCCTGCTATCAACCAAGTACAACAAATATTTGCTGAGCTGTGCTGAAGAATGTCATTCCCATTTTATAAAAAATAAGTTAAGAACTGACACCTGCTTAAACCAAGAGAACCCCCAAATAATAAGCTCTCTCTAAGGCATTCCAGTGTTCACAAAGAATAGCAAGAGAAGATCACAGAAGCGCCTACAATATATTCCACATCACTGGAGAAACTTCTACTTCATACTGAAAATATAAACCTACTTATGTGACACAACAACATGGAAAAAGAAAGATTTGTTGTTTTACCTCATTCAGCCGTGGCTCATTCTCATCAACCGAAACGTGGAAGAGCTCTAAATAATTCAAAGCATACTTCTCAATTGGAGTGAGCTGAGACAATGTATCAAGGAAAAAAACCAAGTTAGTATTGAGGATAATAAAAGAAACGTTATCTGAAGGAGAGTGTATCAAAGCTCTCCTTAAAACTAATCTCCCTCTCTGATGACTTAACATCTTAAGTCAGTAGGAGATTTCCCATCCATTTAATGGCAGTATCAATCCCACACACAACAAAGTTGCTTTAAGGGCAGACTGCAATGAAATTGAAATATTTGAACTAAACATTACTTTTTAACCAAATATTCATGGAAAGTCATGGTACCTGATCCACAACAGCAACTAACTCCTGCAGCTGTGAGGGCTCTTCGTTGTATTTTGTCTCACAGAGCTCTGTGATTAAAGGTTCAATGCTTGACTCGAGTCCCATTTCTTGTACACAATCATTTGACTCCTCATCCTCTTGTTCGATACTGTTGAGGGCCTTTCAGAAAGGCAGATTTTAAAAATAATGAAGACTTCAAATATATGGAAAGAAACCCCATAAGAAGTTCACTGAAATCCAACACAAATTTCTGCAATAAGTCTCTGCTAAGGCAAGAGAAACAGTCCCCAGAAACTATACAGCTCAAGCATAGGTTTTGGAAGTTTTATTACAGGGAAAATGACAAATCAACATAAAAATACCAGGAAAAGACATTGACAGAGTTTACCCAAGTAAGAAAAGATAAGGCAGCTGTTTAATACGAATGTTGCACAGCTGTATTTTGAATGTATGTGTTAATAATTACCTCTATGAATGGTCTTGCAACTTTAGGTGAAATATTTTCTGCTGGAGATGGCTCTTGAGAAAGTACTACAAATTCTTCTGCTTTCACTCTAAATCCAGAATCCTCCATAGGAGAATGAACCTCAAACAATTCCTGAATCGTTTGCTTGGTAAGTAAGGAAAAAGAAAATAAAATAAGAGAAGCACATTCAGCTTTCAGGACCATTCTATTTTTTATATAACTTTGAATTTAGCACAGGTTCAAGTGACTTCATAAACTATGGACTGACTAAAGAAAAAATAAACCTCTATCTATTATTTCTGGAAAATTGTCTGTTTTCTCTTCTGTAACTTTCTCCTGTACAGGACAGAGTAGAATAAAGTGTTAAGAGTTCATATATAGGAAGGTCAGAAATGCACCCTGTCTCATCCTGCGCCACCATACTGGGAGCGCCAAAAGGGGACGGAGCAGCTTCATCAGGGCAGCCACTGCTGTCTGCATCTTCCCAGCAGCAACTGAGAGCCTATCTCGCTAAATACCCAAACTCCCTGTTTCATGTTTTTCAAGTTGTTGAAACCTTCATTCTTACAAGCTTTGCAGAATTTTGCAGCAGGGTGCAAGAAACCAGAATACATTAAGCCACACGGGCGCTGCCTGTGCATCACTGTGCAAGTAACGGAATGAAAGCAGACAAGACAGTATTTGAGAGAACGTGGCCCTAATGCCTAAGTTCAAGCAATCCTGAAATCTAATATGCCTATCTATCCATTCTGGCCCAAAGAGATTTCTACTAAACTGTTATTAAACAATCCAACACAGATGCTTGAATTTATTAAACACTGCAACACCGGTGTTTGAACGTATTTTGAATATTAACTTACCTGTGTTAAAAAGGCCATTGAATAGTCATTTCCCTGAGCAGCTACTTCTCTGATCAAGTCCTTTGTGCCGTTTTTCAAAAGCTTCTCTTCTACAGAATTACCACTGACAAGCCTAAAAAAAAAGAGGAAAAAGAAAGAATAGAAATCTGTAAGCCACTTCCAAAACAGCTTTCAGAAACAAAAAGAGAAGTTGCCCTTAGAGAATAACAGTGAACTTTTCAAATGTCGCGGTTTGTGAGGTTTTGTGGTTTTTGGTGGTTTTTTTTAGTTCTGGTACAGGCCCAGAACAAAACACATACCTCCATTTTAAAGCTTTCTTTTAACAATTAGTGTAATTTAAAAAAGATTTTAAAAATAAAGAAATAAAAAACCATCTCACTTAAAAAATTCCATGTAAACTAACAGACAAAAACCATGCAAGTATGATTCATTAATTACATTTGGTGTTAAGAAAGACCATATTTTCACATGATAACCTGGTATCTTTTTTACTGAAGTGAGATGAAGTCTTCAGCACTGTTTCCACTTTATTTCAGATCATACAGAGCAGCACTATCTGAATTAACCTTACATGAAAGCATGTTAAAGAGCGGTTGTTGAGCTGTAACCATCACCTGTATATATGGATATCTTTACATCTCCCAATTCTGTCACACCATTCCTGAGCTTTTGCATCCATCACTGGGTTTAGGTCATTGTCATAGAACACAACGGTGTCCGCCTCAACAAGATTGACTCCAGTGGAACGACTGTGAGAGGAGAGGATGGCACAGAAAATGCGCTTGTCTCTGTTGAAAATTTTCATCAGCTCCTACATAAACAGAATAAAAGCGAGGAGTAAGTAAACCATACATCAAAATAAAATACCAAACCAAATTCACTATAGCCTAATAAAAGCCAGACAAAACCACGTCAAGTGTTTCAAAATGAGTAAGGAAAAAGGTAAATTTCCTTCCCCTGCTGCAGTGTACAAAAGCCTGAGCAGCACATATTCCTGCGCCAGTGGATATCCGTTAGGGCAAACTTACCTGCCGTTGTTCATGGTTGGCATATTCATCAATCCTCACAAACGTGAGGAAATGGAAATTCAGGAACAACTCCAGTATGTCCAACATCAGAATCATCTGTGACAAAATCAGCACACGGCGCCCTTCAGATTTCAACTTTTGAAGCAAGACAGCAAGAGCTTCTAATTTTCCTGTATTTCAAACAAGAAAACCAACAATTGTTTTATATAGACATTCCATTCCTGTGAAACGGGAAATTACCAAACCGTTATCCCCAAATGCCCGCCTTTACCTGAGTCATACTGCACCAGCCGGAGGTCAGGGAACTGCAGCAAGTGAGGAGTTGTAATCCGTTGCAACCGATGCAAGTGAGGAGCTGCCTTCTGCTTCAGACTGTGCTTAAGGAGTTTCAGTCTGTGACTGTATGAAGGGGGGGGATTCGCTACATACAAACACGGGGGAGCAGCAACTGCAGCTGGCAACACGAAGAGAGCCCTGTGAAAAGCACCAGAACAAGGGAATACCAGTTTAAAAAAATTACATACAAAATGATCACCTGCAGCCATAATTTCCAGCCTGTCAACCATGTAATTTTACACTATTATCTAAGCACTTTGTTAAAGTGACTTAGTAAGTGCCGCATACTTTCAAAGTGTTAACATTCTCTATCTCCCTTTATCTTTTTGTTTTGTTTGGTCTGCTTTCAGGTTAGCTTCTGTCAAGGTGTTTGCGCTGTGACCACTGTATTCTGTCACCGGAGCTCAAACACAAGAAACACCCATCATACCAAACTCACTAAAAGCAACCCAAAAAGGTTTGAGGAGTTCTAATTGCATGTAACATTCCTAGAAAACTGCAGTTATTGCTCTGCACACAATCCACTAAATGTCAGCTTTAGCTAAACTAGCTTCTGCCTACATCTCTGTGTCTTAACTCCTGTTGGTCGGCTCCAAGAGGTACCTACTCGGAAGTAAATCCAAAGTCTAAGAATGTAAGCTGAAGTATGGTCAGCTGAATTTGGGCTTGAAATTAGGAATGAGGCACTGAAAATTCTTATTATAAAGATCCTAAAAGAAACAGAAGTGACCGTTACTTTTATGTTCATACTGCACCCCATTTACTGCTAAATAAATCAGTGTAAACCAAACACGCTCATGAACAGAAACAAGGTTTTAAAGCTTTTTTGGAAAGCAGCGTTTAAGAAATAACTAAATGTGGTGAAGGCTTACAAGACAGACTCACACGTTACCTGTTAACAACATCCTTTAGAGATTCTTGCTGCTGAACCAGAGTCAGGATCATTTCTTGCAATGGGTTACTGGGGCCTCCGGAGGCACTTGAAGAAAGGCAACAGTTCACGAAGCCAGCCCACCTCCAACTGTTGTCTTCTCTGGAAGGCAGCTGAGAGGGCTTGCTTTCACCAGTCAAAGAACAAACACTCAGCAAGTCTCGGCCGTACATTGGGGCCCGTGAACAACGGCGCTCATTGCCAGAAAATATTCTGTCCAGGCGCTCCTTCAAAAGCCGGTTCTTTTCTTCGTATGTTTCCTTTGCCAATAAAAGTGGAAAAAAAAAACATTTGCTGCTCATCACAATCGCTTCGGAATTTGAGTTTCTTTAGAATGAAGCTATCAGGATCAGAGTACTGTGTGCTTTACACCACCAGCATCCTAGACTATAACAACTACTTAGACCAATCACAAAAGGTGTAAATTCCAGATAAAATTTGAAGACAACAGCTAAATTCAATTCATATTTGAGTCAATTCTATCTCAGTTTAGTACCTCCTTGCCTTTTTTAAAGCACCTTTTCATAGTTTTGGAAATAAAACAAAATTAATCATTTATATTTGGGACATTTCAATTAACACATTGATATTGATAAGGTGCAGTTTCTTGCACGATTTAACATATGCTTGATGTTTCCCTGTGCTTTACAGGTTGCTTGAGTATCTTTTCTAAAAACTTGTTAAGATTAGAAATCTATAAAAATTTGCCCAATTGCCTTTGTGTTCAAAATACACAGAAAATCTTATGATTCCTTTATTTATGCATTACTACATAGTTACGATATACAAAAGGTATAAGGAACTGTCTGCTATCACAGTACAAGAAAGCTTTTAGCTGCTTTTATATACCAGAATTTATTTTAAACTATGGATTATAGATGAAAATGCACCAGATCTGTCAACCTGAAACACTGACAAAAGTGGGGTTGTTTTACCCACTCTGTAATCATCAAAGTACCTAATTAATTGCAGCTTTGCAAATTATAGCTTCCAACTATTACATGGACTCAGTATCAATGCTGAAAAGTTGTGTTTCCATAAGAAAATAAAAATTAAGTACCTGCGATTGTCCATGTGCAGGTGCTGCTTTTAACGCTGCTCCCATGTCAGCAGATGACAAATTAGTAACTGCAGTTCTACCTGGAATACAAACTAAGGATAAACCTTGTGTTTATATATCTATTCTTCTGAAGATTGGTTTAATTTATTATTTTTAATAAGGAGACATTTCATAACTCTAAGACATTGTAATTGCAGACAAATTTTTAGTCTGAATGTCCACAGGCTATTGTAAATTTGCACTTTGTTACACATCAGATACCTGACAGATATTTACACCAACTGTTTTCACAAAAATCCAAGATAGATTAATGGAATTTTACTTTGCTTTGCATAAAGACCTGCTGCATTCGTAGTTCATTCAAAACGTCACATATAGTGCAATAGGTATTAATATTTAGAAGTTACACTGTAAATCAGGAAAAGATTGTTCTAATTTATCTTAAAAAAATCATCTAAGATTTTTCAAAAACATGTGAATTCAGTGTCTCTACAAACTGACGAAACTACGCGATGGAATCGCACAGTAGCACTCTTGTGAATTCAACTGCTAGCAGATGTTTTCCCAGACAGCTAACTAAACTATACGAATGTTACACACAAGTAAACTAATTGAAACTACAGCGATACCCTTTATGTAGTAGCAGGCTACAGACGCTGCGTAGACATCATTTTCTCGATAGGATATACAGGTTTCTACCTCAGCCAGAATGCATTGCTCATCAGCACCGATTATTTGTACCAGGAAAGCAGCACAGCCCCTCACTAGTCACTGTGAAACTGTGTTTAGCAGCGAGTCAATACACCCATGAAGAATTGCACTCACTTTAACAAGCAGATGCCAGCCCTTATGTCAAGAATAATAAACTCCAAGGTGTATGCAGAGGTTTAAGCTTTGCCTTTCCGCATTTTTATTACAAAGAAGCTAATACAGATAGCCAGTATAAAGCCAATTTTACTACACAGCTACACGCAAGGCCAGCAGTTACAGTTTCCAATCACCCAAAGCAATGGAATTTATTTGGCATTTTATTCAAAATGCTGAAAGTCAAAATAAGTATTTTCAACATGCTTCGCATCTTCCTCCAAAGATGAACAGCAAAAATAATAACATTTTCTTTTACCAATTGGAAACAGTACTTTAGTTAATGCTTTTAATGGAGGTCTCTTTTTACCACCATGAGAGTGGCAAGATGCACGAGTTTTTGTAGAAATCCTACATCAATTTTCATTCTGAACTGTGGCCATATTAGGAGTACCTGTAATGTAATCAGAGCTGGAGGGTGAAACATTTGAGCCACAAATCTTCCAAACTATGACAGAAATCCTTTACCTCCCAACAACTGGGAGGCTGTTGAAACTTCCTCTCCCTTTTTTATGATGAGATGTTTACTCTTCAGAAAGTCAAAATACGAACTTCAATGGCACATTAATACCTCAAAAAGGAGCAATAAACAGCCTGTTTTGAGGGAACAGCTTATATCCTGAGAAATTTACAGCAGACGGCTGTTTCCAGTGAACAAACTCCTAGCACTGCATTTGTCATCATTTAACTATCTGCTGGTTTGTTGTAAATGCATCCAAGACAGCAATTTCTCTATTGTGTTTTGATCAACATCTTGATTGTGGTTTTAAGCAAGGAACTACTCCGCTCTCATGAGACCCCACCTGGAGTACTGCATCCAGCTGTGGAGTCCCCAACATAAGAAGGACATGGACCTGCTGGAGCGCGTCCAGAGGAGAGCCACGAGGATGATCAGAGGGCTGGAGCACCTCTCCTATGAGGAGAGGCTGAGAGAGTTGGGGCTGTTCAGCCTGGAGAAGAGAAGGCTCCGGGGAGATCTTATTGCGGCCTTCCAGTACCTAAAGGGGGCCTACAGGAGAGCTGGGGAAGGACTTTTTACACGGGCATGGAGTGATAGGACGAGGGGGAACGGCTTTAAGCTGGAAGAGGGCAGGTTTAGATTAAACATTAGGAAGAAGTTTTTCACTTTAAGGGTGGTGAGGCACTGGAACAGGTTGCCCAGAGAAGTTGTTGAAGCTCCGTCCCTGGAGGTGTTCAAGGCCAGGCTGGACGTGGCCTTGGGCAACCTGGTCTAGTGAGAGGTGTCCCTGCCTATGGCAGGGGGGTTGGAACTCGATGATCTTCAAGGTCCCTTCCAACCTAAACCATTCTATGATATGATTCTATGAACTGATTACATTCACAGCAAGGCACCAAACACCTAAGCAGTATGTGTGCAGAGGGAAAGGGAAAACAGTAGCTCAATTGGACAACAAAGCAAAGAAAATTAGCTAAAAGCTAAATCAATATGGAAAACCAGAGAGAATTGCTAGACATTCTCTGTCAGTATAAAAAATAATCACACTGATCTTTCTTTGAAAAAAGTAACAAAGTATTTCAAGCTCACTTCTTCCCACAAAAATCTGACCTAAGACACAACTGGTAAAAAAAACCCAACCAAATGATATATTTAATACAGTTTCAAGCTCCAAGTTGTACTAAAGTTTGTACTAGAAATGTATCTAAAACTCCAGTACACATCATGCACAAATCAGAAGGATTTGCTTCACAGTTTACCTGCTTCTGAACTCAACTTGCAGAATTACCATCTATAACCATTTGGAGTTACGCATCAACGTGATTTTAGTAATTGAATGTTTAGATAGAGACATTTCTTCAGGCTAGGAAACCTACCTTGCTGTGTCACTGCTGTGGAAGTTGGGACACCTGCTTGATGCTGGTTTCCTAAAGCGTTCAGAGCGTTCTGAACAGTTCCCGCTTGGGAAACCGTCTGCATGACAACCGGACCCTGAGGTCTCAAGTACTGCTGACCGGGTGCCGAAACAATCTGAAGAACACTTCCTGCAATGCAGGATTTTAAAAAAAATTAGGCTGGATAGAGTGGAAAAGAATAAATAGCGTTCTCTAGCAAAAGATAATACTGGTACAAACTGATCATTACTGTTTCAAACTATGTTAAATTTTCCCAGACAAGTTCATTAGACCAATCTGATTTAAAGTTCCGTAATACCCCATAGGAGGGAAATACCAAAGTCTTCATAGTTAAAGAGGAGTTTCATGTCCTAGGGGCATTATTCTAAATCTACATATTTTATACGGGATTCGGACGAAATCCAATCAACCAAAGAATCCTCACTCAGCAATCCCTCTATTTAGTTTGTTGGCCACAGAGAATCAAGATTTCCAGGTTCTCCTGCATTTGGCAACACACACACCACCAGCAAGGGAAATCTGAGGGCAAAATAGATTGTAGGGAGAACATTCAGGTCAGGGTAATAAACGGGTCAAAATTCAGAGGGACACCACTCTTGAAGTATTATTGACATCATTTTAGAACCAACCAAGAACGTCCTTAGTTTTGTCTGTTTCTGCTCATCAGGGAGTTTATCTGAAACGCCCCACCTTACTTTAGCTACATTGCATACATGTGAAAACTAATTTAGTAACAAAATCTTGAAACACAACACAGAAAGAAAAAAAAGGAAAATAACCATGCCTTTCGTTTGATAGGCATTTATTTTTCAAAACCTTGTTATCCCTGTCTCACGCAGAAAACAGGTAGAGCAGAACAGCACAAGCAGTGGGGATGGAAAAATCTCCTTAACATAGAGCAATAAGGAATGTGCCGCCCGTATCAAAACATGAGCATTCTAAAGAACGGGAAACTCCCTGGTTTAAAATAAGTACCTTGTAACTGCAAGGGTTGCCCTGCAGTGAGCTGGCGAAGTTGACTATGTGATAAAGTGAACTTGTTCCCTTGGAACTGCAGTGTTACAGGGGTCTCTGGCTGAGCGATTCTGCCTTGCGCTCCTGCTATAGAAGCCAGCTGGGCTATTTTTACTACCTCACCACCTGTTAAGGAGGGAAACGGGCGTTAAAAAAAAAAGCCAAAGTGGGAGGCGGGTTGTTCAACATTCACAAGTCTAAGTTTTGGTTAGTAAACTGGTGCTGAAGCGCCTTCCATGCATAATTATACTTAGTGCATCAAAAGTGTCATATAGAAGTTAAGCAGGTATTGCTTTCTATATTTGTTGGACAAACTGGAAAAAAGCTGATTGTTTAAAGGGTAAGAACATCAACATTTTAGAAGTTATCACTCTCATTAGCAAAAAAGTTAAGAGCTACCTGAAAACTCATGTGACACTTTGTAACAGAACGAGTATAGACATTAAAGTGATTTTCACTGCCTTTTCAAGAGCATGAAGGAAGGTTTAAGGAAGAGACAAAAATATTCACACACGTGGCACTGTAAATACACGTTTGAAATGGCCTGCAATTTGCTGATGAAACATGATTCATATTAAGCGATCTGCACTTAGACAAACCAAAAAGCTTTAACGTGACGAGGACCAAGCTTTTTGTGATTTAAATGCAGAAAGGTTAGAGGCATTTAAGCATCAAGTTTTGTGATATTGAGGAAATATCGGCGTGAAAATTTAGCTTTTGTAAAGGCAGTGCGTTACCCCAGAGATAAAATTAATACATCAGTGCTCAGTACTCTATACACATGCTAATAGGCAGTGCACATACAACCTTAAAGCAAAGCCTCATCGCTTTTCTCTGCCTAACAGTTGCGACGTTCCTCTCCGCGAGAGAGGCCTTTAGCAGATGGATTAGTGTTTAACATGAAAGGAATAATTAGGACAGAGCTAAAACGTTTGGTCTGAAGGAAGTCTTGCCAGCAGAAGAAACATGCAGAAATAGGAGATTAAGTTGACACCGCTAATGTATGTCCACAGCAATTCTATTGTTTCTTATCCAATTTTCGATTTTCCTTGGTCATTAAGCAACGCACTGAGCAAGGCTAATCAGAAGAGTGAAAAAAAAACAACGATTCTGTACACATTTTAGGGTGCCTAGTAACTTAACCTCGTTGTAGTTACAAAGGTGGGAGAAACCTGGAAAGGGGAGGCCACTTACTAGGCAACCGTGCCTGGGCCTGGGAGGTGAGCACCAGCCTCTGGGGCAGCACACTCTGTTGGACGGTGTGCGGGGGGGGCTGCGGCTGGGCCTGGCCCAGCTGCGAGGCCGGCGCGGAGGTCTGGCCCCGCGGTTTCACAGGGTGGGCTGCGCTAGTTGCTGTGCTGAAGGTCGCTGCGGGCTGGTGTCTCGGAGCACTGGTGGAAGCCTGAGTTGTCTGAAACTGTGCTGCTGCGGCTGCAATCAATAAGGGTCGTTTGTGCAAGCTGTTAGAGGTTTTAACTCCACTCTTTTAAACAACCTGCATTAAAAAGAAACCTTCCAACAGGATATTAAAACGGCTACAGGAACGGCTTGTCCTTACAGACTGGGATTTCTAACCACACCTTTTACTCCATCCTATTTTTACGACATTATATACTTGGAAAGCATTGTTTAAAGGCTAAATAAATACACAAAAGCACTGTAAATTCCCATCTTTGACAGAACATTACACGTGATCGGGGTTTAAATCCCAACTGTCCCATATTTACTCCGCACGCTAACAGTTAGCTTACACAAAGCTTAGTTTTGCATTATACTGGCAGATCATACTCTAGAAACTAGTGGGGAATCTTACTGGCAATTAGTCTGTTGGTATTTTTAAGCCATTAGTATTCTAGACCATTAAGCTAGAGGGAAAAGGAGTTCTACAAACAGACTAACTCGTATCGTCAATGCAGAGGTTCAAGGTGACCAACCTAGCGCTAACCCTCTTACCTTGATTTGAAGACACCGTAGCTATGGGTGATCTTCCTCGTACTTGTCCCTGTTGCGTTACCGTCGCTGTGGTCACCGTGCGTTGTACTTGAGTGCTTGGGAAAACTACAGTCCTGCCCTCAGGTTTCTGACCGTACTGAACAGGCTGAAACAACCTGCAAAGAGTACGAAAAGTCCAAGTCTATAGGGAGATCACAGTTTGACCTTTAAAAATAAACTCTATCACCCGAGGAAAGTATAAACTGATCACATCAGGTGCTAATGTCTTTCTCGCAGATGGCTGAAGCTGGCAAGCCTCATCACTTCAGCAAACTTCACATGCAGACATTCTACAAAGTCATTTTGCCAAGTCCGAGAAAGAAGGAAACTTTCATTGCCACGCATCCAGTTTAATGCAGGAAGCATCAGAATTACAGCAAACTGCTTAAACAGTCTACCCAGTATCTGGAAAAAGAATGGGACTCTTGTATCATTTCCAGAGAGATATCAACATGCTGGCAGGTCATCAGGCAGCTCCTTCACATCAGAAAAACAGTTCCACATTACTTTGGGATCCCTACTTCACTGCGAGAGAAATACTCCTAAAAATTTACTGCTATAAAACTTCCTAAGTCTCTTAAAACACTGCAAACACAGCTAACACTGCAGGTCTGGCTTAGTCTTGAAGAATTATTTCCATGCTGATTTTGCAAAACAAGGTTCCCTTGCCATAAACAAGGACGCCAAGTATAAAACTCATCTGCTGGTGAAGTAAAAACTATGGGAAATCCATAAATAAACTTAAAATGGAATTGTATGCCTCAAAAAACTATTAAAATAGAATCCCTATTCTCAAGCGTAAACAAGAAAGCAACAGAATAATAAAATGTGAAGTCAAGTCAGAGGTTTTGTGTGAATCACATCACCAGAGATGCAGACAGAACACCGTAAACACAGCAACAGAACTACATCTTCCGCCTGTAACTCTAGCTTAAAAGGAGGGCGGCTGTACGTACCTGCTTGGTTTGAGCTTCACTGGGTTGGGCCTAGCTGGTGGCGGAGGGGAGCTGTAGATTTCTTCAATCAGCTTTCTAGTAACCTTTTGTTTTGGCAACATTTGTGCTTCATAATGAGTCATTTTGTTTTCCATTCCAATGAGATCAAAAAGAGACAGGTCTGATTCCTAAGGACATTGTAAAATAAGGTTTATTTTATGTGATGACTGGAACAGTTAAGTCCTCTCTATGTTCTACGCTGAATTCATATTTTACTTTTTAACTTGAAATAAACGCTCTAAGTTTAAAAAGTAAACTATTAATTATTAGCCAAAATTGTCTAGGAACCTTGGAAATATATCTTAAACTGATTGTCCCATTTTAAGCATCAGTAGAAAAGGAATTGAAATCATTAGCCAGTTACGGAAATCAAAGCAAGTCACATTTAACAATATACCACATATTCATATACCATAATTTCCAACGAATTAAGTGGAACTCTTAGAAGGTGTTTGTTAACTATCGAGCTCAAATGCCAAACTATAAGGGCCCGCATATAATTTAGGTGTAAAAAAATATGAAGGACAGAAACAAGATCAACCAACAAGATCACCTCAGCTGCTCCGTTAGTCATACTGCTCTCTGATGCAGTTATTTCCTTTGATTCTCTCAAAGAGAGGAATCACTTCTTTAACGACAACACAAATAGTGGTACTTCAAATGGATTAACAGAAGTCTACTAATTTAGTCATTGAATCAGTGTTTACTCTTATGTGAAAAAGAGTAAGTCTTGCTCTCCTTTAGCTACTGAAAGCAGACAGAAAATTACAGAATGCTGTAAATAAGCACTGTGCTACCCAGAGCGTTCTCAGTGTTGGAAAATTCCTGCAAACTTGAGTATGATGAAAGCAAAGCTAATTTCTCTTTGAGCAAGTAGTTTATGAAAAATTACTGATTACAAACCACTTGAAAAGCTCAAACTACTATTACGAAAAGGAGATGCAGCAAGTACGCACTTGGTAGGCACAGTTACAGAACAGTGAATTCCTGCTATTTATAAACTTCAAGTAGATTTATGATGTATAAGAACAAAATATTAACTACTGAAATTCTACAAGGGTACCAAGAGACAAAAAGTTTACTTTTCTACTCACCTTCCAAATATCCCTTTCTAGGGCACTCAGTACCAGAGACGCAGTTCTGTATTCCAGTGTTTCTGATACATAAGAGGTACTTGAAAGCCGGGGGTTTATCAGATCAGGGTGATTACAAATCCGTTGCAGCTGCATCAGGACATGCAGGACACTAATGAAGTGTCCACTTTTGAGGGCTTCTTGAGTTCTACCAAATAATTTATGCAAAAATACATTCATTTAAGCACAGCTTTTACGAAGACAGCCCTAAGTCAGCAAGGTGAGAACATGCAATACAGTATGTTACGCAAAGGTCCTAAAAGAAGCTTAGATTTTACCTTCCTAGAGCATTTTAAGTAGTACTGTACCAAATGTAACTTTGGAAACATGAAACTTAAAGACCAGTGCTACTTTACAGTCAAATATCACCTAACCAGCGCCCTATCCTCTACTTCCTTTGCTTCTGTTTCACCCCTCCACCTGTCAATAACCACTTGATATCACAGCACAGGTACATGGGTGGGTGGGAAGAGAAACACTTTGGGCTTTCAGAAGTAAAGACCCACTCATTAGAGACATATCTTAAAACAAAATAGCAACAAACCTGACTATCACAACTTAATTTTTAAGTTCCAGAAGTAAACACAGGTTTTTCATTAGGCCCATAGCATCACTTGCCTGTAATTTTAGTTTACAATGAAATCATATTCTATTCACTGGTCACAATGGAGACCTTCAGAAAAAACACTAAAACACTTTCAACCATGGCAATCATTCATCATCTTGCTTAAGCACCAAAAATGACAGCCTTTTTTATTTGCTGTTTTAACTCCTTACCCTGGTTGTAATATGACATCTTCATACATAGCTTTTTGCCGACTAGAAAGGCGACACTTTAGCACATGTTCATATTTCTTTGTTAGCTGCTTTTCAACGTCTCTCTTTGATCTTCGCAAAATAAATGGCTGAATCATCTGAAACATTTCATAATTGAGGGGAAAAAAAAATTCTCACTTCAAAGATGCAGCTTTACAACAGGTAGCTAAAGTCACACCTAACACATTTGATGTGATAAACCTCATATGCCATATACAATCATATTGCTATGCACACAGTTGTATAGGCATTAATTTGTTCTTTAACTTCTGCATGTTACGCTTCAAAAGTTCAGCCTTGTTATTATTTTTAAAAAGAAATCTGCTTTCAGCAGGGCTTTGTCTGAACTAAACAATGTGTTAAGAAAGGCCAGAAATTTTGAGCTAAACCACATCTTTTCATTTCTTCCCCGCCTCTTTCTTCCCAACAGCTTAATGACTGTAGTGGGACAGATGAGAAAAAAAAAATGACAACATACTCTGTGTAACCTGATGACCAGTTTATGGCAATAATCCTGGTTCTCCTCATTAGCTGCTTTCACTGGAAAATCTAGATAAGGTCTGGAAATTCCTGGGATCAGAAAGTGTACCATGGTCCACAGCTCCATCAATGTGTTGTGCAGAGGCGTGTCTATCAGAAGCAAACGATGCTGGCTGTGAATAATAAAAGAAGATTTTTAACCAATATAGCATTTAGCTAGTACCACTACGAAAGGGTCACCAGTATTCAAACACTTTAGGCTTTAGGTTTGTCAGATACACAGAAGAAATAAGTAGTGCTAATAAAATTAAATCTGGGATAAATTATCTTTTTAATCTTGAAGGTACCAGCGAACCAGATTCTTCACTGCAGTGTATCAGAACATACAAGGGGATCTGTTTGCGAGCACAGAGTACCAGCCGAGAATTATAATGTTACAATAGTGGCAACAAAAAGATCCTGAGCACCTCTCTGAATCTTGATTGTTTCAACTAAAGGCACCTCTGTAGGTGCATGTTGCACAGGAACTTGGGGAGACCAAACCAAGAGGTTTTTTATCAGTTTTCTGTTAAGAAGAGAACTGTGTCACATGAAGAGAGAAAACACCACTGCCAGTAGGAAAACAATTCCCTGCCCCATACCTGCGGAGACTGAAAAGTGCCTCCCAATGTTTCTCGGTCATGTTCTTTATTTGTTGCATCTCATCTACTATTAAGTATTTCCATCGGATTTTCATAAACGCTGTGTGGCCTTTGAACAGCTGTTTGTAGGAAGTGATACACACGTTGAAGCTGTTGGGTTCTGTCCATTCCTGCAGAAAAGGAGAGAGGATGAGACAGAAAAGTTAAGGCAGAACTCTCAAGTATCTTACAAGCAGCTATTTCTTCACTGAGAAGAGAAAGGTGCTATGTATGACCCAAAGCATTCTAAAAGACAGTCTTGGTCTTCGAATTTGAGTCAGATCAGAAAGCAGGTTAAGTTTTGCATGTATTGCTCAATACCAAGGGAGTTCCAAAAATGCCTTTGAAAATCTACAACTGTCAGGTGTCGATCTCTTTGTAAACCAACTTGTAGTGTTAAAAAGTTCTCATCTCCCATCAGGATGTAAGGAACGTATAGATAAATGCAGGCTGAAGGAAGAGTCTTGCCATCTAAAGAGCTAAATACAACAGTGTAAGAGTTGTAAAATACAGTACCTGTCTTTTTGCCCTAAGTTCCCTTTGGCTGCCAAAGTAGAGAAGTATTTTCAACCCTGGGCACCAGCGTTTCAATTCCAGCTCCCATTTCAATATGTTACAGCTCCGTACAACAACAAGGTGAGGGCCCCAGTTACCTACAGAAGGGGAAACAGAGCAGTTAACAGTAGATAGAGACTCTTGACAATTCACATGGCTTATATTCGCCCCTGGTTTTAAGTGCAGTGCACTAAATTCATCATTAAAATGAGATCCAATAACAACAGAGGTGTTTTAATGACCAAGCTATTCTTTATTATTTTTCAGACCTCAAGTACCCCTTGTGCGCCTTGTATCTATTTTTCCCTCAACTACATCAACTGCTTGAATAAGAGATACTACCTCCACAACCCTTTGCCTTACTTATATTCTTAAGCCACCCTCAATACAACAACACTATTAGCAATATCTGAGATGACATACAAGACACTTCTTTATCCAACTGTTCATATTTACTCCTTGAATTTAACTATCTGCAGCCATCTGGTCATTAAACAGTTTGTGAGGCTGTTTTATACAAGTAAGCTAGGCTCCAGAAGAATTTTATCACCTAGAAGGTAACCACAGATTGACCAAACAGTATACTTGATAAGAAGGCACCTCTACATCACACAATCTAAGAAGGTTTTCCTTATGTAATCTTACTCTGTGCATTAACTGAAGTCTGATACGGTTCAGCAGAAAAAAATGTGACTCTAGGGTACAATTCACAAAGATAATGCTGGCCCAATACTTGTCTAAAATTGTTAGGCAAATGAACTAACCTTCATTACAAGCCAAGTGGGCAAAAAAGGCGATAATTTGTACTGTTTTTCCAAGCCCAGCCTCATCTGCCAGAATGCCGTTGAGATTCTTCCTGTAGAGCTTTGCTAGCCAGTCAAGCCCAATCTTCTGATATTCTCTGAGGGGCCCATACAGTAGCGATGGAGTATTGTATTTTACCTGTAATGTGAATGATTTGATACTTTTTTTCTGAGTTAAATTCACAGAGCATGTCATAAAGCGTAACCATTCTATAGTTCAATAACTAGAAAATATTTATTGTAATTTGTAGCTAAAATCTGTGAAATCATGAGAAAAGCATCCTTTATGCAAAAGTAAGCACCCACAGTAGCAGAAATTAGCGAGTCTTACCGCTGTCGTTATCCTAGAGCTGCCTTTAGGTAACAGCATTTCTGCTGCAGCAGCAACTTCTGATATGTCTCGCATATGCTTCTTTGGAGGACTTGATCTGTCTATACCCTTGTACTGGTCAATGCTAAGAAGGGAGTCTATGAGGACAACTTCTTTCTGAGGACTCTCCCTGTCAGAGATATGGTCTTCCATTTCTACGAGACAGAAAAATTACATTGGCATTTAAAATAAACTTAAGTATTGGTTACACACAGGAACTGAGATGGCTGGAAGTCAGACAGGGGTCTAAAAGGAGGCAGCTAACTTTTAAAAATAATTCTATGATTTTCAAGCTAGTCAAGCTAAAATGAAAATAGCCTAAGCTCAGGATCATGTACGTGTTCTGGATGTTCACACTGGCTAGGCTAAAATGACCATTAGCTTTTCCCAACTTCTAGAGAGGTCCTCTCATACTACCTAAAACCTATCCTCAAATATGTAATTCTATCATCACTTCAAAACAGAACAGATGGCAACTGTGTAATAATAGCTAGCTATGAAGTGTGCTGTTTAATTCAGTGTAGAGAGGCTCTTCTGCGGTTCACTATCGTTCCTGAGAATCTCACACGTCTTGACTTTAACACAGGCATTTAACGTAAGCTAAGAAATTAAAAAAAAGAGGGAAGAAATTTTTCACAGACCATTATCCACAAATATTTAGTGATAACAGGAATAAAGTTAATTTTTCTAATGATCATTCCAAATGCTTAGCAAGAAAGCCACTGTACTTTCCATTCATTCTTGTATATAACGTTCTTCTTCAGTTAAAAAATAAAAAACATTTTAAATGTGATTCACTCAGTATTTGTTTTCCCCTAGTATAAAATGTCTTTTAACAGAGACCTGAAGAGCCAATCAAATTATTTCACCTTGTAAGTCAGCACAACTTCTAAACAAGAAGTAATTTACCCTCCTCACTGCTATCCTCTTCACTGTCAGGCTTCAGCTGGGGCCAGTGAAAGTTTTCTGCAAAGGCACCTTCATACATCTTTAGTAAATCTTCCAGAGGCAATTCAGCTGAAAGTCGTTAAAGGATGTAAGTTTAAAGATATCAAAACTTGTAACAATCAATACCATTGTTTTCAATCTCATTACATTCTTCACAACTGCATAAAGCCAGTTGGCTAATCAGAAGTTAATTGAAGTGATTATTAGGTGGACGATGGTAATATTTACTTAATGACCTCGATTACGGAGAACACTTGTCATCACACCAAGCAGTCTGCTTTGTACTATATTACAAACCCACCATACAAACCGCCAGTAAACCACCGGTTGGGGAGGTAGGGACATCAAATCCAGCCCAGTGGCTGAAAGACACTTCAAGGCTTCAAAGTTTCAAAAGTGACCTGTACCTCAACCCCGCTAAACAGCATCTCCGTGACCTCTTGTCTGATCTGCTGAAGCGGGAATGTGCAAGCTGGCGGTGGCCAAGCAATCAGGAAACATCCTCATTAGGAACTTGGCTGACTGGCCAAGAGTTATAATCCCTCCAAGTGGCCAGCTGGCTGCAGCCACTAAGCTGCCAAACAGACCAAACAAACGGATTTGGGAGCTGCATATTAACTGCCAGGCAAGCTTCGCTTAAGGTGAAGCTTGCCTCTAAAAATCAGCAAGGTTTTCACCATGATAAGTGAAGTGATCCCTATAGGATACTTGGCATACATCGAGCTCAGCAGAGCAGTTGTTGTTATGCTGCTAATGTAAGAGAGCTGCTAGCCAGAGCACTGTTCCTAAAAGCCCCTTATCTTCGGTATTTCTACCCCACACTTCAAGCCCCTTTCAGACTTTTCAGATGGGTCACAAAACCCTTCTGAGATACTCAAGACAGTTGATGATAACATGTTCACGTTCAATTTGATACACTTTGGGTTTTAAGTGTTTATCAGGCATTCCTAGAACTTAGATGGAGAGTATCCTGGACCGCATCAAAAGAAGCATCGCCAGCAGGGCAAGGGGGGTGATTCTGCCCCTCCACTCCGCTCTGGTGAGACCCTCCTGCAGTGCTGCCTCCAGCTCTGGGGCCCCCAACATAAGAAGGACATGGACCTGTTGGAGTAGGTCCAGAGGATGCCACGGAGATGCTCCGAGGGCTGCAGCACCTCTGCTGTGAGGACAGGCTGAGAGAGTTGGGGTTGTTCAGCCTGGGGAAGGGAAGGCTCCGGGGAGACTGTAGAGCCCCTTCCAGTCCCTAAAGGGGCTACAGGAAAGCTGGGGAGGGACTCTTGATCAGGAGGTGCCATAGGACAAGGGGTAATGGTTTTAAACTGAAAGAGGGGAGATTTAGATTTGGTATTAGGAAGAAATTCTTTACTGTGAGGGTGGTGAGCCCCTGGCCCAGGTTGCCCAGAGAAGCTGTGGCTGCCCCATCCCTGGAGGTGTCCAAGGCCGGGTTGGACGGGGCTGGGAGCACCCTGGGCTGGTGGGAGGTGTCCCTGCCCAGGGCAGGGGGGTGGACTAGACGGTCTTTAAGGTCCCTTCCAACCCAAAATGTCCTATGATTCTATGATTCTTTTGGTGTGAGGTTTTAAAGAAATGCAGTGCTTCAGTAGAGAAATACTTTTTCTCAAGCCACCTGGTGTGATAACTAGTTAAGTATACAGACTGCTTTATAAAATACAGATGTCCATCATCATCCCATAAACTGTTACAACTTTCCAAACAGAAAAAAACAAATACGGATTACGTATGACTGAACATCTGAATGTATTTAACTTCTCATTTATAACCCTATTTACAAATACAATAACCACCACATGTTTTCACCTGTTGTTTCAGAGCCCACCACAGAGAGGAATCAAGGTACACACCTACCTTCTTTGGCTAGATTAGATAATTCAGTTTGATGGTTTATGTTTCCTTCTTTAGCTTCTTGTTCTTCAATTGTTTCTTCTTCATCTTCAACTGAAATAAAAACAAATGCTAACCTTGGCATTCAAATTACACAACTGAATTACTGTGTATTGGAATTTTGTAATAGTATGCCTCTGAAGTGTACTAGCTTATAAAATTCTAAACTAGCAGGATTCAAAAAGAACAAGACTTGTATGGAAAACAAGAAAATCTGAGAGCAACCCAACTATACATAGAACTCAGAAGATAAGTGAAATGGAGAGGAGCACTTCTGCCTCAGGACAAAAGGGAGACTTAAGTTTTAGCTGACAATGGTCATCAGAGAAAGGTCATCCTGTAGCTTTAAACTGGGGATTTTCTTTGTCTGAACCATGACACAGATGTTGTGACAAGAACAGAACTGAAGTAGATGGGTTATTCAGTCTGAAATCGTCCAAAGAAGTTTAAGACCACTAGCAAGGTTTGAGAAACAAAGGAATGAGGACAGAAAGAATTAAAACCCATCAACAATGACGGCAGTGTGTTTTCAGGGAAAATTTTATTTTCAAACTTTCACTGAAGCTCTTTTAAGGAAAATTTATTATCTAATTGGCTATCTAATCTCTCTAAGAAATAGATGAGGGCTAGTATTTAGTTTGTGAAAAGCACTGCATCCATGCAGTACCAGATTGAAAACCTGTGGTCAGGGTTTTAATATACCACTTAGGTACTATGCTATAGACGCACGATCTTGAAAAGTGACTTACCTTCCTCATCAGTCAAAGATGTGCTTGCCTTCCTTTTCCTTCCAGATGATGAACCACCCTAGCATTAAGTAATTAGAATGTGTAAAATCACAGAAGACAAAGTTAGGGAGGTTTGTTGTTTGTTTTTTAAAGAAAGCAACAAGCGCCTTGCAATCACATTGCAATTCCCTAATTGCATTCCCTAAAAGATACTTAACACCTATTAGCACTTTCCTGGTCATGCAAAAACAGATACTCTGTGGCAATCAGCCACTTCAAGCATTTGTGGTTCAAATTACCCAGATCCAGCTGTGGCACAGAGCCACAGTACACTCTTTCCCTTAAAAACATTATTGAGGCACATAACTTTTACCCAGGTTGGAATCAAAGACTAAATTTTCACTAGTCAATAAAAAAAAGGGACATGGCACAGGTCTACAATTGTTCACTCTCAGGTGTCCAGCACACTCTGTAGGATGATTTAGCCCGTGCAAATTAACACCCGCAGACAGTGCTAAGCCACAGTTTGGCTGATAACACATGCTAAAGCTTGTTCCTAGCAGGAAATTCAGATGCAGGCATTCTGCTTGGGGAAAGGGGAGCATTTCAGCAAGTGGGCATCAGCTGCGCTATGCCAGATGGCTCAGGGCCTCGGAACAATCCCTCACCCATTTATTTCCAATTGCACAGATGTAGCCAAGGCATCCTAGCATACATTTTGTCTAGGGCAAAAGATATTTCAGCAGTTTCATTCAGTTTGATCCATTCTGTAACATATACCCACATCTCTCGGCAGATAAATCACAGCTGAACAGTTGAAAACATGCTTTCATGCCCCACAAAGTTCACCCCTGCTTGCAGTAGATGAAACTCCTGCCCAAAATGAAGTCTAGCAATTAATCTGTACATTTTTTCGGTCTTGCAATCTTAGAATGCCTGATTCAAAGCCACTAAGTACAAATTCTTCCTTTAATAAGACATGTATCAACCGCAATTCACTTCCCCATTAAAAGTTCTGGTTTGTAACCAGAAAAAGTGGTATTTGTGCTTATGACAATATGTTCTATTGTCAGTAACTACACAGAAATCTGCTTATCACTGTGTATTTAAGGAAAACGTTTCACTTTTATCAAAACTTTTTCACACAGGCAGTCATATCTAAACTAATTTGATGGGTTTTTTTAAGAAACAGAAAGACTTACCATTTCACTTTCTTTTTCCAATAAAAGGTCTTCTGCAGGTCTTGTATCCTTACCTGGAAAATTATATACTTGATGTATGCATTAGTCACTTCGCAATTTTATGTTTCTTACGTGAACTTTTAAATGCATTCAACGTAAAACACAAGAAATATTAAAAAAACCTAGCACAAAATCATGAAAAAAACCCTAACTCATAGTTCAGATCTGTTCACAAGCTATTATTAGCATCTCACAATTCTATCACCAACAAGATTAAACCCCACTGAAATAATGTAAAACAACAGCATCAGAGTTTATACCGAATTTCTTATGAAACGGAATACAATTACCTCTCCTTGAAAATCTCTTTAAATTCAAAGCTTTTTTCCTTTTCTCTTGAAATTCAATTTGCAGTTTAATTTCAACAACCTGAAATGTAAATCGAGTCTAATAAAGCACTTAAATTTTATAAATAAATTACTGAAGATTAAAAAAAACAGTATGACTTGCAGAAGTATTAATAAGTCCGTATTTTACCTGTTCAATGTTAGACCAGAAGTATTCTATTTCTCTAGCAATTGACGCAGCAATTCGCCTTAGTTTGTTTTGTTCTTCCCTTTTAGCTCGCTCTTCATTAAGTTTCTTTTCTTCGTGGTAACGAGCCACAGTTCTTACCATCTAAAATACCATGAGAGATACTGAATTAGGTTACCTCAAAATACACATCATTGTGTTTCTTAAGATTATAGTAGTTATCAGCAGTCAGACGTTGACCATAGCTTTACACACGTAGCACTTACCTCCAGTATTTCTAAGTCTTACCATGCCAGGAAAACAACAGACAAGAAACTCAAGGAAAAAAGAAAATACAAGAACTATAACTAAGCAATCAAGTAGGAAACTGCTCTCTCTTAACACAGAAAAAATCAGAAAAAAAAAAATCTACTGAAAGTAACAGCAAACACACAAAAGAAAACTTTTTCTCAGCCAGCACCTATGAAGTCATAGAAATCACACCACAAAATGTCAGAGACCAAAGGTAAAATGAGTTCAAAAAGAGCATACATACATGAGTGAAAGATCTGTCAATGGCTGTTAAAGACTGACTTGATTGCAATCTTTAGCTCAGGAGGTCCCTAAAACATTGACTTCCAGAAGTATGAAGCATACTACCAGAGGAAGGATCATTTCATATTTGCCCTTCCTGTTTCTCCTGTTCTTAAAAATCTACCATTGGCCACGAATAGGTTAAGTGCTTCCAATCCAGATTTAAATTATATTCAAAGTGCAGATCTTCATTTTACAAAATGATACACCTATTTCAGTACTTTTGCTTATAAGGAAGAGAGTTCTGAGTTTCCATCGTTTCAGAATATACAGTAGAAAACAGCATGGCAATTTAAACTAATGACCTTCAGTTGCTCCCTCTTTATTACCCCAAACTGGTCATAAATGTATCAAAAGAAGGTGCTACACTGCCAGAACCCATAGAAAACTCTTGCTTATTGTAAATAAACATATTTCACATGTTTCACCTCACACCACCCCAATTTTCATTCCATCACTGACTTAATTATTCCCACTGTGCTGCTCTCTTCCCCTATGGAAACAGTTCTCTACCATGTTTCCACTGCTGTCCTTAGAACTCCATGGTTTCTCCTTCATCTTTTTCTGAGATTAAGAAAAAAGAATTAGACAGACAACCACACCCAACGGAAGTTATTTACAAAAATTCTGTATTCACTCTTCACTGAGAGGGAATAACTGATTTGTGAGACAGGCACAATAGCTGTACTACTTAAACATGACACAGTCAACACACTGACTGGGTCCCCGAAACAAGCTATTTGATTTCCAGAGGAATAAAATCCACAAAATCCAAAACTATTCTTTGCATCCACAATCAATACAATTATCCAGCCTGTTTCAAATGCTAGAATATCCAAAGCTGACAACATGGCTTCTCATTTAAGTTAAAAATCGGTGTCTTATATTCCCATCACTTCTGTCTGTAGAAAAGGAACACTTAAATAGCTTTGCTACCAAGCTGAGTGCTACCAAGATCAATCATTGCGAGTCAAAAAACGTTTTTCAATTACCTTCTTAGCAGTTGCCATCTTCCACTTTCTCTCCTGGGCAAAATCAGTTGCCATCCACTGCATTTCTTCCAGCAAATAATCCCAGTGAGATTTTGGTCTTGGAGCCTCTTGGAGTTTAGGCAGTCGCCTCAAGGACCATAAACCTTCCTTTCTCAGTTCTGCTATTCGCTGATGGATTTGATTTTCCTTAAAAAGAAGTACGTATAGTTACAATGAAGCTGCAGAATGCACCTAAACCAGTAGCCAAATACAAAAATAATAATTGCTCCCACTCCATCAAAAATATTGACAGCAAAAAGAGGTGTAACAGCATGACACATGCATTACAAAAATCAAGCCTGAAGCATTGAACATGCATGCAAAAAACTATCAGACTAAATTCAACCTGTGCATAAAGAGAATCGCAGTACTTCAACCTGTATTACAAGAGGTACTTTTCTAAATAACAGGATCAAAAAGGTTCACCGGGCAGCACAAAAAACAAGTTACAAGACCCAGGCAAACTGCAATCAAATAATTCTGGGTTTATTTATAAATTGAAATTGCAGATGTATCTATCCATAGAAGATATATTTATCTTCATTATTAATAGTTCTTGATTTTGTGGAAAAAAAAAAACCAAAACCAAGTTCTCTATGATGTTCCTGTTAAATAAGCAAAACAACATCTGCAGTTAGCTATAAAAATAAATAAGATCGCAGTCACCTCAAATGAGTAAATAGAATCAATAGAAAGAGAAAGAATGCAACAGTATGAAGACCAGTAAATCTTCTTCAACTTCTCTGAATGCCCATAAAAGCAAAACTCAGTACGTAAAGCAGACTGAAAAAAACAAACAAACACCCCACTTCCTGAAAAATAGCCCATTTTCGTAACTCAGACACATCGCTCATGTTGTTATTTGTGTGTTAACTGTTCATAAGTTTCAGGGAAAAACAAAAAAAATCTTACCAGCTTTACTTGCTCAGCAAGCTTGTCTTGAGAGTTGTCCTGTGGTAATACTGCTGCATTCTGAGCTGGACTTTGTGTTTTAGGTGCCGCTGCTACTGCTAAGCCTGGGGGTTTTGATGCAATAGGAGACAGAGACTTGTTAGTCGCCGGAGAGGTCCTGTTTGTTTGTACTGGATATGTAGAAGGCGGTGTTGTGCCTGAGATAGTTGCTGGCGCAACGGATGAGGTAGGCGGTAGCGTATTTGCCGTAAGACGCTGAGAAGTCTGAGCGGGATCTGCAGATGGTCGTGTCAGAGCCACAGTCTGCCCAAGAAACACATTTGTTAGTGATGAATTTAGGATTCAATACTGTCTTAGTCTACGCTACAGCAGAACGTATCTATGGACTTAAACTTAATTTAAGAAGAGGTTTACACCTGCATTTTTGTAAGGAAAGGATTTAAGGGTCCAGTGGAATTAAAAAACTAACATATTTCATATATTTTGAAGAAGATAACGTTCTTAGGTTTTACCGGGCATCGAAACAAGCATATTTTCACCCCAGGAAAGTTCACATACCTGTTGTTGTATTGTAGCTTGTGGCTGTGACACTTGGTTTGGCGTCTGTCCTTGCACATGGATTGCTGGTGGCACCTGCTGTTGGAGCGGCGCTGGAAGTGGCGTGGAAGTCAGGGGAACGCTCTGAGGCTGGATCTTCACCTGAATCTGAGGCTGAGCTGGAGATTCCACTATCTGTGGTTGCTGCTGTGAAAGCTGCAGCGCAGCTGGGAGAGACGTCATGGGGACATTCGCGGGTTGCAGTCTCCCCGGCAGCTGCGGCGGCGGCGTATGCAGACTCGCGGCGTTCTGCACGGGAGGGCCTTTAGACGGGTCATACTGTTGTTGACTCTGTTTCTGTCCAGTCAGCTGTACAGTTTGAGGAGTGGGAGGCATCCCGCCTACGAAGCAAGAGAAAACACAGCACAGATGAAATTAAAACGTCCAATGCTCTTTACTGACATAAAGAGGAAATCAACTGCAAATAGACTAATTTGTTACTTACTTTGCCACAAGACACCATCACTTGAAAATACCACATCACAATCACAAAATAAATCACCATTACAATAAACAACAAAGTATTTCATGCACAGGACTGCAGCTAAAATTTGGAGCACAGCAACTACAAAAAAAAGTGTCATTATGTGTCTTCTGAATTTCTTATTCTTACAAAAAAAAAAAGGAGCGGGGAGCTAATGGAATTTAGCCTAAAATAACAGCATCAACTCTAAATAATACTTAGTTCTTTACACATTCACTCTAATACATATTTTAAAGCTTGGCATGACTAATGAGTAAAAATTTGTCATGGTGTTGCAAATTAGGAGGTTTCCTTTTCAGAAATCATTGGCTCAGTTCCAGAATTCTCAGATTAACCATTTTGCATCAGCACCTGTGACGTATTTCCATGCCCACATGCACCTTTGGAGCCCGTCACTTAGCTCCTTAAACAAACCAGGCATTGCATACCAAGTATTAATTTACATGGAGAAGTGCGTGGTGGGACTAGGATCTTGGAAGGCCAGAAGCCCAAGTTTCTAGTCCCATCACCAACATCTCCTTGTTAAATTAATGTGCAATTGGCATGTGGTGACACAGTACCTTGTGCCGTTGGCATTAGCTGTTGAAGAGGAACTCCTGAAGCCACACCCGGGTGCTGAAAAACCATCCCATGACGGCCCACTTCAATTCGTGGTCTCTTAGACGAATCTGTGATATTCAAATTCCATTTATGGCATGGTATAATGGAATGGGTTCAATTTTACAAAGCAAATTACTACACATGATTCCAACATCAGCTCAGAAAGCTACGACTACTATACATGTGTAGCATTTACGAAGAACATGCTCCAAGGGCAGAGTCCCTCTAACTTCAAGTTGGCCATCTCCAATCTTCTTAGCCAGAACAATCAACCTAACGGTGTCTCCATGCCTGCCAAATCCAGTCCTATATATTGTGAGTGGAGTGCGTGCTTCACGCAGCACCATTCACAATAGATAGTCTCGAGGATTTGGCAATTCCCAAGGTGAGGCAAAACTGTATTTCAAGAGTTACAGAACTGTGGGCTCCATTAACTGTTTGGGAAAAGAAAAAAAAAAAAAAGCAAAAAAGAACCAAAGTGAAATTCTGTCTGCAGAACGTACCTGTTGGTGCAAGTGCCTGCTGTCTCTTAAAGGCTTCAATTTCTATGGTGTTCACAGTCCCCGTTACTGGAGTCCCTGTATGCGTTTGCTATTGGAAAAAGAAAACAAATCACAAAAGTTCAATCTGTATATAGTCTAACATCAAGATGTAATTTACAAACGGATCTAAAGAGGCCAGCACAGAACAAATCCTTCAGAACAGCTGTACAACGAAGAAAACAACACTCATTCAATATCTGCTTGAAAGTTTTAAATGCCCGTAATGCACAGATACTCTTCGTTGAGTTTAGATTTTAAAACAGTAATTAAACTGATGAAATTTGTTATAATACATTTCTACAGCTTTTTAAAAAGTGACAAACTTGCCCTTTTAAAAAGTGACAAACTTATTTCTTTTTAAATAAATTTAAATTTTCATTCATGTACTACCCTTCACCATTTGCATAATGCTGCAATGAAGTCAAAATGATGTATTCATATAGCACATAGCTGCAATAAAAAGCTGACACGACAAAAATTAAACATTGTGACTTCATTACAGGATTAATTAGAAGGGAAATTAGATGAGGAAAGAGAATTTACACATAAACTGTATCATAACTAACGAGACACGAAAGTAAGAAATGCGAGCCCATACATTTTTGAAAGCGAATCCTTTTCGCTCTGTGTGAAACATCAGTAACACACAAATGAACTCGCATCCTGAAGACAGTTTAAGCCTACTTGAGCCTCCACCACCGTCACTCTCAGGACAGAGCTCCATGAGTGTTAGCCTTGACATATTTCAGGAAAGACTGCTAAGACTCGGAAGATGGAATAAAAGCCTCTCAGCCAAGTTACACGAGTTCCAGTTTTCCAGTTGCTAGACTTGTACTTGTTTGCACAGCTGGAAAAATGAGTACCATGAAGAAACTCAATGAGGAGAAACACAATATCGCCATAAGGCTAACGTGACATCAGAGCTCATCAGAAATTACTAGGCATTTTGTCTGAGGACAAACATCACACAACTATGAATTAACAAACCTGGAAGAGCACTACTGGATATTGAGATGGAAAAGAAAACACAGGGGTTTGATTCAACACATTGGAGTTTAGCTCAAAAACTTTATTTTAAAATTACTACAATTAATATTGGCAATGATGGCAGAGAATATCTCTTAGATAATCCTTTCAGCATCAAACTTAGATGGCAGACTTACATACAGGGTTATTGAAACAACCAAGTTTGGGTATATGACGATTCCCATGCTCTTTGGGCCCTCTGCACTACTGGCAAGTACTTATTAATGTCCGCCAGTGTTTATGCAAGCCCAGCTCTTTTCAGTGAGTTTCCAAGTCACGTTCCTAACTTCTCTTCACTATTTAGCCACGCCATACCCAATATTCTACTGTAGCACTTATGATGAGAAAAATAAGGGTCCAGAGGAAGGGCTTAAGAGATTCTGTCAGAAAATACAGAGATAGACTTTATGTATGCCGCTCTGTTGTGGAAAATGAGCTAATTTAACATTTGAGTTCTCTAAGTGTGAGCTGGTATTGGTGAGAGCCTCTGCCATATCGATGTACAGTAAGGGTTTGCAAATGTTGTGAAAACGACATTGGGACAGCGATTTCCCAAAAGAATCTTCTAGTTTCTTCACAGGTCTTTCCTTCTCAGATTTTTAATAGAAATTCTATCAATGTAAACGAAGCCTAAGGAAGTAAACACCAGTCTGTATGGAAATAAACTGCAGCAGTCACAACTCTGAATCTTCAATGCTCCATCAAGCAGTATTAATAAATATAGCCAACATCACCTAAAATGACCGGGTTTCAAACACTCCTTTTTGAGCTGAATATATCTCACGCCACTCAGATTCTATCAATAGCTCTGAATTAATAACATTTAATCTCTCTGCTGCATTTGTGGCCACTCTAGCGATACAGCTATAGCCATAAGATGTGAATTTTGATTTTAAGAATCTCAGGCTCGTATTCATCCCTAATGGTCATGGTTCACTGCCATCTCACACTTGATATGGATTAAATTTTCCAACGTTTGTCTTCTCACAAGGCAGATGGGCAGCATATTTCAAGTCCGACAGCCAGTGCCTGGCAGAGCATCATACACTTAGGCATTTATAGAATTTTCAAAATAAGTCACTTATTTTGTACCATGCTACTGAATTAATTAACAAATGCAGTTTATATCCCGTTTGCATCAAATGCTTTCTGGGACATCAGTTTAACAAAGTATGTTCTCCAAACTCTGCTTCAAATGCCATTTATTTCACCTGCACGCTTACTCTGGGTGATTGCATACACACAGTTTCAGGCTGCATCTCTACTTAAGGATTTTTGACTGACATTTTCTTAAAGAGTACGCCTCCCAGCTGTCTGCATTATCACCACATAACTTAGGCCAGAGGCTTCAAAGAGCAAAGATGTTATGTCTTTATAAATTGCAGTCACACACCACTAATATTAGACTAAAACTGTCCTAACTTTAATTAAAATAATGTAGTTCTCCGGAGGTCATGATTATGCAGCACGCTCACAATAATCATTCTGAGTGCTGCACTTACGCACTCAAATTTGAATGATGATGCTGATCGGGACACATTACTTCTCTATAAACAAAGAGAAAGACGGATGGAAGGAGATTACACTTTCTTCAAACAGTTTGTGCTAAAAGGTATTATCACAATTACACAGAGAGTTATGTACATTTTTAGCATGTACCTGCTAGTTTCTCTGAAACAAGTCTGAAATGGTATAATACTTTCAAAAGTACTTCATCGCTGCCGTAGCTATAGCTTGGTGATAACCCTAATCACTGCAATAAATAACCTGATGTAATATTACACATTTTAACCAACTTAGATGAAGCCTGACTACCTCAGGAGACTTCCAAGACATGTCAGTAATGGCCGTAAGAAAGAGCTGTCAGCGCAAGCCCCTTTACTATGCGACTTGTTTGTGAACTATGACAGCGAACATCCCATTTGTTATACCCGGGAATACAACCCATCTTACATTTCATTTAACTCTCCGTTTCCCAACACCTAGATGAAAGCAGTCCAGACTCTACAGCTTCCGTGGCACAGCGGAGTAATCCACCCTGTAACACCTACTATTCAAGTGTATACAATCGAGCTAAAAGGTAAGTATTTCAGTTGCAGAGGAATTAGGGTATATGACTTCTCAGGGTATATAAGCAATGATGCCTGGGTAGCACAGATTTGCAGGTAGCTGCATAAACCCATACTAGCCTGAATTTAAAAGCTGCATCATCACTGATCCACAAAAATTTTAATCGATTATCAAATTTATTTCTTTGTCCTGTATCCCCTAAAAAAAAAAAGAAAAAAACTGTAAAAAAGGAGTTGTATAATAAAAATAAGCACTTCAGTTTCTTCTTCCCAACGTTTATGGTAGAAATGAAAACCAGTTAGTTATTTAAAAAAATTGTGTCAGAGGGTTATTATTGTTGTTTAAAACATTTCAGGGAAGGCAAATCCAAAACCTTCTGTAGCCACACTCAAAACCTTTAATAGATAAGGAAAAAAAGAAAAGAAATTTAGAAGAAAACCACAATTACAATGCCACAGACAAAAGAATCCATATTATCACTATGCAGAATGCACAAATGAACCAAATGCATTAGGGAAACAAAAGACAAACAAACCAAAGTGAAAACATTCAAGCTGAAAGTTAATGAAATAAGCCAGCAACCTGGAGACAAAGATTTAACTTCCTCAAGGCTTCATTAATACTGATGCATTCGAAGATTGCAAAGGTTCTTTTTTGGTTTCGTTTAGATGATAAGGGATGGGCTCTCGGGAAAATTCTAATTCATCTAAGAAATACCAAATCTGAATGAAGAAAAAAAATCTGGGATGAAACTACATTTTAGAACCATTGAAAAGTACCTGAAATGGTTGCTGCTGGGATGAAAAAGCAGCAGAAACATTTGGAGGAAGCTGGGTTGCTATAGCGACAGGAGTACCAGTCTGCCCATCCTTTCCTGTCACAACCTTTACCTGAGAGAAATATTTTGGGAAAAAAAAAAAGAAGGGAGAATCATTTTCTTTTTAAAAGTTTTTCTTCTTTTTTTTTTTTTTTTTTGTACTGTTCAACACACTCGTTTTGTACTGGTGGTACCTCACTGAAGAGGGGATTATAACTAAACCACCGTCGGTACGGCTCGGTTTGAACGCAGGCCGTTTTTGAAGAGTTCCGTCTCACTTTTAATAGCAGAACAGTGCACGGCCTTGACTATTTATAGTGATTTTTCATCACTGGAAACCGCTTCTTAAATCCAGTTAACATAAAAGTGTGTTTTTAAATTTAATGATTGCTGTTCCTAACGGACAACAAATTAGCATGACAGACAGTTTGAACTTAAGAGAGCTCCAACATTTATTTAAGCAATGAGCACAGCCACCATTCGCTCTCCCCCGAATTCCCAAAGGGATCAACCTTTCCAGGCAAGGGATGAAGTGCATTGCTTTAGCAGAAAGTGATAAAGAGGGGAGAGGGGGAAATAAAAAGAGAGGAAGACAAAAAAAAAAATACAAAGAAAAAACATACTCAAAAGATGCTTAATTTTTCAAAAGGATTCATCGCTTGAAAACACGTAAGGACTTTTGCTGTTGCGCTTTGCAAAATTCTCCAGCAGTTAGACAGACAAGCGGCTTTCACAAACAAAAGACGATCCGTCACAAGAAGGCAGTGAAGTACAGCAAACTCCAAACCCGAAAGACCGAGGGGTAGAGCCTCAACTGATGTAAATTGTAGTAGCGCCACTGACTTCAATGAACCTATACAATTTACACCCGCTAAAGATCGCTCAAAATGTGCTTACTGTAGTTAAAAATACCTGGTATTTCAGCTGACACACACGCAACCCAACAAGAACACCTAAACAATTTGACAAAATACAAACCAGGTGAAAAAAATCATTGAATATCCATTGTCAATAAATAACAATAACGGGCTCTCTCTTATGTTGCTGTGTATAGAAAGAAGTGACTCCTTCAAAATTACCAGTAACTATCACAAGCAGAAACACCTTTTTCCTAGTCAAGAATTTTAGACTACAAAACAATGAAAAATTAAACTTCAGCTGTTAAAATTTCCCGCAAATTCCAGCTGAAGACTTGATCACTAATGATTCATACTTAAAAGAGTAATCAATTTTCTCTGAAGACGCTCATTTCTAACAGCCATTTCAAAGCAGTACAAGCTCCTTTACGCAACAGGTTTGGGGTTGGTTCTTTACAAACTGGCAACTATATACCCATACGTACTTTTACAAATTTTAAAAGGTATTTTTGAGTGCCAAGCGATGCAGTAGCATCGATTGTACCTACTCTGTTGCAACCAGTTGCCATGTAGGCTTGCAGGTAGGCGCCGCACACGACAGGCACCGCACCAGCACCCGCGAGCGCTGCGGGTCAAGAGCTACACGAACGGGTACAAACGTGCAGGAAAAGCTGCACGGCATTTGGCCATGGCAAAGCTTATTTCAAGTCCTTTACCGTTAATAAACAGTGAATTCAAGCTAGTAATTTTAAACCTTGGCGTAGATAACAAAGTTAACTTGTTACTCTCCAGTCTGTAAGTGCTGTTTTTTAATCGTTTAGATAGCTCTACATGCACAGAGCTCTAAGACAGCCTGAGTAACCTGATTCATTACTACGGACCCACATACATTATGATTCATATGTTCTTACTGAGTAATTAGATTAATTCAGTGTTTTTTGTTGGCCACAGCAACACTGAATTTCAGTAATATCTATGGTTAGAAGTCACATTAGTCAAACAGAGGTTAACCTCTTGTAAGAGCTTTACTCGTTCTTTTTCGGTTTGTTTAAATCTAGTAAGTGAAATTTAATCTATGATTCCTACTCATATTCATTCTGATAGCTTAAAACAGCTTCCACACCAATGCCATCTTTAGTTGTGTGCTGGCTTACATACTAACTAGGACAGCAAAACTCCCTTTCACCTCTCTGTTCTTTTCTTTTAAATACGTCCATCTAACAGCATGCTCAAACCGACCTGTCGAGTCACACTCCCTAGCAGAACTGCATTCTCTCAGACCAACTATTTAAAGACAAACTGCCGTACCTCATCAAGCAAAAATGATTTTTCAGGTACTGTCACATTCTCTAATACTTCACAATCCAGGTGCCACAACTTCATCTACGATTTCATTCCAAAACGTTAACCAACAGATTTCTTACCTCATCATTGATGACCTCAGATTGTTCTTCCTCTTCTTCCTCCTCCAGATCCAGGTCATTTTGCCTCAGGTACGCTTGCAGTGGAACACAATGTTTCTTCTTAAAAGCTAAAAAGTCCATCATATTCCCTTGAAGATGTTGCAGGAAAAAAAGTTCAATCAAACATTCCTTGAAAGTTTCCTTAAGAATTTCCATCTGCTTGTGGTGATGATCCAAACATTGTTTTCTCATTTGAGCAGTCTCTTGGTTGGCAGGAGGAATCTCCTCCAACTTCTTGGGTTGTTTTTTCACTGCCGTATTAACTGTAGGAGTGAGAGGAAGACTCGATAGCGCCTGTGGTACAGTGGCCCGTGAAGGACTTGTGGGAGGAGGTGGTGATGTCATTCCAAACGCACTAGCTCCTCCAACTCCTGCTATCAACCCACCAGAAGTCCTGTCATATCCAATGGGTCTACCCAGCTGCTGTCCCTGAAGCACTTGCTGCTGCTGCTGCATAAGTTGCCCTTGGATAATATTGCTGATTTGGGGTGGCAAGCTGGTCGTCGTAATATGGCCCGGGCTAGTCAAAGATTGCATATTCGCTCCGCTAGCTACAGGACTTTGAGGACCGAGATGATGAATGGTGCCACCAGACTGCGAATGAGGTTGTGAAAGCCTGCGTTCCCTGACCGTAGCAGGCGTCCCAGAAGATGGAAGCTGTACTTGCGCAGCAGCTCCTTGAGCAATTTGTGCAATTCCCGGTGCTTCTTGATACACAAAGTGTCCGCCGTTCGAAGGACTCAAGCTGATTTGTCTCACAAGCACACTCGCATCTACAAATCCTCTAGTAGGGCTCTGGCTGCACATGCCCAAGCCGGGCCCTGGAGTGCCCGCCCGGACATTTGGTAGCGTTTGCACCGGCACAGGGTTAGGCTGTGTAGGACTTTGAGACTGAACTTGCTGAGGCAGCGGTGACGTAACTTGAATATACGATGGGGATCCATGCTCAAAGCGCCTCTGCTGAGGACTGAACTGAAAACTCGGTGATGTTGGGTTTGGAATTGGCAATGGGGTAAGCGTTATCTGCTGGTTTCCTGAAGCCACCGGTCCAACGTTTTGCAGCGTGATGTTCACATTCTGCCCAGCCACCGGACTTCGACTCATTATAAACTGCTGTATTTGGTAACTGGGGGACTGGGGTGCAGATGGACTTGCAGAAGGTGCAAAAGAAGCTGCAGGGGACTGGGGTAAATTTGCCTGTTGCTCTTCTCCCTCGCTGCCTGTGAAGGACCTGGACCTCTGCAGCTGGCGCTGGGCATTCTGAGGACCATTACCATGGTGCATTCTCACTGTTGTAGGGTTTTTTTACAGTACACTCTAAGGAAACAAACAAAACCAGAAATTTAGGGATGGTAAAAATATTACTGTAACTGAAATTATTTAGTTACTATTTGAAAGACTACCTTATAGTAAGAACTTGGTTAACCTCTCTTTGTAGTTACTTAAAATGTTTTACATCAGCAGTCAAATTATCTAAAATCCTCATCATCATAAAACCTCACTTAAATCCCTCACGTATTTCTCCCCCTAACAAAGTGCTATTGAATATTTTAAGTGATACGTTCCTCTTAGCTAGTTCGAATGACTTCAAATAATTAAAAAAAACCACCTTTTTCCCTTCCTGTGGGACTTCAAGAATCAACAGCCTCCAGTATCAGAAGTATCTACTCTTTTTTGTGTTCATTATTCCCAATGTTTCAGTGCCTTTAACACTTAATATGACGTTCTTGAAAACATAACAGTTGCTTAAAATGTACAGCAGGTTTCTTCAACAATAGCTAAAAATACGATAAAGATGGATGCAAGCTATTCAACTTTATTGTCCTAGATACCGCAGAAAAAAAATACATCATGAAAAATTTCCCTACCAAACTATCTAGATGTCTAAAAAAGTGTTGTAGCTGACACTTAACTCTGCTTTCTCTTTCCTTCAGAACACCGCTTAAAAAGATGAGCATTAATCCAAATCCGTAGTTCATTTAAAACGCTGTTTATTTTGCCAAGCTATCCAGAAACCCCAAAACGTTTTGTATTTCAATCACTGACACCCAAAAAAAAAAAAAATTCCCCTGACAGGTAGGTTCGGCGCCGGGTGTCACACAGCCGTAGCAGAATAACGAAAGCCGAATTTATTTTTTTCTTTCCAAAATCTCTCTCGTATTTTGAAAACAGCGGTTGCTGTTTCAGCCCAAACCGACATACGAGCGTGTGCCTTCGCTCCTAACTCCGAAGTTGGTCCCAAGCGCCAGCCGGCAGCGCCTCACCGACGCCGCAGCGGCTCCTGGGCCGCTGCTCGGGCGGGGAAACCGGTCACGAGTGTCCCGGGCCACCCGCTCGAGCCCCGGGCACGGCGATGCGTCCGTCCCCCCCGCGCCCCCCGGGGCACCGGGCACGGGGTACCGGCACGGCGGAGCGCGGGCTGCCCCCGCCGCTCCTCGGAGCGCACACCCGCGGGAGCTCCCCCGGCGGGGCGGGCGGGAGGGAGGGAAGGGAAGGGAAGGCGAGGAGATATTCCGCTCCTTACAGGCACCTTTTCCAAAAGATTTAATAATGCTGCAATACTCCGCGGTATTGTGACTCTTTCACAGCACTGATACCAAATAATTAAGATTCAAATGATATCACCTATCGCCAGTAACAAGGTCTTATTATTTTAATTACCTATACCTCGCTAACGTTTACGGCCCGAGTGAAAACACTTAATTAATTCCGCGCTGATAAGGAAGCGTCACCAGCGCGCTGCCGCCGCTCTCCGCCCGCCCGGGGCGCAGGCATCGCCTTTTGTTGTGCCAAAACTCAACTCCGCCGGCGGCCCCGCGGGCCGGGCCCGGCCCAGGGAGAGCGCCCGGCCCGGCCCCGCCGCCCCGGCTGCGCGCGGGGCTTCCCCCGCCGAGGCGGGCAGGGGCAGCGCCGCGGGAAGAAGCAGCAGCAGCAGCGCCCGCCGCTTCCCCCCCCCCCTCCCCAGCGGCGGGAGGAGAGGCGGCCCGGCCCGGCCCTGCCCGCCCCGTGCGGCGGCGCGGGGAAGGCCCGTTCCTCCGCGGCCGCCCCCGCCGCCAGCACCGGTGCCGCCGGGCCTCGGGCCCGAGGCCTGCGGGGCTAGTGAGGGGGGGGGAGTAAGGGGGAAGGCGGGGAGGAACGGGGCCCCGCGGCCCCCCGAGCCCGGCGGGCCCCACTTACCGCCGGCGCCGGGCCCAGACTTTCCATTCGCTCCTGGCAGGAAGCGGGGGCGGGGGGCGGCCGCAGCGGCAGCCGCTACCAGCGCCGGCAGGAGACAAACCGCGCCGCCGCCCACAGCGCGCCCTGCGCATGCGCCGCCACCCCCCGCGCATGCGCGCTTCCTTCTCTCCCCCAGAGCGGTGCCCGGTGCGGCGGGGAGGGAGGCGCTGTGTGCCGGGACCGGGGTCGCTGCGCGGGCAGGAACAGCGCTCGGGGACGGCGCAGAGCGTTAAGGTTTATTGTAGCGCGGATACAGGAGCGTGAGAGCCGTCCAAAGTGTCGTAGAACGGTTTGGGTTGGAAGGGACCGTAAAGACCATCCGGTTCCACCCCCCTGCTCTGGGCAGGGACACTCCCCCCAGCCCAGGGTGCTCCCAGCCCCGTCCAACCCGGCCTTGGACACCTCCAGGGATGGGGCAGCCACAGCTTCTCGGGGCAACCTGGGCCAGCGTCTCCAGTAATTCCTGTCTGGGCAGGTTACCAGTTACTCAAAATTCTGCAGGCAAAACGCTGATAATTTTCTTTTAAGATTTAGTGTAAGAATCCACAAAGTAAACTTGCCAGCTTCCAGGATGGACAGACACTGCTTACCCGTGGCGTGAGCAACAAAAGCCTCATACAATCCGAAGGGAGAAAAAAAAAAGTAACCTAGTGCAACTCTTGATTACAATAAAATACCGCCAAAAAATGCAAGGATAGTTTAGCAATAAAGAAAATACAACTTCAACCTGCTCACTAATGACATGCAATTCCCATTTACAAAGCGGGCGTTTCACTGCTTTAACCATCAGCCGTGTTGAGGACACCGCGCACGCCAAGCGCAGGCTGTGGGAGCGCTGGCATCCACCCGCCGGCGGCCACCGGGGCCCCGTCTGCACCCCTCCCGTCTCCGCCAAAGCAGTCAGCGTGGTCTGAGCTGCAGGACTTGGCTCCTGCGACTTTCCGCAACTAAATCTAAAATTATATTTTAGATGAATATTGGTTACTAGCTAAAAGTATAGAGATAAAACTGTCTAAGATAAAAATGAAGTGACAGTATACAAAGAGAAGTTTACAATTGTATGTAATTAAAATTAATTACACTTAAGTAATACAACAGCTGGGGATACTCTGTCTTCTACAGAGTAAAGGACTTACTGAGAGACTATCCTCCCATCGCTTTCATTTATTGTCAGTAAAGTTTAAAGTGAGCAACGCTATTTAATAAAGATTTGAGGATTTATTTTCAGTATCAGAATGTGAACTGAAAATAAAAGGTGGAAGGTCACCTGATATGAGCGAAGTCATCACAAGCGTGTGCAGCGCTGCCGTCAGAGCCATGGTTACAAGCGATGCTGTCAGATGCGTCTGCGCGCAGAGCGGGGCCGGGGGCTGCGGGCTCCCGCAGTGCCGGAACGGCGGGTACCACCGACACCGGCTGCAACACAGCTACGGCTGGAGGGAGCGCACCTCCTGAAGCCGCAAAGTGCCATAAAACATACGGGATGTTTAAGCAAGTGTTCTAAAGTGATTGCAAAAGAGGGTGTGAAGTTTTAAGAAATTCTTCCAATGAGGGAGATAAATACAAGTTACATCAGCACCATAAAATGACATTCGTTCTTCTCTCTATATGGAACTCCTTTTTCAGCATCATAAAATCCACTCTGGGATGAAGCCCAAAATTCTTTAAGAAGGAGTTTGCGTATCTTTATTCTTTGAATACTATTCTTATATCCTTGAACAACAAGACTGTATTTTTGGTAACACTTAAGTCCATTCACCTCAGCTCAGGTAAAATGAAATGCTCCTGTTACTCCACGTCCCAGTTCTCCAGATTTGCCGAGTCCTACACACAGCCTCAGCCATGTCAAAACAGATGCCGTAAAGTGCACATGAATCTGAGCTTACACATTTATTCAGCCGGGAGGAAGGGATTTCCCTGCCTGCAATGGCAGGAGTGAACCAAATTCGCACGCCGCACGGCAATTGTGTTGTGTCTCACCTGTGCTTCCCCCTGTGGCTGACACTGGGTTTGGATTTGCCGCACTCTCTGTTCCTCTTCTTGCTTCTGGCCAGGCTGTTGCTCCTGCAGCTGTGGAGCTATTCGCTCTCCAGGCAATGCCTACGACAACAGAAATACAGGAAGGACCCAGCAGGGCAGAAATCACAGCAATAGGTTTCTTTTTAGTTGTTTTAATTCTGAATAGAATGAACACGTGACGGTTGCCATGAAGCCACGTAAAGATTTATCCTGAAATGAATTCCTTATTTGTCTATACCAATAATTGGAACAGAAAATTCTGACTTGACAAAAAGTTATTGTGTATCATGTTTGCCTGCCTCTGACGTGACTGAAATGCCAAAAAAATGAGACAACCACAATACAGTAAGGGAACAGATCTGGAATGGACAACTGATAGCTTTGGTGCACCAATAAAGGGGATTGGGATGAACAGTTTTCAGTCTTCCGAAAACCCTGGTAATTTCTCCTTATTCCCAGCCTTTCCCATTATTTTTACAGGAAAAAGTAATTTACAAGTATTTGAAACTGAAAAGAATTGAAAAAGTTACTGCAAAGAGTGTACAGAATGGAATTCACCTGGAAAAACTGAACGGACCTTTTCCTGCATCGTCGTAGGCTCTGCACAGATGGAAACAACTTCAGACATAGGTAGCAGCTTCTCACCGTTGTCTGCACTGAAAGGAAATGAAGTAGTTTAAATTAGCTTAAGCTTATGCAACTGTTTTAATATTCATGACATTTTTACACAGAAGAATTTTAAAATTCTGTGAGAGGACTCTGCAATTAAGATTTGACAAAGCTGGGGATTAGCAGGGAACTCCAGCCAGTTCTCTACCTAGAAATATGAGAGCTGTATTGTTACACCCGAGGAAAGAGTTGAGGAAAGCCTGGGCTGACCCTCCTGGTACACCACATGGAGCAATACGGAAGCACTTCGAGCTTTTCTTTACATCAGCATAAGCGCAGGTTTGATATTTTGATGGTACATGCACTACTCTAAGTTAAGGCTGAAGGTCATCACAGCACCTCTGACACGAAATGCCACTCTGAAATACATTTGTGCTTAAGAGAAAAAAATTTCACCAGTCAGGCCACCAAACTGATTAAATGTTAAATCTGGGGAAAATTATCATTAACAGAAGTAAACTTACAGAAACCTATTTGAGGAACTTCTTGTTCTAGCAGTCATTGTCATCAACTCAAAGTGTCTCACATAGATTTGAGTACGTTCAGAATTCTGGTCTTTAGCATAGGCTTGTCTAACACGAAGAGGAAAATCACCCATGTTCTGGAATAAATAGAAATTGAAGGCTTAGGTACCAAAAATAAGCAGTCACGAGTGCCCTGTCTCAAAAATCAGAGTTTACAATAGTCTCAACTGAAGACAATTCATATCCTGCCACTTAAATAAAGGTTAAAATAAATATCTCCCCTTCCTTATTTTTAATATACTGATAGTACACAGTGATACATCCAAGGTCATATCATTGTCACAGCATTGGGGAAATTCATATTCATAAGTATATGGAAACTATAATAAATATAACCTATAGTAGTCATACTGAGAGAGGAAGATATTTACTAGCATTTGCTTGTACACCAAACTATTCAAAATTCTTAAAGATAGTTATGATTCTGCTTATTAAACACTCTTGTAGTCCACTAACAGCAATGAGGAATTGAAAAAGAAAAACCAAAACAGGAAAACCCCAAGCCTTCACAATGTAATGCCCATTTCAACTTAAACTCACCTTTCCTTCTGGACCTGCAAATGCTTTTATGTAATGATTTTGGCATTGCTTTGGGGAGCGATAAACATAGTTACAAGAGTTAACGACATCGCTGACAAAGTCCCAGTTTGCTGTCTGTGCTGGTGTCACTATAGCGAGGCTTAAAGGAAGTGTCCGTAACTGTTTCACCGCCTAGGAGGCAGAGAGAAATCAAACCAGCATAATCCTTCAATTAAATGCTTTTCTTGCATGCACAAGCATGTATAATCCTGTATTAATCAAGGTCTATGGATGCTGTAATAAACTTCCAAGTAAAAAACTTCTGAAGTCAATAAAAACAAAGCACTAACTTACTTTTAACAGTGCCAAGTCTTCAGCAATTAGCCATGCCGGACTATCTTGCCCAGTGCCAGCAGCTGACTTGGTAAGAGCTGACAAAGGTCTTGGAAAATATGTTTTCTGTTTTACCCAGAGGAGAGTCTGGTGAGCTTTGCTCCTCTGTCGTGTTTTCAATATTCTTGGAGTCGCTTGCTTGAAAAGTGAAGGTGGAGGAACAACCATCCTTCTGTGGCAATGCTTCTTTCTCCCACCTGAAGCTAATTGACAGGACAAAGTTACTGTCTCCAGTGAGAACGGAACTTTGTGCAAGAAGATCACGATAGAAAACTGATTGCTGCAAATCATCTGACTAATGGTAAGCCTTCTGCAGCATTCATGAATGCAGGTACCTTCAACCTACGGTCCCCTAGTACAGTATTTGACTTGAACAGTCATTTTTAATAGCTTCTCACTTCACTAAGAAAATAAGCTTAAAACCAGGTCAAATGGATACACAGGCGTCTCATTGCTTCACTCCTGCTCATTGAATTCACCCGTATTTCTATTTCTAATTCATAAGGACAATAGCAAGTTTTCACAGTGCACTCCCTCTGCTCTCACTCGACGTTCAATCTTTTTGTCTGAGTGATTTCAAGCTTAAGAGGGATAATGGTACATGCATGCCTAAATTCTTAAACACAAAGGAGTTTTCATATTGTTTCACACCAAAATGTTACTGCACCTTCCCATTCAATTTTTAATCCAACTTACGTGACAGATCTGTTCGCCGCCGCTTACGTGCCCTCCTGACAAACAGAGGTGGAAGCTCAGACTCTGGAATCGGGGTATTACTATACATCAGACACATAACAGAATCAGTGTAGACATCATCATGATTCTCAGGTACAACAGGGGGAGTCCAAAGCTTAAAAAAAAACCCCCAAAACAACACAGAACATCAACAACAACAAACAACCTATAGTTTGCCATTAATTAAAGTATTTTAGGTAAGGTTTCCTTCAGATGAAATAAGGGCTACTGACTTACAGGCATTATTTCCATTTCTCCGTTGGGGCCTTCACAGACAAATTCCTGTGTAAGAAACAAGGAATTTGTGATACCTTAATACATCATCCAGCCCAGAACATTTAGAAACATAAGCATGTTTGCAGTAACTATAATAAAAAAGTTAGAAAAATATGTATCTATTTTAAGGCATTAATCTTAATTTTCAAAAGGCAGCCTATTTTTCTCAGTCTCTTCCTTCAGTTATTATTACCTTGACACATAACTGGGCAATTCCAAGCCAACCTACAAACCGGCAGTCCTCGTGCTAAAACAGCAAGCTGCTACTCTACAGAATTAGAACTGTGCAGAGTGACAGCTTCAATTGCAAGAGTACAATACTTCTGCAAGGGTGTAAGACGAGCGCAACAGGCACCCAACAGACATGCTTAAATACACGGTTCATAGTCACAATACGCAAATTCTTTGAAAAGCAGGGACTTGGAGATCCCTTGATGTTACCGTGTTATAAGCATCTTCTCTGGTGTAGGTTAAGAGTTCCTCTTTCACTTCCTGCTGAAATCTTTCTTCTGCCTTTTTCAGCTCCTTGGCATGCTGATATTCCCATTTTGTATTTGCAGTTTTTAACTCCTTTTAGGAAGAGAATTTGTACGCTTTAAAATATTACTGCTTTTCACAATACATATACTAAGAGCAGTAAAATGCCACAGATTTGAGTCTGGTAACTACATAATAAATTCACTTTTCATAAGCTAACAGTCATAGCAAAGTTAGCTAAACTGAGTTTTTGTTCTTGGGTAAGGCACTCATGCCAGTAGAGATAAAGGAAAATATGTCTACCTTTCATCAGGAACCAATGTGTTTTTAGACCACAATCATTTTGAGCAAAATTTCAGTGCTCATAAACAAACAAACCCAAATAAACAAACAAAAAAGAAAATCTGACAACCCTTGGGTTTTTCTGGCTTGTTTTTATTTATTACTCAGAAAATGAAACATAGTCACTTACCTTGTTGACTTTCTGGCTTCTTTGATCATTCAAAGTATGACACAATTCCAAGAAATTCAACGCATACTTTTCAATCGGCTTAAGCTGTTCAGAAAAGCATTTTGACACACTGCTAGTTATTTAGCTTTTGAATTAGAAACACATAAATAACTGGTGATTTAAAAACAAGCAGAAAAAAACCCCAACCAATAAATGTATTTATTTTGGTTGCAAATAATGGCACCATAATTAAGGTAGACAAGAGATCTAAGGACCAAAAATCTGACATTCTGGTCCCTAGCTAGCCTGCTCATGCCCCACAGGTATCACTGAGAACAGGCTCCAAATACTGACTTCCCTTTTCCTAACTGTAAAAAAAAAAAAGAGAATCACACCCGAGTTGTTATGCACACTCTTGCCTGGTTGTTAGTAAGCAGGCTGCTACCTGGGCTCAGCTCAACTGGCCAAAGGGAAAAGGAGACAATCCAAATCTGTCAGAACTTAGGGAATGCTAAGAATAGTCATTTCATGGTTAAGAAGTAACAGATCCAAGACCTTTAAGAAAAATCACAAGTATCTGGCAAAGCACAGGGCTTTAAAACAGTTTTATATCACAAGATACAACTTATTCCAATGGAATTCACAATCCTCAGGAGAACATTTGGCAACTTAAATGTTTCGGTAGGGGAACAGATCTATGAGCAAGCCCAGGTTATCTCCCAGGATTGTTTCAATATTTAAGTTTGCACAAAACAGTTTAATGTAAATGGAGTGGAAATAAGGTACTTTATGAAAGCCATTTGAATGTTGCATGGGAAAGTAAATTTCAAATATTTCTAAAGGTTTACATAAAACAAGAGAAATCATCATACCTGATCCACAATGCTAGCCAGCTCTTCCAGCTGTGGAGGAACCGTGGTATTTCCTGAATCATACATCTCTGAATCTATGTCATTTCTTATCTCGGACTGAGTCTCTTCTGTAAACTTCCTGGAATCCTCTTTTCCATATTCAGAGCAAAGAACCTTACAGAAACGTATTCAAGTATTCAATAAGACAGTGTATGATGTCAAAAGTTTTTTAATCACCCTAAAATTGAGTTTAGAAATGTCAGATGACAGACATATTTGACACCTTTTGTTGCCGGAGATGTTGGTTCTGTTTGATTAAAACAACGCCAAAAATATTGTAAAATTATCATTGGAACAAACAGAGTTTTCTTTCTAGATATTTTTTTCTGGTTTTCTATATGAGTTAACAATCCAGGATTTTTACCGCTTTGAACTGTGATCACATACCACTGGCCCCCAAGCAAGTCTAGAAATAAATATAAAATTAGACGATGTTTAAAATTCTGACTCTAATCTAGTAAAGCACTCATTTTTTACATATCATTAAAGAACTCCTCACATTCCTGATGTTACAGTACCTGAGTTAAAAAGTCTGTGGAACAGTCATCTCCCTGAGCAGCCACTTCTTGAATCAAATGTTTAATACCTTTTTCCAACAGCCTCTCTTCAACAGAATTACCACTTACAAGCCTGTAAAACAAAGAAACTCATTAAATACTGTTCCCTAGAAAACAGTGACGCTTTCTGAAACTTGACTGTTTCTTGTTAAATGTTTCTCCCCTATGGCAGTGAGCACCAACACTCATTTAGAGTCCATCAGGTATTTTCATAGGAAGTTTTGTATTAGTTTTTTTGTTTCTTAAAGGGAGGCTTTCTCTTCACATCTGATTTCATATTTTCGAAACACCGGGTTCTTTTAAGTTCTTATTTTCCAAATGAACAATAAACAGTATTGTCTTCTATACAATTGGATTTTTTAAAAATTCCTTACAATAGCAGGGTACTTGTTAACAGTGTCTGCACTGCACACCCACGCATACCTGGCCAGTGGTGTACGGCGAGCAAGAGCTCCCCTCTGCTCTCAGCACGTCCTTCCAGGAAAAGAGTGAGTCACGTGCAAGAAGCTTTCAAATATATCTTAGAATTACATGAGCATCAGCATCTCATCACTAGTGGATTTGAAATCAAATGATATGGCCATCAAGAAAGACATTTATTGTTTATCAAGAGCAGAAAAAACCCTCGGATATTAACGTTCATTTTGACTGTCCCAACAGAGAAGTCCAGATGGCTTACAAGATGAAAGTGGGAGAGAAAGACAGGAAGAGAGGACACAGGAAGAGACAGGACAGGAGAGGTTTTTCACTTTCCCTTTAGTCTGAAGTGAAGAAGTATGTCTGACTGATCCAATCTTTAAAGGGATCTTAAAAGGCCAAATGACTTCAGCTAAAAGGACAACCTCACCCCTAAAAACATCTTCCCCCGTTTTTTGATTTTAAAGCACTTATACTGTTTCTTAGTGTAAAAGTCACCTGTATATGTGAATATCTCTGCCTCTTGCAATTTTATCACACCATTCTTTAGCCTTTGTATCCATCAGCGGATCTAAATCAGCGTCATAGAAGACAACAGTATCCGCCTCTACATGGCTGACACCTGTGGAAGGAGTGTGGGAAGAAAGAATAGCGCAGAAGAATCGCTTGTCTTGGTTGAAGTTTTTTATGGATTCCTAAAACAGGGAGACAAGCAACTTAATTACAAATTCACATTAATAAAGCATAAATCTCTAAACAAACTTTTTTACACAATGAGAAGATCAGAAAAATTGCTTTCTTATTACTTCCTCAACCTATATTAAGCATGCAAACATTTTAAGGTATCTGACTGCCCACATTACAGATCCACACAATTCAAAATTAATTTGTGTACCATTAAAACTATTAATTTATGGTGCAGTCAACCAGATACAAATCTAAAGATCTATTACAGTAGTCACATTATGTCCTATGACTAAGCAAACCTGACTGGGTAATTACATTCTGTGCATGCTTCATAATTTTTCTTGTCTACTGACTAAATCAAATCCCTTCTATTGTGCTGCCTTGTATTGCTTTAAGGCAAAGTATTCATTTATGTTTTATACTGCATCTGACCGAAAGCGTAACAATGCAGTTTGAAATAAAAATGTTAATGTTTGCTCAAATTGCAGGCCCCAGAGGATACTGAGAATCTTACTGGGGAGGGAAATGAGCATACTTTCAGTTTATCCTCAGGCAATGCCAGGGCACTCTACAAAACCCAAGAGCCCCTGGAGTAAGGCTGAGGAAGTGCCAACATAAAAGCAGCAACTACACTTAAAGTATTAACAATGTAGATAGCTACAGATAATGAAAGCAAAAGCAATTAATCAAAATGCTGTTGTGAAACAAAACATCTGTATTTCAAGCACAAATTACTCATAAATATAGGACAACTGGTGGCATACCTCTTGGAAACGCCCTGGATGCCTCATCAAATAGTAACATGACTGACATGTTTCATATATAATTACATATTTTGTGCTACAGCTACATACATAATTTGCTTGACTAATGAAATTATGCAAACGATTTTTGCAAATGTATTAGACCTCCCTTTAACATTTTCCCTCCCACTATGAGCATCTATTCACCATTAACATGAGTAAGAGGTCCTCTTACCAGATAATGCCAACTGTGAGCACCACTCTCATTAATCCTTATGTACGTGAGAAAATGGAAATTCAAGAAAAGCTCCAGTATATCAAGCATTGGAACCATCTGCGTCAAAATCAACACACGACCTCCTCTTGCTTTCAGCTTCCGAAGCAAGACAGCCAGAGCGTCCATCTTTCCTGTTTATGAAATAAGAACGTGAAGGTAGAATGCAGGTAGCATTCAACAGCTAGAGAAAGCACATTCACACAGTTATAACAGGCGGTGAGGTTTTTTAATACCTGAATCATGCTGCACCAGTCGGGGATCTGGAAACTGTAGAAAAGGAGGCCTTGCTATCTGCCACACTGAATGGAAGTAGGGAAGTATCTGTTCCTTTAGATTAAACTTCAAGACTTTCATTTCATGGGTATATGTAGAAGGAGGATTTGCGACATACAAATATGGTGGAGCAACAGCTACAGCTGGCAATACGCACAGATCTCTATAAAACAAACCAAAACTTTAATATACTATTTTTTAGCAGCTTAGGCTATTAACTACTCAAAAACAGTAATAAAGATGATGTCTGCGTGGAAGCATAAAGGACCTGGCTAAAAGTAACTGAAGGTAAATCAGTAGATGAAGTTTTACGTTAACATCAAGAAAATGCAAAAACACTAAAGATCAGTAAAAGACGAGGAAATTACCACTATCTGTAAAGTTACTCAGATAAGCTGACTCACAGCTCCTACTTTTTTGTAAGTATTCACACAAGAAATACAAGATATGTCAAAATAAAGTAGAATAGCTATATAAGTAATAACAATTGCCATGGAACTATTAAGAGTTTTAAAATCTTACAATGATCTAAAATTATACATCAAATAGATACAGGATAAAGGAATTCAGCCTGCAATGAGGATAAAACAAGGCAACTCCTTTACCATTTCTACCGTTTTACAGTACTTTACATAAATAGCTTGGTTTGGATGGTAGTGTACGCCCATCAAATTTGTGCAAAGCCGGCAAATGGATTTGTCTCAATTACCTAGTAACAAGATCCTTCAGGGTGATCTGTTGCTGCTTCAATGTCAGAATGAGTTCTTGCAGTGGCTCCTTTAGAACCTCTGAAGTACTTGAATATGGAAGGCAATTTGCAAAGCCAGCCCAGCGCCATTTGTTAATCTTGGCAGAACAATGCTGAGAGGTTTTTCTTTCACTGATCCAAGAGCAAATTTCCAACAAGTCTCTGCCATACAGGGGGCTTCTGGAACAACGACGCTCATTCCCAAAATATATTCTGTCCAGGTGTTCCTTTAGTTGTCTTTTTTCTTCTATGATACCCTTTAAATTCAAAATTCTTTTCTGAATGTATTTTGACCAGATAAAGCTTGTGCAAAAAAGAAATTTATGCAGAACAAAGTTGAAAACAGGGATAATTTAGTTAATGCGATACTTATATGACTGATTACGAAAGGAGAAGTGAGCAGCAGAAAAGCTGACAATTAGAATAGTATTTGTGATACAAGGACAGATGTTAGGTTTTGTATTTTAGTGAAAAATAAACTGCTACTACTTTACGTCTATTGCCAAAAATATAGCGGGACTTTCAAACTACCACTGTAGAGTCCATTAGTACAAATGGATGAGACTAGTTGATTACAATATTCTACATGATTTAAAAATTAGAGCTTTGACTATTTCAGTGAACAGATATGCACACATGAATCTTGTAAACTATATATTGTTCACGATCACGTATATACTCTATCATATAAAGAGTTAGTACCTGAGCTGGACATGAAAGTGTAGATACTGATTTAGATTTAGTGCTTAAGTCATCCACTGTCACATTAATAAATTCAATTTTCCAGGAAAGCAGCAAGACAAGAGAAATATTTTAATGAAGAAAAACAAATTAATTTCACAGACACATGGTATTACAATATGAGGATACTGTGGCTTCTAGAATTTCAACTTCTGAATTGTTATAAAATGAAAAAGCCAAAAAGAAAATGAGATAGAGGTCATTAATGAGCTTCATTAAAATTACATGCTCCTCAAGGAAGAAAGACAGGCAAAAGATTCACTCTGCTAAAAAAAAGAAAAAAAAAAAAAAAGAGAGAAAGAGGCAAATAGAAACATGTAGGACCTTACCTGGATGCTTCAGAGACTGTCCACCAATAAGCCGACAGAATTGACTGTAAGACAAACTAAATGTTTTCCCTCTAAACTGTAATGTTACAGGCTTCTCTGGGTGAGCAACACTCACTTGTGCTCCAGCTGTGGAAGCCACTGGGCTGAGTACTATCGTGCTGGCTGTTAAGAGATGACAAAAAACGTACAAGATTTAAAAATAAGAATTTCTTCACTGTACACTGCAGGATTTGAATGCTTATCCCATGCATTTATGTGCCATATTCCCAATGAAGGGCAATTTTACTCCAGATGTAACTCTTAGGTTGGACTTAACTGCAAACAGACTAGGTCTCCCTCTAATACTGTGTGTTCTTAAACTACACATGAAGGGTTCTTCCCCTCAGTACCACTGGTAGACCTCTTAAAAAAAAAAAAAAAAAAAAAGAGGATGATTTCCTAGATACAGTTTGACTGGTATTTCACATGTGTACTCCTTCAATTTGACAATGTACAAACTTTGCAAGGGCTTCGAGAGTCTGCAAAGGTATATTTTAAGCAAAGTTTTTGGGGGAAACAAGCACAGAATAAGAGATCTTTTCCTGCACAATTCATTTTTAACAGTGAAAGAAGTTCTTAAAACAGTTAACACCACAAAAGAATAATTATCAGATATAATTTTCAGTCTCCATTCATACTGAACGCTTCCCATTCACCCATGCAAAAACTTGTACTTTACCTAGCTGAAAATCAATACGTAGAGAATTTAGAAAGGCCTGAAAAAGTGTGTGCTTGAAATACTACACTACATCCCCAATCATCTGAAAACAGTCTGTTCCAAAGGGCTGTATCATGTCAAAAAGACCCAGTTAATAATGACCTTTAATAGTGGCTCAGTAGAGACCCAGGGAATGGGACAGTGATGACGCCTAAATCTGCTCAGTCAATTAAGACAGACGTGTGAAAACCTGTCTCACACACTGCGGGTCAGGTCTGAAGAGTTTCATTGGAAAGGTATACCTGGAGACCAACACAACTGCCAGCAAAACTTCCAGTGCTTGCGCAACAGTATCATTCTGTTTATAAAAGACAGGCAGATAGATAATAAGGAATTTTGTTTTGATTTTGTGAGTGAATTCCTGTTAGAAACTGCTAATGGAACTCGATACTCAAATACGTAATGCACAAACACGTTCAGTACAACCTCATTTTTTCCCCAAATTCAAGCAATATTTAAAAAAAAAAAAAAAAAGACAGCAAACCAGAAAGCAATGCTTTATCGTATGTACCACATACCTTTCTTATGCTGATTTTCTGAAAACATGGCAAGGGGTTGTCGTTTTTGTATTTTCTCATGATGACCTGCCATAAGTGTTGCTGTGCCCACTGTCTGCTGCAACTGAGACCTTGAGAAGTCTCTAGTCCTACCTTCAGGTTTCTGTCCATACTGCACTGGTGCAAATAACCTAAAAATTAACACATTGTCTTTCTACGCATAAAAAAAACATACATGAGGAAGTTGTTAAACCCTTCCTCCTAATACAAAATCAAGTTAAAAAGCAAATAGCTATTTTTAGTCAGTAATCTGAGCTAGAAGAGGTACCCAGCTGCAGAGCATACGGCAGGAGGGATTCTACTTCTGTCAACATGCAGAGGAAACACAATATACTGTAAAATGCAAAGTACACCAAATGCTCTGAGGCTCCAGTCTTCTCTGAAAGATTGTGTTGAGCGGTACACGATAGATCTCCCATACTCCTTAATCATCTTTGGAGTCTGGAGACAGCAAAAAAACTTCCCAAAAGATGCTAATAAGGATCAAACCTCTTAATGGAACAAAGTCTTAACTATGGCTGGGTGCAATATAAGTACAAAAAGCAGGGGATCTCCACTTCCATGCATCTTGAGACAACCTGGTTTTAAAAACATTCTGCAATTGTAAAAGCTGACTTTCCAAAAAACTGTCTCGTGCATAATACTTCAGAGGAACTAAAGATGTCTAAATGGCAAAAGAATGAGTTCTTTTTCTGCTTTACACAAATATTTTAGCTATCGCTTCCAATTCTTAAATTTCATCAACTGACAACGCTTCCTTCTGGCAGAAGTGCCTAATAGAACTAGCGCAGGACATCCTTCTTGAATCTGTTACACAAGCTGTCTTGGGCTTCAGAAACCACACTCTGCTTTTATCAGGTTAATGTATCATAAAATGTTTAAGTCTACATTGCTCTCATGTATTCTACAGCAGAATTATATTCACTCCAAGACTCAAAAATGAACCCTCCCAACTGTTCTTCAGAGAGAAGAGTCAATAGCAAAAACAAAAGGTCAAAATTTAACCGAACATCTTTTTTTTTTCTCCCCCCACCCAGTCCCCCAAACCCTCCGCAAGATTTCTTTCAGTGCTTTGCAAGCACATCTTAGACTTAAAATTAATTAGACAGAGAACATCTAATTATTCTGCTTAGGAAACTCTACTACAGAAGTCACTTCCACTGTATGATCAAAAACACAACAGACTTCAACTGTATTGAGTTTGGCCGGAAAGATCAAAACTGAGCCTCCGTAAATGAAAAGAACTATAAAGTGGTAAAAAGCAGTCTGCTTTCCCTCAGAAGACTGACATAGAGTCTTTAGCAGTGATCAGTGTGGAAACAAAAGACAGTAAGAAAAACAAATGCTTCTGAATGAACCCTTTCAGTCCTCACAAATATTACTAATTTTCACCTGTTGCTTTAAATAAATAAATAAATAAATCACGGGAACACTGCATACCTGTTTGGTTTGATCCTCACTGGCTCAAGTCTGGGTGATGAAGGAGAACAGTAGATGTCTTCAATAAGCTTCCTAGTTACCTTCAATTTTGGCAGTATTTGTGCTTCGTAGCAAGTCATTTGGCTTTCCATCCCAATCACATCAAAGAGAGACCAGTCTGCGTGCTTAAGTTATAAAACAAACAAAAAAACAACCACCCCAAACCGACCTAAATAAATATTCTACTACCATTCAGTTGTAGTAAAAAAAAAAAAAAGTAGTAATAATACCACATTATCTGAGAGTGATTAAAAAGCTCACAGCTGATGCCAGAATTAAACCAAAACATGGAAGAGCCACACATCATGTGATTTTGTAGAGAGCAGCTGCTGTTACTTTAAAAGGTTTCAGCAACCTACACCATGAAAATAGAGCATTATGCTCATGTTACCAAGAGTCAAAAACAGGACAGCACCCTCAAATTACAAGCTCTGCAGTTAATTCAGTGCTTGTAGTAAAACATTTGCATTTGTAGAACTGGCATTCCAGACGCACCCATTCCCACCTTGATAAAATAACCCTATTTCCTCCACAAGCCACTGTCCTCCCACCCCAAAATGATTTTTCCAACAGGCTTGAAGAAGCCAGATTTCTCAGGACACATAATGCTACTGTTTTAGCTTTGTCCAGTCTTTCTTAAGCCTCTAATATTGCTGAAATCACTGAAAAAAAAAAGAAAAAAAAAAGGATAAAATCCCTTGCAATATAACTGTAACAGCCTACAGTTAAAACTAAACTGTGGAATCTGATACAGCTTCTCATCTCCAGAGCTGCACACAGCTTAACTATGCCTTTACCACTCCTCAGGACAGAACGAGAATGGCACCTTTCCCTTGATTACAAGACACATCGCTTTAGGTTAATTGGGAGCTTTACGCAAAACCAGAAAACGTTGCAAAATAGTCTGACCTTCTTTGACAAAGACAGCAAATTCCCAGCATACCTACTAAATTCAGTACTATCATAAAGTCAATGGCTATTATTTATAGTCCTAGCAGTTGCTTCTAAAAATAAATGAATTAGCAATTCAGATTTTGAAATTTAATTGGAACCTGAATTATGCGTAAGAAATTTTATGTCCTAAGCCACCTGCTCTCCCAGTCAAATCAAGTCAAGCACAAGAGAATTACTTCCCTACTCACCTTCCAAAGATCCCATCCTAATGCATTCAGCACCAGAGAAGCAGTTGTAAACTCCAGCGTGTCGAATACAAAGGAAGAACTCGGAAGCCGGGGACTCAGCAGACCAGGATGGTTGCACACCCTTAGCAGCTGCATCAGAACATGGAGGACACTGACAAAGTGCCCACTTCTAAGACATTCTTGAGTTCTGTTATTTAAAATGAAAATATAATTTATCATTAAAAAACAGTGCTTTTTAGGATCTTAGGTCTTTCTGCACACTCAAATTGTTTTTGTGAATAAATCTGGTAACACTGAGTTATTAAACTTCAAAAAGTATGAGTTTAAAAATGCAGTCGTCCACTCCTCCAGCTTCTCTCACATTCAGACAAACTTTTAATAATTTATAGAATACATTCTGATTTTAAAACCCACATTATCACAGACCTGAATTTCTCAAATAGCCATTTTATTTCAAATAAAAATGACATTAGTTAATATATGAAACACATATTGTCAATATTAAGTCGATTTTTTAAACACCTGAATAAATACCACTTAAAATTATCAAATTCATGGGAAAAAACTAAGTAGACACATCAGGAAAGCAAAATAAAATATAACCTAGGATATTCAGTTCCTAAATAACTCAAGAACTAAATTTAGACAAAAACCATGACACACTCCATTGTCTAAGTTATAAATATAAAATACCATGTTTTGTCTCATAATCTGCACATACTCTTTATTTATGCTTCTTTTTACCTTGTAAACCAATTAGATATAGAAAAAACAAAACACAGAAAGAAAAAAATTGCTGAATACAATTACCACTTAATGTAGAACATGATTAGCCTGTACAGCACTATGATTATCTTCAGGTTTGCCCATGACTCCCTTAGAAATAACATACTAGCAAACAAGCTCTCTTACTGTAACTGGGATGGTTCCTAACTTTAACGATGAACAAACAATTAGGAACTACTTAACAGATGTACCTTGGTTGAGACAAGATGTCTTTATACATTGACTTCTGCCGATTAGAAAGAGTACATTTCAGCACATGCTTATATTTCCTTGGTAACTGCTTCTCAACGTGAATTTTGGACCTCCGCAAAAGAAATGACTGCACTACCTAAAAGAATACAAAACAGTGACTTCCTAATTGTATTTCCTCAGAGGAAGAGATACTAGTATAAAGACACTATCCTCAAGGGAGACGTACTCTCTGCAGTCTCATTGCCACTCTCTGGTAATGACCTTCATTCCCCTCCACAGATGCTACCTTCGCAAAATCCAGATAGGATTGGGAAATCCCTGGAATCAGGAAACGGGCAATGGCCCACAGATCTTTTAAGGCAGGAGGCAGAAGTGTATCCATTAAGAGTAAACGATGATGACTGTGAACAATGAAGATAACGAATAAGATAAGATTGATTTCATAACTTAAATTACATCACAGCAAGAAAATTTTAAAAACCTGCAGTCATAAGCACTAAAGTTATTTCAGAAAGTAAGTAAAGAAAGAGAGAGAAAAGCAAAAAGAAAATTTTTAATGAATGCTCCAGACCTACGGAGATTGACTATTGCATCCCAGTGCTCCTCTGTCAGATTATTACCATTGTGCCTCTCATCTAGAACTAGGTACTTCCATTGTACTTTCATGAATGCTTCATAGTCTTTAAAGAATTGCTTGCAGGAGGCAATACATACATTAAAGTTGGTGGGGTCAGTCCATTCCTGCAACATAAAAACACAAAAATCCTAAAGGCTTTTTTGATGGATTACTGCGCAAAGATTATTGTTTCCTCTTCTGGGATTAAAATAGATTATCTTGCACTTTAACCCAGTGCAGTTCTTCAAAGCTTTCAAAATCCCAAAAGGGAAGAGAATGCTCAATTTAAGTCTCTGGTTGTGATGTTTGACGCATTACACAGAATATCTTTAACAGAAACTGTTTTTTTTAAGAAGAAAAACACTTTTTCCCAGAAAACACAGTAGACCAAGCCTCCTGGCCATCCAAAAATGATTGGCAATGAAAAGCCATCTTTCCTTATATGTTTTCAAATTATTCCTTGAAGAGTTTGGACACGTTTCAGAATACCTATAACTTTTTTTTTCAGGTTATCAATAGTATTCATACTTAATGGATAAATTCTAATCTCTAAGATTCATATGTGTCAATCTCTAGGTAAATTCTACCCTAAGTAACAAAATGATTATAATCTTGATTGCAGAAGCTGTCAAATGTGTGAATTAACATCCTAATACTTGCTTTCAAAGGCAAATAAAAAATTACAAACACAAGACAAAGCTGAAATTGTAAGAATGAAAGGAAAAGTCACAGAACTAAAGGAATAAAAATGCTCAAAGCTATGGCATTCGTTTTAATTTTCTTCTGCTCTGCTCAGGTCACAGAGCAAGAAAAAGTTCTTACATGACTTATATGGCCCAATTCTACAAACTTAGAGAGAAGTGAAACATTGGTAGCAAATCTAAGATTATACGAAGGACTCCAACAAGGAAAGAAATTGAAAAGTAACTGGAAAAGACACATCATCCCAAAAGGAGGTATAAAAGTTGTGTGTTGTAAAAGCATTAATGGAGGAACCCAAGAAGTTCCTTGTAACTATGGAAGCTGAAAATACAAAAATTGGGGGGGGGGGGGGGGGGGGGGGGGGGGGGAAGGAAGCAGCATATTTTGCAAAGTAGTTTAGTGAAGGTTTGAAGCCTGAAAACACATATGTGGCTTCTAAGCTCCAAAATACACACCAATCTTCCTGTTCCTTCTTCTGGGTTACATATCAATTTGTCATCCAAAAAATGGCTAAATTCAACACATTTTATTAATAAACTGCATATAGTAAGATGAGGTACAAGTCACTGGGGCAAAGACGCAAGTTTCTCATACAAAGATTAGGCACCAGTCAAAAATATCTGTGCAAAGGGACATCATGCTAGTAAGTACGTACACACAACTTAAAAAGTCGAGCTAGACATCGCTGGTCATCAAAGTAGATTTTATTGGTAAATATCAAACTCTGCTTAGGAACTAGCATTCATGAAATAAAGAAACATCTTCATTCTTCCAGTATGCCACATAACAAAAGAGAAAAGAACCAGGGTGGGATATCACCATGCTGAAATTTTTAACCACAATGGTATAAACGTGACTCAGGCTGTTACTTTCTGTGTAATGCTTATGTTACCCAGTACATGTGTAGATGAAATGGTGTTACTTAATACCTGTCTTTTTAAAAAAAGTTCTTGTGGGTTCCCAAGATACAGAAAAATTTTCAAAGCAGGACACCAGCATTTCAGCTCAATCTCCCACTTCAGCACATTAAAGTTTTGTGAAACAACAAGAACAGGACCCCAGTTACCTATAGAGATAAAAGGTACAGCATGACTGGAAATGACTGCATACCACTTCAGAACTTATAAGAAAAGGCAATTGTGCATATATGAACAACGTACACATGCACTAACAACGAAACGAGTTGTGTTTCCTTTTTTATAAAACTTATTCCAGGTACATTTCTTTAAATTGTATGTCTCAAGAACAATTCTCTCTTTCTCTTACTGAAAACACATTCACTAATGAACTGTTAAAAATACAGATTTATAAAATAAAAGATCTGCAGTATTTCATACCTTCGTTACATGCCAGATGTGCAAGAAAAGCAACAACTTGCACTGTCTTTCCAAGTCCAGCTTCATCAGCCAGAATGCCATTGAGATTCATCTTATACAGCTTTGCCAACCACTCCAGTCCAGTCTTCTGATAATCTCTAAGAGTGCCCCTTAATAAGGACAGAGTATCACTTTTCACTACTGTTGTGATTTGAGCACTGCCTTTGGGCAACAACGCTTCTGCAGCAGCAGCAATCTCTGCTAAATCTACCATGTATTTCTTTACAGTAGATGTGAGAAGATCTGGAAGTACAACTTCCTTCCGAAGGCTCTCCTTCTTATTCAGAGAGTCTCTTATTTCTGCACAAAATAATAAAAATCACGGTGCTGCCATATCTGAGATGAGTAATCCATTAACAGATTTGATGCCACTTACAGCTAATCTAGGGTCTAAAGAACACAAGAATTCTACGCTATAAGAATACTGTAAGTCTGCCAAATGACTACATAAACCAGGGCAAACTGCAGTGGGACACAGGTGCACACATGGTAGTTTTAGTGAGTTCAGTCTCATGCATGGCCCCCAAGGAACATCAAACCAAACCCTAACACAAACAAGAGCTCAGCAACAAAAAGCCTTTACAGTGCATTTATCAAAGCTTTAGGAACCTACAGGAAGTTAGCAAGCTAGAGAAAGGAAATACTTATGACTCAAAACTAAAACCGAAGTACTAACTCCTAAACATTTATTTTGGTGAGCTAATACTACTACGGCCAGTATGCAAAAGAAAAAAAAAACTAATGGAAAAAAAAAAATTCCTAGGTTCTTATTACCTTTTTTTGAGATGCTCTGTGAGTTTAATGCTTTCTTCCTCCTCTCTTCTAACTCTATTCGCAGTTTTAAATCTACCACCTAAAATGGAAGGGGGGGGGGGGAGGGGGAGAGCACAAGGAAACGACAAACAGGAACGCACTTAGCTTCAAATACAGCTATGAATTACTTAACATTTCTTCAACAGTAAGGCAGGCATCAGACATGGCTACAATGCAGAGCACTCACAGAAAAAAAATTGACCATGAATAGAAGTCATCCACATAATAAGCGAGAGCTACCCAAGAATAACTCACATCAGAACTTGAACGTCCGCAGCGAGCCAACCACACTGGCTCGGATTAGTGAAGCACTCTCCTTCATGACATATAAGGCCTGAAATTATTCATGCAACCATAACACGAAGCTGTCTTCACCAACAGATAATATTCACTGCGTGGGCTAAGCAAAGCTGAGTTGTAAGATTCTCGCTGTTATGGTCCAATAGGTTTTTATTCAGTACGTCTTTAGATACTTTTTTCTTTTTTTACATTTACCTGTTTAATGGTGAACCAGAAACGTTCAATTTCTCTAGCAGTAAAAGCGGCAACAGCCCTCCGTTGTTTCTCTTCTCTTTTCTTGCATGTTTCCTTATGAAATACCATATCCTCATGATGGCAAGCCACACTTAAAATCAGCTGAATAAAACCATAGAATTATTTTAAGTTTTTACTCTGTTCTATCTAAAAAGCCTATTTCTAAAGAAAGAAAAAAACTACAATACTTTTAGTACTGCCCAAACTTTACAAATGCAGTGGAGAGGCAAACCAAAACTCACACATCCTCAGCGATCACATCCTACCCATGAAAATGCTGCCTATTCTTCCCCCCTTTTCAGGTTGAAAATACCAAATTCACATTACTCTCTTGGCAGTTATCATCTTCCATCTTCTTTCTTGAACAAAATCAGTTGCCATCCACTGCATTTCTTCCAAAAGATAATCATGGTGTGATTTGTGCCGGGGGGCCTCTTGGAGTTTGGGCAGACGTTTCAGAGACCATAAACCTTCTTTCCTCAGTGCTGTTATTCGCTGTAGAATTTCATTTTCCTTCAAGTAAACATAATTAAACTTATGTTTCCTGCTACACAACACGAAAACAAGACAGAGACACTGTGAAAAATGTTACATGAATAACCAACAGAAATGATTATTCAGTCCTTGGAAACATTCTGCACTGTTTAAAGTTGCACTTTATTAAAAGATAACGAATAACACATCTTGTGCAGATTTATGTAAAGTCTCTGAAGGACTTTGTGATGCAGCAGTATTATGCAAAGTCAGTAGAGAAGCTGGGGATGCAGTGGTACTCAGTCTTGAGAAATTTATTTTTCCTCCTAAAATATAGTACCTCTAGATCTCATCAGAAGAGCAGAGCTGATTCAGTGAGAATTTTCACAGGATTGAAATGCTCTGCCAAATGGCAGATGGACAGAATTCTCTAAAATGTTCATGCAAAAATACATTTAATTTATGGCATTTGTATTAACACATGTAAGCATCCTGCAACTACTGGCAAGTAAGCACAAGCAGCACAGATTTTCATTGTGATTCCTCCCCCCTTATTCTAAATATGCTGCATAAGAAGTTAAAATAATTGATTCTGTTTAATTAAATCTCCTTCTAGGATTTCATTACAAGAGCAAATTCTACTTCCCTAGAGGATCTGCCTGGTTCCTTCTCATTCCTTTTCTTTCTTCAACAAAAATCATATGGCATGTCTGGTTTTAATTAGTGGTATTCAAACCAAAAGAGAGATACAGCTATCTACAGAGCATTCTAAATTTAAATGAACACAAAGTTTTATTGTGAAGAAAGAGTTATACGCAGCTGTGCTATACAATGGCTATCTGAAGCAAATTATTAGTGCTTGGTAAAGTCTTCTGCAAAAACTACTGAAATTATTTGCTCCTTTCTCCCCAGGTCAGAGTAATAAGTTCTGTCATCCACAAAGTCTTAACACAAAACACAAAGGACAACATTGCCACCACACAGTGAGAGGTTAGCACGCCGTTCCCTTAACTTACTTACCTGCAACCTTCCACACATGGCTGAAATTTTCTTTGAAGCATGAAATGAATTGGATTCAATGAAAATGAAAATTCAGCACAAGAATATTTAAACTGAGAGTTGGGTAGACATTGCAAATGACATAAATGGACAGATAAGTTTGTCAGAGAAGTAAAATTTCAAGGGAAAGTAGCAGTAAAGTGCCAAAAATTAATCTTGTCTAGACTTTCTTAATGAGACGGACGTTACTGCTCTTTCTGAGGATATTCTCTGCCCAGTATTCAGACTGACTATTTAACGGTGCAGAACAGACAACAACAGCAATTACAATACACAAAAAACAGCCATTCAAAGCCGCATACAATATAATATCCAAACCTGATACCTGTTGTTGTACGGGAACTGGAGTTGGGAGCAAAATCACATGCTTCTTATCACAGACTGCTGGCCGTACCTGCTGAAGAAATGCTGGGTTCCTGCAAATTTGACAAGTTTGCTCCATTTTCCTGTTGGTTTTGCTCCTGGCTAATCTGTTGAGCCACTTGAGGAGCAGCAGGCATTCCACCTGCAGAGAAACTTTTAAAAATTGCAATTTCAGTAATTAAAATAGTGGAATATAAAAAAGAACCAAAGAAAGTGGCAAAAGAGACTGTTACAGGTTGGTCAAATCAACTTTCCACCATACCACAACACAACTGCATACCTAAAAGCTATGAAAATGCAAATCAAGCAGCATGCTAGCCTAGAACATACTTATCCGCTCTTTAACCTGACAAAACAAAGACCTTCTTTAACAACATCCTACAGAGAGGTGATAGCTAGGCAACCACTCTCTATCAGGGTATCAAATGACCAAAAAGAAAAAAAATCATGCAACATCAATTAAAGAAAACAACAAATTAGGCACAGAGGGTACAAATTTAAGCCCAGTGCATGGAAAATGAGATGCGCAGCGCTCACTAAGATTTCTAAGATTTTCTCCAGAGGGTTTTTAAATCATATAATAATTGGTATTAGATATAATGTTACAATTACAGAAAATCTCATTAAAGAAATTATCTTTACTTACAAAGCTTAAAACTTAAATTTGATCATAAATACTTTACCATAAATCATTAATAAATGTACAAGAGGTGCCAGCATTATTTTAAAGGTCGCGACATTTTTTTTAACTGTTATCAAAACTAACTATGAGTCTCATGTGAAGTTCTATTTTGGAACTAAAATAAAGTTAACCTAATGAAGTATCTCATTATCAATAAAATGGTGCATTGGTCTACCACTTCCAATGCTCTATCCACATTTACCTTTGATTTCACTTTTACATTCTCTTTATTTTGCTATGAAATGGTTTTTATGGTCACAGAATTGCTTCCTTTTATATAGAGAGTTCACGTCAGCGGTCATTGACCATTTAACTCAATTTAACCACTTGAATTCTTTATCATTCCAGTAGATTTATCCAGTTACTTTATTTCTGGCAGTCATAGAATCATAGAATCGTTTAGGTTGGAAGGGACCTTAAAGGTAATCTAGTTCCAACCCCCCTGCCCTGGGCAGGGACACCTCCACCAGCTCAGGTTGCTCCCAGCCCTGTCCAACCTGGCCTTGGACACCTCCAGGGATGGGGCAGCCACAGCTTCTCTGGGCAACCTGTTCCAGTGCCTCACCATCCTCACAGTTAAAAATTTCTTTCTGGTATCTAATCTAAACCTCCCTTCTTCCAGTTTGAAGCCGCCACCACCCCTCATCCTATCACTACAGTCAGACGCAGGGGACTCCCGCGGCACATACCGAATCTTGACTGGGTACGTTTGTACTTTGAAGACAACACAGGACAGCCAACGGGCGCTTCGGGCTTTCTCCAGCACAGGGACGCGTGTCACCAACGCGGCCGTCAGCGCAGGGACTGAGGGAGGCCAATGCTCTCAGACACACACCGTCACGCGCCGGAGATGATGGACACTGTGACACCACCACATACAATTCCCAGATCTCTCATTTCGTAAAGCGCTGCCGTTTGAGGGGCAGCACTACAAGTCCATCACGGCCACGGATGCCATTAATACAAACCCAAGCAGGTTTTAAACCCAGTAACGCCCGCAGCACTGCTGGCCGGGCCGCGAAGAAGCTTTAGCGCAAAGATGAAGTTACCTGAACGCACGGGGGCCGCGCACGGACGCCGCAGGGCACCCCAGGCCCCCCGCGGTGCCGGGCGGGCAGCGCTACCGCCGCGTTCCTGTCAGCGGCTTTCCCGCCGGCTGCAACCCAGCGCCGCCCGGCCGCCGCCTGACCCCCGCCCGGCCGCCACGGAGGGGCCGCGGCCCCCGAGGTAGGAAGGAGGCGGTTTTACCTCACGCCCTCCGTCTGCCAGGAAAGAGAAAAACGGGCTGTAACGCCCGGCTGCGCGGACCGAGGCGGGGGGAGAGCCCTCCCTCCCTCAGCCGCCTCAGAGCGCCCGCGCGACCCCGACCCCTCCGCCGCCCCCACCTCTCTGTGTCCCATTCCCCCGACCCCTGCCGGGCCCCCCCGGCCCCACGGGGTGTCCCATTGCCCCGGTGCTTGCCATTAATAGGACACCGGGGTGTCCTATTCCCCCACCCGGCCACACGCCCGGTCCCCACCGTGCCCCATTCCCCTACCCCGCCACACTCCCGGTCCCCGCCGTGCCTCCCGACCCCACGGGGTGCCCCATTCCCCCACGCCGCCACACGCCCGCTCCCCTCCGCGCAGCGCTCCGCGGGGCAGCGGCAGCGCGGCGCCCCCTGGCGGCCGCGGCGGCAACCGCCCCTGGCCCCGCCCCCGGCTGGCCCCGCCCCGCTAAGCGATACCATTCCCCTCTCACCTGGGGGGGGTAAGGAGGAGCGCGCGCCCCCCACCCGACGGTGCCACCCGCGAAGGGCGGGGGGGAGCGGCGAAGCTCGGCGCATGCGCCCAGCCCCTGTGGCGCCGGGCCGGGCCGGGCCGCCTCCCGCACGGCGGCGTCGAGTGGGATTCAGGCGGCAGCGAAGAATCTCAATTTCCCTTAAAATCCAGCCCGTCCCCTCAGGGATCCGTCCGACGCGCCCGTCCTCGGCCTTCCCGGGCCTGCGGCCGCCCCCGCGGGCCTCTGCCCGCCGCAGCGGCCTTCTGGACCCGGCGCAGCACTCCGTCTTTATTTTCTTCCCCGTAACACAGCGTTAAACCACCTCTGTATCTTATTTTTTTTTTTTTACTCAGCTCCTGCACTGAAAACAGAGCTGAAATGCCAAAGTTAATAACCCCCCATGAAATAAAACAGCACGCATACCAAGAGGTAAGAAATATCTTTTTTTATTATTATGTTTTCTCCAAAGGCTATAAATAGAAATTCTCGTTGATGGCAGCTGAGATACATGTCAGTTTGGGGGCCTTTATTATAAGCCAATAAAGGTGTTTTTCTCAGATTGAAAGGGATAGAAAGATGGAGCTTTGGACAGAAGACTAATGCAGATTAGGTCAATAGTATGAACCAGCAAGGGATATAAACGAAAATCCAGGTAAGACTCCCTCTCCAGAACACTTTTACACACTCGCTCTGATAAAATGGAGCAAGGCATTCACAATAAAATAAAAGCCAGTAATTAAAACCCAGATAAAATAAACAAGCACATCCCTTTTTAAGGGACAGCTATGCCCTGGCAAAAAAAAAAAAAAAAAACTAAACTAATTCCAGAAGGAGCCATAAAATTACAGGCTTTGGCCAGAAACTGTTGAATGAAGGAGCAAAGAGTTGACTCCTCATATTCAGTAACTACCGTATCACAAAGCAAGTCTCCATACAGACCCAGCTAGGGAAGCTTATCAAGCACTTGTACTCGTACCCAAATGCTTGCAGAGTCTCGTTCCACCCCTTCCAAAAGCATTCCACAGGCCAGGAGAGCAGGAAGGCTGCTACCTTTACTTGTTTTTTCTTCCACCACCTCCACGGAGAGTTGGAAATCAAGAACCAGAAGTCAAACCACAGTTGGGGAATGGAGAGCAAGAACTCCAGAGTATGCAGATCCCCAAAACACAGAAAACGAAAATCGATTCCCAAAGGAAGACAGTTCTCAGACAGGTGCTTCCTGCATCATTGCACGCATTCCCCTGTTCTGAGCAGCTTGATGGGAATTAAGAGTTCACACACAGAAAGTGAAGGCAGACTTGATTAAAGCCCAGAGGAAGTCAGCACCATTCCTTTTCACGCATGCTAAACTGATTCAACTCATAATCTAGCAGATGGCTAGATAATTTCCACTAAAACCAGAAATACTAAACCAGCAGCAATGCATTTAGTGATCCACCACAGGAAACGCTACAACGTTCATGGCTGCACACTTTGAATTGCAGCCCTAACAATTAGTTTACATCTTCTCCTCACGTCTTAACTACAGGTCTGTGAAACGACACCTCAGGTAGAAGAGGCCCAATTACACATGTAGCTGCTGATCTATACTGCTGAGTCTGCCCAAGCACACGGGCAATACTGGGAGATGACATCTCCCAAAGAAAAGGTCTCGCCTTGAAATGTATGGTTCAGTCCACGTTCCAAAATTAAGACCCCTCACTGAGCAAGGAATCATTACTTTTAGACTTGCAAAGCTTTAGAAAACACAGAAAATTTGTTTCAAAACCAAAAGAATTCACAGCAGTCAGCATGATAATGAGTTCCTGAACCATGCATGTTATTCCACAGGAAAATCACGGATGCCATGGAGAATAAAAGCTTAATGGTGTTTAGAGATCAGGTTCAGGAAAGGTGAAGAAAATAAAAAAAAAATATCAAAAGTTCATGGAGTCATAACTTCATAATAATACTACTACTACTAATAAAAAAAAAGTGTGTACTAAAATGATTTGCCCCATCTTTATGTAGAGATTATACATATTTAAAATACTATCTTCCAGGTAAACATATAATAAAAACATTATTCAAATAGCAATTAAGATATCCTGCATTACAAGATTCTTTTAGAAAGCTGCTTTCTCGTTACACTATTTTCAAGTATATCAGTCAGGTGAATCAGTCAGTGGTATAAAAAACTTCTTTTACTTTTTCTACTGCACTGCCTTCCCCACCCAGTTTCTCCTGGGCATCCAGTTCTTGTTCTGCAAGTACATAAACCCCTGCTGTACTGATTCTTGGATTTAGAAAGGCCACTTTTTTGTAGACAAAGGGAACTGCAAGCAGTAAGGGTCCCACATCCAGCCATTTACTGGCTTAGTCGGAATCATCATCACAACCATCGCTGCCTTCGAGATCGCTGCTGTTCTGTAAAGTAAAATGGAAAATGGTTTGTCAGTATTTCGTTTACATCTAGACATTGATCTAAACCAAAGACGTGGACTCTAAACTTCTCCAAAGATATGAGAAAATAGGGCTAGATCCCAACTTCATGTCTTAGACCTATCTATTGTAACAAACTTCTGTTTGTAGCAAAAAAATTTACACTCACCAGCAGAATAAATTTCTTCTCATTTATATTTACAACTGCATGATTACAACCTGCAGTATGTGGGAAACTTAAAAGTGGGATAATAGCATGAAATGCTGATGTTTAAAAAGAATGCAGGTGAGACAAGTTAACAAATGCTTTTTTCATGCAAGTCCCTCAAAAGCTGTTTGTTACATTGTCCAAAGTCAGATTTGAGAATTTTGTTTGTTTGCTGCAGAGAATTTATGCCCAAACTGTATTAGAGATATGGAAGGGCTCACTAATACTTGTTTAAAAATGAAGTCAGTTGTACAAAGCAGTATTACGGAAATACTACAAATTGTTAGCAACTTACAAGGACACTGAAGTCTGAGTTCTTAACTGGGAGCCACTCCTTCAGGATTAAGTCAATATGGTGCGATAAATTTGGGGGGTTTATGTAATTTTTTGAAGCAAGTATTTTGACTGCTATGACTGGCATCAAAGGATTTTATAAAGAAAGGCTAACATGACAATATGCCTGTAGTGACTCCTTTTTTTCCTCACCACCACTTGCTGAAAACACATAAACCTCCAAATCCCATGAATTTAACATTGACAATTTAATATCCTACTACAAAACAAGTTCTGAGAGACTTAGACAGTTGCCTTTGTAACAGCAAGCACAGCTCATTGAAGTGCAAACAGCCTGCAAAGTCTCAAAGGAGTCTGTCATATCATCCCTTATTTATCTTTCTCCAGACAGCTTGCGCTAACTACGATGCCAAAACTGCATTTGGTCAAGTTTATCTAAAGCAAGCAGAGCTGCCTCCTGCTAGCAATACATCAGTGATTTTGAACCTGACAGCAGTTAAGTCCTGTCAACATTATCATCAAGACCTCTGAGCCAGGTAAGGACGCTCTGCACCACACGGTCTCACTGGGTCCCATTTAACAAAAATAATGTGGCATTTGTCAAAAGCTCCTGTCACAGATGTCCTCATATGGCACTATACTTTAGAAAAACAATTACCACAAGTACAAAAATAACCCTGAGAAATTTCTGCTGTCTTGCTTGTACTATTCAACGAGGCTGTAAATTTTACTTTATATGTTGAAACTGTTTCTCATACTCAAACAAAAAATGGCAGAGATGGGATTAAACCTAATGTTCCCCAGAGCAGGATCATTATCTACACAAAATAAAGCTAATTTTAAGGACTCTATTAGGTGAAAAAAAGGTCATTATTTTCTTCTGCACTACGCAGAAGTTTTAGTCCTGGCCATCACGCATCCTTCAAGGACTTGCCAGCCCTCTGACTAAGAAAATCTGTATTCCATACAGAACTTTAAGGTATCTTTAGGTCATCAAGTCCAACCCCCGGCTCAAGCAGGGCTTGCTTCGAAGTCAGATCGGGTTGATCAGGGACTGGTCCAATCAAGTGCTGGTGTATTTTAAATCACTCCAGTGGTTGTCAATTTAAAGAAATACTTTGTGAGTTTGACTCAAGATTCCTCATGTGGTTTCCAAGCTACTTCTAGCACACCCAAAACATCTTTCCACTCTTTTCTTGTGAGGCTATTCTACATCTCAACCAGAAAAAAAAAAAAATCTTTAACTTGAAATTGTCTTTTTGTTAAAAATGTTTTCTATGCCTTTACTTTATTGCAACTTACAGCTAACAGCAGTTCCTGTTGTCAGAAATCAGATTTCACAATATCCCATTTTACTCAGTAGGAGTTGTTCTGATGACTCATTTGAGCTCATGGCAGATTTACTTTTAAAAGCGGGTCCTAAATTTCTCCCGATTCCAAACCTTATCTAGTTAACAGGGCATTACACAAAATGAGAATTAGCCCAAAAATCAGAGAATACAAAAAGCCAGCGGGTATTTAAAGGGAAATTGTCAACCTGAAAACTAGTCTCTCAAACAGCTTCACAACAGCGAGGGCTGGTAACGTGCCGACAGTTTCTGTTGCCAGTTTATGATTCTGCAAACTGACCTGTGCTTTAAAGCATTCCTTCCTCCCTCCCTCAACTGCCCCGTGCAAAACCCTGCAAAAACAACACGCTGTATAGTTCATTCCACTATCATCAAGTGCACGAAGATGGAAGAGATAATACACATTTCATACTCCAGATGACTGTCATCCTGCATGGCATATTCATAGAAAACAAAAACATGACTAAGGGAAGAGCCACTTCAACTTGACAGCTTCCATTTGATAAAGTAATGGCTTCAATCATTACCTTTGAATTTTTGTTGTTAGCTTGCATCCCAACAGCAGAAGAGTTGAAGTCATGAATGGAGAGGGTGTTTAGCCAGTTTGCCATGGATTTCTCCTCCCTTTCTGTGTTGATAATGGTAGGATAGATATGCTGCTCTTTGAAAACAGCAATCTTCTCCTCCTCCTCTGTCCACTCCAGTGGCTCATGCAGCCCGTCATTTCCAAAACGTCTGTTGTATTTTTCAAAATGTACTCTTTCCAAGACCAGTCCGAGTCCTGGGGCTTTGGGGACATCTACTTTCTCCTCTCCCCAGCTGCGCTCTATGATAGACTCGGCAGCGTAACCTTTCACAATAGCTATCACCAGCCCAATCATCTTCCTTATCTGGTGCATCATGAAACTCTGACCTTTCACTTTGATCACTGCAAATTCTATGTTTTCCCTCACAAACGGCTCTCCGCAGTACATCTCCATGATGTACCGCTTGGCACTGGGGTCCCTGGGTCCCTTCTGAGATGTGAAGTTGTGGAAGTTGTGTGTTCCTTTATAGCATGCAAGCAGTTTATTGACTTTTTCAAGGGTCTCTTTGTCCAGCCGATAAACCTCTTCTTGCACATCATGGTCTTTATGGGCAAAGGCAAATGTCGGCAGCATGTAAGAGTAGGTTCTGGCATCACATTTGTTCTTGGAGTTGAATCCCCCAGTGACTCTCTTCAGACCTTGTTTTAAAAGTGACATTAGGTTTTTGAATCAGTAGGTTACAACTCAATTGTGATCTTGCTCCTACCAACAAGAGCATTTTTAAAATAAAATAACAATTAAAAGACAAATTTATTTTATAGGACCGTAATTTCACACTAACAAACATACGGATTTATGTTAAAACTAAACCGCTTATGAGTAAAATTATAATGGTAAGGGAGAGACCTTCTGCAGGAGAAAGCTCCTCTTAGAAAAGATTTTCTCTGCCCATTCCAGTATCCTTACCCAGAATTCTGATGTGAGAAGGAAGATGGTTATTGATCTTTTCTAAGATGTCATCTATTAGCCTGACCTTTAGCGACACAATCTGTCCAGCTGCAGACACACCCTATAAAAACCATAAAACACACAAACACATAATTATGTACCTTGGAAGCTCTGGGACAGCACTTGCAGAATTGAAATAGCTGAAGAACAAGTTTATTCCTTTTCTCACTGGTCATTTCAGGCTGAAGCGAGGCAAAGGCAAGGCCACAGGCAGAAATCCAAGTTAGAATACTCCTGCAAGACCTCCTGGTGCTGCATAGCCATACAGCACCTCAGCAATCTTAGATAGCAGAACACCGCACTCCCTTCCATGACATCTCACTGTATTTTACTGCTATTAAGTAAAGCACCAACTGAAAATAAATCGCTTATACGTAAGATGAGCCATGAACTCCAGTTCAGACTTAGACCCCAACTGTGGCGGGCTTAAAGCCAACCGAGATGCAGCTAAACTCGCAAGCACTGCATCAACCAGGCGGCAATAACGAGGAGCAGCAGCAGGTTGGGAGGCTGAAGCAGATGAACGTGACAGAAACACAAAGTTTAGGGATGAAGCACCAGCTTTATAAACACCATCTAATCAATATCCTGCACTTTCTAAATATTTGCTTGTGCTTAAGTTTAGTAGTGGATGAAAGGCAAAGTTTCAAGCAACGTTCACGGTGAATGGTATTTGCTATTGGATCTCCCTAGAGACAAGGCTTTACCAGTCAATCCCAGTAGCACTGGCAGGGGTACACCAGAGTTTCTGAGAGCACGGACCCTAACCAACATACCTTATCTGTTCGAGCACACCGCTGAAAAGACATTTTCTTCATATCTTCCCCATGGTTTTCTGGGATGCAGCCTGACTGAACGAGGGCAGATACTAAGTCATCTTCAATAGTCTTGAACTGTGAAGATCCCACGTTCCTCTAAAAGAAGACATATAGTAAAAATAAGAAAGAGAACAAATAGTAATAACTGGATAACTGAAGATGGTAACTGAAAAATATTGTTAATTGAACATTGTTGTGAGATTCTTTAAAAGTTTTCCCTTCACAGTCCTAAAAGCACTGCTATTCTTTAACAAAACTAACTGTACTTTACCAAAGAGTGTTAATAAAACACCTACATTCTGATTTAGCTTTTACTGTTACTGCAAAAAAGGGATCATTTCTAATTTCACTGTGCAATACTTCTGCAATGCAGGTTTTTTTATGATTCCTTCAACTGCATGAAAGAGCACCAACGAAATACTGTTCCAGTGCCTGCAAGTTAACAGCTTCCGCTCCAAGCGTAGCCTCTGCAAATTCTGCTGCTGGGAATTAGATTGGGTTCTTCGGCTCAGTTCACCCGAGCTGTCGTGTAACGCAGACTATGATTTTCTCCAGTGACTTCTGCACTCCACTCACAGATGAGCTCTAACAGAAATGCACAACTCTGCTTGTGTGTAAGGCTTCAAAGCCCACACCCTCGACACACGCACCATTCAATTACGAGAGCAATAACACCGATACGCTTGTGGGCACATCCGTGTAAGTGCCTAAGGGTTACTGCTGTTGAACAAATCGACTTTGTTGTATAAGCATGAAAGACTCCCTTCCCTGTCTGTGTGCAATCTTATCAATTATCCCGTGGAGCTTTGAACGTACGCCTCGAGAGCGCGCATGGAGCTTGCAGTACGCCGAGAGGAGCAGCAGATGGAGCAACATCATTCTCTTGCTGACAATACCCTATGCCACACGACCATGGCGCCAGGGCACTGCTCGAATGCGGGTGCTGTGACAAAGCAACATCCCTTTTCTTCCACATGCAAGCATAGAAGCCTTGCAACAGCTTTCCTGTTTCTAAACTGCTACAAGCCATCCTATTAGACTGCATCCGAAAAAGGAGAATTTAAAATGCCTTCAAGTACAGAAGTACAACAGACAGCAACATAGATGCAAATTTGTTTCATTCAAATACACAGCTCAATTCTCCGCGATCTGCATGCAGTGAGCCAACTCGAGGTCTAACCTAAAAGAAACTTAGCCCCGCTGCTTTGAAATGTAAAGCTTGAGCCAGAAGCTGGAGCACTGGTCAGAAGGGGATCGCCTGACAGCACCTCAGGTTTCGACAGAACTGCAGTGCCTGCAAGTCTCATCAAGAGCCTTGTCTGCAGCACTTTTTGGAAAGATCTTCTGCTGAAGCCCTATACTAGAGCCATACTCACTAGAATCACCAAACATGAGATGTAGCACCAACTTTTTTAATTCAAGTCACTACCAAGCCATTTGAATCCAGGCGTACACTGCTCCTGCCCCAGCTTTTCCAGCTGCAACTGCTTCCCAACTCTGCCACCGTGACTACAGTTGTAAACCTAACAGACTTCAAACAAAAAGCAGTCTGCATTCTTTTGCCAAACCACGTACTTGCATCCCATGGTAGCCCTTCCCTGAATATGCCATCAACAACACAATCTTCCTTTTGGGTGACTTTTTATTCTGATCCTCCACATCTTCCTCATCTGCATCCCTCTTCAACCTTTTATTCTGATGTCCGTTTTCTTCTAGCCTTTCAACCGCCTCGCTGCTGCTCTTCAGTCTCTTGGTCGGGCTGGCGACCGCCGCTCTCAAATCCTCAGCCATCGCAAGAACCTGCAAGGGACGGAAGAGCAGACAGGACTCAGCCAGAAAAAAAGAAGCAAAAAGCGCCAGCTCCACCCCCCGCGGCAGCGGAGCGGGGCACCCGGGGCTGTTGGAGGAGCTGGAGGCAGGAGGGGCGCCCGCCCCCGCTCCCTCCGCGGCCGCGTCACCTCCCCCGGGGCTGCCCGCGCTCTCCAAGGAGAAGGGCCGCGGCAGGACCGGCAGGGTGAGGAGGGGGGCGAGCCGAGGCGGTTCCCCCCGCGGCCCACCCGCCCTCTCCCGCCTCCCCAGCGCCGGCGGCGGGGCCCGTCGGGTACGTACGCGGGGCAGCCGGCGCCAGGGCCCGCTCCCCGCAGCGGAGAGGCCGCAGCTCACAACCCTCAGTCCCCACCGCAGCCGCAGCATCGCCCCCGAGCGCGGGCCGCGACGGGCGAGCTCCGCCAGGCGGGAGAGGCCGCGGCCGCCGCCGCCCCCCTCGGCCCCGGTGCGCCGCCGCCGCCGCCGCCGTCACTTACGCGGGCGCTGCGGAGTGACGCCATCGCGCGGAGGCGGCGCGGGAGAGGCACGTGCGGCCCTACGGCGGCCGCGCGGGGACACGGCGGGCGAGGGGCGGGGCCGGGGGCTGAGGGGCGGGGCTGGGGGCGGGGCCGCACGCCGGCCCTCGGCATCCAAGGCGTGCAAGAAGCGTGCCGAGTTATGAATGGCGGGAGAGCGGGGAGAAGGCAAACTGGCACAAACATCGCTGTGGTACCTTAGCTGTGCAAGCAAACCTGTCTGTTACCCCCTTACAGACCCGCCCGGGGAAAGCATCGCTGCCAGCAGCCCTGCAGCCGCGGCCAGAGGAGGACGCCACGCGGGAGGAGATGCTGCGCATGACACACGGCGCCGTCGTCAACAGCGCACGGTCCCATGGCCCCCAGAGGGATGTGACGTTGGCCCCTGTACCCCTCTCTCCACGCAGCTGCTGCTTGCGCCGGTGTCAAGCACAAGCACCTATGGTCCCGTTTTCCTCCAGCAGTCGTTGTGCTCGTGTCTTCTGCAACAAGTTTTATCTGCAGGGATGCGCTTAACGGGAAAGCTGAGTACAACAGGCACCCTTATCAGGCAACAGCACATACCTCCCGAAAAGCAAAGTGCACCTGGAAATTGTTTTGTCACACTACGAGCTTCAGTGCTTTATAGGATGGAGCTACCCAAAGCAGACACGGATTCCCTGGCACGCGGCGAGATTAGCGTAAGAGAGCTCCATTTAGTCATTCAGATGGAAAATGGAAGGGTTGACGTTTCCAAGCAGGCCAGATTATCAAACGCGGGCTTGTTATTTCTGCTAATAAGGGGAAGAAACGCAGCACGTCCTTTTTTGAACCGACACTTCTGAGTTATTTCAGTAGCGGCATGGGGCAAGGGGAAGATTTATCACACGGTCCCAGCTGTACTTTGTTTAGAGACGTGATAAAAGATCGCCTGTCACAGTGCAGCTCTGCTGCCAGGGGAAACGGGAATACAAATTTCGTTATCGCTTCGACCAGGGTGTCTGAATCTTTTTTTTTTGCCTCATTTCCTTAGGAAGTGAAGCTTGTGCCATCACGCTGCCCTGCGTGTCCACCACTGCCGCTTCCTCCTCCCTCCCTGCCGTGATTGCTGAATTTGGCTCGTTTCAGCTAAAATTGAGAGAGGGAAGGCGGCCTGTATGGAAGGACAGTGGTGGGGCAGGAGAAAGACTTGTATGGCTATCCAGACTTGTATGGCATCCCAGACCCTCACCCATTCCAGGAGCAGCAAAGGAGCTTCAAAAGAGGCAGCAGAAGCTCTGCTCTCAACCTGCCACAGCACGTGCTGCCTCCTTCTTTTAAATTTATCTCTTTTAGCCTTAAACAGATAGCTACCAAAGGCATGGAGAAATTAAAGTAACCTAGAGCTGCCGCTGTCGGTCAGTTCTGTGGGAGGCGGCACCGGGAAGGCAGACCCCCGGCCCTCAGGGATGTGCCGCTCGAGTGACGCGGCAGCAGAGACACGGCTGCGGTCCCTGGCGTGGAGCAGAAGGTCCCGTTGCAGATCGCCGCGTGGGCTCTGCCGAGCCAGCGCGCTTGCTTGGGAGGGGATTTGCAATGCACAGCGAGCACCCAACATCCTCAGGAATTAAGTTAACAAGGGCTTTCATTCCTCTCACACGTGTACCCAGGATTAAATCGGAACCGGTGCAAACAATCCACCAAGTGCCCTGCTGTTTATGTCAGGAGCAGAATGCCTCATATGTGTTTAACAGGACTGATAAAATTAAAGTACGTTAAATGGTACATCTGCTTGGCCTTAAGTGAGAGCGCTGCCATCAAGGTTACTCGGCAGTGAAATCAGCCTCGTAAAAGCCTTCCAGGTACAAGTGGCGCTGGGGACTCGGGGACAATTAGACCTTTGTCAAACAGCTGGCCGGCACGGGGCGCAAAACAGGGTCAGGACAGGGGGCCGAGCATCGTCGTGTTTTGAGGCAGAGTAATTTCATTTTCACAATGACATCGGTATCGATCCTCACTCAGCGTTGGTTTATAAGAGTGCTCACAGGGGGTCCTTCAGAGCTCCTCGGGGGCAGTTCTGGCTGGATCCCTCCCTCCCGGGGTCCCCCTGCTCCCCAGGGCCCGCGGCCGGCTCTGGGGCCACCTGCTCCTCCCCAGAGCTCTCTGCCGGGGACACACAGCACAGCCCCTGGCCGGGGACCCGCTCCTTCCACCCTGGGGACACGTGGGTCTGTCCCCTGCAGCTGGCAGAGTGGGCCACGCGCGATGCTCAGCGCTGCCGGTTCCTCTTTCTGTGGCGACATGACCCCAGCAACTTTCTCATCTTCCTCCACCAAGACTGCTTTGAAAAATCACATACTTGTTTCAAGAGGATTTGCTTTAAATTTTCAGAGAAATACAGTTTCTTTTAAATCAATAAAAAAAAGCTCTGAAGGAACGTTGTGCCTTGAAGGACGTTGTCTTCAAATTGTTTCCTATCAAAGGGAAGAAAAAAACCTGCTGAATTGATCTCTACTGAGTTTAAGGGCTGGGCGGGGAGCGCGGTGTACCACTCACGTCCCGCAGAGGATGAAAACCCGCGGCCCTCCTGTCCCTGGAGAAGGTCGGGGCTGAGGGTTGGTGCGTACCCCGAGACTCGCAGCGGAAAAATCATCGTTGCAGTGCTGGGAATGCAAACCCAAAGCGAATTTGGGGAGACAAATTTTTCTCCTTTGGGCAAATATTCTTTGCTGCGTGGCAGTAGACGTTCAGGAGATACCAAATGTTGTAGCTAAAAGCTCTTTACCTCCATGTCGGGAACCGGCGCTGTGCTGCGCTGCCGGGGGCGAGGAGCACCTCGGTCTGCCACTCCCCAGCAGTTGTGCATCAGGGCGCGAGCTGGAAGCAAGCAGCCAGAAGAACACAAGGGAAAAGCACTGGAAACTCTCTCAGCTGTGGAGAGTATTCCTGTTTGAGATCAAGTGAGGTGTTCTCCCTCCACCAGGTGCTCCTGCTGTACCGCACACCAGCGTGTTCTCGCTTGGGAGCCACTCGCCTGCCTAAAACAAGAGCTGAAGCGGGAGAAGTTCAGCAACAATTCACTCGCAAGCGTTTCAAGATTTCCCGCAGCAGGAACCCTCGCAGACCTGTAATTCCCTGCCGCGGTCTGGTAATGCTCCCTCTGCCCGCGTAAGCAAGTACTCAGGTGCAGCCGGTGCTGAGGAGGCACCGAAGCCGCGAACCCCACGTGCCGCGGGTCTGCAGCGCGCTGCCTCGTGCACTGCAGGCTCGGGACTGACTTTCTGGGAGCCGACTCTTCTTGCACCAGGGCTTTGGCTCCGGGCCGTGCTGTGGCTCTGGCCAGGCGTGAGTAACAGCCCGAGAGGTGGCCGGGGCCGGCTCCCGGGGACCTCTAACCGCAGCGGCTGCGTCCCGATGTGGGCTCATGAAGGACAACCGTGAACATTTGGAAACTCGGGTACCCTCTGTCCACAGTAAGGGGGGAAACCTGCGTTTGACATTATTCGCTGAAGCTCATTCTTAGAAATACATTATTTAACGTGCTTTCTGAAAGCATTCAAATCCCCTGCCAGGTTTCAGCTCCCAGGAGGGGGGGTGGTTTCAACTCTATTGTCCCTAAAAATGCCGTTTTTAGAACGGCGATGTCCCAGGGAAGTTTGTATCCCCGCGCTACGTGCCATTCCTCATCCAGGCAACGGCACCCATCGTCAGCGCTACATTTACGGTAATAAATTTAAATAAATCCAACCGCTAGCGTTTGGCTGGAGAGCATTCTCTCCCGCCCTGCAGAGCTCGGGCAGCGCGTTGCCTCCCCGCCAGGCAGCCCTGCCCCTCCTTCACCAAAACCCCTCCAGCCCACCGCTCGCCCCGCGCAGCCGAGCTGGGCCATCGGCCAGCACGCAGTGGCCACCACATGCCGCTACGGGAGGAGAAGACGATGTCAGACACCAAAGAGCTAAAATATGCTGTGAAGGAGTTAACTCCTGGTGAAATAAAGCTTTAACAGAGCTGGTAACTGGAAGCGGAATTGCTGATCTTTGTATCGCCTTGGTTCAACACACACCCACCCGTTTCTACTTCCTTGATGTCACTAAGCCACCTCTGATCTTTCGCAGTTGAACGAGCATGTTTTCACTGACGTACTTACCAACAACTAAATATAAAACGTGGGAGCGAAGCCAAATGCCCTGGAAGGAGCGCTGGGGTTTGTTTTCTCCTGGAGTCAACAGCAGCGTAACGTCACAGTCAGCATCGAGGAAGTTGTGCAATTTTCAACTGTTTGGGCCCCCCCAGTTGAGTGCTTTTAGAAGAGACTGTTTATTTCTCTTGTCTAAGTCTTCCCAGCGAGCGCCTCCCCCCTGCGCTCTGCTGCCCGCGAGAGTCCCATGGATTCAGCAGCGTATTCTCTACCCACGCAGGTACGTGACACACAGGGCTCCATCCTTCACTTGGCCACAGGTTTTCCCCCTGAACCTTTAAACTCCTTCACAGGCAGCTTCAAAAGAAACCCCCTCGCTTACCCTCAGCATCAGAAACATGTGTGTGTGTGTATATATATTCTTTACCACAATCCCATGCCACAGGGAACAAACACACACAAGGTTTTTCCACAAAAGGCGGCTTTACATGTTAAACAAACAAACAAACAAAAAAAAACCCACCACCAAACCCCCCAAACCCAAAGATCCAACTGTGCTGAGCGGCCAGACTTCAAGCACCACCAGCATTTATATTTCTTTCGCTCTGACCAGTTTCCGAAGGCTGCCGTAGGCTCTTGCGAGGCTCTACCACCACGTTTTCACCCCATCGAAGCGCAGCCTCTCAGAGTTGTCCCCAGCACTGCCGCCGCAGCGTGGGGCAGCTCGGCGGGGCCGAGGAGCCGGCTCTCCCTGCGCCCGAGGCTCCGGGTTCTCACGGACCGAACATGCGGTGTCCAATTCCCCGTGCTGGGAAAGGCAGGGGCAGGAAACAGAAGTTATAAATAGGGCTCAGCCAGAAAAAAAAAACAATTCCAGCTCATGGTAAATTTTGAAGATTTTGAAATAAGGTCTTACAAAAGCACAATACAGTGCAGTGACTGCGTGGGGAGATGCTGAGTCACACCGGGGCCGGCGGGCAGGACCCTCCCCAGGGATGCTCCCGGCCAACAATAACACGCACGCTCCAGCAAGCAGAGTTCTGGGAAATGTTTGCTGGAATTATGGTATTTGGCTCCTGAAAGTTTACACCTCTGTTGCTGAAGTTTCTGTACGAGTGGAAGGACGGGACCAATTACGTCAGGACCTCTCCCATCCCAGATGCGGAGCTGAGCTTTTCATCCTACAATATTCCGATTCAGACAGAGCAGGGACAACCACCTGTCTTGCACCCAAAGTCAGGACCAACGCTCGTAGCATCCTCGCTGTACTCTTTGCCGCGTGCAGTGATTTTTTGCGTAGCTAGGCGGGCAAGGGGAAGCAAAGCCACACGGCATTCTGTTCAAACAACAAACTGCAGTAAGTACAGAGACGTACACGGAGTCCTCAGCCCTCCGCACGGCCCGCAGACACCCCCGCTCCCGCATGCCTCGTGCCGGAGCGCCGAGCAACGAACAGCGCCAACGGGCTGATCTTGCAAATAGCAAAAGATGGGTGAAACTGAAGCAGCTCAGAGGAGGGGAAGGGGTCTGCTATCAACTCTTGACAGTTTCCAACCGCAGCAGGAGAGCACAGCCAGGTAAGGAGGAGAGATGAACCAGCGACGACAGCTCCCACCTGGAAACTGGCTTCAACTTTTCCAAATTCAAAGGTTTCATGTGTGGCTTTAGGCACCGTAGCCGGGTTTGTCCCCAGCTTCACCCTCTGCGAAAAGGGGGCAACGGCCCTTCTTCACCTGAAAGTCACAGCTGGGAAAAGCAAACACATTCAATGCCTTACTCGGATACTGCACTAACTAGAATGATAAAGGACTGAAAACAGGCCCACTAACAATTTCAAATCAATTTTATTTTCTTAAATTGGTGTTGTACAATTTAAAGCCAAAAAAAAAGTCACACAAAACACAAATTAAAAAAAAATGTTGACAGAATATCAAGCATTACCTTATAAAGAACATCATCATACGCTCTCACAAACCTGAAGATACGTGTTTATTAGACTGAGGTTTCTTGAAATCTATTAAAGACGCTACACACAAACGCTGCGACAGTAACAAAGCCATGACAATAGCAGGTGGCCTACACTAGCAACTTCAACAATGGTTGGGGGTTGGTTTTTGGGGTGTTTTCTTTTTCTTTTTTTTTTTTTTTTTTTTTTTGCATACCTTATTGTCTACAAAGCAATAAATATGTTTCACCAAAAAAGTTGGTTTCACGCTACATGCAGTTAGATAAAAAAAGAAAGTCACCAAAGTGATGGCAAAATAAATCACCTGTCTGATTTTGCTTTTTTCCCCCCCCATTTTTGGGAGGGTTTTTTTTCTGTTTTTTTGTTGTGTTTTTTTTTTTTTTTTTTTTAATTCAAGCACAGTGGCTAAGTTTCAAGTATTGAGAGAAAACATATATATATACACGTTTGTGTTTGTGTGTGTATCTATATACATACACACACACCCTTGTATGTATCTACACAAACACATACATATATATTGGTTGTAGGTCTGTAAACCACAATTTTTTGGAGCAATATATACTTGTATATATTGAATGTGGACAATTTTGGTACATTCAAGTAATTTAAGTACAGCTGGAAGGTTAGCGCTGAGCTCGCCACGCGTGGGGACGGCGACACCTGCGGCAGAGGCGGGTGCTGGCCCGGGGGGTGCCGGGAGGGCGCGGGGCGCGTAGCGGTGTCCGTACCGCACGGTCCGTCCTGGCTTAGCGCTCTCCTGCTGCCTCCCGCTGCGCCGCTCCCGCCCGCACCGTCGCCCTTCGCACAACGGGTAAAATCCTTCCGGAAGCAGTCCGGGTCTCCTCGGCATTCCTGGCCACAGGCTGGGGGGAGTTGGTTGGATGTTTTCTTGTTTGTTGTCTTTTTTTTTTTTCTTTTTTATTCTTTTTTTCCCAGGCACAAGCACAAACGGCCACAGAAGCAGCAGGCTGCGAACATACGATGTAGCAGCGGCCCAATACTGAAGCATTTGTGAAAGCCACACTTACAACTTCCCTGGTGGGGGCAACTGGAAATCTTTTTAAATTTGTGTATTGGCATTTCTGCTCTGCGATCAGAAACACTCATGTTGCCAAAGATGATGCCAGCTCCAAAGTCAATTAAGTTGCTTCTGAAACCCTTGTAAAATTATCCCACTGAACGTGCCAATGTTGAGAGAAAAAAAGCAATGAGGACTTAACCACCACGTGCAAAATATTTTTAGATCCCCAAAAACAAAGCCTGAGGTTTCGAGTTGCTTTCAAAGATACTTCTCTGCCCAGCGCTAACAGAATACTGCCATGACTCTGATAAATTAAGACACACACGCGTGCACGCAGACAGACGGAAAGGCAGCCAGCTATCCTCTCACGCACATGCTCACAGCATCCGAAGCCTCAACCAGAACTCCAGCCACTCGCACCCGCAGTCTCGTTTGGCTACAGAGTCTCCTTAAAAGAAATGCTGAACATAAAACTGAACACTACAAGATTTCTTTATAAAAAAAATGAAGCAGCAAATAAAACTTCTTTAAAAAAAAAAAATGCGTTTCCAACTGTAAGTGTGTAGAATCTTAACGCCTGTTCTTGAGCTCTTAAAAAGCACGGAGCTTTGTACTGACTGTCCTTAAAAGAACATTTAAATAAAAAAAAAAACAAAACAAAAACAAAACACATCTTGGTACTGCCAGTCAGCTTTGCCTGGTGTGGAGGAGGAGCAGCACAGACTCCGCAGTGCTTTTTGCCTCGCACTCACAAGATACAGTACAGTTAAATACGTACAGTTACACACAAACCATATATATATCAATACATATTCACCCTTAGGAATACATATCAATATACGCACACACGTAGTGCAATAAAACGACCAGGAAGCAAGGAAAGGAATAAAAAGAACAGCATTCCTAACAGTCGTGATGTTCCTGGGTTGTTGTGTGATGCAAAGTCAACGTCTCAAAGTTCCCGTAGTGTGTAAAGTGCTCCTTTGATTCACAAAGCTAGTGTTTGCAGTTCGGGGGGAGGGGGGGAAGGGGTCACCGAGCCAACAGCCGAGCGCGGGACAGCGCTGGGGCTCCCTCCTGGGAGATATGTACTGACAGGCCGGGCTCCACGGCCGGCAGCGCGTGGCGTTCATCCCGCGGAGCTCGGGGACCCAGGGAGGAACGGATTCGTTTTGGCTTCTTACAAAACACAGGAGCGTCACGCTTTCCGTCGTCCTCCTGTCTCCTGCGCAGAGTCTCGTTCCCCGTGTCGTTCCTTGGCCCATCCGGGCGGAGAGGCAGCCCACACACGGCCCCGGGAGATGCAAAACTCCCCCAGCGGCAGCGTGTCCTCTGCTCGCCCGGTGAGTCTGCAGAGCTGGGAGCCGCTTCAGCAACGCTCCGGCAAAAGGGAGCAGACGCCCTCCTCGCTGCCGTTCAGTAAGCTCCCCGAGGCATAGACAGGGAGCAGGAGGGAGAAAGGAGAGCAAGGAGGGGAGCCTCGGCTTGCCGGGAAGCTTGAAGATGCCTGGCTGTCAGCTGGGATAGGGGAAAATACACAAACTGGCCTTGATTTCTGAATGACACCCTCCGACATTAACTGCAGCCAGCAGTTTCAGCACATCCATTGCCTGCAACGGACACAGCACTGGAATACCCTGTTCTTAAGCACGAGGGGCAGGCGGCAGTCTTATCCTTCAAAGTGCTGGGAAGAAGCGGACTTCTATCCTTCATCCTCTCTGCCAACGAGGGAAACCTTTCCACATCGGCTACGTCTTCGCCCGGGCCTTTGGGCAGGGAAGTATTTGTGCTTGCTGCAGTCACACATCCCCACGAAGGAATCCGACTCTGTGGAACAACTTCCCAAAACATCAAAATGCAAAACATCGAGCAGTTCATCCTCCAGGTCTCCTACTGCCAAAATCGTTTCCCACCACAGCAGCAGGCCGTTGGAAACAAAGTGATCAGCTGGGGCGAGGTGTGTGAAGAACAACAACACTGAAATCAGGCGCAGAACCCCGACAGCAGAGCTGACAGCCTGCGCTCGATGCACAGTTTACCTGGGAGAGAAAAATACAACAAAAGAAATCAACTTCTTGTTTTCCTGACAATATAAAGACAAGCAAAACATTCTGGAGATTAAGGGGAAAAAAAAAAAAAGGCAGAACTTCAGCAAATCTAAGCAGCCCTTCAAGAATCATTACCATGTACCGATGTAGACTAGGTGAGGACCTGACCACAAACACCATGCAGGTCCAAGGGCTGAGTAACTGGAGATCCAACAACGAAAGCCAGGAGGCAGCGGTTCTGACACAGGTACCAAGATGTTATAAAGAACCACTGTCCGCCAGGACAATTTATTCCCTTTTAGCTACTGGAGTGGCTTTTGCCAGCAGGTACGATGACTCGAGGTCTCCCGTGCCATTTGTCACGGCTTCCAACCGAGAGACTGAGCCCAGCCCAGCATGGGCAGTCCCCGATTCTCTTTGTCTGAGCCCAAGACTCTCTCAAAAGCTAAATGTTTGGTGGAATTCATTCCCCTCACAGGAAGACTTGCTGTATTTTCTAGGTTCATCATTTTACTTTTCAGAAATAAGTAACCATATACCTGAGATGTAAAATGAAATGCGTACCCACTACAGCCTACCGGAGAACAGCCCCATCAGGAAGGTGGAACATAGGGTAAAACAGGGAATACCAGGATATCAACTGGGAAAAGAAATCTATTAGATGCATTAACTGCATCTCTGGACAAAAGATGTGATTTAGGTTTGGTAAGAAACGGTGCAATAGAAACTACTTAGTATTCCCTACTCACTCAGGACCCCACACCACCCGCCAATCTCCCTTCGCTCTCCTCCAGTGAGCCTCATGTCAACTGTGAAAGTTGGTGATAATTAACTGACTGATTGCCTGTGGGCCAGAAATCTCTTCTCTCATTACCAACCCAAGCGCTCTGCCTACACACGGACGAGCAGAGCAGCCCGGCAGCACTCCGGGCGCCGGCCCCAGGAAGGCATCTGGCAGGCAGCAGCGGGCAGAGGCAGGGTTTGCCAGCTGCGCCCCTTCCCTTCAGCTGTACCTGCGCCGCCGCGGACTGCTGCGGACGGGCGGCTTTCGCCGTGGCAGAGCAGAGACAAGCTGCTCTAACAGACGACGGCCATCCCCCATCCCTCCGCCCATCTCCCGTGGAGAGAGACAACGACAGAGGCGATGAAACCCCAGCCTAAAGGGCAGGGAAAGCGCGCCCAGAGCAAGTGAGGTCAGTCCACTCCACACGCGTTAGCGCGGAGCCGGCAGCAGCGGACAGTGACACCCCTCACGACAAAGGGGGAGCGCGAGAGAGGTGACAGCTCGGAGCAGCGGACAGAGGGGTCCATGCAGCCAAGCGACTGCAAGTAGGTAAGAGTTCAGCTTTCCCTGCTGCAGCAAGCGCTTGCTGATGAGAAAAATATTTGTCTGCTGCCTGCTCAGCCGGGCCCGGGGCTGGGGCACCAGGCAGGCGCGCAGTCCTGTCTCAGGAGACGTGTTGGAAGGAGCGCTCGCTGTGCTGACGAGCCATCCTCTACCCGACAGCCGCTGCAGTTTCACGTTCCCAAGTGGACTGTGCGATCAGAGGGATGGTGTCAGCTGGAAACCAAACCCAGGCCCCCGTTGCTGCCAAACCACTTCCTTCAGCAAGTTCCTTCGCACACTAAAAGCTCCAACAAAGCCCTGGCAATCACTCTGCATGGGAAGCTCTCAAAATAATGGCTCAGAACAGGGACCTGCATTTCTAACAGTTTTCCCACTGGGAAAGCGGGAGGCCAGGCTGCAAGGAGCTATAACAAGCCAAGAGATCTCTGCTATGTCCACCCAGATGTAGCCGAAGGATGCTGGGTACTGAGATTTCTGATCCATGCGGCTAGAAAAACACATGTTCTAGTGGGAGGAAAAAAAAAAGTCACCGAACACTCACATTTACTGACGTTTTCTATGTCCCCCTGTTCAGTGATTATGTTCAGGAGCCCCTCCATCAGCAGCAGAGCCTTGTGGTACCTCTGTGCGCAGTCCTCTCTGTGGTGGAACATCTCATCCAGGGCTGCAGACTGCACCTGCAGGCAACAACCCCATGCCAAGAGGTTACTCCCAGACCAGACTCGGCTTTCCCAGCACGGCCCTTCAGCTGCACGAACACCTCCCTCGCCCAGCCTCCAGAGGCTGCACACAGCATCAGGAGCGAAACCATCTGCTAAGGCCACCAGCAGGAACCGTCACTGCCTGACAGTGGCTGTGTGCGAACCCTGCTCCCAGGCACCGCACGGTTATTACCATTTGCACAGCGTAGCTGAAGATGAGCTTCTCTGCAGTGATGCTGTTGATCCGATCCATGAGTTTTTGTTTGTCCAAGAAGAACCTCTGGAGTCTCATGTTGAGGCAGTGGCAGGATGATACGCTGGATTTATAAAGCTCATTCAGCTTCTTCACAACTAGAGTGAAGGAAAGAAAAGCTTTAGGCGCTACTTCCAGTTCTCCCCATGCCTCCCAGTCTCCACGCGCAGGACCCCAAATGAGCAACTTCAAGACAACGGGGTTATGTTAAAGCCAAAAGAAAGATGGGCAGGGAAGCACCTGCTGCACCAACAGGGTCTTTTTCCTGTCCTCTGTCACCTTCACCACGTCTCAGCCTGCATGTGGCAATACCTACGCGTATGCCTAGTTCACCTGAGGCCGGGTCTATTTTTGTTTCCTTCAGCTGCCACAAGGCAGAGCGCGCTTTGCACTGTGCGAGATGTCTCACGCACCACCAGAAGCAACAGACGTGCCGGATAGAAAGCTTCTGCTACTTGATGGGTGATGACGTGCTGTGAAGAAGTACGTGACTTGCATGTGGTAGCTGTTGGAGATGAGTGCGGATGAGCAGCACTGAGTAAGCACGGAAATCTCCCTCCTGGGACTCTGCTGTCCCAGAAGGAAAAGACACCGATGCCTGTGAAAGGCCACCTCCTTTCCTGAACCCACAGCAGCTAGGACAGGACGGTTACGGGGCAGAGAATCAGGAATCAAATACGATTCTGAGGGATTAACTAACAATCCCAAACAGCAAGTGGTGCCACAGGCTTCAGTCTGCCTGGCTGCGTGGCACGATCTCCACAAAGCACTGAACACGAACTCCCACCAACACCTCACGAGTATTTAACTGCTGCGTGCACATTTGAGTATACCCACGCTGCACGATCTGCTCCCGGGGGAGGCAAATTAACCCATACCACAAACCGGCCCCTCTCAGCTACAACGCAGAGGGGCAACCTCGCACGACAGCCGAGCCTCGTCACTAAATCTAACCTTCCCAGGCAGAGGGAAACGAGCAGAGAGCCAAAGAGACTGCCTCCAGGAGGGAAGGCTGCTGCAACTCTTCACCAGAGAAAAGGACTGAGGCACAAAACCGTGGCCCTGTCAGGGTCAGACTGCCAAATCACCCGTGCTCCGAAGGAATTTGAGAGGGAGCGGGAACCCCAAAGCTCATGGGTAACATCAGGAGGGCGAAATGAAAAACTCCATGAGAAGAGAGTCGAGAGAGCCTATTTAAAAACTGAAACAACACACAAATACCGCAATATCATCCTCCATGGAATTCAGTCAGAGCTCTGAGCTATGCCCAAATTATCAGGAAAAAGAGGATGGCTGTGGGTAGGGACCTGCCTGGCACACAGTGCCCCAGGACACTCCAGGGGAGTTTCTTGTCATGCTTGCCTGCTTTTTCCATACACATGGGACGCGAGTACTGTTAAAACCCTGGTGTCCTCACTGTGCCCTGGAAAACCTCAAGGGAACAGTATTTTGCAGAGAGAGAAATAAGAAAAGACAGCCTTGCCCAATTCCCACACGCTGAAGGACAAACCACACTCCAAATCTAGAAGTTGCAATCTGCCCTGAAAAGGAATAATGTATTTGGGTTATGACGACTTTCCTGTCAGCCTGAACATGTGGAAGATGTGTAGCTAAACCCGTGCATCTCACTCCATATTGCCTGCTACAACCTACCTGTGCGTATTGTATTGAACTTCTGGGTTTTTTTACACCCCATCCCAAGGCAGCACAAGTACTTCCAAAGGACTAAGCTCTTGGGGAAGGTGGCCGATGGGGTCAAGTGCTTCAAAAAGCTCCCTCGGTAATATTACAATGGTAGTTTTACAACTATTTTTTTCTAATCACTGAATCACAGCCAGCTCACATCACAAGCCAGCCAGTCAGATGCAAATGCGAAGCCCTAACACCAGCAAAGAAGTGACTCTGGCAATACCAGTATTTTACTTCCTGTGTTTTTGTTTCGCTTGAAAAATCATCACTGCCAAGACAGGTCTCCTTTTGCCAAGTAAGCGCTTCCTAGGACATGCACCGTGTAATTAAGTTGGACTTACGTCAAGTACAAATAAGCACCTGAGAGAGAGATGTACAAGGAATCAGATAAGATACATTCCCCTCTCACTAATTAGCGCTGAAGATTCTCACAGGGGCGCGAGCAGGAGTTTTGAGACCTAAAGTCAACGTGAGGAGAGGAACATTGCCCTCAGTGCGAGTGAAAAAGACCCGGCTGTGCAAGGGGACAACAAGAAATAAGCCCCGGGCATAGAGGTGGGGGTTCACACTCACCCGACCCCCTCTGTACCCTTTGCGATATTTTTTAATACTTCCATTCCAGGGGAGCCCTTTGCGCCGGGGGCCCCGCGGCCCCTTACCTTGCTTGACGGTGGAGGAGAGGCAGAGCTTGCCAGCTTTGATCTGCTCGATGGCCATCTGCAGCCCCGAGGACAGAAGCTCCGCTACTTTCAGGTACAGCACCAGCTGCTCCGCGTAGCTGCAAAGAAAGCACATTGCGATGCAAATAGATCGATGGGACAAGGATAGGTGTCCCAAAGGACTTCTGGGACACAACGATAGGCGGGGTGGGAGGGAGTGAGAAGAGGTGGGAGCTGAACGGCTCTCTCCCCGGCCCTCACCTCCACTCCCGGCTGAGGAGGCTGATCTGGTCGGCCACCACGCTCTCCTGCAGCTGGTACTCCGATGTCACTGAGCTGCTCATCTCGCTGGAGTTGCCTTTAAGGGCAGCGATTTCCATCACGTAGTGGACGAAGGCCAGCGTGAAGCGCAGGCTGCGCAGGATGTCGGTGTGCTCTTGCTGTTGAAGGGACACCAAGGCGGGGGTTACAGAGGGAAAGCTGGCGTGCCAGGGAGGCCTGCTCACCTAGAGCTGCGCCAGCGACTCACCCCAGCTAACAGAAGAAACACCCAGGCCCCAAACCCCCCTACACCTCTGCTTTGGGCAGGGACAGGCAAACTCAGCCTCCAGCCCACACACGGCACTGGTTCCTCCTCCACAGTAACAGCAGCGACAGCCCCGGGCCAGAAATTTCCAGGCAGCTCCCTGGAGAAGCTGGTGAGACTCCCTCCAAAATGACATGCCCCCTTCCCAAGGAGCATCCCAGCTCTGCGGGACTCTTCCAGCAGTCCGCCGGGAAGGGGGAGAGAGCATCTGCATCACGGGTGCAGCTCTGGTCCCCACCACAGCCATGCTGGTACAAAACTAATAAGTGGGTTTGGATTTCATGAGAGTGACAACCTCCTACGGCACAGAAAACTGCAAACACAGCGCGTCCCACCCCGCAGCCCAGCCCTCACTGAGCCCTTGGTCTTTCTATCCGCCCGGTCCAGAGCGGTGAGCCCTGGCCGAGGTCCCCTGCAAGGACCACCTTTTATCTGCGACTCCTCGCCACTTAGCGAGCGGCATACAGACTACGCTCATTTCAAAGCAGTTTTTCCTCCGCTATTACAAACCAAAGGGGATTATCCCATTTCTGGGAAGCTGCATTGCTTAAGTCACTGAAAACATTTTTGGGAAGTTGGTATTTATGGAAAAACTGAATGCGTGTGGGTCCTAAAAAATTAACTGCTGCCTGGATCAGATGCAACTCCATTGTTCCTACTCTCTCTGTAGAGAAGTGGCTAACCTGCTTGATCTTCAAATAGGCAGTAGCTCAGTTCTCTCAAAGGGGGCTGGTAAGGACATTTGCTACATGAATTTGGAAAAAAAAAAACAACCCAACCCCACGCTCAAGTTCTGCAAGCTTTTGTTTTTCATGCACTGTCTCAGGCACTTGGCTGCTAAGGCAGCTCTGACTATCTGAAACACGAATCTCTCCTCCCACCACCTTGCTACCTGGACAGTCCAGTAAGGTAAGGAAGCGTTATCTCCATCTTCCTCTATTTTCTTTAAAAGCAGAGGAGGAACTTGGAGATTAAGTAATTGCCAAGTCATACAAGAAGTTTGTGGCAAAGCAGGAAACTGCGGAGATCTTGCAGGTCTCATCCTGGTATCTCTAACCAGTGCACAGCCCTTCCTCTCTGCTTACACAGTCGGCTTCTGTTACTTTATGCCGGTATTTGTGGCCTTATTTGGCATCACGAAAGCCTTTCCTTCCTTAGCCATCTCTGTATTGTGTTTTTAAAGCAACACAAACTAAAACCTGGCCTTCAATTTGCCTTGCCTGCACGTAGAGAAACTCTTCCAAAAGATGGAAGAAGCACCTCTCTGAATGCAACAGCTTTTGCTCAAGATAAATAGGGGTGCTCCAACAGCAAGATTTCAATGCCCTGAAAGTACCAGCAGAAATCAGTTTGCATTCTGGCCAACTCCACAGAGCACAAAGGGTCTCAAAATATGCTCTAAAGGTTTGGTGCCGGAAGGTTTTATGACATGCAAATGGATTACTGCGCTCAGCAGAAATGACAACCGAACCCAAATGACTTGTTACTGACACAGAAGCTGAGCTGAGCGGTATGAACAACATCAAGGTGATGCTTCCTTAGGACACTTCTCTTCAGACCAGTGTCCGAAGCGGTGGCAACTGGCAGGGCCCCATACTCCTGGGACCTCACACAGGTAGGATGCTCAATTAAACTCACTACTACTGCAATCACATCAGCGCTGAAAGCCCTCGCCCTGTGGCTCTGCAGGTAATTAAGCAAACGAATGCAATTCAATGCATAATTGACAAAAAAAATTGAGCTAAATAAAATCTGAAGTAGAAAAGCAAAACCACATCCTTAAAACAATGTATGCATATCTCTGTGGGTATCTGGGGGTTTTCAGCAACCTCAGCAAAATTCAGATATAAAGAGCCTTCTCCAGTCCCAGACAGCCCAAGGAGGTATCACGAGCAGAGCTGAAACCGTGACTGAATCTGCCTCCCACCTCCGCCGCAAACGGGCAGCCTGACCTACATTTCAAATATATCTCAGCTACAACAGCGTTTGCTCCGCTTCAGCCTGTCTGCAGCCTGCAGAGCAGGGGAGCCTGGCAGCCTTTCAGCTCCACAATCTGGTGCAGAACGTGGCGTCCCCCCGCCCTCATCAGCAGCACAAGTGTCAGGTTGACTTTTGTTCGGATCCCTTCAGCAGCGGCCGTATCGCTGCCCGACTCCCCGAGCGCACGCAGCAGGCAGCCATCTGATACGCCGCGCTACTCGCGCCCTCAAGTCAGCTATTACTACTGTTGAGCCTTTTAGAAGGGAAAAGGCCCAAGTAGCCAGGTTTTCTTCAGAAACTGTTAATATGGAACGCATCAGATAACTGATGTTTCCAACCTGCAATTTCGGCTTTGGAAATGGCAAATTTTAACCCCAGCCATGGGCTGTCTCATGGACTAAACAGCTCGGCAGCAGGCTCAGAAGTCACTGTGCTAAATATGCCCTGGGCTTTCTGAGCACCGCACTGGCCTGGCTCTCTTCAAACCAGTTTGCTCCATCTTCGGAAGCAATCCCCTTGGCTGCAAACACGGAATCACCTGACCTCTGGATTCACTTTACTTTTATTCCCCCGTCCTTTACCCCTAACAGGTCCCTGGGATATACCCACCTCCATGAGCGTCTCTTCGGGCAACTCCGGTGCCTCAAACGTGACAGCACCTTCCAGGTTGGCAGTGATCGGATCGGCAAAAGCGTACCGGAGACTTGAGGGGCCTTCCACAGCTTCCCCACCAGTTCCCACTGCCAAATGCCTGCCGGTGAATGAGCCTCCAGAACTGAGCGAGCTGGAAGACCCCACTGAGAAGAAAAACAGGCAAAGGAATTACTGAAGATATTAATAGTAGGCCAGGTATTCCTCGCCCAGCAGAGGGGACAATCCTGTAGGATGCGGGATCCTGGCTCTGACAGGAGCCAGCAAGAGGTACTTTGGAGGCAGATGCAAGGGCTCTTGATGCAGAATAAGCACTCCCCAACATAAGCTCCTTCGCTTACAAGCTCAAGCAGACTTAACGGACCTTCCAGAATGTCTGTCATTTATGGAGACAATTCAGAAACACTCTTTTTTCTTTTTTGTCCAAACAGTTTCTGAATCCTGCCATGGTTTCTTGAACCGATTGTTATCATACACCACCATAGCCAACTTCCTCATCACGGATCAGCATGGTCTGAACCCTGGTTCCCTGCCAGGTACAGTGTCCATCAGACAATTCCCTCACCATCATTTTTTCCCCTGAATCCACCCTAAGAGCACATTGCATATGAAAGATAAGACACTTCAAATGGAATTGCTGCCTCAAGAGTATTCATAATACATTCCCTACTTCCAGAGGGCTTCATATCCCCTGACGCACTGCCACAGAGGGGTATATTCTGTCTGACAGGGGGATGCCGATACCAACTGCGATACTCTGGCTAGTTCTACCAAGGTGATACTCTCCACCGTCACTGATCCTTTGGAGGGAGATGTTTCTCTTCTACCCGTGAATTTACTTTGCCGCCCTACCCTGCCTTCAAAAGGTTCAGCGATATAATGCACAACTGATCCGCAGAGAGGCACGGTCTCCTCTCCTCCTAAAGCTCTCTCCCTGTTGGGACCTATGCTTCAAAGCTAAGTGGAGCATCACAGACTGGCAGAGCATTTCCAGATCTTTCAGAGAGAGGAAAGGACCAACAATATCACATTCTGGATACCCCGTAATTCCAAGAGGCTGTTTGCAGAAATTGTTATGATGACTCATGAGAAGGCTCTGCCTTTATATCTGTCAAGTGATCTTGCTCGCAGTGTGTCCAAGCACTTGCAAAGCTGCCCTTTTCACCATTAACTTTGTGCATTAACTATAACATAAGGAGTTACTGCACAGCCCCGATAAACAAAGCTTGTCCAGCAGCATTGCTTCGACCGCCGTGACCCAATCCTGTGTACGCGTTGTAGGTTCACTACTCAACAGCCTTCTCTTCCAGGCACCCCATCTGAGATCTCGACTGTTCTGCAGACCCTTGAGCATCCCAATATCAACCTGCTAAAAACTGGTGCTTGGATCTGCTTCCAAATTGCCATTATCCCCACAAAAGCAATACAGGCAGTCTGAATTCTCTACTGATAACATTGCAGCAGTAGCCAGAGGCTGTAGCCAGCATAGCAACCCCACGGTGCTGCAGGCCCGTCAGATACTTTGTAAGAGTCTCTGCCCTGCAGAGCTTACCCTCCAAACACACGAGACAAAGAAAGGATTACGGTCCCAACTTTCCAGACAATTGAGGATGTGAGTGGTTTTAGTTACGATGGAAATCCAAGCCATACCCAGGAACCGAGCCCACGTGTCCCCCCACCCCAGCCAAGCAGCTTATTCACGGTTACATCCAAACCTTCCCTGCAGTAATCAAGAACAACAGAGGCGACTACATTCAGATGACAAACAGCCATGACAAGAACCCAAACAAGCCAAAAATGCAAATAAAAGTGTCCAAATGTTTTCTTAAACTGAACACAGACTCCAGCTCCCAGACACACTATCCCAAAAGGGCCAATTAGCACAGCCTCAACTGTTGGCTGACGAGGCCAGAGCACTGGCATCTTAAAAGAAGTATCTGTCAAGCAGGAGTGCATTTCCCCATTTCCTATTTAAGCAGATCAGAGCATAAGTAACACCACTAATAATTTTGCATACAGAGCCATCTTGGCCCTTTCCTAACAGTACTCATGCACTGAAATTGTTGGCCATGGATGGTCACGCTCGTCTTTTATAGCTCATCCAAAAGCCACGGGGAAAACAATGAGAACACAACACAATCTTTACGTTTGTTGACCTATCAGCAACAGTGGGTCTATGAACAGCTGCAGCATCATTCCTGAAGCAGAGAGAAATGAAGTAAAAGAATAGTTTGCCTCGTTCTTCCACAATAGGGCATTAGCCCTTGTGCCAGTGCAAACAGTTATCAGCAATAACTGGGGTTGGCAGGAGCCAGCATGAGAACCTCAAAGGCATTTAGAATTTAGACCAGCTGAGCTCCATGGACTGTGCTCTGAGCAGCCCTCTGCCACCACCAGCGTTCAGCAGTAAGGAATTCAACACATCGCTCTGCCCCCAGGCATTCCCACTGGAACAGGCAGGTAGGTATCAGCCCTTTACCTGAAAACATCCTGGTCCTCGTGGTCTGTGGGGGGGTTGTTCCACTGGGAGGGGATCCGACAGTAAAAATCACTGGGGATGGGCTGGCAGAGCCCCCAGCCCGGGCACCAGAGTGCAGGGTCCCTCCGTAAGCACCTGAGGGAGCTGGGGAGACAGTTGAAAGGTGCAGACTGGCATCACAGGAAAGTTACTCAGAGCATGGTGTGCCTCACCCAGCGGGTTTATGTTCCTGCAGACTCTCTTGGAAGTCAGTGGTTACCAGCACAGGCCAGCGCTCCCTTTGGAGGCATCCCCTGAGAACACGACCGGGCCAGGCTGGCACGGACTACAGGACAGGAGCTGCGTTACGCATTGCTGCAGCTGTTCTCCCCTCCTCGCTTCCCAGCCTGCGAGCCCAGGAAGACCCACCCCTGCAGAGCCATTCGTATTGGAGCCGCCTGGCAGAAAAAAAATCCCCACTTCCACATGTTCTCACATTCAGAAGGGGCCAAAAGAGGAAGCCCTGCCTACAAAAATCACGCTGCTAGCCAGCAATTACACAGCACGCGCAGCCCACAGACCTTCGAGCGCTCCACAGAAGCAAGCAGACATCACTGCACTCCTCACACACGGCAGTCACTTCCTTTGCCAAAAGCCATCAGAAAAGCAGCCTCCCATTTGCAGGGGACATGCAGGCAAACTGTTCGCCCCAAGCCAGGACATCCCGCCAGATCTGCCTGGCCTCCCCACCTACCTGCAATTTCCATTGGCTTCTCGTTGTTCAGGCTGTCGTTGCTGCCAGCTTCCGAGATCTGTGCCCCAAAGGCTGCCTTCAGAAGCAGGTCAGTGAGCCTGCCTGTGCTCAGAGATCTAAAAACAGGACGTACAACATGATGAAGAAAGTCAACAGCTGCAAGTTTTCAGCCAACTTCCACACCAGTTTGTGCCATTCCACCACCACTTAACGCTACACAGTCTGGAGCTGAAATAACCTCTCTTCTTTCAACGGAGCACCCGAAGCACATCCTGCTACTTGGAGGAAGCATACAACTGCTGTGACTAACTGCAGTAATGGAAGTACTGACTACAGCCTTATTCTAACACAATTTTCCTCTGATAGAACATACGGAAATCAGTAACTGAGGACTCCTCCGGATCACTGCAAAAATCTGCAGTCTGCAGAGAGGCATGATAGAAAAAATTAACACTAACACCTGAGTGACTTTGCATCCTGCAATGCTCACGACATCAGCACGTGGCTTTCAAACAGATGTCTGGTCTGAAGATCGGTGCCCGCTGTTTCATAGACAAGGAAGACACACAACACCCTCTCATCCACGACAGGGACTGGCTCCACAAAGAGCAAGGCACCCGTCTGCGTAATGGCAGGGAGTCTGGTCTAATAACAAAATCCCTGATCCCCCCTTGATGAAACCCCGGACACTAAACACAGTGTGAAGTTGCAGACAGTCTTTCATTTTATAAAATCTAGGGCATGGCCTGCCCCTGCAGAGGAAGACTTTAAAAATCTGCATCGTATCTGCTTGTAACCCAAGGGTGCTAGCAGATAACTGCAGAATGTTTGCAGATGCCACACTACAACTTAAACGTTAGCTGGAGTTTGAAATTTGCCCCATCTGTCCCGTATTAGGCAAGGAAGTGCCACTGTGTAAAGCAGACTATAGCTCACCTGCCCTTGATCTCTTCCACAGGCCTCAATCCCAAGCCAGTCTGCTGGCAGTGGAAATGACCCATCTCCTTCAGATCTGGCAAGGTCTTGTTCCGTGTCGGAGTAACCATGACCCCCTGGTGGGCCAAGAGGGTGAGGAGATTCTGGGAACTTGGGGTTTTGGGAAACTCAAATGGGGACACAGCCTAAGAAGAACAGAAAAAAACAGATATGTCTTTAAAATGAAGGAGAAAAGTTCCCCTCATCCCCCAATTTGTTTATCAAAATTAAATTGTACGCTTAACCACCTGTCTGAAATAAAGAGGCAGAAATCCCACCCCACACAGTTACTTGCCCCCAATCCCAGAAAGACTGAAATGAAAGGACAACAAACTCTGCTGAAAATTTGTAGCAGCCTAACATAAGCAGAGAAAACGCTGTCGCAGTGCCAGCTTCGCATGAGACACCGGGGCTGTCACCTGCTTAACCGTCTGCCATCTCCACCGGGGATTCCTTACTGGACACGCACTTGTGTCACAAGTTGGGTCACTGTGTACAAACCAGCCCAGGCACCGCAGTTCACTAATGCGCTTCTGCCTAATCCGGGCAGCTCCTTTTCATTGCCTGTTTAAAACCCTGGACTCTGCTCGGATGGTGAACGCTGCTGCCAAGTGAGATCTGTCCACTAAGAACTAGGACACTACCCCATTTCACACAGATCACTAAACAGCCCTTGAAGAAAAGCGAACAAGCGGTGATAAATCCAGGTCAGAGTTATCTGATCGTGCAGCGGTTCACCCCCAAATAACCCAAAAGATCGAGCCGTGAGAAACCCAAAAGCAGACTCCTTGACATACCTTTGTAGGGGAGCCCATTATAGTTGGCAAAGGGCTTCTCTGCATGAACTCGGACAGCTTCGGTGAGGATCTGAGCTGCCGGCAGTGCTGCAAGCCATGGATCTGCAGAGGCTGGCTGACAGGGGTATGACCGAAGTGAGCAACAAGAGGATCAGAGTGCTGCTTGGTTATCTTCTGCCTGCAGGAATGCAAATCTGACAGGTTGGGAGCACTGTGGAGCCGGGATCCCATCCCTCGAGGAGAGTGTTCAGGCGCCGAGGAACCTGGAGGGCCAAAACACAGTGACAAATCACATCATTTTCTGTTTCTACAACAAAAAGCCAGCCTGATCCAGAATCCACTGCTAAAACACCTACAGATCAAAACCTTCAGTGGATGGCTAAGGAAGGCACTCTGATGAGCGCCACAATCTGCTAGGCCTGATCTGGCTTTGCCTGTCTCTTCCTCCTGTAAAGTCACAACAGGGATGCAGAAGTGTCGCTTCTTTCCTTCATTGCAGCCCTTACAGAGAAAGGGACCCTGACTGTCAGAGTTCAGCAGCAAGGACAGGCACATCAAGCAGGCTACTGGGCAGAGGGGGAGTTGGGGGTCTTGAGACGCTTTTCCTTCACTCAATCCATTGACTTCAAAGTCCCAAATTTGAGTTTCTGTGACACAGGTCTGCCAGAACTGGAAGAGGCTGGCTGACAGGACATGAATAGATGAACCCCGATTCCTAACAGCACACAGAAATCCTGGCTGGCCAAGCATCGAGAGACGCTGCTGAAGGACAATACCCAACCTCGAACGCCCTGAGACTGGTTCTGGCCTTATCCACGGGAGTAACGAAGGAAGGTAAAGACCAACGCACCGGCGACAGGAATCCGGCTTCTCACTTCAGCTCCAAGAGAAGAGGGGATAACAGTCTGGCTGGGCTGCTCTGGGATTGTTCCAACTTTGAGAGAACACAGTTAAAAAAAAAAAGCTTATTCAGTATTAAGTTTCCATAGGCAATAACAACGCTATGCACCACCTGTTTTATAGAAAGATGCTAGTTGTCTCTTCCATCTTCTCAGTTCGAGCCCTAGCTGTGCTGTGAACAGATCAACAACTCCTGTGAAAGGAGGAAAAAAAAACTCTGTCTGGTATTAGTTTAGCCAGTTTTAATCTGACTTTGCAATGGTATTAATTCAGAGGAGTAGAGTATGAATATTCTGCATTTTCCCACCAGCAGATACTAATAAATATAGGATTGGAGACACTCGGGATAGGAGACGTTAGAACAGCTAGTTATATCAGAGTCTGTTCCTTCATAGAAAACAGTAATTTGCATCAGTTGCACCCTGGGGTTTTTCTTATGCCTTTCCACCTGAATTGCTTGTTAGCATCTGGATGAGGATACCAGATATTCAGACAGCTACATTTCAGTTTGAACAGTGAAGTTCAAGCCCTTCCAAAGCTGGTCAGAGTTTTGCTCTGACAACAACTGGCTTATTTTTTCTCACCCCAGCCCGAGCCAGTAAAAAGATACTTTGCACTTACAGAAGCCCTCTTCAGAGGGCAGCAAAATGTTTGATGCAGACACCAAAGCAAAGCTTACCTCTCCTGGGGCTAAAAGGTATTTTCCTCTCCATTTTACTGAGGCCAAACACTTGTCAAATAATCTATTGAGAAGAGCCACGGGAGAACACAACAATCCGAATTCCCTATCACCTGGCAGCTACAGCTGGTCATAACCTCCCTCTTTACAGGAAAGAGGCACATGATTTTATTAGGGCAGCAACGTGCCGGTTGACATCTTACCTTGCGGTGATGGCATAAACGGCTTGGCACCACCGAAGGAGAGCTTTCTAGAGCTGGGCACAGATCCATGCTCTCCAGGATAAGGAGGGGAAGCACCAGTTTTAGGAAAACCAAGAGGACTTGTACTGCTAGACCTCCGAACCGTACCGGACCTGATAGGAAACAGCAGCAGCACCCGTTACTCCAGATGCCAGTATAGCAGGGCAAGGAGAACAGCATCACCAGACACACACACACACACACAGCTACTTCCACAGATGCAGAGCTTCGTGACTGTTTATCCTGGATCAAAATCCCACTGTTCTAGGACTACACCAATACAGATTAAGATGATAATCCTTGTTTTCAAGAGTTTCAATCCAAACAAAATTTTGCAAAACAGATGAAAAGAACAAGATTAGCTTAGCTGTAAGCAGGAAAGTCTATAATTTTTCAGAAGTCACTTTTAGATGCTTTCAGGTATCTGCATCAATCCTGAACAAGACAGAGTTTCGTATCCTGCCATGTCCATGGCGTTTATTTTAGGTAGTGTCTTCAGAACGCCCTGAGAGGGCTTTATTCTAGTGTCCCTCCTGTGCTGAGCCACTCACTCTTTTGTCAGAGCAGCTGTTTAGGTAGAAAGCTCCGTGAGCGCAGGTCGTACGATGCGGAGGTAACCTGTGCCAAAGGCACTGCTCTGCAACACAGCTTTGACTCAAATCAGAAGCTACAGAGCAGTGTATGGCTGTCAGATCTGAAGCAGTTCAGTACCACCCAGAGGAATTTCTCTTTGGGCTGGATAGTCAGAATTGTCTGGGCTCCAAACTCCTTGTGAAGGCTCACCTTAGGGAGCTGACATTGACTTGTACAGCCCACACATGCAGGAACCTCAAGTATTACCCAGCTGCTAAAACGAAACAAAAAAGGAAACAGACTAGCGGGAACACGAGTACAGCCACACCATCACTCTGGAGAGAGACGGGATTATTGTATATTAATTATTTCTCAATATTTTAACACTTTCACCACTCGTTAAGAACGCTCAACTTAAACTCCATTTACTGAAATGCCATTCTGCCTCTGCAGGCTCCTTCACCAAGATCCTCATTACACTCCTTCCGTATGAGAAAACAGTCTTTTCATCAAATCCTTCATTCTACTCTCAATTTGGAAACATTTTTTCCCTTGTTAAAAGAACATTAGTCTCAGCCAGGAGGTGGTATTCTGGACAGGAATCAATGAATATGCTGGAAAACCCCCTCTGTGCTCAAGGCACTGAGAGATGCTGTCACCAAGGTACCCTGCCCCCCCTCCCAGTGACGCTGCACTAAGCTGCCCGTACGCATCTGAACAGAAGGAACAAAGGCATATGGGTTTCAGCAGTGCAAGCAGGGCTAGCTACACCCGCCAGGAATGGCAAAGTCATCCCGATGAAGTATCAGCGCATCTACTCAACAACACTACTACGTGTATGCTTTACTTTAGGTCACATTTCAGAAAACAAATAAATAATCCATTTCAGTAGTTGGGATATAAGAATTTGATCCACCACCCCCTCCCCATCCCTTTCAATGTGTTACTACATTTCTCAGCCAAATGAATCCATGCTATATCCACATGCTTGGACAAAAAAGGAAATCTTTTAAAATTTTAACCTAAAAATCGCTTCTCTTCAGGTTGCTCCAGATTCAGAGGCCTAATGCTCAAGTGCCTGGCCCTGAAGCAAAATGAATACACAACAAGGAAACCAACACCTGGCAAGGTGAAAAGATAGCTAGATGTTCAGTGGCAGAAAATACTGCTCTCCCATGTTTTTAACTCTCCAGAATATGAGCCATCCAGAAGGCTGAATATTATCTATCAGGAACTTGCCGAAAAAAACACCAGCTGACTGCTGCTGCTGAAAGATGTGGAATGTCAAGTGCCACCCTACGAGACATGGGATAAGCAAGCAAGCAGACTAGCAGGACAGGTGATGTGGCCAAAACTACGCACACATAATTACCACCTCAACAAGCAACATATCTACCCACAAACAAGCCACGTTACACAGGCGTACAGCAGCCAGTCAGATGACAGCGGTCGATTTTTCAGAAACAAGAGTACACGTCAAGGTTTGTAGTCAAATGACTTGGCAAACATGACGAGGCACTTGGCTGTAATGGCCTGTTTGATACACCTGATGGAGAAGCAGAATCACATACTAGATGCTTGATGAAGTTTTCTCCTTCCATTCCTGAAGGGTGTCTACTGAATTTGCTGATTAGAGGAAGTGATGGCGAGAGATAAATATGGCTTCCTGGGGCAGAAAAAAAACATGACGCCAGAGATTTTGAGAAGATGCTAAAAGCAAACTGAATCATCCTGATTGTGTCCATTCCTCGAGTTCCTCTGCAGGGACGACGCTAATCTCAACATTACACAGCGGTGAGTAAAAGGAACGAGACGTGACAGTTTGATCCCTGACTGGTAGCTGCAGGCTGTGAACCTGAACGCAGCAGCCCGTCGCCAGGGCTGGGGTAGGCATGGTGTGCCTAGGTGCGGCCGCTGCACCTTCTCCAGAGCTCTCACTTTATACATCACACGGATAACCAGGACTCTCTTGTGAGTTCCAACACTAACAGGGTCCACAAGTTTTGCTGTAAAAAATTTTTTTTAACTTTTAAACTTTAAAAAAGTTTTCCTGTAGGAAACAGGAAGGAGCTTACCACAAAACCTGCCACACATTCGAAGCAGTGAATAGTATTAAAGTAACACTGGCACAAAACAACCTCTCTGCTGATCCCTGATTAATATCAACATATCGTGTCTCTACTTCTGGGTCCACTTCGAATAAGCCTCATCCTGAATTAGGCTGTCTGAAGCCCAAACTTCGGCTGACATAGGTATTACCCTACTTCTGAAATCTAAACTTGAACTAATCCAGATACCAAAGCAACTCATCTAAAAAAGACATGACACTTCATAGACACTTCTGTTTGAATGCCCCTGCTGTACAAACTCCTTCAGATCCTCTACGAGTCTCCTTCCAACCAGTCTACGTCCTGGGCTGCTGCTGTCAACCCAGATTTCAAACCTGTAAGAACCAGAAATTATACGTAAGAAGAGACAGTCTTGGATGTACAAGGCATTACTGCTGAACTCAGGTCAACTGTACAGCCGAAGGTTGGCATCCCGGTCTTCCTGACGGCCTTCAGAAAACATGCTCTGCCTCACAGGCATGAATTGCTCACGATTTAATCAGTCCTGGCTGCATAACCACATTAATATGCAACTCGTGTCAGACACATTATCTATGGTATGACTAGCTACAGGAACCAATTAAGGTAAAGTCAGGTAAGCTTTGTAGCCTCATCTATTTTAGTTGTTTATCTCAACTTTTTCCTTTTATAAAGGCGTCTGCCAGATGGACGGTTCTCTCTGCTTGAACACCCAACCCATAGCTGCCATGGGAAAAGCTGTCAGACTCAAAGGGGCTCAGCCTGCACGGAAAGTTGACGGAAGCTGTCTCACATACACGCACACAGACAACGGTAACAAATATATCTCAACACTGCTACAAAAATACCCCAAAACTATGTTACCGCATAACACACACCACATTGGCTCCCTACAGCAAGGGGGAGAGCCCATCACAGAGGGAAATTTTTAGAGGTACAGAGAACAAACTGTAAAGCAGCTTGTTTTACAGCCCCCAAGCTGTAGTACAAGAGCCCCTGCACCGACGTTACCCCCTCCTTCCAGCCCCAGCACTTACCGTGGAGAGGCGTATTGATTGGGAGACTGCAGGTTCTGCTCAATCCGCCGGTAGTTATGAATTTGCGTTGGGACCGGAATGGGCACGGAGTGTCCGTACTTGCTGCTGGAAAACTGACCTGGCCGGCTGTTGAAAGGAGACACACAAAGAAAGGCTCTTGTAAGGGGTGGGCCTTCAGCCAGGTAATGGGTGGTTTTATCTTCGTAAAGCAACCGTACACAGGGAGCGTCGCCTTGGCTGCTCTCAGGCTGCGGGTTTATACTGGGAGGCAGTTCAAAGTCATATCAAAGGGAAGTGGCACCACACATCTCCTGAAAACAGGCACCTTTCTTCCAGCACGATCCCCACCCACAGACTGAAGTTAAAACATACACCCAAGCGCACCACTCCCTCCAGGAAAATTGGAGCCCTGCTATTTCAGGCCACAACTGGCCTACTTTCCAACAGCTCAGATCCACAGCCAAAGAGCGCATCATTGAACAGGGGCTAAACACTCGTGGCTCACAAAAGACACCAGCAAAGATTTTGCTGCCAAGAGCTACTTGCGATTCATGCAGAGGCACTGCTGCAGCAATGGCATCTCCACGGAAGTCTCAGTATGCCACGAAGAGAATACAAACTTGTGGTGCATATCAGAATATTTGCAAGTTAACTACAGCGTGGAGAAGGCAACTCAGGAGAGAGTAAATTTGGGGGACAGGAGCTGCTATTATATACCCATCAAGGTCAGCTAGAACACCACACACACAAAATGGGACAAGCCCATTCTGCATTCTGGTTTCTTTCCAGTTGCATCCAAGAAGCTTAATCAGCTCAATCTGATATCTATTCCCCCGGGTGACAGTTTCCCCTGTTACTCTTAGCCTGTACACCACGCTATACACAAACCATGCAAACACCACATTTAACTAAGTAGCCGCCTAAAGTCTTTTCCCAAAGGCTCCAGAATTCTAGGATTAATTGTCATGGCAATGCTATTTACAACTGCCAACAACAATTGCAGGGATGTTGCACAATTACAGAAAGATCTTATGGGTAATGAAGGCTTCTGCAGTTTTCCTTGTTGTCAATCGAGGACACACGCCTGCGTCTGCCCCTGAGAAGCAGGAAGCATCACTTCCTCGGGTCCAACACTTGGAGTGGAAGTGTTTTACATAAGATGAAAGGAGATATTTAATTCATCAAGAACATACACGCATGCACAGGGGAAGAGAGGAGAGTTTGTGACTTATTTGGCAGTTCAAAACATCCCATTACAAGAACTTCTTTTTTGGGGAAGGTCAGTAGTACTCTGTAGTTCACAATGACTGTGCTGAACAAAGCTGACCTGCAGAAATGTGTCTGCAGATCTCCACGTTGGGCATGTGAAGATGCTCCTCCATCACTAGAGAGCCAAATAACTGAAAATGATCTTTCATCAAGGCTGAAAGATCAAAAAGTGATTCCTATGTCTTCATTTCTCTCTCAACAGGTTTACTAATCTTTTAAGTTCCATATATCCTTCCTTGTGCGCTCTTATTTCTTCCACCAAGAGAACAGACTCTTAATCTGATGTTTCCCTCTAAAAGGCAGCATGGAAGCCTTGATTCTTCATTGACATACAATAAACAAAGGCATTCAAGGTTTTTGACTGCTCAGCAGAAAGGTGAGGCTTTGGTGTCTCTGCCTTCCATCAGCGTAAGACAGGGTGGCAAGACAGACATAAAGCCAACAGAGCTTTAACCAAGAAATATGAGGGTTCATGTCAAGCTTTGTATGTATCCTGACTTTTAACATACATTTCAAACGCTATCTTTTCCATCTAGTCAAAATCCTTTGCAGGAAAAGAAGTTATCAGGTGAAAGGATCCTCGCTCTCCTGAAGAGTTGTACCAAGCCCTTAGAGAAGCCAGGTTTCTCCACAAGGTGTAAGTTGCAAAAGAAAGCATCCAAATGAGGTGACATCTACTAAACCTGCTAATTGGCCTCAAGCCTTAAAGACTGCAATTGACCATAAATTTGCAAAGACCTACAGATAAAGCTGGGACAGGAAGTTTAATTACTTGCCAGTTATTAAAAGCTCTTTGAAAATGGTATTAAATCCATTGCTGTGGGATACATCCAAGGAAGTGCCTTTCATTAGACTTACAAAGCATCTTCAACAGGGAAGTGTTTTACAATTAAAAATAAAAAAAAAAAAAAAGAGAGAGAGATCAACTATCAGCGTATTTTAATTCTGCCTAGTCCTTACCCTCTTAATTAAGAGCAAGGAGAGCTGCTCTGGACTGCACCGTGACATCCTGAGGAAAACCCACTGCTGGCCACTCTAAAATAGCCTTTGCTGTCTGTCCTAGTTGGACTGCATCCAGCACGGCTTGCTAGGCTACAGCCACACGCAAAAGGGAGAACTGCGACTTGGGAGCAAGCAAAGACAGAGGGAGAGAAAATCACCAGCAAAGCCACGTCCTGACCCAACGGGCCTCACGACATCTACCGCGAAGGGCACTGAAACCCATGTTAATAATAAGGGCATACCTGGGCGGCACCAGTTCAAAGCACTTTCAGGGGACAGATCAAAGATCATGCCTTACACTCTGGATTTGGAATGACCACTCCCACCTTTCATTACTTATGTCTTATCCCCCATCCTGCACAGGGTAGGAAGCAACTTTTCAGCGTTTCTTCAAAGCAGGTAGAAAAGTGGGAAGTAGCACTAGAGAGTTTGGCATCTGCTCCACAGAAGTTGCTGGGAATGAGTAGGAAAGACAGCAAGAGCAGAAACACGTTTAGATCATAGTCACTGCCATTGATTTGCCATCTTGTGATCCAGTAGAGTATGATGATGCCAGTTTGGTGAAGACAGTGGTACACAGTGAAAAGTAGGCAGCATTTGTAGTCAACTTCTATGAATTTCCACTCACTGCTGTCCAGAAACAAGGCCAAATCCTTTAACAAAGACTGACCCCAGAACGCAAAGGGATCAGTTAAGGAATAAGCTGTTAAAAAGCTTACCAGGCGATGGCATAAGAAGCCTCAAGCAATTAAACTCCACACTGTGGTACGTGCTTGCCAATTAATCTGATCACGTCAGCAAGGCTTTGAGCTATAGTCTTCTCCTTTACATCTGTATGCTTTAAGGCTATGTTTTGTTATTTTCTGGGCTCCATTTACGTGACGTGTGTTCAACACATAGCCTGGGACTACATATTCTTCTTAAGAAATATTTTAGGGTCATCCCAGTGTGAAATCCCCTTCAACTGTCCTCCCCCACCAGGTGCCGTACTGACAGAATAGAAGATGAAAGCTGTCCTGCTTCCCCAGTAGGCAAGAACGAGATGGGAAGGAACACCGCCAGCCCCCTGTAAGCTAAGCACGTACCCTAAAGCTTCAAGCTCTAGAGTCAATGGGATTGCCTTCCACAGATCGTTAACGTCTTCTGAACATAAATGTGTCTGGAGGCACTGGTGGTGCTGGGCAGCTGGGGCTGTTGAGTGTCGGCAGCTGTCACCTATGACATTTCTGAACACCAAAGCTGAGTTTATAGCAACTGGTTTAGTTGGAAGTAAACCTATGACCACACCTGTTTGCACTTGTTACTCCTACTCCCGCACCCTCCGTTACTAAACAAGGCCCACGGAGCAGCGTTACTTTACACAGACAGTGCAACAAACTGTTTGGAGCTTCAAGCAAACTGCAAACAACTACATCGGCCCAGATCTGTCCTTCAACAGCAAGGAGAGATGAGCGACACTCTTCCACATTTGCCCTCCTATCCCTTGCCCAGTAATTCAAAGCCCACAGTAGTTTCAGCCTTGGCTGAAGTGTTGTACTCTAATTCACTGCATTAATTTAGAAGCAAGGGTCTTTAGCTGGAATACTCACCGCCTCTGCAGGCTGAGCACAGGGGAGACGAGTAGCGCATACATGCCAGTGGAATACATTTACTTTCTGCCTGAGAATAATCCTTGCCCCCCCAGGGAACAGGGTTAATTCCAGCTCTACTGCATTCTCTCCTGGCCCCTCCTGAGGGCCAGAAGAGGGAGAGACAGGCTCTGTAGTTGGGACTGATCAGTGCCCCAGGCTGGGGAGTTTCTGCTGGGTGTTTCTTGTTACCCTTTAATTAAAAGGAGAGATGTGGATCTTGCCCAGCACACCAACATCTGTAAAATCCCCTCTTGGAAGCCAATGGGTATTCAATTAATCACTGCTTCATAGCCACCCCTGAACAGTCTTTCTTACCTGGACGGGCTAGGAGAACTGCTGTATGGGGGTGAAGGAGATGGTGTCCTTCCCTGGCTTTCCAAGCCTGCTGAAGTCACCAGAGAGCTCCTGAAGACAGACAGAGAGAACCCAGCTGTTAGAGCCTGGGAACCAACCCTGCTCCCCGCTCCAGAGCTGTATCTGCCCAGCACCCTCTGCTGAGTGTAGATGTAGGAACCCCTGGGGACTGCCATGCTGCCCCACATACACTCTGGTATTCAGGTGCCACATGCTGATGATGTCACCAGGCAGGTGACAGTTATCCCTGAAACAAAAGTTAACTCAGCAACATCTTCCCTCCCATCTGCCAGAACCCAAAAGTCCCTAATGCACAGTACGCTCTAGTGGCTAAACTGTTTCAGCTGCCTTGGTGGTCTTACCCACTGTACATCAGGCTGTCCTGGATTGGTTTCCCTCCTGCAGCCTCAGCAGTTAGGTCACCTGAGGAACAAGGAAGCACAGAAACAGGTTAATTCAAGATAATTCTCTTAAAAATCTTAGAATCATAGAATCGCCTAGGTTGGAAGGGACCTTTAAGACCATCGAGTCCAACCATGTCCCTGTATATGTCTTTATATATTCAGAGCAACTGAGATTTTGGGTAGAATTTCCGTCTCCTCCAAGAGCTGCTGAGTTGCTTCTGAAGTCAGCATTTTGCCCAATACACGTGGGCTGAAGCTGATGCAGATGCTGCTGATCCTTATACCGTGAAGTTTTGGAAAATTTAGGCTGAAAGGGAGCCAAAACCCAACAGAACATTTGGGCCAACAGCTATATGCCCACTTGGTGCAAGCGCCTAGCTGCTGTGTAAAAAGACAGTGGTGTATCTTGCACGTAGGGCTTCGAACCATCCGTGTCTTAGGTGGCAAAAATCCACCGCAGCCAAATGAGCTGGCAGCCGGATACACAACAAAGGGCAGTTTGTGCCTTTGCCAAAACATCTGAACACTGGAAACATGACTAGCACAAGACAAGTGTACACTGGTCCCATCACTGTTTCTAGGAAAAATACAAGCAACACTGAGCTCTTTCTTATCATAAGGATTGCACAGCAGAAACCTTTGGGAGATTCCAGTTCTACCCCTCCAAATTCCTGTTTTAATACAAGCAGTACAACTGCGGAAGGAGGAATCACAGCATTTATCACCAAGTTCCAACTCAGTAAAGCATCAGACGCACAGTCAAGGCTGAACCATATCCTTCTGCTGGTTAATTAAGGACTTGAGCACAGACATACTTAGGCATGTGGCTGAACTGGCACCCTGGCCTCTATGTACATATATATTTTCAAGAAATTCCTATCAAAGTATAAACACATAGAAGTGCTAAAATTAAATTAAAGATGTTTTTCAAGTATAAAATCCATCTCGCTAGCTGAAATCCTGTCTTGGACTGTGACGCTGAGTGAAACTCAAGACAGGATGACATGGGAACAGCTTCTGTGAGAGGAAGACATTTCCCTCTGAGCCTACTTATCTTCTTTTCCAGTTGGATTTCCAGGTTCAATCTCTTATTGAGGTCCCCAAATAATCTTTACTCTCAAATCCTATCTTTGAAGGTAATTACAAAACATCCTATGAAACTAGCCAGGGAGACAGATGTCTCTTCCAGCTTGAGAACAAACCCATTCCTGTTATTCAGTCAAAACAGACAGGTTTAATCGCTCTTTTAACTTTCTAGTAACCATCCTTATCATTCACATCCCCCCCTGCTTAGAATGTTTGCATTTGCAGAGACCAGCTTACTTGAGAACTGTGCTGGGACCATAACGAAGTCATCTGTGTCACAGGATGAATTCTTACTGCTGCTTCCGGCAGACTCCTTCGATCCATGCAGAAAGCCGGGGGAATCCTGGGTGGGAGATGCCAGCGCCTTCTCCTGCAGCTGCTGCTGCATCTCTCCAAGGGACTGCTAATTCCAGGAGAAAACAAACACTAGCTTCAGCACAGCTACTTCATCATTCTGCTCGATCCTTTAAACTGAGCTGTACAAGGCTACAAACAGCATTTTGCTGATGAACCAGGGCTGATAGTTTGCCAGAAGCAGCTGTTTAGTTTACTGAAAAAGAACAGCCTTTTATGTCCATGTCAGAACAGAGCATCTTTTGTCACACAAAATATACTACCAACACGTCTGATGCTCCCAGATAAGAAAAATTCACTTGGGATATTGCATCCCTCTGCTAAGGCTTTCTGGATCAACCACACATTTCCTACCAACTCAATTTAGTATGGCTGTGAAACAGAGAAGAGCTTTCAGAAATAGCTTTGGCTGTTCTTTTGAGTTACTTTTTTTTTTTTGCTTTGTTCTTAAACATCTCATCTCTATTTGTGCTTTTGCAGTAAGCAGCACTTGGGAAGATGTACATAAGCGTCCCTGCGCTTTCAGGACAACCCTGTTTTGCTGTAGTACTGATAAGGAGTTAAAGAAAGGCCTGAAGGAGGCTAAGCATTCAACAGATCAGCACCTTGCAGCCATCGGAGGCAGGACAGACCCTAAAAAGTCCTGGTTTTCTGCTTCCTTCACCCAAATAGTGAACAGCCCCACAATCCTCATGTTTTGCAGACAGATGGAGGAAGCTGGATGGTCTAAGAAAGCTTTAAGACAGCTGAACTGCCCACAGAGCAGATCACAATCTTTATCCTAATGCATTTTTAGGCTGAGAAGGACTTCAATCAGCTTTCACTCGGGCCCTGTTAAGACCTCATTCACCCTCCAAAGACTCTCCTGCTGCATCAGTGGGGACTCTCTCTCACTGTACATGCAGTACAGCAGAAGGAATTTTCCAGCTGTCAAAGCTGTCTCTTTTCCACCCAACCTGCTAGCTCTGCCCTGCAGACGCGGCATTTTTCACGTGCCGAGCCAGCACGCCTCCATCAGCAAAACTTCAAAATGCAGAGAATGGGACCAATTCTGACACAGGATCCACTCCCAGTCCGGCAGCGAGTCTGTACCATCCCTGAGCTTCCCAAACCAGGAAACCTCAGGGGAGAGAGTCTCCTTTTCATACCATCTACCAATTCCTGGAGTCTTATGGTCAGGAAGGCCTCGGCCAACAACCCTCTACTCAGGGCTGCAGGGGGGAAGAAGCTCTCAGGGATGCAGTTATGCGACACTCAGAGGAGAGCCGACCTCCCCTCTCTGTACAGCCCACATCACGAGCACCTACATCAACTTCCGAGAGTGCCTCTCAGCCTTCCCCACAGCAGGTTGAGACACCATGGCCCAGAGAAACTCAGAGAACAAACCAAAAAAGCAGTCATGCCAGGGAGGAAAAAAATTCAATCCTTCTCCCTTCCCCTACCCATCGCACCACCAGCATTCCTGAGTTCAAAGTCAAAAGGCAGCTTTCACCAAAAGCCTCCGAAAACAAGCTTCCAAGTTCAGTCAGCTGGAGGAATGTCACTTCACTGGGCAGTTAATATTCTGCCCTCCAGAAAAGTTTTCATCGTTTCAGGTAACCAGAGAGAAAAACCGTCAGTTCAGATCATCTCTCACAAGACCACCGGCCTGTGGCAGGTCTGGTCTGAGCAAAGAGCTTTGCTGAGCGTCCCTCTGTGGCGCCTGGGAATGCTGGTCGGAAAGGAGGAGGGGTCACCGTACAAAAGAGGGTGAATACGCTGTCAGGCTGCAGAGACTGTGCTTGAAAACGGAGAACTTGCAGCCAAGTAAGCAGCGCTATACTCTGAATTAGTGACTGTTTTTTGGTTCCAAAGAGTTTTCCATCTCTGCCATGCCAAGCTAGTGTCATTAATACCAAGTTCTTTCATAAAGACTTTTCATATAATAGGCAATGGCAAATCAAAATATTTCTTGTGGAGAGAAAGACAACCTTCAAGATCCAAACTCTAAACAGACCAGAGAAGACACTGAACCAAACCCAGGCAGAATTAAGGTGTTCAGTGACTCACACCAGAGGACAGCAAAAGCAGAGACCTTGTTTCAAAGCAGCAAGCAGGGAGACCGTTAACACAAGCGGTGCATCTTCTGAGCTGTACTTACGGGAGGTGATGCCAGGTGGGAAGTAGAAGAGCTGCTGGAGGAACTACCAGAGCCTGAACTGGGGTAAGAAGGCATTGGCACGGAAGCAGCTAAAACCAGCAAAAAACAAAAACAAAAGAAGTTGTCAAACTAAGATCAATCAATAATAAAAGGTCTTCCCTCCTCTTTCCCCATCAGGTTTATCCCATGTACCATCATATATCTCATGTATCAGATGTGGCCAATTAAAGAAGAACAAAGAAAAACTAGCATTCTGTTCAGTTATATGATCCACATCCATCCACTCCTTCGTGCGCTATTTCACAGTTATAGCTCTTGGGGTGGAAGGTCTCAAAACATCTGACCTCCACAGGCAGCAAGATGGTTTCTGCCTGAAAGAGCCTCCAAAGCATCTTTGCAAATGAAGGGAAGGATAAACAGAGAAGTGGTGTGAGTTATTCGTGTCAGAGGCAGAGGTTAGAAGCTCGATGATACCCTTACAGTTTCTTCTTCACCAGACTTTGTGGCTTCGCATGCTTAGAAACGTTGGGAGGTCTGCGCTACGTTAAACACATGCCTACTCAAGCCCTATGAGCTTAATGCCAAAACACTCACCTGGGCATCCTAGGCCACACAAAAAAAACCCACCCCCCAAAAAACCCTCAAACTCCCACAGAATTAAACATTCCACACAGAAATAGTTAATTGCTTCCTATACCTCAACACATTCTCCCTCGGTCACTTCCGCAAGTTAAAAAGGTTTTGCTTATTTAATCTCTTTGTACAGAAATTGTTCCACAGCACAGGCTATTCTTGCATCCCTTCCTTTTATGTTTTATTGTTCTATATCAGAACTGCCCATTTTATTCACTTCATTGTTGAACCGGCTTTTGTAACTCTCACAGAGGCATGAAGCTCACGCTGAAAGGGCTAGTTAACATTGACCTCCAGGCAGAAAAGATGATTAAGGCATCACAGGAGAAAAGAATATTTAACTCCAACAACTTATGCAAGTGAGGTTCAGTAAATAACTTAGAAGAGCTTAGCTCAGCTGAGGAGGGAGACAAGTCAAAGGTAACCCTGGCTCTTTAAAGGGCTTTGAAGTATTTAGTGGTTCAAATTCCCCAGTCCACCCGCACAAGACTGAACAGTGCAGAAGTTGCAGAAGAGTCCCAAAGTCCCCACTTCAAGGCAGCTTGCAGTCAGATTTTGCTCTGCAACCATTTCGGTATTTGAATGAGTTAAGACAGAGATCAGAGAGGAACACTTTGCTTCTCTTCCATTGTGCTGGCAGAGAATTAGCACCTTTATCAGATTTCTACCTTTACAGGATCTGTGCTAATGACTCCATACTTAATACAAGGAAGGTTAATAACACCTAGAAGAAAAATGCTTATGTTTGAAGTAAAACTACCTCTGTCATTAATCCCATTATATGCTACAATGTACTTACTCTATTCAACCAGCTAGAAAAATAAAAGTACATCTCTCTGCAATTAACTGTTGAAACAGTGTTCTAATGATAAAAGAATAGGAAAATATGCCTTTTAATAAAAGGCTTTAAGAAGTCTTTCCACGTAGCCTATCAAAGAAGGCTAAAGGATGGCTGGACCAGTGTCTCCTAGCACAAAGACAGCAATCACTTAGATGCCGAATTCCTCATTCTGACAGATACGTGACAAGGTCCAACAGCAGAAAAATGAAGCCAAAGAAGCATACACTTAAAATGTGTGTTTTAACATAGTAATCAACCACTGTAACAGTTTAACCAGGGTCACAGTGATCTCCTCCACACTTTGCTAATATTAACAAAACCCAAATATTTTTCTGAAGAGGCTAAGTTATACTGCAAACAGAGCTTGGTTGAGCAGAGTCCCAGGGCTTGTGCAATAGGAAGCCACGGGGGGGATGGCCGCATGGGGCCAGCATGCAGTGACACACGCAGATGCCTCCCCCTCTTGTGTCGGGCCATGCGGGCAGCGCTCGCTCTGCCAGCGTTTTGAGGATTCGGTCCATAAGGAAATAAATCTTTCCAAAGCTTTGCGAGAGGCTACTTTTTAGCCTCTGGACCTATTCTACACTTGATTTTGTGCCCTCAATGGACTGCACTGTTAAAAGGTACGGCCCTGACTGCAATAAAGGAACAGGGACCATGATACCCTGAAGATGGATGTCTAGGAGGTCGGTCAGGGGTTGGGCACGGAGAGCTACACCGCCCATACCCCACGCACTCTTCCAGCAGGGCTGGTTCCCACAACCCACGCTCCGAAAACACACACAGCCGTCTGAGAACTCGCCTGTCAAACAGGGAGCCGTGTCCTGCCGACACCACACGGCTTTCGATCTCCACGACCTGCCCACAGAGCCTGCAGAGCAATCCCTGCTACTGTCCCTAGATATTCAAACACCAGAAACACGAGCGGGTGGGAAGTCTCCCCATTTTTATCCCGCTGTTACAGAACAATTCCCCCTCGTACAGACAGACCTTCCTATGATGGAAGAGTGCTTTTAAGAAAAGGTAAGTGATTTCTGAACTGTAGCCACACGTGCCTGCTGCAAGACTTGCATCACCATTCCTTTTTACCGGACTTAGTATTTTTGTTAGAGTCATTTCAGTTCTCTCTCAGGGTCCCTTCCACTCTATTTCAGTTCTGTGTTTATTATTGATTTAAACATGGCTGGAATTGAGACTTTTCTATTTTTGTCTATTTGCTTTGGACTGCTTTCTATTAATCTAGGAAGACAAGAAAGCAGACTTTGCCACTATCATCTGAAACTCAAGTTAAAGCTCTATTTGCATGAAGCACACCATTAGATACTGCCTCTACGAATCATGTTCTTATTTAAAAACCCGTAAGCTCCCAAAATTCACACTGTAATGCTGTGAGGTCCAACTCAAAAGGTCCTGACACTAAAACTGGACTTGGATCCATGTGGAACCATGAGGTTTGGCTCTGACAAACCCTCTCTGACCACCACATCCCTGCTGGTGCATTTTTCAGTCTCAGCCATGTAGGAGAGCTTGAAAGCAAGACACTTGCTTCCATCTCCTCCACACACCCAGGCACTCCCAGTTTAAAATTAAAAAGGGTGCAAACACTTGGCTCATCATATTTTTCAGCTCAAGTCTGAATGCAGGGAATGCTAACATGGACTGTAGGCCCCCACCCAAATCCAGAAATTGCTGGATTGTAATTGTAATGTAAATAAGTCTGTTTTCATAATTGTCCTCTCCAACTTGTTCCAGCAACAAAACAGTCATCCTGTACGTTGCGTAACCGATGCCAACTGGTTTCAAAATGGGAGAGCTGGGAGCCATAAAGGCAAGCCTGTGCTCCAGCTGTGTGGGTCTTGATACTGGATCCTACACCTGCAAAAAGATCCCTTCTGACAAATCATCCTACCAGGGGTTCGGTTGTGCTAAAAATACCCAAGCCTCAAGCTTTCTATAAAAGCTTCATTTGGAATCAGAGTTTTACACACACTGGAGAGATGCATTTTTGTGATTATCTGGATTCAATCAAAACCAGTCATCAAAAAGTTATTTAATTGCAGTCTGACAAGGCAATAGTTTGAGTGCAAAAACTGAAAGGACTTGCCCAAAGAATGAGCTGCTTTTTAGAGTTTTAAAATTTGCACCATTAAAAGTTTTTCTATGCTAAGGTCATGGTGATTTTTTTTTTGCTAGTTTCTACCTGAGTATTTTACATACACCAAGATTATAAAGATGGTAAAAGTCCAGTTAAGCCTGACCGATATTCCAGATGCTGAACCACCCGTACGCTTCCGAACCATAACCTCTCACGTTCCTTGCTCTCTTAACTCAGGAGGTACCAGCTTACAATTCATTAAAGGCAGGAGCCAAAAACCCTCCAAAGGACTCTGCACGGGTACCAATTACAATGTGTTTACTGAGAGAAGACTTGCACAAGCGTCTAATTATGCCTTCTCATGCATTATTACTGTAACACACTGCTCCACACCATATGCTGATCAGACCTGGCTACAGACAGACGACATTCTGACTAGACACAGCATTTTATAAGCTTTATTAATAATTTTTTTTTTAACACATCTAAATTACATGCTTAGTCACAGGTACAAAACACACAGTGTAAAATAAAGTATAAATAAACAAACAAAAATAAAGTACACGTTTTAGTTAAAGTCCAAGGCCCTGAACCCACTCTCCAGGCTACAGCCTGTGGCAAACGGAGCTTTGCAGCGCACCCTGGATGGCAGCAGACTTAGGTTCTTGCTTCACTACAAGAGCGAGGTGAGAGGAGGGCTGCGAGAACAACCATCCCTCGAAACCGCAGTGGAAACGATGAGCTTGTCAAAAATGTCATATTTAAAGATTTATTTTCTTTTCTTAGACAGAAATGTTGATTTTGCTGAAGTGTCTTGAAAAACATGCAAGTTTATCTAAACAAGGGGGACCACACACCTTAGCAACTTCAAAATTACGCACATTTGAAGATTCCCCTATTTTCCAGAATTCCAAAATTGTGTTATATTAAAAAAATTTCTTTCTAATTCCATGAGATGGTGTACTAACACATATCCACACAGAATGAATTTCTAATCATTGCGTGACCAGCTCTGGACCAGCCTCGAGAGGGTTCAGGAGCCCGGGTGATGTGCTCAGGTCCGCACGCCGGTGGCAGCTCTCCCGCTCTGCCCTTGCCTCCTGAGGGCAGATTTGCCTGCAGGGGTACGGAGACCACCACGCTCTGCTCAGACTGCAAAATGTTCTCATACGGAAAGGAAGGGTCTCACCTTAAAATCCGTTTGGGACCTAAATGGATGCACAGTTGCCTGCATCTGCAGCGCAGGTGCCTCAATGAAAGGTCCTTTAGGCAAAGGCTGCAGAGTGGTCCCTGAGCTTAGCTGAGGTCTCAGTGCGTTCATCACGCAACAGCTACTACTCCACACCACAGATCCTGGTACAGATCATCCAACAAACTCTCCTAGGAGAAACTTGCACACTCAAATGTGAATAACTTAGTCCTGCTTCCACTGAAGTCAGTGGTAGCCCCATTATCAGCTCCTAAGGAGGACAAAAACACAAGGGCACACTGTTCCATCCCTCAGTCCTCCACTGCAGGCCTGAGGACTAATTCAGTCTGAGCACAACCATCATGATTCAGATGCAGCCGTATCTCTTCTCCTCTTTGACACTTTCTACACTCACGATGCTGAACCACATGTTGTGATGAACTAGCATAATAAACATTTGGACTCCTCTTAGTTCTGCACGCAAAGCCAGGGGAGCTAGCCCCTGAGCAGCCACAACCTTGATAAGTCATCTATTTCAGCTAAAACTGTGCAAATATTAAGCACGCTACTGTGTTAAGCAGCATTCCATGCATCTCAGGTGAGTTTTTCTCACTGAGATCACTGTCACTGAGTCCTTTGCCGACATACTGGCTCTTCTCTCACCGATTCAAGAAATCAAAAGGACCACCACTCCCACATGCAGCCTTCCTCATCCAGGCTCTTCACTGCACTTCCCAGAGCCCTTCACCCATCGTTGCCATCTGGCAGTAGCACAGACCTCCGCAGCAGACTGTAAGAACCACCTTCTCCGCCACTAGCAGATTTCTGTGCACAACTTGAAGACCTCCAGCAATGGGGAGATATTTCTCCCCTCACCTTTTCAAAACCAGTAGTGGCCTCTCCTGCCTGGAGAGGACTCCAGGCTGCAGATACGTGCCCGGAGGTGAGGACCAGCAGGGCCGCAGAGAGGTCTAAAGTTTGTATAGTCCTTACCTGCCCATAAAGGTGCTCTTTTTATTGGGCCTTGACCCCACACCATTAACTTTGGTGCAGCTGGGGGCAAAGGCTGAGCTACAGTCCCCTGCTCATAATGGTGCCTCTGGTTTCCACACAGCAAACGTACAGTTGGAAACTGAGGCCAAGTCAGCAGAACCCTCTCCTGTTTGCCAGGGGTTTTCTCTTCCCCTGGCCAATGAAGCAATGGAACCGCCGGAGGTAAGAGATGAGCTGGTGGGCATGCAAGAATGTCCCAAGAGAGCCCTCCGCTGCCCACAGGGGGATCAGACTTTGAAGGGCTTTTCCCACACGGCAGCGGCATAGCAGGTGCCGAGAGCTGAGCTGGCTTAGGAGCAGTCCTACACAGGCAGAGTCCTTTCCTGCCTGTAGAGCAGTCCTGTTTTACAGGACTTGCCCCACATCTTGCTGGCGCAGATGGAGATAGGGGCCTGGCTGGCTTGCATGCTCCCCTAAACCAGAAGCGTCTTTTCTTGCCCGCAGGACGGTCACCTAAGTATACAGTTAAAATCTGTTATCAGGAACAACTGAAAAGTCCTGCTCTGGAACCAGGAAAGCAAGAGACTGTCAGGAGTGACGTGGACATCAGACAAGGGGCATCCACGCAAGGCATACATCCAAGAGGGGCTCCGTGTTCAGAAAGCATTGGACGTGCTTCCTCCAAAACTTCCAGCCGTTGCATTGGGCACCCCAAATCAGTCAATGAAAATTCTTGGTTCTATTTACTCAGGAGATTAAAGGCCCAGGAGGATCCTTCCAGAAGATGACAACCATACACAATTCCACTAAACCAAGTCTCTTGGCCAGAGGACTATTATATCCCATACACTAGAAGCAATTCTGAATTGTTTTCCACTGAAAGCAAACCTCTGAATCGTAGTGCATGTGATTGGAAATTTTCAAAAGTTTTGGATCAAAAGAGGAAGGAAAGAAAGAACTTTCAATGGGAATCTGTCTTTGTTTTGGCCAGTTCTCACTGAGCACCCAAATTTAACCCTTCTAAAACAAAATTTATCAAGAATTTGGAGGTACAAGCTGAAACAAGATTTGGTAACCAGAGCCTGCCATTTGGCACAGCCAACCTAATGTACCACCTGGCAAGCAGGCACAAAAGCACCGGTTTCCACCATTTACTATCTTGAATTGTCCTACAGATGTGGACGAAAAGCAAGATCATGTCGCATAATCCTGTTTAGCTACAGGCATCTCCCACTGGCCAAGCACTTCATACAAAGCAGCTGAGTAAATTTCAAAGCTACATTTACTTCTGCTTTAGGTTTCTAAATAACCCCCTAATCATCCCTTTGAAGATAGCTCAGCAAAATTAAATACATTTTGATGGCAAAATCTGGACATGACACAGTAACAAATGCTGAATCCCTGCCTAAACAACTAAGAAAACATAAAGCAGCCTTTTTCTTTCCTTTTGAACTAGCAGCAAAGGAAGTCATGTCATGGTTCAAAAAGACTTGTAATCAAAAATGCAACACTTACATTTTTTCATAGAGGCACTTGCATCCAAGAACGGGTGATGGAAAAATTCATCTGAAAAAAAAAAGATCAGGAACAATGACTCAGTGAAAGGAAATGACTGTAAGTAGTTTACAAAGCAGTTAAAGCATAGCAAGTTACAGTATTTTAGAGTGATTTTTTCCATGCAATCCGGTCAACCATGGAAGTTCACTGACTGCAGTTACATATAGTAGTGGTGAAGAATGCAGACTGGGGACTGGATGCAGAACCTACTCATAAAAAAAAGGGGTGGGAAATTATTTGGATCCAGGAATTGCTATGTAAGTGTGGTGGTGGTGGGGAATTTGGCTCCTCTGCTACCAGCCATCTCTGCAAAATCAGCTTGGGGCAGGGGGGAGGAGAAGGGAAATAAGCTGGGGCAGTTACATGAATAAAGAGGCGGGGGGGGGGAACCCACCAACCTTTGCCAAAAGCATGGGCAAAGGACATGGGGGTTTGTATCTTGGGACTCACCACCAGTACTAGTGGATTTTCATTCCCCACAGGGCATTAAAGAACGTTATAAGGTTTTGCTCCAAGCTACAACCCTGGGCTGCCAGGGAGAATACACTAAATTAACTGTTAATGCTGCTCTGTCTTGCAACAGCTTTTACACGTGTACGAACGGGAGTCAGTTATTGAGGGCCAGATAGCGCGACTACATCGAGACCTGGCACGGCCATGTCTGTGCACATGTATCAAAAGCTCCTATCAGCAACAAGGGAGAAATCCTAAGGCGCAAAGTAGCCCTAAAAGACAAAGTCCCTGGCTGATCAGGATGGCAAGTCACCCTAATTGTAGGGATGCAGGAGAGCTATATTTATCACACTGTGCTGCCACTCATTCCACAGAAGAGGAATGATGGACAAAAGGACTTCCACCGAGTGATCGCCCATCACGCACAGACACAAACCCATTGTGCACTGAAGGCAGAAATGCATTTTCTAAAAGGCCACCGCAGAACTACAGCCCAGAACTCCCTCCCTTTCACACCAGACACAACTGCTTTCCTCACTCATTCCGGGAGGATATTCCACAGGTCCAGGCCACGAAAAGCTTCTGTCCGGCTTGTTGGAGACCCTCTACATGTTTGCCACATCTACAAATAGCTGCCTCTCATGACTCTTCCACCTCTGATCCACCGCAGCTCTATGCCGAGCCCTCTCCTATCGCAATCAGCAACTCAGCCTTTCAGCAGCGTTAGTCATGTATCGACACTGATTATTTGGTTAACTGCAGGCAGTTCAACTTGTTTTCCCAGCATGGATTTCCTGTTGCAACACCCAAGGTTTACAAACTTCTGCTTTCTGTAAACAGCTCCTCTTTGGCCAGTGAGCTTTCCAGAAAGTAGCAACTGGATTTTTTCCTTTGTCTGCTTTCTAAACTTAAACAATCCCTCTCTCCCCCCAGCTCCTCCTTGCCACTGCCAGGCCAGGGTCCTGCGGCCAGAGCACGCTGGTCTGGAGCTCAGCACAGCAGAAGTGATGGAAATCTCTGGCAGGGAAAGCAGGAATCTCGCAGATTAGGTCTGCTGTGGATGGAGAACATCCCCCTGTCCTGCCTGGAGCTGCGGAGCTGCTGTTTCCTGCTTCTTCTTCAGCCTGCTCCTCTACAGGGTACCATCCCTCAGCTGAGCTGATTCAACTGAGGGGGTGGAAATGACCATTTCTTTCATTTTTCCCCTCCTCCTCCCTCCAAACCGCTTATTAGTTGTACTTGCAAAGCAAAATTTAACAACACTGCTTTTAATCATCAGCAGGAGCCTTACAACTTGAAACCCTCCTGGCTTTCCTCTAGATAATCTTGAGATTGCAAAGACCATCAGTTCCTGGTAGAAGAGCAGCTGAGACACACAACAAGTAAATGAAGTTTCAAGCTTATATGTTGCTCTTATGCGAATCAACTAAACTCTGGGGGTGCTCCATGGAGGGCACTGTGCACATCTCTGGGTAGACTCCAGAGGGCCTCAGGTAACACGGAGCAGCAGGACACCCCGCTCCTCTAGGGACAGTGGCTCAGGAATCATCCCTGACCCAGCAGCACATACGAATCTTCACCTCACAGAGCGCAAGAGGGTAAAGGAACAGTGAACAAAGGCACTGATCACCAGCCAAAGAAGACCTTTTGTAAACAGCATAGGTAAAGAGAGCAGCCTAGGGTTAGTCTGCCAGCAGCAGGACAAAGCATGTGTCTACCAGGAGCCATCTAAGAGAAGGGGGAGATCTGCTTCAGACGCGATCTGGAGCTGAGGGACATCAACAGTTTGTGCACAGCTGGCCACAGACAGCCGCTGAAAACATGACAATTGTTGGGCACAGGGAAGTGCTCTTATTTTCGTATTGCTGATGTTTTAGGAAGGGGCATCATCTGGAGGCCTCCTGAGCTGACACTCCTAAGAAGAGGAACAGGAGTCCATTCAGCAGGTGTAGGTCAGAGCATTTCCAAGCCCTCAGGAACACAGAGGAGCTGAAGACTTAGCAACAGCAGGGAAAGGAAAACAGTTGTGTCACAAGGAGGGAGGAAACTCAGCTGCTTCAGCAGATTTGTAAAGAGTCAGAGGAGAGGAGGCAGGGGTGAATGAGACCAAGAATGCAACTGGATGCTGAAGAAGTGTATTGGTCTAAACAAATCAAGGCCCTGGTGCTTGCTTTCCTCTCAACCAACAGGAGATACTATAATACGACATGGGATGCCAGAAAACCATTGAGACCTGCCTTCTATAAAGCACAAGGAACATCTCAAATACAGGCTTCTGTATAGAATATATTCACAAACCCTCCCTGAGAAACAATTACATCTTAAGAGGACGTGCCAATTTGTAGAGAAAAGGATCCCACGTGTGATTAAGGGCAGGCAATAATCTCAGTGCAGCAAGATGTGCTCTATCTGTTGTCCTGAGTGAAATCAAAGTATATTATCTCAGATTTCCAAGTATTAGACACTGACTCATGCAGTCTGCTCCCAAGAGGTACAAAAACAGCTTACAGGGGGGCTAAAAAGGTTTACCAGACTCAGTGTCTGACAGCAGGGGAACAAGAACCTCAAAGAGATTTTCTTTTGAAATGCACAGCAACATGATAGAAGAGGTAAAGATCCACAGCCCAGATAGAAGATCTGCAGGGAATAATACTGAGAGGTGCTTATATCCAAGTGAGTCAGTCAGTAGCTTCTACAACTCTCTTTTGAAAAGGCTTGTTTTCTCACTTCTGCACCCTAGAAACCAGTAGTCCTTTACATTCAGCGCTAGATAATTATGATCAGCCTCAGTTAATCCGCATGCTTGCTTCACCCAGGTGACAGTGTCCCCAGAAAGGCTTTCCCAGTATCTCTAATCCAAAAGAATAATAGAGGCTGCAAGACAATTTCTCTTCATTAACTAGCATATGCTACCCAGCAGGAAACAATGCACCCCAGCAGATAAGCAACAGAAAAACAACAGAAAACCAACTCTCAAAAGACAGAAATATCAAACCCTTTTACCCCAAGCCTGACTAAAAGGCAACGTCCTGAAAACACACAGCAGCACACTTTATTTTCAGGTAAAAAAAGGTAATGTCTGTGCAAAATGCAGAAAGCTCTATGACTTGCTGGGATACTGCCCACCTGATACTTAACACAAATCCGTGGGCTTTGGCCCCACAGCACAGTTTCAGGAAAACCACTTGAACAGGGTTGCCCAGCACCAAACCTTATTCAAACACAGAGGCTGAGGGGCAAATTTACCCTTTCCACCAGCAGCACTGGCCCGTGGAAGCAAAGCTGCTTCCTGCTGTTCTCTGCGCTCGGAGGAGACACACCACCACAACCAACTTCTTGGTGAGAGAGAGCATTGACATCCTGATTTTTACCTGAGACAGGTCCAGACTATCCTTGCCCAAGGGGAAGGGAGAGGTGAGGGGAAGAATAAAAGACCACAGAGCTGCCTTTAGATGACCTGGTCCTTTGAGGGGCTCTAGGAAGTGTTTCATCTCTGCCTGCTTTCCTCTGGGGCATGGCTTCACCAGAGGTTCTTCAGACCTTTTGGCTCAGCTAGACATACCTGGCAGAGGCTGCCAAAGTCAGAACTGCATGACACATAATGATTGTTCTCAGTTTAGAAGGAATTAAGACATAAAAAAAAAGAATAAAGGAAATCTTCATGCCAGCCAAGTCAGGAGACTGAGACAGTGGTCTACAGGGAGAGCCAAGAGACTGGCAGCTTGAGCCCTGATGAGAACCAAGGCATCCTTCCACAGGAACGTGGAGAAGGAGTGAAGGGTCTGCAAGCAGCAATGGTCTCCTGGCTTGGATCACTGCAGACCCTGAGAAACGGAGGGTATTGACTGAATTGTTCATGAAATGGGTGCAGCTTGCAGCTTTGGGAAGGAACTATGACAGAGAAAGAACATGGATGGACAAGATACACATTTCATCGGTAGCATACTTTACACAACAGAAGTTCCAAGAGATTATAAAGGCAGAAGCCAGGAGAGGGAATGTAAGAAAGAAACATTTGCTGAAGGTGTGCCAAATTTCTGGGTTCACAAAACTGTACCGAATCAGCACATACACTAAAAACCCCAAGATTATGCAATCTTCCAGGCACAGACAAAACCCAGGTGATTGAATGCTTCTCCTAGCACCAGCCAAAAATCTGGAGGCTTGTGCAATGCCATGGCACAAAAGATGACACAGACAGGCAGCAGAACTACAACTGGAATGAGGTCTTACCAAAGTCCATGCGGTCCTTATGATTACGCTGCAAAAGGCCCAGCAGCAGCTGCCTCAGGTGGCTTGATGTCTCCCTGGGGATGCTAGGATTGAAAACAAAAGCAAAATAAGAGAGACTTGCAGTCTACTTAATCTGCTTTTACATATTCAGGAAGGCAACCTGCAAATGCAAACTCACTTTGTGCCTGCTGGGCTAGGAACATAAGGCGAGCTCACTGCAGAGAGGCTGAACAGGAACATCTCTGTTTGGCTTTTACTCCCCACTGTCATTGTTAAGGCTACAGCTAATCTAGCTTTAGTGGCCTCTCCCACGAGCACCTGCAGCTCCTTCCCTTCCACAGTGGTGCCAATGTTATCCCTCTGATTCTCAGCTAAGTCCATTCAACATGCAATATTTTGCACACGATGAATAAAATCTCTTCTACCTGCTCCACTGGGAATAAGGAGGTCATTAAAATGAAGCAGTTACCAAGGGGAATCTTCCAATTAAGACACTGGTGGTGAAATGTATCACCAATTACTACCATTTTATTAAGGCATTTCTTTTTCAATGCAGCTTATGTAAGACTAGCAAGTGACCGCTGTCTATTTGCTTCCTTAATATACAGCATTTATTAACTGAAGACCACTAAGATTTTAGCTTGCTTGGGTGGCAGTTGCTCACATTAGTGCAGCTGTTGCCCCACTTTCCAGTATCGCCAGGAAGAAAATACTCTCATCGATGGCCACTGCAGCACAAGAGAGCCCGTAAACCATTGCACGCTCTCTCTCCCCACAAGCAGATGGGGGAGACGCCAGGGCAGCTCTTCCCAAGCCCAGTAGATTGCGAGAGGCAGGGAATAAATGAATGGATTAAGGCAGGGAAAGCAGAGTTCAGCTATTGCATAAGTGGATTCATCTCGGCGGACTCTCCTCCATAACCAGCAGCGCTGTTGGGGCTGTAGCAGCCGGGACCTGCCTGCAGCCACAGTAGAGCTCTCCAAATTAAGCATAGGTGGCTCCAGCTCCTTTCAGTATTGACTCTGTTTATCACGGCTGTGGCCAGCATGGTCCCCACGGTCTGCCAGGCTTTCCCCTCTCCCCATGCGCGGGGTCAGGCGAGGTAATGGCACGTGTGTTCAGCACAGTGATTTAACTGCATAGAGGCCAAGCCTGCTCGGCAGCGCAGCACGCGGCTCGCTCGGGCAGAGCTCCACTGCGCTGAGCTGGCATGGCTCACCGCCCTGCAGCCAAGCCCCACCGATGCTGCGAGAAATAATCCTTCCTGCACCATTTCCACCACCTCCACCCCTAACAGAGACAAGGTTAAAAAAAAAAAAAGAAGCTGGGACAAAAATACTGGGGGGGGAAAAGAGGTGCTAGCTGGCACTAACAGGCTCTTTTTCAGTGAAACTAGAGATGTGAGGCAAAGTGTGTATTTATAGGTTTCAGTGCTACCCGGTTATTTTTCAGTGAAGCCCTAGGCCTTGCTGGCACAGGAATGTGAGCCCAGCAGTTCCTAGAACAGAGAAGGATGGCAAGCATCCCTCATCCTTGTTTGTACTGGCGGCGTTGCTTTTCCATCCCTGACACTAGAATGGTTTCGTGCCCCTTCCCAGGCTGACGGACAAAGAGGCCACCAGGACTCCAGAAGGGATGCAGTTAAAGAGACTCAGTCCGAGCCAAGAAAAAACACTCCTCAAAAAAGGTGGGCCTTAGAAGTACACTGCGTAATGGAATAACCCAAGATACCACTGCTAGCAAGTCTCCTGAAAAATACATTAGTGCTGGAGACCTGCGGTCCTCCAGCGTTATCGTCATAATTTATTTATCCATGACACGTAAAGCTCTCCTCCAAAATGAGTCCATTTCCCAGCAATGACTTTAGCTTTTAAAGCCAAGAAACAGGAAGGTCAAGTAGTAGACCTCAGATATCACAACACAGACTGAAGACAGTGCAGATTAACAGCCTGTTTGCCTCCTCTTCTCTCTCACGTCTAAAACACCAAGCTTTGCTATTATTTTCCAAGGCCATCTTTTTCAACATAAGCAACAGAACTGCCTCCTTCCCCCCCGTGATCTAGAATCCACTTTGCCATGCAAATCAGCACAGTGGATGTTAGTTATTTAGATCAGCGCTGTTAAAGTCTTGAGGCCTTTGGGCTCGCTCCTACCAACCCGTGCTTCCCACCTCAGAATGGCATTTCACCTGTCAGCGCCAGCACCGGCCCGGCAGGCAGGGACTGCTGCTGAGCATTTCAGGAGCTTTTCTTCCCCACCCCGTTCCCAAACCAAAACACGGCACTTTCCACGGTGATGCCGGGAGGTGGGTGCCAGCCTGCCTAGCCCCAAGGAGAACGAAACCAAATCCTGGCTCTGCTGCAGTCCAAGAAGGAGGTCTCTGGAGCGGTTTTGTGTTTCATCTTGTGTTGGCAGGGCTGGTGGAGGCAGTTTACTCATGTTTACGCAGGAAATAGCACAGATTTCAGCTCATGTTGAAGAGAGAAATTGACTTTGTAAAGCAGAGAACCAGCATTTACACAAAAGCGGCTTCGGATCAGACTTCTTACAGTAAAAAAAAAAAAACACCCCCCAATGGGCTTGGATCCAAATTTTGGACAAATTTGGTAGTTAAAAAGCAGAGAAGAGTGGAAATGGTAGATGCAGAGTGCATACCAAGGACTGCCAACAAAGGAGAAGGAGTAATCCCTACATGAGAAGATACACTTTCCTCAAACAGCTGAGTTCGTTTCTCCCCTCACCTGCCTCCTACTGCCTGCCCCGCAAGCCAAAGCAGCAGCCAGGCAGCGTGATCAGCACAAGGAAGCTCATTAATTTCTCTCTTAGTAAGAGGGACTACCTCAAAGGTAGCAGCCATGTGTAGGCTGTGTAGGGGAAACAGAAGCTCTACGTTCTGCTCACACAGACTATTTGGCTCCAACCACGTGGCATTGTTTTTGCTTTGCTTTGTTTTGTTTGCCTGTTTTACTCCATCATGCCCCCTGGTTCAATCCAAAGAGCATGCAGATGCCCCAAATTTAATCCTGGTAGAAATTTGCCCCTTCTCCCCAAATCAAAAAAGGAAACACTTGAAGGGAAAATAAATGCATAGCGCAAGTCACTGATAAGAGCTCTAGCTTCTTGACAGCTCCTTCTGCTATCTCTTGGAGCTGTCTAAACTGGTAAGTGGAAAAAAAGAAAACCCACATACATCAACTCAATGAACTTCCTGTGAACGTGGCTGCATTAGCAGCTCTGCCAAATGGAAACTAACTTTCTGATTAAAAAACACCTTTTTTTTTTTTAAATGTATAAACTTGGAATTCAGTCCTGTCTCTATACCACGCTCAGGTTTTAAGAGCAGGCATGAGGTTCTGCTTTAAGAACTCAAAGATCAAAAGGAAAGATCACAGCAACAAAACCAAAATACACTGACAAATCACAGCGCTGGGAGGCAGCTAGATGCTTCAACTAGGTAACATACACCCCAGTGGGACGAAAGCAGTTATCTTCCCCTTGGAAACTGCAGTAGTATCCATTTCCATCAAGGTTATAATATTTCCTCCTATTAGCAGGATGGACACAAGCAGTTGCTGTCCTGACGTGAGAAATGTGATCTGCAGTCAGGTATGGCAGGTTACAGGAGAGACTGCAGTTTGGCTGCTCACGTGATTCAAGAATTGCCACGACTTCTTTCCAAGGTTCCCAGCCTCAGGGAAGCTGTAGGTGGGACAGGACCACTAGCCAGCTTTTGAACCCACTAACGATCCTGGATTTTTGCAACATAAGAGAGAAGAAGTATCTGTGGAAAGAGAGAAGACCAACTCTGGCAAACCACTGCCGTCTAGACTTTCTCTTGGCCTCATCACTGCTGGTTTAAGGGTTGGGGGAAAGCAGGTAGCCAAATATGTTACAGTGACCTCCCCAAGTGACAAGCAAGACCAGCTGAGGACAGGTGTAAATACAGAGTAAGCAAGTGCATACAAATGGCAACACTGGAAAAATGCTTACTTCGGCATCAGCATCTTGTTTTTCTCATAGAAGAGGCGAAGATCCTGTGGGCTGCTGGCCTGTAGGGAGAAAGAAAACCAGTGCATGAAGCAGTGGACAATGAAGAAAAGGCATTAGCATTTCTATTTCACAGCTACTCTGAAGAGCAGAGGGGCACTTTTCAATTGCTGAACCAGCAGAGACAATGAGAACCTGCAGCTTGCTTTAGGCTGAAAAGCCAGCACTGTACCAGAGCGAAAATACAGCATTTCAGCCCGCTGTTTTTTTGTCCCTGACCTGGTTCTGTCCTGCTCCCCCCTTCCAAGGGCTGAGCGTCACCGCAGTGGGCTCTGATGCTCAGGTCTGAGCTGGCCTAACAGCCTCACCCAGGAGGCTAAATAATTGCAGACGTGAGGAGTCCCAAATGATGAATGGCAGCTCCCGCTGAGAACATGGATTAGTGCTGCAGGGCATTTAGAAAAGGGGCAGCGAGCCTGTTGATGGGCAAGGGATCTGTGAAGAGACCAGGAACACGGCGGAACAGCAACTGAATTAGGATTTTCTACTTTAATTCCAGGAAGCCAGAAGGTCTCAGGCCACAGCTCCTATTTGTGCAGTAATATACACAACTGCTGGGGATGTTGACAAGATCCCAAATTCTGAGAGATGGGATTAAAAAAAAAAAAAAAGACTAGGCACAACAAGAGGTTTACAGCAGAGGTTAAAAATAAGATCTCCAGTATAGAAGCACAGACACATAAAAGTCTCCTAACATCATTTCTCCATTTGTTTTTACGCAATGAATAATACAGGCCAGTAAATTAACCCTAGTGTCTCAAGCATTTCTGCTCAGGCGGTCTCTATTAAAGGCAGAGCAGGCTGGCAGGCGTGACACAGACATGAAGGCACACATAAACAGGGAAGGAAGATCAGAGAGATTCATCTGCAATCAATTATTGGTGCAGCAGAGTGTGTAGGAAAGTGTGAACGAGGAGGCAACAGGCAGCTTCTCCTGGCGGTTCAGGGCAGGCTCAAAAAAACCCTCGAGCCTTCCACCTACTTCCATTTTAAATTAGAAGCATTTAAGGTCAATTAAGACGCTTAAACTGGCAAATCAGACAGGCCAATCTGCAGATGGCCATCAAAATATCACTAACACAGCACGGCTGGGAAAGCAGACACAAGATACTGTTTCAACATCACCTACTCCCTCTGGCTGAAGATGAAAATTAAGGATAACTGTAAGAGCTCAGTACAAAACCTCAAGAGAAACCAAAGGGAGAGTCTCAAAAGCTGCTACTATCAATAGACTCGTGTAGTACTGATCAGGACTGTTTCTTGCCTAGTCTCAGCAACCCAAGCTTCACAGCTCTCCTATCAATTTGTACCAATAAGAGCTACTGGATTCCTAAAAGAAGGAAATAAGAAAGATTTCCTCATTCTCCTTTCTGCAATAGCGTATCCTTTGCTGTTCACAGACACCGCAGGGACCCAAACAGGAGGTGCAAAAATACTTTCTTCACAAACCATTAAAATCAATGTTTTCACCAAAGCACCTTGTTACGTAGATGCCAAACTGCATCGACATTTTCAATCACTGCCACTCAATTTGATTTGGTTCAGTAAAACTCCATTTTACACCTTTCTCCTTGCAGAGCTTGCCCTGCAATTAGATTCTTAATATTTGGCAAACTTTGAGGCAAGCGTACACACTGCACCAAATGGCTTGGCCACCACCCTCTGCGTGAGGAAAAATATGCCTGACAGACATAACGTACAAGGAGGAACAGAACTCCACCGCAGGGAAGCGAAGTGCTCGCTCACATCAGAGAGATACAACCCTTGGCTGTTTGCTCTGTTCATTTCCTGTCGCGACAACCCAATTGTTTCACAAACACAATGAAGCTCTGATCTATTTCAAACACTGTTTTGTCAGAAATTTTCCTGGCAATAAAGACAGAGTATATTAAAAGCAGCACACATGCAAAGCCTAGTTCATTAGAGAGGGTTTCTAAGCACTAGCTTGGATAGAAACAAAATCCTCAATGAAGTTCCCTTCCTCTTTGTACAAATTAAAGAGATATCCCTGGAGAAACAACATCCCTACACATTCTGCTGTCTCGGTACAATTCCCACTTATTCTGCAAGGACCACATCCAGGGTGTCAGGCTCCTACCCACCCAGACCACGCTTCCTCACTAGGGCTGTCCCCAAGAGCCCACGATTCAAGGCTGGTCTCCGATATAGGCAGCTGCCTGCTGAGGAATAGAGTCATTTTTGTGAGAGCCCAGCACAGACAAGCGTGGACGGCCATCAATTTGGTAAAACCAAATGCACCTTCATGTAACTTCATTATTAATCAAGCAGGTCACAGAGTTCTGCTCCTAGCAGCAGGGCTCCCAGACTCGCAGCAACACGCCCACTGCTCTCCTGCTGTCAGCATCCACTTCGCTCCCCTCGTCTTTCAATAAATAGTGCTTCTCTGAGAATCATGGAAAAAAAATGCAGAAGTGTTTGTAAGACATGAAAAATGCCATGCAAATTCCTTCTTCTAGGAAGCTAAGGATTTCATCTGAAATCTACCTTCCAGGCAGATACACCAAGAAAAATGCCAGAAAACACATTTTGGGCACCTAACAACTAGACCATTCCAGATGCACAGAGCCAGCTGCCACCTGTAGCCCAGCATCCATCTGTCAAACAGGGATGCAGAACGGGCAGCTCAGCTCTCCCCAAGAACAGGAGACGGACCAGGAGGCCAATTCATGCCCTTATTCCCCCTCTCATGTTACCATGAAGCAGCTGCATTAGTGTAACTGGCTCTGTTCTTGTCTGTCCTTTCTATATATAAAGACAATGGGACAGATTCAATCCTGCCACTCTGTTACTTTGTCCTCAGCAGCAGTGGAAATATGTTGAGCCAACAAAGGCATTCAACGTAACCCTGCCAAATCCCACTCGGTGCTGGCTGCCTGCAAGCGAATTGCACACGAAAAGCACGCAGGGTGGTGTTCCCAAAAGCACTCAGCTCTGGATTTGTCGCGCTTGGGCAAAGGCTGGATGCAAAAGCCCCAGCACTCAGTCAGTAGAGCTCGAGACATTCACACCCTCAATGAACACCACTGTCTAGTCAACACTTCACAGCAGGTGTACGGTATCTGCTCTTTTCTTTGAATCCTCTCCTTTGGGATTCCTGGGGATTTGGAGGTGCAGAGAGGGGATTCAGATATGTTAGAAAGAAAAAAGAAATAAGTAATGATGTTTCTAGCTTGGTAGTTCTAGGGAAAAGCTTGAAAATCTGCTGTAAAACACCTCCTGCTTGCTCAGTCTTACAGTTGATATTTTAAGACTCCCACAACTAAGCGGCTGGTATTCAGGGGATCCTGAAAGCACAACAACCAGAAAAAAAAAAAAACAAAACCAAAACAAACCACAAACCCTTTTCTCTACTCCCAACAGATCAGGATCAGGCCCACAAACACTGGGCCAAAAGCCAGTGGCTCACTGTCTACAGCAACAAGTCAATCACTGCACCCAACTTCAGCAGAGCAACCTACCACCCCCAGGGATACCTGTCCCCATCGACACAGGACAGGCTCCAGAGGAACACCTTTGGGCACGTATGAGCAGCCTGCCTAACAAATAAACCAGGAGTTCGAATTCTGGGTATAAAATCCCCCCTCCTCTCATCATCTTCAAGGCCTATTTCACAGCATAGCAGCGATACATAATCCTAGCGCTTACGCAGGCAGAATTAACCCAGAAATCAAGCAGTAGACCTAGTACACCAGGCTTAGAAATTAATTTTTCACCTAGTAGCTAGCTGGGATGAGAACATACGCAGGCAGGTTAACTCTTTCAGAGCTGTCACACCAGGCAGCAAAACTTGCATTGCCTCTCTTGCTACTTCCCTGCTCCCCAGCTCACCCTCCCACAGACATCGCGTACCATATCCACAAACCAGCTAGGAGAAGATTCACACAAAGGCTCAGACAGCAACCAGGTTTCATAGTCCTTGGCAGGATCTGATGGCCAAACGGACATGCGCCACTGCCAGAGACAGCTCTGACACAAAGAGCATGAGCTTGGTGGTGTGCCTGCTTACCACGAGCCGCCCAGTTTTTAAAGGGGTCACACAACAAACCAATCCTCCACCCACCCCCAAAAAAAAAAGACAAGATTGAGGTCATTAACTCTAATCATATTTAAAACATCATCTGACAAGGACCAGATTGTTTTGGGAAAGATATTTTAGAACTTGTGTTAATCTGTCTCCAGTTTTGTTTCTGGTTGTCCCTTGTCTACACAACCTACATCACCCCAGGGTGGGCACTGGGTCCCAACCTTTGCAGCTCAGGTAAGGACAAGGAAAAACCGTTACACTCTCGAGGCTCTTCTGAGCATCGGTCAGCAAGACCAGCAAACACGCTGTTCAAGTCCTGTCCTCTGCAACAGACGTGAAGAGATGCAAGCGCATCCACTTATTAGGCAAGGCAAATTAACAATTCCACATTAATACAGTGCTCAGCAAATCTGTTTATAGGGATTATGAATCCCATTAATCTCATCCCTATGACAGTCTCACTGTTTTGTTTATGGGCATGTTTAATACAAAAAGCTCCTTAAGACAGCTTCACCAGCCACCCCACCAACTGTTCACATCTGAGCATCAGCAGCTTCTTGTCTGTGTGCAGCGAGGCAGGGAAGGGACAGGAATGGCTCTGGGAAGTTGCCTTGGGTGACCCAGCCATAGTTAATTTTAACTTTGAGACAGCTAGAAATCACATTCATGCACATACACACATCTCTGGATTTACACACACTTTCTGGATTGACAGCTGCCTCAGCGTTTCCACACATTTGATCTTTTCTCCATCTAACCCAGCTCCCCGAAGCCCTGTTTTATTTTTAGACAGCTCATTCCTCCTCACTGCAGATAACACTGGAGTCCCTCTGGTTTGCATCCCCATGAAGGTACTTAATTGGCTCATGCAGCAAACAGCTACAGCGCCCAAATGCAGCACATTTCACGCCACCGTGCTCCAGATTCCCATGGGAATCTCAGCTAGACAGAGGTGAGGGGCTGTCCTTGCCAGCCTGGGAGGGAAGGCATGCTGAGGATTTAGTCTGAAGAGGTTAACGTCAGAAATCCAGTTCCTGGCTGCCCTGTACAACTGGGTCTGCTGGTGGCACTACACGGAATCAGCCTGTTATCTCCACACCCATTTGTAGATGTCCCTCCCAAAAACATTCATTCCTATTCACGGTCTCTCCAGCACCTCTGTCCGCTACCCCTCTCTCCTCCCAAAAGCCCTGTAAACAATAGCTTCTGCCTGCTCAGTGAGCATCAGCAAATTCTTACAACACAGTCATGCCAACAAAGAAATAAAGCCGGTTAACCTTTAACTAGTTTTCCACCATCTCCCCTAGACAGGCTTCTTCCACCTGAAACTCGCAGCTAGGAGAAGGCAATTTGTGACATACACAGCCAAAACAAATAGATGGTGCAGAGAGAGCCACCTGGGCTGAGCTCTCCTCTCTCCCTCATCAAACAAATCCCCAGCTGCTGCTGCAGTAACACATGGGGCCTGGCATTTTGCTCCAAAATACAAACCCCAAAAGAAGAAAGGGCGTGGGGAAAAATTAAAATAGAGAAACAAATGACCCCCGCCCCCCACCCAACAGACGTTGGATGTATATGGGGAAGAGAGAAGTCATCCAGCCAGGCAAGCACAAAACAAGGATCAGGACTTGCTGGGCAGGGACTGAAATGTCCCTTCGTTGCCCACCCCAAGGCAGGGTATTGCCATGCCTCAGGCAGAGGGACTGAGGCATACAGGACTGCTCTCACCTCCGTGGCAGCCTGAGGACACAGGCATAGGCAGAGCGCTGATGGTTTTCTGACCACCTGCCCTTTCAAAACCTTGGCTGGAGAGCTGAACGAAGCTGACTAGTATTCAGTTTTATTTCCCCTGAAATGTCTTCTTTAAGAACAAACGCTTCCAGAAGAACATTTCTGTGCCATGCTTCAATGACCAATGATAAAAGCCACCTAATTCTTTTCAAAGAAATCAGATCCCCCAAGGTTGCGTGTGAGCTACTAAGCTAAGAACGATAAAGTCACCATGTTAAATGATAACTAAATCATTTGAATGAGTACGGTATCAAGGTGCCTTTAGAGACTAAAAGGCACCAAGTTACAAGACAGAACGAGTGCAAGGCTCTCCTACGCATGCAGAGTCAAAGCTTGCTTTCTCCACCCCCACATTCTTTTCTTAATGCACAAATATTTATTTTCTTTTATCCTAACAGTCATTTTCTCCTCTCAAAGATACCAACACTGACAACAAGTGGATGGAGCCAGTAAACAGGAGCCATTCATGAGTTTCAGTGGTACTTTGCAGGGGTGTTTATAAAAAAAGAAACATGCAAAGGAAATGAAGTCTTGCTCTAAATCCAGAGCAAGCTGGTGGACAGAATATAAAGCACGGGAATGGAAGATTCTCACAGCAGCAGGGAAAAATTACCCTGAAGGAGGAAAGTGTTCTTGGCTCTAGACAAAACCAAAACATACCATTAGTTTACTTCTGTATTTGCCCACTCTTTCCTGCAACACATTCAGAATTCACTTTATCCTTCCTGATGATGTAACTGTACAAACATTCAAGGTCTTGTGCGAAATTCGAAAGAGCTGTGGAACTAAAGCTCAGAAAGTCCTGCAGTTCATAAAATTTGTCTTGTTACATCAGCACAGATTCCACCCCATCTGACTTTTGTTTGGGTTGTTTGCTTTGGTTTTGGTTTTTTTTTTTTAAGGAGTCAGGGTAAAGAGATGTCAGAACATGAGAAAAGAGGGCCACCTTTTGCATTTGCCCTAACTGATCTAAGAAGCTGAAGAGCTGGCATCAGCTGACACACCAGTACACCGATTTGAGGTTTGGTCTTTTCCCATAGATTAGAGACAAGCTCTACAGAGCTCACACATCAGAGAAGCAAAGAAGTATCAGCAACTCAAGCATCTCTCTGCTATGCTGTAAGACAGCAAGGAAAAAAACCTGACAAGTACAGTACTTAAAATACTGGTTGCAAGGGAGAGTCTGCAGATTTCATTCAGCACGGAGGAAGAAGAGGAATACACAGTGTGGCACACTAATGACTGGGAACAAGAAAAATGCACCAAGTCTAGATGAACTCCAGCCATATACAAGCTTTAAAATATGTAAAATAATCCTGAAGCAACTTGCATAAGGCTGCATTGAATTCGCCATAATTCAAAAGTTTAAAATCAGATAATACCTTTCACAAAAGATATGCGCTAGCTCATCCAGAAGTTATGGCACAAATTACAGGGTGGAGTTTTACTGGACTGTGTTATATTTGGAGGGGTTTGGACTTGAGGAACATAAACATTTCAGACTGAAAGGGATTGCTGTGAGATGACAGATAAGATCCTTTTGATAAGATCATACTTAACTGCTCTAAAAACAAAGTCAATTTAGGTGCAACACACCAGTTATCACCAAATCATCCCATGCATTAACTCGCAATTACAATCTTCCTTATTGTCCTCCCATACCCAACAGAATTATAATTCTAAACTACACACTGAGTACAGTTGCAAACAGAAACTGATTTTTTTAAGTGTGGGCCTGGAAAAAAACCCACTGCTTTAACCGATTCATGGTAATTTCTGAAGAAGTGACCCTTCCTAAGGATTTCTAACCAGGAAATACATTTCAGTGAGATACAACCCAGAGAAGGAGAGTCGTATTTAGTAATACATCCAGCATCACAACATATAAAGCACCACATTGTCGAGGTGTTGGACAGCCAGACCTCCATGAGCCTGGATCTATGGGAGTTAGTATTATAGATGACAGAAGCCTTAAGAGTAAGGGGATTAAAAGGAAAAAAGATAAAAAGCAAGAGAGTCAGAAACATTAGATCTAAGCAACTCACCTGAAAAGGAGCCTTTCCTGTCAAACACTGATAAATGATGGTTCCTATACTCCAGAGGTCAGCTTTGGCATCGTAGTGTTGAGACATAATGACTTCTGGTGCCTTTTTGGGGAGAGAAAAGAAACGTGTTTTTATAAAAAAGTTGTAGCTTTTGGGGTTTTTTTGGCAGCTGCAAGAAAGAAACAGAAGTCACTATGATGCTTTAAAAACCCCCTGAGCTAGATTCCCCAATAACCATGACAGGTTTGCTCCCAAGACGACTGTAACACAACCTTGAAAGGGTCAATTCCCTGCCTAAGCAGGGGAAGCAGAGACTTTCACACAGTCAGACCAAAAAAAACATACCAGAAGCTGTTTTACTGCTTTGGGCAAACTCAGTACTTTTCCTTCTCAGTGTACCATTTTCTGCTGAATTTACCTGTGCTCAGAAGAAGCCTCACTGAAATAGCATGGACAGACCTTCTAAACCAAAGAAAGTAACAGGTAAATGATGAAGAAAAGCAAAGGCTGCACAGGTAAGCTTCAGCCTCCATCCTGATCTGCATCACTTAGGCACTTTCCTCATTTGACCTAAGATGGCAGCATATTAATTATGCTCCGGAGCCTGCTCCTGCTGCCAAGGTCACAGTTTGGGTTCAAAGGCAGATCTGTGCATTTCAGTCCAACAGCTTGAGCCCTGCTGTGCCTCAGACTCTGGTTTCTAATGTCACACCATGCCCTTGGTTGCTCCCTCCCGAGCTTGTTCCAGAAGCTGGAGACGGTGCGAGCCCACAAAGCCCCGTGGCTCAGGAGGCAGCGTGCCTTAGAAGCCGTAGCAGAAGAAGAGGGGGAAAAAGAAGGCAGGCTTGCTAATCCCACATGTTTATAACAACAGATTTCATCACAGTGCTGCCAGCATGGAACAGGATCAATTTTCTAGCTCTGTTAGGAGTAAAGGCCACATGTAACAGGAAAAAAAAATGGCAGCAAGCAAGTTAGGGATGGACTGAGCTCCTGTCCCCAAGGGAAACAGGCACGACACCAAGCAAAGCCAAGGAAGCAGGACAAGAACTATGCAAGGAGGCTTCAAGTCTCACGTGACATGGATCATATCAGACAGAAAGCTCATTCTGGTGTGGGTAAAATGCCTTTCTTTTTAAAAAGAGCAAAATGAGAAGAGCAGCAATGGACTACGAGCTAAAGCAGGGAATAAGGACCTGCCTTGCCTGCAGGTGTTCCCAGGGCTACCACACACGATCCACAGTAGCAGTAGGGACAGACTTCAAACGCCTCAAGTCCCAGCTGAACCCTCCCTACTCATCTTCCTTCAAATCCATCAGTAAAGAGAAAACAATACGAAGCATTCTGAGGTTCTTTGTAATGTCCAGAGTTATTTAAAATAAAAAAAATAAAAATAGAAAAAAGGTCATCACTGGCTTCCTCCAGCCCTTTCAAAAAATAAGCTGGGTGTTTTCATTTACTTTCACAAGACACTCCGAAAGAAAAAGTATCACTAAAAATAGACAATTCAGGAAACTCTCACAGGAGAAAAAAAATTACATCATCTTCACATATAGCATAGTTCAAACAAACATCAGGCTTCAGAAAAAGGGAGACAGAGGAAGTCTGTTTTTCTTGAGCTAGTACTGTGGAACAGGCTACCAAACACGCTACCCCTGTGCAGTGCAGCACAGTCCAGCCTAGCTCTGCCCAAGGAGTACAGACAGAAAAAAGAAAAATTTAGAGTGGATTAGACCATGTTCAGAATCAGGTGCCTGCTGCCTCCAGGGCACTTGTAAAAAAAAATTAAACCTAAATTGATCCGCATCATCTTTTTACTTTGAGCGCAGACACCCACATCCCCAGGAACTATTACATGGCTGGCTCTGACATTTTCATTTCTGGCCTGGTTTTGTCATTTTTAATTCCACTGACTTGATGTGACACTGAGATCTCGACTGCTGCCATGAGCACATATAAGAGATCACCTCCTCACATTCTGGTCCCAGAATGGAAAGTACAAGGGGAGTGAAAGGGATTAGGTTTTTTTTGTTTGTTTGGGTTTTTGGGTTTTTTTGTAAACACATCTGTTTCACAAGCTGAGAAGTCATCCTGGAAGCAGCTGGTCTGGTGAAAGAATTAGTGGGGGGAGGAGAGTTAAGAAGCGGGAATGCACAAAACAAATTGCAAACAGAAGCAGGTGAGCTCCATTTACACCCATCTGCTGCATTGTACAGCACAGCACACTTAGGAGTAAGTTAGCCAGCATGGCAAAATCTCTGCCTGCATAGGGCCACAGCTCTGAAGGGATTTTGCAAGACCTAAGAGCTAAAAACAGCTGGAGATTTTACAAAACTGCTCTTAAAAAGGGACCTTGCTCCTGATGCTGTGGCACCTTAGCAAAAAGGACGGCAAAGCCCGAGGTGACAGCAGGCTTGCAGAACCACTCTGTCCCCAAAGGGCCTGCTGAAGCAGTGATTTACTGAGGCTCCTCTCCAAGGAGGCAACACCTCAAATATAGCCAGATGTATGAAATATCATCCCAGCCCTCACTCTCTCTTGCTGCCTCTTTGCTCGCAGCAGAGGAAATAGACTTAATTTCCCAATGCCTTCAGTGGAGAGGCCCTGGTCCCCTCTGGAAGATGCCATTTCTGGGAGAAGTCAGCAATCAATACTCTGTTTTGTTCAGTTTTATTTACCAACAGCTCACCTGAAAGTTAGATGACAGCACAGGCACCTGTTGTCCAACACTACCAGCAGCTAGAACTTTATGAAGTTTCCCTGTGTAATAGCTGGTTTCGGACAAGTAAATAAAATTTCACCTTTGGGGGAAAGACTAGCGAAATACAAAGCCTTGCTTCTGGGGGGCAAAGGAAGAACAACACAGAAAAACCTGTAGGCAAAACACACTTACCATGTACATTGGTGAACCACACAATGTTGCTGCCATCATATTATTCTGCAGGTATCGGGCAAACCCAAAGTCAGCTACAAAGAGAAACAGAGAGGTAGGTCAGGATCAGACACCAATTCTAGAGCACCTGTACCTTCCCCAGTTCATTCCCCCTACCTTCCTGTCACTTCCCATTAATCTTGCCAGTAAGTGAAGTACCCCATCTTAACAAGACTTCAATAGCTCTCCTCTTAAGCAGTAACATCCTTGTGCTGGTTATTAATGCACACTACAGACACTAGAAAAGGATAGACCAAGCCACAAAAACCCAAAAAGTATTCACAAGAACAAACCCCCATCCATTTTTCAGAGTTCGACAGTCACTTCCCTCCTGTGCCCATTTGCCTGCACTCCAAAATGTCAGCTGCTGGAAGCTGGTAAAGCTCTCGACTTCAGTAAAAGTGTGCCAGTTCATACTAGCTAGTTCATCTGCTGCTACCTCAACTTTTAATTTGGGGAACTGAAAGTTCCCCTCCATTGAAAAGGCTGCAGTGTAACAGACATCCAAGAGAAACCACTACTCACCACCACCCACATTTCTAGACCAGTCCTACTGAAAACAGTCTTGCTCTGTTCCTTTAGAAGAGTTTCAACAGTGCTAACCCTCAGCATGAAGACAGAAAGCTGAGCCATAGTTCACCTGGTGGCTAGAAAAGCTAGGGACAAGGAATACCAAGATGAATTATCTCTGCAGGTTACTCAGCATCTGATCACATGATACTTGGAGGTTCTCTCAAGGTTACCAGATATTTCAAGCTGGGAGATTGACACAGCTGTTTACACTGTCATCTGTCACTTAATGAATTGGTACAGCGAGCTATTCCCTGGACCACGGGATGGAAGGGTTGCAGGGTACATCACACACAAGAGCAGCTGTGCCTGCAGCCCTCCTGCCCACGTCGGTGGCTCCTGGTCACTTCAACCCTTCCGGTAACTGCACTTCACAAAAAAAAACCCCAACTTCAGCCAAATGGGCAGCAATGCTTCAAACTTTTCCACTGGGCCCCATTTCTCATCTGAATGAAAGCATTAACACCATCTCCACAGCACAGGGTCCAGGTGAGGAACAGTTTTATCTAATTTGCGCTAGCTTCAGCTCATGAACTGTAACATAATCCAAAGTCATGGACATCACCCTCAGCCTTGAGGGCAGTATCATCCAGCGCTCATTTCTGAGGGACCACAGGGAATACATGTGCTCTGTAACTGGATTACTGGAGCATTTGTCCTAGCTACTGCTCTATCTATGCCACTGAACTAATGTGCAAAAAATTAATTTCTTCAAGATGCAGCCAAGAAGCCTGCGTCTAATTGGGACTGTGGAAACGCCTGCTTTCAGGAGAGCAGCTAGTTTCAGGTCTTAAGACAGCAACATTTACCTCAATTCTTTTAAAAAGCTGAAGACAAAAGTCACAACAGCTGCTCATTTCTTGGTAAACCTGGAGATTACAAGCCAATTAGGGCAGGCTGGTATTTGTTTTTAGCAAGGGAGGCACCGTTCAGCTTGGAAGCGGAGCAAGGCCTGCCCAACTTCTTTTGGGTTAGTCTGTGTACTGGCAGAGCCGAAAGCTCTTGCTCCTTCTGCCTGGAGCCAGCTAATGGTTATGTCTAGCAGAGCAACTAAGATGAAAAACATTAGGGCATTTTAAAACAGTGCAGCAATTCTTTCCTCCCCCTAGACAGCTCCCCAAAGAAAAAATTGCAGCTTGCCATGTATCCGTCACCAACCGCTCCTGAGAGCACTTACAGAGATGTCTGTAGCAGGGCCTTACCGATCTTAATGCGTATATTGTTGGGATTTGACTTCCTGCCTCCCGCGTAGGAAAGGAGGATATTCTGTGGTTTCAGGTCCCGGTGGATGATGCCTTTGCTGTGCAGCATTTTCATGGCACCTGCTATCTGCTGGAGAAAGAGCCTGATGGTGTCTTCACTGAGTGTCCGCATAGCTAGGGAGGAGGAAAAAAAAAATAACCACAGATGAAAAAATTACAATGCCAGTTCTCTGAAAAGCCCAGGGGGGCAAATAGTCCCCAGTAATTAGCCATAGTTTTTTACTCCCACGTATAGAGTTTTTTTTCCACACACTATTTCTGAATGATTCCTACAGGCAACAAGGGAGAGCGTTTGCATTCCCACCTTATTCTGTGGTCACGGCTGTTTTCAGCCCCAAGACTCCCACGATGAGCTCAGGCCAGTGGTGGGAGCTAAAATTGGGTTATCAACTGGGTCCAAAAAGTGCTATTTGGTGAGGGTTAGGGCTTCCCTCAGCAAAAGCTGCCAGCCAGCTCTAGGCATGCACTAGGCAGGGCCTGTGGTCGCTACCTTTGAGCTATGGTCAATAAATTCAGAGCTTTATCACGAAGACTACCTCTAAACCTGGAGCTAAGAGGAAAGGCGGTTAGGATTAGGCTTTACATCTGCAGGAATCATTAAGTCCCGGGCTGGGCAGGTTAAGTTCAGAGTCAGTTAGGGTACGTGACAAGCAGGGACCTGTAACTTCAGGGTACGAGTCCAAGTCTAGACCCAACCCTTGTGCATCATCACCCACTGGGCCAAACCATAACTCTAATGCCACAGCCGCTGTTAGGATGAACCACAGTCCAATACCCAACAACATACCCCTACCAAATGGCCCCTGCAACCTGCCATCTGACATCCTCCATCTTGCATCCGTAAGTAGGAAAGAGCAGGAAGACTGCCTCAGAATGCTTTTATAAGCAAATATTTTTTCAAAAACAGCATTAGTAATCAAAATCCACAAATATGGAAGCTCTGAACTGCACTCTCCTGAGATACGGGCTTCCCAAGAACAGTGGTGTGAAAATAAACATTGAAGGGATTAAAATAATGTTCAACTGGCTCATCTAATCAGAGTGATGTGACATTAGCACTCGTTATTTTAAGAACTATATGTGTAAAACTCTTGCCAAAGCTGGGAGCAGCCTGCTGAACAAACTCCAGGACCAACAGTGCCGGCTGGCCTGAGCAAGTCGGGCTTAAAGCAAGCACCATTCCACTTGAATAAAATAATTTCGTTTGTAGAAGGTCCCTGTAAATTACTTGGGAATTCATTAGTGTTTTTCCAGCTGTTCTCCAGTAAGACACTAAAACAAACTGGCAGGAGCTTCAAAATGCTACTCTACCTAGTCAGCTAGAAGGGAGGAATCCTTATTAAAACACAGATGATGTTGCATGCAGCTTTAACACAACACAGGAAATTAAAAATCTAACTTTTAATACACATGCACGGGAAACAGCAAGGGACACAGATAAGTTAAACAGCACTTAGAATAGAAAATAAACTCCCACCACTCCCAAACCTCACTGTTCTAGGAGGCGGCACAAGCAGAACTAAAATGTCACCAGGGCTATCAGCTGGTCCGGGACTCAGACACGTGAGACCACTGCACGTGTATATAGAGTTTCTCTCTCCTCACTGGGCCTTTTTGCTCATGAACTGGCACTCAGCTGGAATTCAAGAAACTCCTCTGCAAGAAGGGAAAGATTCTGTGAAGGGATTTTAAGGATATTAAGAGGCGGCTCAGATGCAAGTGGGTTTGGAGGACTTGTACCTTCTGAAAAAAGCACTGCCTCACCTTTAACAAAGCTTTCCCTGACCTCCTGCTGAAATACCATGTACTCAGTCCTGTACTATTTTCTGTCTATTAAAGGTCCAGCATCTTAGCTGTGATCAATCTTCCCTCCAACAAAAGGTCTCTGCAATATTTCTGCAATTCCTATTCAGGGAAATCTATTCAGGAATGGTTAAAACACCATCTTTAAATAAAACAACAAGAATTCCAAAGTTTTTTGCCCAATTCAGCTCAGGCCAAGGAAAGGACAGGCTGTCTCATCTTCCCAAACATGAAGCAAGACCTGAAACCTGGCAGTTGTTAACATTATTAATCTAGCAGGCAATTACAAACTCCTGGCTAAATACACTCTGACTCTAGCAGAGAAACTGTGCTGTTGAGAGCCCTGTTCTGACCTGCAGTCCCAACAGCATGCCACATCCTTAAGGCGTTACCCTCTCCTCTATATAATTCGGTGGCTATAAGACTAACACCGCGCTGGCCACCATCCTTCAGCAAACCAGCTAAACCTCCCCAACGTGGGCTCCAACTCTTCATACTGAAAACAACAATGTTGCTACCAAGATCAGAAAAACCCATTCACCCAAAGAAAATAGGGCCCCTAAGCTACTAATTTCTGCAGAGTTTAAGCTTTTCCACTTCACAGAAGTCTGTACAAAGCTCTCAGCCCTGCAAAGGTACTGTTTTCCTGACACACTCAGAATCTAAGCTGGTGTCCTGAGCCTGCAGACAGATTCCCCCAGCGGAATTGCTGTGGCATAGTGGAGCTACCATGTTGCAGCACAGCAAAATTAGACAGAGGTCTGCCAGGTCCTCCGGCAGCATTAAATCTCACAAATCCAGGTAGTGCAGCAAGGTAGGACTGTGAAATTGAGACGCTGCCCTCAGTAACAGAGAAGGGACGGTCGGTTCTTGTGGAGCATAGGGGCATACCGTTTTACCTCCCTCCATGAACAAACAGGCTGTAACACGGAAAAATGAAAGTCCTTATCTCTCATACTCAGCCCATCAGTTACTGCACGACAGCAGCAATCTCCAGCTGAAGGACAGAGGCATAAATACAACTGACACTTTCAGCAACTTCAGGATATTGGTCCACAAAAGATCTTCTAAACCAGCTACCATCGGCAGAGGGAAGGAGAAGATACAGAAGACTCACTCAATTTAGGTGCCACAAAAAAAAAAAAAAAGTGCTGAGAACGAAACAACTCACTTTCCCCACTACATTCCAGATAGGGAACTTGTACTGCTGTCCCTGTAGAAAGGGAACATCTCTCATCTTCACCAGAAAATTGCTGGCAAAACACTAAGCCCGCACTGAAGTCTGGGCATCCCCATGGAGGCCTGTGGTCAGCAACACGTTCTTGCAGAGAACGCTGTTTCACAAGCCTTACTTTGTCATTACTGAGAAGTAATAGTATCGCTGTGTTTATTTTCACGGGCTCCACTTCAGTGACGAAGCACTCAGCTTACTGCCCTGGGAACAGCGGCTGCACAGGTCAGTAGATCACAGCAAATATTTACTGCGGGTCAGTGCAGGGCTTGCGTGCCTCGTAGCTCTTGAGGCGTAGGAAAAGGATGAAACCACCTAAAAATTGCCCCGCTTAGCCTGTGCTGAGATGTTCAACCTGCCGGGTAAACTGTAGTGAACAGCCCTCGTCAGCTGATCCAAGGGTAGATGCATAGGAGTACACCCGCTGATGTTACACAACACCACCGTTTTGGAAAAGTTGTTTAGGAAAAAACTTCTCCTCTTACCCGCAGGTGCCACAAGTTTCTCTTTAACATGGGCCCAATCCAAATCCAAGCTGATTTATTTGGGGCCCATCTTGTAACACCCCCAGCTCCACCCATGCAGAGCATGGCCCGTGAGACTCCTGCAAAGTCTTCTGTACAACTCAGAAGGCTTATTCCAGATAGGTCTGGTCTTATCACAGATATTCTTAATTACCTAGCTGTAGAGGGTGAAAAGTTACACAGCAGTGCCTCACACCTCTTTTTTGGAAAGGGGTCCCCACACCACTTGGGATGAATTACAAGATCACAGCTCCTTGCACGTGTCATGGTTAACCCAAGAAGTGCCCTGCTCTGACATGAAGTTTTCTTCCCAGAGATGTGCTCTCCAAGAAGCAGCTTTAAAGAAGGTCATGAATACATACTTATGAACTCTCCGTAACAGCCTGTGTCAATGCCAATTCACAGAATTCAAGAATAAATTTCATATCAGCCTGCTCTGACCTCCTGAGTACCCAAGGCCACAGAATTCCAGTTATTCCTGTACTGAGGACAGTCACTTTTGTAACGCTTCCCACATCTCTACCACGCACAGCAGCAATCTGCAACTCCCAGCTCAAAACATACCCTATGATGGGCTTTAAATGAAAGCGACATCCACAGAGATCCATCACAAGGGAAATCGCTTTGTACCATCAAAGAATAGCACCACAGAAGTTACGCTTATCAGAACACACACAACCTTGGGTTGTGTCAAAGAGCTGGGGCTGACCGACAGCGTAACCCAGCCAAAATTCATATTGCACTGAAACGTGCACATACGCACGTCTTCCAGTTATGAAGACAAGGAGAATTAGAGTGCCTTTGGATTCAACACAGAATTACCATATTGCCTAATGCTTGTAATTAGAGGGCAGAATGGATTGGGAAGCTTACAAGCATCTTGTTCAATGAGAAGCAGGGGATTTGCATGCGCGGCTTGCGTAAGTGTTACAGGAACTACCAGCAAAAACGTCTGAGGAGTCAGTGGGAAAGTAGATGTTGCAATTAAATACCATCACACAATTATTAAAATAACTGAAGCAGCACAATAACCGCTCAATAGAGATGAGCCTCCTGCATGCCAGTGAAATACCCGGGAAGAAATCTGAACTTTCCAAGATAAGCTTTCAGGAAAAAAATCATTGTCAAAAGCACCCTGAGCACCTGCAGAAGCTGGGAGAGGAGATGCCCCAAAGGAGCATGTGGTGAAACGGAAAAAGCCACGTGATGCAAAAGCTGACACTTGTACCTAGGCTCTAGGATCTGGAAGATCCAGACCTCTACCACAGTGATGGCAGTAACTACCCTTCTCACTGCAGTCCCTTATTGACTGCTCCCTCTGGAACTCTGTGCCTGCTGGGTTTTCTTTACTGGTAACTGGCACACAGATGGTCTGAGTTAAAATAAAAGTAAGCACCAATTTCCCAGTCACAGCAGCTGCTCTTTACAGTTGTCAAGGTAAAATATTTTATTGGTAAAAACAGAGCGAAAGGATACGTTTTCAAATTAGCTCAGGCAAAGAAGGATCAAACCTTACCCCTGGTAACACTCAAACCAACCAAGCTGGGGTACAACTGAATTTTATTTGGAAAAATACAATTCATTGTCCCTTTCTCAAACTAGCCATCAATTTCCTAAGTAGTCTCATTTGATAAAGAAGGAAGTGAGCTGTATTAATAGCCTAGCTAATTGCACGGTATGCTTCAGTTGTTTTTGGTGGCGTGGTGGAAGGGAGAAGATGACAATGTACACATAGTAGTAGTAGCAACAGGAATATTTTCTATGAACCCATGTTTCTACAAATCATTTGGCCAGAAGCTGTATTCTTATTTACATGCATAGTTTTGTCAACAGCGCATAGTCCAGTGCTTTAACATGAAGGTTCATTTCATGTGCATGAAAGCTAAAAACTTTAGCTTTCAAAGCCTACACACAGGTAAAACGGAAGTTCAAATACTTTTTAAAAGCATTTCATGAAAATTTGCACTTGTATTCAAGGAGAAAAAGAAGGTATCAAATACAAATTCTTTTCACTTGGTATTCATAACAATGCTTCACCACCACCGAAGATGCTCCTTTTAAAGCACAGCAATACCCAATGGATGCAAAACACCATCACTTATCTCAGACAAAGCACACTAAACCTGGATTTTTAAAAAACAAAAGCCTGTCACTTCTCTCTCTCACATTTTAAACAAACCAAACACATGAAAGGCAGAACATTCCTTCATTTTCCTTCAAGTACTAAATCCTTTCTGAAAATTAAAGTCCACAAACTTAATTCATTACCTCATACGAATAGAGTGCAACATACTAGCATCAAGCCCCAAATCATCATTCTAGGGATACCAACACTAGCTGCAGGGCAAATGTAAATTTAGCTTTTAATCCTTCAATTTTTGCCATTTCCAGGCATCACGTACCTCAAATAAGGAGCCTGAAGTATTATCCAGCTGACTAGCTTTTAATTTGAACAAAGTGAACAAACTTTGTTTAACCATGACCCAGAGCCACACAAGAAACGAGATTAAAGTTGTCTCTTCACATTTGGTAATCTTCTAGTTAACATGCAAAACAACAGGAAAGCTACTTTAAAGAAAAAAAAAATACAGTCAGGCCAACAGAAAGTAAGGTCTGTGTCTGACTGCAGCTAAGCAGCTTGTTAAACATGTTATTCCCCTACCGCTTAGGTACGCAGGCGCAATGTGATTTTCACACAGGCCACAATCCCACACCTGTACTGAAAAATAGCTTGGGAGACCGAAGCCTGAATCCCAGCAATGTTGATGGATAACATGCAAAGCACGTTCCATTCGGTTTGATGGCAAAGACACACTTCAGTCTCACCAAAAGGTTCAAGGCACCACAGTCACAGATACCTGTGCTATATTCTCCACAAGACCCTGAAGTCAGTAGCCGTCATCACCCTCACAACACTACTGGCTGGACCACAGTCACCCTCAAAACACTGAAGAAATGTGTTCCATCCTAGATGTGGGGACACCCTTAGGGGAAAACGTAAAGAAAGTGAAATATCCTGTTGGGATCTTATTTTAATCCAGCCCTACAGAACTGCAAGACTTCAGTACAAATAGCTTTTTTCCAGTGACCATGAAAAAGACAAACCATGTCCCTAGCAGTGTTAAAATGTTTAATCTATAAGGCCATTGTAACTAAAATACATAACTACTGACAGTCACCACCGACCTACATAGGAAAGACTACTAAACTAGCTTTTATTGTCATGGATTCTCAGTTTTCAAATTATTATCAAGGTTGAACCTCTTAGAAGAGGAGCAGTGATACTCTTTATTTTGCAGGAATTAAAAAGAAAGATAGACCATCTGCTTACTTAGATCTTCCACAAACCCCAGCAACTGTAATGAGCTAAAACGGTCAGTGTTTTCTTCTGAATAGAGAGGATATTGTCCATATTGTTCTACTTACTGTGAAGATAGTCTGCCAGGTCACCACCATTACAGTACTGCAAACAGAACAGAGAGCTCAGTAAACGCAAGGTAAATGAAAGATTAAAAAGAAAAACAGTAAACTTCACTAGGATGGCAGGCTTAGCGTAGTATTTAAACATAAATAATCACGTGTCAAAATATGCATTCAGAAGTTGGCAGGGAAATCCCCACTCCAGTATGTTCCTGTTCGGTCCCTTTTCCCCCCGGCACGTTATGTTGCGTTATGATACACCGGCATTAACCAGCTCTCGTGTGTGCACAGCCGGGTACATGCACATCAGAGAGACCCAGAGCAAAGCAGAAGGGTCACTGCTGGAGACACCACCAGAAAGCTGGCTGAGGAAAGCCTGGGAACAGCCACAGCTGAACACTGAAATTCCCCACATCATGTTCCATATCATTAGGGAAAAGTCAACAAGACCTCAGAGTGAGGACCTGCAGAGAAAAGAAAACTTCCAAAAGCTTTGCAGCCAAGCTGCGTGGAGAAAAGTTTACTTTCCATATATCTCTGAAGCAGATGCTACCCAGTAACACCCATTTGACCCTTGAGGTAAGACGTCCAACTGATTAAACCTGTGCCAGCATGACCTCCTGACAGCAGCAATATGAAAAATCCCCCTGGCTGCTATCTTCACCCACACTGCTCCAATTCTCAAAGGCATGCAGCTGCAGATTAGATTAGCAAGAGCATCGCAGGTGAGACCGTGAGCAGAAAGCACTACTTGTGTAACAAGCTGGAAGTTTTTCAAACAAACAAACAAAAAGGACACACACTCACCTCCATAACCAAGTAGACAGAGTTTGCCAGTTCCTGGGGAAAGAGAAAATGGAAAAATAAAAGATTTATGCACTGAAATATTTCACACGCTTTACAACTGCTGCATTTCTTTTTAAACAGGTAAACTATGTTCTGTTATGGTTCCAACTGAAGAGAGGGTAAAAACTTCATTACAGGTTAATTCCTGGAAGATTGCTTACTTTAAAAGTGGCAGGTATTTAAGCACATTGTTCCTTTCTGAGCGTGCATCTGTTTAACCAAGCAGATCTCCTGTATTGTCGCTTGAGCCTTCATGTTCCTTTCGGGCTCTTGGGATTAACAGCGGCACACAACACAGATGCTGGCACGCTGCTATCTTAGAGCCTTAGTCATTTCCACATTTAACTTGGCCCTTTATAGCAGCTATGCCCACATGAACAGTGCTAGTCTGAACAGAGAGATAAGAGCCACACAATTTTGGGACCTGCAATTCAACCCCACGGCCGAAAAGTGCCTAATAGATCCACCTTTGATTTGAGGGCAAAAAGGACAGATCTTGGGTCAAAAACGCATCATTGGCCAATGAATTTCTATGTGCATTAACAGAGTGCGGTTATCGGGTGGTTAAAGCTTTCTGGATTATCATGGGGGTCAACACCAGCAAACTCCAGGCCAAATTTGCTATCAGGTGTTGCATTGTGATGCTTCTGCCAATCTGAAAGTTTACTTCCCTCCTTTGCTGATCTTCTCCATGGGCTGCCTGGCCTTCGGAAGCGTGCCCAAGGCAGTACATACCCCGCACAAGCACAACATACTGTGGAGAAGCGCCCCACGAACATCCAGCACCACGGAGCCATGTTAGGAGCTTTGGTGGCCACACACCACACACACTGGCACCAGTGGCTGCCACACACTTGTTCAGCAGAGCCACCAAGCCACCAGCAGAGAACAAGCATGAGAACAGCCGATGTTTCAACCCTGGGTAGACCCAGAAGGGTGAATGACTCTAAACCCTCTTGTTGAAGCAGAAGTCAGACAGAAGCAGACCTGCTACAGAGAAGCCTGTACGCTACGAATCACCCCTAAACTCACGGCTCAGTCCTGGACAAGCACAGGCGGCAATGGCCTGGGTGAGTGGAGAAGCTCTGAAAGCAGCCGCAGAACAAGGGACTTCACTCCATTTCCACAGCTCCGGGGCAGCACGCCTTTACTTACAGGCTGTTCAGACACCTGCCCACCTGATTCCTCTTCCGAGCCAGACTATAATTTCAAGAAGCCCCGGCATCCACCCTAGCACCCTTCTAGCTTCCAAGCAGTCTCCACCATCTGCTCTAAGCCCCTTTCATCTCAGCCTGCCCACAGGACTACCTCCCGTCAAGCCCGTACCAAATTGACTGCCTTTGTCAACGCCTCGAGTCCTCAGCGCCTCCCGTCATTTCTCTCGCAGTTCTCTTTTAACCTCACAACGTGACATCTGAGTTTCCAGATGCTTGCTGAAGACTGGTTGGAGGAAGGGAGGGGAAGAAGCTGAACTACCTGTGATTTAAGAGACTCAAGCTACAGCTGCGTGCATCCACCTTCCCCCAGAGGGGCGTCAAGGCACCAGACCCCGGGGCTGGCCGTCCCCAGCTCTTCCAGCTGTTCTCACTGCCAAGCCCAGCTGAGTTTTTTGCAGGTCCCCTTGTTTGTCCAAAAAAAGCAATTTTCTGTGATACTTCAAGAAGGCGTTGGCTGCATTTCCTTGCATGATGAGTACTGCTTTAAATAGGCCTTGTTTTCCCAATCCCTGCACTTAAACGCAGCACACGTTAAGTCATCCACTTTCACACCCGCTTCAGACGAAGTGGGAAACCAGTCTGTGGTTAGAAGCACCAGCCCAGGGAAGCTGCGCAGGCAGCAAACCCCAGGCATCGTCACAAGCTTTGCACCAGACGAAGCACCAGGGGAAAATTTTCAGAAGCGTTCAAAGCCCACCAGCTCCTGCTGCCCTTGGCAGGAGCAGTGGAAGGTCAATGCTTAGGAAAGACCCCCAGGCGTCTCACCTCTCTGGAACTCCAGCCACAGACGTAGCAGGAGACGCAAGGACACCCCAGAAGCGCGGTGCGGCTGCTGAGGGAACGGCTGCAGGGCTGCAGCCACAGAGCTCCCGACGGGGCAAGTGTCTGAAGTGGGTTCTGCAGCCCACGCCGAGCCCATCACTGCCACAGCGACATTTTTCAGAGACACTTCTTATCTAAACATGCTGTGATCACTGCAGCTCAGTACCTCTACATATTACTACGTATAATGCCAGCAGGGTTTGGGGAAGCTTAATATATTATTACCTACATAGAAAATGAAGAGGAAGCTTAGCTTACACAAACTAAGTCCAAAAGATATTTGTAATAAGTTATTGGCCAATAGCTAATGTACACTGTCCAGTTTGGTTGTTTTTCCACTGTACATTATTTAAAGACTCTGCAAACAAAACTCATCGAGCAAGTCATTGATTTTTGGCAGGCAGTGCGTACAGTGACTAGGGTTAAATAAGGACCAGCACAGGCAAGGGAGATGCTCTGCTCGACAAAGTGACCTTGGTGGTTGGTGGTTTTATCCTACCAACACAGGGCGAAGAGATAAGAGGGCAATGCCTGAGAGGCTTCTAGGAGAAAAGTAGGTGGCTCCCCCAACCATTCGTTGGCCACGGCACCCTCTGAACATCCAAGCCTTTCTGGGAAGCTCTCCCCGGTCTGCTGCACGCACACCCATCGAAGCAGAGGGACATTTAGCAAGCATATTGTCAGATGGCAGACGCCTGTAGCGGGGATGACACAACTTCCACATTTGCAGCTTCAGCATTTCAAGACCCATTTACCAGATAGATATTTGTAGGAATTTTGTCAACAAAACTAAACATTTATTTCGGGGCGAGCACTGGAAACAAGCTCTTGTTTGGAAAAAGCTTTCAGCCAGTGGCTTACTGTGGATACAACCCATACAACTGTCCAAGGAGACTTCTGGTTTCTCAAATGGGTTGATGGACTTCCCTCAAGTTGATTCAGCAGCAGAAACTATTTCTTTTCCATTTTTATCCTTCCACAGTATTTACGTTTTGTTCATTAACAAAACAAGGAAAAAATACTGCAAGCCAAATTTCACAGGCTACCAGTCTCTCTGAAAATAAACAAAATGCCCAACCCACTCATTTCCACATCAGTAACAAGAATAATATTCGTTTGTTGTATTTCTGCAGAGGCTGATGTCCAGGAAGCGCTACAGATAATTTACTCTGGACCTCTTACTCACATGTGCCTGTCCATGCAGCCAAGGCTAATCCTGTCATTAAACAAGCTTGACGAAGGGAACAGCATAGAGGCAACCCCCTAACTTCTCCTCTCATCACAAAGTGCAGCAGTACCATGCTCCACAACAGCACCGAACGGCCTCTGCCAAAGACATTAAGCTGATAATCAGTCTGGATCATTGCCTGACTCGTAGTTCTTGCGGCAGAGGCCCCAGCGATGAAGTTACAATTTAATTGAGTGTAAAAATAGGCAACAGCCTCTACTGTCTACAAATAACACACATCTGCTGACAGAGGACAAAAATGAAGAAACTTCATTTAGCAGTACAGCATAAATCACCCCGGGACAGTGCTGTGTCAAAATGCCTCACTGGGACACTCAGAGGGATGGCTTTATGGACACAGAGATCCAGCAGTCCTGTCTCCCTTTAAATTTTCTCTCCACCCATACTGGAAGGTGGCATGATCCTCTTCTTGGAAAGTGTGTGTTTAGGTGTGTCCAAAGGGAAATGTCTGGGTGTACCCACAGTTAGTCATCCTTCTACCACAGCTTAAAAAGTCTGTGAGAGGAAACTTCCTTAGAGAAATCCTCCTCTGCACTCTACCCCAGCGCCTAGCCTGCCACTGAGTTTAGAAAGGCGTTTAGGAAGGGGAAAAAAGTTGAAGTTTAATTACACAACACTCCAAAACTCTCTCAGCAGTGCAGTGTTCTCACCAATCTGTGTGGGATCAGTGTTCTAAAAGACACTGGAGTAAAACCAGCACAGCATGGCTTCCACCTCACACAAATCCTCTTTTCTAGGAAGACTAGGGGATGCAGAAGGAACACTTTGAAGATGAATGTAGCTCCGCTGTTACGCCCATGTGCTGAGCACATCACTGACAAGGCTCCCCTGGCCCACAGGAGAGGAGCCCTATGGACTCAAGTCCTCGACACTGGTTTTGTTACTCTCCTGAAGAGCAGTGTACCACCACCTGCTTGTCAGCCTCCCTCCGATGGCGAAGGTTCCTCACAAGATACCCACCATGTGCTGCTCAACACTGCCTATCAAACAGCATCCAGAGCTGCTGCTGAGCAAAGATAATTGCTGCACGCAGCTCTCTAAATGGGGCTAGGACTCAGCAATTGTACCAACACAACAGAAGCACAGAATAAAGCTGAGGGTCTGACAGTGGAAGATAAACTCGACACCAACGGAAAGCTAAGCTTTTCCACTCTGGGTTGTTCTGGGGCTTTTTTTTAATGTTACTTCCCCCACTCGCTGCAGCAGAAGCACAGCATACCGCATCCTCATGTTTTGCCAGTAGGATCTCATGGAGCCAGCGCCCTTTTGGCCTATGGTCTCTACTCATCGCTCTTCTGACAGTGTCTGACTGGAGTCACAAACACGGGCCGTAACAAACACCATTTTGCTTTACAGAAACTAGTTCCTAGGCCAACAGCACCTGTAAAACCTCTAGCTAAGGCAGGGGTTCCCAAGCCGGCTGGGCTTGGGAAACAGAACCCATGGTTCTCAAAAGGGAGAAGAAACTTTCCAAACAGTAAAATACCTTGGTATTATTTCACTCTAGCTCATAGCTTGGCTTGAGCAGGCTAACCTCTAAAGAGAAAAAGGAAAACCGTCATGCTATGCACAGATTATCTCCTGACGCAACTATTTGAACGGAAGCAAGATAAAAGACAATAGTAACATCAATCTGAATTGTGGGAGCACCTACCAATGCTCACCCTTTGGGAAACAGATCTAAAGCAAATGGCTAGAAGATATTCACATGCCTGTTGACCTCACGCAAAAGGAAAACCGCATCTCAGAGCCTACTGCGTTTCTCTGTTCTCCAGCCCTCGTCACCCTCTTCACTCCTTCTGAACCATACCAATAAGGAACTTGGGAACATTTCAAGCAGGTTTCCAATTCAGGAAACAACAATCAACTCAGATGAAGGAAGAAAAGGAGGAAAGAAGAGGAAAGTACTCATTCACTGCAGTATAATCTCCTGTCTGTACAGACACGCAATACCACAAGATGTTTCTCAAACCCAGACACAGCTTCACAGCCAGAGAAAAGCACACTTTTAGGACAGACTTTTGCGATTCAAGTCATGCAGCCAGCAAGGTCCTGCACCAGAAGAGTTAACACATTGTAAGTCACCAGCAGCCACTTTCCTCCTGTGTACGGGCTACACTACAAGTGATAAATCTTGGGCTACAGTAGCAGTCACGTACAAGCATGGTCCAGATGATATGCAAGCAACAAATACCATCATCCAACAGTCTACTCAGTATCTTTGCCCATTTTAGCACATCCAGGTCCAGCAATAAAACCTAGTGCTAGTGACTGGAAAGCGTTATTACTGTGGTCAGCAGATATTTGACTTCTCAAATGAATGAGGGCTCCTAATTTCTTCATGTAGATGCCAGGGAATAAGCATAAGGAGCAAGACCCAGAGATGCCCACAGACTTCTGTGTTGGCTCTTGCCTGCATTCTGCTTCCTACAGACCCGTCAGCTCATCCCAGGATGCAGAGCACCAGCAAAGGCACAGGGCAAGCAGAAGGGAAGCCCTGCAGCATCGAAGTGGTTTATGGCCAGCCTTGCAGTGGGTGTATTTCTGTAGGACCAGAAGAACAACGATGCCAAGGGCCAGCGTTACCCTATTCCAGGCACTACGGTATTCTCTGCTTATAAAAACAGATGAGTTGTTTTAGGACAGGTCGTACCTCAGGGCAGATTAAAAACAGCAGGAAAGCTGTCCTCTGGTTCTACATGGGCTTCAGGAAGGGAGGGAAAGTACTTCCCATCCCCCTGGCAACAGTCCTAAAGTCTGACTGCCTGACTTAAAAAAACAAACAAGACAACGCCATGTCCATGGAGCTACTGTTTGCCAGGCAGCTAATACCACCACAGACAAATAGTAGGACAGCTGGTAAGACAGCTTGATCTTCAAGTGACCTGAAGAAACTTCACCATCTCTTCCACTGGACGTGAGCTTTCTGCGGCTTTCTTCAAACCAGGGTCTCTTCTCCTCTCCACCTCTAACTCCAGGCGGTGGCAGGCTGCAGTGCGTGTCGCGGGCCCACCGACGGGGCAGCCTGCTGTTGGCTTCACACACGTTCATGGCAGGCCTTGATCAAAGCCCTGAGATTCAACACGCTTGCTGGGTGACGGGTGGCTACAGCGCTTGCAGAGAGCTCAAACAGGAAAACACGACTCTCCTCCGGAGGCAGACTGTGCCTCTGCAGAGCCACACACTACAGCAAGTCAAAGCCGAGAGCTGCATCTGACCCTAACCACAGAAACCAAAATATAGGGTTAATGTCATAATAAGAGCATAGAGACAAAGTGGCAGGTTGCACAGGTCACGGAGCTTCAAGGCGAGACCAAAGGCATGCATCAGAGCAAACTGAAGACTTGTGCTGCTGGGACACCAAAAAGCAATCACTTCTTACAGCAGTTGTGTTCGTCCGGGGGAAATACTGCACCACCCACACCAGTCTGTGCCCCCCGCCGGCCAGCTCTACGGGAGGCGTCACCGCCTGACAGCACACACCGCAGGTCACATCCGCGCGCAGCAGCCCCGCACGGGGAAGAGATTGCGGAGGAAGAGAGCAGCAGAAGCCTGAAAAAGTTTGGACTTTGTGACACGGAGTGGAAAGGAGTAGTTACTCCCTTGCCAACAGGCGGAATAAGACCCAGAAGCCTCTTTAAACAAAAGCAAGCTGGTTTTTGCAAATGGCAATGCGTTATGTTAATGCTATCAAGAGAGGAAACTTCAGAATTCTAAAAACATTGATAAAAATATTGAAGATCTGATTTGCTTTTCTATACTTATTCCTCATCTCCTTTCTGTATCACAGGCATATTATAAAATGAACACTTAAGGTTGAATTCCCCATTACCTTAAGCTCAGTCACATGCAGTGGAATGAAATCCTTGCATACCATAAAGCTGCATTTTATGAGCCTGCCCAAAGAGCAGGAGTAGTGGGGGGCACGCTGTGGGTCGAGGCAGACAATAAGGCAGGCTACAACAGTGAACGTTTCAGTTTTAATCACACACTCGATGAGACACTCACTTACTGACATATGTGTAAATACAAGCAAAGTGACTCAGTCTGGAAGTTTGATTTTAGAACCAATTAATGTAGTTCTACTATTAAAGCTGGGAACGGCTTGGGTTTTTTTAACGGTATATCCCAAACACAATCTGATACCCTACAGGAGATTTTTATTTTTTAAGCAGCTCTGGAAATTAGAGGCCCAACCTCCATCGGGTTTTCTATGGCAGCTGCACAATGGACTGGCCTTTGCAAGTCTTCTCTTTTACATCCATTTATTTCATACTTCGTTTACCAGATTTAAGGAAAAAAACACACAGCACAAAGGTGTTATAACAAGGAGTTTAAAGAAAAAAAGCATGGGTTTTCTTTCAAATAAAAACAGCCTTAATTTAAGAGGGGAAAAAATCCAATTACTGGAAGCCAGAGTAACATGGTCTTGAATCTGCAGTATTTAAAAAACAAAGAGAACCAAGTATGTTTTAACGCATTTAACATGTTGGCTACAATTGCCAACTAAATGAAAAAAAATTATCAGTGAAACACCAATGAAGCAGCCTGCAGAGAGAAAGCAGCCCAGCTGCCTGGCTGCGTGCGCCGTGACACGGAGCAGCACGCGTGGGAACCACGCAGCCTGTGTGCCGCAGAGCCCGACGGGCTCGCGTCCCAGCCCTGCCCGGCACCACCTCACCCTCCGTTGCCAGCCGGGGTGTCCCGTCCCATCCCACCAGCAGCTCTCACTCTGGGCCACCAGCACGTACCGAGCCAGCTGGGAAGCCTTTCCTTCCCGGAAAGGTAAGGCGCTTTGCTAAATAGGATCTCTAATGACTTAAAATTCTGCATCTTTCACTCCCCCCCACCGGAACCAGAGTGTCTGGTTGATCTCTAGTACACCAGCTCAGCTGACCTAATTCCTTCTGTTATTCTGATGCTAGGAGACAAGCCAGGTGCTCCTGCAGCCAAACAGAACATCATCGCCCTAAGCAACCAGTGATGCAGAATTTGATTCATTTCTATCAGTCCCCCTTGAAATGACCTTGCTTAATAAACAAATTCAGCTTCAAGATCCTCACTTTGCATTCTGAGAGCATCTCTTTATGTTTATGGTGGCATTTAAGGCCTGCACATCATAAAGCAAGAGCCATCACACAGCTAAAGCACCTCTTTGCTATACACTAAGCACAAAAGAGGTTCTAAAGCTATCTGTTGATAGGGCTATTCCCTGGATTCTGCTGTGGACATTTATTGCTGAATTTCTCAGAGAAGAACCATAACATCTGAGAACAATTAAGATGGCTTCTCTTAAGCAAAGTATGGTTAGGTCTGTACCTGAGAAACATTGCCTTGGAAGACCACACTGTCCATGAAGTTTGCCATTTACTATTGCTACACAAACATGCGTAACAGCAAAAAAACAAAGAAACAAAAAAAAACCAAAAAACCAAACAAACCCAAAACAAGCAAACCAAAGAAAAAAAACAAACAGCAAAAAAGTACATACTTATTCTGAAAACAAAACCAAAAGCTTTCTCTCCTTGACTTTGCAGATGAAAGACCACCACTTCTGCTGACCACCCTGGTGGCTGGCTTCCATTTCCCACTGCATCTCGCTCTGCCTCATGGAAGACATACGTCCGCTTGAGAAGACCAGAGCTTCTCTAGGAGCTTCCCCAAAGCATCCAGCTCAGGTTCCCACCACCACCACCCCCCCTGCAGTTGTTGTTTGCTAGTCTGCCCATTGCACAACAGCTTTTCAGTTGGTATCAACAGGTGGGAAGGCAGGGGGTGTAGGAGAGGGAGAGGAAGAAGGAAGACATGAAAGTGAACTGTACCCTCATTCCCCTACACAGGCTTGAGCATTAAGATGAGCTTTTGAAACACATAGTTTTATTGCAGTTTCACAGTTTAGGGTCAAATCCAGTCGGGCTACAAAACTAAATCTTTTAATTGAGCTTCGGTTTGGACCTATAAATACTCGAAAGAAAGTCAAACAGTAGTTCTCCATCTGAATTCAGCTACTGATGAGGAGGCACCTCTTCCCATCCATCTTCCAAATCTCCACCTCCTTGCTTTCCTCACTCCAACCAAATGCATTCAATCATCACAAGGATTTAAACCGTGGAAATTTTCATAATGGAAACACTGATGGAGCTTCAAGAAGAGAAGCACGACTAGCACCTCAGCCGTTACCAGAGCTCTGCTGTCAAACTGTGAACACAACAGCCTACCAGTTTCCGATTACTCCTGGGAAACATTCCTTAATCTGTCATTATAGTCTGAGTAATGCTACCTTCCACAGGAGCTTTAGAGGCTATTAACTTCCACGTCGCCGGCTCTTCCATGACATCCTAATCATGTGAGAGGAACACAGGTATGTACTTTACACACAGTGTGAGTAAAACAGTGATCATGATTTCAGAAATGCAACAAGACCACTCCCTCTAAAAAAAGCCCATGACTCCTCTGAGGTCTATATTTAGTGGTCAGCATTTGCTAGATGTTTCTGTGACCTGCACAGTGGGGCACCCAGCTAGTGAAGCCAACATTAAACAGAAGTTCAAGACCATAAAATTCTCTACTCTCCATAAACATAGCCATTTTGGTCCTCTAAACTCTCAAGCCTCATCCGACAAAACTATTGGCAGAGGGTGGTTGGGTTTATGTCCTTTTCCCCTTCCAGCTCTAAATTAAGCCAGATCCAATCTTCAGCAACAGAGTGATGCGCTTCAACAGATGCGAGGATGCTGACAGAGCAGGATAGCAGACACCCCATTCTTGTCCGCAGCGCAAACAGAAAGAGGACTGCTCGGCAGTTCAGAGAAGCCTGCACTTTACACCCACTCACCAGGCAACTTGCCAGCTTCGCTCGGGGATGGAATTAAAACAGGATTTAACCAGGCAGGCAGCCTGACCTCAGGAGTGTGATCTCCCAGGCACAGAGTGCCTCCTCAGTCATTCCAAGTGTCACAGTGGAGCCCTGTCTCCCAACACGGGGCACCCCAACAGCAGTGCCTGAGGAACAGAAGATCCTGCATTAGGTGGCACGAGAGGTGGTAAGGCAAGGAGGTGACACTGCAGCAACACTGATTCATCTGGCATCACACTCATCAGCGAAGCGCTGCAGCAGAAGCGAGCGGTGCTGGAGGGCACACCAAAGGACACTGCCGCACACGGAGCTCCAGAGGTCCCAGGGGACAGCAGGAGGCACGTACACAAGATGTGGACTAGAAGCTAAAGGCTCTGTGTCAGAAAAGGGTGATGGCGCAGACAGCACAACAGAACACCACAGCCCAACAGACAGGTCCTATTGATCACAAGGACTTTCTATACAGCAACAATAGAACAAGCCTGCTATTACTTGGCTCTGAAGCCCAGCCCAGGGTGACTGATCATTAAGCTGAGATGTGTTTGTTCTGCTACCCATGCCTTAATCCATCTGCACAAGAAAAGCTGCACTGCAAGGACTCCGTGTTCTTTGTCTCCAGGAGCTCCAGGTGATACAGTCACCCCAGCAAAAATATTTTTGGTGACTCTGCACTGCACAAGTGAGTTAAGCACTCTCCTCAGCTCATCCCGAGCTGGTGAGTACAATAACCCAACTCAACATAAAATTATGGAAAGCAGACCCTCAGGTAACCTAGGCTGAACCAGAAACTCAGCAGCACAGTGCCCTATGTGACATTAACAGCAATGTTTTCACAACCAGTCTATCCCACCTGTGCAAAAATTAGAAAAAAAAACCAAACACCACCCAATACCCACCACTAGCACAGTCATAGGCAGGCTGCTTTAAGAAGCAAACTCAGATCACAGCACACAACTAGGGAAAACGTGCCAGTAAAATAATCCCCCTTCCTATTTCACACAAGAAAGTGCTTTCTAATATCCAAAGCATGATTTATGTCCAGCAATAGCAGATTTTCTGCCCTAGCATCAACATACCCACATGTGAGATTTTCAGTTGACACGTATTCAACCAACCTTCCTGGGGCAGCTGGCACAGCACAGGAAAGAAAACATACCCAGGATCTCCCATTGCCCCGAAGATCTTAGTTACATGTAAGAACCTACTTTTTATTAGTGCTGGAAGCACTAGTGTCTAGCACACAGTGCTCCCAGGACCTGACAAGTTCAAGAGTTCCCTTCCTACCATTGAATCCCCTTGGCTAATCAAGTGGTCTCTGGTCACAGATTCAGATTCAATGTCCCGAGTCACAAAAGAAACCAAAGCAAGTCCCGTACACCAGACCACATGCTGCTAAGCTTCCAGTGTCAACATGTGTGAAGAGTTGAGCTGATCCTCAGAGTTTTGGCAATCCATTTTCCAAGAAACCTCACTTCCAGATCAAGTCCTCACCCAGCGGAAACCACCATTTGTATCCTTGTTGTCACTAATTTCCACTTTAATGGACAAAAGCTCATTTGGCTATCTTCAAACTGAGCAAGGAGACTTCTGGTATCCAGATGCCCCTCTAGACTGCTGTGTTCTCCTCAACCGCTGCAGTCTGGAGACCCCAACTCCAGCCCCTCTGCAAGCCAGCTGAGGAGGCAGGCATTGCTCAGTAGCACCTAATGCACCCCACGTGGTGGAATACGGTTTCTACTTTACGCCAACATCTCCTGTGCCTGGAAAGGTCCGCACCGCAACTCCATACAGACACTAAACAGAGAGTACTTTTAGAAACACCATACAATTTATCCTCTTTTTGAGCAGGAGTTCTCGCATTAGGCTCCTAGACTATTCGCAGGACCACTCATTAATACATGAGCACATAATAATGGGAATATGCATATTTCATTTTGTGAGCCATTCTCATGTAATGATGCTGCTCTTAGGACGCCAGTGAGGGGATCTATAAAAGTCCAGACACTGCACTTTTATGCATTAAACATTCACCAGTGTCATTTATTCCTAGGAAGCTTCTTATTTTGTCATTACTTATGAGCCAATATCACAAAGATCTATGAAACGAGACGTTTTCCAGGATTTGAAGGATAAAGTAAGTGTGTCGGGGTGAGAACTGCTGTCAGTATTAAATATCAGCACTGCAAGTGTCTGTCTGGGGCAAATCTGGCATTACATCAAGAAAATCTTGAGTTGTATGAAGCCTGGTTAGCATTAGCTTTTAACCAGGAAAATGCAAACAAAAGCATCATTGGGTGTAATCACTTGCTTACAGCCACTGTGGTTTTGGCAACCATTTCCTTGTGTGTAAAGAACACACGAGTAAAAGTTAAAGTCACTGTTGACAGGAGGTGCAGGGGAAGGGACAACACAAAATGCAACAATAGACAAAGCTACAGAGCAACATTAAGATTCACAGGAAGTATTTTTTCCTTTTTGCTCTATGATGTTGTAATACAAGAATAAGCCTCTTCAGTTTTAGAAAGACTAAAAGTAAGGGTTCAATTAACTGCAACTATGACATTTTTGAGAGTAAATATATATATGCGCAGCTATGAATGAAGCAACAGATCTTGTATCAGAGGAACAAGGTGAGTAGTAAGTAGTCTTTTCCACAAAGCAGGGGAAGGTGGGCAGCAGCCCACAGAGCCTTCCACAGAACCACGCTTTTACCTTCGCAGTAATTTACTCTCATACAACTCCTAAGCGGGCACAGAGCGAGGCCAAACACTCAGACACATTACACACACAGCCTAGGAGGGTGGACCGCATCAGACTGCGTCTGATGGCCGATCACCTTACACCAGAGGAGACTCCACACCCTGGCAGCGCTATATAACATCCAATGCCACCTAAGTCATCTCATTTTGTCCAAGAAATCAAATTACCCAGGTCACACAAGGACTCTCTGACAAATCTGGTAACTAAACATATACCTGGGCATGCCTTGAGCCCAGGACCATTCTCAAGTTCCTGTTTTGTGGCATCTTACACAGCTTCTTGCTAATACCTCACCAGGCTACGCTGCTATACAGAGAGTTTAGCTAAAGCTCATTTGCCATCACATAAGGAGAAAAATGCATTGCTGCAGTTGTAACCATGATGAAATCACTCCTCTTGCAGGAAATGTCTTTGAGCTCCTTCCTACCCAGCAAGTTATTTGAATCAGGGTGAGGAACAGAACACAAACAAAGGTTTTGTAAGATCTGCAATAAGCAAATCCAGCAGCATAATGCTTCATACAAATGCAAACTATAGAGGAAGCACAGGAGCAGCCACTGATTCCCGTAACTGAAAAGTTTAGAGTAAACTTTGAAGGCACAGAGGAAAATGAAAAAACATGAGATCTAACGCCCCAAGTGGCCTGTGCCCAGAGGAAGCTTCCCCAGCTCTCTGAGCTACTCTGCAGCACGCGTCAGGCCAAAGGCGGCTGCTGCTTTGCACAACCAGCTCTAAAGGGTGGCTCAGGAGCAACCAAAGCATATTTCCAAGAAGCAATCCCATTCCCGGCAGCCTTGCATCCCTCTCAGAGGGGCCTGAAACCCCCACCCCCCCAGTCCGCCTCTCACCAAAACAACACTTCCCATGGACCTGGCCTCCCGCATCACCTTTTGCCATCACCCCCTGCTCCGGCAGAGACGACACAGTGGGTGACGCAGCCCCGGGGGGCTGCGGGGACCGGGGTGACGCGGGGAGACTACAGCACCCAGAAGGCATTGCAATTAGGCTGTACCAACCGGCTGGGACTCGTGTTTGGGGTGACGCGGAGGCCACCGGAGCCAATCCACGGGAGAAGGAGGAATGTCAACAAACACAGCGGCCTGCGGGACATGTGATATCAGGGACAGGGCAGGCAGCTCCCGATAAGCCACCCCAGGGCCACCCGGAGGGAGTCCATCAGAGCCAGCGGTCACGAAGCCATCACTGGCAAACATCAGACCTTGGGGCGGCACAGGCTGTACCGACGCACCGCACACCAGCCCCTCCATCCAGGAACAGGAGGGCTCCATTTTAGGCTTTTAGATCCTGCGGTGGTTTTTGTTTGTTTGTTGTCTGCTTTTTTTTTAAAAAACGAAACATCACAAATGTCAGAGAAAACGTGCCATGACCCAGCATTGTTTTTAACTAAAAATTCAAGGGGGGGGGGAACAAAAAGAGTCATTGGATAACAGATCTCGGAGCAGATCAGTTTTAGCCCCTTAGATTAGCTCTTGAGAGCTGAGTTTGAAGGAAAAAGCAACTGCGGGAAACCACAATAATCTAAAAATGTCTGCTGCAATTTTTAACACTTAGTGATTGCCACAAGGACAACAGAAAAATGCAAATGAAAATCCTCTGGAACTGAAGACAATCATATGCTACAAAGTCATGCTCACACTATTTTTACATCACTTAGGAAAAAGAAGTTCTCTTAGGGAGTATATCCAGACCAGAGAAAGAAAATAAAAGGTAGGCATGCCAAGAATAACTACTGTAATTTTATTTCTAAAATTTTGAGAACTTATAAGGTTCCAACACAGACATATTCACCAGACACTGCATTTCACTGCATAACATCCTGGGAGCAGGAGCTCCCACCTCAACTCCCAACCCTGTAAGAGTTCGATAGTCCAGACAACAATTAATGCATGATCTGCTCAGCCATGTTTGTTTATCTCTCCCTAACTTAGCAGAAGACTCTTCCCCCCTCCCATACACCTTTGATTACAAACATCTGTTAAAAACTGAAATTCCACAAACTCCATTCAACCTCTCCCAAATCCAGAATGCTTTGCCATAACTGAATGTATTTACCTGGAAGTCATACAAGGCAACGATGTTTTCATGTTTCAATTCCTAGAAAAAGTAAAACAAAGATCGTAAGCTAGGAGCAACAAAGGGCACACAGAACAAAGACTGAAGAAAACAAGTCAGTCTACTTTTACCTTAAGTATTTTTATTTCCTTGCCCAGCAGAGTTTGAGATTTTGCAAGGTTTTTCTTGTTAATGCATTTCACAGCTACTTCCAGCTCAGGCTTCTGAAAGAGTGCATATGTAATTCAATAATAAATGTAAATTTCACCATTAATTTACATTAGGATAAGCAGCCTCTTAACAGATCACAAATAAAGAAGTGTCTTGCAGCACCGGTAAAGGCCTCTCACTTTATATCCTAATGCCTATCCCTCACTTGTTCAGACTTGCCCTTTCCTGAATTATGCTTGTCAGCCCAAGGTTTGGGGTTTTGTTACTCCTTTATACCACGATTATCCTCTTATTTAATCACTAGAAATAAACGCGCTGTGGGAGCCATGGCTTAGCCCAAGCCCTAATGATGGAAAATCCACCGCCGGATTGGTTTCCTTTTATTTACCAGCAAGCGATTCCCCCCCCCCACCCCCGCCTTGGAAAAATTAAAGTGGAGACACACAAAACTTCATAGACACAAAAGAAAAAAAAGAAAAACCACACTCAAAAGCAAGAGCCCTCTACACACTTCACGGGGGGGGGGGGGGGAGGATTTCTTTTAAAATAATTTTTTTTTCTCGTTTTCAAGGTAAGGGCCAGTTTTGGCGACCAGGAGGGCTCTGCGGCGGGTCGCCACTCTGGCAAGGAGAAGCCGCCTGCCCGGGTCCTGCTGGCACACACACACCTTCCTCCCAAAGAAACTCCAGAATAACAATAATAAATAACAATAAATATGTCTACCATCCCCAGAGCTGCCCCAGAGCCCGGGGCTGATGCCCAGGCTAAGAATAGCCGGCCCAGCACGGACGGGGTGACCGGGACGCGGTGCCCAGCTCGGCCCAAACCCCACACATCTATAAATAAAAAGCAGAAAAGGGAAGAAAAATAAAATAAAATAAAATAAAGAGGATATTCTTCACCTCTTTGTGCCTGCCCTTGAAGACGACGGCGAAGGCTCCGTGCCCGATGAGGTCCTTCCTGCTGAACTCAAACTTTCCCACCGTCTCCATGGCGCTGCGCCGGGGGGTCCCCGGAGCCGGCGGGGGGGGCTGCGGCCGGGAGGGCTTCAGAGCTGCAAAGGGACGAGGAGGAGGATGGCGGTGATGAAGGAGCTGCCTTGAAAGAAAATTAAACCTCTCCCGATCCAAACGCAACGGGTCACCCTCCCCCCCCCCACACCGTCACCACCACCACCGCCCCGCGCAGAGCCGCGGCCCCGCTCCTGTCAGCCCCCCGGGGAGCAGCCGGCGGCCGCAGCCCCTTCTCCTGTCAGCCCCCGGCTCCTCTCGCCCACCTCGCCCTCCTCCATGGGCTGCCTCTTCCTGCAGAGCGGCCGGGAGCTGGGCATTGTTGGAGGCCGGGGAGAAGTTGGCTCCTCAGCAGCGGGCCTTCCCCATCTCCTCCTCAGGACGCACCGGCGCGGCTCCTCCGGCGGCCGCCTCAGGCGGAGCTCCCCATGCCGAGCCCCGGCCCTCCCCGCCCGGCAGGCGCGGCTTGGCCGAGAGTCCACCTTAAGCGCGAACCACCTTAACGCCCGCTCCACCTTACGGGAGCGGTCCACCTTAAGCGCGAGTCCACCTTAAGGGCCGCCTGCGCCCCCCCGACTCTCGGTACAGAGCGGGGCCGGGGTTACCCCCGGGGTCCCGCCGCCCGCCCGGGGCCTCGCCGCTCGCCCGGGCCCAGACAAAGCTCTGCGGAGCGGAGCGGAGCGCGGCGCGGTGCGGCCGGGAGGAAGGTGCCGGCCGCGGCGCAAGCGCGGTGCGCGGCAGCGGGGGAGGCAGGCGCGGAGCGGCGGCGGCGGCACCTGAGGCGGAGGGGGCCGAGCCCGGCGCATTTAAAGGCGCCGCCCGCGGGCGGCCCTGAGTCAGCGGCGCGGTGCGGTCCCGTGTGCCCCTCCGGCCGGGGACAGGAGGGCTCCTGTCACTGCCCCCCCACCGCGGGCCTTTGAGAAGTGTTCCCAACAGCTAAATAAATAAATAAATAAACAAACGGGTCCTCTCGGGCGAATTTTTACAGATTCACCGCAGGATGGGTGACCGGGACCGAGGGGCTGGGGGCGGAGGTGGGCCGCAGGCCCGGGGCGGCCCGGCTTCTCCGCAGGCCCCGGCCCTGCTCCGCGCCCGGCGGTGGTGGGGGCCCACGGCCCCGCCGCTGCTCTGAGGGGAGCGACCCCATACCTCCCGCTCGCCCTGAGGTGGCTCTGCGCTGAGAAACCCCTGGACGCCGCGCTCCAGGGCGCGGTGTGCCATCCCTGCCGCCGTGAGGAGCCTTTCCCGGCCTGAGCCTGGTGCTCGGTGTGGCCATCTGTGCAGTAACCCACCAGCTGTGCCCTGGGGGGGCGGGTGCCCCCTCTCAGGGGGGTCATTCCCTTCATCGCAGGAACGTGTTGCGCCTTCGACCTGCTCCTGGCTGCCCAAACCCGCTCCCGCCAGCCACCGTGCTATCTAGACCGCTTCGCGCACTCAACTGCGTTTCGTCTGCATCCTTATCAAAAGGTCCAAAGCGGAACATCGTATTCCAGCTGCAGAGGCGATAACGCACCTCCCGGGCAGCACCGCTGCTCACACGCTCCAGTCTCAAGTTTGCTTTTTACACAACTGCGCGGTATCGACCCTGTGTATCAGCACTGCGGTACCGAACACGTACTGCTTTTACAATGCCAGCGGCTCTACAGAGGCACGATGCGAAGGGCGCTCAGTATCGTGACGCCGAGCGTCTGCAGTTACCGCTGTTTTCAGCAAAAATTGGGAACAAGCAACACCTCACAGCGTCAGACCTTGTTTTCTACACAAAAGCAGCGGGTGACTGGTACAACGTCTGGCCTGTGGTCTGCTGCCCGTGGTTGCTGGATAGATAACTCACGCCTGGGTACCACCCTGCACTTACCATTTTCTTGAAAAAATGACAGCATCTACCGAACACCGATATAAAAGTAGCACTGCCTGACCAGTGGTAATTTGCATCTCAAATTCCAGCAGTTATTTAGTGCTTGGTGGGAACTGTAAAAGTGATGAGGGTATTCTTCAATAGGAATTTGATAATAGCATCTGTTGACGTAGCCTTTAAACCAAAACAAGACTAGAGTACCTTCGTGATCTCAGCAGAAATGAATGTAAAATTTAGTTTTTAAAAAAATAAAATATATTAAAAATATTTTAAAAATATAATATATATATAACTACTCATTTTCTTTCTCACTGGCAGGCCCGTGCCATCCACGAGGTTTACAATTTCTGGCCTTTTTCAGTGGTCACAAGGGGTTAATTCAAAAATTAACACAGAAACCGGTAAAAATGGCAAACATCATCAAACCTGCAAAAAAAAAATCAAGCTACTTGGCAGGTGACAGGAGCAGGAATTTATTTTACCAGTTGTTAAAAGCCGCTGTTTGTAATGCAGAGCATAACAATTGCAAAAGTTTAAGGCAGGAAGTGAAGAAAATGTTTTGAAACTTCTTAGATGATTTCTAGGCAGGCAAAATCTTGTATCCCCCTTCGCTGGAAAGTAGCCAGGGCACCATGGGTAGCAAGTGTACTCTTGCAAGAACTGCGGTAAAATCTCTAGTGACCACAGGTGTTTTTGCCTTTACTTTCCTAGCACAGCAGACACGCAGTTCTAGCGCAGGGCAAAGGAGGAAGTTGATATGACCGCTGTTCAATTAGAGGCCAAAATATCCCAGTGATGAATGTTCTTTGTTCTGTACTGCGTGTGCTTGTTTGTTCCTTCACGTGCTGTTGGTTGTGAAAAAAATGTTTAACTTAAAACGGTTTTGATTAAACGTGGGTTCTAAGGTAGCTTTCTGCATGCAGCTATATAGAGAGACAGGTGGCAAAGTCAGCCTCCTCTCTGTTGACATTTTATTTTTATTCTAAGCAAACTGGGTTTGTTTTTAAGCAGGCTCACTGGGTAGCTTTCTAGTGAATAAGTGGAATTTCAAAGTAGCGTAAGAATTGTGAATGTACCCAGAGGTGTCTTCGGGGATCAGGACCAAGTTGTACTGGGTGCCGTGCATGCACATCAGGCACGACACTTTCTTTGAACCGAGTTTAACGTTTGTAGCACTAAAATGTCTCTCAAATGTCTCTTCCAAAAATAGGCTAGTGAAAAGATTTCAGACTTCTACAGAGATTAAAAAACTTACCCAAGGACAACTAATAAATGTAATGCCACTTGACAGCAAATACAGTTTTGAGTGCACGCTGCAGACACATGGCATTAGCAAAATATTTGTTTGTTTTGGAACAATGGCAGCTGAAAAGCTTTTTAATTAAAAGTAGGATTCCTCCATTATTTTTTTCTGTGGTTTGCTGATTAAATACTGATGCTCTATCAGTTCTTCCCTGATGTCCAGAATTCAGTGAGAGTATGTTTAGGCCAACATCCAACACATGCAAATTCTGTTCTCCTCCCACAGTCTCCCATTTGCTAATGATGAAAGTACTACCACCAGCACGTACTCAACTACTTCCTCAGATGGAGGCATTAATCTTTGAGGGGACAGTTCAACTTACTAATGCAAAACATGAGTGGGGGAAGGTCTACTGCTGTGATTTATGATGGGTGGAGAAAAATAAAAGCATACACCCAACTGTGGGAAACCTTTGAATATTTTCTTGAAATTCTTTTTTTTTTTTTTAATTTAATGCAGCTTTAATCTTTTTCCTAATTCACACGTGAAGGAAAGCAACAGACAACTGATCCTCATGACTCACATGATACTCTTTTCCAATACCATGTTTTAATCAGCAGTCATAAATACGGCTGTTTCTACCTACCGGAATCCAGGAGTGCCATCCTTACCTCTGGGCTGCAGAAGTACAATACAATTACCTCTGACACCACCTCAGTGCTGTGGAATTGGTGAAAGCTACAGAAGTATGAGGGAATTATGCAAGAACAAGCAAACTCAGAATAAAGATTTAGAATAAAGGCAGAATAAAGATTTCCATCTAGGGCTAAGTTGTTCTCATCATAGTCCAGCCTGTGGAATACATTATGTATGTACCTAACCAGTAGCTCAAGGCATCACTGAAGCTCACATAGGTACAACTACACTAGTTTTAAGCAAGCTAACTCTTTTTACCAGTAACCGTGAGCAAGATAAACTTCATTTTGGACTGCAAAGCCTGACTTGGAAGCTGGGTGGATGCTACGGAGGGCTTCTTGCTGCTGTGTGTACTTTCCTGTAGGTACCAGAGCTTCCGTGAATACTCACATGTGACTTCAGTCCCATCCTCATATACACGAAGAGCAAGATGTGTCCATTTGACTATGTGTTCTAGGACAAGTGACATTTTACATTTGCTCCTATATAGGAAGACCTGCGTTCACATATCACAGAATCACAGAATGGTCAGGGTTGGAAGGGACCTCTGGAGCTCACCCAGTCCAACCCCCCTGCCACAGCAGGGACACCTACAGCACATTGCACAGGACGGCGTCCAGGCGGGTTTTGAATGTCTCCAGTGTGGGAGGCTCCACAAGTTCTCTGGGCAGCCTGTGCCAGTGCTCTGCCACCCTCAGAGTAAAGAAGTTCCTCCTCATGTTGAGATGGAACTTCCTGTGCTCCAGTTTGTGCCCGTTACCTCTAGTCCTGTCACTGGGCACCACTGAAAAAAGGCTATTCTTGTCTACCTGGCACCCTCCCCTTAAGTATTTATAAGTATTGATAAGATCTCCCCTGAGTCTTCTTTTTTCTAGACTAAAAAGCCCCAACTCCCAAAGAACCTGTGCCAGATGTTGGACATGTTTCTTGTTGCTGTTCTAGACAGTTTCAGATACCACAAGCATCCTCTGTGGGCCAGACAGCTATCTTTCCCAAGATCCTAACGTTTCTTTCTTTTCTAGTTCACAGCTCCATCCCAGTGTTCCCCACACCGTACCATGAGACACCAGAAGCCTCACAGCAGCCACACATGGAGTTGAACCACTGCATCTGGAAGGCGTGGGGGAATCCTTGGCCAGATGCAATGACAAAGAACAAGTTCTTTCCTTGGCTGTATATGTCTATTTTGAAATCAAAGTTCTGCTCGACAGAGAGGGACTCTCCAAGGCACTCCTGTGTAATCGTTTTACTACAGCAGTTGCCGCACAGACAGAGGCACTAAGGGCCAGGAAAACAAATCAGTGTTGCTGGAGGAAGGGAAATGCCGAGCTGTGAGGCTTGGGCACATGAGCAAGATGTGACTGAACAAGTTACTGCACATGGACTGAGCTTGTTAATTGGCCACATATCTCCTCTTTGCGTGAAAGTAAAGCGTAAGCCTGAAGATGAGCTGTAGCACAGTTGTAGGTAGTGCTGTTTGCTGGGTAATTTATTTTCTTCACAGAAATGGATGCTTGAAATTTATTCCAGGTACTTTATTGCCAAAAAATATGAACAGAGCAGCACAAGAAGAAAGATCAAGTATGGCTTAGTTTCAGAGTACATCTGGATGAAAAGCAGACATTGTATTCGTGTGGTTTCAAAATCAGATTCAAATTCAGACGTGTTAAGACAGTTACACATCCACTTTCCACCAACATCCTAATAGGTAATTATAATTGCCAGTATCTAGGCAGAGCCCACACGAACCTGAATGCTGGAATTTTTGCCAGATTCATTAGGAAGGAGTGAAGGAACTGAATATGCAGTGCTTGGCTGAAAATCAGTTTGGTGGAAGAAATATGTAGAAGGTCTACAAATATCTGTAAATGGTAAAAGTAAATATTAGCCTAGCATTAACGAATAGAAGGCAAGCTGCAGGCTGAATTTAATGGAAAATTAAAATTACGTCTTTTAATCATACCCATTTCAGATGTTTATTAGTAGGTCACATTCTGGCTCAGTTACAGTAAGGGTAAGACACAGATTACAGTAGAATCGCACCAAAATCCCACCAGGATAAGTGAGTTTTGAACATAGCCATGTTGTGCTGCATTCCTGGAGAGGCTGAGTGAGTAGATTAATTTGGAGCCCTGAAAACATCCTTAAATTTATAGTAGTGGTATAAGTTATGTCAAGAGTATTTGTTCATACCTCACTGGGGATCTGCAGAAACAGCACTCCAACCCTGGCATACTGCTTTTATCTTAGAAAGGGAGCGATCCTCCGCTCACAACATCAGCTCTTGATCAGTGAAACTGAAGACACTCAGTTAAGTGACAGAGTTTGCAATCTGCTCCCTACCTTTCACAGCCAGCTGCTCCCTCCCTCGCACGCACAGCTGAACCGAAGGCGTTTAGGTGACATCTAAACATGGGATAACACAGCTGGAAAGCCTGGATGTTTGAACTGTTCAAATACCAGTTGCTGGAGCAGTGTGGCACCTAGCCTCGTGCACAGAAGAGGAAGAATCGCTTTCCATGCACCTCCACAGCCCTATCACATTACAGTCTGGATTTATTTGCGCTCTGGGCCCCTTTATTGATTAATACTGTTGAGAGATTTAACTAGCCACTCAATTATCCTGGCAGGCAAGGTCTGAGATGTTTTATTACCCCCCCTCCCCACACATATACACCAGCTCACCGAACAGATTTTATGAATTATTGAAGGTGCCATTTTAATGTACTCAGCAAGGTGCTCTGGCAAGGGGCTTCCCAGGTTCCCCTCGCATTTTAATACCAGATGCGTTTCAGCTACTGGCAGAGGGCTCTGGGCACAAAAGGCTGTACTCGCTGTTCAGATCTGTTAGTGCTCACATCAAGGACCATTACCTAACCTGCCTGTCAAGCGGCTGATTCTATTAAAATGAGGTTTGCCAATAAATAAGAGAGATTCTGCAAACCTCCACCCAGAGCAGTCTGTTTTCAGGCTAATTGGAAGCTATTTCTTGCCAGAGCACTGCTTGTCCATAAATTGGCAGGTATCATCGCTCAGTTCCTTGTAAGACATATCTGCGTCCTGGATGAGAACAGATCCCCCCCCTCAGCCTCTTTCTACCTCTGCATCCACAGTTTGGTCCCTGCCATCCATGGGCCCCCTCACATCAGTCCTGAGGGAGCCAAGGTTTGTTGGGAGGGGGCACAGGCCACTCTTCAGCCAGCACCCTGGTCCTCTGGGACCCCCTCCAACGCCCACTCAAGTCAACAGGATCCTCTGCAGCAGCTCCAACAGGGTTCAGCGCTGGCCCTTGCTTTGGTGACCGGTGTTAAAAATAACCCCTCGCCTCCTGGTAGGAGGAGGAATAGGAGTGTCACAGCCCTTATCTTTCACATCTATGGAGTCATAAGTTTAGGAGGCCAGAAGAAGGTTGCTCAGCATTCAGCCTGGGCTTTTCTCCAGACAGGGCAAGGCCAGAGCGAGGTGAGGAGGGGGCATGATTCCTATAGGGGAAACCTCCAGGTTTAAGGATCACCTGCTGCTCCAGGAAAGAGCTGAAAATCACGGTCAGAAAGAACCTCTCAGCCCAAGAAAGTCCTTCCAAAGCACTCCAGGTGAACAGTGAAGTCACATTTATCATCTCATCTGTCTTTGACCTTCTTAAAAGCAGCCTTAGGACAAAAATCATCTATGAAAGCTAAAATATTAGAAGCCAGCAGGGACTTCCCAGAGCAGCCTGTGCCTGTCCTGTTATGAATCAGAGGCCTCCTTGTTTTTCCTGCTCCAAAAGCTGCCCATCTGAAAGCAGGTTTAACACCCTTTCCCTGCTGGTTTAAGGCAAAGAGCCACAGAATCATGAGAGCTTATAGAAACAGCCACCTACTCCTCCCTGATGGGAACCTGGCAAGTGCCAAGACCTGTAATGGCTTAAAAATAGGATTCTCAGGCCTTTTTTTGTTTTGGTTTGGTTTTTTTTGCATCTGGGCTCTTCCTGGGGTTTGGTGCATCAGCACCGCTGCCCCTGGGGAGGGGAGGCATGGCCGGGAGCCCCCCCGCGCCTGGGCACAGCTCACTGGGAGAGGGCTGACTGCTTCCAGCAAGCTCTCAGCTTCGCCTTGGGAAGGGACTCTTAATGAAACTTTCCTCTGTATGACTAACTGGCTTGGCGGTGTCTGTGTTTTCAAGTAGACCAGTAGCATATACAATTTCAAGTAGGCATTGCTCCAGCCAAGGCCTTACTCATCCCATGTAAAGCCAGGGCAGAAATTATAGTTTCCTTTATTCACAGACCTATGTAAATAACAGCTGTAACAACGAGGAATGTCCAGAAGAGATAGGACAAAACAGAATGAGTTTCAGCACCAATGGAGGAGCTCCCTTCCTCCCCCAGACAGCTCAGGAGGGGAGCGGGCAGCAGAGCAATGTCACTGCTGGAGCCTTTCGGGCACAAGTCGGGCAAACATCTGGCAGGAACAGCACAGGCAAGGTCAAACCGTGGCCTTGGACAACCAAACTACGTCATACCGAGCTCTGTCCCCCTTTCTGTGACTTGCCTTCAGTGTTGCAATTCTGGGCAGAGGCTGAGAGTTTCTCTCCCCAAAAGCCAAAGACTAGCAGTTTCTCCTAAACCAGGCGTTGGGAGTTATCATCTCAGTCCCACTTCTATGGGTACAAAGAGCAAACACTTGGGGGGGGGGGGAGGAACCAAAACACAAACCATGCCAGCTCTTCCTCTGGTCCTGTTATCAGTCAGCTTTTTCAACTGACAAGGACAGGCTGCCTCGCAGATGTGTAAAATTCGGCACAGACGCACCCTGCAGCAAGTCTGGGCACTGCTGGTCGCAGCTGCTGGGATCTGTACCCGCATCCCAACACTCCAAAGTGGCGATCCCTTGTCCTTGCACATTTCTAGGAATCCAGAGGGACAATTCTCCAGCACAAAAGCCTGAAGCAATGAGTGACAGGGAAGATGGGTTTCCAGTGGAGTATCAGAGAAGTTTCTTTAGTTTTTAGTGCGTTCAAACTCATTCAAACCCAAACCAAAACCCAGTGATGTGCTGAGATGCCAGACCCGCCTATATCTGTACCCCAGCAAAGAGGAAGGCCCAAGGGCAAGGAGACAGTGAGAGAAGAGCTATTTTTAACTTGATTTTTTAATTATTATTTATTTTCCTCCTTTTTGCACATCTGACCTTTCTGCTCCACAAATTCACATAACAATTGCCCAGACGTGCAGTTCAGCTGAACAGCTTCACTGGGATTGAAGATACCTAGCTGCTGACTTCCTGCCTGACGAGTCAGAGATGCATTTTGGAGAGGTATTTAGGTACTTAACTCCCCTAGATTGCTGTGTCTTCCTTTCCCTCATCTGTGTAAATGGCAAGGTCTTTGAAGACCTAATTTCTCATAGTTATTTCTGTACTACTTTGATTTTGGTAGTGGCTGTAACACAGTAATGGTTATGTCCAATTAAAGATCAGAAAAGTACACATCTCAGCACTTGTAATTTGCAACAAGGTACTATCACTAATAAAAACAAACACCTGAATGAAACCAGGAGGAAAAAGGCTAACCCCGATTTAGGAATTCTCTCCATAGCTAATGCTCCCTGGGCTAGGTACAACCTGTGAAAGCTGGTCTGCTCATACGCCAGGTTAACGTTTCCGAGTAGAGGATTTTGTTTTTACTGACACTATAGAATGTTGCAGGATGCATTCGCGATGTATATCCAGGCATTGGGAAGACACCTGACCTGGCAATACCGGACAGCAAGATCATCCAGAACTATGAGGGCTATGGAGCTTTCCCATGACTCATGAAATCGTAGTCAAATATTCCATGACTCATGGATTAACCTAACAAAGCCCAGAGGGAAGAAAAGCTATTGGATAGTTTGTTGGCAAGAGCTTTTTAAAGTTAACATGGCATAATAAGCAGGATACCACCATCCTCTTTCTGACTCTTGAGAAACTCGTAGGGAAGAGTTTTATCCACTCACTTATTACCAAGGGACCTCAGCTGAGGTTAGGTAATTAGGATGGGACACTTTTTGCAGCTTCGAGGCTTGAATAGCAACATTAATGTAATCCAGTTACAGAAAACATGACCACATGCAACAAGCTATTAATACTAGCTTATATTTAAATGCAGTTCCCTTCCATTCTACTGCAAATAAATGAAGTTTCTCAGAAAAACACATAGAAACCAGACGTTAGATTAAATAATCTACATGATAAAATACAGTAAACAAGGTTAACTGTCTCCCCTTCTACAAAAATGTTATGCAGTTCCTTAACACTAATACAAATAGTCTGACCCCATGGACAGGGCGCAGAAGGGGAGTCTGAACGTATGTTTCCGGAGTCCTGGGTGCATTCATGCTCCCTGCTTTGCAACAAATTTCCTGGGAATCTCTGGGCACCTCTGCAACTACAGCAAGATAATCATGCTGGTAAATTAAGTAGTGTAGACAAGCCTCTCTAATCCCTCTATGCCTCCGTTCTCACTGTAAAATAGGGTGAGTGGAATTGCAGAGTAGAGAGGATGAAATACATTAAGTGTTGTGGGGCCAGTGCTCGATTGCAGTAAGAGGCCATAGAAAAGCCTGGGATGCTGCTGGTTTAACAGGAATAACTTCCAGAGGTGCACAAAGGGATTGGCAGTGGAAAGCCTGTTCACTGTGGGACTTAGAGGGGATAGAAAGTGCCCCGTTATTTTTAATTTGGCATTCAGTCTTGCCTGACCCTTGGCGTATCTGGGATCCTGATGGCTTGTTTGAATTCTCTTGTACAGACATAATACAGACCTAAGTCTAGGGAGAAATGCAATACATTTTACATTTAAAATATCAGTGTCATGTTGGTTTAAATACCATGTATTGTAACATTCCAACAACACTGATTACAAGTTAAGAGATTTTCTCCTTTGGACGCTATATGTGATGAATAAAGAGAAAAAATAAGCAGAAGAACAGGCATCTAGGACTAAGAGAGGAACACTGGAACCATTTGTTTTAAGAGAACTTGTTTATTTTTTGATGATGTTATCCTGTAGTTTATAAGACTAGGATTTGCCTGGCATAACTTCCTTCAGATCTCAGGGTTTATATTGAGAATCAGATATTTCTGTCAACAGCCCTATTCTTTTAACTAGCATAGTATCTTTCATGAAAAACTCCAACCACTTCATAGTCCTCAGGTCATATGTTTTAAGACTACGCTCAACTATTCGCAATTTAATGTCACACTCCTATAGGAGCTGAGAGCCTGAGCCAGATGAAACAATTCTAATTATATTGAGTTGCACCAGCAGAGGATTTGGCTAATGACAGCCAACATGCTTAGGAAGAGAATCAACTTGAAAGACATGTGTAACCACTGTGGCATCAGTTTAATGTGTCACAGGACACCAAATTAAGGCCATGATATAAAAAAAGTCTGATACCTGTATGGGTAAGGCACAGAAGGGCTATCCGTGTGACTCTGACACAGAATAAGCCATCGTATATGAGTAGGAAGAACAGCCATAGCAAGATGCACACTCATTTTCTCTCATGCATGCATATTCATTCGGATCATCCGATATAGGATACCACAACATCATCGAAAGAAAAAAAAAGAAAAGAAAATATAGCAGAAACAGCCAAAACACAAACATTACCAGTTACTGCAAGTCAGCACTGTCACTGTGGATGAGAGTTGCCACCCACAGTCCCACCCACGTCAAGCCAACCTGCCTAATTTGATCTGAAAAATTCTTTGTGGTTGGATTCCGTTGGAAAGACCATGCGCAAACAGGCCCTGGAGCAAATTATACCATTTTAACAACATAAGTATACTCTTATCTGAATCATAGAGGATCTGTTGTTACGCAATGAATCAAGTGTCCTCCTTGTAATTGTTTAGCCCGTTCCCTTGTGATAAAGAGGAGGCACACGCCATCTGCATCCCACGGGAAACGTCCTGCCTCTCCCTGGCTGTCAGCGCGGCATCGGCCGTGTCAAGGCATCACTACACATCGCAGCAGCAGCCACTTATTCACCATCCCTGCCGACAGGTCCCGAATAGCACACCGTATTTGGGATTTAGGCTAGCCATGCATTGCTTTTCCTCAGCAAAGCTCTTGCCAACTCTTTAGCTTTTAGGAGCAGACTCGCCAACGTTCGGCCATTTCAATACAAACGCCTCCTCACTTCCACGCCAGAGGTTGCAAGTGGGAATGAAGAACCACTGGGCTCTGTCCACAAGGCTGCCGGAATGCCTGCCTGGTTACTTCTAGCAGGGGAGAAGAGGTGAACATTTCAGGAGAGCATTTGCAGGTTCACAGTGTGCAATGATTAAAGCCAGCATTAAACCTATTCTGTAACTACACAAGATGACTGGCTTATACATTGCTGACTTACATAATATCTGCTTTTCCTTCTTTCTCCTGTTATCCAAGATACCAAGGCCTCTTCGCTCTTTACCCACTAACTTCATTAAAGTGTAATACTTCTTATCGTGCAGTTCATTATACCAGGTTTGCTGTGTACATGTGTTTTGCAGGAAGTTTCCAACAGTACTGCTTGTACTGATTGCAAGAACTGTTATCAATCAACTGTTTTTAACTAGACAGTGATGCATACATAGCTTCTGCAAAGGGTTGTTTTAAACCTGCATTTCATTTATCTTGAAAAAGGAAATGTTTGGCAAAGTTATCTCCTTGTGCCCTTGTGTCTTTGACCTCTACCCGGTGCTGGTGCTGAAGACCCAAGGGCAATAAAGGATTTAGCCCTTTGCTACCCACTCCTCACAGGTGTCAGTCAGTGAATGTTAGGGTCAGACTATACTAATAAATTAAATTTAAGCATTTCTAATGTGGACAATATACCATCTACCCAGCTTCTACTCTCTGCCTGGAACATCTACTTTTTAATACATACTTTTATTACAGCCCCGATAGGCACGGCTGTCAAGTGTCAGGCTGAGCCTAGAAGCAAAACAGGACAGAGCACTTAGAGAAGCAGGCTACTGGGAGATTCCTCAGCTCTTACATGATCTCAGAAGTGACCTAAGTAAGGAAGGAGCTTAAAGAGCCTGCCAAAATTGATCCTTTTTGGAAATACAGACAGCAGCTGAAGCAGACTCAAACAGTGCTTCTCATCTCTGCTGCGTATAATGAATACGACAAAAAAAAGGAAGCCAGCAAAAGCTTCAACTCTGACACTAGGTTTTTTTTTTCTGAAGCTCTTGAGATTTTTGGTAGTTTTTCAGTTACCTGAAGTAGAGATTATTTAACTTCATGTTAAAATATTAGGAGAGTACTGCCTCCTATGTAAAATGAAACACTAGAGCTGTCTTCTAAAGTACAGCACAAAGAGAAGGTAATTATGGAAGGTATTTAAGCCTGAAGAGTCAGTTCTTTAAATTTCAGGGCTAATGAATTCCTGATAAGAAACTTCTGAGCCAGAAAACTCATGGTGGGACTAATGGAAAAATCCTGAATTAACTTGAGAAGGCAATCAAAGTTTGTCAAGCATGTGAAGTTATCCAGTCCAGACTGATGCTAGGAAATACCAGCAGCACCCTGCCATTCTGGGCATGATAGAGGATCCAAAGTAATACAGAGAAAGAGATTGAAAAGGGGAGGGGGAAAATGAAAGCAAGGTAGCAGTCACAAAAAACAGCACATGACAATCTGCAAGCCTGGGCTGTTGACATATGCCATCTGGTCAGAGATCAAACCTTGCCACAGATTACATCTTTTTTTTTTTTGCAGGAACTGGCAAAAAGCGCTTGCATATCATACAAAAAAAACCCAAACAAACAAACAAGGCGTTCCCAGGTAATTTTACAGCCAAAGTGCCATCAACACATCATCCCTGTCCCTCTGAACTGAGCCAGGTGGGGCATGAACTCTGCCCCAGGGCAGAAACATCCGCTGTGGCTTCCTCTGTGGTGGAGCCCTGCTCTCGGACCAACACCCTGAGCTGCACACAGAGCCGAGCAGACCCCGCAAGGCAGAGCAGCGTGGGCTTCCTTGGGACATTTTTTTTTTTTTTTTGAACTGCAGATGTTCAACTCATGAGTACCTTGTGCAACATCTATTTTAATATGACAGGGGAAAAAAAAAAAAAAGAGATAATAAATCAAGATCTCTGTCATTGCCCTGATGTCTGCTTACCTTGTCCTGCTGTGTTAAGACAGAATTTAACCTACGTAACATTTCTGTATTGCTATAACCAGGGCGTCAGATGGTTGCACTCCCTGTGACACTTTGCTATGATCTGGCTTGTTGGCATGTGAAATCCCATAAGGCTGGATTATGCCTTTCCTTTCTTCATCCCCCGAGTTTTGAACAGGCCCAGTAACACCAAACCAGCTTGTTTTCGGGGCTAGCTCCTACCTGGGGCTGTTTCACCAGTCTGTTCCTGGGTTTAGCAAGTGCTGAAGCACAGCACTTTCCCAGATACCAAGAAGGAGAGATCTGAAGTTCATGAATTAATTTGTTAGCGAACATCTTTGGCTCCTTGATCAGCTTAGCCAAAGGGAAATGAGCTCCAGGACTAGAGAAACTCAGGCCTCCGCGTCGCTTTGAGCTTGGGACTTTCCAAAGAAAGGCAGCTCCAAAACGTTTCCATGCAGACTGACAGCTTGCATCCCGGGCACTGGGACAGAAACCAGTAACAGAGCTCCAAAGTTCATGGTGAAAATTTTATTCTGTATGAAACGGCACACAAGGACCAGGCACTTCTCCTTTGACACAGGGAAACTGGTGACTTTCATGTTTGGTTGTGTGGGTTTTTTTGAGACCGTATTTCAATCACTCTCAGTCATTTCCACACACCCCCACATCCCCCCACCCCCCCAAGTTAGACCCAACTGTTAATTGTGGGCGTTTCCTCTTGGTGAGGTTGTGAAGCTGGAGCCAGTACGGTGGAAGTCCTGCACTCCACACCAACAGACTCTGCTGAAGCCCGTCATTTGTTGCCTGAATGGAAAGAGTAACAACCCAATGCAAATATTTGAACTTCTCTTTGTTCCTGGCAGGACTCTTGCAGCACACACGCTAGCAGATTGCATTTGTTTTTGCTAGGATGGGAGAAGTAATGGAGACAGAGCTGGGTATGGGCTGACTCCAGCACACAGGAGAGGCAGATGCTGTGCCTACGTGCGCAGGGCTGGAGCATCAAGGCAGGGCGAGTTGGTTCCTGGAGCCTTATCAGGGTATAGATCAAGGGTGGTTGTTGATCACAAAGAGCAGCACAGGGCAGAAACTCCAGCGGGTAAATCCTCTGCCTTTGGGGGTATGAGAAGAACTGAACCAACCTCCAAAAGACCCCAGATCTGAGCAAAAAAAGCCAGGTGGTTCAAACCTGGACCTTCCTCAGAACTACTCCAGCCTGGTCACATCCCACTTGACCAGAGCAAAGCATTCACCAGCCAGACAGCACCCTTCAGAATAATGACATTTTCCTGTCCTGATTTCAGAGCGAGGGCAGGACCACTGGAAAACTCAGCGACCACAGCTGCATGACCACACAGTTGTTCCCCCTCCCTTTCTACATCTGTTACAAGTCCAAATACACAGCCCTGCTGTTGTAGGACTAGTTTGTCTTGATAAGTAGTTAAAGTGTGGTCACACCTTGCGTTTGGTGCTGTGGAAACTCATGCAAGATGTTCCCCCACCCTCAAAAAGCACAGGAGCGGGAGACCAGAGGCCTCCACCACCTGCAGACCAAGAGGCCATGAGCAGACTTGGTCTCACCGATAGCACTGGCACAATTTAAACAGCCTGTGGAAAAACAAACAGCCCGTCGGGTGGATAGGCCCGATTCCCTGGCTCACAGCCCAAGGCGGGAAGCTGGAGAGCACTGAGCAAAGGGATCAGAGGACAGCCCTTGAGCCAAACACCTACCACAGAGGTTGGTGACCTGCACAGGGGACAAGGACTGAGCCGAGGAGCACCGGTGAAGGCACCATCTCCCCAGCTGGCCTCCGCTCCACTCTCCCCTCCTGGCACTGGTTTCACCAGCCATCACAAGGGGCTGCTTGTCTCCAGTTTAGGGTGCAAGTCCCTAGTGACATAACTCATAATCAATATAAAAGGCAAGATTAGAATTAACTTCTGATATTTCTCCTACTGCTCACCCTGCCCTAATTCAGCATGGTTTGGTAAATACTGCATGTAGGCTTTTGTTCTGGCATTAAAAAGAAAGATAAAATAAAGCCTGCTCTGCATTCTCCTTCACTTCTTTCCTCCTGAAGCCATGAAAGTCCAAGAGCAACATAGGCCCAGTCAGGCACAGCAGCCACACAAACTGGTCTTCTACTGCAGCTCAGCTACTTCCACAGCGCTGGGAGCAGCAACCCGAAATACCAGCCTTCAGAAGTTCGGTGCTATGATGGATATTCACTCATACACGTTTGAATTATTTCCTAACATTTATCAGAGCTCCTCACATCCGTCTCTGCCGACGCGCTTCAGAAGCTGGGTTCAAGTGAGGCGAGAGCCCTGCCACCAGGCAGAGAACAATGCCACGCTTTCTCTCTGCTATCTGCAACAGGATTACAGCCCCAGGAGCTCCACTGGGCACACCTGCCCCGGCCAAATAGAGCTGGAGATAGCGCGTACATAAACACACAGACGTTACAAGGCCGGGCGGGCAGTCACACAGCTATGCCTTTTGGTGGAGTCGGTTGGCAATTGTTTGTTTGCTCACCCTTAGCGACACAGAGAAGCAAGTTGGAAGCAGAGCCAAATTAAAACTCAGAGCCTTAATTGTGTTTGCAAGGCTCAGGATAGCATTAGAGCGTTTCCTGTGCTTTGGGAGCACAGCAGAGACAGATTCTTCTTAGGCACTGGTAAAGCAGCCCCTTCGGATATTTGTCAAGCCCTTTTCTCTTGGCAGCCTCCTGTTGGGACCCAAGGAGACAGGAATTACTAAGGGATCAACATCCCCTGGCAAGCACTTGCCAAGTTAGCCCAGATCAGTCTTCAGCTACTCATGGAGGGAGAGACGTTATCCTTGAATGGCTTTGCCCAGGACCTGTAGAGGTGGCAGCTGACACTGCTGCAGTCACCCCATCCTGCCCACGCCAGAGGCACCGGCAGAACAGGGCACAGCACAAAGCCCTGCACCTATGGTAATGTGGGAGGCGAGGAGGAAGCCTGCGCTGGCTCCCAGCAGGGTGGAAAACGGTAAATAAATGGATCACCTTTGGCAGTGTAGAGAAGAGCGTTTCACTTTGCTAATGAGAAATGGCTTCTGCCAGCGGAAGAGAAGTGCTGGGACCATCCCCCTTTGCAGCAGCAAACAGAACGCCACAAGTTTCGATGCAGATCGCAGTGGGGCAGTTGATGGATGAGCCATACTTCAGAGCTGTCGTGACAGAGCGTGCAGAGCGAAGTTCTTCCATTACGTCACTGCTACCTTGTCTGACCCAAGGGTTAAGAATAACAATCAGGCTCCACTGCCTCATGCTGCCAGAATGAAATTATTTAGAGGCAGGCTTCTTCAGGCAGCCATGAGCTTGCTGCCCTGGCAGGCTCACAGGGAGAAGAGCTTTGAAAGGTAGGGCCCATCAGGACCCCTGAAGGAGATGGAGGCCAGTAGGGACATGACTTCATGCCGATAAGTGCAAGGGGTGCCAAGTGTTTGGCATGTGCTGCACAGAATAGGATTAGCGTGGGCCCTGCAAAGCTCTACTCGCCTGAGCATGGCTTTTGCTTAGAGGGTTTCTGATCTCATTTGTTTATCCTGGTTGTGCATGATCATGAAAGCCTTCCAGAGCCAACAGAGATGAAGGAACTGCATTCCTGATGAGCTGCTCCCTCCCGAGTCAGTCCCCTCTCTTTCAGGGGAAGACTCGGCAGCCTACACAAGGCATTGTGTTGCTTACGAAACTAGAATAGGGTCTGTGTCCTGTTTCTGGACAAGACCTACTGCAAGCTGCACTTATGTAACAAGGACACTCCCAAGTCCCCCTGTCACATCCCCCATGACAGAAGGGAAGATATGAGGGAGATTGGGCATGGGAGCATGGTGCAGCCTCTTGCTGAGTACTAGAAATGCTCTCTCCTCCCTGGGAAGTCAAATATCTGCACGCCTCTGAGGCACAGGGCTGGGAGAAGCAGCAATTCACTCGCTTGCAGGGGTACTTCAGGAGAAAGAGACAGTTGAGCACCTAGAGTTACAGACAAATTGCTCCACTCTTCTTCATTGTTTCCTTACACACATATTCGTTGCAGCTCAAACGCTGCTGCTGCCTAGCAAGCACATCTGGACAGATGTTTGACATCTGTTAAAGCCTATCATGCAGATCTACCTTCTGTAGATGTTCTCAGGTCACTCCAGTCCTGCTTTCTCCCAGCTTCATATTCCCAGGTCAGACTATTGGAGATTCACTAAATATGATGTGGTATTTCTGTTCCTCACAACCCTGGGCTAAGGTCATGCTGCTATCCTCTAATGGGTGGTGGTCATCCATTATACAGACATACGAGAAGCTGTCTAACAACTGGTGCCTGCAGAGCTCCAGGATCTTCTTTCTTAAGAGACCATCAACTCCAGCCTGACCTGTGCATTTTTGCACTGGGGAGGGAGAACCTCACAGCAGCAGGTGAGGAAAAAAAAAAAAGGAGAATGAACACAGCGGTGGAAAAAAAGGGAGGGTGAAGGCAGATAATTGCTGTAAAACACGGAGCCCTGTGCTTTTGCATGCTCAGGAAATTAGAGCAGTTAAGAGCCTGGGTTGAGCATTAGTGATGACATTTCAGATAAGTTCAAGCACAGCGATGCAAATAAGCGGGGCAAAGAGTTACCACAGCTTGCGTGGAAACCCCTCCCTGTGAGCTCTGCTCAGAGGCCGGGTTCCAAGGCAGGAGCACAGCTTCGACACAACAAGCCCTCATTGGCCACAATTACTCCATCACCTGGCAACTTTGGAAGCAAGCAAACCCATCCCACGGCGCAGGGGCTGATGCATGCAGTGTGTAGCTGTCATCCAAGTAAACATGGAGTGGCAGGGCAAGTCCCCAGGAGCAGAGGAGTTGCAGGATTGGGATGGCCATGGTGCTTTAAGACAGCTGATGGACAGTTGCCACACAGAGACCACCCAACACCATAATTTTCTATTCCTCAGACAAACCCAGCTTCAGATTCAGAATAACCATCAATTTCTCAGGCTGGGAAGAGGAAGGAGACGTTGTCACTGAGTTGCCCTGTAACCACCAAGCTCCCTGCCCTACTCCACAGGGAGCGCATGCCAGGGGCCATCCTGGCTTGGCTACTTCTGCAGTACAGATGGGGTGGGAAGCAAAATAGGGCATTTCCACCCTTTGAAGTTTAGTGGAGGGGCCCTGCATACAAACAGGCTTCCACAATCATCACCTGTGCTCCCTCGAAAACCCTCCTCTTGTTCTGATAGAGAAGAACAGACCAAATGTCTGATCTGGGGTGAGAGACCCTCGTGCTCTCAAGGTTTCCAGCTGTACAACACATTGGCTCAGTTTGCCTTGTCAGATGTGGGGCGGGAAGGCCTCTTCCCAGGATGTGCATTTCCTCACATGAAGCCCAAAGATGAGCTGCCACAACCCAAGCAGCACAACATATAAATCTTGACATGGTTCCTTGGGAAGCTTGTGAAGTCTTGTTCTCACTGCAACAAAGCAGCCCTGTTGTCAATGCAGCTCTTCCCCTGCCAAGCCGTGCTTGCTGAAAGCTGCTCAGAGCAGACTGATCACTGTCCCAGCAAAAGCCAGGCCTGGGTCTCATTTTGACTGGTTTGGCTGTGCAGTCAAGGCCAAAGCCCTCTAAAAAACAGAAACCCCGATCCTTCCATACCATTGAGAAATAAGCCCACCGGAGCTGGCAACCTAGTGCTGAGTTAGGGTTTCACTGCTGACAGGATCATAAATCCCAGAGGTTTGGGATTTGTTTTTTTAAACCATGGACCAGAAATTTGGGTGGAGGACAGGGAACTGCTCTGGCAGCTCTTGTAGTAATTTTGTTAGTGCCATGAGGTCAGTAATCACTCATACTGCAGAAGATCCAGACAGCCCCTCTGCTTCCCCACTTACAGCCGTAGCACATGCCTACAGAAATCCTTCACATACCATCCAGCTTTAATACCCTCGCCTATTCTTAGCCCAAGCTGGTCTTCTTATAGGCTATTACTCAGTTATGTACTCCCTGGTTTTGGCTGTCCTATATCCCTCCCCTGTTCCAGCCCCGTGAGGCCAGCCAACTCCCCCTGTCTAGACATTTCAGAGAAAAGCAAGTAAGCAATCCACAGCACCGAGCTTACCAGGAACTGCCAGGACACGGAGAGCCAGGACAAGTCCCCTTCCCCTGGACAAAAACATCCCCAGGGCTTGCTTCTACTGCTTACAGCAGCATCAGGCTCAGTCCCAGCTTGTGCAGCACGCTCACCTGGCAGAGGAGATGGAAAAAGCAAGGTGGCAGGGCTGGAGGCAGCTGTGGTATTTATCCTCTCCCAAACTGCCATCTGAGAAGCAAAAAAAGACAGCTCCAGCTTCAGAAAGGTTTCAGGAGCAGGTACCCACCTGCTGATATAGGGCATCATCCAGAGCAGGTCCACCTGAGTGAGCTCTGGGACTGATCCCCATCACCAGCTCTTCTGACCCACAGCTTTGCAAGGGCATTTTCTGATTAAACTGGGGGTTGAGGAGAGAAATGTCATTCTTAATAAGGCAGAAAGTCCCATTTTAGAAAAGCCCTCTGGGGTAAGGGCTGAGAGTCTTCCCCTCAGCTATAAGGGGCTATGGGAGGAACCTCTTACAGCATACACGCCTGTCTTGATTTGAATCAGCAAGTAAAGATGAGCCTCTTCTCAATAACTTTATTGCGTTTCTCAAGCTGTTAAATCCCAGGTCTTGTCTGAGATGACTTGTTATTAATTTTTTTTAAATCCAGGCATTGCCATGGCTTTGTCACTTGAAAACTGCTCCTGCCCACCTTACTCTTTTTTTCCCCTTCTGCTTTTCTGTATGGTAGCAAAACAGAAAAGGCCTCGAGAGCTGGCTGAGCCTGGGGATGGGTGGGAGTGAGAGCCAGGAAAAACCTTGACTGGGGCCCTGGAGCCAGCCCCAGCCAGCATAGCTGCTATAAACTCAGGTTTTTCAGCTTTAAATGCTCGTGGGTTCAGATGGCCAGTGACCCCCATTTAACTTCCCATCCCTCCTATTACACAGGGGAAGTATTTCAACTCTGAAATGACCTCACAAGATCCTCTGAGAATTTAAATAGTTGGAAAATATCCAGACTGGGCGATGTGCAATAGCAATATGATGCTCAGGTTGTTTTTTCGGAGGGTGGAGGTGGCCTTTCCAGCTAAGACTAGGGATGTTGTTGTGGTGGAGAGCTGGCCCAGGGACTCTGGGTAGGACTGGAGGAATCCAGGCCCGGGGAGCCCGGCAGCAGAGCATCAGCAACGGTTTTGTGTACAAAGACTGCATTTATATGTTACATTCTTATTTTTAAGCTGCTAGGATGCCTGACTGTGTCCCTGCAGGCAGAGCTTTCGGGGCCGGGAGCGGTGCCAGCGGCTGTCTCTGCTGTCTTCCCGGACCTGACTGCAGCCTCCGACCCCCTCTGGGCACCGGGAGAGGGGTCTGCAGCGCCGGCAGCGGTCCTTCCCCCAGCCCGTGCACGGGTCTGCCGTTCGTTGGCTCTGCACCCGCTCAGCCCCTCTTGGAGACAGTGCCCGTCCTCCCCAGACCCAGAAGAACACACGGTGAGCCTGGCTTCAGAGGAAGACCCAATAAAACAAAATAAGTTCCCCAAGTACCAGGTTCATGCTGTTATTTGCACCTATTGCCTTATCCTAAGAGCGATCTGCAAACGTGGTGGGAACTGGCCGGGGGTTTCCAAATACACCGTACCCAGAGAGGCGGCTGCAGAGGCACCGTGTGGGAACCTCGGGGCCCTCATAGCCTTTGCAGCCCCCCCCGGGTGCCACGGAGCACCCACCCTGCTGGGCACAGGGCTCTCTGCTTTGGAACCCTTTCCCCGATGGATCTACACTGCTTTGCCCGCGTGGGACTGCTGTGTCCCCATGGGGGCACGGTGTGGCACCCAGAGCACCGGGGTGCTCGCTATGATGGGGTCTTTGTGGCGCAGACATCTGCTCCCGATGCCCCAGCCCAGCCCGGCCGCCCCGCGCTGAACCGGGGACCTCGATGGGAAATGCGCCGGCTCCCATTTCCATCCCAAGGGAGCTCGAGCCTCCTGTGGCCGCGTCCGGAGCTGATGCAGGGTGGCTTTGCCAGTGGCCGTGGGAAGAGCCAAGCAAGCCACATGCCCAGAGGAGACAGCAGCGTTTCTCCATCCTCTCTGGGGATTGTCCAGCAGCAGCGGAGCCCTAATTCCTGCTCCATTTCTGATCATCAAAACGTATCATTTGAAGTAGAGAAGGATGTATTGAAAGCCTTTCCACAGGCTTTATTTATAAATCACAGTCCCTCCCCATGTTAAATAACCTTAATTTATCTTGACATCCCATTAGTGTGGGTCCCAGCACCACTGTGACCAGCATGGCTGCGGGGCCACTGGTCCTTGTCACCAGAACACGCTCCTTGGTTGGGCAGGAGAAGCCATGGAAGCAGTGCCAGTCACGTCCCTGCCTCCTCTGGTCTTTCAGGTGCAGCTTCTGGATATTTCTTTTGTGATGGAAGACCAAAAAAAAAAAAAAAGGTAAAAAAAAAAAAAAGAGGAAGGTGTCTTCCCTGACATGCTGTGCTCCTACCTGGCCCCATCTCCAAGAGGAATCTGTAACATGCTGACATTTGTGCAGTGTCACCCCAGCGACGACTAAAAGCCATGTCTTCTTGACTCAAGAGGGGAGAGGAAGAAAAGCGATGTGAGCCGAAGGAAAAATCCCGTCTCCCATGATGGCAACCCCCAAGGCCCTGTCCCTGCAGCCCCTGCTCGGCCTGGCAGGCAGAGGTGGGACGGGGAGCTGCTCTGAGCAGAGCAAGACCGATGCCATGAGACCACCAGAGGCAGCTTTACTCAGCAGAGGGAGCTGCTACGCGTGAGTTTTTTTGGTTTGTATTTTTTTTAAGGCTATTTAATGGGAGGTTTCCATGGACTCCTGCCTCATCAAATCACACTGTAGCACATCATCCTGCAAACAGCTGCGCGCTGTGAATGACTGGGACTATTTGGAAAATGCAAACAGCAGAGAGGGAAACTCAAGGTGACCCCTTTCTTCTCTCAGGATGCAACTGTGCACTTCTGCGCTGTGCCACAGAGGGCTTTGCATTATACCCGGCCCCATGGCAAGCGCCCTGGCTGGCACCGGTGCCAGGGAAGCAGCCTTGGGTCCCACACTGACAGTGACACTGCCTGCTGCCAGCTCCCCCTCCGGAGCTGGCCCTGGCAGGGGCAGCGAGAGGCATTTCTGTAGGAGCTTTACAGAAGCAGGACGGAGAGGAACAGTGTGTCCCAGTGGCTGGTGCCCATTTCTCTCCTTGAACACCCCTTGACAACACCAGACCGGACATCTTCCTGACATCTTTATTGGAGTTCCTTCCATAAGAAGGACATGGACCTGTTGGAGCCGGTCCAGAGAAGGGCCACAAAGATGATCAGAGGGCTGGAGCACCTCTTCTATGAGGACAGGCTGAGAGAGTTGAGGTTGTTCAGCCTGGGGAAGAGAAGGCTTCGGGGAGACCTTATGACCCCTTCCAGTACCTAATGGGGTACATGAAAGCTGGGGAGGGACTCTTGATCAGGAGGTGCCATAGGACAAGGAGTAACAGTTTTAAACCGAAAGAGGGGAGATTTAGATTTGGTATTAGGAAGAAATTCTTTACTGTGAGGGTGGTGAGCCCCTGGCCCAGGTTGCCCCGAGAAGCTGTGGCTGCCCCATTCCTGGAGGTGTCCAAGGCCGGGTTGGACGGGGCTTGGAGCACCCTGGGCTGGTGGGAGGTGTCCCTGCCCAGGGCAGGGGTGTTGGAACTGGATTACCTTTAAGGTCCCTTCCAACCTAAACCATTCTATGTTTCTGTGATTCTATGGTTCCTAGCTCAGGTTCTCACTCACCATTTTCAAGGACTCTCAGATACCCATATTATACTGCAAGAAATGGATTAGCAGTGAGAAAAAACCCTGGACCATCCTAATGCAGCCCTTGACCTTGCTTCTGTCACTCCAAACTCCTGGCAGAGGCATCAAGAAGCGTTTGAGGCTGACTGTGCAGCATCCCTCCCCCCTCTGGCCCATCTTCTGCAGTGCACCCGGTATTGCCAGAGTCACAGATGAATGCGATACATCTTGATCCCTCCCAAAACAACCTGAAAGAGAAACTCCAAGAGCAGGAGTTCATGTGCAAGGATTAGGCTGTGTGTGTGTGTGTGTAATTGCGTCTCATTTGGCTGCACCCAGCAAGGCTGTTCCTTGCGAAGGCGAGGCGGCTCCCGAGCCTCAGTAGTCAGCACCTCACTGCAGGTGGCAGGCTTGGTCTGGCAGAGGACGGGGAGATCTCTCCGTAGGCAGCCAAGGTTTATTAGAGAAATTGTTAAATCCAAATGACTCGGATACAAAGATAAACTGCGCTGCCCTCTGAAAGGCAAAGGTGTTTCTGACCCGTAGAAACTGATACAGGTTACCAAGACATCAGTGGCCACAGCAGGTTTGACAGTAAAATGATCGCCTTGCAGTTAATCTTAGTGGAGTCAAAGTTTCTCTCTACCTAGTACATCCAATAGGATGTGTACGTTGTGTCAGCATACAGCTACCGCCCCGTGCCTATAGCCTTGCTGCCTTTCCTCTGGGACATCGCCATCTGTCTCGGCAGCATCTCTTCTGTTCCCATTCAATCACAGTAGCTCTCCCCTCCCTCGTTTGCTGTGTTTAATCACCCAAAGCAACTCATCTCTATGGAACATTTCTAAATTCAATGTTAGGCTGCTCTCATCTTTAACCGGATGGGGGAATAAGAAGGTGCAGAACTCAAAATCTGATATTAGGCCTTTAAACTAAAATTAAAAAGAAAAGAAAAACAAAAACCACTGTTCATTTCTCATGGAGAATTCAAACCCTTCACTGGCATGTTCCTAGGAATGTTTTTCTGCTTGCAACAGTTCGCATCACGGGATCGTATCCACCTCCCCTCCCTGGAGCACCATGGCGTCGTCTCGTCTGCGGGATGAGATGTCATAGGGCCGCGCACATCAGCGCTGCTGTCCACACGCTCGTCAGCACGAGGCTGGCCGACAGTCTGAGCACAGGGCAAGCCCGGAGGGACGGGGAGGCCGAGGTGCAGGAGCAGACCTCGTAGCCGTTTTCTGAGCGGCTCTCGTCGTGCTGCCCTGGTTTGGAGCGTGCCCCAGTCCTGCTGCTCCCGGCTGCTTCTGGGGAGTCGGACTGCATGTCGCTGCACACCAGCCAGTCTCTAGCGATGGACTGGGGATAACCAGGCTGGGCCTCCAGGTCACTGTCCAGCACTTTCCAGTACTCCTTGCCCCTGAAGAAGTAACTTGCACCTGCGAAGAGACCAAAACCCAAAGGCAAGATGAGCGGCGATGGGCGCTCTCCCAGTGGAAAGGGCCGAGGAGCACTTGGAGCAGCAGAGGAGGCCTCCCACCCCAGCCGAGCCCCAGGGAGGAGAGGCAGACGCGATACCACCGCTTGTTGCCAACACCCTCTCTCACTGCAGGAGCACAGCGGCTGCTGGTGGGATGCTCTACAAGATGATGCTACACCCGTCTGGGATCTCTCGCACCAGGCAGGAGCCACCAGACAGAGGGAGGTGGGTGGTGAGATGTCACCTCTTCTGTGGTGGGTCCTAGAGCAGATGCATCCCCCTGGTACTGAGGGTGTGCAGGGTAAAAGCCCTGGTAAACTCATGGCTGCACACACTCTACGCATCACTCAGTGGCCATCAGTGGACAGTCTTGTCACAAGACAGGGTAAGGCTGAAGAAGACCTCACCTGCCTGTTAATGACCAGGGCTGCTGCTATCCCTGGGCGCAGATAAATAACCTGAGCCTGGCAGGGCCCTGGGAACCTTCTGCTCTCGGGTGCGTTTTATTCCTCTGAACTGGGGGGTTGTGAATTCTCTAAGCAGGTCCCATGCTCATGTAGGACTCCCACCCGTGTGAACAGCCGGTCGCTCTCACCAGCTTCAGGAATTCAGTTTAAAAAGCCTCTGGAAATATCCCTCCCCTTGCCTGGTTTGTTAGTTGCTATTACACTGTTAGGTGGCCGGTGAATAAAACCTGGGAGTGCCACTTTGCTGTGAGCGAACGGCTGGTTTTAAACATCTCCTGTGACAAAATTTTTGTGGCCTTTTGAAGGAGAAGAAAACACTGAGAAATCTCATCCCCAGAAAAAAAAGTGGTAACTCTGGGGAAGACATTTCCTTTAAAAATCTTTTCTGTGCACATCCTCACGTATCTAGCTAAAAATCCAACGACAACAAATTCAGTGAAAAGCAAACCAGCACGTATTAGGATAAAAATCACTGCAAAACAACATCAAGTGTGTTCTTTTGATAAAATCAAATTATTAGGCCCTCAGGATATTCTTGTTGCCTGCTTGAAATTACAAAGTCTTTCAGCGGGCAGCGCGGGGAGCTCTGGCTGGAAGCCTACCTCCCTCTTCAGCTTTCAGACACCGGGAACTGCCGTCCCACCTGGGGCTGAGCAGTTTATGTCAGCAGACACGGTAGAAGGGGCTATAGCTCAACTGCAAATGAAGCATTGATTTTTTTTTTTCTTCTTGTGTTTTTTTGAACTGGCACATAGACTCACCATCTGACCACCTCATGGCATCATCTAAAGGGCTTGGTATTCCCTTCCACAGGATGGTCTCTGAAGGGTACCCGGGATCCATCCTCCGCTCGTGGTCGTCATAGCGCCAGTAGAGATTGTCCTTAAAGAAATAAGTCTTGTCATTGTGGGCCCAGGAGAAAGCAGCGTCGACTCCTCCCAGTGGCAGACCAAAGTCCGAGATCGGCCGTGGGTATCCTTCCTCCACGTTATTGTCTTTGAAGACCCAGTATCTGTCTCCTGCGGAAAGGAAAGCAGCACAGAGCAAAATCACATTTGTTTCACAGCCGAAACCAGCGTTCCCCCCGCAGACGAGCTGATGTTTCATTATCTGTTGCCGTGACAATCCTCAGGACTGAGCTCTTGGCATTGAAGGATGGGGACGGGAAGGCAGCAGCCCGGTGGGGAACCTCAATCTTTGAATAGTTGCTTTTTTGTGCGTCAGGCTCTCCATGGAGCATCGCCCCGCTTCCCTCCTGAACGGCTGCAGGCATGACGGTCCTGGGACACGAACACGCCGACAGCGTTAGCACGGTTGTCACTTTTATACATTTGGTGGTGGCATTTGGATTTCTGCCCCTTTGATTGCTGCCTGATATCCAGCTGCAAGAAACAGAAAGTTACATGCAGCTTTTGCGGGCAAATTGAACACTATCTGCCTGCTGTTTGGCTCCTAAGAAGCAAAGCACAGTCCCACTTTGGAAGAGAAATCACCACAGTTTTTAGAGGCAACTAGGCTGAAGGACCTCTGGATTTTAAGGGCTTGTAAGAAGGATGCACAGGGGTTGGAGAAATCCCGTCCGAGCAGCTCACTGCTCGTCAAGTGTCCTACACAGCCATCTCCCAGCCCTGCCCTGGGCAGGAGAGAACTGTCAGTGTGGGGTTTTGTCCTGATAAAAATGAAGCGTGACACGATTGGCTCATGGTCTGTGGCAAGACAAGAAAACGAACCCAGATCTCTCAATTCCTATTGAAAAGGATGGTCTTTATGTTTGTACAGTATCTCTTTGGGAACCTGCAGTGTCCTTTTGGGTATGGCACAACCTATTTTAAAGCTCAGGCTTTTTCCTCCCTCGGTTTTCTAGAAAATCTGAAGAGGCACTTAAATACATGCCCATGTGTCAGCAGCAGAACCTTAGAGGCCGGGGTAATTTGTGTGCTTTGGTTTCTGTCCAGGGATCAACGAAATAGCGCTGGAGAGAGAGAACGAGGCAGTATTTTATAGCTGGAAAGAAAATCTCAAGCTTAATCTTAGGAGCTAGGCAGGACTAACACAGACATCATGCCTGGCCATGGAGCTCTGTGCCTTGCGGGGGCAAGACCCCAGCTGTGGCACAGCTGTAATTTTGGCTTTACGAGCCAAATCTACCCAGCAGGCAGGAGCAGCCCCAGGACCTGGGCTGCGGGAGGTCTGTCCGGCCCCAGCAGGGAGAGGAGGGAAGGAGGTGAGCGAGCGCCGCTGTGGTCCGCAGACCTGCCTGGGAGGGTCTGGTGCCAGGCAGAGGGGCTGCCGCGCTCCAGCTGGCCCCGTTCCCTCCGGATTAGCCAAAAGGGCTGCCCAAGGCCGTTCCTTGGGGAGACGCAGGGCTTGGCACGGCTCTGGGGTGCTTGGGCAGCCTGGAAGGGCTTCGGCTGTGCTTGGAAATGCTTCTGCGAGCGCAAAGGCTTGTGCAGGACATAACCCATTCCTGCAGCCTTCCTGGAGGAATCAAACCAGAATTATTCCTTTCAGAAGTGCTTGGTTCAGCACTTCTGAAACCGATAATTGCGCTGCACTCGGAGCAGAGTGGTCAGGAGACATAAAAGCAATTTCCAGCTGGAGATCACGGAGGGCTGGGATGTTTTTAGCTCTTCAAGTACACAACCTTTCTGAAACAAGAGCCGGTGCCTGCCGAGGGCTTGGGTGACTTTCAGCACATGGGTAACATCTAACCGGCACGGGTGGATGATTTGTGGGGGACTTGGACATTTGTGTAGGAACCACAAGCTAATCTCTTTCCTCCAGCTCTTCTAAAAGAAACTTGTGAGATGTTTTAAAAAAACAGAGCAGATTATAACACTTATTTTTGTTTAAGAAAAAAAAGATAGTAACAAATATAATCAGCAAAACCAAGCTCTTCAGGTTTTCATTTTTGTCCCCTCTGCAGTTTCTTCACTTCTCAGCAAAAAATACTAAAAAGAGAAAAGGCCAAAGAAGGAACACAAACCCCGTAAAGTGTGTGCGTGGGTGGTTCCTGCCTTTATTCCATTCTTGAAAAGCTAAGATTTCAGTTAGATTTGGCTGAAGTTTTTCTTCAATGACATTTCCCTTGTTTTTTGGGGAATGCAACTGCTATTTTTTACCTGCCCTCCCTACAAGCCAGTTTTCTACTCTATGACTCTCCTGGCCTCGCTCATGGACAACAGACCTTGGACCTGCCCTGGGAGATGCTCAATGGCTGATGCTGGTGTCTCCTGCCTGCAGGAGAAGTCACAGTGCTGCCAAGGTACCTTTGGCACCAGGCTCTACACCGGGGAGACACACGTGCTGCTTCCAGCCCCGCATTCGCTCTCACCTTTGAAGAAGACGATCTTGTGGTCGCTGGTTCTCTCGTAGACCGCGTCCAGGCTGTCCAGGTTGAGTGGCAAGCCCCGCCAGAAACGGTGGATCTGAGCCGGCTGGAGGGAGACCAAGTGCTTATTGCGAGTCAGTCTCCAGAAGTACTTGCCTGGAGGAACAGACTGGACATTACTGAACCACACTGCAACCCACCTGCGCCGGGGAGAGGCGAGTGCCAGGCACACGGCAGCAGCAGAAAGCCAAGCGCATGAGATGGGAGCTACGAATTACAGGTGTCCTGCTTTCCAGCAGCAGCTGCTAGCGCTTTCTATCCCTGGCAGTCATTAGAAGAAATCCCCTATTTGGGATCAAAATAATCCTCCAGCCATTGCACTGGAGTCGTCATACTCCTGGCTGTGGTGTGAAGCTGCACTGCTGAGCCAGAGCAGGTGAGAGGAGCCTTTCATCTCCTCGCTCCCTGGGACCTCCTGGGAGCTGGTGGGACCAGGCAGCAGCTGAAGCTACACCAGGCACCGGCAGCTCTCAGCAAGAGCCTCCAAAGCAACATCCCTATTTCTCCCCTCCCGGAGCATCCGCATCTTCCTGGGCACGGGGTGCCCAGCTGCTTTCATAAATGTGTATGACATTACGATGAAACACAGAAATATCAGAGGGTTTTTTTAATGACGAAAGGGAGTAAGAAAATAGAGAAGGAAGAAACTATATTAATAAAACCGGAAGGGGCTGAGGTGGGGAAAGTGGCACAGTAAAGGAGTTTGGTACCATCTCGAGGTGTAGGATAAGCAGGGGACCTCGGTCCTGTGGTGCTCCCAGGGGCTGAAGGTACTGGTGGGGTAAGCAAACACACTTCCAGCACCTGCAGCAACACTGCCCCAGCTAGAAAAGAGTGTGACTTCCTGGGGGTATTTCTGGAATATTTTGGGTAACGGAAAAGGAAACTAGTTTGTCCTCTGTGGGAAGGACACCGAAGGCACCTTACGTGGGACTTCCCGAGGAGTCCTAATGATTTTAGGGGCAACTCAAAACCTGACTCTGCACTGTCTCTGGGCTTCTCAGCCTGAGTTTTTGCATCACGCTTCGTGCTGCGTTTTCCCCGGAGAGCTCCACACAGCGAGATCTGAGCCGGAGCAAGATGTCTAAGAGCCAACTCTCAACTTTGTCTCATATTTGTTATTGCCTTTTAGAAATTACTGCATGTTATTTACATCGGCTCTTGCATGGATTCCCAAGGGGGTATAAGCAACAGAAACCAAAGATGCGTCTTCAGATTTGTATTCACGACACTCAGCCCTTTCTCCAGAGCCAGCAGATTGTGACACCGTCTTTTAAAATTTTATGGAAATTGGATCTTAGCCTAATAATACAGGAGGCGAAACTCTAACACTTAAACATCTGCAGAGAGGGGGTTTTATTCTAATTATAAGGATTTATATCATATTCTTGTTCTTCTGCTCCAGTTTGCATATTTGCTCTATCTGACTGAAACCCACGAATGAATAATACATTCAAATGTCGTAGGAATTGCCATAATTACAGATTCTTTTTAAGAACGTAAAAAAAAAATAAAAAATTCAAATTTGGTGGCCATTGTACATCGATGGAAACACATGTAATTAAATAAAGATGATCTCTGCATCTCTAATTAGTGAGGCACTAGACAAAGCCAGATTTTCACTTTTTTAACAAGAAATACAGCTTGGCTTAATTCCTTCTTTAGCCGATAAGTATCTGAACTCGGGAGTGCCCTGGGCTCGTTTGAGACAAGGAGGGAAGCCTCAGTTCTTTTGACATTTCAACCCTTTGCCAGCGATGGGCTCAGCGGGTGCGCAACTGCAGCAAGCAAGCTTTAAATCTACCCTCAAAGTCAGGCAAAGCCCGGGCTGTTGGTTAGTTTGGTTGGGTTTTTTTTTTTTATAAGCTACCAGGAAAAAGCCAAAAAACAAAGCAATTAAGTAGCAAGGAGTTCTTAACGCAACAGCCCCCATCTGCCTGTGCTCATGCTTTGTCACGGCCAAGCCTGCTCACCAAAGTGCTGCGGCTGCTCGGACGATCATCAGCCAAAGCCAGATCCGTGGGGGAACTGCTGCCGTTAGCATGCAGAAATATAATAATAATAAAAGAAAAAAAAAATCCCAACCCTGTGTTTGTTTAAAAATCTTAATTTAAAACCACCCTCCGAGCTGGCAAACTGAGCAGGATGAAAGCCAAGTGTGAAGTCCTGCTGTCCCGAGCGTCTCGTTTCGTATGGATGATGGGTTGAGGCAATTGCTTTCTTTAATACCAGGTGATTTTGATCCCAGCTGTGTACTGCGCTCTCCGTACTTTGGCTGCCTCTGGCAAGACTGCTGCACGCACCGTGCAGACACACACGCAGGCCAAAGTTGTTTGAAAACTTCAGGAGTCCGTAGTGAGGCACCTAAATCAAAGCAAGCGGCGTCTCCGAAGTGCAGAGAACCCACCGTTGCCTTCAGTACAACAAGCCTGGGAGCCCCGGGGAGCTCCAGTCCTGGTGCCTTTGCGGTGGGAGAGGCTGTTCTCTGGCTATGAAACCAGCTGGACCAGCTCAGAATACAATATCCATCGATGGAGGGAGCTCATCACTGAAGGTCATTAAAATACTGCTCCGGAGGTGACATCGCCGCTCCTTGGTGCCCTGGATGGTTTGGTGGCAGTGATGGGGGCTCCGAGGGAGGTGCCGGGCTCCAGAGGCAGCCGTGCAGCTGGCACCCACTGACACTGTGCTCTTTACATTTGCATTTTGGCCCACAATAAATATATCCAAAAATAGACACCAAGATGGATTTCTCTTTACTTTTCCTCTTTTTTTTTTTTTTTTTTCCCCTCTGAAAGACAGCTAGCCATTTATCCTGGACACCAGTTCTTGTTTCTTATTTTCTCTTCTTAACTGTGGCTTTTTGGAGCCAACATCTGAACAAATACCGCAGGGGAACAGCCTCCACATTGTGCTCCCCCGAGGGCACAGACAATGTCGAATTCTCTGGAGCCCTTTTGCCGTTCTTGCCTGCGACTCAAGACTCGCACTGTGATACCCAGATGGGTAACACGCGCCCGGACACGGCTCCCCATCCCTGGGGCAGATGCTTCTGCCTCCCTGCTGGATGGCTTTGGGGTGGCCCAACGGTGGCCAGGGATGGAAAAAAGCGCCCAGTGGGCATAATGGGAAAGAAAGCCCATACAGTCCAGCCTCCATGGGCTCGGTGCAGCTGAGAAGGTGCCAATGGGACCCTCATGAACAGCCGGGCACCCCGGGGACACGCTGCCAGCAAGTGTTTGCTGACACGGAACCAGACAGCTCTGCAATCGCACACACGGTGTCTTTGAGCGATGCACAGCAAGCAGCATTAGGGAAGGTGAAGCGTGGGAGGAAAGGAAAGTTGGATGCATCCAGAAAAAAAAAGCAGCGGAGAGCTGTTGCTCTGCTCATCCTTGGTTCGACCCAGATTTTGACTTTGACAGCGTGAATATCAGATTTTAGATCTTCACTTTGGGCAGTGCGGTGCGATGGATCAGTACGGCACAGTACAAAGTACCGTGCTGGATTGTCACCAACCCAGCCACTTCAGAGGGAAGTGTTAAACCCCAGGATGTGCCACATGGACACACACCTGCCCTGGTGTTAGGACACACATCCCTCGTGGGCACCACACCGGCTGTGCCCTGCGGTGACTTAGGCAAGTGGGTTTGTCTCCAATGGCCTCTCCTTCCTAACCACCCACCAGAGCCCCAACCTGCTCGTGCCACTGAACTGCTTTTGGCCACAGGTCCCACAGGTCAATTCTGCTCTGAGTTAAAGAGCATCTATTTTTATAATTTTAAAATAAATTGTGTTGCAGTTTACTGGCTTTCTCCTTTTTGGATAAAAGAAATGTTCAATTTACTGCTCAGTCTTTTGGATACCTTGACCATGTCCCTCCTCCTCCCTCGCAGTCCCCATTTAGCTGCGATCTCCGCCAGTCCCCCAGCAATGCCACCGCGTGTTCCCAGCCATCGGCCACATGGGCACCTCCTCCACTGTGCTGTGACAGACCGGGCACGAGCCGGGCAGTTTCCTTCACGCCGACATTAACATTTCCTTATCACCCATCCTCAGCCTCTGTGTGACGATTAAAGGTTGGAGCCCTTTGATTTGAGCCGAAAGGAGTCAGCGGCATGCGAGCCACCTCCCCGGGTCTGCGGGCCCCGCAGGGTGCAAACCCCGAGCCAGCTTATCCTCATTGCCCACCTCAGCCCGTCTGACACCGCCACTGCGCTGTCACATGAATGCCACCACAGGGTGACACGGGCAAAGATGGCTGGCAGCAGGCACTTACCTTTGAAGAAGAAAGCCTCTCCCCGGATCTGGGCCACCGCGTCAAAGTGAGTGTTGCATCTGTTGGGCACATCCCGCCTGAGCCTGTGGAGAGATGCCCAGGTGAGCAACAAGGGGCTGTGTCCTCCTTGGTGTCCCCCATTCCATGGGCCACATCTCCCCTGTCCCCAGAAGACCACAGGCTGTGTCCGTCTGTCGTTCCTCATGCTCAAACCCAGCTGCATGCACAGGGATTTCCAAGGTGAGCTTGGGCAACCCTCAGCCTGAAGACAGCTCTGTGGTAGAAGCACTCCCTGGGCCACCAGAGACCATTGCTGGGAGTCAAGCAAGGACATGCTCTACATCTACCAGCTAGTGTAACTGGTGAGGGCAGAGCTGGCTTGCCGCTCCCTGGTGGCACTGCGTGGCTCGGTTGGCTGCCCCCGGGCAGCAGGACACGTGGTGGATAAGAGCCAAGTAACATCTCGCTCCAGCGGCTGGGGATGTTGCTGCTCCAAGGCTGAGCTCCGAAATGCCACTGAGAAGTGACAGAGCTGCAAAGCAGAAAGCAGCAGAGACCAAACACGGGAAGATGATGGCACATGCGAGGTGACGCCACGTGACGCTGATGAAAGCCACCTGGCAAGTCACAGCTGAGAAACTGAGCTGCTTTTAACAAGGTGGGTGGGGGAGGCACAGAGTATGAAGGACCAAAAGAGTTACGAAGCCCATGTGAGAAATGATGATTGATGAGGACAAGGAGAGGATGCTGGGAACACGCACAGAAAAGCTGCTCTGGGTGACAGGGAAGCATAAATCTAATTTTCTGATAGAAGAGTTGTGCTGGGCTGCCAGCACCGGCTTCCCAGCCCTCTTTGGCCACAAAATGACACATATGGAGGTGAACCCCATCCACCCTCCCAGTCACACATGGGGCAGGAAGAAGGGGTTGGCACAAACAAGTTTCCTGCTCCTCCTGCCGCTGGTGTGAGACAATGGTCTCCTACAGCAGCAGAGAGAAATGCTGTAACGTCTGTAGGTCAAAACACAACTGAACAGAACCTTGTGGACAAGCTCCGTTAGAAGCTACACGGGAAGAAAGATAACTAATGGCATTCAGCATGTTCAAGGAAAAGGGTCTTTTAGGAGCCTGCTAGCCTTTCTGCAACCCCCAGCAGCTGGGACACCTCCACCAAGAGCAGGTGCTTGGCACCTCTATACTGTGGGCATCACACCAAGCAGGGCAAAGTGAGGTGAGGAAGGTGCTGAGGTGGGAAAAGTAACTGCAGCACAGGGGTATTTTTTCAAGATTTGATTCTTCTTGGTCCCGTTACTGTAGGAATAATCTGGTCGTTCATGCTTCAGGGCTGTTAGCCTGTCTTTGCAGATGGGGCACTGAGGCACAGAGAGATGAAGTGACTTCCTCAAGGTCACACTCCAGATGGGGGCAGACCCGGAGGTGAAGGTGACCTGCTCCATCTCTGCTGCTCTCACTTGGGGCGCTCCGGGTATCTGGCAAAAATGTGCATGACCACAAACTCCAGCCTTTTTGTTCAGTGTCCCTTCTTCTCTTAACTGTCCTGCTGCCCTGGTAGTAAAACAATTTGGTAACTCCAGTGTTTACTAATGAGCTAGATCCAGACCTTCCCCTTAATGAAGGCATGCTGGTTGCTTGATGACACTCAGCGTAAGCAGTCCTTTGCCAACGCAAACCTGCGTTGGAGTCAGGCTCTCGGTCCACTTGTTCCAATATTCACCCCCCCAGGTACACTAGGGAGTGGAAAGATTTAGGTAAGTTATGCTTGCACAATCCAGGATACTGCAGAAGAAGTTTGATTAAAATTTCAGCGAGGATGAGTTTACCTAAAGGTGATGGGGACAAATTTCCATTAACATGAGCAAAATTTTGAGTCTTAGGAAAATGCAAAGCATTGCCAGATGTTACAGAATTTCTGGACATGCCTTGAATGATAAAAATTAGTTAAGAGACAAATAGCAACCGTTGCTTGTTCTTGCTCTTAACCACTTCAGTTGTGGGCTGGCTGGCCAGTCTCCACACACACTGCTTGAAAAAAGCAACAGCATATGCAGGAGGTAATCAGGAGACGTGAGGAAGAAGGGGCCCTGTGCATGCGTGTGTTTTCCAGAAGACGAGCTCGAGAGGAAAATACCGAAGCCAGAGTGAGCAGGCAAGATACTGATGCTTAAGTGGAGCTTCATTACTAGGTATTCTTTGCAGGAAAGAAACAAACGACTTACGGGACAGTGGAGCGGTTCTCTGGCAGCTCTGGCAGGATAGGATGGTCATCAGTTTTGCTTACTTCAGGCTTGGCTGTGGGGGACACAGATTCCCTGACTCCTACGCATAAAGACAAAGAAGCAGTAGTGGGGAACACCATCCTCCCCACCAGCTCCACTCACCCCAGAAAAGAGCTATTCCTGTGTGCCTCATGGTAGAAACGGGCTGTAGCCGGGTGAGGGACACAGACTTACCGTAGAGTTGCCAGATTCGGACTTTGTCCTCGTAAGGTAGGTCATACTTCAGAGGATCCCCCACTGGACCTTGGTAGTAGGGTCTCATGATAGACTCTATGGCAGAGATGTGGGTCAAGCCAATGGCATGGCCAAACTCATGGACAGCTACAGCAAATAGGTCCATCCCATGAGCATCTGGAAATAAAGACAAAATTGAAATAAAAGTTACTACAAGCTGATCATATTTTAGGGGTTTAGGTGGGCTGTAAGGGCTGTAAGAGAAAGTACAGGTATATGTTGGATAAACTAGAAAGAAAATCTTTGGAATAGGTGAAGTTTGAAAAAGGCATTTTTCTCCAGGTGGAAAAAGAAGACTGGAGTGTATTGTGAAAATGGAAAGCAAGGCAGACATCAGCCCACAGTGCGAGTCCTCAGCCCCGCACAAGGCTGGGGAATCACCCCTCATTCCCAGATCACCGATGGCGCCTGAGAAAGAGTTGGACAAACGGCTGAGAGAGCGACCTTGGCACAACCATCCGTCATCCCCACTAACCGGCGCTGCAGGAGCTGGGCCAGAGCAGCCTTCTCCCGCATCTCACGCCTGCCCTGCAGCAGCTGCCGACACAGTCTTTGTGATGCCCAGAATACCAAATTTCTGCAGTCGCTCGCCAGAAGCTCGTCAAAGCCTGTGATAATGAGCAAAGCCACATACCAAGGAACTGGTGAGCGCCCGGCAGTGCCCGCCTGCCCACGGTGCTCGGCTGGGCTTTCCCTGCCTGCACAACGCTGGCTTTGCACGCTGCTGCCCTGGCCAAGTCCACCACGAGTGCCTTCCTGCACGCATTGAGACAGAGCTGTTCACCTGCTCATTGGCCACCAACCTTGCTCGTCTAACTGCTGTCCTGACAGGGAATGGCAGAAGGGGCAGGTGGCCACGTCCAGCTTGTTTCCAGAGGACTTGCCCATTTTCTCCCCTTCCCCACCTTGTGCTGGTGGGGCTGCAGCTCCGGGGTCTGCTCCCTTAGGCAGATCCTCACACACCACATCGGGTATCAGGGACACTTTATTGAACACTGATACCTCCTCTGATGACTTTTTGCCTCAGTCCCGCACGTGGACCCATGCCATACTCTCCAGAGCCTCAGACGCTCAGGTCAGATCTCAACAGAGGTTAATGTCCACTTCCAAACCGACACCACCGTTGCCAAAGCAAAGGAGGAACTGCTCCCAGGAGCCGTCTGGGACAGATCCTGCTCGGTGTATTCCCACCACCCGGCCCCAGACCAGCTGGGCCGAGCACCCATCGCTGCACAGCAATACCAGAGGGCAGCAATGATTTTAAGTACGGTTCTTAGAAAGATCATGATTGCAACTATTGTAATAAAAAGGCAGCGAGGTGGGAAAGGTCTCGGCGGAGCTCAGGGGAGCCCCAGGTTCCCTGAGCCATGGTTGGGGCCAAAGGAGATGTCACAGAGAAGCAGCTGTGACTGATCCTGCACAGTCCTTAGTGCTCCCCACCGGGACTGGGGTGTTGGGGGGGATATTTTTGCTGAATTCTGCTTTTTCCTTGATGACTATTATTTACAGTGTCTGTAAACAGCCAGGATTTTTATAACCTGTGCTGTTTTCCCCGGCACTAGGAGAGAACAAGACATATGCTTTCTGACATTTTAATGCCAAACTGACAACCTTGGGGATATTTTTATATCGCCTACCAAGTTGTTATTTTTGAATCGCTAGGGAGAACAAAATAAATAAAAGATGAAGCTCCAAGACCTTCAAAATAGAGGGCAGCTTTCTCCCCGTCAGGCTCATCCCCTCATCCCTTGGTGATGCTTGGAGGGATCCTGCCAGCCCTGAGCTCGCTCCTCCACGCGAGCCTGTTTCACAACAAGCATTGCCGACCACCAGCTACAAAAGGGGCACCATTCCTTACTTCATCACCTAACACATCTTCTACGGCAAGCCACCAGACCTCAGCACTTCCCTCTGCCCTGTATGTCTGCAGAGCAGAGCTGCTCTTTTTTTCCTTCCCCAGAAGACATCAGTTGGCGTTGGCACAGCAGCATGAACCAAGGAGCAGATTGAATCCTGAAGAATCAGCCAGTCCAGACCTTTAGCCATAACCCCAGACCTCCTCCAGCACGTCTGGTGAATGCTCCTGCCCACGAACACTCAGTGGGGATGGACAGAAGTCAGCCGGTGGGAAGGGAAGAGAAGGGTGGGGAGAAAGAAGGTATTAGCTGGTTTCAGAGAACACGATTACATCTAAACGAAATCATTAAGCTGAGGCAGCAGGAGCCCACTGGGAGGCTGGCGGAGGAGGTTTCACGACAAGTAAATTAGCAGCTGGCAACTGCAGAGGAGACACTGTCAAAACGTGCCCGACACGAAGGTTGGGGACCTGATCCCCACAGATGGCTTGTGCAGCTGAGACACACACGCTTCTGAAAGTCCCTCTGCTCATTAAAACTCTGCTCTAGCCAGATGAGATAAAATAAAAGGGAAAAAAAAATAATACAACTGTAACTTGTAACCATCTTGATGTCAGGTAATGGACACAAGATGGCAGGAAAAACCTAGCCTTCACACACGGCTTTTTCCCTGCAGAACACAGAGCCCTTTCCGGGCAGGTCCGCTTATAAATATGCTTTAGAAATAGAAACCCAGGACACATAGCAGTGAAGCCACCCAAAAGACACCAAAGTCAGAGAATGCAGTCCCCATCTAAGAGCTCCAACAGCCACACACCCATCCTGTGACCTTCCAGGTCCCAGAAGAGATCAGGACTGGGGGTGGGTGATGGGGAGCTCTGCAACTGCCGATACGATGGGGAGAAACACAGAGATGCCGTTGAGGCTTCCAGGAACATAGAAGGTCCTCGACACTGGGTCTTGTCATGTTGATAGCAAGGCTGAGGGGGGAACCAGAAGAAGGTGTTGGGATCCCCAAGCCCAGGGTGAAGGCGTACCAGAGGCTAAACCACTCTTACCACCAGAGCAGAAGAGGGAAATTGAGAGCCCGTGAGTTTGGCTGCAGCTCTCCCACCCTGACCTACCTGATGATCTGAAGGTCCAATACTCATCATCGTCAAAATGAGTGTCTCCTGCTGTGTGATGGTCTCCAGGGAAGAAAGCATGTGCCACTGTCCCACCAGGTCCATCAAAGGGGTAACCATCGTTATGATCTGCCTTGGAGAAGTCTATCTGGATGTCAGCGTTGTTACCTGCCACTTCATGGAAATTCAGTGGGGTAATGTCACTCCAGACCTTCAGGGCATAGTACATCAGGGCTCGGACTGTGTCGTGGCCCAGGTGGGACTCCTTCGGGAAGGTGCGAACTCTAAAATACAGATGGCAAAAAACAAGATAGGGCAGTAGCATGAAAGATCTTCCCTAAGCACCAGCAGGAAGGGCTCTGCAGGTGCCTGGTGTGTTGCAGAGCCTCCAGAGCTCTTAGCACTCCTCCAAGGTGCCCCAACACACTTTATTTAAGTCTCTGAATTGCTTCTGTTCCAGAGCTATGAGGATTTCAGAGACTGAGTTTGGGTTCTCTGGAAATACCAAGCCAGTCTTGCCCACCGGAGCGTGAAACACCCCACGCCCGTGAAACACAACCAGGATTTGAATCCTGATACCTCCCGATCCTGCTGTACCAGGTGGCGGTCAGCCTCAGAGCCACATTTCATGCGTGAACTGCTGTTAATGCCCAAGACTACTACCCTTGCCCAGCCCTGGAAATGCCAATGCCATGAGTCCTTTTCCAGAGCTCGCCAATTTCTTTTTTCAAGCTCCCCTTCAGATCTATCCGCAATTATTTTCTCACCACTTATTTGTTCCAAGTGCAACCCAAACATGCAAAGATTATTAACTTCTGAAGCCTTTGTACCACACACACAACCATAAGTTTTCCCGCAACAAACAGCAGGTCATTGCTCATTCTTATTACCTGCACACACAAATCCAGTACAGATTTGCTGCCTCCATATATTCCCCAGCATGTCTGCCGGAGGTATAAAATATTCTCTGAAACCAGTACACTGCCAGCAATCTCTGAGGCCGTAATCCATAACAAGAAGGAAGAGGAAAGGATGCATTTTATGTAAATCACATTCAAAACTCCTCCAGCCTATTGCCTGCAGGAGACAGGCTATCTGACGGAGCTCTTGCCTTGCTTCTCGGTAGACAAAGCATTGATGAGCGGGGGCTTACGACACTACGGCACACGTCACAGGGCGGTCGTGGCTTCTCTGTATCAGCACTGCATCCCTTGGTCCCCAGCCCTGCCTTGCCCTGGAAGAGAAGCCAGGTGGGACGAGCCGTGTGCCGGTGTCTGCCCTGCAGCTGCGCGATTCAAACCTCCCTTTTGGTCTGAGCTGGAATGAAAAAAGAGCCAATGTTTCCTGCATAACCAAACCTTGAAAAAGAATTCCTAATATTGTTGATTTAATAGAGGAGGTGAAAAGACAAAGACGCAACAAGGCACCTTGGCTTCTAAAAGAGTGTGTTTAGATAATCTTTCACTGACAATTTTGACAAAAATAAACACACTCCAGGAAAATGTACTGTTGACTGAGTAGTTATTGACAAAAAACAATTCTGCTGGAAAATTTCTGGCCAGCTCTACCCCAGTAAAAACGGATACTTTATTTCTTGTGTACCAGCACACCAACCAAATTGTTCATGAAATATTCATGGCCTGACAGATTTTTAAAGGCTAAAGCAACAATTATGATCACCTCACTTGCCCTCCTGCATAATATAGCGGGGAGAGCATCTCTCAGTATTGCACCACTTGCCAGCACCAGTGTGAAGTAATGACCCGACTAAACCTCTAGAGGTAATTACAGGTATCAGAAAGGGACCTCACATCACTCAAGCTCTTCCTACGAGTAGCGATTTGGGTACTGGGAGACACCATGGATCAGCAAAGGGGAGGAGGGACAACTTGCTGACTGAGGTCGGATGCTCCTGCTTTCACAAATACCTGCATAAATCCTACGCCCTCAGAGACACGCAGCCCAAGGTGGGTACCACCTCCTGGCCTGGGCAAAACTAGCAAGGGTAAAATCCAGGACAGAACAAAAAGGGACTCAGGAGAACAAGCAGAAATCTCACAAGCAGTTTCTCTGAAGAGCTTGGGAACCCCATCCTAGAGAAGGAGGGAATGAGATGGGTCAATCAAGCAAAACACGTCACAGCCAGATGAGCAAATATCACTCATATCTATGCCTTTGCCATCCCTAAACTATTCTGGGCAAAGAAATACCTTAACCACTAAACCAAATGAGTTAGCACACATGTAACATCAGATAATCTCAGAACTTTGAACAAAACACACCTGTAAAGAAGGCAGCATAGAGATACAAACAGTATGTGCATGAGATTAGAAAAGACAATTTTCAGGCAATTTTAGTTTATAAAAGAGACTGTGGCTGGATGTAAATCTCTACAGTACAAAAAAAAAAAAAAAAAAAAGTCACCTGGTTTCCAGATATTCTTCACCTAGATGTCTTCATCTTCCACAATACTCCTCTAGACTTGAGTAACCCTTTGCTGCTTTAATTTCTACTGAACAAGTCATTATACGTGTAAAACAGAATTACGACCTGTCGCGAAGATCTTGGTGCCTAGGGCATGGACCCTGATTCGGGGACATTATCTGTTCTTCCCTCCTCAAGCCCCGCTTGACCTCATGAGCTGCTTTCCTTTTCTTTCCCTCCCTTTCCAGCTGTAGAATGAGAATAATAAATCTCATCTCCCCTGTAAAAGGACAGTGGATGGAAAGCCCTGTCTAAAGAGACAAACATTATTAACATTCATCCCAACCCCTGACTCCAGAAACATTAGATTAAGGCAGAAACAGTATCAATACTTATTTTGCTTCTTATAAAAGGTCCTGCACCTCTGAGCTGACCCACATTTTATTAACATGCTGCAGGTGTAAGTGAAAAATCTCCCATCCTTTATTCATTACCACCGTTATTTTTCAAGAGAATCCCATCAGGGTTTTTCAATTCAGCATCTGATTTGATTGCCGGAGCTCTGCTAATTGTTTTCAATGAGATTAGGAGAAGTCTATTATGCCGATAGGATGTTCGTCGGCATTGTGTTACCCAGTTCCACTGAAAAGGAGGCACATTTCTAACATCATGCAGACGCACACAGGACTAAATAAGCTTCCTCCCACCTTGATTATTATTATTATTTGTAGTAAATGGTACCCAGCAGAGAGCAGCGCTCCTTCTTCTTGGATGTTAATCCCTCCCGAGACTCCCTGTACAGAGCGCCAATCGGGGGCAAAAGCCCGATGTGAGAAATTGGAGAGAAGCCTCTCTCCTCCAGACAGCCCCCACCAAGCCACCGGGAGGGTGACGAGGACAGGGCTGCTCCGTCCCTCTCCGGCCACCCCACCAACACGGCCCCGAGCCCTCTGCAAAGGCACGCTGGGACACCCCGAGGAGCATCTGTCCCCGCAGCAGATGGGGCTGCGCGAGGCATCATCAGCCGCACTGCTTGGAACAGCGGCTGCTGAGCTGCACGTGGTTGTGAGTGGCACAACTGGATGCTGAGGAGAACATCTCCGCTCTGCTTTTAGAGCTCACCCAGGCGGCAGCACCGCCATGCAGACAAATGAAAGCTGATTTTCCCCCAACTGCTGCCCATCCTTCACGTGTCCCATCCCAAAGAGATTTTGGGACCAAGCTGGTCAGTAAGTAGAGGCCAGAGAGGGTTGGTTTGCCTCTGTTCATTATTGAGGGGCACTCACACCAATGGCTGTTTTGATTTCTGGGTTCCTTTTTGGCTTTTGTCTTTCCAAAGCCAAAAGTGGAAGAGTAGTAGTGATGTATGAGAAATCAATTCCTGGTTAATGAAAGCGCTCCTTCACCTTCTGCAGCCCTGAAACCACCGAGAAATAAAACAAATGCCGATAACTACCAAACACAGCAGGCTAAGGAATTGCCTGACAAACCCAAATTGATCCTTCTGGCGGGGGAACGAGGGGACAGTTGAAAGGGTGACTGTTTGCTGTCGTGGCAAAGACGCTTTCCCAGCCACCCAGAGCCACCTGCGGCACGGCAGCCCCAATCCGGTGCTACCCCAGCGCTGCCGCAACACCCCAGCGCCAAAGAGGAGAGCAGTGGGGCTCTTTGCACCTCTCCCAGCACTTTGCAAAAAATTACGGAACATTTTTGGGGTGATAATCCTTCTCCTGCCCTTTAATACGCACATCTCTCCAGGCAGCTCCCTGCAGGCCAGCAATGGGCACCAGTACAGGAATAATCCACCCCGGGGAGAAGAGGTGGGTGAAAGCCAATTTCACAGCCGGTTTCTGGGGCTGCAGGAGGAGCAGCTGCTCTGGGGGGGGCTGCGGGGCTGCCGTGCTTCACTGCCCGCCCCAGCCATCCTGCCCCCGCGCCACCTGCCTGCACTCTGCTCCAGCAGCTCGGGGCTTCTCCTGCGAGGGTCACACATGTCTGCGATGGGCATGTTGTGACAGCCCTAAAGCAGCTCTGCACCAGGCAGTGATGCTCCTGGCCCCCACCTCGGGCATCTCTCACCCCCAGGTAATGGGGGCACGGCTCTCTGTGACCCAGTTGGCCTTGGGCTGGGAGGTCCCCATGATCAGAAGCCACCCATTAGAGGAGGAAAGTGGGAGAATCAGGTCTGTCGTGGGGATGGGAGCGTGGTATTGGGGGTTACCCCGGCTGCACACCTTTACCCCGCAGTACCTGCCCAGCAGCTGCCCTTCCATGCCTTGGTGAATCCCCATCTCGGCTCAGGCAGTGCCGTACCTCCAGCGCGGGTGGCCTCAAGATGCTGGCGGCGATGATGGGCAGCGACTGACAGACATCACTGCTCCCCTGCCGCCTGCGTTTGCTCCAGCTCCGGCACCTCATGTCCTGAGCATCGCAGTTTCAAAGACTGCAGCTTTGATGAAGCAGCACCAGGGACTCATCCTTAACTAAAGATGGATGAAAGTCAGCTCAGTTTGGCACCGGGCTGAGATTTCAGCAAGAAAAAAAACTGGGAAATTTAGAAAGCTGGGCTTTGGCGGCTTCCCCTGCCCCAGGCAGCTCAAAGCATGCAGAGAGGGGGCATGGCCCTGACGCTGCATTTCCCATCACTGCAAGGAGACGGCGGGAGCCTGGGAAGAGACAGAGATGCTGACTGTGAACTCCCCTTCCGCGAGGCATAACCAGAAGCAATAAAGCAAAATTAGCAAAAGAAAAACCAGGCTGCAAATGCGAGGGGGAACTAACTCGCTGCAGGCAGCTCCTGGTGCCGATGCCAGCAGAGGGCATCCGCAGCACGCCGCTGCCTGCACCCTGCTCCAGCCGCATCCCAAATCTATCCCACTGCCACCTCATCAGTCTACTGAGTGCCTCGGTACCTACATACAATGCAGGAAAAATAAAATAATAATTAAAAAAAAAATCCCATGAAAAGAATATTTATATGCTGTAATATCCTGGAAGCTTCACACGGAGATGAGGCACAGAAGACTGCGTGTGTCTGATGCTGTACTGGGATGCTCTGAGGCTGTACCGCGGGCTGTGCAGGACGCAGCCTCCACTGTTTTGCTCCCTGAGCCCTCCGGTCCCACAGGCTGGCTGTACTCAAGGGTAAAAAGAAGAAACCTGAGCAATCTGCATGCCTGTAATTTTTTTTTTTGCCAAATACTGCCTTCTCCATCAGTGCAGGTGCCTATCCCGGATCATCCTTTCGTACAGCTTTGCTTACCCATTTATTCCAGCTTTGCAATTGTTCAGGTTTTTCTTCAATTTTTAAATGCATGACATACTAGAATTTGGTTTTGTTTTCTTTTTTAAAATCTTGAATCAATGCGTAAAAGGTAAGCGTGTAAAACTTTATGTCTCTATTGGCAGATTTTCGTGGCTGTTTCAAAAAAGCTATTTTAATCTCAAGTGTTGGATGTAAATACTACATTGGAGTTTCTACAATGCTATAGTGTTCTGTTGGCTTATACAACCTCCAGTCATAAAATACAGCCCTTTCTTGAACAAAAGCCAAAATCTTGGAAAGGATCAAAGAATAAAAAGCAGAAATGAATTTGTCAGGAGATGGATTTTTTTTATATCAAACATATAAAATCGTCTCAGACATAAACCCCTTCTTACGGCAATCTTTGCTGCAGCATCCCAGCTTCCAAGAGGGTGGGAGGCAGGGGGTATCCCGGGGCTGCGCCCACCAGAACAGCCTGACCCCATTCCCCCTCCACCCTTCGCTCCAGCCTGGGACTGCGGACACTGTGCCAGCACAGCCGGAGCCCTGGTGGTACCTGCAGCGCTGGGCTCCTGACCGCGACCGCCCGGCCACCATGTCGTGTCTGCCCTGCCAGGGGACGGAGCTCAGGATTGTCCAGCCCAGCTTTGCTCAGAGGAGCTGCCGAGGTCAGGGCTGTCCACAAGCCATCCCCCTGCAAAGCTCCGGCAGCTCACAGGGCATCAGGGTGGGTTTTATTGTTTCACCCAAAGGGATTGTTTCCTCTCTGAAATACGAAGTTTATTCCTCTTACCCATCAAGACGGGGCTGGTCGACAGGCTGAGCTTTTGTAACGTGGGTCACCTCACTACGAGAAGACATCCATGAGCCAAAATTGTTTCTTACTGAAGTTGAATTATGTTTATCTTTTCTGAAAATAAGGTCTCAGAGGGGCGTGCTGGAACATGGACCAAATCCCTGGTAAGGCGACAGTTTCAACATGCGTCAACAGTGACAGCCAAGTTGAGATCTGTTACTGCAGTGGGAGGTGGACTCGCTCTAGGGACTACATCAGGATCAAAGAGAAGCTTATTATTAATAAAGAGATCTCTCCATAGCATCCACATGCATTTTCAGGATAGTACGAGCATGTTGCTCACCTTTCTTGGAGAAGCAATCACTGCAGCACATGGTCTTTGAGGGAGGAAAGATGAGTCCCAGAAAGCACAAGTCTTGGTGGGACAGGGATCAGCTTGGTTGCCAACCCTGACCTGCAGCGTGACTGCAGGGTCTCTGGAAGTTGGACCTGAACTTCTGTGTGTCTCAGGTTCAGAGAGACCCACACATGTTGCTCCCTGACATCAAGGAAAAAATACTCTACTGTGGCAAGGACTAGGGGAAAAAAAGGACTCTATTACCCAGAAAATGCTCCCATCCCTTGGGCTCAGGTGGGGCAAGAGAAGAAGCCCCATCTGTGCTGAGCCAAGTCTGTGGCAGCTGCTTGAGAAAGTGTAAAGTCCCAATGAACACAAGAGAAATGATGCTCTAACCATTGCAACGCAGCAAAAAGCTCCCAGCTAATCCATCAGCCAAATCCACACCATTCCCAGCCGGCGACCGAGTGGGTCCAAGAAATCAAGGCTGGGATCAGCAGAAGAATTTAAATACACAGTCTGTGCCATCCTGGGAGCGTGGAGGGACACATTTTAGCACATCACCCTGAAACTCATCGCAAAGCCCTATTTGGCTCAGGTCTGCGTGGGATAAGCCATTTGCTGCAAGATTTCCGTAAGGTAGGATGAATTCCTACCTCCAAGACAAGTTCCTTTTGCTCCACTTGGTAAGAGCCTGCGCGAATCGCTTCCTCCTGGTCTCCACGGCGGCGAGGTCGGGCAGAGAGCAGCGAGGGGTCTTCATCAGCTCCAGCGTGGCTTCGTCTAGGGTTAGGAACAAAATAATAGAAATCATGGGAATGGTGGGTTAAGAAATCCTAGGGGGGACGAGGAGAAGGGAAGTGCTGAGGATGCAGCAGCGGAGCGAAAGGCAGCGCTGGGGAGCTGTTGGGGCATGGCAGCAGCCCCAGCATCACCCAGGGTGCCACGGGGCACTGAGCCCCTGCCATGCCACGGCTGCACCCACCAACAGCAGCAATTCCTGCTGAAAGGCCGTTTCTTCAAAGCACCCACCCGCTGGGGCTGCCCAGAGGTAAGGGGAGATGACACCCCACGGCCAGGGAGGGTTAGGCGCTCGCTCTGCTGTTAGCATCAGTGGGGATTTTATTGATTGCGGGAGAAAATGCAGCAGGTCTTGCATGACACTACAGATCTCAAAAACTTGTGTGGAAAACCACCTGTGGCCAGCTTTGATTATAATTTAAAACATAAACCTTTAATTATTCTATTTTATTCTCTCTTGCTGAATTTCCCATTATTCCCCTGACAAAGCAGAGAAACATTCGCATGTAAATAAACTATATCAGTTTTCAGCTAGGAGCTCATTTGGAAAATGCTCATATTCCTTCTTATTTATTTTTAAAACTGAATGAAAGCTTAAAGCCCCTATTCTCCTCTGCTGAAAGGCAGACGAGGCGTTCGTTCACCAACTTTCCGTGCTGGCTTCACCTCTTTACTTCAACGCTCTGTTTTCAGATGCAAATCCACATCCTGGACCAGCGCAGGGGCAGCCCCCCCGGCCTGTTTCAAACACCCCCTCCAAAAATGAGAACACAAATGCATTCAAAATGCCACCCTTGCTCCCGGGCCTCCTGTAGCTTGTGATAAGGTGGAAGAGAAATAATTGCACGCGCTCAATTAAGACTTGGGAGGGAAAAGTCCCAGCGATGGGACGCGGCCAGCTCAGGCGGCAGCTGCTCCAGGGGACTGGCGGAGGGCAGCCGGGGCACGGGGATGGTTGGAGACCGGCCTGCTAATTAGCAGCTTCTCGCTAATTCTGTCCCGAGCAGCGGAAGCAAGCTGGCCACGCGGCGGGAGGTCGCGGCCATGCATTGGGCAGGGAGGGGTGGAGAGCAGACGGGCGCCCTTCCGAGGGCCGGGATAATGCTGGCTTTCTCCTTCCCTCAATGAGGGCATTGAGAGGAATGACCCCGGCCATGCCGGGGAACTTGTGTCGCTCCAGCCTGGCCTTGGACTGCTCCCTCCCAGCCAGATGTGGCCGCCACGTCAGGAAGAAGCCATCCGCTGCCCCGTCCCGCTGGCCGCCGGGGAGGGTGACGGGCTCTCAGTTGGCCAGGGGCAACCAGCGGGGGTGCCCGGAGCTGCCGTGGCTCGGCGAGACCCAAGGAGACCCCCGCCAGCTCCGCAGGCACCTCGTGGCTCCGTGAGTCGCGGGCAGGAGCAAGCAGCACTGGGGTGATGCCACACCATCCTCCTCCCTCCCCGGCGCAGTGCCCCAGCGGTGAAGAAACCAGAATATCTACATCTACAAATTGGGAGGCTTAATCAGGATTTTTGTTCAACTCAATGTGATGCTGCAATTAAGGCTTTGAACAGGATAACCTATCAGCCTTTGTTTCTCTGCCTTTTTTTTTGTGTGTGTCTTTTTTTCTTCTTTTTTTTTTGAGCACACCAAGAGCTATTTTAAGCTATTTTAAGCACGATGGGAACCCCAAGGGTGTGTGGGTCTGGTGAAATAATTGCTTGCCTCAGGTTCTGGAAAGCACAAAGCAACAAAGCACCTGAGCCATGTAATTACTCTTACAGCTGCAAACTGGGCTGTATGTTACACCCGCGTGAGCTTTTCCTGGAGATGATGCTACTCCACAACTCAGCGCCAAGGCCCCTCTGCTCCCAGGACCTGCAAGGAGCGGTCCCTGCATCCCTCTGTGCTGGAGAGAGGAGGGATGGCGAGCCACTGACCTAAGACCCCCGTCGCCTCGAGCCCCCCGAACCGCTGCATGGCAGTGATGGCCTTGGTGAGCTCCTCCTGCGTCTGCAGTTGTCCTGTGACGGGATCCGGAGGAGGCAGATACCCAAATTTTGTCAGCCAGTCCTGTGAAACAAGGAGAAGGGGGGCAATGAGAACAGGAAGGAAGGAAATACATACACAGGGAAAGATGCTCTGAAGGTGCTGACCGTTCCACTTGGAAATCCTTTTCCCATTTACATGTTTATACCCGACTTCCCCATCGAACTGCGTGGTCCCTGCTAACAAATGAACGTGTCAGGACGGATCTGTACACATCACTTTGGTAATGGGATCCGGCGACCTTCACGCATTCCAAAGGTGACATCTAATTTTCCCACCCAGTTGCAGACCATCTTGGATAGCAGCGGCAGCACAGCCCCAACCCGAGGGTCACACAGCCACCTCTGATTCTCCCCTCGGACACCGGCAGCTCTTACTGGAAACTTGTAGGGCTGAGCACAGCAAGGGGAGGAAAACTGCCCGTTGCGAGGGCCAAAGCAATGCCACCTCCCCCAGGACCGTCCAACCTGAGCCCACGGTGGTCTTGGGGAGGGTCTCAGGTCCAAGAGAGGAACCTCGCTGACCTCCAGCTGAGGCTCCAGAGTAGCTGGGTTTTGCCCAACTTTGTCTCAGTCGGACCTCTCTGACCTTATGTGCTATGCTTTAAACTTTCTGCTGTCCCCTGCAGGTGCCACAGTAAGGTCCCAACTTCCCATGAGGGGTGAGAAGAGGGGACCTTTCCTCCTCCCTGCCGAGGCGGGGAACACCTCTGTGGCCAAGTGCCCTTTGCAAGTCCCCCCATGTCCCCACGCCTGCTCTTCAGCCAACCTGCTGCAATGCCATCATCCTGCTGTGACATTAATTGACCCACTGTGACATCCTGCTGCTTTCCAGTCCATGCATAGCTGGGGTGGTCAAGCTTTGGGTTGACAGCGCATTAAGGATGCAAACAGCTTGGGAGAGGCTCCCTTTACCCAGCAGAGAAGAGCTGGGACACAAGGACAAGGTCCAAGTACCCTCAACACACCCTGACGGCTTGAGGGTGGCTTCTTTCACTTTGACCTTCATGACTTCAGGATTTTGATTGGAAACAAACCCAGCCATGAAGTCTTCAGCCCCCTCTGAGCCATGCAGTCATTCGAGACCCAGGGTAGATGACCTCAGCGCTGACACAAACCCAAGCCCTCTGGAGAAAAATGCCATGGAGACACAGCACGCCAAACCGCTTCCTCGGAGGCGACTGCGGGACCTCAGCTTGGTCCCTTCCCACCAGTTCCCAGGCAACACGAGCACTGCAGCTGCAAAGTCTCGGCTTCCAGGAACCAAAATGCCATCCCAGTGAGACCCAGTGGTTTCCCAGCAGTGCCGCTGCCCTCTGGCCGTGGCAAGGAGGGGTGCAAGGACAGGGAGCAGAGGAAAAACCCTTCAAGAGACTTCCCCTAAAATTCGGCCAACACCAAAGTCATTCCTGACGATGGATGGGACTCATTTTAAAAAGAAAAATGACATAAATGGATTTTTAAAAAAACATTATAAGAAAATCCCATTGATAATGGTAACAGGTTTCTCAACTTGAGATTATTTGTTCAAGGGCACAGATCGGCAGTCGCGCTCATCCCAGCAGCACCAGAAATGCCAGGACTGGCTTAATGGTGAAGCCAAAACCTCAGTCACCTGCAGCCCTGACAGGATCACCCTATTTATTTAAGAGGATAAATAAATGGCTTTTCTCTGTGTGCCCTCCTCTCCAACATTTCCACATGCCCTGGTTTAACCGTCTGTCTGCCAGTTGCCTTAAAGTGTTTAGAGCCAGGCACGGGTATCTCTGCCACCAGAAAGCAGCAGGGACCTGTGAAACACCCACACATCCCTCTTTGCCTAAGCAAGCACGGCCACACATCACTGACCCCCCCTGCCCAGGAGCACCTCATTAAAACCAAGGCCACTATTTGATAGAAATTTGTCTTTCAAAGGACAATGGATCTTTATGAAGATCTTCCTTTTTTCAGCCTAAAACTGATGAAAAAAAATGCCATAAATCTCCTTCTTACCACTGCTTTTTAAATATCTGGTGAATTATCTTTCTAAATCCTTTCTTACCTTCCTTCTTGCTCGCCTCCCTTACCTTGGCAGAAGGATCAGCAAAGAATAATACTACTGCATGCAGGGAATGCCATAAACACCTACCCTCTACTTTCTTTATCTGTATCAAAGAAACATTGACCTGTTGAGCCTCCTGAAGACTGATATTGATCTACACTTCCACTGCAGTCAACACGCCACAAATTTATTGTAGTCACATTAATGCCAAAAGTCGGTACCTGCTTATCGCTACAATCTGAATGTCTCATAGCTCGGTGTCGCCTGCAGCGGCCACCCCGAATGCCACAGCATCCCCAGCCCTTCTCTGGCAAGCCCAATTAAACAATTATCACACTTACAGAGCTTTACGACAGATCTCCCTGTGCTTGGTGTGACTCTCCATTGAGGAACGTGGTCTCCTCTGCTGGGTTTCTCACCGGCAATTCACTTCCCTCCTCACCCTCCTTCACGGTTGCCTTATTTTAGCAGGGTGGTGTGTTATTACCGCCAGAGAAAGCAGCTTATCTGGCCATTTCTTGTTGCTTAATGCAGCTCCATTAGCCACCACCTTGCTAGGAGCAGGTTAGCGTCGTCACAGCCTTCCCTCGCCATCAGGCTGAAGGCCAGGCCAAGCGCTCTCTCCACTTGTCCCTGCTCCTATTTGTCCCTTTGCATAGCAAAAACATTTGTGACAGAAATTAGAGATACAATTTGCCCCTGATTGTTCATGAGAAATCGGCTGTGACACGGAGCTCGGCAGCTGGCCCATCAATTGCCGAGGGTGGTGGGGTTTAATTTGGTTTCTTCCCTGGCCATGGAGACAGTGTCATTTATTCTCTAATGACAGTGGAGCCGATGCTACGGCGGCGATGTACATAACTCAGCTTTGCTCAGGTCCTCCTGGAGAAGGAGGTGGCAGCAAAAGGCTGGGGAAAGCAAGGGCACATTGAGATCCGGCAAAGGTCCCGCTGCTCTGGCTGTGGCCAGGGCAAGATCTTCTCTCTTTCTTAAACCCAAAGGGACAGAACAAACACAAACACAACTGGACACCTCAGAGCAAATGAGGGGGGTCCCTAAAGAGAAGATGGAAGGAATGGGCAGATCTCACAAGTCCTTCACTGGATCTACCTTGCAAGCACTGATTTTCCTGCACGTGACTTTTCATCTAGACCATCATGTTTATCACGCCTTATGTTCTCCATAATTTTATAGACCTCTGTGATATCACTGTCATTCATTTCTTTTCCAGTGTATGGGTTCTGGCCAGTTTCCTCTCTCCCTGTAAGCAAAGCTGATCCATAATATTGAACTTTCACATTCCACCTTTCCTGTGGCAGAAAATTTCATTAGGGAAAACGCACCTGGACTTGGAGATGAGAAAGACCAGCAGGAATTGTCTGGCTAATTATCTGTGTGCCCTGTGAAAGCTTTTCAGTATTTTCTTGTCCTTAATTAGGGCAAAAGCTAAACCTATACGCTTCCATAAATGAAAAATATGAAAACATTTTCCACTGAGATAACTTCAGCATGTTCCCTTATTTCGACCTTTTTTTTTAATAAAAAAAAAGCTTTTTTTGCCAACTCTCATTAGCTTAAAATGTTTAAATGAAATAGTGATTTGAGCTGAATGCTAAAACTCTTTGAACATATTTCTTGCCTGAGTTGGCACGATAAAAACTTTTCCTTAAAAATGTGCTGTGTGAAATGAATTGACCTAATCCCATGATCCATGCAGCAACTTCCCTGTTTTAAAAGGAAAAAAATTGCTTCACCAAAAAAATTCAGAGTGAGCCAATATCTGACCATCTTCCAGCTCCAAGACAAGCTGGGAACCAGTTTCGCTGCACTACATGACTCAAGCCATGGCCTGGAGTATGTACCTTGGTCTGGGGCTGACGAGATCCCAGCTGAGCTTTTGTGGGAATCACCTCACTGTGTCTCTGTCCCCCAATTCCTCATCTATAAAATACTTGTAATGATATTTCCTGGTCTCCCATCTACTGGTCCTGTCTGCTCACACTGGGAACTCTTTGGGGCAGTCCATCCCCTGCTCTGCTTTACCCCAAGCGCTGGGGGCTGCCGGGCCAGACCTGGCCAATGCGTTTCACTGCCATTGCCAAGAGTGGACCCACACGATGGACTTCTCCTCTGGTGCTGGGAGCTGGCAAAGATGGAGCTGGAGAAAGCTGGTGGGATCGAGGCAAGACCAGGATGAATCTTCCGATCCAGCTCCACCACCGAGCAACACAGAACAAAAGGCTTCCCATTGTGCTCAGGGCCAGTAAAAAAAGAAAGGAAAAAGAAAAGAAAAGGAAAAAAAAAAAAAAAAAGGAGGAACTGCATGCCTGGCAAAATTGTCCAAAGACACCCATCCATCTGCACCTCCACTGCGCCGGATAAACACAGCTGCCAGCAAGAGCCCTCACGCTGCTCAGCGCTGAGCAGAAGTACGTACATACCCTTTGAAAACCACAGCAGGGATATTTATTGACAAAACACCATCCCTGCGTAGGGATGGAGATCCTACCCTGCCCCACGTGGGATGGCGGGACTCACACCGTGTCCCAGGCAGCAGGGAAAAGCCATCGCAATGTGTTCACCTCTCGGGACCGCGGCACACGGAACGGAGGCTCCCAGGGTGCTGCCCATGCCCCATCCTCTGCCGTCTCATGGCATCAGCCATCCACGGACAACGCAACTCAAGAAATGAAGAAAGATTTTAAATAAATCAATACATGATTTTTCCCCCTCCCATGTAGCTCTGCAGTCTTTAAGTGGTTTAAAGCAACTGCTTCAAAGCACAGTTTTCCTTTGAAAAGGGACTGTGTTAATGGTGATGCAGCAGCATCGTTCCCTCCATGGAGCTGCTCCGTGTGTGTATTTGGAGACAGATTGCTCACTTGGTTGGCTAAAAATAAGCTTTTTTTTTTTCCCTCTCATCTGGGTTCCCATACTACTGTAGCACAGCATAATGGGGAGTATAGCATAATGGGGAAAAGTCTGCTTCTTCCATTAAAAAATGGTTAACGGAATCCAAAACTGCAGAGTTTCATGGGGTTTTTTTCAGGTTTTTTTGTGTTTTTTTTTTTGAGAAAGCACAAAGTTCAGAAAAATACTAATGAAGTCCTCTCCTCTGCAAACAAGCCCTGCTTCAGTTTTGGACTTTTTTTCACTCCTTAACCCACTTGAATGGAATAGCAGGGAGCCCCGCTGCTGTGGCGGCGGCCAGGGACTGGGGCTCTCCAGGGCCAAGTGATGACCCAGAGCAAAATGCTGGCTCCAGCAGCAGTGAAGCCTCTGCCATCACTTATGCAGAGCCAATTTTCAGATTAAAATGGCAATTTCATTTCTTTCATCTATCCACTTCCTTTGTATCAACACCCTTTTGTCCTAGAACCTACTTACCTGCTTCATTTTAAAATAAATGTAGATATTGTCCCTCTTTTATGGAAGATTTATGAGCACTGTAGGTTTGCTTTTACAAATATTAATATTATATAAGCTGATGGGCTTATTCAACTGCCACAGGCAAAAAAAGACTCAGTCAGCAAGTTTTCTTCCTGATGATTTCTTTTTAAGGGTTGCAGGTTGGCGTTTACAGGAAGACAAACTACTCAGGATAACAAGGAGAGGATAAACAGGATAAACAGCAAAACAGAAATCAGGATAAGCAAAAAAACTCTACCCAAGCCAGTTGCGTACTTCTGCCAGCTCTTGTATTATTATAAAGACCATGTTTCTAAAGCTTAGCCCCGAAAAATCAGGGTGTTTGGTTGTTTGGGGCTTTTTTCCCTCTGATTGATGTTGCATAAACACACAGGGGAAACCACAGCCTTAATCCTGCAGAGTTTGTAACACTGCCTTTGCTCAGGGATGCCCCCAACATAAGACAGACATAGACCTGTTGGAGTGGGTCCAGAGGAGGCCACAAAGATGATCAGAGGGCTGGAGCACCTCTTCTGTGAGGACAGGCTGAGAGAGTTGGGGTTGTTCAGCCTGGAGAAGAGAGGCTCCGGGGAGCCCTTATAGCCCTTTCCAGTACCTAAAGGGGCTACAGAAAAGGTGGGGAGGGACTCTCTATCAGGGGGTGTGTAGTGATAGGATGAGGGGGAATGGTTTTAATCTGAAAGAGAGGAGATTTAGACTTGATATTAGGAAGAAATTCTTTACTGTGAGGGTGGTGAGCCCCTGGCCCAGGTTGCCCCGAGAAGCTGTGGCTGCCCCATCCCTGGAGGTGTCCAAGGCCAGGCTGGATGGGGCTGGGAGCACCCTGGGCTGGTGGGAGGTGTCCCTGCCCAGGGCAGGGAGAGTGGAACTAGGTCCCTTCCAACCCAAACCATTCTATGTAGATCGTTATTCTCGGTTTACCTGACACATTGCCAAGCAGAGAGAAGAACAGAGCTTCACCCCACCATCCCTGGCTTCTCTGCAGATGCCCAGACTGGACCCTGAGCTTTGCACTAGCATCCCAGAGCGGCTCCATCCCATCGATGCCGGAGGAGGAAGCTGGGTTTAAACTGCTACCCCTGTTGACAGGGGTGCAAGCAGCACCCACAGCACTCTGCCCAAGGGCTGTCGGTTGTGACACCCACGGGCACCTCTCCCCGGTCCATACCGTGGCCACCGGCGTTGCTCCAGACACCTCTTTGCAGCGAGGAGCCACGCTGGCAGTGACTTGCGACACACCTCCAGAGACTCTTTGGACGCGCAACATGCACTGAGAGGATACTGGTATATCCCAGTTTTCAGGGCAGTCCAAGGCTTGAGCAGAAACATGTTTTTTCACTCAAAAGATCTTTTTCATTAACATTCCTTGAAAAGCTTTACCAAACTGCACCTTTACTTATTAATCAAGCTACAAGTTGCTTTCATTCATTTAAAAAGGCTCCTGTCATGGCTGAGAGCCTAAACCCTTACCCTGACCCAAATCTGGCCCTTGGCTTTCCGGCGGGGGCAGCCTCGGTGAGGTCCCTCCCCACCATCCCCAGTGTCCACGGCCACAGCAGGATCACACACCACCCCAGCGCTCATCTCCACTGCTCGTCTCCTGCGATCCACGCCAGATAACCACAGAGAAACGGGCTTTGTTTTCGTAGGGTCACGCAGGGGGGAGAGGACTTTGAAAGCTCCCTTTCCTGCTGGAAGCCCCTTTATACCCTGGGTGCAGTCGCGCTTCACACACACAGGGGAAGAAAATCCAAACACTCTATTCAACAAAATTAATGACCCAGATTACTAAAATAAAGCTACAACTCAAACATCCGGAACTAATTTCCAAATTACACTTCACTTTATCTCTGCAGCTACCATTAAATAGGGTGGAAGCTTTTAAAATTTAAAAAAAAAAAAAAAAAAAAAAGTCACCGCCACACAAGCTAGATTAAAGGGAAATTGCTTTGGGCTGTTTGAGTTTTTCTTCTAAGTTTTCGAAGGTTTACAGTATTCAAATTTTTACAGTTATTTTCCTGAGATCAAACGATCCCAGGAACAACGCCCATTAATTAGAGCAACACATATGGCGCTGCAATACTCCGAGGAGCACGCTCCCGTGATGTAACGGCCTCTGGGCCACGCAATGCCAATAATTTCCTTCCAAAGGTTGCCACGCACCTCTTTAATGAGGTATCGCACACACATAATCAGCTGATTAATTCATTAGGAGACAAAAAACCTGCAGTTTGGATTACAACCAGGATTGTGGTTGCTGCCACTGCTGAACTGTGGGACCGGTTTCATTAGCTCACGCCGGAGGAGTCGCTTGAATCCAAACAGCTATTTAATTCGAGCGAGCGCTGTGCACAGAATCCAGGGTAGAAGTTAATGCAGCTGCTAATGATTCCCTCTCCCTCCCCCTTGCTTTAAATGTTCGATTAGGTTAACAACAGCGGCGTTGCGAAAGGCCACAACCTACAAGTCCTGAAGACAGCAGGTCCCTTGGCAAGGGACATATCACACCACCTGATGACAGCGGACCTGGGACATCCAGGTCATTAAGGATCGAGCAGAGAGAGCACCTCTGCTCCGGCGCGGCTCGCTTCCCAGCCAGCAACTGGATGCCAACTTGGCTGCCTGTGGGTCTTGTCCGATGCGATCAGGTCCTGCCTGTAGCCTCAGACGCTTGTTCACAGGGCTCTGCTCACGTTACTGCTCTCCTGGGTGTTGGGGGATGACAGAAGGCGGCTGCTGTGATTTGGAAGCAAACTTCATCCACTCTGTGGTAGGTGTTACACAAGGTGTAAGCCTCTCTTTGGTTGGATAGATACCAAGAGCCTTCCCAGAAACACAGAGTTAATCAAGAGATGTTGTAGAAGCAGAAGGAAATTCTCTGCAGACCGCAGAAACAGCCTTTTCAGCCTCTTTGAACTGAAGATCAAAGAACCAATTCCCACCCATAGAAGGCAGGCAGAACAGTGCAGCGCTGAACAGTGTTTACTATAGCCGATTTAAGTTGCTTTACAGAGTAAGAAAAAGTGACAAAACATATAAACAAGGTACAGTTTATTCTGTATTTTCAACATAAATGTGTATTTTTCTGGGTGGAGATTTAATACACCAGGGCTTTAGGGAGGCCTTCAGTCACTGGAGGTTTTTCAGCACATCCTGAAAATCTCCACTTGAAGGCAATGAACGATGCAAAGTATCTGTGTGTAATCGAAACTCCACATGACAATCAGAAAAGGAGTTTCGATGGGAATAGTTTTTTTTGTTTTCAAATCAGCCCTAGCTTTGCGTACTGCTGCCTGTCACAGTGAAGCATCCTTTTTCATCGATGAGTTATTTAGGAAGGAAAAGAAGAAAGTCCTGGCATCTGATAGTCTGTTGGACTGTGATGAGAAGTTAGGTAAATGACTGAATTAGCATTCTTTCATCTTGCTACAAAAATAGCTCTAAACCACATAACTTATTGCTTAACATGGTGTATGAAAGTGACCCTGCTCCTTCCGTGCGGGCGTAGTGGGAGGCTGTCTGCGGTGGGCACAGGAGGCTCTCCCCTGGCAGCACCACGTCCCGGTGACGGGTGCCACCAGACAAATCCTGTGCTGAACAGAAAACTTGGGACTTCAGTTCTCCCCGAATACCCCCTGCTCACTGCAAAGGAAAGCGCCAATGCTTGCATTAAAAATAAAAATGTGACGAGTTCTGGTGGGCCCAGAGGCCAATAACATCAGCGGAGGGACCTAAACAACCCCGATAGTCTATTCCGGTGAGAAGCATAGTAAGTAATTACCGTTGCAACATATGGCACATAAATACTGACAGCAGAGTTTGGATGGGCTTTAAAATCCACTTTAGAGCATTTGTGCTGCTGGTCCCCAGGCTGTGCCCGGCTTCGTGTGTATCATGGAGTGTGGCGGCTGTTGGGTTAATTCGTGCGCTTGCTCCAGCTCCATTTACGCGAGACGAACCAGAGTATGGCCTCAACCGATGAGTCCAGGTAGGACGGACATTGGCCAAGCAGGGAGGAGGAAAAAGCCCAACTCCAGCCCGAGAGATGGAGTAACTGGAAACCATGAGACCCGCCACTCACTGCTCTTGACACGGCCGCACTTGGTGATCTGCAGCGTTCAAAGCTCACAAAACCCCAGGCAGGGGCTTCTCCTGGATGCCAGCTCCCCTCTGTGCTGGAGCCTGGCAGGCGGCGGGTGCCCAGAGCCAGGGAGCACATCCCCCGGCACACATCCCCCCTTTCTACCAGCATCACCCGCCGGTGTGCTCCGAGCGTGCCCACAGGTACGACTGGCTCAAATCTAACCTCAGATCTGGTGTGACAGGGTTAAATTAAATGTCACCAGATACAGTTCTTACAGCATTTGTAAGCCCAGGAGAACTCTCCTCCTCGTGTACCCGGCTGCCTTCCACACGTAGCCAGGGGAGAGGTTTCCCTGCTCAACACAGCGCAATAAATCACAGTGAGAGGTTGCCTCATCCCTGAAATCACATCCTCTCTGTATAAAGAAAAATCAAAGCCAAGACTTTGCGAATTCAAGGTTTTCTGGGCACAGGACACGGGAATGTCCGTGGTTTCCTGGATGATTTTGCACAAGACTCAACGGCGTCCGAGGCAGCCGGTGCGGTGCTGCGAGCAGAGCCAGCTGGACAGTGCTCCTCAGGAAACATCTGGTGGAGATGGACGGAGGGAACAGAGAGTGCCTCAACCATCCCCTCCCCACGGTCCTCCACCTTGTCTCACCCATACAGCAGGAGGGCGGGCAGGGAGGGCGGCTGCTGTCCCGTGCCCAAGGGGAATCCCCCATCAGGAGGCTCCCTGGGCCCCCTCCACCACAGGAGCTGGGGTGCTCAGGGCTCTGCAAGATGGGCTGTCCAGGGAGTTTGGTTCATCTCAGTACACAGATGTTCAGACATTTAATTAAAGTCTCCAAGCCTCCCAAGTATCCGACGTGGGGCTGCTGACATCACCCAAGCACACTGTGCAGAGAACTTCCAAACACTCCTGTCCTCCAGCTGGATTGGGACCAAGATGAGCAAGAAAACGATGAATTCTTTCAAAAGAAGTACAAATTGCTCTTCACCAAAGTGAGAATACATGGCAAGGCTCTCCTAGGGGGTGACTTTAGAGGTCCTGGTTTTGCTTAATGAGCCTGTCCATCTCATTGGACCTGAACGGCACGTTTGCTCACGGTACGTAGGGAAAGTCAATGACGCATTGAGAACACAATGGCGTTAATCTATATTCTCTCCCGGTCTCTCCGAGATGAGCTCCTACTCTTTTGGTTTCAGTCATTAAACAAACCACGTCTGGTAGCTAACTGAACAGACTGCTATACATCAAAACAAATCTCTCACTAACTCCATTTATTGGATCTTTTATTAGGACAGTGTCTCCTCCAGGATGGACTCCAGACCTGACTTTCTCTCTGCAGCATGACCAGTAACACCAGGGTTCGCCTTGGCCTCTCCATCTCCTCACTCACTGCGCTCAACCTCCATCCCAGGTTTCAGAATTGAACCTTCAGCACAGATTAACCATTTCCCCATTTACAGCAGCCAACACTGTTTTACTTTGATGAACCAACTCAGCTGCACATCTCTCCTCTACTCATTAGCTCAGAGATCAGTGGCTTCCTTCCTCCGCCTTGTAGCATCACTCTTGCCTCCAGCTAGGTAGGCTTGGTTTTCAAGATAACCTCAGGACACAGACTGCCTGTTTAAGTATGCTCACAGCGTGGCTCAATATCCCTTTCAAGAGATTGCAGAAATTCTGTAGTCCTCCCCAAACTGGGAATTCCAACGCTGTTATCACTGTGCTCTGTGCCAGGACTGGCCCAACTGCTGCTAACAACAGCCGCAGTCCCTGTATTTACCTCAGCAGCTTTTAGCATCTTCCCATTTAGTTTTTAGCAATGAAAATATCGTGACGTTAAGAAATCCATAAATCAGCAGCTGTGCTGGGGTGTGAAATAGAGCATCCATTTGGGAGAGAATTAAGCCCCACTTATGTCTCCCGTCCCTGGATCTATGTGACTACAGGAACAACACATTTGCTACCTGGTTGGCTTTGCTGCTTCCCCCAATCTCTTTAAAACAGCGGTATTACAATAAGCTTTTCTTGTTGACAGGCTCTTTCTATTAGCTGTACAAGTGTCTTGAACAATTATTGATGCTGCGGGCAACTGGCAAACAGGAAAAAAAAAAGGAGCCTTCTGTTCAGGAGCAAGGCTATTAAATCAAAGGAAGCAACAATATCGCAATGCTCAGGTGACCAGCCCTCGGGTGCGAACATCGGGAACTCTGCAGAAGTACTCCAGGAGCGCCCCACAGGCTGTACGAGCTGGAAGAAATTACCCACTGAAGAGCGGCAGATAAGATTAAAAAAAAAAAAAAAAAAAAAGAGCCCCGCATCACCACAAAGTGTTGGACAATTTGCAAAACATGACAAAAATTCTTTAATTATTAAAACGAGCTAACTGAAATGAATAATTCAACCTGCTCCGACTAGTCCAGGGCATTTTCCTGTGGCTACCAGGATGACTCTGCTTTCAGTGAGAACTGGTGTTAATCATGACCCGGGACCAAAGCAGTTTTGCAGAAAACAACCAGAACAAAGCAGAAACCAAACAAACACGCAGATTGTGCTTCTCCCCAGAGGGATTCAAATTATACAGTACCTGACTTTGGCAAACGAGCTGAACCAGGCAACGCAGAACCTGCCTTTACCAGCACTCCCCCTGCCCCAAATGTTAATTTAAATACTAACAAATCCGCACGTCTATACACAGTTACCTCTCCAGGCATTACAAGCCGTACCAAATTACGCAGTCCCACCGGTGTGTGTACCAGAGCACTGCGGTCGGGCAACCAGCAATAACTAGCTCCTGCGTGACAGCCAAGGATGGGGGTGCCAACCCCTCCAGGCACCGAGGGCCCGTGCATCCCTCCAGCCTGACACCCCCTCCTCCAAACCACCCCGCCGCTCCCCGGGAACACCGGGTCCCCCCCGGCCACCGCTCGCACCTGCGGCTCTGCCACAGTGAAGGACAGGCTGAGTGCCAAGCTTTTGCAACGCGTTGCCCAACAAAAACACGGGTAGAGGCTACGGTTCGCGTACGTACTACCAGTTTGGTTTGCCCTCGCTCACCCGCTCCCAGCTGCTTCCAGGCTTTGCCCTGGACTGGTTGTGCACAGCTTCATCCCAGTCAAGTGTGAGCTGACAAGATACTGGAAAAGTTGGTTTTTTGGTTTTTTTTTTTTTTTTCTTTCCCTCTTTGCTAGGCAACAGGTTGCTGTTTGTGACACAGCTCTCCGCCACTGTGGAGACATCAGGAGCCGGCGGTCGGCACACAACTGCTCTCACTTACGTGGCATGACACAGGGGAAAAACTCACGCACCCAGGAGACACATCCCTTTTACTCCAGGGCTGATCTCGGGGGCGTTTTCATAGCACAGGAACCTCACACAGGTCCTGTTTTACCAGTGGGGAAACTGAGGCAGGGGCAGCAAAGGGCGGCGAGTGGTGGGTCTCCAGCGGCAGCACATAACCCGGCTTTGCAGACAGTGGTGTGAGGGCTTTTGGCTGCTGTTCCCACACTACCCGTCCCTGGGACGTGGGTACTCCATGGATGGAGGGATGGGACGACTGCCATCTAGGTCCTACCCAGGCAGTTCAGAGGGAAACGAGATCCAAACCCCACATCCCACTTGCAGGAATGAGAACTTCTGTCTCCCCCAGCACTCATCACGGGGTGCCTCTGGAAACATCCCCAGAAGGGCCCACCAGCTTTGGAGTATTTCACAAGGAGGGGTTGACCAGTCGGATCCAAACCAAGCCTGGAAGTGTCCCTGGCTGAAATACTACCATTTTGAGAAATCTTCCATTTTGCCCAAATCTTCCAGTTTTCCAGGCCCCGCTGTACTCAGGGCAGCTCAGGACCACATACCGGAGGGAGAGGAAAGCCGTGTGCCCGCTGTGGGCTGCACAGCAACCTGGCAGGCTGCAGCGAGGGCGTTCATTAAGCACAGGCGTGTTGGGTACTCAGGATCATCTCCAGGCTCCTGCAAGTGGGGTTGAAGCCAGGGGGCTTTCAGAGGGACACCAGGAAACAGGGGTCCTCATTCGGCCCAGTGTCCCCCAAAACCGAGGCTTGGCCAGGGGGGGATGGACACACCAGGTTTGGCTGAGCATAGCCTGTGGACAACCATGTCCCTAACTAGGAATCCTCCTTGCCAGCTCTGACCGGGAGCAGCATCGGAGGTGCCTGCCATGACTGATGGCACCGGCCACAGCAGCGCGGCAATCACTCGGTCAGAGGTGATGCTTTATGCGCAGGCTGCAGGTAATAAATAATATTTGGGTGGCTTTTAATGTTCCCTTGAAGAACACAGCACAAAAGTAGTGTTGTTGTGACTCATGCCTCTTTGAGGGGACAGGGTACCCACGTGCTGAAGGATGGACTGTCCTGACATACCCCCATGCAGCTCAGGGATGCTGGTTCCCCAGGGACACCGGTGTCCCTGGAGCACCTGCCGGGCACCCCAACTCTGATTTTCTGCTGGATGGCTCGGTGCCACATGCCCCCAGCCACAGGGTCGTGCCGCTGCAGCCGTCTTCTCCTCAAAAGCCTGTGGACCTCTAAACCCTGCATTATTTTTCGCGTGGGCTCGGCTGGGCGGGAGGCAGCGGTGCCTCAAAGTTGTTAAGCAGGGATGAGCCTTTTCGCAACGCAATGGACATCGGCACCACCACAGTGCCTCGGATCCAACCCTGATCTTAAATAGAGCAGCGTCTCTTCGCTCGCTGCGGTCCCGATCGCACCGAGGTGGGATGTGCAAATTAAAGCCAGCGCCTGCGATTTTACACATCAAAAGCCACTCCAGGCTTGTGACAAAGGAGCCCGCTCTCCCCACCACCCTCCAGCCTGCATCTCCGCACACCCCCTTCCCAGCACCACTGGCAACAGGCACATTTATGCACAAAGATCATCTCTCCCCCACTGGGCGGCAAATGATGAAATAAAAAGATTATAAAACTTACATATTTGAAAAAGCTCTAATGGGAAAATATCCCCAATCTTCTGCGGCCTCTCTATGGTGTTGATAGAGCCTGACACAGCTGGAGGCATCCTTCACCTTTCTATGCGTAAACAGCCAGGCTTTATATACCTATTAAGTCTATTTGCAGTGCAGACAGATATTGAGATTAAGGGGTTTCAGCTTCCCAGCGACGTGCCCCATGCTGAGACCCAGGTAAAAGGATGCCACCCAACCGCCCCGGCTAATGCTGGTCGCCTCAGCCCTCGGCCACGCTTCCCTGCCCTCGAGGCTTGGTTTGCCTCTCGCACCGTAACCCCCATAGCATAGGCTATAAAGGAAGATGGACGTTTTTATCTTGTTGACTCTTTACCCAAAGTATGTTTCCCCTCTGCGAGGGCTGCGGGTGTTGGTGGTGATGGCAGGACGAGGCAGACGGCTCCCGTTACAGGCAGCCGCTGCTCTGTGCTCGCAGGATTTATGCAGAAATTCATTCCCTGGCCCCTTCCCGAGACCTATTCCAGCAGGAACGATGCAGACTAACTTTTGATACCAATCAAACTCATTAAATGGAGAGGTCACGCATTCCTACATAAGCAGAATATGAAATGCAGAGAAACTCCTGGAACAGACCATCCTGCTCAGCAGAGCAGAAATCCATCTGGTAAATTGGATACATTTAATCACACCGGGTTTGTTTTGTCTTTTTTTTTTTTTTTTAAGGCCTATATATTTTGACTCCTTCAGCTTCATGACACAAGCTCTGTCAACACATTTGATTGAAAATGTCAGAGTGACCATCTGTATCACGTCACGAGCAGAATTGCTCTCCTTGCAACACCAGGACGGCTCTTCATCAGGAGCAGAGACATGCCCCGGCATGCTGAGCGGGCTGCTGTTCTCTTTGGCCATATATATCAAGCACCATTTGTTAACTATATGGAAGCGAACCATCCATGCCTGCTGTCTCCTGCCGTAAATACCATGAGAACGATCTCATCTCCTGCTGAACCTTCTGCAGAAGGGTAATCAGCACCATCCTGCAATTGCAGACTCTATAGGTTCTGCTGGTTGGACTAGACAAACTGCCCACAATTTGCCAACACATCTATTTCCAAAGCTCACAAAGCTGTGCAATACCCCAGAAGGAGCTGAACACCTTCCCACGGGGACAAGGAACCGTGCGCGGCCACAGCTGCAGCACCCTGGGGCTCATGGACCCAGAGCTGTGATGCTACAACAGCCACCGTTATGGAGAAAGGCCAACAACACCTGCCAGAATGGTTGAAGAATCATAGAATCATCATAGAACAGTTTGGGTTGGAAAGGACCTTTGAAGGCCGTCTAGTCCAACCCCCCTGCAATGAGCAGGCACTTCTTCAACTAGATCAGGTTGCTCAGAACCCCATCCAAACCTTGAATGTTTCCAGGGATGGGACAAGATAGGACATGTATGTCCTTGGAGGGACTAAGGCAAAGCACCGGGTTCTGCCACCTGCGTTGCTTTGACCACGCAACGAGCTTGTTCAGAAATGCAGATGATGAGTTTCTTTTCCATAAAGAGCAGGGTGAATCCTTGTTCCTCCTTATCAACATGTCAATTCTTCCTGCTTTGCCTGGGAAAGGAAGGATGCTGCTGTGCTCACACAGGAGAGCTATAAAGACATCAGTAAATAAGTGTTATTCCCTCTTTAACACAGGGAACGAGACAATTTGACCTTTCCAGACACCTGCAGCTTTCTACAGCTCCAGCACTGCCTTTTAGAAGATGTTTTGGAGTACATCTAGCCCACAGAATGCAACGGTAGCACAGAGAGCTTTCAAACAGCTTTAAGCAGGTTTGATGCTGAGATCTGTCTAGCTGCAATAATAAACTAGCTTTGTTTTGTTCAGGTTTGGTGGTTTTTTGTTGTTTTTTATTATTATTTATTCATTTTTTCTACATGCCACAGCCACAAGTGTAAACACTATCTTTTATTTTCTTCCATAGCAAGGCCGCAGACATCTCGGTGCAAGCAGATCTGCTGCTGCTGTGCAATTAGCCCACTTTAGCAGCCAGCTGTCCCCCAGCGAAACCACAGCAGCAGCCGTGGAGGTAGGACACAGCCCCTTCCTCAGAGGCATGCAACTTTCCAAGCATAATTAGGCTAATTTCAGCAATCAAGCTATTAAACCAAGTTAATCTTGTTCTTGGTAAAATAACCAGAGAAATGAAAATGTAAACCCCTAAGTTGATGCAAATTTAAGCTTTCACATTGGTTGCCCATCACATATTTATGTCATTTCTTAATCTAGCAGCACCAAAATTAACATTCTTCTAGCAAGGGTACAAATAATAATCCTCAGCGCCTTTCGGTGAGCGATAGCACCTCTGGCTCCCTGGCTGCGGTCCTGCAGGGGGGCACAGAGGCTGCGCGCACAGGCAGAGCCCGTCCCACCCAAAAAGAGACCTCACCGTGTCAGCAGGAGAAGCAGCAAAAGGGGAACGGGGAGGAGGCGACGTGGGCTGGAGGTGACACCGTGGGGAGCACACCATGTCCCCCGCATCCCAGGCAGGTCCCCCGACCACCGAACCTCAGTGCCATTATTCACAGCAGTGCTTTACATTACACATTATTTTCCTGCCTTTTTTCCTGGTTAAAGCCTCAGGTGAAAATAAGACAATGTTGAAAATTTGGCTGTTCAAAAACAGGGTTTTTTTTCTATTTTTTAATCTTTTAGGAAGTATTTGCAACTGATGGAGCATCGCTGGGGAGGCGGCGTGGCAGCGATGCTGTCAGCTGGCTCCCCGCCAGCACACATCAGCCCATAATGGTTAATGAACCCCTCGTAGCCTTTGTTTTGCTCCCTCTTCTGTATTTAATGCCACCATTTATAAGACCCTTGGGAAAAGCAATGGGTTTGCATGCAAGTGTCCCGTGAATTTTCAGCAAGAAACCAGGTTTCTGGGAACAGGGATGCAGCTGAGCACCTGCGTTTAATGAGGTTAGGTCAGAGCCGGCCACGTGGGAAGAGCGAGGAATTTGCAACAGCCTTTCCTTTTTTTCCTTAAACGAATACCTTTTGTGACAGTGGCCTGGCCCGGTGGGCAGCTGTGAGCAGAGAAACTGAGGCACGCGGGGCTCCCCAAGGATCCCCACATCAAAGCGTTTGTGCTTGAAGTGAGACTCCGGGGTGGGGAAAGTCAATCGGATTTTGCCATCAAGGACTGCATTGCCTGATTCCCCCTGCGCATGCAATTCAAAACAAAAAGGGCATCTGCCCGATCTGCAGCAACGAAGCTGGTGAGGGGTCTGGAGGAGAAGTCTTATGAGGAACGACTGAGGGAGCTGGGGTTGTTTAGCCTGGAGAGGAGGAGGCTGAGGGGAGACCTTATCACTCTCTACAACTACCTGAAGGGAGGTTGTAGAGAGGTGGGGGCTGACCTCTTCTCCCTAGTGACAAGTGATAGGACGAGAGGAAATGGGTTCAAGTTATGCCAGGCGAGGTTTAGATTGGATATTATGAAAACTTTTTTCACTGAAAGGGTTATCAAACATTGGAACAGGCTGCCCAGGGAGGTGGTGGATTCACCATCCCTGGAGGTGTTTAAAAAAAGGGCAGGCGTGGTACTTGAGGACATGGTTTAGAAGTGGTTTTGTCAGGTCAGGTTAATGATTGGACTTGATGATCTTTAAGGTCCCTTCCAACCTCAACGATTCTATGATTCTCCTTCCTCCCAGGCAGCACGAGGGGCCTCCGCTAATGAAGTACAGCGGGAGCGAAACAAACACAGAAGAACCAACTGACCTGCTGCAAGAGTAAAGTTACTCCATGGCAGCCAAAATCAGACATCAGAGCCCCTTCCACTGTGGCTGCTCGGACAGACAACCTGGAGAGGGGCGGCTTCACCCAGCCCATACTGATCCCAGTCATCCCAACACTTACTTTTGAGCTGTCTCTTTTCTTGCTTTAATACAAAGACCTCACTTGGCTTTGGACAACCTATCCATCAGGCTGAGCTTTCAAAGCAATAAAAGAAGATGTCCAAAGTCCATCTTGTAGGCAGGGGAAGAAATCTTGCAGGCAGGACTCGCCGCAAGTCAGGACAGCATTGTTATGTATATATTCTGTGAATTAATGCCTTTTAGCCAAGCTAGTAAGACTTGAATCTTTTCCAGCCTATAGGCTCATGGTTTTACTAAGCAGCAAGTATTGACTTTTAAAAAGGCCAAGATAATTTTATGACCATCAGGAATATCTCAAGCTATACAAAGCCAGATAATGACGTGGGGGGAAAAAGAAAGAAATCAAATCAGTTCATATATATCAGGCCTTAATTACTGACTGACAACAGCCAGGAAGGATTTTTTTTCCCTTTCAGAAGCAGCATTTCAGACACTGTTAGAGACACGGCTGGCGGGAGCCAAGAGCACATTTGCCCTTCGTGGGACGGGCTCGGAGATGGAGACCTGCACTCCTGCAGGTGTGACACCAATGCACCGGGACCCTGCCCAGCCAGACCCAGTGTCCTTCGACGCCAAGCCAACCCTCCTCTTGACCACCAGGCTGATACATGGGATGCACAAGTCCAGCCGTATGCTGGATGGAAAGACAGGTTTCTCTGCTCAAACCACCCAAATAAATGGGGGAAAAGTCACCGGCACAGAGCTTACGCCAGAGTTCCGGAGAAAAGCAGGGTGAAAACATGACGTGAAAGCACACAGGAGACAGTTTCTCTGTCGCCAGCTCAAGAAAAAAAAAAAATTGCTAATTAATAGAGTGGAGAGGCTAAAGAATCAAACAGGAGCCAAAATATATCAGATTAATTGAGCTCGCTGGATGGGTGGGAAGGAGCAGCACACTCAGTGGGGATGGAGCCGGCGGGCGGCAGCTGGGTGCTCCTTCCCACCCATCCCTGCGGAGGGGCAGCCAAAAACCCAAGTCCTTGCCACAGGGAGGACGGCAAAAGTTAGAAAGACAACTGTATTTTTCTCTCAATTCCATGGCTATAAAGTGCCTTTCTCTGGAGGGCCGGCACCGAGCACAATCCGACACTTCTACAGCTGTAAAATCTTATCTCATTTTGTTCCCAGTTTGCCACTTCACGGGCTGGCAGGTTTTGGGAGGAACGGGGCAGGTGAAAGGCGATATCTCAGCTCTTCTGAAACTGGGGCAAGACTCCCACAGCTCAAAAGGAGCCAGGATTTCTCCCCTGCACCTGATCACCCAGGCGAGGAGGTCCGAGGAGTCGCTTTCCTCCTCCATTACCCATCGCCCCAGCCTCAACCATGGCCACAGCTTGCACCGGGTGGGAGTATAAACCTGTCGGCGAAAGGCATCCTCTGATGGAGGGAGGGAGGGAGGAAGGGAGGGAGAGAAGAAGATCTATTCACATTGCTCTAACATGATTTAATCTGACTAAAAGCCAGGACCGCAGAGGCAGCAGCAGGCGGACACCCGTAGTAACCCCAGCACACCAGCTCAGCAGGGCCTACTTTAATGGACTTTTTTCCCCACTGTGTTTAAGTGAGTATATTGTACACCGTTATGTTGTACTACAAAGAGCATTAAAGCAGCTTCCCGGCTCTCAGGGTGCGAGCGACAGGTAAGACGGCTCGGGGACCCGCTCAGTGGGGCGCTGGGGTGGGCAGGCTCCGCCGGGTCACCCCCCAAAGGCCGGCACGTGGGAAAGCAGCACATCAGGCGGGTTAGGAAACGCAAGAAGAAAGCACTGCGTGCATAAAGAAAGTCACAGAGTGCTTGGTAAGGGAAGGCAAGTGTCAGCCAAGGGCAGAAATAAGACAAACCCTGATGAGTATCTGGCTAAATAGCAAACTGCAGCAGTGAGCTGCGTTACAGGGATTCCTAAAGCAGGTTCAAGAAGTGTCCCTACGGTGCTGGGAGAAGCCTCACCCCCATGGATGCTGCCGAGGCTGCATAACCACGGCCCATCACCTGCCTCCTGCTGCCCCCAGGCCCCCCAAGCCTTCGGCAGGCACGCTGCAAGAGGTGGGCGGCTTCCCCATGGCGTGCTGTGCTCCTGCAGGTATTCCCCCCCCAGCCATGCCCCGTCTGCATCCCCACCTGTCTGGCCAAGCAGTCCAGAGCGACGCTGCCCACAAAACCATTGCGTTTCCCCCCCAGGGAGCTCAATACTAAGGATCAGGTACACGGCTCCCCGCTCCCCTGCCTTTGCGCCCACCGCACCCATCCTCCTGCCTGCGCCCAAAGCACCAGAGATGAACCCCGCCACCTCGAGCAACCTGGCATGAAAGCATTTCCAACAATAAATCCACCACCACGTAGCAAACCAAAACTGTTAGGAGAAAGCAAGCAAGCTCTTTGGGTAAGAAAGCTTTTGCCAAACAACTACAAGGAGAGTAAATTCAAGATGTACTTGACCTGGACAGCAAGAAAAGTAATCTCAGCAGGCTGCTCCTGCCTCCCGTTGCTGCTGGGGGGCTTGGCTGGCTCCCTGCCCACAGCCCCAGCAAGCAGGGCTGAACGTCCCCCTGGACAGCATGGGCAGGATCTGGGCACGTACCAGCAGCTCCGAGCCATCCCGACACCAGGGACATGAGGAGAGCAGAGGCAAAGCCAAAAACACCCCTCCTGCTTAGGCAGACGAAGCCGGGGGAAAGACGAGGCGGTGGGTAAGCGGGCAGCAGCCGGGGACGGGAGCCTCCCCCGGAGCCCAAACACGTAAGTGCATTTTAATGTTACGTAAGGGTGGACTTTAGAGCAAGGCTCATTGAGACAGATCTTGTAAGGAAAGGTTAAAGAAGCTTAAATTATTCTCTGTGAACTCAGAGGGCTCAGAAGTGATGTCTTTCGTGTTGCTTAAGGTACTGGAAACTGGAAGCACAGCCCAGCGCAGGGTCTGGCTGCTGCGGGGGCTTTGGGCTTCAAGGGAAAACGAAAAGTTTGCAGGAGATTATATTTCTTTTTATTTGCGCACTTACCACAGTGCAGGCTCCAGCTGGGACTAACTAGAGAAGTGGTGAAAAACACTTCTTTTAATTAAAAAGCTGGCTAAGTACAGTCTTATTCAAGCTCATTTTGTGGCTTTCTTGACTAGGAGTCTCTAGGACACCCCTGGGAAAACCAAAGCAGCATCCTCAGACGCTGCCCTGCCTGTCCCTTGGTTAGAGGGACTGAGCAGGTTCCTGGGGCTCTCTACCTGATCAAGACACCTGTGGGGTCAGGAGCCAGCACCCCTTGCAGGCAATCTGCCCCACGCTGCATTTTCCACGCAACAGAAGATGCTCCAGGACAGTGTTCAAGAAGGTTTTGCTTCAGCTTTGCTCAACAGCCACCTCCATCCCTGGCCAGCAGCACGCCCTACGCTACACGCCTGCAGGGAGAGCTGCTTCTCCTAAGGGAAGCATTCCCACTCTGGTACGCTGCAGTACCGTGTCTCGTCTCTACACCATGCCAAGAAATAGATTAGTTAATAAACAAGGAGGAAATATTTACTGCTTCTCATAAGGGGATGCAAGAAACTTTCTGCCTTGTCATATGATGTCCCACTCTCCAAGCCCAGAAACCAGGGGAGAAGGGAGGAGGTAGGACCACTATCCCCAAGGGACTGCTCCAGGCAGCTCTGCAGCATCGTTAGCAAGAGCAGGAGGCGAACCCAGCCTGGGAGAGGCTTCAAGGGCTGATTACTCAGCCTAATAAGCTAGTGGAGATGCTGAAACAGCTACATAAAGAACATATAGTTATGCATCATTTTAATTATGCATATAATGGCTTTATCTGTTTGTTACCTTATTTCATTATTGAAAATCTTTATTTCACATATACATTTTAATTCTCAAATCCAGCCACCAACAAAACTGCTTATAAATAATTTAATACACAATGAGGCACCAATTCCTCCAAAACCAGCAATCCTGGAACGAGGCTACTGGCAACTCTCTCAGCATCTGACACCTTCATGTCATACCAGAGCCCCCAGAAGGCAGCAATATACGGCTCCTCCAAGCCACACACGCTCAGTCAGAAGCTGTAGCTGAGGAGTTTGTGTGAGAAGAACATCTCTTGGTGATCATCAACATACAAGAGAGGTCTCTGCCATGCACCAAGGCGGGAGAGCCTGCCAGTGAGCTTGCAGCACCGGCTTGAGAGCTACACAGAGAGCAAGAAACAAAACCTTCAGCTGCACAGTCCTCTGCCCTGGAGACCCATAGCCAGCTACACAGATTGGGCTGCGCAAGAACGTTCCACTACCAATGTCTTTTGGCACCATGACACCATGTTTAGGATGAAGGAGTCAAACCACATGGAGCAACGAAGAAGGTCTCGAGCACTGATAGCAGCTGCTGAGCACCAGCACCTCTGCAAAATAAACCCAGGAGAGCCAAAGCGAAACCCTCACCTCCCAGCTGTACCAGGAGGGAACACTGCTGTGTTTGCTTAATAAATAGATTTCTCTAATGATGTTTGTCAGCTTTTCTAGTTACGCAAGATATGCAGCACAACACCTTAATTTCTCATGTACCTGCCTCCCTTTTTCCTTCCAATAAAATGAAATTAAAGACAAATCCACCCATACAATCTCTAGCCCCATAGAACTAAGACGACTTTCACCACAGGCAGCCACACGGCTAGGCTTTTACCTTACGTTTCTTCATTACATTTATTCCTCAAGTGAAGTTGTATTAAAAATACACAGATTTTTAACAAGATTAAAAATAAGATACAGATTAAAACAAGAGATACCTGGGGATGGAAACATGTTCTTTCTTTTTCTCTCTCTCTTCTGGTTGCATTACTGTGAGCATTTGTGTCTAAGACCCACTGAGGTCAATGGGAAATAGGCAGGTGCTTAAGTTTTAGGCATGTGAATAAATTAATTGTTATTAAAGAGAGTACACATGTGCATATTTTACTGATTGCCAAATCTGTGCTTTTAAGCTATCAAAGTGGATCAGCCTGATTGCCCTCACAGAACACCCTTTTGCTTCCCCGCCACGGAGGCAAGACCTCCTTAACCAGATTATTTTTGCATTACTCAGTGGAGGGGGAGAGATGCAGGGAGCTCACCCCAGCCCCCGCGTCCACCAACCCTTCCCACGGGGCACCTCTGCTACGTCTTCAGCTCAAGCAAGTGGGAGACGTACGAGTCGCTGCTAAGGAGACAACGCCGTTGCACTGCAAAGGGGAGGCGAGCGCATCCGCCTGCTCTGGGATTACGCTCTGGGTTCGCCAATTCTGCGTGCGCCACATGGAAGGCAGCGTGGGCACCGCGCAAACCTTCGGCTCTACACATAAGATGGGAAATTAAGCCATATCCCAAGGTAACAGCAGATTTTGCCAGTAATGCTAACGAAACCACAGCTGGCATTAAACTGATAGTGATTTTGGGTGCTGACAACAGCCTAAATTGGTGCAACAACACAGTGGCAAAATATTTGCAGCTGATGGTGTTAAATGAAGTGCGGGCAGCACTTCATCTGAGTGAGCACCTGGATGATGAGCCACCTCCAACTCCCTCCCAGGGACAAACCCAGCACATTTGCTCACGTGGGTGAGGGGGATGCTCTGTGCCCCCGGCACCGCCTGCGCCAGCCCGCTGTGCCAAGGGCCCGGTCCAGCCTCGTGCAGGCAGGCTCCTGCCAGCAGCGCGTGGGTCAAAGCTCTGCCCCGACCTGCCGCCTGCTTCCCACCCCCATTCCCAAAACCCACAGGGTCGGCCGCTCGCCAAGCACGTCCCAAACCACGGCCACATCCCTCCAGCCCTGTTTATGCACGACTGCGAGGTGTTGCTGCAGACTGGATTAACTCCCATTTTTTAAGTCCTCCAAAATCATCAGATGAGGGTCCCACAGCGGTGGCATGCATCACCCTCTGCTCCTCCCCACACTTTCATCCAGCGTGGGAGCACCGGGACCCTCCTGGGAGCAAACAGCCTTTGCAAAGGGGCTTTATCTTTGCTAGCAGGAAATCTTGAAGGTTCAGAAGGCAGCAAGGGAAATTTGTGCTGTCAAAATCAAAGCCACAGTAATTAAACAGGAGTTTCCTCTGTCCCAGGGAGGCGGGCGAGAGGAGGCGGTCAGCAGAGCAGTATTCCTGAGCGGGGACATGAGGTTACGTCCTACAAGACTGGGTGTCCACGGTCCTGCAAGAGGGACCGCAAACGCAGAAAAGGAAAACTCATCCCATTCTGCGGCATGTTGCACCAGCCCCATGGCTGTGGCTGGACCTGGTGGCAGGGTCACCACTGCTCCCATGTATGAGTGCATCCTGAGGCCCCGCGTCTCGCTGTTCCAAGTTCATCCTCACACCGCAACTCAAAACTTGTTCTCTCTTTGTTCAAAACTAAGAAAATCTTCCAGAAAGAAGAAGAAGAAAAAAAAAAAAGGCAGCTTCTAAAGCACTTCCCAGCCTGATGTGCAAAAGCCAATTATCCAAAACAGAGATGAATCGATGGAAAAGGCTCTTGGGTGTCGGGAAAGGCAGCGGCTGGCCTTTCCCAGGGCCGCGCACAGCCCGGATCGAAGCTGCTTTGCGGCTGGCATCCCCTCTCCATATTTCTATTTGTTCCAGTGATGGGTTGCCAAGGTGTCAAAGTCAAATTATTTGAATTTCTTGCTGAGTGAAAGATACTCAAGGTTCAAAATGACACCTTGACCCAGTTGGGTCATTTTGCAGCAATTATCACCAATTTCTACGGTGGAAGATTGTAAGAGTTCAGAGGAGGAGAAAAAAAATCGCTTGTCCTTTCTTCACCTTGCATACAAATGAAAAACAAATGTGATCTTCTTGCTCTTGACATAACCATGCTTTAAAGAGCTTCACAAACATCTATTTCCTCATTTGGGCTCACACAGAAGACATATTATCTCTTTTAAATACGCCTTCTCCTTGGCTGTGTGCAGCCTATCCCCTATCTTTAACATTTTAAGAAGCCGCCAAGTGGTTATTTGCAAAACTGACGTTAGGAGATGGATATAATCTATTTTAAACCTCAGCAAAATTGGCCAGTTTCATGAGGTTTTAACATACGGCTGAATTAATCAAGTCACACAGATTATGAAATGTGAAACACAGCCCCCCCAGCTCTCCACCCGCATGGGAGTGATTTGGAAAAAGCCCAACCATCTCACAGCACAGCAAGGAGAGATAAAAATAATAATAAAGGGAATGGTTTCCAATGCACACTGCCTTCCCACGCGGTGATGCTCTCCCTAGCAGAGTGTCTCTGTCTTGTGAGACTTCCACCTCGACACACCTTTTCGGCATCGCGACGCTCCGCTCCGTTGGTGGCAAAGCCCAGGGAAACCGAGAGCGATGCCTTCGGGCTCTGCACCCACCCAGCACTGCCTCTTCTGCAGCGGGGCTGGATCCAGACCTTCCTCCCCTCTTCCCAGATGCTTTGGCTACCTCCTGCCTTTCCCTGCTGCCCTCTGCATGGGTACCCCCCTCCCCGGGAAAGGAGCCCTGCAGCTTTACCCTGTCATGGGGAAATAAACCCAGGAAAAGGCATTTCCTCCAATATTAACATTCCAGACTCTTCTATCTTACTTGATCTCGTTTGCAAGGTCTTGCTATTCAGTCGCTTGGAGACTTTTGTTTACTGCCTTGTTTTTCTTTTGTCTGAAATGGCTGAAGTTAGTGTTTTAACCAAGAACGAGGCCAAAAATATCAATTCCTAGGCAAAACTGCCTGGAGCTCACCATAGTTTCCATCTTTTGCTAAAGACATGTCAGATGCAAAGCCTCAGATGCGAAGCATGGTGCCCTGTGCAGGGACAGGGGACACGCACGCCGAATGCTCCTTCAGTGCGGGTCACTCAGCCCAGGGGAACACCACCAGAGCAAAGTCATGTTGTGCTGGTGTTAGCAAGGGAGTTGCCTGCTGGATCTGGATTTTTGCATCTCTGCAAATTTCTTCAGCTGCCACCCTCCATCAGGCTCCGTGTATGGGCAGATTGGCAGCGGCACTCCGGTGATGGTCACCAGGAGTGCTCGGAAAGATAATTCTCCTTCTGCGTGCCACCGTGCAGCAGCTCTGGATGCTTTACTCCAACCTGAGGTTTAGCTCAGGACGGGGAACCCGTGCCAGGCAGCCGAGCCCTGGGCTCTCGCTGGCAAAACCCCAGCAGTGCTGGCTCTGACCCGGGCATCTCAGCTGCTCCCGGCAGCAGCAGCAGGTCCCAGCCCTGGCTTGTCCCCCAGGCACAGGGTGACTTTTGATTTCCTGGTGCCGACCTGCCTGGGCTGCTGGCTCACTGCCTGTCCTCCTGCCCCACCATCGGCAGCGGGTGAAAGCTTCCCAGCGTGTGCCCTGTCCCACAGGACCCGTACCAGCACAGGCACAGTGTGGTGGGCAGCAGCAGCTCCTTAAACCAGGCAGCTATTTTGTAAATTATTCAGCACGGCAGCAGCTGCTGTGAGCGGAGGAAGCACGGGCAGGAGCGGGAGCACAGCCCCCGGACAGCACGGAGAGGGTTTGAACAACGGCTGCATCACCTATGGGAGCTGCCCGATGCGTCACCTGGGATGTGGGACCCATGGAGCAACTCAGAACATAGGGTGGAGGCTTCCAGCAATGGCACAGGGCCGCCGGGCGCGCACCAAGGAGCGTTCCCTCTCGTGCCCCACCATCCCCATGGCTCTTCTCCAACACAGCGGGTTGTTTTTGAGGGCGCAGGCAGCAGCATCACTCCCACAGACACCACCTCTCAGCTGCCCGCACTCAGAGGGGGTTTCAAACAGAATGCAGGGTGCACAAAGCTGAATTCAGCCCTCCCTCGCCCCCGGGACAGGCAGCATCTCCCAGCGCCGGCTGCTGCACAAAGCCAGGGAAGGCAGGACACGGTTTGAATGCAAACACGCCGGGGACGAGAAGACAAATGGCTTCGGGGGAAATAACGATGACCTCCCCAGCAGTGTCAGGAAACATTTGTCAAATGGCAGAAGTCATTAGCTGTTTCGCCGCTCACCTATCGGGAATGTCACATCACTGGTAACAGCTGGTTAATGCAGACCTGACAGTGGTTTTGCTGCCACAGCCGAGGTCGGCTCCCCGTTTCGGGTGGCAACAGCCAAGATCGCCCAGCGCAGGCTTGGCCGCTGGTCGCGGTGCCCCTGGCTCTGCCCCTGCCTTGCTGATGGGCATGGCAAACCGAGCTGTGCCAGGAAAACCTGCCTGGCTTCTGGCATCCCTTTTGCAGCAACCACCAGTGCTCATTTTCCTACAAAATCAGAAGATTTCAAAACCTTTTGCTAAAGGTGGAAGGCTGCAAGCCTGTCACAATGCGTGGGAAGCCAAAGACCTGAGCAGGTAAAGGACTTTCTTAAAATCCATGACAGGTTGATGCAAACCCCACCAAACCCTGTGACCCATCCTTTTGGATGGCTTTGGGAGCGTTGTGCTGAACTGCGTCGGGCATAAGCACCCCCCGGGAAAGCCACCCATCACCAGCCTTATGTTTGAAGGAAGGAAAGCAGATTTAATTTGTGCGGTGGTTGAATTCTGCCTACCAGCAAACCAGCCCATCTGCCGAGCTCCGGCAGCACGGAGCTGCCGGCTGCCTCGCTGCGTGGGCAGCGCCGGGCCAGCCCACAGCGTTTGGTTTCATGAGGGTGAAGGTGTGCTCAGCAAAAACGAAAACTGAGGAGCCGTCAGGTGAAAGCCACGCTCCTCCCTTCGTGAGCAGGGAGGTGGGATGGGGACAGACGAGAGCTAACACTGGGGCATGTGGATGGATTTGTACAAATACCTCAAAAAGAGCATATACTTAGGCACTTAACATCATTTAATACATTGCAAGTAACATCCCACCATAACTCAACCACGACAGCAATTATTTTCCGGTGCTGCCATGAGACCGGCAGCCCCCTGAGCTCCCAAATTTGCAGCTCTGGCAGCGGGGGGACGGTGCGGCGACATGCAGAGCCTGGCCCACGCTGTGGCCAAGCGCTCCCACGAGGCGCTTTTGCTCTGCAATGGCCTTAGAATAAGGGGAAAAGAATTAAATTAAGTGCACCCATCACCTGGCAATGAAATGTTAATGTCAAGGGTCCTTCAGGGGAAGTCAGTGAGGCCTCCTCTCCTCTCTTAGGAAAAACGGCACGGATATCTGGACCAGCCAAAAAGGGTGAAGCAAGAGATGAAGGATGTTAATCCAAACGCAGGTGTGATCAAGGGATGCTGAGACAGAAAATGAATGAGCAAACTCGGGCACTGGGCCGCCCTGCCAAGGTAAGCTTTAAATTTAGCATGACTGCATTAAAATGCATTCAGGATAAGACGCATTTTCTGCATTACATCTGAAACGTGAAGGGGAGGTGGCACCCCCAAGAAGGGCAGCTGCGGCGGGGGGCACCGGAGGGGGTCAGCAGCATCAGGCCCCTGATGAACCTCTTCCTCCAGTGGGAGACGGCATCCGGCACCTCGGCAGCACGCCGGACCCCCGGATGCATTTGCAGTATGCACAACCCTCGCCCATCTCAGGCCCAAACTCATCCTCCTACACAAAACAGCAACGCACACCTGAAAACAGCGCCGGGAGTCTCAGCCCTGCGATGTGGACAAGGCAGTGAAAATGAGCGAGAGGTCAATTCCATAAAAGCCGCCACCACCCCCTCAGAAAAAAGGCCATTTATCTGATGGTACCTGCAGCAAGGGAATAAAGAATTGCGATGAAGTGAAGATGTGATTTCTTTTAGTGGGTCCGGAGCCTTCTCCTGCAGTTGAGACATGAACACAGGCGCGTGTCAGCTGAGTCACCAAACTAACTTTTGCAGGTTTACTTTCCTGGAGGAACATCTCCTTTAAACAGAGCCTCCGAAAGCGGCTTTAGGAGGAGAGTAGAAAGGGCTGCAAAATGCTCAACGGAGCAAAGCCACATGGCGTTGCCTCCACGGCAGGGCACTGCTGTCAGCCGCCGTGATGGAGTGCTGCTTTCACACGGCAGCCCTCCTCCCAAACAACATTTTCTCTGGAATGGAGCTGCATGTTGAAAGTCACTATATAAAAAATATTTAGGCATTGCCTGATCATAACACGACTTCCCTTGAGTGCCAAGGAAATTCTCCGCCTGCCTTTCTCGCTCTCGAATCCACAGCAGAGCAGGGCAGGTGCCTGCAAAGCCTCCCCCTGTCCCCCCAAACCCAGCCAGGGTCACAGCACTCCCCCCTGCCTAAAACGCTTTCAGCCATGCCTGGTTTTCTTGTCCTGGACTCCAGTGGAGCGGGGTTTTTAGGAGACCCAGCCCTTCGCTGGCGCACACAGGCGGTGATGCCCAGGGATGTCTTGGGCACCCGATGCCTGCCACAGGCACGGGTCACCGGCATCACAAGTACGGCGCACTCAAATCAGGAGTTAATGTTAAGAGTTAAATTCAAAACACAGGGAAACGGCACTAGCACAAGGCTGGAAATAGGAAAAGGCCGTCAGAGATGTGAGTGCTGGGACCGAGCCCCCCCAGGTGCTGTTTTGGTAGGGCAGGGGGGAGAACCAGGATGACCAGGAGACCCTGAGCGGATGGGAAGGGTCCTCCAGCCATCACCCCACCAGACCATGGCAGGTTTTGGTCCTCCCTGTCCTGCCCAGAGCTGTCCTCACAGGCAGGGCTGGTGACAGGGAAGCCCCACAAGAGCCTCTCAGCCGCGGTGCCGCCGCCGCCGCACGGTCTCCTTCCCCCTCCCCGGCGCGGGGCTGGCAGGGCACCAGGGAAATTAAGCAGGCGATTTCTAAAGCCGAGAGAAAAGCAGCCATCTGGGCCCTAACAGACAGGTCCTTTAATGAACAAAGGGAATTTTCTAGAGAAGCCGGAGAAACGCAACAGTCAGAATAAAAGCAGCGGTAACCCCTCCAATCCATCCAGAGGCTGCCGTAAGAGAGAAGCTTTCAGGGAGCGCTGAATACCGGGGTAACGCCCCGTCCTGTCTAATTAAAGGATGAAGCAGGAGATGGGCTGACGCGGTGGGAAGCAGGAAGGAGCAGGGTGGGCTGGGGGTGAAGTTCAAGGTTTTCTGTGCCACAAAGAGCCGGGGCAGCCACCCACGACGGCGGGAGCAGCCCCCCCAGTAGCCCCCTCTGCCTGGGCACTTACTGCTGCACCTTTGGGGATGGGATTTACATCACTAGGAGACTTTATGTGCCCTCATCGTAACTCTGTTTTCCTGCAGAAAGCACGATTAGTACTCGTGTGATGGACAGAAAACCCAGGTGACTTTCCCAGGTCACAGCTCCAAAGTTCAGGGTACAAATCTGGCACCCTTGCCCTCACCTTTCACATCCACCACCAGCTACAGACACCGCCTCTCCTTTCGGCTCTTCCTCGTAGGAAAACCATCATCGCTCACAATTCAGTTTTCGAGTACTTTCTCACCCCATCGTTTCGTGCCCTGACACATTTCCTAATCTTGTTTTGCACGCTCGCAGGCAGCGCTCCCCCTTCGCCTGGGGCTGGCGAGCAGGTCTCTTCTGAAGCTCTTCCAGGTTATTGAACTACTATGTTAATGCAGCTTGTTTCCCATCAGTCGAGGGCAGAGTGCCGGGGACATCATTTATTTTCCATGTTTATTTATGTCAGGAGAGTCCTTAAAGGATTTGTTTGCAGCTGCTTCGGTCGCTGCTCTTGCCGAGGTTACCTCCCGCCCCGCGGCGTGCCAGCAAGTCAGGCCCGGGGAGACTGGAGTCCACCAGCTTCCTTCAGCTGTTTTGATGCCGTGGAAACAACTACTTTCTTTTATGTTTCTTAATGTGGAGCAGAATCGCTTTTTTTTTTTTTGGCTAATAGGCCTTATGCCCCATGAAGGTAAGGCCCGCTGGGAACCAGCAGTGATCCCTCAGTCCAACGCCTCTATTTCTGCTCAGTCCCCAGAGAAGGGCCAGTTCTGGTCACCTCCTTTTTGGATGGCTTGAGCATGTCCCATCTGGACTTTGATGATACAGTCACAGCAGAAAGCAATGTTGCTCCCATGGCATGTGGGCACCACCAGGAACGAGCTCCTCCTCCAGGACAATGTGGACGGACACCTGTAGCCCTTGAAAAATGGAGATATTTGGATTATCTCAACAGAGCAATTCCCTCTGCCTCTCTCATCCTTGTGAAGGAACCAACTGGGTGCATATTTTACTCCACTTGCCATTGCCTTTACTATTATTATTTCTCCCGACTCAGTCATGGCTGCAGGTGGTCACTTTTTTTGCTATAAACAATATATGGCCAATTTGCAAACAGAGGTGACCTCCTCTGCACCAGCCCCTGCTCAGGGCTCCACACCAGCCCTGGTTCATCACCCACGGATGATGACCAGACCATGCACCCTTCACCAGCTGGTCCAAGCCGGCATATTGTCCCGCTCCCAGCTGCTACCCAGCAACTTCCAGCTCTTTGGAGCATCCCGAGGTGATGTGCTGGGAGCTGGCTGCCAATTAGTTTTCTCTTTAGGGTTCAAGACTACCCCAGTGGAGGAGAGCGTGCCATATCGATTTCCTCCATTGTCTTCACAACCGTCCGAGCAAAGAAACATTTGTTATTTCGTGACAGATCCCTGTGGAGGCCACTCAGGCATCCTACCCGCCGAGCTGGCAATTTTGCCAGAAACTCTGCTTTAAAGGGTTTCGCAATGTTAATTAAATTTCTGCAGTTGTATCTCTTGGCTCTGAATAATAGCCGAGCCTCTCTGAGCACAGGAGGAAGGGCTCAGCTCCTCGTCCGCGTTCAAACCTGGCTCTGAACAAGTCTGGCTCCCAAGACTGAATTCCCTGTACGCAAGGTCTGAAATACAATATTGTCCCTCACCAAAAGGAAATGAATTCAGGACTGTCAGGTTCAGACATAGTATGGGTCTAGATATCCTAGAGGCTGAGACATGATCCCAGAGCTACCAAAAAAGCAGATGTCCTTGCCTGGAGAACCAATTTCTAAATAGACAAGCAAAAATGAGTATTTGTGATGGCACAGCCAGGCACGACGCAGGAGGGACAGCGAGTCAGCCCAAGGACTCCGGATTGATTCAACACAAAGCTCCCACAACTCCGGCTCCCTTTCGCCTCCAACGACGCACAGCCCTGCCTTGGGCAGGCACCGGTGGTCTCCGCCAACACGGCTGGGCTTTTGTACACACTGCTTTCCAGGAAAGGAGGAGCTGCCAAGAGCCTGGGAAATGCAGCAGGAGACAAGTTGGTTTTAATAGTTAAAACTCTCTAGAAATTTAAAAGAGAGGCTGTTTTTGCAGGAAGAGGCTATTAATAAATGAGATAAGAGGCAAACGTGGAGAAGATAAGGAGAACTTTAACACAGAGAAGCTCGGGGACAGGGGCTTCCCGAGCAGCAGGGCTAGATCCACTGCCTGAGCTGTTCCCGCGGCGGAGGTGGGAGACAGGCACGTGGCTCACCAGCATCCCGCAGGGCTGGGAAACCAGAACAGAGGATGGAAAACAGACTGACGGTGCTGGGCTGCCATTTCCTACACAGCATAGCACGATTTCTGCCAGCTGTTACAAAGGGGCCTGGAAGCGAGGCGGTTGGTGGGGTCAGAAGATGCTGGGCACCGGCAGGTTTGCTCCAGGGCAGCTATTAATCATCGCCCTTTGCGGCTGGAGCTGCCCGAGTGCGACAGAGGGGTAGTGCTGAGCTGCGAAGGTGAGAGCCAGCGCTTTGGCACTGTGGTCCCGTGGGCACGTTCACCCGCTGACATTTTCAGGAGGCGGCCAAAGCGGCGTCACACCTTCCCAAGGAGAGCGGCAGAGCTGCCGCAGACGGGCACCGGTGGGTCTGTGCCTGCCCTGTGGCTACGGGAAATACCCGGTGGGCTCAGCGCCACGGCTGTTCAGCCTGGAGAAGAGAAGGCTCTGGGGAGACCTTATTGTGGCCTTCCAGTACTGAAAGGGGACCTACAGGAAAGATGGGGACAAACTTCTTAGCAGGGCCTGTTGTGATAGGACAAGGGGTAATGGTTTTAAACTAAAAAAAGAGAAGATTTAGACTAGATACAAGGAAGAAATTTTTTTACAGTGAGGGTGGTGAAACACTGGCCCAGGTTACCCAGAGAGGTGAGAGAGGCCCCATCCCTGGAAACATTCAGGGTCAGGTTGGACCGGGCTCTGAGCAACCTGATCTCGTTGAAGATGTCCCTGCTCACGGCAGGGGGAGTTGGACTAGATGACCTCTAAAGGCAACCCAAACTATGCTATGATTCTATGATTTCAAGAGGAAAGACAAAGTTTTTGCAGCTGCTGATAAAGGTATTTGCTGCGAGGTAAAAGGCAATTACTGCAGAGTAAGAGCGAGGAGGCGCAGAAGGCATGTTGCAAACTTTATCCACTTAAAGCGTAGACTACTGTCGCCACGCAGGGGTTTAGTGACCAAAGCGGGGCAGGATTTAACGCTGGGAGCCCCTGCCTCCCACGCTAAGTAAATTAATACTATTTCCCCCACCCTCTATTAATAACAGCAATACAACAGGCGCTCGGGCAGCGGGCTGGAGGGCAGGGCACGGCGCGGATCCGGCGGGGGGGAACCCAGCACCCCACCCTGCTCCCACGGGTGGGTTTCCACCCTTCCCACCCAGCCCAGCACCAACGTATTTTCTCGGATATTTTCCCAGTTTCCACAAGAGGGCACCGGCACGACACCGACGGGGACGCCCGGGTGTCCCCGAGCAGCGCCCGGCCCCTGCCCACCACCCGCTCGGGGACAGAAGAGTGGCGGTGGATGTCCACCTCCCAGGAGAGCTCCGGAGATCTCGGTTCTGCAGCCCCGGCTCACCAAAACATTTGCTATCCCAGAAAGAAATCCCTTTGGCTCAAAAAGGCGATTTTCTGGACTAGCTCTGCTAACAGGGGCGGCGGGGAGGGGAGCGGGCTTTCCCCGGTGGGTGCGGAGGGGCACCCACCGTCACCCATCTCATCTCCTCCAACCTCTGCACCCCCGGGCGCAGCCCAGGCGGGGAGCGGGAGCCCTCAGGAGCTGCTCCGCTGGGCAAAGGGCTTCGTCCATAGGGCGCTGCTGGGCTCCAGGCAAACCCTGAAAATGTCTCCAGGGAAAGACCTAGCTGGAAAGAGGTAGACCAGGGAAAGTAAACGCCCCAGCACCAGAAGTGGGGATGAAAAGTGCTGGCCTAGCTCAGCAGGTGGGCTCTGCGGAGCAGACCCACGGGCACACACCTACCCCAACCTGGGGGTCGGCCAGCAGACACCTGCAAGTGTCCAGAAGCAGAAGTCACTCCGGGACATCACCCGGGAGAGCTGCATCCCGCAGCTGCAGCCAGGGCAGGCCCAGGTCCCATAGATGCCCAACGCCTTTGGCTCCCTGCAGCGTCACAAGCGGCGACAGGACTCAGCACTGCCAGGACTTGCTGAGGTGCAGCCTGACCGCACGCCAACTGCCACCGGCTCCCACGCAGCAGCATTCGCATGCATACCGCAACTCTGAGCAAACGCATCAAGCGCTGCTTCCTCCACTGCGCGACCCTCTGCACTGCCGCGGTTTGATGGGGAACAAAGTAGCTCTTAAGAGCCAAAATACATAATGCTGCCGAGCGCTGATCCAGCAACCGCCTCTCATGTGGAGCCCCTTGAGCTGTAGCCCAGGGAGCTGCCACGATGGTCAAAGGAGGGGACCCCACGAAAGCCACCCCACTCCAGGCTGGACTGCACGCCCTTCACAAAAGGAAGCCTTTGACTGTTAGAGACCTGGTGCTCAGGGCTCAGGTCACTTTTCAGCAAGACGTGCTCGGCCAACTACATCTCATGCCTCCGAGCCTGGCCCATCAGGCATTCGGTGCTCCAGGTTTTAGGCAGAGAAAGAGAATTTTAGTATCTTCTTAGGTGAGTTTTTTAACCCCGGGGAGCTTGTAGAAGACTACTCAAATCACTGTTGCCCCAGTCCCTGCCCGTATGGGACCCTGGAGCATGACAGCTGATTTCCTCTAGATTATCTTGATCTTGCTGGACACTGAGTGAGTGCATACCAAAGCATGAGGTGTATTAGAAATGCCAAAACAGCAACAGATTGTCTGACGGGGCTGTCATTCTGTCATGAAATATGACATGCATCCAGTCCGGGAGGAAGAACTGGATCGCTGTACACTTTAGTGCAGGCCGAGGCCATGCAAAATTGCTCCTCATTTCGGAGTCTCATTGATCAGACCTGGAGGATACATTTCTGCAGCATAAACAAAATGTGGCAAAAGTCCCAAACCTCTCTTTAGCTGTGCCTTTTATATAAAAAACATTGCCATTACACAAGTGCATCTATAAGGGATTTCCCTTTGTGAACCCAATTTCCTCTCGCTTTTGAACAAAAATGCATCTCTGACATGAAGGATGCAAAGGTAGAGACAGCATGGCTTGGTACAGAGCAACAGGGAATTTGCCGAGCAGCAACAAAACGGAGAACAAACAAGAAAAATAAAAGCCAATTTAATGCGGAGAATTTATCAAAGGAGCAAAGATGCTTCTTGAGCAGCATCACTGACTGCCCTTCTGTCAGCGGACGTGCCGGAGGGACACTACGAGCGCAAAGAAGGAACAGCAACAACAAAGTAAACATAAGTAACAAGGTGGGAACAAGCCTACGGGCTGGTGGGAGCTCTCCATGCTCCCCAACACGTGCCTTGTCAAAGGCGCAGCCTCGGCCAAGCACCAGCTAGGACATAACTAATGCTGAGTGGATCTCTGGAGGAGATCCCACATGGTGGGCTCAAGAAAAACAGGAGAGACTGCTCTGTTTCTCTCTTGCTCAGTGATAAATGAGACCTGACTCCCTTTCCCAAAGGCTGAATTCATCAACTCCAGACCTTACAGGTAATTAGATCTGGAGCCGTGGTGGGATTGTCTCTAGCAGTCATGGTATCTTTTTGGTCCTCGTGCCTTCCTTGGGATCCTATAACCAAACTTTACAGGAGGACAAAAGGAGCATTTTCTTGTGTTACACCCTTCAGCCAAGCAGACCTCCAAATTTTTGGTAATACAATTATGCAGGTTGGCTGGGGAGGAACTCAGCAGTGCTGCCCAGCAGCTCAGGGCACCAGGAGTCACAGCTTTGACTTCGAGGAAAACATGAAAATCCATCTCCTGAGATGTACTTCAGCCACAATGTCAGCAGTGCATGTGACAACATCTCACTCAGAAAAGCAAATCTTCATGAAGGGTTGACTGATACATAGCCAGTCAAAGCCTGAGAAGAAGCAGTACAGCCTATAACTAGCAGTATTTTGGAAAGTCTACAGCTGCCAATCAAGTGCACACTTCCTCAGATGAGTGTTTCCAGGCTTTCCTCTCAAAAGGGACCTTTCTTCACACACTGGTCTTTTCTATTTGTCCCATTCATGTCCTCTCCAGGGGTCAGCTGCTCACTGTCCCAACACTGCTCTCGGATCTGCTTCCTCAACCTCAAAAAAGCCTTGGACAGTGAGATCTCCAAAATCTGGCAACAGCCCATGAAGTTTCCTTTTGATCTCGTGGTAATCTCCCATCTCCAGCAAGGGGCATTTGGTGGGAAGTGGAAAAATCCAGAGAGCTGGCTGGTTTGGGATGGAGGCCCTGGGGAAGCTGTATGGGATGAAACGCCTCCATCATGGTGTAGGACAGGCAACCTCCGCAAATGAAGACAGACCCGTGGATGAAGCAGTCCAGAACTCATCTCCCACTTGTATTTTGGATGAGGGAGCCTTGTGTCCCACATCCTTAAAGAAGGACGTGTGTAGCAGGCAGTGTAGGACACACTCGAACTGCAGAGCAAACCCCGGACGTAACGGCAGTGCCTGAGATGTCGGGCGGTCTTCAGCAGCCGGGAGCTGAACCACAGGAGGTGTCAGTTGGGGTTTGTTAAACGACAAGATGATATAATCCAAACATGTCCATCACCTTCAAGCAAGGACCCTGTGACACAGGTAAAATTGCTTTTGTTCACCCAAAAGATCAATATTGTCAGGATGAAATAATATGTCAGCCAGTGTGAAGAACTCCGCCTGACCACTGACAGTCAACAGGCAGAAACTCCTTCTTGAAAAAATAATACAAAAGAAATCCTGAATATATTGCTGCTTTCCAAATCACCGTATTCGGACCATTCTCACCAGGAGCTGTAGATCATCTCCAGATTTCTTGGAAGAACAATTTTCTGTGCACGTGGCTTATTCTAATGCAGGAGATTCCTCAGATTTCATTGGGTTCTTTTCTATTAAATCATCATGGCTAATCAAGCTGCCAGAGTCCCATCTGAAGACCACACTCCTCAGTGAACATCAGCATTTACTCCACGTCAGTCACGGCAGGACTTTCCTCCGAACAAACCTGTTGTCAAAGGCAGTTTCTCATTACGCTTATCTAAAACTCTCCGGTCCTTCAGCAGCTTCTTCCCCTCACCCCCGCACGTCTGCTTTGTTTTGCGCTGGATTTAACTTTGCATATGTGGTTTGGTGTGGGTTTTTTTTAATATAACATCAAATCTCTTAATTCTCTGACCCAGAAATCAGAGACAATCCTCATAAAAATCTGGGACAAAGAAGACACATGCAGCTACACAGGCGCAGCAGCAAGAGCTTCCGAAACTCCCCAATCTACCCATTTAAAGTGATTTTGATTAAAGAAAGCATTTTGAGAACGGTTGCTGTCAGATCTTGGGTTATTTTGAAAGCAAGCCCTTGGCTTTCAAGTGCAGCTCTACTCTGAACAAGACACTTTAAAGAGTGGCGGCGCGGTGGTCCAGGTTTACCATCAGCCGGCCGTTCGCACCCGAGCTGCGAGGGCTTTTCCCTCCCACATCGTCACCTCCGTGAGGCCAGCTAGGACCCGAGACCCACGCTGGGTACACGCCTGCTCCCACAGCATCCAGAAATAAAGGTTCCCTCAGCAGCAGCGTGACCTTTCCTGGAGCTGCACAGCCCATTCCTGCAGCGCTTTTGCCAATGAGTAAATAATGAGAAATTAGTGCGCGGCCCTGGTGATGAGTCAGAGCGAGCTGCCGCTGGCACTAATGAACTGTGGGGACAAAGCAGGGTGTCGGAGACATCCAAGTCCCCTGTTTTCGTGACAACATCACCCATGTCACCCCCATGTCCTCAGCGGGGATGACGTGCGCGGTCCGGCCGGTAAGTCACACCCTGACACCAACCCAGGAGAGCCCCGTCCGATGCCAGGCAGGGGAAGGGAACGCGCTGCGTTTCGCATCGCCTTGTTGCAAGTCTGATTTAACGAGGGAGAACAACGGGAACGCCGCAGGCTGAGTCAGGCAGGCACACGCAGGCAGCGACCTCCCGTGCGAGCACCCCAGGAGTGTTTAGGGGCAACAGGAGGGTGCGGAGGTACAGCTCCACCGCATGCTGCCACCAGGGGCGGCGGGGTCTGGCTGGGGAGGGGGGGTCCTGCCAGCCAGGAGCTTCTTCTACCCCCTCAACGCTTCGCTATGGCACCCAAGGATGAAGAACGAGGCCAAGGTGGGATCTCACCCGCTCCATCCCCAGCACCAAGCGTGGGGAAGTCCCCAGTGACAGCAGGGTTTCACCCACCTGCTCCCATCCCTTCCTGAAGGCAGAGTCTCATTAAAGCGGGTAATTTAACTTAACTACCCCGGGTAATTCACACGGCTGGGCCCACAATAGCAGCCAAGCCCAGGAGGAAATTGCATTACTGTATCTGGAGGTCTGGGGCGCTCAAATCTGAAAGGGAAATAGCGGTTCAAACCAGCCAGGGCTTTAATACCAGATTAAATGCTTTCACAGGAGCCTGTCTGTTTGAAAGCTTCCAGCCAGCCTTTTGTCAAGCCAATTTAGTTTGCATTGTACTTTGGCTTCAAGAGGTACCTTAAAATGTAACCAGCAGCACGGTTTTTTCCCTTTTTTTTTTTTTTTTTTAAACATGGTAGCTTAACTTTCTTGGAGGGAATTCATGGACCTGGGATGGCCGCTGCTGTGTCAGGGAAGGGAATGAAGTACTTTAACGGCAGAGGGCCAGGCAAAGCTCCTCTCTCCAACGCTGCTGGCCTGAATGTATTACTGTTTCAGGAACCTATTGAGCATTTTGTCCTGAAAATCTCGCCATTTTAGAAGGCTGAATGAAGCTCCAACTGGGATTATCAATTTTTAATTTCCCCATTAGCAGAAACAGAAGGTTACGAGTCTGGTAGTTTCTCCTGCTAGAGGGAACAGCCTATTTCCATACAAGGATTTTACCTTAAGAGGGCTAATTATCCCAAGCCTTGGACCAGGAGGTAACCCTACATTTCAGGGACACTGTGCTTGGCCCCAGGTGCTTCAGTGCAGCATTTCAGGAGAGTTTCTGGCTGATCGTGGAGCAGGCAGGACCGCGACTGGACCAACACACGCAGCCGCACGTGGGCACGTGGCAGGGAGAGCAGCGGGATGCTCCCACCCTCCTGCAGGCAGGGAGAGCACCCCAGGACCAGCAAGAAGGAGCCCGGTCCCCAGGCGTGGGCCGGCTGCTGCTGTGAAGTTCAGCACCTGCAAGATGCAGGGCACAGATTTGTAGGAATCCTGCCTGGTGTGGGGACACAGAGGAACCTCTGTCTGTCCCCCCCAGCCCACCCCACAGCGTTGCAGGGCTCTGTGCCACCCCGGCTCTCCCCACAAGCGCATCCTTGTCATTCAAATGAGAAGCTGCCACAAAGGCGAGGGCCCTGCCCTGAACAAAGAGCCGCTTGGGACGGCGGCGGAGGGGGAAGAGGGTCCGTGGTCTCCATGAATGCAAATGCCTCCATCCCCTGGGAGCAACTTCTCTGGGAACAACACAGACGGGCTTTGTGAGCAGGAGATCGAGGGAGGCAACGCTCATACGCAAGCCCCCAGGAATGCCCAGCAAGCCCCAGCTGGAGAAACGCCTGGGGGGCACACACAGACCTTCCCCGTCACCCCTGACCACACAGTCAAGAAAAAGCAGCTCACACTAGTCTTTTTTGCACCCACGCTCTTGCAACCAAACTAAAACTTTCCTGGCACTCCTGCGTCCCTTGGCCACTGATGCCAGAGCCCACGTCCACAAGGGATGATCTCAGTGATGCCATCACCACTCCTCCAGCGCCAAGACAAAGCGTATCCCTTGGAGCCAAGCTTGCTCAGCGTCCTGGGTTGAGTGACACAGGATTAATTTCTCTTTCAGTAATTTTACTTTTCAGTAAGGTCTCTTCTAATGCTTGGGAAAAGACCATTTTTAGAAGACTCTATTGTCTGAATTTGTGAAAATATTTACTTTATATCCAGCTATGGTGCATGGGTTTCAAGGTCTCGGTGTTTTCAAGCTAGCCAGGTGCAAGGATGAGGAGGAGCCAGACCCGGGCACTTGACCCAAGCTGGCCAACAGGATTATTTCATACCATGAACAGCACAGTCAATATCAATTAGAAAGTTTGCTGAGGAGTTCTCTCTCTTCTATGATGGCTGTGATCCCGAGAACACCTTGCCCTGGTGCCAGACCCCTGAGCCCTTCCCTTCCTCCCGAAGCCGCAGCGCCGGCAGTGTCCCACATTTGCTGTCCCCTGCCGGGAGCGCACAGCTTCCTACAGATAGAATGGGCTGAGTATAATCCTTGTATATTCTATACTGGTATCGGGATCAATATTGATTCTTTAGTATTATTAATGTTAATTATTTAGTATTATTCTATTAAATCTGTTTCTATTTCAACCCTTGGGTTTCGTTTTTTTTCCCCCCCCGCCGATTCCCTTCCTGGGTGGGGAGGGGTCATCGGGTAACAGAGCCTAACACTCGGCTTTTGCCCGATGCCCAGTGTCCCACCACACAGCCACGATGCCCGCAGCCCCACGGGCAGGACCTGCCAGTTTACCAGCCGGCTCCTTCACAAACCAGCAGGTCTCCAGGTCAACACCTTCAGTGCACAGGCTCCACCGCGCCGGCGCTTCTGAAAAATAAAACTTGAAGATAGACCTCCCTTCGGACCCGGTTCAAAGCCCAGCGAAGCGAGAGCTCGTATTACTCAGTTACTACTAACGTATATAAAGTTTTTGCTGCTCGCGCCCCTGAGACGCTCAAGCCCAACAGCCATAAAAAGATGCGATTAGCGAACGGCGAAGGCTGGGCACTGCGGTGAGGAGGGGTCGGGGGGTTTACTGTAAAGGCAGCAGCGTGAACTGCAAAGTAGTAAATCTCAAAAGCAACGCACTAAAAATCAAGGCAAACACTCAAGTCAAGCTCCGTTCCATCTGCTATTTTATGCTCTCTTTGTTAGAGCAGCTAATGGAGAACAATAAAAACATTAATAATCAAGCTAGATTTATAAACTGGGCAGGATATTCCACTAGTAATGAAATCTGGAGAATCATTCAATATTATATTGCTTTGGGCAGCACTCTAACAAGAACTGCCTTTGAATTATAGCCCTCTTTCATTTTGCTGAACTTTAATTTGGCCCAGCATCACTGTTTCATTTAAAACAAACCTATGGCAGGACTGGAGCGGAGGACGCAGCTCAGCAGCGCAGTCCTGCGCGGCACTGAAAGCCTCTCGGCTGCAAGGGGGGCAGTATTTGGGACCTAAAAGCTCTGTTGACATTGTGCTCTATTTACTGCAGAGAATTGCTGGATATAATTTTCAAAGGTTAGCGGAGCTTTTTATTGCCACGGTTTCCTGCTTCCTGGTTTTCAAATATTGGGTTGAAATGCATCACAGATCTTTAATTTCTTAGTTGCTTCATAAAGTGGATCTCAAATAATTCTTCCCAAAGCTCTCACTTCCCACACAGTGGTATTTTCCTGACAAACACCTCTGAAAATACCTGGCATTTTCTGCTCCCTGCTGCTCATTAGAGGGCATAAGCACAAACCTGCTTTACAATCAACCCCTCTGTAATCCCACCAGCGCGGTCTCCAGCCAGGGACATGTATTTGCCCCAGCAAGAAATCACCGAAACACCCATCTGGCATCATCTGCTCTGTCCCCCCCAGCCTAAACAGCCGCTTAACGTCGGGCTCTGTAATCCCCTTCTCCTGCAGTTCACTTCGGCACAGTTATCGCCATCCCCGGCACCTTTTGCTTTGCGAGGCTGCCACAGCTCTTCAGCACTGCTTTGAGCTACCGCTCAAATCCAGTCCAGGACAAAAAAAAAACCCCAAGATACCCTAATGCTTGAAAGCTGTCAGCTATAACTAATAAGCCCCCTCGAGTATTAACATTTAACCTGTAAAAGCTGAGTGCAGCATGTACGGTAGCAAGGGCAAAAGCAGGTCAAAGACGAAGTTTGAGTTAAATTGATTGGGGCAGAATACACCAATTCATGTGCTGTTTGCATGAAATATTAATTCCAGCTTTAACATTCAGCTATAGAGGAAAGCAAATGCACCATAATGATGCAGACGCGCCTTATTTTCCCCACATTTTCTATCCTGCCAGGAAGCGATGGGGAACGATACGCTTTGTCCTTCCCGGCAGGCGTTTGAGCAGGAGCGTGCGAGCCGGAGCACGCGCTTGGTAGCCGACCCTCGGCGACAGTGTCCTGGCACAGTGCTCCGTGCGAGCCCCGCTCATGAGATAACCCAGCCGTGCTGCAAATCCACCCGCCCTCCTTCACAGCAGCGCACCGGCGGCATTCTGAAATTCACTACATTTCAGGGAATTTCTCCAAACTGGCGGGTCCAGCCCCAGGATTGCTCATCTGTGCCCAGCCACAGCCGGCTTTCCAACACCCAGGTTTGATGTAGTCCTTCGCTTCTCCTCTCTGAGCTACGGCTGGCGTCAGCTACAAGAAACTTTTCCTCCTCCAGGAGAAAAGCCTCCATCTCCCCCCTCTCAGAGGAGACGGCGTGGAGCTGTACGGATCTGCTGGCACCGTGACCTGGCAGGGACACGACCTAAGCCCTCGCTGCCTGCTAAAACCTGTCACCTCCCTGCAAACCGAGCAGGCACCTGCGAGCGGAGACGCAGGACCACAGGGATGCCCACGCTGTGCAGACCACCGCAATGAAGACGCCCCTCCGCCCGCTGCCGGCACAGAGCAGCCCCCAATACATCCCCGAGCGCGCCCCAATCCCCAGGGATCGCTCCGACTCCAAACGTGCCATTTTATCCCCCTTGCTGGCAGGAGTTTGTGCGGCTCCACCGCAGGCGGAGAGCCCTTGAGAGAGGCCATCGCTCTCCCAGCGCCTGAGAAATCACCGTCCGTGTGGGAACGCTGGCGGGGCCGTCACCCCGCGGCTGCTGGGCTGGGGGAAAGTTGGGGTGCAGGGGGGGGGGAACACCGTGCGCTGGGTGCGTGCAATGGTTGCAGGGGGATGCACCGTACCTCGGGTGCAAGGGAGGGGGGAGAACTAGCTTGAAAAGGGCTCCGTGCAGTGGGGATGGGGCGGGGGGGGGGGGGGAAACGGACCCTCCAGTGGGCGGGGGAGGTGCTGGGGGGGCCACCGGGTGTAACGGGGCCCCGAGCAGCGGCTGTAAGCTGGAGGGCACCAGCTGCCAAGGGGGGCACCGAGCAACGCGGGGGGGGGGCATTTCCAGCCGCCGGAGCTCGCCCGGCGCCGCGGGGAGCGGCGATGCCCGGAGATGGGGGTGCGGGAAGGAGGGCAGAGTGGCGGGGGCCGGGTGGGATGGGGGCCGGAGAGGAGCGGGGAGGGGGGGGGTCGCGGATAACTCACAACTCCTCGGGTGATGTCGTCCGCCGCGGGGGTGGGCGCCGCGGGCGCTTCTTGCCACGCCAGCCACAGGGCGACCACGAGGAGCATCTCCCGGCGGCGGGCGCGGTGGCGGGCGGCGGGGCTCAGCATCCCCCCCGCGCCCCGCGCCTCCCGCCGCCCGCCCCGGCAGGGCCCGGCCCCGGCCCCGCGCTGGGCTCCGCCGGGCCGCCGGGCTCCGCGCCGCATCCGCGCTCCCGCCCCGGGCTGCGGGCGCCGCCGGGGAGAGAGGGGCGGGAAGGGACGGAGGAGGTGGTGGGGAGATGCTCCGCTCCGCGTCCGCGCTGCTCCGCTCCGCCGGGGAGGCTCCGCTCCGCGCTGCTCCGCGTCCGCGCTGCGCTCCGCCGGGGAGGCTCCGCCGGCCGGGGCGGCTGCGGGGCGGCGGGTGCGCGGTCACATCGCTCCGCTCCCGCACCCCGCGGAGGGAGAAAGTTGCTTCGAGCGCCGGCGCGGAGCAGAGCGCGGCTCGGTGGCGCCCGCTGCTACCCGCGGCCGCCGAAGCTCCGCCGCTCCTGCCATGCACCCCTCTGCGCCCGGCCGGCGGAGCGCCCCGGCCGGCGGAGGAGGAGGAGGAGGAGGAGGAAGGGATGCTAATGATGGAGGCGGTGTCAGGGCTCCGCGGGGGAGGGGGCGGCTCAGCGCGGTCTCGCCGCGGCGCTGCGCAGCGCCGAGCACCGGCACCGCTCCCCGTGGCTGGCGGAGGGCGGGGGGGGAGCTTGGTGGCCGAGCAGGTTGTGGCCCCTCTCGGCTTTGTATCTGCGCCCGGCCTCGGGTTTCCGACACGCTTCTGGCTGAGCATCAAAAGTACCAGCGCCATCCTCCGAGTTTTTTAAGCTGCTGTGGAAAAGACTGGGGGGCGGCTGGTGCGGCTCCGACTGAGAGCCAGGCGCAGCGAGACAAACGTCTGGCTTGTCCCCATAAACGGCGTAATGGGATCCTGTGGCCTCTGCAGTGTGCCCTCCCATGAGAGCTGTGAATCTGCCACACGCTCTGGCAGGCCAGATGGCAGGGGACACCCTGACATCTCCAGCTCCTGCCGCTTCAGGATGAAAAGGTACTTCATACTTAGCATCTGTGTTCCCCATTTCCTATTAGCACATTAATACAATCAACGGCTTTGGAAATTATCTTTAAAGTTGTTTTAAAACAGAACAGTAAATGTACTCTTTTTAAAAAAAATAAAACAAAACAAAAAGACAAAGATAAATAAGAAATGGAAATGAATAATTGGTAGAGATGAAAAATTACTTCTAGATGCTGCTGGGGAAAAATTGTAATGGACATTGATATGACACCTTCTGCACAAATAGATTAATTCAGCAATGAACCGTAGCTGCTTCTGGAGATATTTAATATCAAACAGGACTAGAGCAAAGCAGTGGAGGAGGAGAGGAGAAATCTTTGTCTAGAAGAAACTGCTTAAAGAGAACTGACAGGGAGACCTCGCTTCCCGCAGGCGAGTTCGTGCTACCCCACATCCCCATGAGCTGGGCTGAAAATGCTGCTCCAGCACCAGAGAAATCAGAGGGAAAACCCCTGGATTACAGGGCTCAGAGCCTCGCTAAATAGAGCTACCACTGTAGCTCAAGAGCTTTGCTCCTCACTAAAGCAAAGTTCAACTCCTTAAAAAGCCCAGGCTGGTTCCACAGGTGCAGGGAGGGGGATCCTGACGGGCAGGGGCTCCCTGCGCCCAGCTGCTGAGCGGTGGGGCTGGCACCTCCCGCTCACCATTTGATTTCACTTTGGAAAGATGCCCACCGCCACCTTGCCACAGAGCCCCCGTCTCCTGGGGGGTGGTTCTGTACATCCCTCTCCCCTTTGCAGGATTCACTCCTCCTCTGTGCATCTGCCGCTGCCCCCATCTCCTCCTGTCCATCCCGCAGCTGCTGCTGCTCTCGGGGGAGGTCTCCTTCCCACCTCCGATAACTGTCACACCAGCCCCGATGAGATGAAGATTATTATTTGCTCTATTCCGGAATCCACCGCTCCGAGCAGAGAGCAGCAGCCACCCAACACCCCTCGACCTTTCCCGGGTTTTCCGGCAAAGCAGCGTTATCCCATGCAGTCAGGCCAGCCTGACATTGCTTAGCAACATCACACGTAGTAATTTCCTGCTAAGCAGCTCCAGAATCTCTTCTTATTAGGGGTCATTTCTCTTGGCAGTTGACATGACTGTGGGCAGATCAAAGCGATCCTCGGGAGGAAGGCAGAGGCAGCACAGCCATGCAGGGCTGGGATGAGTGTGCAGCAGTGACTCAAAATCCTGGAGTTTAGGACATGCCCGCAGCCCTCAGGGTGAGCAGCTTCTGCCGTGATGGACTCCCCACGGCAGAAACTGCCAGCACAAGTTCAGTGACCTCAGTAAAGGCCACAAACTGGGTTTGGAGTTGTGACTGACAAATACTCCAGCACTTGGGAATAGTTTCTAGGGGGTTTGGGCTCTCTTAGAACTGCTCAGCACAAATTCTGTCCCTCTGTGTGGCGCGGTGTGCATGCTAGCCTGGTCCCCGTGCTGGGCAGCCTGCAGCTCTAGGGCTCGAGCTTATACCATACCCATGGTGCCATCTCTCCTGCCCTGGCTGCATCATCCCACAGCAGCAAGGCTACCTCAGCGACCTTCCTCATGTTTCTGGAAAATGCCGCATACTCCACCCCGACCTTTAATCCCATTTTGCAGATGAGGGCAACGAAGGAGAAAAGTTCATTGGGGGCAGCCTGTGAGCTGTTGGACCAAAGATAAAGGCTGAGCCCACTCCAGCTGGAAGAGTTTTGCTCTTAACTTCAAGGGGTCAAGATTTGAGGGCACATCCTACCATTTTATCTTCACCTCCTAGGTCATCCTTTCTCACAGCAGCACATCAGGGACAAAATCTTCACAGTTTCCATCAGACCGGGTGTCCTAAGCAGATTGACAGCGTTGCAAATGGAAGATACTGCTCCATGTCAGATATAGTTTAATCCTTTTTCAATCCTTTAATTCTTTCCTGTGGCACTAAATGTAAGAGTGTACCCGTTTCTACCAAATCTAGAATATACTACAACTTGCCTATTGCAAGAGAATACTTTTTCCACAGTTGTTTCTCACGTACACGTGTTACATACAGGCACAGGCTGTAATCACAGAGTTTTGGGTGTCTGCAGAACGTTTCGCGGCAGCAGGCTAAACCCAAGCTGCCAGCTCCATCCTCCCACTGAGGAGCACTGTGCAGAAGGCCGGCTTCCCACCAGCCCTCCTTTGCACAGCCTCCTGCTTCCAGCACACCCCGGATGAGTTTCACCCCGACTGGGGTGGATCAGCTTTTGGTGGAGCAGACAGTCAGATGGCCCCAAGCAATATGAAAAAAAAAAAAACCCAAAAAAACAACATTAGTGTCTTCTATCTATTCCTGGTAACAATCCTTGTTGGGGAGGACTGTAACGTTAGGGTAGCCGAGAGCCAGGACTCGCAGGCAGCATTGCACAGTTTCAAATTTTGAATCTCCTTTAGCACCAGTTGCTCCGTGGAAGATGGGAACAGGACCGCAGGAGAGGGGGTTTTAACGCTGAGTGCAGTTAACGAGGGCCGAATGGACTCTCTGCTTTCTTGGAGGCAGGGTTGCTCATCTGCACAGGGGAATTTTGAATTCCCGAGTGAATTCCAGTTTTGTCTGCACCTTCGAATGCCCGAGTGCTGCCCTGGCCCCGCTCCATGCAGCAAAAGGAGAGGTGCGAGGAGAGCACCCGTTGCTCTCCCCTGCAGACACAGCGCCCTGAGCACTCAGCTTCGGGGGCAAAGTTTTAGCTAGCGGCAGCCAGGCGGGATGGGCACATTCTTGGTCCTGCTCGATGAAGCACTGCAGCTCATGGCTCAGCATCCCCACTTGCATCCCATCGGGTCCAGGGCTCTGATCCGTGCCCCTTCCTCCGACTGGGACTGGAGCAGAGCCGCACGTGGGGCAGGAGTTGAACACTTTTGCAGATCTGGCTGAGATTTTCAGAGAAAACAATGATCCAACCCCACAAAAACTTCAGAGTTTACAGGCGGCCAAAACCCCCTGAATTTTCCAGCCTCTGACTTCTGCGGTTGCCGGACCTGTGCTGTTACACCATCTGCCCGGGTGTCGGTTATTAGCATCTGTGTTGTGGCAGCACCCCAGAGCCAGTCTTACACCGTAAGAACCTGCAATGTCAATAATTATTTAAGCTGGACGAGCAGATGCTTTGTCCGTACCCTAAAGCTATTCAAAGTAATTCCCAACATATTTATAAACATTTTTAGCAAGCACTTATAAAAGACAAGATGGCAGGTTTCTACTTGTTAATCAGAAGCTACGTCACAAATTACAACACCAAAAAAAGTCTACAACCACGTCACGTACAAACAGCAGGGAGAGATTCTTTAATTTTATTGCATGAGACTTCTTCCTCCAACAAAACACTGCTTGATCATCAAGGCCCAAAGAACTCTCAGAGAAGATCTAAACCCTCAGACTGTTGTAGGATATATATTCAACTTTAAGCGTATGAGTAATCACGCTGACATCACTCTAACCAAATGAATGTAATAAAAGTACATCTCTTCCCGGGAAGGTGGAGGCTGCGCACACTGTATCGAGGCAGATCGTATGGATGCCATCAGCTCCTCACAGATACAGAGAGCAGTTAGGCTATATGAAGAACCTAAATAGAACAAACTGAACTGTGAATATTTTTTCTCTCTTTCCTTTTCAGTCAATAAAAAAAAAAACAAAAACAAAACCCACCTCAGTGGCACAGCTTTAATTCTGTGCTCGTGTTGTAAGAACAATACAGGGGTAGATAGATTTTTCATGCCATTCATTAGACAGGTGAGCTGCTGAATAGAATTTATTTAAGGAAGGAAGGGCATGAGGATTTTAATTCTGCTAAGTGTAGCTTCCAAAATGCATTCTTTATGCTTCATTTGTTGCAAATGAATGACTCAGTTAAAACAACATTTCAACACATTTTAGCCAAAATATTTGCTTTGCACAACCACAAAATACAGATAACTGCAGTCATCCGTAAGTAACAACAAGCAAATTGACAGACACAGCAGATAGCTGTTTATTGAGATACCTATAGTCTTTTTTAGCACAAAACTTTTATGCAAAACAAGAAATGCTAGTAAAGCTGATTTGCAAGTTTGCATTTCCCTCATCTGCCTGATATTGTCAGTTGTTGGAAAAAAACTGTAAACAAGTACACTACATTTGTTTTCTTTCCACATGCATTGTAACCAAAATGCACGTACTTAAAATATTTTCACCTTTGTGCACCAAGATGGTGAGTATGAATTTAAAATGTCATTATCTTCTAACTATATATGCTACGTGCAAGATTTTTCCTCTTGGTGTCTTTAGTATAATTAGCATGTATGACAACATTCAGACGATTTAATTTCCCAATTACACAGCTATACTGAAAATATCCTTTGCATTAAATATGCAGCAATTCTTATCGGTAGATACTCCACAACTTCTTCTGCCCTGTTGTATCACTGCAGATGCTCGTGTTTTTGGCAAGTTGAGAAATGATAATTTTCTGCCCTATCAACCAGGGAGACGGCAGTCGCAGTGCCGCAGCGCAGCGGGGGCCCGGGCTGACGCGGTACCCCCTCTCTGGGAGCAGCCGCTCCGACGGCACACGCGGCGTTCCCAAGGGGCAGCCACGTAGCACGAGCTTCTTGCTGAGCCCAAGTGGTGAATCAGTTTATGCTGTGAAGTGTGAGAATGAGGACATTTGTGATATTACCCTGCTGTTCTCCTAGAAGCTTTGGTAGCCATGGGAAAATCAGTTACTGGAATCTAATTTGCTTGCTTGCAATTAGTATCACCCAGAAGCTACTTATTTGCTTGCCTACATTTAAGACTGATGGGTGACCAGTGATAACATAATAAAAATCAATTATTTTTCCAAGACCATTAGTAGGCAAATAGTTGCGTATATGTTAAGCACTACTCATGGGAAATTCAGAAGTTTTTCTTTTCCATGAGTAAAAACGAAGCAGAACGGGGCATTTACAGATGGCTTGAGACTATACAGCTTTTTTTTCTTTCTTATTCTTCGACTGAAAAACCACCTTACTGACATTTCTTCAATAGCTTATGTGAAAGGAGGGAAGACAAAGTTAGGAGTGGGGACAACAGTATTTTTCTGCAGGCCAGGGCTCCGGAGCAGTGGGATGCTGCAGAGATGCTTGCAGTGCTTTTGGCCGCAGGAGTCTTGTTCTCTGCGTAATCACACACTGGCGCAAAGGATCCCCAGCATCTCATGGGCATCCATCTGCCAGCTCCAGATCAACAGGCCAAGACAGCATTAACCATCTCCCCTGGGAGCTCATCCCTCTTAAGCCCACAAACAACACGGCTTAGACCTCTCTAACCCACCCTAAGGTCTAAATCTTACAGATTTGTCCCACATAACACCTGAAAACTGCAGCCTTCCCTGGCTTCCCACGCAGCTGCAGCTCTCCCCAGCTCGCTTCTCCTCTGCTGTAAAGCCCTTTTATCTCCCCCTGCCAATCACGCTCCTACAGGTACCTGTATCAAATGCTGTTTCAGAGGTCTTTTTCCAAGCCTATCACTTTGACCATCTCTCTGTGCGCCTCTCTGAGCAGCTCTCTGCCGAATTCTCTATATCAGATCAAACATAAACTGCTCGTCTTTATTTCAAAGGCTTTCAGAGACAACCCTGCTTTGTCTTTTATTACTCATTTAGCACCAAGAAATCAGTTTCCTCCTCCAGCTGGCCATGAAACCAGCCTTTCTCTTCCTTCGCGAGGCTCTCAAACAACCACGCTCACACTTTCTTCCATGCTGCCCCTTCTGCATGGGTTCTTTTCCTTCTAAGCAAACCCAAGTCAGCCGTGCCATCCTCCCTTTGCCTATGAATATACCCTATAAGATCAGGATATCACCCCCGCCAGTGTATTTTTTCCAATACAGCTCTGCTCCAAGAAGTCGATCAATATTATTTTGCGGTTTTCTTCATCTCCCTTGCTTGCAGTCATGCCTCGTTTTGTGTCTTCTCCTGGGTAAGACAGCTCTTTTTTTCCAAGCTTGTGAGGCACCTAACACGAGGCCATCTCGATGCACCGCTGGAGTCCCTTGGCACTACAGTAGCATCAGTGACATCTACAACATCTCATTACTCAGCTCACAGCCACATTGCCACCAAGCAGACACAAGCGCACACCATATCGCACAACACCGGCCACTTCTGCCTCCCCGCTGCATCGTACACTTCTCACAGAACAGCATTTAAGGCATTAACACCCATGAATTATAAAACCGTACAAGAGGCACATGTTCTCTAGGTTTAGTTTTGCTGCAAGCTTCCCCCGACACAGCAAAGCCTCAATCAAGATCTTGTAATAATGAGCCAAGCAGAAGGACAGGCCAGACTGCCATGTTAAAGCAAACTAAAGTGTAATTGTCTCTTCACTAGCACCATTCCCATCGCTTCTAAATAACATCAACATCCTTTCATGCACTGTCTTGTTTAAGCAATGAAGAGAAGTCTAGAGGTTAATTAACGAGAAGTAGAACATAGTCACTTCACTCAAAAAAAAAAACCCCAACAAATAACAAAATGCAAAAAAAAAAAAAAAAACATTAAAAGCTACAAACTAGTATTTGATGGAGTTTTCCGGTGGAAAAAATACTAATTTTAACACTATTTAAAAACAACAGACTGTTCTTTGGCTTAGAAAAATCATGAAACTTTTGACCTACTTTTATAATGCTTTAATAAGCGTTTGTGCTTTCTGTCAGTCAGGAATACAGCAAATTATGTGGCATACATCAAAAGCCAGCAATCCCTTACGTGCGCGCGTACACCGCACCCTGCAGAGGCAGATAGGCACTTTAGTAATGGCAGAACATCTCATCAGTTAAATCTAGCCATATATCTTCCTTCAACCTGTGACATGTTGATCGGCAACCTTTCTAGAGACCCGGCTCAGACACCTGGGGGATTTTGCTGGCAAGGTCAGGAAAGCTTCTAAAGCAACGCTTTCCCTCAGGGAGTCACGGGCGAGGAGCTCCCAGACCTCAGCCACATGCTGGGCTCAGACCCACCACCTGCAAACAGCACGTGCTGCATCGGGTCTCAGGTCCTTCCTCTGCTCTCTACGCTGTCCCTCTTCCTGGTTTACCCCAAAATTCTTCTTCTGCCCAACCCTTCTTATACCTCCTGCCAATTCCTTCCCCTTCCCTCCTCTGAAGTCCCTAATAGATGGAGTTTGACTGCAGTGCTATTCCCTGCTCCCCACTGAGCTCACTCTTCTCCTCTCTGCTTCTCTTGGAGGGCAACAGTTATTTCAGGTGCTGAGAGTCCTGGGTTTGAACTCTGGATAAGTCCTGGTGTCCTTCACCTCCTAGTTGCAGGAACCTCACTTTCAGAGAGGTGTTCAACAGAGAGCAACAAAACCCACTAAAAAGTTTTATGGGAAAGGACCTAGACTGACCATTCCCATCTTTTAAAGGGAAAATGTTACCAGAAAAGAAGAGGCAGGAAAGAAACAGTTCATGGGGTGAGGCAAGCAGAAAGGAGATTAAAACAGAAGATGCAAGACATACATTATGGAAGGCTGTAAGCATAGTGAAGTATTTAACCCCACTGCCTGGAAAGGCTGTGGGATCCCCACCATCAGACCAAGAGGCTCTCAGGATCAGCTCTGGCATGGCTGGCCAGCTTGTAGAAGGATGGAGAACAGTCTCCTGAGAGCCTTCCTGATCTTGTTTTATATTTTATTACTTCTGCTCCTCACCTGACCTGGATCTTCTTGCCTTTAAGAACTTCATGAGGTTCAAGAGCTGAAGAAAATCAACCATTAGCCTAAGGCCGTTGTTGCATTCATATAGATGCAGTCCCAGCTGCTTACCCTTTATAATGGGATTTAGGAGCCCGAATATTAAAATTCAACTTTTCCTTCATTAAGCAAAGAACCTTTAAGATGTGTTTGGGGCACATGTTTGGATTTGGAGCTGATCACTTACCAAACTGCACATCCAGAAGTTTTCCCTGGCCCAGTTGGTAACCATGGAACATGTTTTGAAATGTCAGCAAAACCAAAGGATATTTTGGAGCCAGCGTTGCAAGTGCAGGGCTTTTTCTGGCTATAAACAATTCATCTCAGAAATACACTGCCCACAAAGCCAACGTGGCCCTCAGCAGAGCTAAGCACAACCTGAGGACAGCCACCAGTGCTGCTCAGCTTCCCTGTTAATGCCCTAACGGGAAAACCCTGCATCTCTCAAGCAAACCTATTCCGGCATATCAAATCCAGACAAATCAATACTTGCAAGGCTTCTTTCTCCACAGCCTCGTCTAGACCTTCTCGGCAAAACTACGACCGAGGAAAGTTGAACCCACTTGATCCGTCCTCCCTGCTTGAAGCCTGCAGGGAGAGTGTCAGTTAAATAAGGCAAATGCTTACTGTGAAACCCATTCCTGGTGGCAAAACTCTTTTTTTTGTGTGTGTTTTTGGGCTACTGCGTGTGGAAAAGTTTCCACCAAGGCCAAATTAAGTGGCTTCTGTTGGAAGAGGAAGAGCTTCACTACTGGAAACACAACGCACCAACCCAGGAGGAACATTCTTCCCTTACTCTGCTCTCCCCTGGACTGATGAAGGGTGAAGGACAAAAGCCCCATTCAGACTGGAAGGATTATGCCTCTGTATGTCAGAGACATGTGAAATAAACAGTAGCGTAATTTGTGGAGCAACTTTGGGAACGTAATTATTTCTCAGGATTCAACTTTAATGACTCCCTTCTACTCCCCAGATCCTAAGCAGTTAGTTATGTCATGCTGCATTAGAAGCTGAAGCAGCAGCAGACACAACAGCATCAGACCTGAGAAAAAAAAAAAATAAAAGGAAAACCCCCCGAATGGTTTTCCTTTACCAAGAACAAACATATGCAGTAGCACAGTGCTTTGGAAATAAATTGCTCATGAACCTTCTGGCTTGAAGCTACCAGTAAATCTTCCTGTTTGCAATGATGCCCAGGTATATATGGCAAAAAATTTCACTACTCTATTAAAGGTCTTACTGAAAAGTCTCCCTGCTTTACAGAAAAGCTCTTATTTACCCCTTGTGTCCTCAGAATAACAGATTACCACAGCTCCTGGCAATCACAGCACAGCTCAGCTCTATGTCCACACTGCAGACTAAAGTGCATTACATAGATTGCAAGCTGTTACATAAACCAAACTTTTATTATGGTGGTTATAGCGGCAAGATGTCCAAAGGGATGTTTTATATACAGCCTCTCTCCGTGCTTAATCAAAGCACAATCAAATGGCTTTTCTTTTTTTTTAAGCTTCACTAGAGAAATATTTTATTGTTTTTAAATCATCCAATACTTTACCGCTAATTCCCTATGTTATTAAAGCTTGAACGAGGAGACTAGGGTCTGGCTCTTGCAAATCCTCAGTCAATTGAGTTTGGGGTTTCTAAAGCCTTAGTGCTGAGTGATTCAGACCTGAGCTCATTGCATCTGAACCGTCAGAAGACAGCTGTCAGTGGACAGGAGGCTCAATACTGTCCAGCTCCGCTCATTATTGCCCGCATTTTGTCCTGAAAGCGGGCAGCTACATTTCTTGGGAGCAGGATGGAGAAGGTGGGCAAGCAGGTGACGCTTTTGGCCTGGAGATGCCGTGTGGGACAGGGCACAACCAGTAGCCCCCGGTCGGTCGCCCAGGTCCAACAGCAGCGGCGTGTTTCTCAGGGGCTTCCTGCAGAAGATACAGGACGGAGCACGAGACGCTCAGCTAATGCGGCAATGTGCCCGTGGAAAGAAATTAGGCTGCAACAACAAAGGTCTGGGGGTCCCAGATCCACCGACCGCCAAGAACTACCCTGGCCCTGATCAGCAGCAGCGGCTGACCGTGCCCCGCTCAGCTGCGCCCGTGTCGGGGAGCAGTCAGGAGTGTGCACGGACACGGGTGGGGGGGCTCTGCAGTGGGTGTGCCACACCAGAGCACCTTAAACACCCACCTCCTGCCTCAGAGCAACACACACAGTCCCAGACACCCCCCATCCCGCCAGGGCCATCCCCCAGGAGCTCTCAGTGCACACAAGGCCCCTCCCGGGGGACAGAAGCAACTTTCCCCTGCCCAGCACGAGCTGGCTGTCTCCTGACGGGGAAGCCATACTAATTGCTGTCTGGTACAATTAGGCTTATTCCTACTTGTAATTTAATTTGTGCGAGAATGCTAGTTCAGCACAGGAGTTTGCATGCATTTGTGGCTCCCTCAATTAGCGGCGCTTTGTAGTCACTCCGACAATGGCTGCGCCAGGCTTTGTCTCGTCCCTCCTGGAAGGATGCTCAGAGGGCAGCAGGCACGGGGCTGGTGGGACCAGGACCGGGGCAGAGACGTGCACAGGTAACGGGGCAGGGTAGGACACTGGGGATGAGCCAACCCTGCCACCACCCTCCACGGCAGCAGAGGTCACCAGCCAGGAGCCCTCTTGGGCTCTCTTGCACCAAGGGCAGCTGGAGTTAAGGGAGAGGTAGAGATGGGTGGCAACAGAAACAGGAGAAAAGTAGAAGGAAGAAAGAAAAAAAAGAAAGAAAGAAAAAAATTGCTGCTGAAAGAAGCCTGACATATTCAAGACAGCAGCAATCAGCCAAGGTTACCCCTGAGAGGCCCCTTCCCATGAGGTTTGCTGGCCCATGGGGTGCAGGTGTCTCCAAAAGGGCACCTGCTTCACCAAGACTACCAGCCAAAAGTCTAGATAATGCTGTGCTTAACTTAGGAAAAGGAGGAGGGAAAAGAGGAAGAAAAAGACCTAAGAAATAGAAATCAGAGTAAGATTAATGCAAATCAGTATTTGCTAGCACTTGTGATGTTGCACTTTAAATACTTCTTGTGGGATCAGGAACATCTTGGGTACCGTGGGAGGATAAGAGTTCTTGACTAAATAAGCAGATCTCCTGACATCTATATTTCATATTCTTTGCTCTGCACATAGATACTAGATGTGGGAAAGCTATTGTATCCCTCTGACGAGTTTTTCCTATTAAAAAAAAAAAAAGAAAGTATTTCCTTAGCCTTCAAACAAAATCAACCCCTATTTGGAAAATGAGGCCTGCAGAGGTCTGATTTGAAATTTATCACAGCATCACACCTCCTGCTCCAGAGACATGCCTAAGGACAGATACTTCGGAACATATACAACTGTTTGCAAACTTAGCCACGTCCTGCCTGTCTGTTTTTCTCTGATATTTGCTTCAAGAGAAGAGCATCACAGGGGCAGCTGCAAAGACTTTAAGGGTAGAAAAGACCCCTTTGGTGCTAAGAGAGGCAAGCAGTTGCTTAGAGGGAGAAAGCACAGTATTGTATCAACAGGGAATTTGATGGATAAAGTGTTTTATTTGTAGAAACTAGTAAAGAACCCCAAAACAACCCCACTGTCCACAATAAACAGAGAAATTGCGAGTTTCTTGTGTATCCCCCCCCGCTTTTAAATAATTTGCCAAAACAAAACGCTTTTCCTTCATTCTGATGCTTAAAAGACAGCCACAAAGATTGAACAGTTAAAATAGAACGATTTCTTTCAAAAGGTTGTCATAAAAGATATATAATTTTTGCAGCAATTGCCTGTGGGCAGTGGAAAGAACTGCTGAATGTGCCATCAGCACAGACTGAGGAGAGGTTAAAGAGGAGAGCTGGGAGAAGGCATTTGCCTTCCCAAATAGGCCATAAACTCAAATGACTGACTGCAGCCAACTAAAAAGCAAGAATATTTCCAATGTGTATCAAAATAACAAGCAGGAGGCTTGCTGGATCACTGAGGGTGCTTTAGAGGACCATCTAACGTGAAGCGCTATTCTATACAGGGAGCAATGCAGTTATCACACACCACAGTCAAAGTCCCAGGAGCTGAACACCAGCGCAAGCGTTGGCCTCCTTAGGTGGTGCTGTGTTGGTAAATTGAGAGCTCTAACACCAAAACCCCCACGGTTTGCCCATCTATTAGCCACTGACAGTCATTGCCCCTTTCCCACTTAAATCACTCATAGCAAGTGTGGGATGTCTGGATGCATTAGTTTGCAGATTACTGGTGGCCACCTAAGACCATGAGCTTCCAGGGACATGGCTGGGTCTCAGCAGACTTGTTCCCAGCTGGACAGCAGGAGAAACACTTGGAAAGAGCCCACACTGAGTAACTGTGAGCAGAGGCATCGTTGCACCCTGACATTATTATCGTGCCATTAGCCAACACATACCAAAGGGGTGAGCAGAAGGCAGGATGGGCAGCATTACGGAGGAAGGGGAAGGGACAGCCTGTCCCAGTGATGGAAGTGGGGCTGGGTTATAGCTGGTCACCCACAGGGACTTTGAGTGGAGGCTTTGTTCCTTCCCAAATGCCACAGGGTTGAAGTTCATCAGATGATGCGCCTGAGACCACCCCACAGCTCCTGTGCCTTGGGGACAGGGAACGGCACCCTGCATGCCTCCGATCTGCTTGGAAGCAGCCTGGTTATTTGGTGTTAGTCCCAACCCCAAATCCCCATCGAGTGCAAGAAATTGTCTCTTCTCAAACCATCACACCAAGGGGAAAGTTGGACACAACAGACCCAGCTGGGCGGGCTCCTTTGGCAGCATCAGGCAGAAAACATGGCCCTGTGGGTGCCCACCACCCTGCTGGAGAGGGGCTGCTGCTCTTCCCAGCCACTTCCAGGCAGGAAGACACATCATGTGGACCAAAGCACAAGGTGCTGAGAGCAGCTCTGGGGCTTCAGGTAACAGATTTATGCCACTGTCCTGGTTTCAGCTGGGATAGAGTTAACTTTCTTTCTACTGGCTGCTGTGTTTCAGATTTGGCATGAAAGGAATGTCAATAATGCATATTGGTTTAGTTGCTGCTAGGTGACGTTTATAGTATTCAAGGACTGTTTTCAGCTTCCCATAGAAGCTGAGAAGGAGCATAGACAGAACAGGGGAATGGCGAACGGAACATTCCATACCATAGATGCCACGGTCATCATGTAAATGGGGGTTGGTGGGGGGGTGGGAATCTGCGATCACTGCTCTGGTTGGGTTGGGCAACGAATTCACCAGGCGATGAGAGCGACTCCTGTCTTGTATATTTTTTTACTGTTATTACTACTGTTACTTTCCTTTTCCCTTATTGTTCTATTAAACTGTCTTTATCTCAGTCCATGAGGTTTTTTAATCCTTTCCCCTCCTTTTCTCCCTACCCTTCTGGGGTGGGAAGGGGGAGTGAGCAAGCGGTTGCACAGTTCTAGATGCTGGCTGTTGTTAAACCCCAATAGCCACAAAAAAGAAATCCAAATAAAGAGACCAGCTGAGCGTACCTGCAGCATTTATAAATCATTTAGGAGTCAGGCAGATGCCCCCACACCAGTTGTCCCCAAGCTTAGCCTGAGTGAAAAGCACATTCTGGTTGTGCCAGGCTTTGTCGGATGCTCAGCAGTTTCAGGAACTCTGGTTGCACCCCCGAGCTCTCTCAAATCCAGGTTACCTCCACCACTGGATACTCGGGCCCCAGGAAATCCATGTGGGTGGGAAGGAAGGATGGAGGCAGGATTTGGAGGCGGCAGTGTCCCAGAGGAACAAGTACCAGCACGGGGCAAGATGCTGCTGGAGAAGCAAGAGCAACAGCAGGGGAGGCTGAGCACACGAAGGCTTTTGCTCGTGGCCGTGGGCTATGCCCAAGGTGGGGGCTGTTCACGTGGGGGAGATGGGGCCAGAGGAAAACTGGAGCCTCTTCCCTGGCGGTGACCAGCCGGAGCAGGAGACACACCTCCAGCGCTTGTGCAAGCCATAAAAACAAGAGCCTCTCCAAAGTAGCTTGCTGCAGAGCCTGTTGCGAGCCTGGCAGTGTCTAAACTCAGCGAGTGATGCTCAAAGTCAGCCGTGTGCGCTTCAGGAGAGTCAGGAGCCAAAGAGCAGCTCCTTGCTCACAGATTTACAATGCCACAGATTTACAGCACCTTTCACCGTCTCACGCAGAAAGCCGCTTTGGGACGTGTCAGGGCCCCACCAGCCTCCCCTTCTCCACCACGGTGGGAGCTGCCCAGCCAGGGGCACGAAGCATCCCCCGTCCCTGGGCTCTCAGCCCTGCCAAGGTCCTGCTACGCACCCATAGCTGCGGTGCTCCTTCACTGCTGCTCTTGTTGGTTTTTCCTCTGTTCTCACCCCCCACCAGCCATTTCCTTTTCCTTACAGCCCCCATCAAGGGGACAGAAAAATTTTGCCACTGTATAAGAGCTGGAAATTCTTTCAAAAGCAGCAGAGATAACTCTCTTTTTATCGACACCAGTAACTGAGAGGAGGAAAACAGACCCACTGCTTTATAGAAGATTCATGTACATAAATTGCACACAAACGCGGCAAAAGCCTCGCTCAGCCCTTGTTTAGCTCCACATGGGGAATAGCCCAAAGAGCCTTCCCCGCTTGCTCCACAGCTTCCAGCCTGGCTCTCCCAGAGCCCACAGCACTCAGCCCAGCCTCAGCCCTCCCAGCAGCCTGCCAGAGCTTTGCCACCCTAAGGCACTCAAAGAAACAGCAATTACTCCAGGCTGGTAAATAAATGGGACACGGCACTGGCTGCTCTGCAGCGGTTTAAGGGAGGAAACGTGTTACACAGCCCAGGGTGACCCCATGGCAGCGGGACCCTCGGCACCCAGCGGCAGAAGAAAAGCTGCCCTGATAGGATTTTTCTGGTTTGTCAGAACTGAACAAGGAGGTGGTGGTGAAACCTGTGGGGTTCTACAGCTTCTTTGCACACATCTAACAGGCAGCCCCTTGCCTGGGCAGGGCCGTGGCCTCGTCACCCAGCCCAGGGCACAGTCTAAATCCATCCTGTTTGAAGCGCAAGGAGGGGGAAGAGGCTCCACTACTCTGGAGCGCCCAAGGGAGGGAGCAGCAATCAGACCTCTCAGCCCTACAGCAGCCAGCGACCGAAGCCCAGAAAGAACAGATTGGCAACAAACACAAGAAACACATTACTGAAACCCAGTATGGAGTTTACAGAAAAAAACCAACCACCTGAAGTGCTAAGAAACCAGTTACTAAAGGTTTTCTCTTGTACGAAAGAGTTAGATGCTTGAAGAACCTCTATTGCAAAAAAAAAAAAAAAAAGTATTTATTTTAAGACAATCATTGTTTTCTTTAAGAGAAGATACTACACTTCTAGAAAAAGAAGAATTCCACCTTGAAAAAGCAGAACTACTGCACTTTCTGGTCCCTTACTGACTGTACTCCAGGCCACTTTTCCCCTTTCCTATCTCATTCTCACCCCTCCCCTCCCACTTAATACACCTATAGAAATTGTACAATACACATGGTGAGTTTTACCTGTGCCGTTTCTCCTCTGGCACGCTTTCCCGCACTGCCAGGCCATGCTTGCTCCATGCCTTCCCTCTCCTGCTGTGCGGGATCCAGCCAGCCCAGGTAGGGATGGTGTAGGAGAATCGGCCACCCCGCCTGCTGTGAGCCACTTACTGAGGAATCTCAGGGGCTTCTCTTTCCACCCTGGAGCAGCTCAACCCCATCACTCTCCCTGAGCTGCGCTCCAGCTCCAGCTCCAGCTCCAGCTCCAGCTCCAGCTCCAGCTCCAGCTCCAGCTCCAGCTCCAGCTCCAGCTCCAGCTCCAGCTCCCAGACACACCAGACCTTACAAACCTGCACCCCTCAACTATACAAACCCACAGATGTGGCTTAAGAAAAATCTTACCACGGGGCACAGGCCCCCACCTGCAGAGCATTAGGAGACTGATGCTGTACTTAAACAAAACTGCTGAAGACTTTATATAGATGTAAAAGGGCATTGATTTCTTTCCTTCTTTGGAAGGAAACATGCTTTGAGCTGTTTATTTAAAAAAAAAAAAAAGACATTTTAAAACTATTTGGAGATTTCTACCAAAAATGTATGGCTTTATTGTTTAAAAATATGAGCAAGGCTCCTGCTGGCCTCATAATTAGTAGCTAACCTTGCACACATGGGGCTAAAACCCGATCCTTTCTGGGACATGTCCTCCCTGCATAGAGATCAGGACTCTGCAGTTGATGGGAGGATCAGGGACAGTTGCTGTGGTTTATGGGTGGAGAAATTTAGTCACAGCTCTGCGTTGGTCGACCTGCTGGGACTGGGGCCGGAGAGAAAAATCCTAGCATGCTGGTGGGCTTCCATGGGGAATATCCCACTGGAGCTGGGACTGGTGCTGCCCGGGAGCTCCAGCACACTCCAGGCAGCAGCAGCTCCGCCAGCGCGGGCAGGGCAAGAGCAAGCAAACTCTGAGATGTTGGGCACGTTCATATTTCAAAAAATTATTTTTTCTGAAGGAATAAGAGGGTTAAGTCAAGCTTTATAGCTCTGCTTTAACAGTTTGGCTTTCCAAACGTTTCCATACCGGGAGAGGAAAGAGACACCTCGGAAGCAGGGGAAGGCTGGAGAGGTCAGCGGCTGGGGTGAACAGCCTTGATGTGGTCCCGTCCATCAGGGGCAGAGCAGCCAGTGGCAGAGGTGGCTGTGGAAAGAAATCAGATATCCAAAAAGCAAAGACCATTTCATCCACCACATCACGCCCGGCACCGCTGGAAGGCAGGAATTGCCCCCAGCGACAGCTCAGCCCTGGCTTTGCAGCCCGTGCAGGGCTGGCGCCGGCTCCTTCCCGGAGAAACGGTCCCCAGTGAGAGTCCTGGCCTGGGGTGAACCTGCTGGGTTGGATCCTGACACTGACGGGTTTAGTTAAATCTTGTGTTTCGAGCTGAAATGCATAAGACGAGCTGAGGAAAATGAATCATGGGAGTAAATGATAAGGTGAGAAATCTGCTCAGTAAAACCAACTGCCCTGGGGCCTCCTGCACATGAAAGGGCTGGAAACGGCGCTGTGGCGATGGAGAAATAGTGAAGTTCCAGGAGAAATCCCTGAGAAACTTTGTTTAAACTTGGAGCACTTGAAAAAGCAATAGGAAAATTGGTACAGAAAGCTTTGTGCCCTGAGCTTGCTGCCACCAGTGTGCGTCCCTGTCCCCTCCCGGGGTCCCGCTGCTCCCACGGGGGTTATGTGTGTGCACACATGCACAGCCTGTGCCCACGACCAGGCTGCTGCGATCGCCTCGAAGCTGCTCAGTTACTGCTCAAAGTCACAGGGAAGCTCCTGCCTCCCACCTGCACTGCGGTCGCGTGGTTGGTGTCCATCACTTGTGTGACGTGTAGGTTAAACGCGCCCATGGAAATTGCCCTTGATGGGTGTGTGCCAGTTTTGGTGCAGTCCTGCTGGAAAAGACATGAATACCTGTTCTTCCCACCGCTGTCCTCAGCATGCCCAGGCTGGTGGCAGGGCTGGGATCCGGCCACCGGTGCTGGCAGGACTGCGAGAAGCTGCTGGTCCGGTGGCCGTGGGAAGGGGCCACCCCGGCTGGGCTGTCCCAGCTCTCGTGCCCGCTGAGCACGGGCTCTGCGCATCTTTCCCGTATGCAGAGGCAGTGATGCTAATGCAAAGTGTGGGGTTTCCCGCAGGACGCACGCCGCGAGTGCTCAGCACGGGGTTCATGGCCAGGGATAAGATGATAATTTGAGCAAGAGGTGTCCAGGGCTCTTGGAAATGTCAGCCTCGTAGAGCTCCAGCGTGATGGGGCAGCATTTCCCTGTCCGCAGAGCAGGCAGGGAGTTAAATGTCAATACTTGTGAGTCCCCTTTGGCAAGTGTGCAGAGTTTCCACCGCATGGATACCCACCCCGCTTCCCTTTCCCCACGACACCCACCTGCACATCCCAAGAGCCAGACACAGCAGCCAGTCCCTGTCCTTGGGGAGGAGGTGGCTGGGGGGGACCTTGAAGGCTTCTGGGATGCTGGAGGAGCCTGGACAGTAAATTCAGGCTTCTTGGCTCCATAAGCAGCCCAAATCCAGCCAGAGCACGTCGAGTGCCCAGTGAGGGTCTGTCCTGCAAGGGCTGTGCTTCAGGCGTTGTAGAGAAAACTCCTGCCGTGGGACAGACAGTTTCAGGAAAGCTCACGGGCCCCGTGCAGCGAGGGGTGGCAGGCACATCGTGTCGGTACTCAGCTCCTCACCTCCCATGCAGCATCCCACCGACGCCCCACTGAAAACACCCCCCAGCGTGCCCAGTCTGACCACGGCTGTGGGTCTGGCCTCACTGCCGGAGGCTCCTCAGCATGGGAGCAACCCTACGCTGAGCGCAGGGTGCCAGAGCCCGGTGGGTCTCACTGCAGAGGACACCAGGGAACGTCCCAGCCCCGAGCTGATGGCAGCACTGCAGCCCCCGCACAGGGACTGCGCAGAACTCAGCCTTTTCTGAGGAGCCTCAGGAATGGGCCAAATCCTGGGCTAGAGGTCTGAAAATCACATCTTCTGCCAGCTCATCCTCCTGCGGCTGGAGAGCTGGTGCGAACACAAGGAAAGGCGTTTGGTCCCCATTATAATGCTAATCTCCTACAGAGAGTGACACGGCGTCGCTCCAACTCCCAGTAGGAGCTGAGTAGCATCCTGTTAATGAAATTATAACCATGGCTCACACAGTGCATTTCTGCTGAACACATCTGAAATCTCTTTCCCTCAGAGGCTACATAGCCAACGCCTGGGAGTTATCTTGCTGCTGTTATAAAAGCAACACGATTAGAGTGCTGAAGCTAATTTAAATCCCGTTGAATGCTGTTGTAAAGCAGCAAGAGACAAGCTGGTATATAATGTGTCGTTGAGCCATTCTCAGAGTGGGCACATCCGTCTGATACCCAAAAGTTTAAGGGCTAAATTCAGAGACTTTAACGTAAATTGCAAATCCTGTGTGAACAGGGTCTGTTTGATAAGACTTTCAGGTACTTAAGGCACAAGTCTCATTTAATTGTGTGACCACTCGAGCACTCTTAGCTGGCCACAGACTGAAGTATCTTCTTGCATCCTCAGTTATCCTGAGCATCCTCCGGGTACCGTGGCATCTCTGCTCCCAGTGCGAGCTGGGGGAGATGACTGGGATAAATATGAGCAGTGGTAGTAAGGCCAAAGTGGAGTTTAATTTCACAGGTCTGTTGTGTTGGGGGTTCTTCTAATGCCTTGCTCTGTGGGCTTTGTAAGGTTTTGGGAGGTGTGTGTTTTTTAAGAGCTGTGTTTTGTAGTGCTGCTCCCGGGCACAGCCAGGACATCACCCTGGGACAGACAAAGTGGCCCCCGCACTGCAGGACAGCCCCGTCAGCAGTGGTAGTGACAAGCAAACCAGATACTCAGCTAAGAGGTTTTGTCATGACCTTTCCAAGCTGCCGCAACACCCCAGAGCTCCAGTAACGGCCACCTTGCAGAGCCTGAGCAAACCAATTGCCAGTTCGGGGGGGAGGAGCGAGTCGGTCAGTACCGGAGCACGACAGCAGACTGCAGCACTCAACTGCTCTCCTGAGCCCAGCATCGCAGAGACGGGCTCCTAACATTTGCATTTTATAATTGTTCCTGCAATCCGAAGGAGGGTTGAATCGGGCCGCCTTCTCCCCTGGCTTTCCCAGCGCACCTGAAGGCAGATCGCGGAGATGCAGCCGGGCTGGGTGGGTGGTTTTCCCCAGCGCTGAGCAGAGGGCTCCCGGTTACCCCGCGGACAGTCACAGAGCATACTGTCCCATCTGGAGCCAGCCCCATCGCTGGCTCTTGGCCGTGCCTGACATGGGCTTCACACCCTGCTCTGTTCCCCCCCTCACCTGACACTGTCAGGAGGTCCTCATCGGGCCGGCGGGCAGCGTTGCACAAGTCTCAGCCCTTTGTGGGAACTTTGTCCTGGAGTCGCTGCCCCCGGCCCAGCCAGCTCACATTTCCTACTGCGTAATTTAACATCCTATGCTGTAAAATCATGATGTAAGTGTGGGGAGGGGAAGAGGAAGGAGAAACGGCTGCGAGTATACGGGAAGGCAAGCAGCAAGGAAGCCTGGGCTGTTGCCGGCAGACCACAAGGTTTAAGAAGGAAGGTCACCTCCCTTGAGGAGACATAAACCTTATCAGGTGTTTCACAGGCTGTAAAAAAGCCCTGTTTGGTGTTGAAAAATTCAACAGGAGTGATAATCAGGCAGAGCTTTAAAACAAGCTCGGCTTTAGGGAGCCCCCCACAAAGACGGAGGCCACCACCAAAGCAAAGAGGTGAGGGGGTCTGCCCTCTTGGCTTCCCACCCATGAAGCAGGGCTGATAGATCTTCACCAAGGGAGGTTTGATGGATCTCCTCAGCATGAGCTGAATGAAGGTCAGCATCCTCTGAGATTAACTCCACAGCTGGGTTCCTTGAATAACAATGCTGTACCTCTGGCTTGTGCTTTCTGGGCAGCTCCTGTGGCTTCTCTTAGGAGAGAAGGTAGCTGCTTCTGCTCTGTAAATAGCTTCAAAATCAGTGCAGGAGTCTTGATCTGACAGGGTTAATGAGCTTGAAATCAGGTGAAGGTGGAAGACCAAAGGAGCGATGCGATCCATGTGGTCTAATCCATGGTCAAAGGGAGTAACAGCAACCAGCCCAAGTTGGAGACATCTCTTTCACACACCAAATGCTATAGTCTCCCTGTCTGGCCACGACCCACATCGGCATCACCTGTTTTCTGGATTCAAGGAAAGACAGGGAAGCCCTCTAACTCTGCACCCCCCAACACAGGATGGCTGCCTTCCTTGAAGCAAGCTTTCTCTGTTCCTGCGTGTATTCTCATCTAGAAATTCATATTTCTTCCCAGAACTGCCTTTCTCCACCGAGACCTCTCACACAGCCTTATTACTCTTCTCCCAGCACTCCTGCCTGCTAGGACCTCACCAACCCTTTGCCAGATTTTGTGCAACTCCTGAGGACCCTACAGCTATTTGTTCTCTATGGGTCTCATTTATATTGTGACGAGGCTGAATTTTAAATTTTTTGACTCACTGCAAAATGTAATCTTCCTCCAAGATCCCATCCAAGCTGTGGTCTCACAGTGTGCGCCCTGCGAACTAGCCTCTGCCTCTCCCGCTGAGGTGGGTGGGATTGTCCACATTGCACTTAGTGCAAGTGAGACTGTTTGCTCATCCGTTTATTATTTCATATTTGCAATCCATTTAACATACTTAATTTTCTAATATTTTCTTCTTGGTGCTGAAGTAGGGCATCACTAAGATCAGAACCCAGTTTGGCTATATCATGGGGAAAGACTCCCCCAAACGGAGGTATCAGCTCAGGGTTCAGTGGCAGAACTGGAATCTGGGTTCTCCCGAGCTTTAGAGCCCAACTAGCCCTCAGGCTCTCCATCACTCTTCATTTTGGCCACCACCGTCACCACACTCTTTGAGAGCTGCTGGGGCCAGACATGTACCTCCTGTGACTAGAAACAGATAGCGAAGTATTTTAGAAGGGGAGTTAACACTCCCCAAATGAACTCATCCTTTCAGTTCATGTGCTAGCAGCACGGGCTGTCACAGCTTTATTTTTAAATGGCCTTTCCCTTTATCACCAGAAAAATTTCTTCCCATTGACCTGAACAGCACTAGCAAAGTCAAGTGGAATATATATATTCTTTCCTACTCACTGAACATAGTCATTGTTAATCTGAGCGTGTTAAAACCAAAAGGGACAAGACGTGGAAGGTGGTTAACACTAATGGGAAGGGAGCAAAGGGGAAGGGGTGAAGACCAATCTCGTTGAAGGCAGAGTTAGGTGTTTAAAATGGAAGTGAAGTAACTATCCATCTTGGACTTGCGGTACCTACCTCCATCTCAGGGGACATGGCCGTGGCACAAAGACTCTTGGCTGGGAAGAGACAAAGAACCAACGGTCTTGTGGAGATAGCAGCATGAGAAACATGGCTACAGGTTCACATGCATAAAACTGTGGGAGATCCAGAGTAAGAAACCAGCAAAAGCTGCTTGCACAGCATCAGCAGAGCACACTGCTGTCAGGTCACTGGGAAACCATTTCGTAGCCACTTTGAAAACCATGAGCTGAGACAACAGATACTCAGACTCTCTTTTTTTTTTTAATATCCTTTTCTTTTGAGTCAGACCTTTGCATAAGTTCAAGGCCGGGAGACACAATGTGTTTTTAATAAGCAATAAACAGCAATTACCTATGCAAATAATTTGCATAAACAGTATTCGAGGGTCAATACATAGCAGGACTGTCTCATGTGAAGATGAAGGGAGGACCAGCCCCCCATTCAGAAGATCTCAGCCCAGTGCCAATGTCCACAGTGCTCAGCAAAACAAACTCACCTGGAACCCACTCTCTGAAGCGGGCTGGAAATGATCCTACGAGCTTTGGTAGCTCTCCCTTTCCACGGAGAGGGGAAGGAAAGGAAAGAAAAGCCTAGAGGAAGAGTTTTAGCATGCAGCAAGCAGTGATGGGAATGTTTGGCTAGCTGAGAGAGGACAAGCGTACTGTTCTTTGCATCCTGAGAGTTCTATAGGAGTAAAGTGTACCTGTACAATCCACCCAAGGCCTGACAGCACTTAAATCAGGCTGAAGGCACCTGTAGGAGCCACTGGAGGGGAGAGGGAGGGGGCTGCAGAGCACAAGAGATTGACCCGTTCTGCAGGACCCCAAAAGCAGGCAAGTCTCCTCCCCAAGATCAGTCCCCACCAGCTTCCTCCTCCCAGTGTTTATGTGAGAAATTCAAAAGCAGGAGCTAAGAGTATGCATCGGAATGATTTTTAACACAGCAAATTCCAATTTTAACAGTGAATTTCATCTGCAGGAAAAAAAAATAAAGCAGAAAGCGCCAAATCACACCAATCCATCAGGAACTGTCAGAACTGTCTTTGCTGGTACAAACGCGTGTCTTTCTCATTCACGCAGTGCTAGAGGTTTAGGGCAGAGCAGAAAATCTCTTGCAGAGTTCTTTGGATGGTACTTAACTATACTACAAAATGTGGGTCTAATTAATCCCTGAAATTGGTGGCATTACACTTGGGGTGAGTCTGCTTGTTAAGCCTGAGGAGGTGAGAAGGAAAAGAATAAAAACATACATATGCTTCAATTTTATTTCAATGCAGCCAAAGCCCTAGCAACCACAGTTGCTTATTAGAGATTAGTCTTCATTTAAAAGTTAATTAGAACTGTACTGAAAAACTTAGGGGCTGAAGACGGTAAAGGTGAGCTTTAATGAAGGTTTACTCACTAGAACGACCATGAAGTACCTTGGTTTGCGTGCCCTCTGTGGCAGCACGGAGCTGCACTGGCATCTCTGCTCTGGGACATCGGGAAGAAATAGTTGAACACCACAAGGAACATCCAAGTTCAGAGGTCCCCAGAAGACAAGGCTTTTGTACAAAGCATTGCAGAACAGAATCAGATTCTGTTTCACACATGGGATGATCATTACTCCGCTGCCAACGTTTTTTTAACTCAGAAAGCCAAAGTGGCCTCATTTTGGGAAGCGATGAGCCGAGCTTCATTTTGCCTATAATGGCAGTTCAGTGCATTAGTACCTACACCTCCTCTTTAAAAATGTGTGTTACCAGCCTACGGCAAATTCCCATTAAGAAAAAAAAAATTATGAAAATGTCCTAACAAAGTGGGACAGCGCTATTTTAATGAAAAAGGATGCAATTTCATTAATAAGAAAAATATTTGCTTTTTCCCAGGCACATCACTGTAGCAGCCACAGTGACTGCGTGACCCCTGCAATAAGCAACACTTTCTAACTGGAAACAACAGAAGCAATGCCCAGCGCATTTGAAAAAATAATTTATCTTCAAGGCATTGCTAATCACAGCAATGAAGGCCAGAGTCACAATGGATAAGACCCATTCCATCAAGATATAGCTTTAATTAATTGAATTAATATGAACTTGGAGTTCAAATTAACACGAAAATGACAGGTCTGACAATATATTTTTTAAAGTTTCTTAAAAAATGACCAAAAAAAAGAAGTATCAATTATCTGCACCCATGTCAAAATAAGACAGTTCATCTTCTGTTCTCCAAGATGCCCATTGAGCTTTCCTACTGAGACAGACCTGTCCTGCTCCTGTGGATGTCCCTGCGCGCAGCTGAGGCACTCAGGGCTCAGAACAACCCCAGCATCTCCTTTTAGCCAACGAGTCTCTCTGCCCTCAGCTCAGTTCACGGAGCCCCATCCTCCTCCTCACCAGCAGATAGGCTCACGTGCCTGCAGAGCTCTGGGGTCCTCGCTGGACACTCCTACCCAAGCGTGTGGTGTACCAGAGGACCACTGCCACTTCCCAGGCCCATAGCTAACTTGTCGTTTGACGGTGAGTAAGTCTGACCTTGGCCCAGCCATTGCCTACCTCCTACTTCCAGAGACCATTCCTTTCCCTTTGGGTGCTGCTCTTCTGGATGGCTGCTGGGAGGTGTTTTAATGCCTTTTCCAGCTGTCACCCCAAAATGGAGCACTCTCATGTTTCTTTCAGTGTCCGTTTCTTCAAGGATTTCAGCTTATCAGTCACAAGCGATGCAGCCAGCAGCAGCCAGCAGCCAGCCAGGCACCCTCAGCTCTGCAGTCCCCTGCCTGCAGATGCTGCCCAGCCCCACGGCTCCAGCCACCTCACCGGCGGAGCTGCAGCACCCACCGACACCGTGGAGATAACCTCCAACATCCCAACTGCTGCCTACTCGCGTGCTCTGCCAGCTAAGCTGGCTTTGACAGTCGCTGCCTCTAATCAGGTATCCCTAAAGATTTTAATAACATGATTATATGATGGCAAGAAAAAGCAATAACCCAAACCCTGATGTAAGCTGTTTTTGTCACAATCTTGAGACTCCTGCTTGGAGCAGATGCCTTATTAGCCATTTAATTCTCAGCTTCACGGCAAGGCACTACAATGAGAGGAAACATAAAATCAACAAGGCAGCTGCAAACTATCTTCATGTTCTCTCTCAAATTTAATAGAGATTCATGAGGCTTTACACTAATGTGCCGAGAGGAAAGGATTACAGGGCTCTCGCACCTCGCTTGGGTATAAGGGAGGTGAACATCAGTAATCAGCATGCAGATGATAAAGGCCTGGCAGAAGTTATACCAAAACCCAACCGTGCTAACGTCAAACGAGGCACTTCAGCTAAGGTGGTGTGCCCAGCTCAGGCCAAGCTGTCTGAGAAACACGAGCCCAGAGGTAAAGGAGCAGATCCGTAACAGAGGACGCATCCATGCTGCGTGTGAGGGAGAAGGTGGACCTTCCAGGGAGCACGTGCAGCGTGAGCTGCAGCAGAGCTGCCCAAGCTTGGGGTTGGCAGAGGGGAGGTAAAGTTGGGTGTTGGTATTTTTCCTTCCCCACCAGGCTCAGCAGAGGAAGCCAGCAAGTTGTTAAAAATGGAAGATTGTACTGCAAGGTTTGCTTTAACCAGAAAATAATTAGTGGGTGGATAATAATAATTAGAGGGTGACAGTGCCCGGCAGCCCCCCAGGCAGCTCTGCTCTGCTCAGATCTGCAGCCCCGAGGTGGGCAAAGGCGGGTGGCATCTGCCCTCCCCGAGACCGTGCAGGAGCCAGGTCGGTTCCCTCCCTGCCACGAGGCTTTCGGCCATCAGGCAGTCATGTCCCCACACTCCGAAGCCACCTGTGCCGGCGGGCTGTGCCAGTGCCACCGGGGCCCGCAGCGGTGCCACCGCCCGGCTCCCTCTCCCCACGCACATCGGCACAGGGCGGCATCTCGAGGGGCAGAACCAGACCCACGTTTCTTCCCCTCTGCCGGTGCCTGGCTGACAGCTCCGGTCGTGCGCAGTCAAAACCCACTGACACAACTGACTTCACTCCGGCAGTACTACACACTTACTGGTACAGTCACCGCTCCGTTCCTTTAACTCCTCATCTCTTGGGTATTTCATGCAAGGCAAAAAGCAGCTGAGCGTTAATCCCGCATCCGCTGGACTGTGGTATCCAGCCCTCCGCCTCCCCCCCGCGTCCTCCTGCTCTTTCCCCTCGTTTTTCCACTGGGATGGCAGGCTCCCACCCGGGACCTGCCCACACCATCGCTGCTGCGGGTGGAGCGAGGAGCGCCTCGGGGGGAGCCGGGCGCATTAGCGGGGTCTGGGTGCTGAACTGCAGATCCAAGTCAATGAGCTGTCAGCCCGGTCAGTGAAGTTCACAGCAGCAGACGAGAGAGACAGAGTCCCTCGTGCTAGAAAACACACCCTGTACACTTTCCAGCACATAAGGAAAATGGATAACCTTTTTATTTTAAAATGCAGTGCACTCACATGAAAATGAACATGCCCTAAAAAAGACTTTCCACCTTGCGTCCTTTGCCGTACTCTCAGTAAGTGATAAAACTTGGCCCTATATATTTTCTTTACCAGGCAGGGAACCTTGGCTGCCATTCAGGGATGCGACTGGGATATAACGGTACCATCCAGCCCCAAGCCAACCTGGATATGATTGTATTTATTGGTACGGAAATGGCCCTGAAAGAGCTTGACTGAGACCGGACCATGCAGTAGTGGGTACAGGACACAGCTGTTAAGAGAGAATCCCGACCCCAAAAACCTTAATCAGGCAGCAGGAAGGAGACAGGAGTTATTTTTCCTCTGGTTTATCGGTGTGGAAACTGTTTGCCAAAGGATGACATAAATTGTACAAACCTTGGGCTGAGCCAGGAAAGGAGCCCGAAGAATGACACCGATTTACTGCCCTAGCTGCAGCCCTGGAGCAGTGGCGGCTCAGGGCCACCAGCCCGGCTGCAGGTGGGGACACTTGTTAAACGTGGGGACACTTGTTATACGAGGGGACATTTGTTATACGACTGCATGTTCAGGGCTGTTGTAAATAAAGCAGGGCATTACACAGTAGTTAATCCAGCACTGTTTTGCTGATCATGTTGAGAACACCGACCTGTTTATGCTCTGCACATCTCTTATTGAAAATAATGGAGCCGATTTCACCTTAGTGGCTGACTTCCATGGAGCCAGCCTCCATGCCCCTAAATGAATGATAATAGCTGCCATGCCGTTGTAATTTCCGTGCAGTAAAGCATGTTGAAACCCGGTACCTCCTGTTTGTTCTCAGCATGGATCATTGCTTCTTCCGCCGCTGCGAGAGCCAGACCTAAAGAAAAACCCCAATGGTCTCCCAGCAGAGGTGTTTAATAAATTTACCACACGTCTGTGAGGAGATGCAGATACGAACGGTCACGGACGGCTCTGGAAGGCACCAGGGCTTCCCGGTGCCGGTGAGGGACGTTCTCCGGCCCCGGGCACGGCCACCCTCCTTGGCAAAAGGCAAGCGCGGAGCACTGGGCACCTTCAGTCCCAGCCGGGGCCCCGGGCACGACAAAAGCTTGGCTTTGCTTATTGCTCCGATTTGCTTTACTACAGAAAGGAGGGCTGCGTCGTCTTTTTTTGTACCTCTGAGGTACTGTCAGCCTTAAGCCGATGAGATAGAATGCAAGAATTATTTTGAGCAATTCAGGGTTGTTTTTTGTTGCCTTTTTTTTTTTTTAAAAAAAAACAATTTTCCAGAAGCAATACATTTTTATTCTGCACATAGACACATTCAATATCGCAAGCACTGAGTGCACTTAGGCAAAGCAAAGGCAAGAATTCATGTGAAGCAAAAAAATAATCTGGGTTTTTGACCAGTCTTCCAATTAATTTTGCTGGCAATTTCTAACAAGGAATTCATAAAAATCCTGAGGCACTTTTTATAGGCAAGATGGAAAGTGGTTTATTTTTTTTTTTTTCATCTTGCGGGAAATTTCCTTTTCTTTCTCTGAAGCAAAAGAAAACATGTCAATAAATAAAGAATGACTCTCCAAAAACTTTCTTTGACTCAAAGGCAACCTGAAATTATACAGCCTAATTCACTTCGAGCGCTCCCAGCTCGGCCGGGTGAGTGCGTCATTCCCAGAGGCAAGCACTGCGTTTCTAAAGGACAGTCCATTAAGCACCACCAAAGTCGTCCCCCCACTCTGCCTTTGACATATTGGGTTAGATTGCACATCGACTCAGTGTCCTCGTCCCCTCTCTGCATCAGGCCCCTTAAATCAGCTCTGATTGCTGGCACAAGCAGCAGAGTCCTCCGCAAACATCACCGTTCTTTGCTGAGGTTTCTCCGACACATCCAAAAATCTGATAATACAAAAAGAAACCCTTGGCTGTTCTGGCTGCAAAACACCCGCAGAAAATGAGCTGGGAGCTTTGCTCCCTCCCTGCCCTCACACAGCGCCTGTCTCTGGGGCTTGACATGCGTGTCGTGATGGATGTTAGTGGGGACAAACAACTCCGAGCCCAGCAGGGACCGTGGCCGCCCCGCTACCTGGCATCCACCCTCCAAGCATTTCGGCGCTCGATGAAAGCGTGTTGGCAATTTCAGCGAATCCCTTGAGTTCTGGAGGGGGGTTTGTTACTGAGAAAGAGAGTCAGATGTCATTTCCTTCGCAAGAAAAGCAAGTGTCATAAAAAGGCACTTGAGCTGCTCTGGTTGCCTCCAGCAGCCAGGAACGTATCAGGTATGTCAGGTCACAACAAGCATCGAGAGGGGCACCCAATTCATCTTTCCGCCTGCTCAGCTTCTGAGAAGCTGGGGGGCGTTTGGAGAAGGCTTAAAGCAGTGCACATTGGCACTCAGACAACAGTGGGATTTTTTTTGGGGGGGGAACTGGTTCTCAGCTCTTGGATTTAGGTAAAACTTGGGGTTTCAGGACACTTTATGGAAAGGACTGTTAAAAAGTGGGCGTGCAGAAGGGTATGTTGTTACCTCTTGAGACTACATCTGCAGTGTGTACTTCTCACCAAGCCTGAGCCCACGGCTTTGGCCAAGAACAGTGCACAGCCCTGCAGGGAAACGGCAGCAGCAGCAGCAGCCACAGCCACCACCCCCGCGAAGGACTGTTTGGGGATGCTCAGGGGTGAGCCCCGGCAGAGCCGAGCTGGGGACAGCCATCTCGGCCCCTCTGCTCCAGCTCCTGGGTGCTTTGGACTTCAACATGCAGAGCAGCTAAGGAAAGACCCCGGTTTGGGTTCTAATCTCAGGATGCAGTGTGGACACACCAAAGAGACCACTGCTGCGGCACGGCAAGGGCTACCTGAGACATTTTTGACAGAAAATAAACCGTTCTGCCTTGGCAGACTGTCCACGGGGGGTTGCGGCGGGAAGGGTAGGCAGTAAGGGAGGAGGTGGAGGTTTAGGGTCCCCAGCTCTGTTCAGGCTGGGTTTGCTGCCCGTCAGATGAGCACTTTTTCCACTGAGACCATCATCGGCCTTTCCCTGATCAAATGCGTATGATTGCGCCAAGCACCTCAAGCCCCAGGGTTTCACCACGGGACCTGGCTCCGGCAGGCAGAGCACGGCGCCCTGTCCCAGGACGGAGCCCGGCCCCAGTGCAGCCGGGACGGCACGGTGTGGGGCTGCCTCTACAACAGCACGGCACCAAGGCCACAAGAAAGGTTTTGGGTTTGCTCTAGGGGAAAAAACAAGAACACATTTGGAAAACTCTGAATTTTCTCCATCAAACAGCTTTTCAGCCACCCTGTTTCCCGGTCTCCCACCCCAAGAGAAGGCACACCCGCTCTCGCCGCCAGCCGTGCCAGTTCTCTTCCTCCAACGCTGGTGGTCTTGGACCACCACTCCAAATATCTCCATTCAAGCACACCGTTTCCCACTTTTCCTCATCCGTTAACAGCTACTTCACAGGCTTTGCTCTTCCCACATCCCTCATTTTTATCTCCCATCTGCTAACACCTCTTTTATTATCCCGTGCACCGCTCAAGTCGATGACTGCTATCCACATTCCCTTCTACCCTACATCTGCCGACGCTTGCAGTTTGGACATATTTTCTGACACCTGTTTGAAGGCTGCCTTAAAACCTTAATCACAACTGTTTCTCCCAGTCTGAGATAATTGGGTGTTAGAGACTGCTTCTCTTATTTATTTTTAGCAGAAGGTAAGACACTTTTACAGGTGTTCCAGCACACAGGGGGAGGGGAGGAGAAAGAAGTCAATTATAAGATCAAAAACTTTCCATATTCCACCCCCCGCTCCCTTCCTTCCTCTGCAGATATCGCCAGCGTGTTGAGGCGAGGGGACATGCCCCCGCAGCATAAAGGTCACGTCTTACCTGTCTCGGAGGTCCTTGTCCTCAGCAAACAGCCAGATCCCCACCATTTCCAGAGGGTATCAGCAAAGGCAGAACAGAAAATGCTCCAATCCAGCTAATTTTAAATGAATTTAACAATTATTCAGCAACCTGGTGTAAATTAGGGTTTCCTTGGGTACATTTAGCTAATTATCTGGGGTTTTAAAGCGGAAACATGACACGTTGTTCAACAGCCAGCAATAAAAAGGATGCGTGCTGCGTCCTGCCCGGTTGGTAATGCCTCTTCATCAAAAGGATTTAAATAAAGAAGAATTGGTCAATGTACCTTTGTGCATGCAAAAAAAACCCCAAAAAACAACCCAAAACCCAGAAAAAAGGGGCTGGTGGGGCCTTAGCCAGGGGTCAACCCACCACGATCCCTTGAACCAAGGCCGTGGGACAGGAGTCCCTGCTTGCCTACGTTCCTCTTTGCAAAGAGGGACTGGGCAGAGAGATCGCTTTGCTCAAGGTACTCACGAAATCTATTGAGGTGGAACCTCTGAACCGAATTCAAATTTCCCAAATCCTCCCCTGGTTCTGTAGCAACAAGACCATCACCAAGAGCACACGGGTTTAATCGGCTGCTGAAGAGCAGCCGAAATGCCAGTGAAGGCAACAGAACCGCACCCACAGGCTGTAAACTGAACTCAGTAGGGCTGGCTTCCGAAATAACACACATACAGTCATTTTTTAACTATATTGACAGTAAGAGTTGCACAAATGCCAGTAAATCTGTCATCACCAGTGTAAATTAGTATGATTTTTAATAATAACCATTGGAAAAAGCTAATCTACATTTAGCAGAGGAAAGAATGTAATTATTTAAAGGAACCTCTTTGTTTTTCTGTGCTGCGTACAAAATAATGTGGGTACGTGAAAAGGGCACGGGGAAAAATAAATGCAATAAACCTCCCTGTGCATATAGGGCTCCTTCCGCAGCAGTGGAGGGCACGATGTGGAGGATGGATCAGAGCTGCGCGGGGCAGCGTGGATTAGGCATCCTGTCCGCTTTCCGTGCAAGGCAAGGATCACCAAGACGCCTGCAGTGATTTGAGGCAACGATTTCACTCCACTTTGACCACACTCAAAACTGCCTCCCCGGGGAGTGCAGAGTGCTGTTGGTAAGTGAGCGCAGGGCAGAGATGGGTGGAAAGGCGACACGGAGCCAGCGAGCACGGCCACGCACCCACAGCTCCGCCTCTGCAGTCGCCATCGCACACCCAGACACGCTGCCCGGTGGGAAGCCCAGGTTTGCCAAAGATTTCAGGATCGGGCTCCCGTCCTGGCAAGCTGCTCTCAGGTCATTAGCGTACACGAATCCACCAGCAGCTATAGAAATATTTGTACAGGATAGTCAAAGGAGTGGGTGGATTTCTCCATTAAGTCACCCGTCTGTTATTTCTCCCGGAGAAATTGCGTGCGTTGCTTCAATTCTACCGAGACGCATTTAAAGAAAACGCGAGGGTCAACAAATCGGCTGTTAATATCACACACATGTAGAAATGAAGGCGGCGGCAGTTTGTCACTCATGGGAAAGCTGACAGGAATACGGCAGTACAACGGGGTCCTGTACACGTTCAGACTGTAATGCTGCTCGGAACACTGGCACCTAGTGATAGCTTTTTGTCGAGGAGGAGAGGGAAAAACAAAGCTTTGCTTTGCACCTGATAAATGGATCTCCCCGGAGCACTCCAGGAAGATCTGCAAGGGGCGGGGGGGGGAAAGCACAGAATCCTGTACTTACATGAATTATGTATCAGGAGCTTTTGGAGGACTGGGGCTTTGTCATGAAACAGTAATTTTCAGAAGAATGAGGAAATGTAGGCAGTATGTTTTCGAAGGTTGTAACAATGGTATAATGTGTTATGGAGATGGTCATAAATGCCTGTATGTCCCTGTTTGTATCTATCCACACTCGTGTCTATGCAAGTTTATACAGGCTTCTCCCTGGCATGCGCTTTTCTCTCCTTGGACTGCTCAATTTTCCCTATTTCTGCCCATTCCCACTGCTCCTGCATCCATTCCTCATCCCTGCACCCCAGTCCATGTTCCCTGGGCTCCCCAGCTGTCCTGTTACAAGTTCTTCCCTCCTCTCAATCTCTTTCACAGCCTGCTCCGATGCACTGGGCCATCTTGGCAAGCATAGGATTTTCCCTTCAGGAAGGTGATAGGACTGGTCCCTTCTGAGTGCTACCTGATCAAGAACAGAGCTGGGTCACTCAAATTCATTGCTCAACAAGCGTCTCAAGCATAGTACCATCTCCTTGTATCACCACTTAGGACCAGTACCTCGCAAAATCAGCTTTCTGGATGCTAACGGGCTTCTCATGACTCAAGAGTGTGCAAAAACAGACCGTTGCTGCTCGTGCTGACCTACCTGGTGGACTTGCAGCTTGGACGACAAGCAGAGATTATGTGCTGATTGTCAGTAATAACAGCTAAACGTGGCACCGGATTCCAATGAGGTCCACCACCAGCGCTAACCAGTTTCCTACCAAGGAGATGGAGGTCCCATCACACCATCCATATGCTGCTGTTCCCACTCTGCCTCTCCAGAGAAAGCACTGGAAAACGCTGTTGTGCTGCACGGTAATACTCAATGAGGAGCTCAGAGTAAAAAGCAAACCATATGTTGGAAACCCATCACCCTGATTATCAAATTCATTGCTGGTTTAAGAGAACACAGATTGAACAGAATTAATGAATTGTGCCAGCTGCAAAACTTCTGCCAGATGGAGCAGAAAAAAAAGCAACCCTGGATGCAGGGAATGATCTTCACCTCTTTTGAGGGAGGTATTTCTACAATGAATACATTTAAGTGATGAAAAAAACCCTCTTGTGCAAAGATGATCTTGCTTTTTCTTCAATCTTTCTTTGAAATAATTATTTCAAACACAACAGCTCTTCAGAAGATCAATAGCTAGGATTATAAAAATATCCCAGCACAGACTGATTGCTGCTGAAGAAAGAATTATTACTAAGGTTCAGCTTCACTTTTTTGTATTAAATAGAGACTATTTACAGCCCAGAAAACTCCACGTTTCAAGATCTGAGATGTCATTTTTAGCTATGCATTCATTTTTTTAGTTCACATCAACCACCATCATCTGTTAAGTCAATAGTTATCTTCCCTACCTACCTCCGAGATGTCCGGAATGAACCCATCAGTCAAGGAAGTCTTCAGTGCTCTTGCTGCTGGAAAGAAGAAAAAGCACACATGTCAGAGGGAACCAGGCAAGAAAAGCTTCTTCATACATCATCGCCAAACTTGTTTTCTTAAACAAAAGTACAAACTATTGCCTTACCTATGCAAAGGTATTTATGATGCAAAACCAAAGAAAATTGCTATGGTAGATTATGAGCATTTACTGTTAAGATTCTAATAGTCAAGAATTTAATCTATTTAAAATTAACTCCGAAGCCAATTTTAATGCCATAATGCAGCTGAAAATCGAATAAGCTCCAAGCTCCAGAAAAGGGGAAAAATGCAGTTTAAAAAGTTAGGTAAGTCTGATCCAGCATCACTAGCGCTGGGAAATCTCAGTCCATCTCTACGCTACTGGAAGTGCATTTCTTCCCAAACGCCTGCGTGCGCAGAACATCGTGCTGGCAGAACAGGGGTGCAGACATCTCCGTATAGGATCACTATCTGCATTACAGCGTGGTCTCCAGAAGATTTTAGCCTCATTGCACAATACAATGAATGTATGGGGCTCATCGTTGGGAGCAGCAGTCTTCAACCATACAGTACAACCGCAGCATCATACTTTGTTCTCCCTCTTAGGCTCAGTTTAAGCTTTTCTTTCTTGTCACCTCTGAGCTATGCTCAAAGGTCTCAGAAACAACACTCCGCCCTTAAGCCCAGGGTTACGCACCACTGAAAGCACAGCAAAGAAGTAAAATTACTTCGATTTTTCTCACGTAGAACTAAAGTGATCTATATGAGATCACAGAAGGAGCCGGTTGGAGAGCTGAGCTCTGAACACGCTCCCACCAAGTGCCATTCTGGTGCTCTGACCCCACCACGGTTCTGCCTCAATTCTAGAGAGTCAAAATTTTCAGCTTCATTTTTTCCTCTTCCGGATGCCCTGCCTGGCATGTTAATATGCTGTTACGGGGGATAACGCTTCAGCCTCCCCATCTGGAACCACGCAGTCTGAGAGGATGGTGACAGGTGATAGGCACAATTCATGAATAGTTGTTAATTACCAAAGCCTTTTGATAATATTTATCCCAATAAATTAACAGGTAGAAAGCTCAGTGCAATTAGCAGAAGAGCCCAAGGCCTGATGTTGTACACTTGGCCAGACTTTAATTAGCCAAATAGCAACATTTTTGTACAAATCCTGACAATCAAAGCCAGCAGCTAATAACATTCACAATGCTAGGCTAAATTGCACACAGATAAAAATTGTAATGAATATAAATTAAAATGGAAGCTACAACGCAGATTCTAAAGGGCTCTTCCTGCAGATCTCTGTGACCGGCAGTACCTGGCGACAGCAGAGCCACGCGCTCCCAGGGCTCAGGCTATATTTTGGGTGTGGAAGGATTGCTTTGTCACTTTTAATTTGTTTTGCTTTAATTCAAAAGTTGAAATACTTCTGAATTTTGTAGCAACCAACATAGGAGTGACAGAACACCTCCAAACCTCCCTTCTTCCTGCCTCCACTTGCAATTACTGCACCCCTGGTGTTGCCTATGGCCCCAAAACACAAACACCTTCCAGCCAGGAGCAGCGATCCTGCAAGGACATGTTGACTTCCTGCACCGTAACGGTCCTCCTTCATCAACGGGATTGCAGGACGTAGGTTGAAGGGCACAGATAGCTGAACACCTCTTGCTGCAGGCAACAACGCAGCCTACCGCCCGACCGGGAGGAAGGGGAACCGCTGGCGGGACTCTCCAGTCCTGGGGCAGCACCAACTCCATCGCCCGGGGGTCCCCCCCCTAATAAAGCTCCCGCATTTTTGCTACGAACGCGGGACAAAGGTAAGAGGAGATTCTCAATTGCAGAACTCCTCCTTCTCACCAAATTGTGTTACTAAAACTCTAAGCAATAAGATTTAAAATATTAAAGAGAAAAGGCAAATTGCTCTGCTTTTGCTGTGGCAGTAGAGCGCTGTGCCCGTCCCTTTGGTGCGGGTGAGCGTGTTCACAGAACAACCGTCAGTGCTGCTCCATGGGAATGAGAGGATTATTTCCCCCAGTAGCACCAGCCCCTCTCCCCGTTTCCCGCTCAGTGCAGCACGCCATTAGCTTCAGAGGTACAAACAACAAAGCACATTTTACAGTGAGGAATTAGCCTGTTATGATTTCTGTTGATAGGGAGAATAGAAAGGGCAGACTGGCACCATGCTACAAATTACCCACTTTAATATATTCCTTTTCTCCCTTTTGAGTTTTCATGGGTACTTCTAGACACTGCAAAGGCTCATCCTCCAGACAGTCCAATTAAAAGAAAAGTTAGATTCGGTGATTCAGTGTATCAATACAGCACTGTTTACAGCATTTTTCCTCGTTATTTCATGACATCAAGAGTTGGCAGAATAAAACCCGTGCAATTTGATTTGCTGTTCATGGGGCTGACTTCCTCTCCATTTACAGGCTGCTGACTTTTTTGAAAGGAACATTTTTTTATCACAATGACAGTGTTTCATTTTCTTTATAACAACAGGTTTCCAGATAGCTGTGGTTCCAGTCACACACTCGGACCAGGCTTAACTATCTTAAGCTTTAACTCTTACTTCTCCCTCCCCTCTTAAAAGAATTAAAGTCTCCTCAATCTTTTGGTTGTCAGCACTGCCTTCTCAAAACGGTCCTGAAGTTGTGTGTCCCATCAGTCATGTAAGAGCTTAGTGCCAGTGTGAACCAGCAGACGTGCTCGAGCAGCATACATCGGAGAAGGCAAGATCTTGTATAATGCATTTTGCCAGCGGGGCAGCACTGCACCACATCCCTGCATCCCCAGTGCACCGCACCGCGTCCCTGCATCCCCAGCGTACCATGTCCCTGCATCCCCAGCGCACCGCACCACATCCCTGCATCCCCAGTGCACCTCACTGTGTCCCTGCATCCCCAGTGCACCGCACCGTGTCCCCGCATCCCCAGCGCACCGCACCGCATCCCCGCACCCCCAGCGCACCGCACCGAGTCCCCGCATCCCCAGCGCACCGCACCACATCCCTGCATCCCCAGTGCACCTCACTGTGTCCCCACATCCCCAGCGCACCGCACCACATCCCTGCATCCCCAGTGCACCTCACTGTGTCCCCGCATCCCCAGTGCACCACACCACATCCCTGCATCCCCAGTGCACCTCACTGTGTCCCCGCATCCCCAGTGCACCACACCGTGTCCCCGCATCCCCAGCGCACCGCACCATGTCCCCGCATCCCCAGCGCACCGCACCGCGTCCCCGCATCCCCAACTGGCACTTCTTAACCATGATCTTCGTACTGCTTTGGCTGCTAAATATGCAATACTCCCCTCTCTTCCTGCCACTGTCTGAAGCCATGCCTAATAATGCCACACATGTAACTTGAATTACAGCTGCACACCAGCAAATAGCCACCTATCTACATAACGCAGCATAATTGGGCACAATGAGTGATCCTCTGGAATGCTTTTCAGAGCGTTCAGCTATGTGCTGAACACTGAAATACCCCTCTAAGAAGGTGGAGAAAAGCAAGTGTGATTGACAGGTCATTTTTATTTATTGGCAGATCATTCACAGTCCTGGCCTCTGTGGTAGGAACAACAGGAGGATTTGGAAGGCTTTTTACAAGCAGCCCATTCTGCAAAGATCATGCATTTTCGGGGAGGTTCTGTGAAACCTCCCCACTGTTAATTTCTGTCTAGGCAATAGAAATGGTATGGGAAGCTTTTTATAACAGAGTGAACAAGATTTTAGTTGAACTCAAACTATGTGATGCAGACAGAAAAAGTAACTATACAGGAACAAGTAATGGGAAGCTGTTTCTTAAGGTAACGGTTCATTTATAGAAGACTGTTGAGAAGCTGCTTTTGTACTGCTGACAATGCCTGAATGAAATCAGTGACTCTTCAGTGACTTTAAAGAAATTGCAGATGGATCCTACTTTGCTGGAGCTTTTATTAAGGTGTAAAACTCATTACTAGCAAAGGGCTAAAAGCTGTAAAACTTTGGTCTTGAAAGTTCCAACTTCAAGACGATGAGAGACCTTGAAAAAATGAGTTTTGAATGGGCTGTCAAGTTCAGAGTTGGAACCGAGCTTTGAGGCATTCATTATTAGGAACACAAAAATTCAGCACAGGGTACTACTTCAGGGTCACATCTGCTTACTTCTTTCCTAAGAGAATGCCATGACTTTTGGCATGAGATAGGGACTTTCAAGAGGCCCGGGATGAAGCTGGACCAGTCGTGAGTGAGTCATGAGCCACGCAGAAAGCAAGTACAATAAGGAAAAAGTGCTTATAAGCATCTGGGGACTAGCCATTTTCATCCAGCAGAGATCTACTCACAAACAGAACAATAAATTAAAGAGACTGCACGGAAATACTTGGCCACCAGCCTTTTAAGGGGCCAAGACAGTATTTCCCTGAGATGATCAAATCAACTGATGGCCGCCCAAACTTGTCATTATTTTCAGACTTCACAAGATGTTTTCCAGATCTCCAGCAAGGCGAAATGGGAAGGAACAACTTTGAAGAATGAAAAATCGCAGCCAAGTGCCATTACGTTCAGCCATAGCTACAAACTGCTGGCAATGGAAGTACAGCTCGCCAGGTGGGCTCTCACCCATTCCCCTACCACTAGTTTTAGACGTACGGTGTACATAAAGACAGACTTGGTTTGACATTTCAATCCACTGTGAATCACCTGTCATTGTTTAGACGATGTCTCAGCCAAGTCATTAATTTCTTATGACTCAGCTTTTCACAACTCGGTTCTTGAATCTGTGAACACATTAAATCATAGTACTGTTTCCCTTCTTCCCTCCCAAATGAGAAAGAGCACCAGTAAGTCTGAGCCAAACACAATGAAATACAAAACTACGCCTTCTATCGTTAGATACTGACCTTGCTTTTACAATATTAAAAAAAAGGAAAAAAACCCAACCCAGCCCAGTAGTGGAATAATCTTGAACTGTAGTTGGAACTGGACATGATCCCACATGGTTCGGTTTTATCTATGGTCTGACTTACCAAAGGATGCCAGCTGTGGGATCTAAGCCGCGTTTGCCTGAACCCGAACAAGTCTCCACATGCAATCTGTAACACCCATTTGAATCCATTCTTGCCATTTTTAACTTTGTACGCTATTTTAATTGGTATTCGGAATATATTCTATTCTCTCTTCCCATGCAGACAGGCCACTGATGGAAGGACACTTCCCACACCACAACCATTATTTAAGGATAAATAGTAGTATTTACTGTATCTGTGTATTTTTAAAGCGTAAGGGGAAAGAGTATTCCTTCTCTGTAGAATAATTGGTATCTCGTGTTTGCTTGTGGCTTGAGTAAGACCATTACATTTGAGGTCTTCTGCCTTGTCACAAGATAATACTGAAAGGTTAGCAAGATACAAACTCAAACTTTCAGCGACATTTCAGAGTGCCCCTGATGGTGCAAACTTCAGCACACTGTATGCAGCAGGACCGTGACTCCCTAAACTGAGCAGCTGGGGAATCTAAGTACTCCCCCGCCTCATCATGAGCAGCCAGTCCATAGAGCAGAGGTCTCTCACCCGTGCACACCCTCAATAGCTGTTTCTACTTCTGTCTCTCTGTGAGACGTCACCCACTTACCCATAGGAAGAGTAAACTGCTTATTGCTTCAAACAGAGATACAGACAATTAAACCAAACCCCTACTTAGAAAATGGCGTTCAACCCATTTGCCCTCTACAAAAACAACCTACCTAACTTCGATGTCGCAGAAAGCACATTCCGAGCTTTCCTAAATCATAACTTCTGCTTTGGGCTTGGAGGATTGTCAAAAAGAGGACGCAAGTTCAATGATTTTGAAGGCCAGCAGCTCAATCATTTCTGTAAAGCAAAGCAGTCTGATTGCTCACTGCCTGTTACCCTCCGCTCCATGTAAAGCAGTCATTATTCTGGGAAGGAAACACAGAATCGCTTCTGCCTCTAAAGATGTAAGACTCCATTCATTGGCAAAGTTGCACTGGCCTTAAAATCCAGCAAATTTTCACTGTCACAGTATGAGAACAACAGCTTTTCGACACCACTTATTGTACCCATGCTCAAAAAACTATCACAGTGTCATCAAAGTCGTTAGGTTGTCAGAACTGAATGAATGTTTCTTTGCCAGTTAAGAAACACTGGACAAATGCCATCGGATTTGCCAGCGTAGCTCACTCATTTTTACAGTATTCTCTTAAATTCAACGTATAATATCACTCTTTGTCCACTTTGCCTCCTTATCTACAAAGCCTTAAAATAGAAATAGCTTTAGGAAAGGATGAAAGATGTGTTTAATTTTTGCCAAGTGCGATACCATTAAAGTCATTAGCCAATATCGGTTCCAACGGGAGATTACGAACAGCGGGAATTTAACGTGCTCCTTCTGCAGGATTAATAGATACAAGTCTCAATGTTTTTGTGCGCAATGACAGCTTGAGGCTGTCAATTTCTACCATTTCCTGATTAAAAGACATCAGACAAGCTTACACCCATTCAAGAAGCACTAACAGAAAACGCAACTGAAGACAAATTGTTACGTGACGTATAAAGGTTTAACTCATAGAAGTTTTTGGCAACGGGACGTGTGGGTTCAGGGAGTGTTTTAATTGGATCACGAAGCTGCCAATGTTCGGCTATGAGCTTTCCCAGAATTCACAGCATATTATCATATTTTTAAATGTATCTTTTGTGAAGGGGAAGGAGTTCAATAAAAGCTACTTTAGTAGACTGGCTTTTTTCAGTCTTTGAGACAATTCCTATTGCACATTGTGGTAAGAGAGAGGGCATTCACCTTTGGACTTAACATGCTTCTGTAAAGCTATTCCAGAGGCACAGGGGACAGCTTCACCTAGAATATGCAGAGTGGAGGCAAAACCAGTCATTTCCACCCTGATTAAGAAGGGCAGTCTTGAAGTGTTAGCAAACACGAACCACAGAATAGCTGAGGTTGGCAGAGACCTCTGGAGATAGTCACATCCAAGCCCTCGGCTCAAAGCAAGATGAGCTGGAGCAGGGTGCCCAGGTCTGTGTGCAGTCAGGTTTTGACCATCTCCAGGGATGGAGACTCCACAACCTCTCCAGACAACGACAATAGCCAGTGAGTTAGACCTGAGCAAAAGAGAGCCAAGGAGCAGCGAAGGCCAACTGCTCCCTGAAGGACGGGAGCTGGGAGCTCAGCGCGGTGACGCAGGTGGCAGGGCAGGGACCTCACCAGCCCCACCACAGCCCCACAGTACCCAAGCGAGCAGGGCAGCTGGGATCAGCCCAGAGTCCAGATTGCCAGGCAGGCGTGTGGTGACAAAGCTCTGAAGTCAAGCCAGGAACTCAGCCTGTAGGCCAGGGTCCAGGTCAACAGGGTCCATGGCTGCAACGGACAGGGAGACGGACATACCTAGGGCCAGCTTAGCAGGGAGCAAAGGTGCTGAGCTGAAAGGGAGTCTCCAGTCAGAGGCTGTGGGTGAAGGTCCCATGTGCTGTCAGGGCCATTAAGGTCTATTACTGCATTCAGGGCCCTGACAGAGAGAACACAAATGAGCTGGAAATATCTTCCCACTGATAAATTGCAGCACAACTCACAGGGACAGTGTGAACCCAAACAGATAAGGGACCCGCACAAAAGAATAACGATCGTCTATTCTGTCTTTGCAATGGCAATTCTGAGAAAACGATTAACTTACAAACTCAAAGGCTTTCACAATTCACGATTCAACTGAGTAAACTGGTGGCTTCTTATTATGCAAATACATGAAATGTTTTGTTCTGGGAATATAAAACAATAGATTGGGGCATCTAAAGAACCTTTATTCCTCTGTCTGTCATTATTATACCATCAGACTTAAATCCCACATATTTTACCATAAGAATCCAAGGGAATAAGGGGTTTCCTGCTAGAAATACACCTCTGGAGTAGTTGCTTTTTCACTCCGTGTTGAGTATTCACTGGGAGAAGGTTTCTAGGTGAGGTCAAGGTCATGCAGCTTTCTAACTTCTCTTGCAGCACAGACAGCTTAGTGAAAATGAACTGTAATAACGCCATTGTGACACAGGCTTCGTCCATCCCACCATTTTTTTAAGGCAACATCTTATGATTTTGATAAAATCTTTTAATGGTTGCAGTTGGTGATTTATAATCTTTGCTGTGCATAAGCTAGGGCACTCAAAGACCTGCGCACAGGGTACTTTTGATTGTCGCAATACCTTAAGTCTGCAATATCTTCTCACACTTGCTCTACTCAAGGTGGAAAAATACTCATCTTTTCATCAGTCCTTACAAAATGAATTTTTCCTTTCTGTTTTTCCTTAGAAAATGAATTAGATTATTATAGCTTCAGAAAGGAGGAGCAGAGATTATAGATTACTTTTGTTTCCTTCCTTGTGATGCCAAACCCTCTGACCTGTTCCTTGATCAGAGTTAAGATTGGGTTTTTTTCAAGCTTTGGCGTTTCTGAAGAAAAAAAAAAGCTGTTATAACAAGCGAGAGCAATAATTCAACAGACAGTCCTCCAATCATAGAATCGTTAAAGAATGGAAAAGACCTTTAAGATCATCAAGTTCAACCATTATCTAAACTCTGCCGGGCCCACTTCTAAACCATGTCCCTGGGCACCATATCTAGATGGCTTTTAAATACATCCAAGGATGGCAATTTAACCACTTCCCCGGGCAGCCTGTTCCAGTCTTTGATAACTAAGGCTACCATATCCTACCAAATAAAGTTGCAGATAAACATCTTTGGATTGCATTTTAACAAGAAACCTCAAATCCTCCTACTTTTGAATAGGGGAAATATGAGCATATATGGGACTTCTCCCTGGAAGAATACATCCTTAGAATGTATTTTACAAGAAATAGGACAAGGCAAAGCTTGGATCCCCAAATTACACCAGTTTCACTGAAGTAACGCATCGTACCTGCCACTCCATATTGTCTGGGGACGTCGGCATCTGCCCTTCTCCAGTCTGTCACGCTGGAATTTCTCTTACCTTACCAGGCAGCTGTATTTATAACACTGTCAAATACATCAAAAAGTCATCACACTTTCTATTCAGAGATCAACAGTTTAACACCCAGTATAAAGAGAAAAATGAGTTTGTCAGCATGCACCTAGATGTGCAGCCATTTTGTCCTTATCAGAATAACCAAGTCATAGCACATCTCCCGAGGAGAGTATGGCAGCGATCCAGAAATGGCAGATTATCACCATCGCTTTTAAAATGGTCTGACAGAGCTTTTTATAATGTTTGTCATGCTACATGTTCAGGATTAATTGTTGCCAAGAGATTATCATCTTCACTCAAATTCAAGACATTAAATTAATACCATGGAAGTTTCAAGTTCACTGGAAGGTAAAAGTGGATTTGTTATAAACAGTCAGAACTTGCTTTAAGATTATACAAAATCCAGTAGGGTATTTCTGTACCTATATTCACCTCTTGTGTAATCCAGAGCAGGAAAAATTAAAGCAACAATCAAAGACATGCTTTGCATCAAGAACTATCAAGAATCCTGCTACGGTTCAAACAGAATAACAAAAGCAGTACCACACCAGCTGGCCACCAGAAAGACTGAAACCTAATTAGTGTGCAGGCAGGTATTAGTTTCCAACCAACTGCTCCAATAAAGCCTTTCCTTTCACATGTAATACCTAACCGAACTACACTTCTGGTGCTGAAAGGATCTGTCTAAAAGCAAAACAAAATATCCAGAACGTGTTCATATTTAAATCACAACAGAAAAAAATTCAAACACTGAGCTTTCAACTTTTAAGAGCTGCATTTAGGAGAATTTATGAGACGAAAATAAGGATGTTAGACCAGTGCAATGCTTTATTTCATGCTTTCAGATCATGAGGCAAAAGAAAAATTAGTAAAGAAGATGCTTTAGCACTTTACTAACCTCAATCCACAGGTCTTTTACTTTTGCTTCATGTAATTAGTTACTTGGTAGGGATGGGAGAAGAGGAAGAGACGATACACGCAATTTAATTAAGTAGGAATTTAATTAAATAGGATTTCCTAATAAAATTTCTTCACAAAAGATAATAGACATTGCCTTAAATCCAACAAAACATGAATTCTAAATGTTATAATTTGTTGCCCCATTGAAAAAGAGAGTATGGTTTTGATTGTCTCTAATGCATGAAGCGAGAAAGTATACGTCCCAAAATAATTGGTGTCAGGCAAAATGCTATGATACAAAGAGTTACAAGTGACAATAGATGTGAAATCATGATCAACGCCAAGAGACTGCAGATACATCTCAATGGCTGTCAGCTTCTTGACAGAGCCAAATTGTTCAATGCCAAACCATTAACTCAGTTTGACAGAAGCTGCCCTACAAGTGGAAGCAAGGTAGATACCAAAAAGTATATACTGAGATGGCCAAATGATTTCAACTTTTTTCTATTTAACAGGTTACCCACCAGCTGACTGAAGAGCCAAGTAGAAAGCTTTTGAACACACCTAATTAATTCAAATTAGAGCATCCTCAACACAAGTTATTACAACTCCACCTCTTGAACTACGAAGATTACACCTAGATGGGCAGATTGAGCAAAGCTGGTGAAGCAGAAGCCATTCTTCAGAGCATCTGCACTGGGAAATATGCTCTAAAGGAAACTGGTAACAGGGACTGTAGGACAGATGTATACAAGCACTCAACACTTAGTTATTTCACTTCTATTTGACAAAGGTGGAGAACTTAAGGCTAGACACTACCCTTGCTGTAGCAATGTCTTTGTCCTATTAGCTTTGTTTCATAAAGCTATCCATCACTGAGAAAGTATGTCCACAACACCTACAAATACCCAAATCTGCAAATGATTTAGCGGTTCAAAACTTAACAAAGTCGTAAGTACTTTTTTGATATCTCAGTTGAACCTGAATCTCCAGATAAAAACCCGATACCTCTTGGCAGCTCAGCTTGTCTGTCAGTGGAAAAATTTTTGAGAGAAGGCATGAATACAGAGAGAATAAAGTTTTGTTGCATAAACTGACAATTCCTTAAAATTCTTTTTTATCTTCAAAACTATGATCTGGAACTCCCAAGACAACGAGGAAAGACTTGCTAGCACATTACAGACAAAAAGGCCCTTCCAAAGTGCTTTGGAAAGCTAGCGCTGATATTCCAAGTCCTTCTGGTTTGTTACACGCACGCAGAGGAAAAAATTCAAAGTACCTACAGCTAAAGAGTTGCTTAAATTACTGTATTTGACTAAACTTAAAGCAAAGCAGTCTCATGTTATATTGTTTCCACAAAACTGAGAAATTAAAACTAGCTGCTGACAACTCAGAGCTACCACAGTGCCTTCCTCGTGACCACTCAAAGCCCACTTTCTTTCACCTGAAGCTCTCCCAATTTCTTAACTCTCTGTTGCAGCAACCTCATGTATCTCCCATCAGCAGTACAGCCAGGTGACACAGGGCCTCTTTAGGCCCCTCGGTGCATGGCCACATCACAAGGAATTGATACGTACCGTTTTTGTGGACGGAGATAGGGTGTGAGATGCAGTCCAACTCCCCTTTTCTGCAAATCCCAGACCTGCTGCCTGTGGTCCCAGACGCTCAGCCAGGGTCCAATAACTGGGTCCACAGAGAGGTCTCTTCCGGGGGTTGCACTGAAAATCCTCACCTGGAAGATAGAAATTTGAAAATTTTCCAGTTTCAAGTTCTTAAGACGCTTTCCTGATATTGGTTACACATTCTCCTGACATACCAGACACCAGAAATTGTACCGACTGTATCACAAGCCCCACGTAACATGCAGTTGCAATGCAGCTGGTGCCTGTGAAGACAGACCCAAAAAGCAGCATTGATTTATAAATTTAAATACATACAAAGGAATTATTCTGGTAAAGCAGTTCAAGCCCCTTTAATTCAGTGAAAATGACCATTTTGGAAAGAGGAAAAAATAACACAATAAAAACACTATTACTATTTAAATTCTGGAGAATACGACTACCCATGAGAGAGTGCTAAATGCAAACAAACCTCAGTAAATAATAAAGAGTGTATAAAATGCAGTTTAATCTAAATTTTCCTGGAGCTTAATGCTCCATCTTACTTCATGCCACAAAGGGGAATAAGAAAAAAAAAAAAAAAAAGAAAGGCTTGCTCACAGGGAGGGAAAATATTTTAAGAAGTCATTAAAGCAACCACCTTCCCAAACAGAATAAATCTGCACAGCGGCAGCAAAGCAAGCTGCCCAGTCTATTTTGTCAAAGAGTTGGGCTTTTTTCCTATTACATGACAAACAACTGGCATCCAAGCTGCCAGTTATTTAACCACAGTGAGACTTTTAACTCCATTTAGGAAGGAAAAATAAAGCTGCTGTAAATTTAACACTGCACAACAATCTAAACCAGCTGCCTACCAAATTTACTTGATGTCCTTTTTTATCTGTGTCTACTAGTACTGTTCCATCTACACATACAGAGAAAATGTTATCTTTCTCATACTGGTTGAAAGTTATTTTTGTCCTAGTCAAAACACTACAAATAACTTTGAAATAATTAGGTAAGTGGTGCGTAACATGATTCTACATTACCATTTAAATGGCTCTGTTTCATCACAGTTTATGTGCACCATGAAATTTCTCTGCATCAGACACAACATTTTATATTGTTTGTAGGAGCGTAAACTCTGCTAATTATTACTGGATAAAAATTGAAAAGAAACCTGATTGATTATTGTTACCAATGGTTTAAATATTGTTCTCTCATTCCAAGTGAGGACCAGCAAGTGGCATACCAACTGCCACTTTGACCATCACGTTACTCAAAGCTTGAATAATATCAATGCATTTTTTTCTCCTCCCCTTGCTTTGAGCAAAAACATTTTGCATTGGAATTATTAACCTCTGTAGTTCTATGCAGTTCACTTACCAACTGGTCTGTGAGTAAGCGTAAACTTTACCACATTAATTTCTCTAATCCATCTCCAACCTCCACCTATTCTCTATAAAATTTGAGAAAATTAGGACTAGTCACTATAACCACAATCTTCCTGATTATAGATCACAGAGTTTTTCAGGGGTCATTAAAGGCCCTGATTCCACTCCTTATGGAATCAGATAACCGCCAATAAGGGCACCTTTTGAATACACTAACTATTACAAAATCTCATAGTTAAAGCAGGCTTGGGGAAAAATTCACACATGACTTTTTGTAATCATTTTAAGAATAATACAATTAAAAAATTAAATAGTCTCAGTGTACAAGAAAGGACACATAATAAAGAAACATGCAATTATACTGAGGCCACAAACTTTCTAAAAAGTGTTAACTGGTATATGCCTGTAAAACAGAAGTTAGTGAGCACCTTCTTCAACTGGATGAAAGATGTTAAATAAGAAGAATGCTGGATTTCTGTAAAGTATGCCTGTTGAATGACTACCAAAATATACTCTCTTTTCTGTAGCTAACTAGAGAGAACAAGGTACATTAAGACAAAGGGGCTACGGACCATTAGTTATTGACTTCAAAGGGTCAACTCCTCATATGGAGGCTCAGAGGTCTTTCTAAACGATGGACATAAAATCATGTCCCTTGTCCAAAAACTGTCCACTACTAACATCCAAGCAAATAAGCATTCTTCTTAGACCATTCTGTGCACGAAATACAAGTATTTCTCAGTTTCAGGTGGTCAGGCAGGCTAGACAGTTGTTATTTTAAAAAGCAGAAAGTACTAAAGAAAAATAAAATTCATTTGTAACAAAAGTCGACGGCAAACAAGGACTCAACAAAAACTTTAGCTAATGAAAGATGTTTCCTTCTTTATTATTGTGTAATACTTCTTTCACAGAAACATGGTATTTACAAATATACACATATAGACCGCTGATCATAAAATGTTACTGAAGAATTAGTCAAAAAATCAATTTACAAAAACCAAAAACTTTCCAAAGATTCTGGCTGAAAAAATTTAATGAAATTTCAAGGAGACGCTTCTGTACAGAAAGATAGGTTTTAGCTCCTCGAGTTCGGGTAATATTAGACGAGTTGTGAACCAAGTGAGCTAAGCTCAGCTGTACATTTGAGATGAGGCAGGTTTTTTTTATATTGTTCTTTTTCACACAATTTCTTGATGGTCAGTTCAACAGGTCTCAGGAGGCACTAGTTTGGATGTTTTTGGAAGCTGCAAGCATTGCTCTCACTTTGGCCATAAGATCCTGTAGAAAATAAAAGTAAAATGATCAGACATGCCTGGGCTTTGAACAGAGCTAAAGCATATGATTGCAAAAACCTGCACAAAAGGGTTAGCTTATGCTCCAGCCATGGAGATACTTAGATTCATGATCATCAGGTATTAACAGTCCTTAGGTTAAATGAGTGAAATAATTTGGAGAAAGTTTCTATGACAGCAACTGACTACGATGCTACAAGGTGCTGTGCATAAATATTTAGAGCAGTTTCTATACAACAAAACACAGAAATCACATCAACTGAAATGGAAAGAAGCTATGACCATATCTTTACAAAAACTGAAATGAATACACAACTACTCACCACTGAAGGTTGAAAAAAGGAAAAAAAAAAAAATGAGAGGGAGCTGGTAAGAAGAGAGTGCTAACAATTATTCTATAACAGAAGGCTGCTTTTGTTTGCTTTGTAAACCTGAACCGAAAATTTACATAGCAGTGAGTGGTATTTTCACATATGACAGAGTGATTGAAACATTAAGACTGTTGTGAAACCAAATAGCAACTCTCAGTCTTGTCTGAGTATCCAGTGGGAACAGCATTAGAAAAGGAAATGAAATTTCATGTAAATGGTATTGAACAATTGGGTTGCAAAAAATGGTCACAAAATAAAAAGTGTGTATCAGTAATAAATTAAAGTTACTTAAAACATTTCTTCATAAATGCAATATAAAGGAATTAAAATCCTTCGTTGTTTTAAATCATTTTTCATCTGACGCTCTCAAAACGCTTCATAGGGGAATTCAGCATCATTATTCCACTTTACAGATGGAAGGATTTGAATAAGAAAAGATACTGAATTGGTCAGGGTCAGCCAGCACATTGACAGTAAAATAATCTTACTAATAATTAGGTAAATTACATTTCTTTGGGCCCTTAAAGATAAAAAGATTAGTTTATCTATGTTGGGAAATACCTTGCAGATTCACAAAAGTTTCATTCCTCTTTTTTTACTTTGTGCAAACAGTAACTAAAGAAGCATATTTTAATATAGTAATCTTTCCTCCTCTTACAGCTACACTTCAAGCAAGCAGACTAATTAGCAAATGCTATGCCATGAGCAGTATGTAACCCAGGAAATGCATGAACCTATTACCTTTGTTTGAAGGGTATACGTTTTTAAAGGGTGGGATGTTCATTCTACTTTCAAGACTGTGATGTAGTTCATGTCTCATTTCTCATACCAGGAATTTCCATGCATTTGTTTGGTAGCCAAAGAAGTGCTATGGTGTTAGTAGTCTGTTTTCTTTCTCTGGTGCCTATACTTGCTATTCTGTTTTCCTGAATATTTTTAGTTTGGGTTTCTCATCGAAACAGATCAAATATAGCATACAAGGTACTAGTCTACTAGTATTAATTCCCAACTACCACTATTTCCCTAGTGGAACTAAATCTGTGAACAATATTAATCTATTGAAAGAATAATCTATCCATTGAAAAAAATGAGAATATAAAAAGCAATTCTGATTTTATATTGTAAATTTTCCAAAGCATAATTAAGAGCTTTCCTCCTCTAAACTTGGCATATTCAATTGAAAGAAAGTTAAATACACATGAAGACTATAAGAGGATGAATGAAATTAAAAATTTTAGAGTCATACAATGCAGTAGCCTTTAAAAAAGGAATGGAATTATTGACAGACGTTGAGTATCTTAAAACTGCCTGAAAGATGCCGAATGCGTTTCGATTATTGCACAGCATATAGAGGCACATACCCGATATGCCATGATTCACAGCAAACTTGAATATATCAACAAAATCATAACAACAATAGTTCAGAGACATAAACAGCAACAAGGGTAAGATAAGCGAGTTTAAGATACTGCTTAATGCAAAGGATACACTTACTTCAGTCTGCAAGAGAACGTATTTTTCCTGTGCTGTCAACACTACAAATTTAGCCTTTGCCAAGGTACTTCTCCTTCCCTCCTTCTACCACAAAACTTGTTAAGAGCACTACATGGTAAGATGGGCTTTCAGTAATACCTGCTATTGGTAACTGGGGTATCGTAGCATAATGTGGCCTTTCATATATTAACAGTGCATATACTGCAGCATAATGAATTTAGCTTGGTCTTTAGAGGCTTGATTAAACTTGAAAGGACTGTAGCTAGAGAAACAATGAAATTGGTTTTCTCACAAGCAAACAGATTAAGAATGACAATGAACATGTCTCTACATCACATGCAAAGCTCAGAATTGTACAAGGTAGTGAGACAAGAAAATGATATGATGGACATACTTAATTAGGCAACATATTCTGAATTTGTTTATTTGTACCTGAGTGATTTTACTCTGCACTGAAGACACAATTGCTGAGGAGATTTGGCCATCTTTTTCCTGAGAAACTCCCCTAATAAGTAAAATTAGAAATTTATAGTCAATGTTTATAAATACATTTCACTCATCATCACGATTTTGGGGTTTATTGTACAAGTCTCTCATATGTCAGCCAACAATTCTCTCATTCAACTAGAAGCCACGGTAAATCACAGTCACAAGAGTCACTCATACAACCGACACAGAAATCTGAACAACAGACTAGGAATTTTTAGCAGGACTGTTCTATATTCTGTAGAAATAATTTAATTATGAATCTTGCACACACATTACAATTCAAACCACTCTATCAAAATTTTACGTCAAAGAGTTATCCCATTTAGTGAGAGTTTCCAATTTCTAACGCAGAATTAGGTCGCAGAATTTTCTGCACCAGTTTTACTGTAAGAGTATGTCGAGATATTTACTCATGTAGGCAACAGAGATCCAATGTCTTCATCAGACTGATGCACATAGTGCTGTCCTCCCAGTGTCTTCTACTTTTAATATGCCACATTATACACACACAGAGCTCCTCAACATACAAGTTAGGTCAAAAGACACACTCTCAGTCAAGAGACATCAGCACTGTGGCGTTACAGTAAAATTACGAGCATATTACCTGGAGCGTTCCTGGCTGGATTCCCTGCTCTCCACAGGAGAGACACTAGTTGAATGTACAGAATTTTTGTGTGTGGATGGTTTGCCTGGTGACGTGGATGGTGAAGGAGACCTAGCTTTGGACTTGGTACGTGATCTAGACCGCCTCTTCTTCTTCTTTTCATGGGGACTTCTGCGAGAAGAAAATATTTTATTGAAGGATATTGAAAGCAATATTACACTACTAGCTCAGCTGAGGTTACTTTTCACACTTCTAAACGCTTACATAGCCCTCCTCCACAGCATACTTTTCATGCATTCAGCAAGCATTAGTGTCTTACTCCAACACTGCACTTCTATGGTTGTGTAAAACACTTCCTCAGAAGCTCTTCTTAACATATTACATCAGGCAACTACTAGCACCTGAGGTTCTCACTTGGAATGCTGCTTTATGGGTACACAGGAATTACTGACCAGTGTTTGAGAGTTCGGAGGATGACAATGAAAAGTCTTTTATTGGAGATTTGCAGAATAACTTTGCTAGAGGGAAGTTCCTTCCCAAGCATCACGAGACACTTAGAATACAATGAGAAATGTAACACTTTATATCCCTTCCAATTTTCCTAGCTCATAAACAAACAAACCATGGAATCATAGCTACACAAAAGATCTACAAGGCAAATCCATGGTTTGTTTGTTTGCTTTTTAAAAGAAATGATCCCTTTCTTTGTGATCCAATCTCCAATGCAACAAACCGCAGGCTCAAAACTATAAACTAGCTCTTGTACGCCACTCAAAGAAACCTAGACCTAGCAACATATTTTAAGTGCAAACTGTTTATGACTTGGAAATTAGATACACAAATGTTTGTCACTATGACAGCTGGAACAAAGGACTTACGGGTACCTGATGTGTTCATTATTGACAGAAGGGGAAAACAGAGGTAGCCTCCTCATATGCAATATTAAGCTCAAAGAGAATTCAATTAGTAATATACTAGAGACGGAACTATCAAAATCTTTATACATAGTTATGAATTTATGTCTGTATGATTTACATACCAGTATTGATATTACTGTAATTAGAATTACTAGAGTAACGCCTTAGAGTTAGGCAATACCTCATTGTAGGTATCTCTCTAGCATGCGCTACTAGAAGTCTATTTAGAAGAATGTTGTTGAAGCTTCTAGAACATCTTAAAATACTGTAAAACTTAGAGCCACCTTTTAAGTATCACATTATCAGTTCTTTATTTTGATTTTCTTCGGAATTTGGTACTTTAAAAGCAGCTACGCTGTAACATACTAAATTCCCATATAAATACTGTACACCTCTGATGCTTAGAATTTATCATACAAATATCTCATTTTTACATAGAATTTAACATTAAAGACTTAAACTTGCAAAACCTCCTTATGCTTTTCTTGCATAAATGATCATTAAGTAGCAGAAGAAAAACACCACAGCTCTACTGGCCTCTAACACTTCCATGAGTATACAAAAAACATCAGCTACAAAGTCAGTTATTTCTTGACTAGCTAATTATGTACTGTAATTGCTCAGTTTCTTAAAATTTCATCACGTGATCAAGCTGTGAACATATTTCACACTTAACTCTTGAAAATCTCAGCAAACATCATGCAAGAAGAATATTTTACAGTAAGATTTTTCAGTGTTCATCTCAGATTATGATGAACAAACATCATAACAGCTGAATGGATGTCTGTCAATTTTCTGTTTTGAGAACAGTCCATTTGCCAAAACTAGGCTTATTTTTTAATATTTTTCTAAGTACAAAAGCTAGCGTAAAAGAACTATGCATATTCTCTGTGGCAAGTAATTCACTGCAGTCAGATTAAAACACTAATTTACATTAGACTTCTTTTTAAAGTGACTATGACAGCAACTGAGGTACATGATAAGTAGAAGAAAAAACAATTGTTATATTTATTCTGACGTACACCTCATTCTACCAGCAGTGAGCCAGTAATTCCTAAACAAGACAAAGTAAAGCATAGCTTCCTAGTTATTACTTATTTTCTTCTGGAAATATACCTAAAAATTTACAAGCAATGCTAGCTATTCAGCATCACAACTGATACCAGATTAATGCCCTGAGCAAGTTTAAAACATTGCAGTATTTATTAATTCTAATTTTCCGTCCACTGACAGTACTGGATTCTAAAGCCTGCCTACTTCTTAGTGTAACCATGGTTAATAAAAACCACCCAGCTGACTGCTGCCATGTAAGAGTGAAAGCTTACTCTCAGCTATCAGGCAAAATATGTGTTTCTCACTGACAGAAAGCCCAAGTAAACTAATTAGTTTTTAACACACTTAGAACCTAAACCTTGCTTACCCTACACCACTGTGAAGAACCTATTCCATAACTGAAGATGAAAACCGGTCTATCAGAGCATCTACATTTTTACTTGAAAATTCAGCATGTCAGTCCTAATAGGACTGAAACAGTAGGCCTTCTGCAATCAGCGCTGCAAAATAGCCTCAATACAGTTGGGTTTTTTTTTTTCAGTCTACGTTTTTTGCACTCACTGCCATGTTTTACTGTGCAGTGTTCATAGAATCATAGAACAGTTTGGGTTGGAAGGGATCTTTAAAGGCCATCTAGTCCAATGCCCCTGCCATGAACAGGGACATCTTCACCTGGTTGCTCAGAGCCCCGTCCAACCTGACCTGGAATGTTTCCACGGATGGGGCATCTCCCACCTCTCTGGGCAACCTGGGCCAGGGTTCCACCACCCTCAGCTTAAAAAATGCCTTCCTTATATCTAGTCTGAATTTACACTTCTTCAGTTTAAAACCATTACCCTTTGTCCTGTCACAACAGGCCCTGCTAAAAAGTAGCTTGTTCTGTTTTCCTGTTTGAGGCCTAACAAAAGTTTGAAATTTCCACCTATATAAACAATACTGTTAAAAGAGGAATCTAGTTTGTTTGACAATTGTCATCGTAATTTACCACTTGGAGTGGCATAACGCTAAAAATAATTTATAGCTTAAAATGCTGAATGGTCAAGCAGCAGACACACCAACACTGCATGAAAATTAGCACAGGGCTGTGAAAAAAATCTTGTGTGTGTTCACAGGAAGAAAAACATTTTAAGCTTCCATATCTTTTCTGCTTAACCAAATTTGCATTCTGAATTCCACAGAAGCCTCTATTATCTCGAGTCAATGAACGCGAAAAACTGAATCAGTTGAAGTATACTGATGGAGTTCTCAATTATATATACCACACATCAATTTATTAGAGACTGTCAAGAGACAGAAAGTTATCTTAAGGAACAACAGAATTTTTTTAATAATCACAAAGTTGAAAACGATCTCTTTGCTTCTTATTCCACAAGAGAGATGGAGATACAGGTTAAAGACTAAATCTTCACGAATGAGGACAGAAAAATTCTGTATGCTCAGTTTAGTAACTTGAATGTGTTGGGTTTTGTGTATGCTTTAGGTGTATGTATACAAGCATGAAAAATTTTCACTTCCTTGCATGTTGAAGACACAACATGCCACAAAACATTAGAGACATAAAGCATTTCAAAGCCTTCTGGGCACACACTTTGCAGATGTTTTTCTGCAGTTGGTGAGCTGAAATAACGGCTGGTATGCCATTTTGCTTATAAGAGGTTCAGAGAGACTGTATGCAATATGCTCTCAAAAAAGGCACCTCTTCATTCATATTTCACATTTCACTCTGCCAGTAAAATAGTTGCTAACATAAAGCATGCGGTTTGCTAAACTGGATTCTCTTTTGTGCAGGTATGATGAGATCTCAAGCAATACCACTAGAAATAACATAATAGCACTCTGTGCAGAAGTCGTATAGCTTCTTAGAGCAGAGCATGAGAAAATGACTCAACAAGAAAGAAATACAGAAGTCCAAACAAAATCTTGACTCTCACAGCCAGGAGATAGTAGCGTATTAACGTTCACTGATTTGGTTGTACATTTAGTGTTCAAACATACACAAGAATGGGGGAAGAAGAATAAGTACTTCTATTATTTTTTTTTCTCCACAGAAGTATTTGTTCATTAAAATAGAGCTCCACAACATTTGTCTATTAAAATAAAGCTCCAGAACATACGTAGGGAGTATATAACACATCAGGCAACATTTAAAGTCTCTTACGATGTCAGGACATAACCTTCCCCAGGACCAGGCATACTTACTTGGAACGTGGACGTTTCCTACTATTTCCAGGACTATTACTAATGCGATAAGCTGTTGGAACACTTCTTTCATCTCTCCGCCTTTCTGGTGTGTGAGCCCTTCTCCTAGGTGACCTTGATCGTGACCTGAGCAGGAAAAAAACATCCAAAAGTTTGCTTTTTGTTACTTATTTCAGTGGAATTCTGCTCTCAAACGCAAATATAACACTTTTCAAAATGCCTATTTTATACCAACATGGGGTATTTAGCCTCCAAGACTTGTCAGCTGCATAAAAATTTCTTACCCATCCAAGACATTTGGGATGTAATTATCCATTGCTTTTCACTCCCAACAGCGGGTCGGGGGGAAAGCAATTATTTTTTGGTATTGTGTGCTAGTGTCAACTTCTGTATTAGTAGGTGGGAAGGTTTTACTTTAGTCCAGTCACCTTTTGTGGCAACAAAGTTTACTAACATTGGTATGCAGAAGTCCAATTTGGCTTGAAGCCTGGGATTGTCAGGCCTGACCTTGTCCTCTCAAATTAGCGGTACGTTTTTAGAACTGCTGCATCACAGAGATAAAGACAAGTTTTTGTTCTCAGCACATCTCCAACACTGACAAGTCCAGGAAATTTTGTTCCTGATGCTGCAGAATAATCCTAGCGCAGCCAACATTTTCACCTGTGCAAGTGACCAACAACCCGTGATCGGCATTGTTTGGCACCAGCACTTCAACTTGAGATATTTTTCCTAGAAAAGTGAGAAAGAAATCAAGAGGGAAAAAAGAAAGCACGCCCAGTTAAGATCAGAGATCAACTTAAGAGCTTAACTCTTTTTCTCTATGATTTGGAATTAAGTGGATGTGCAAGTAAAACCTGAGCATTTCTTAATAACAAAATAAATGAAATGAGAAAAGTCCTGAGAGATGAAGGGAAGGGGGAAAGATGGAGAAGGGGGCAATTCAGGGACCCAGCTTGGGAAAAAAAAAAGAAAAAAACAAACCCCCAAATCCACCCAAAATTCCTGATAGTAACAGCTAGTTTTGTTCTCACTAAAATATATAGTTCTAATAATTTTACTTCTATTTGCTTGCTTATTTTAAAGCCTTTTTTATTTATTTACTATAGGTATGTCGTTCCATGTATACCAAACATTCGTGTTCTTGAATATACCTAATTTGCAGTGACTAAAAGAGAAGCCATTTGTGAAATCACTGATCTTCTGCAGACTCACACCATATATATAATATATACACACACGCTCCTGAGCCATTTCTTTTACACCTACAACAAAAGAGATCAACTGAAAATGAAAAAAAGTAATCACAATGGCAGTTAAGTGTTATAAATTAACTGCTTTGTCACTTAGAAATCTGATCTTTACCAGGCCATTCAGAAGGATTAAAAAAGGAAAAAACCCAACAGATTATAAAGTTTGGGGTCAGTCAGACACCTTGACATTTTACCAGGATTTCCCTCAAAAGAGCTCCAGCAGTCAAATCTTTTCGTTGTCGAAGTTGCCTGATAATTTTCCCGCTCTGTTGCTGCTGCCATTGATGAGCTGCTCAGACTTGGCTCCACGCTCAGTGTCCCTGTGGATGCTGTGAGTCTGTGATACGGAGGCACACACTTCACATTCAGAATAAAATGTGCTAGTTTTGGTATTAACTAGAATCCTGAAAAGGCTCAGTCCCTTAACCAAAAGCTGAACCTTAGTGAAACATGCCTATATGGACCAGCCTAAAAAAAGTCCAAACAATCAGAAAGAAAAAGGCATTAGCTTCATTTTTATGAACTGATGTTTCTGGTTCTACAACATTCTTCCAACCACCAAACGTTAAGAACTTTGGCCATTAGCTTCAAACAATTAAAACCAGCTTAACAGTTTTACTGCAATACATCAATCATTACTTTCATTAGACTGCTATTTTAAAAGGCACTCTGTTCCTTTAAAGTCAGTGTCACTTGTGTTTAGTAGGGTCCCAAAAGTTCAAAGGGTTATGAAGCTTGGCATGTCTCATTACAAAATAGGAACCTAAACTACGTGAACAGACACTGCCTCAGCAATAAGAAAATCAGTTCAGAAGGAGAAAAAACACCCCCAAACAACCTTTTTTGCAAAGAACAGCTACTTCCAAGTCTCTTAAATTCCTAACATTGAGGCAAAAAGTCTCACACACACACAGGTCTACTCTATCCAAACTTAAATAAAGTATGCCACTACTAATTACCATTTATAACTCATTAACTGGATAAATTTGTGGCTTAGTACTACTCAATTACAAGACAGTATAAAGAAAAACAATCCATATCAAAGAGCAGTTTAGACTTTCCATCTCTACTCCAGTTCAAAACAAACATCCACATTTCATCTAACCAAACCACTGAATCACTCAGTACGTAACGAGCGCCTCTGCCTCCTTTCCTCTCCTCTCACATACACACACAAACCATGCTCACACATACAAACACATCATTAGCTTAGATCACGGACTACAAAGATCTATTGGTAGAAAACAGAGATTCAGATGAACATCGTCATTATTTACACTTACTGGCAATAAGCTGTGAAACCTTACATCTCACTGGAACAGCACACTGGAAACTCCAGTGACTGACAACCTACGCTTCTTTAAAGAGCACCACTGTCAGATGCATTTCACATCAAACTTTTTAATGGTGCTTTGAAGTAGATTAGAAAAATAGACACTGATGGAGCATTTTCTACAGATGACCGAAAGGTACCAAGGGCTGTTTGTTTTCCAAGACAGATGTAACAAATGTGCCCCATCTTTGACATTAAGTACTTATTTGTAATACCTAATTCTCTCTTTGGGACTAACAGCTCCAAAGCAATCCATGTTGCAATACCTTGCAGCACTTTTGGACATGGTTTACTGTTTCCATGACTTTTATTTAACTTTAATCTGTCATGCTGGTCTAGAATTAAAACTGTACAACACCAGGAGCTTTATGAGACTAATTTTGGTACAGAAATTTTGTTCCAGCAAATAACATGCATTCATACAGAGAATTGCTGTTAGCACACCCCATGCCACCATTAAGCCAATATATATCTGGGCTTCTTACGTAGCTACAATGTTACAAACTTGTTTCTGTAAAACAGGTTTGGTTGTGCTACCCAGAAAAATGAATATGCAAAACATGCTTTGAATCAACTTAATGTTACTTGAACAGAAATTTTCAACTTTAATACTCTCTGAAGATGCATTAGAAAATATAAAAAAATGCAATAGTACAAAAATTGTATCTTACCACCAAAGGCTATTTTTAAATGAAGCAGAGCTTCTAGATCTCTAACAATGCAAAAATAAATGACAAACAAGTGATATAAAATGGTATACAGAGAAGTATACTGCAAAGTTCATCTGTAGGATTTCTAAGCACGACATGCATTTTGGAAAAAAAAATAAATTAAGATGCACAAACCCAAAAGGAAGAGGTTGAAAAGAACACTGAACGTCACTTCAATAAAGAGCAAAGAAAGTTACTACAAATTTCTATGTTTAACTTCCCACATCTCGTCACCTATTCGTTTGTCAACAACAAGTTATATGGTAAAGGTGATTTTTAATCTTACTTTTTGAAACAACTTACACCATGAAATAGTAACTACTTAAAGGGTTTTAAAATAGAAGCTCAACTAATGTCTATATGGAAACCTCACAAAGTCTAAGGCTTTAACACTGTTCCCCAAATACAGGGCATGTGTTGAGTGGTCATTATTACAATTTTGGGATCACAATTAATTATAATCTGAATGCAATACAGTCTAATGAAAAATTATGAAATAAACATAGCTCCTCTTTTGCCTGTCACAGATAATTTAAATTTAATAGTTTAAATAACTTCAAATCCAAAATACTTATTTTCACTGTGCAGACACTTCAAACCTAGTAAGTTACTCTCCAAGAAAGTTCTGAAATTTGTTTATTAAGGAAAACATCTTGTTATTCTAAATTATTTGATTAATAGGAACTGGAGCAGTAATTACTACAGAAAGGGAAAATTCCAGCTTTCTTCAGTCCAATCTTGAGGTAAAATAAAGCATCAATAATCATTTTATATTGAGATTTGTAGGTTAGAATATACATTTTGAACAGAATAAAATAAGGCAACAAAATCTCAAACACAGAACGTTAGACTGAGACATTCAAATAAAGCACAGTTACTCGAATCAGGGATGTTTCACTATAATTTAGCATCGATGTCTACACAATAAAGACTGTCTCTAAGTGCCATCCACTTAATACAAGATGAACGCATTAACCTTTACAAATAGTTTACACTTTATCCCAGGAGAGTATGACTCTTTAGGTAACTATTCATTCAGCAGTAAGCTGTAACATCCAATGTTTTGGGAATCTGGGAAAAAAATACCCTTCTAGGTGAAGCACTGCGAAAACCAAAGAGCAAAGAGATGTGAAAGGTGCCATGTTTTGAATGAGACCAGACAATGCATGGAAACCATTTTCTCTGAATCACCACTAAATAGATAAATAAATTTAAAAAAAGAAGAAAGTCATATCCTGGTAGGCAATGACATTTCCCTTTTTTTGGCAATTACTAAGACTAGGCATTATTTTTGCCTAAACATTTGAGCGACAAACCACATCAGTACCTGACTGGGTTATGAGTCAGCTCCCACTCTTGATTACTCTACAAATTTTCTGGTTTCAGGAGCAAGAGTTTTAACTTTGGAAATACAGTGAGTATGTTAAGCTGTAACAAACACCTTCAATAAAGCAAACCTTCAATCACCACCATGTCTTGTACAATGTGAGACCACATGGACCCTAACTACAAAGGCAAGGCTAGAAAAGACTATTCAATATTCTCTAAACTCTAATTATTGATACAGAAATTTCCCACACTGGAGGGTTCACAAGCTATATTAACTGCCTTTACCACTGAGACCCTATGAAAACCTTTCTAGTCTCTCTGTTAACCAACTGAAATCCACTACTCATTGTCCAAACCCCAAGGAACGAAGAAGAATGTTCTATTCCCTCTTTTTTGGTGGACATGAAGACTCAATTCATCTTCCTTCAGTCTTCCCAAACAGTCATTCCAACTCACTCTTTTTTTTTTTCTTTTTTTTTTCCAATTCTGAAAATTTGTGATGATTCCCTCTAAACTTCCTCCAACTGGTCTAATTCCTTCTAAAGGATGCACAAAGCTGGACACAGTACTCCAGCTGAGGCCAATAGAACCACATCATCTTCCAGATGAGGAGACATTTGATGCATCCTGCATAAGACTTGCTTGTCTTTACTGACTACATTAAAGTAAACCAATACAATCACTATATTAAGTATCAGATGCAGGAGAAAGGTATTCTTTACAGTTGAATTACCAAGAGGTCCTTGGGCCATAGATTTAGCCATGTTCTTGCGAAATGCTATGGATAGGCAGGTACATTCAGATTTCTAACAGATCTCCTGCCTGACAAAAGCATTTCATATGGCCTCCAAAAAGTTCAAAGGGAACGGGCACCCACTCAGCACTGATGATACTGCCTTCAGTTCCCAGAAACAATGGGTTTCTGAATGGGAGAGAGATCCTCCAGAGACTTTTGTTTAAACTGGTACTCACAGAACAGAAAGGCAGGCTGAATGGAAAGCCGTTTCCCGTTCAGCTATAACTTCTGTCAAGTTTTATAATGTGCAAAATGTTTTCAGTGCAAGATGTGGTGCAGTTGTTCTGAAACAATTTTAAAATTCAGCTAGCCAGCATCAAGCTTACTGGACTTCTCAGGCTGTAGAATTCAACAGCTGATCTAAGAAATACACAACCAAATTTAACCAGGTGTTGTGTTGATTCATGACATTATGACTTTTATGTGTTTATTACTTGACTTGTGCCAGGAGTAACACTCAAGATGGCACACAAAGATTAGCTCCAGTAGATTAACTATTGGTGATTTTTGTGTAATTTCTCCACCAGCTGAACTATGGCCACCAAAAAAAAAAAGAAACAGCCAGAACATAAGACGACTATCCACTATGTATGTCATAAGCTTCAGTAGACTGTTGTCTTTTCACCAGCAGAACGAAAGGTAGACCAGTTGGTGGAAGTATTCAAGCCTCTATAAAGGACCAGATATCCTACCTCCCTGAAGTCACTGAAGACATATCTCAGTATGTACCAAACTGAACTTGCAAGTTCCCATCAATCCGATTACTGCCCGATGCAAGCTCATGCAACATGCAAGATTATCTTTGTCCTACTGAGTAGCATACCCAAGTACTGGTAAGGATTTTCTCAGATGATTCTTTGTCCTTTTCAAGGTACCACAGAAGATGACTTAAATTTTTTAGCATTACTGTGATGTTTCTGCTTGTTTTTACCATATATCAGTAAAATCATCTATAAATATAGGTAACACAGCTTGGATGAAGTGACACGGGAAGTTCAAGTGATGATATGGCTTGACAGGGAGTTGAAAAGATAAGTGATTTACCTGAGGAGACTTCTCCCCAAGATATCCTTAACTCTGAGAGTGCTTGCATTCACTTCTTAAAAAAGGAAAGCTTCATTCAGCATCATTCCCTTTACACGCTGGCGAGCACAGACAAGGAATGGCACACCACTATTTTGGAATGTGCCTTATAACATGGAGCATCATGACCGCCCATTGTCAAAGGCAGTCAAATAAGCAGCATGTCAGACTGATCGTTTCAGCCCAAGTTATGTCCATTTAATTCCCTGTATCTCTGAATAGCAGAGACGTCTTCAGCAAAGTACTGTATTTAACCTTAAAAATCTAGTATAAAGGAACAAGTTATAACTTGTTAACACTTTCTCATATTAGTGTAGTTAAACACTTCCTAAACAAACAAAAAAATGCACAAGGAAAACGTAAGTAGTTTTGTCACACTGCCACAAAAGGCCAGAAGCTGTTGTTCAGGAAGAAGCATGTCATAGACATGGCCACAAAGATAAAGAAATGTATGATTTTGCATGCATCACATACAGATATAGCTGTAGTAGTATTTATACGCACAATCCATTTGAACTACAAGTTACCGAAACACTGTTCTGTAGCATGATGCAGAGAATGCAACCTCAAGAACAAGCCCTTTCGACTGACCACAGCAACTGCTATGTGACAGGACATTCAGATATGACAAATTCTACAGAGAGCAAACTTCAAAGGTGCCTAGACCCAACTGTCTTCAATGTAATTAACAGTATAACACAATTATATATCATTTTATAGTTGGATAATCAATATAGTGAATTTAATCTCTTTAATGAATAAATACAGAGTTAACTGCACTGGGGTACACTCTTCTATGGTCACCCTTCCTCATCAACTCTGTTTTCACCCTGCTTGGATTCCTGTCATCTCTCTCCTGCCATCATTCATCACATTTTCTCACATGCTAGCCAACTGCTTGCTTTCTTTTTGAGCTCTGCAGTTCAACGACCTGGTTCTCTACCTCCATTTCTGTTATCTGGTTACTGTACTCCAGCAACAGCCACAGACTTCTTAGCAAGTTCTCTTCCTGCTATAATCACATTCCTACATATCATTGCCAGGTATTTCAGAGATTAGAGTGAAAAAGCATTTACTGGTACAATGTTTGCACTATGTAATTAGAAATTAATGTTTCATTATTTCGTTAAAACTATTTTCAAAGATCTTCCACACATGATATTTATTCACTGTCTATTCACTGACTACACCCTTTGTAATGGGTACAAAGATGCTTATACAATGGAAGAAGTGCAAAAATGTTTTAAGTGTTATCCCACACAGAACTTTAAAGAATATGTTTGGTTTCCAAACCCACCTTGAATGCCTGACAGTTCTATAGGCAGTGGGAAGTGAGTGCTTTGCTTTTGAATGTGATCTAGATCTGGACTTAGATGATGAATGATACTTGAATGGTGATCGAGATCTTGTCCGAGATCTTTTCTTATGTTTTTTCCTTTTCTTTTCTTTTTCTTCATCCCTAGGAGGATCTTTGCTTTTGCTTGAAGGCCTTTCTGCTTGTTTAACTTCTAAGGTGGGTAAACTTCTGACTGCAGTCACAGGACATGGTATACTGTTGACACTCTGAAATCAAAGGTAAACAAAGAACAGTGTTCAGTTTTCAAAATTTGCATGCAAATTTTTAATTTGAGAAAGTCCTATAAGTGCAGACAACACATAAGCATCTCTAGTCCTTTATACTAAACAGAGGGCTACATCTGCTCCTGTGCATGCCACATATGTGCCCATTCTGGCAAAGAAACTTAAGACATCCTGCTTGGTAGTCTTGCCAATATACAATACGGTTTGTTGGTTTTTTTTTGTTTTTTTTTTTTTTTTTTCCAGAAATACTGGATAACAAGTACAATAGCAAGGAAAATAGTAACTAACAATCGCCTTACATTTTTTGACTCATGAAAGTGTCTGAGAAATATATCCATCTTGAGAAAGTAGTTGTTAAATCAATAACAACCTAACTTCCCACGAATGCTTTAAAACCTCACAGTGCTGCATCAGAATTATGTAAAGTGTGCATAAGTAAGGCTGACATCGTCAAAAACATGCATGTAGTAGTACTTAATGGAGGCCTATACAGCTCCCCAAAGATACATATGCAAGTTGGGATACGCATGCTAAGACTGTCAGCTTAAGCAGGACACAGTTCTAGTTTAGTTTTTCTAGTTTAGTTTTTAGCAGAAATGTGTTCTAAAAAATGGGTATTATCAGACAACTTTTCATCTATTTATCCCTTTTATTTAAAAAAGGATAAACCTGAAAATACAATCAGGAATTACTGACATTCAAAGTTAAGTTTTAAAGTCACTTTCATCCTTGAACTGTGCTGTTTAGATTACAACCCCAAGGAAAACAGCAAAATGAATTAGTGCCGATATAAATTATTTCTGTACTTTGTGAAATAAATGTTTTGCATGTAAAGGGTTGGGAAGATCACAAAAGTTATTAATCTCAAAGACAGAACAGGTCCATGCACAATTCATGTTCAGTGAGTAATTCTGACTGCAGTCAGTTAAGCAAAACATACCATATTCCAAGAAATTTTCAAATTATCAGCTTGTACCTGAGAGAATTCTGCTCAATACCTTGTTTAGAACAATTCAAGTCAGGCACTATAGATATGCTCCTCATTTCAAAGCCTGTCATTCCCCCAGCTGCCATTTCAAGGCAACTGGAGAAATCAGTTTCCCTCTGTCATAATTTCTGCTCCACCTGGTCTGACACTTTCACTGTTTGATACAAGGATGCTTACCGTGATCGGAATAAAAATACATTAAAACCTGAAATAACCAAATTAGAAACAGGTGATCTTTTCCTTTCTTTTTACCCATCTCCCGTTGTGAGTAGGTCAAGGCAATAATGGACCACATTTGAATAATCAGAAATACGGCTTTGCTTCAAGCTAGAGAGCCATGACACTGTGCTGAGCTTTAACTGATAACTGCTATCACAATATTTACAAAAATAGCAACAAAGCAGTACTAGAGTGGTTTGTTTCAAGGATCACAGACATTTTATAGCACTATCATTTGAGTGACCGGTTTAGCAGAGGACCATTTCCAATGTCACTAACTTCACAAATCACATGTAATTGCAGACAACTCATCTCCAAGCTTCAGAGTTTCCTAAGAGACCACAGCAGCCGACTTTTGTTCCTAGACAAAGTTATTAATCTCTTTATACAGTATCTTAGTCTTCACTTTGAACACTACTGAATATGTAATAGATCTGTTTGCCTTGAAGTAGACACCTCTAATAGCTTGAAACAAAATAGCTGTAGGCAAAGTAGAGTTAAGAGGAAAGCAAGAGAGGGAAGAAAAAAAACACAATGGTTTTCAGTGCCCAAGTTCATTTGGCCGCTTAAAACACAAGCTATCCTACCACTGCCAAAAGGGAAGTTAATAAATGAATGACATGTTTACTTTCAGCTCACATGTAGAGATTCTCTTAGCAATCAGAATGAAGAAACCCCCAATGCTAAGCACCTCTAGGTATCCAGCAAAAGCATCAGATGCTGAAACCGTGGGCTCTCCTTGACCTCCAGGACGCTGGCACTAAAGAGTGACAGCACCGTCCAGATATCTCTGAGAAAAGCACAGCTGCAGCCTCGCCGGCTGTAGTTTCAGACACCACTGCTTCAGGCTGCTAATGAATCGCGTTTGGAAAGCCGTACAGAAGTAACTTTAGCTCCCCCCAGGTGAATATGTAGGTTCTGGAGAACAAGACAACAGCTAACACAACGGGAGAAGTCACCTACCCATCCAAACCTACACAACACACCACTGCTCAGGTGATAGTCGTCAGGTCACAACGGCACGAACACTGGAAACAAATGTGCCGATTCCCTCCCTCAGTGGCAACTCCCCCCGCCTTCAAGAAAAAAAATCACCAGCAAAATGGCCTGAAACACCATCAGAGGAGAACATAGAACTCAGTGAAAGAACTCAATGTTAGCTAGCAAGTTGCCAGGCCACACAGAAAATTTCTAGGTGTATAAATGATGCTGCTGAATAAAAATATTTGGAAAAAAACCCCAACTGTCTCAGACAAAAAAACTGTCAAAAAGAAAAAGCTGTCTATGGTTTGTGTTTTTCCTAGTGGAAGCTGATCCAGGCAAACTAAGGAAATGGGTACCAAAATTGGAAGTATGAATGTGGCTGGGGGAGGGAGAATAAAAAAAAAATAAAATAAGATCAAAGCAAGCACAGATACTGGGAGATTATTAAGCATTTCCGAAAGGCAGAAACACTTTTACTGACCAGGCTCTGCAAACCTGCAGGTAAGTAGAACACAGTTTTGGAAAGTGTGGCAACAAGCTGGTTACCTGATGAATTTTATTATGCATCTCAAGGGATGAGAGATTTCAAGTTTCTGAGAGCTCTTCTAGGACATCACATTGCAAACAGTCAGAGAGCATTCATTGAATCTCACTTATTTGTCCATTTTGGGTAACAGCACATTTTTTTGGCCCTTATTAAATGCTACGGTGTCAGACAATTTCACTGGCAGAGCTGTTCTTCAGCACATTTTCATGACTGAAGTAAATCCTACTAAAATAATGCTTCCTACAGTAAACACCGGGTATAAAAAAATGCTTCAGAGATAGCTTTTTGGAAAACAAAGATGATTCAACAACTCTTTTTTAGCAGGAAGGGGTTAGGAAAGAGCTTTGTATGAGGAAGAATTTATAGCTATATGAGAACAGAAATGAGCACTTCAGTTCATTACAAGTATTTGCATATTTGCAGTATTCATAAGACCAGAACACTCATTAGTTATTCTGGGGTTACATTACTTAATCAATACACAAAGCTAACATTAGAAGTGAACCAAAAGGTGCTTATTACAACAGAACAAAACACTGGCATTGTTCCTGGTACAAACAAAATCAACTGGTAAAGAACATTATCAATAATGTTAATAACACTTTCACAACTGGCTAATATTTCTTCTGTTCTGGAATTCTGCAGTATTTTGAATCCTATGTTAGGTCAGAATAAGAAAGAGTGAAGAATGTCAGAACTGTGAAGAGTTAATCAACAATTCTTTCACTTCATTAAAATCTGAAAACACTCCAGATTCTCTTCTACCACTGTACCTTTTTTACCACAGGTTCTCCAAATCTTATGGTGAAACATTCCCTGACTGAGAATTAATAAGCAACTGTCTACCAGCAATGGAAGTCTGTGATTGCTCTGTGCATTAAAGCCAGCAATTACTGCTTTTAGAAGAGTTTCTCAGTCCTAGCCTCAGCAAATTGGCCCAAGGATTAAGTAGAATTGATAAAAACACTTCCTACAGCAGAAGTTCCTATAGAACAAAGTAAATAATATTCAAAGACTCAACAGTTTCATCAGGGTCTAGCTGCTGCGCTGAAATATAGCTATTAACAGTACACTGAGCATGGTAAGTTCTTCAAAAACAGACAGAATTTTGCATTCTCAATTTTGAAGAGCCAACTGTAAAGAAATTAGTGACTGTGAATCTGTTTGTTGCATGGATCAATATGGCTTTGAATCTTGAGTACTTTGAAGAATGAAAATCAAGGCATAGAACAGTCTCAGGTCCCTCACCTAACTTAATTAAGACGGTAGTTCCTGATATTTAACTTTTTTCCCCTATTAAATATTAATTAAAGTATTTACAGTATGAGGAATTACAACTCATGTAGTTTTTGATAGCAGGGTTCTTGCAATAAAAAAAGTTCCAAATGCCAGCAAGCTATGCACTCCCCAAATGCCACATTAGTATGTGACATTTTGTTTTATGTTTTTATCTGTCCTTTTGAAAAAGCAAGGTAAGGGAAATTTACAAACACCATCCCTCGATGCTAAATAGAAGATAATTACCTATATTCTGGAGAAAAAAAAAAAAAAAAACAAAAAACGGAAAGTAAGAAATGAATGGCCCTGAAGTGTTCTAAAGCATTTTTTCTTTAAATTCTTATTGGATGGTTTTCATTAGACAATTACATTTTGCTCAAAAGTTAACATTAAAAAAATATGCAAGCATAAAATTATGTTAGACATTATTATTCCAAAGAGGCATGCAGTAATAGCTACAGTCCATTGCTAAAAAAGTAGGATCCACTACAGCAGCAAGTGTGACAGACGTACAGTTTCTACAGTTGTTGGTAACCCTGTTATGACTGGCAAAACTTGAATACCATCTTATTTTTAAACATGGCAAACTTCTATTTCACTTGCAAACAGACTACTTTCCACAAAAAAAAATACAAATTGTTACATACAGGACAAAATAAGGACAAGCCATCTAAAAAGCAAATGATAAAACAGGGCTTCAAAACAGGGAAGATGAAAGAGTCAAAAGAAGTTAAGTTTTGCTTCGTGCTATAGAATCTTTATATTCAGAGGCACAACAGCAGATGACATTTGGGACAAGCCATTAAAATAGAGCTGCTTTCAAAGCATGTTCTTGTCTGTTTTTGCAGCATTATGACTGTGGATTTCTCTCCTTGTTTAACTCTGATACTAAGGTTCAGACACGTACGAGTTTGGGTGTAACCAACTGTCTTCTACATGCATATCAAAGTACTATCACCCCTAAAGCATTTCTGACATAGGATAAAATATGAGAAATTAGCAGAATAATCTGTACTAGAAACTCAGACACACTGTTAGTTAAATTATGCTGTAGACAAAAATCAGACACTTGCAGAACACGTCACTACATCAAGTAACTTTTTTGAAGAAGTCAAATACACTGTGGCTTGTCCAGCCAGCCACCAGTGCTGGCCCCTTCTCCTATTTTTGTCAGGTATTATCAGCACCAGTAGATTCTGGAGACACTTTATCAATTATATTAGTTTAATGGTGACTTAGGAACAATTTCTTTGACAAAGAATGCAGGTCTGCAGGCCTTCCTTTGACAGGGACAGCAGTGAGGGGACTTCACCTGCACAAATTATATTTACCAAAACTATTTGCTGGAAGCAATGATTTGGCAGCTTCGATTTTTGCCTCTACAAGACTCCTATAACCTGCTACCATTATCAACCACTGTCAACAAAGACATTAAGCAAGCGTTCACCAGCAAGCACTGAACCATGCCAATTTCTTCTGTGAGGCTTGGCTGCGCACAGACGGAGAGCCACAGCTCCGTAGCAGATTCTTTTCCCTTCTCCTTTTCAACCTTTTGCTCCCAGATGCACCTGAGAACAACGCTGCTCAGATGGACAGGGTTAGGGATAATCGAAAGTTTTGAACTGGCACATCTGCAGACAAACAACATTTTAACCCCTGAAAAAGGTTCAAAAATGTTAGAGGCCTACTATACCAAGTGTACTGTACCAAGGCCTATTACCAAGGGTGACTGACACTTGTATTCAGAATTCAACTTGTGCCAATAGCCAGCATATTTGCTTTATTAAAATGCAAGAAAAAAAGAAGTAAACCAAAACAAACATACCATCTTAATGTGAGCTCTCCTAGTGGCTAATCTACTTAATTCAGGTTTTGGTAAATATATATAGGAACAGGCACAACTTGCCTTTATTCTACTTTATATATAAACATAAATGTCACCTTAATTTTTAAAATTTAAATCGTTTTAATAATTTTGGAATAAAGGTTTGCATTTCAGGTTATGAAACACCTTACTTTATTCGTTTAAAAATCAAAAAGCACTTCAGAGCAGCACTCCAGATAACCTGGCGTACTCCAGCTCTGCGCACCTAGAAGAACCGCAGTTGTCAAACGGCAGGTTGTTTGCTGCTGTAGGTCAGAGAACCCACGTTGGTTGCAGAATGATTGCAACTTCTCGTTACTGAAACACTACCGGACAGATGTGCCAGTTGTCATGATTTTCTTGTTACAAAAGCGTCTATGTGAATTATAGATGTAAACACAAGGAGTGCGATGGTACCCAGTTACTGTTTACCCCTGTCCTGAAAAGGGGTAAAGACTTCAGAAGCTACAACCTTCCTGGAAACTGATCGGTTTGGGAAACGGAGCGAAGCTACCTGTTTTCCAAGTATTGGTTTGAGGAAATACTATGCATAACTGTGCTGCTGTAATGCATGCAAGAATAGTGAGGAGCCACTTGTGAAAAGCTGTGCTGCTTCATTGCTCAAGTTCAGTTTTCAGCCTTTTGTTCCTCTTGCTTGATTTCACTTTAAGGAAAAACGGGAAACCATATAAAGGAAATAATTCAGCTTTGGAAAAAGTAGATCTGGCTATTTTTACAATTTAGCTGAAGCCAAAAAAAAAAGCTTACAAGCGCTATGTTCTGTGGTATCGACTGTCCTTTACATGCAGTTAGTGGAATCAATTTTGTTCAAAGGTGTAACGTATACTCAGTACCAGCATTTCTTTCAAGAAACACTAGGAATCAGGAAAATCTGACAGAGGTCAAAAAAGCTTTGCTCATTTACTGCATTTCTACACAGTGTGATAAGCAGGTTTTCAGCACCAATGTACACTGTGTATACACATAAATAGCATTACTAGTTTTTGTACAGTTATTAGGCAGGGGCAATCCCACGGGAATTATGCATCTCCCATGGACATTCTCAACTCCTCTTCATGCTTTCTTTATTATACATCTCAGTCATTACTCCATTTTTTGAGCCACATTTTAAGCTACAAAAATCATTCCACTACATTAACTCTATGACTGTTGAGCATCAATCATTGTTTCCTGGACTCCTCAATAGACACCCCTTCCCCCCAAAAGGGAGATGAAATACATTAAGTGACATTTGTGATGGACTTAAATATTTAACAGGTTTTTTTCTCTGTCTTCTGAAATTTCCCCAATTAGTTCCATTAATCAAACTACAAAACTAATTTTACATCTCTCTCTCTCATGATTTTTTTAATATACTTCACAAAATTATAGTCACTATAGTTACTTTTGCAACCAGTGTTTTTAAGTGCAACTTTTTTGTTTCTAAAACATGACTGAAAAGCTTAAAAAACCCCCCTCTGTGCTATGTATTTATTTATAAACTTATTTAGACATCATGATGCAGCTTACTGGATTCTCAGTGTATAAACAACAGAGGTTAACAAATCCACAATATGATTCCACTTATATTCTCTCAATAAAATTTCTTGAATCAAATGGGCTGTTACGAATAGGCAAAGCAGGCAAAGAGAGCGAAAGGCAGATTATGCATTGGAAAGAATGCAGATGGAAGCTTTTTCAAATACAGCAAATGGAAAGATGACAGCTTGAAAAATACTCATGTTTTAAAATAAAATTTTATATGCAAAAATCTATAGGCATATACCAATACAGACATATACAAGTGTGTCAATAAGGAAACTACACTTAGGTGGAGTACTATTTACAATGAAATCATGGCATTTTAGACTGTTCATTAAGACAGTACTAGCATTCCCAATACAAAAGTCAATTTTATTTCAAAAAGCAAGGTCACATCAGTAACTTTTAAATATATATTTAAAATTCTAAATAAACACTTTTATAAAGAAAGCATCTCCAAACCATTTCAACTGATAAGAAGCAGTGAAACTGGTTGCTTTAAAATTCTTAAATGGATATTTATGTGTAAGAAAAAGAGATGCCTTCTCTGAAACTGTACATATGTAGGAGAAGGAAATAGAAGGTTTTAGCACATAAGTTTACTGAGAAGCGGGATTATGGTGCGTTTTTTGTTGAAAACTTCACTTGCTTTTAGTAAGTTCAGCTTAGAACTTTAGTAAGTTCAGATGTAAGCAAGGACATTCATCTGCTCTTCTGAAAATGAGTCAGCTGTTACTGAAGAGTTACTGGTTATTTCAGACATTCTCTTAAAGAAAAACATCAAAAGAACTTTAGCTTAGAAATATCTATGTCCTTGAGAAATCCCCTTGAGAAGGAGAGCAGAACCGCAAGTCTGGGGAGTTCTGCATTGCCTTTGTCTCTTTGCGTTCACTCTGCAATATGTAACTGGAAAAAAGTACTGAACACTTGTGCCAGCTGGGGAGAATTTGTTAGCAGTAGCAATGAAAACCCCAAATAGGATGTCTTTTGGGATGTGACCACACTCAATTCACAGATCTGCTACTCTATGCTGATACGGATCACCTAAACTGCAGGTATGTCTCTTTCAATTGTCTGTTCTCTTGAAAGTGTTTTGAGATATAATCTGTGATTTATTTGGGAAAAATCAAGAACTGGGCAATGAATACTTGTTAGGTACTGGAATTCTTTCTGTGGGAAAGGAAACAATAGAGAGCCACGTCATTCATTCTTGTAACCAGTCTGTCACAATCAGTATCTGAAATTTTCTATCAGTATCCAGAGATGAAGTTTTGCTTGATTAGTACAACAAAAAGTGATTTACTGGCGTTTCTGGAAGCAATATAATTCTAAAGCCAGGAAACTGAGGTTCTACTTCCCAAAAATATTTCTACTTGCAATCTGCACGGAAGGTCTGACTGCAGCATACATAGACAAACACAGGGATTTCAATCTCGCTTGTGAAGGATCCTGCAACAATACCCCAAGCTGCACAGATTTCTGGCCTTATGTAGGTTAAGTTTCAGGAAACTACATAGTCTACACCAAATCCCACTCCTACTTTTTCCCCACAGCTGTCTACAGCTATTGCAGCAAAGACGTAAGTCTAAGGTGACTTTGTTGAAAATGGATTTTGACAGTTTTTCTTCCATTAAGAAAAGAGATTGTCTGGACTTGTTGGAGGTGTCTGTATTGGTGCTGGAAACAGACTCCCCCATCTTTTAACAAGCATGCATCAGATCACGCTGAACTGGGATGTGCTTATGATAAAATGACGCTTAGGCTGAATAAAAATAAGTGATGCCCCTGGAAGTAAAATTATCACTTCTTAAGCTAGGACAAGCACTATGCTGGCAGAAAGAGAGAGTGGCTCAGTGAAATAGCTGGAACAAGGGGAAAAGAAAAGAGAAAGAACAGAAACCAAGTAGGAAAACAGCCAATTTTCTCTGTGGATGAAGTCAAGCAATTAGGAACTGAAATGGAAAATATACAATGTAAATGGGAAAGTGACTCTTCAATAGAGAATATAGCTCTGCTGCCAAAACCTGCAGATGGAGAAAAAAGCTTCAGGATAGCGCAACGATGCATGAACAAATCAATACTTGAAGGATTTTCCTATATAATAAATTGAAACCCCTCATTTAGGCTTTTAAAATTCTAGTTATTTTATTGAAATCTGAAAGGTTGTATGTGAAACACATTATTTCTTAACTATTTTAAACAGCATTTTCTGTTTATTAGTAGGAAAAAAATGCAAATGTATGGCTTTGATCAATACAGGTTTTCTTTTGGCCCAAGATTCCTCTTTAACCTTGCCTACTCGGAAATTCTAAATCTTATAAAACTGATTTCTAGAGGTTCTACCCAAAAATATATTTTAACTACTCATCAACCGACTAGTAATAGTGCTGTTCGCTGCAGAAGATAACGCCAACTAACTGATTAGCAGTTACTTCTGCATGATAAATCCTCTTTTTCCTCTTTGTGCTAAATTCTAGTAACCCAACATATTGCTATGAGAAATTAGCTTTTAATTTCCTTTGGAAACAACAGTCTAAACTGTCTAAACAAATGGCAAGGGAACTTATTAGCAATTTTATTGTGTTCCTAAAACCTAATATTGTCATCATCAATACCGAGGTTACTCTTAAATTTGGCCTAAGAGTGAAATATCATGGCGACCTACTCAAAACAGAGGTTCTGAAAGCCCTCAAACTGACATTACTATTGTGTATTATCTATTGTGGTTGACTATCCAACCAATGAATATGGGTGCAAATGGACAAGAGAATTACAAGGCAGATGAAAGATGGAAAGCAGTCTGCCTCTGCCACGTGACTATTTCCTTGTAGTTTTCAAGAAAGAAGGAGAGGGTTTGAATTTCTAACACAACCATCAAAAATGGTTCTTCAAAAGTAGTGCAGGAATACTAACACTCAAAATTTATTTGCTACAGAAAGATACCTGCTTCTGATTTCCAAAATAAGAACAAACAAACCCAATGGATTATGTAATTTCATGATCAAGTAGGCACAGGCAGTGTGCCTACTGCCAGTTCTCTAGAAGACAGCTAGCAGAATAATTAACCCTGTCAATTATTCCACTGTGAGTTTTTTGATTTGACTCTCCATTGACTATGTCCAGTGAATAACATGCATACATATGTTTGTTTGAATTTTGTGCCACTATCTGTAAATTCACCTTTATTTTAAAAATCATATCCTTACAATAAAACAAAATATTTTATAACTCCCATACTAAACTTGGGCCTGAAAGAGAGAGACAAACATCCTAGCATTCTAAGCTTTTAAGGAGTTTACATGAAATACTCAACTAACACAAAGATGATGAAGAGCAACCATTATACGGCCTATTTTTCCCCCACATATGTATTTGTTTTCTTGAGTAAGAATGTCCCAGCTAGAAACCTTAAATCATATAGATCAGTTCACTAACTATTCATCTCAGTTCCATGTCAGTTAAATTAATAAAAATCAAACAATAAAAGCCAGCAGAACAGGTACAAACTAAGTCTTAAAGTAAGCTCAGTTGCCTGTGAATCATTTCTGAACTTGAAGATGTCTACTCACATCAAAATACATGTTAAATAAGCAAATATCACAACAGACATCCAAATACTCTTGAAAGGTAAGCATTCTAATTAATGGACCACTAGTACAGAGTTTAACTTGCAAGCTCATTTTCCCTTCTGTAACTGGCTAACTGACCTCTGAATTATGCATCATATTTCTCTACCAGTTCTTTAATGACAGACATACGTAAGATAACTGAAAAAGATTAACAGTGTTTAAAATTCAAATTTCTCCCCATTTATAAAAGCTTCTATCTCTTCAGTCAACTTCATAACATACTGTCAGATTCACACTCTATAGATAAGTTTTCTGCCAGCTTTACGGTAAAAAGAAATTTATTTCCTGCTTACCTCGTTATTGAAGGAACTCTCTTCAATTTTCTCAGTTTCTGTCTCTGCCAGAGGGTTTTTCAGGGTCTGCAAGAACAGTGCAGCTTTCCTTTTGCGCTCTGCTTGTAGCTGCTTTTCTTTTGATTCTTTGGAGGCCTGTGCAAGCTTCTCCCTTGCTGCAGCTGCTAATCTATCCTCTAGTTTCTGCTTTGCTAAGAAAGATAATTAAGCGTAAAGTTTTGAGTCACACTTGGGGAACTTAAGTTTCCTTGAAAAAAACACACCCCCACCCCCCAACACAAACAACTAAACAGTCCTCGCAACCATTCTCAAACCTTTCTAATACATCCATTCAAAGACATAATAATTATGCATCAGCTTGAAATTATGAAATTCCAAACATCTTAATTCATAGATACATCATTTGCTTGATGAAAAGCAGTACAGGTGAAGTAAAAATTGTTAAGCTTAAAGAAAATGACATGAAAATCCAATCCTGAAAATTCAGGACACTTGTCCTTTTCTATTTACAAAAGTTATCTAAAAAAGTAGCATTGTTAATTCAGAAGCTTTTACTTGTACTTGTTAAAGCAATGCAAACTCTCCATTTTGCTCTTTCCATAGATCTGAACTTTACCTTGTGCTTTCCAGTCCTACTTACATACATCTTAAAACCTTTACACAAAGGGCTGCTCCAGAAATTTTCAGAAACTGTTTCACCACTGCTACAACCAACAGTTGTTGTTATGTGATTACAGAAAGAGATTAAGCCAATTTATTTAACTGTGCCCCTAATGGATGTTTTGTCTAACCTTTTTCATATTACATTTCCACTTTCATATTCTGTGCATGTACAAGATGACTGGGTTTTTTTGTTCAGTTACACAGTTTTCCAAAACCACAACTTTTTCCAAACGTGTTTTACACTTCATTTTTATTATCATACGAAATATTTCATATTTGCTTTAGATATGTATCACCATAGCCTACTCTGTGCTACTGAAGTTTAGAAGAGAACTGCTACTTAGGAGAAAAAAAAACCAACATTTTGAAAATGAAAAATAAAATTCCTGTGGCATACTCGTAAGAGTAATATTAAGTTTTTAAGCTAGTAAACACTGACAGCATCTCCACTTTATTGAACAATCCCTGCTGTGAGACAGCCTTGGGGAGGAATGGGGGAAATCTGATCCCTTTTAAAAGATCATTTCATTCAAATTCACACAGCATACCCTTCTGCCCTTACATACATAAATGCAGTAACAGGAAAACCCCATACAAAGACTTAATGGCATTGCATTATAAGAATAACAAAACATCAACAAGGTGATATTAGTCTATATGGGAGTGCTATATAAATGAAAAATAGCTTGAAACATTTCCTTGTTCTCTGAAGAAAATGAGAAATGGACATGCCTTTTTCTGGACTCTGCTAATGCAATCTGGAAACTAGAAGTTTAGTGCTTTACTTGGAGGTTGTAATGGAAAAAAAAATAATTCCAAAAGATCACGCATTCAGGCAAAGTACTCAACTACAGTATCTTACAAGTCTGATTCTAGCTGAGCAGCCAATGAAGATTTCATTCTTAACAATAAGCAGGAACCTGTGGGAAAAGAATTCTGATTCCTGTTAACATGACATAGTGAAGATTCAAAATACCTAAAATGCCATACTTCTCCACATGAAAGTTTTGTAGTTTGCCTGAAGGACTCAATCTTTCATTTTGTTTTGAGTGTAACATGGGATACCTTGTTTAGCTTCCAACTCCTCCTGGGTAAGTTGAGGTTTCTTCTCTTCCGCAGCGGTACAAGGAGTGGTAACAGCTGGAGTATGGTTTGAAGCACTATTAGCATTCTCTTGGCCTTCCTTGCCCTCTTCTTCCTCCTCATCGCTGTCATCATCCAATTTAACACGGTTTTTCTCCAAAGGAAGAAGGTCATTTTCTTTGGCCTTGATCGCAAAGCTTATTGGCGCAAACGATGCTGTGAATGAATGGGTTAGGTTTTACACATCATTAGAGTACGGTAGAAAGCAGGTTGAATTTTGTGACTTTACCCATTTCACATGCAGACTACACCATAAAAAGAAGAAAATTCTATTATCCTTATGTTATGCTAATTATTTTGGGGGAAAGGACAACACAATCTTTTGTGTGATCTTAGAGTAGGCATCTGCTACCAAGCTCCAAACCAAGATGACAAGGCCAATGAAGCAGTATTTGGGACACTTAAGCAAGCTTCAGGTCAACAGAACCTGGTTCTCATGGGTTCAACTACCCAGACATTTGCTGGAAGAACAATACAGCAGTTCACATGTCATCCATCAAGTTCCTGGAATGCGTAGAGGACTACTTGCTCGTACAAATGTCAGATGTGCCAACCGGGAACGAGGCACTGCTGGACTTGCTACCCACAAACCAAGAACACCTCCTTTGTAGTATTTTGGTTACCGATAGCCTTGGCTGACAGTATTGTGGAGTTTGGGATCCTGCTGAGCACACTGGAAGTTAGTACAAAAGACAAAGGTTTTAGATTTTAGAAAAGCAAACTTCAGCTTGCTCAGAGCTCAGCTGGGAGGGATTCTGTGGGAAGCTTCTATGGAGGATAAAGGAGCTAGCGAGTGCTGGAAGTTTTTCAAGAACACTCTCCTGAAAGCACAAAAACAGTTCATCTTTAAAGATGAGGGAGGTAGACAGAGCAAGAGACCTCCTTAGCGTAACTGCAAGCTTCTGAGTCTGCTCAAAACCAAAAGAGAAGCATACCAGAGATGGAAACGCAGATGAATACCTGTTGAGAACTACACAGGCATTGCCAGGGTGTGCAGAGATGCAGTTAGAAAAGCAAAAGCTCAGATCAAATTGAAATTGGTCAGAGATGTCAAAAACTACAAGAAAGGGTTCTTCGGGTACACAAACAACAAGCAGAAACAGAAGGAAAATATTGGCCCGCTGTTAAACAGGAGAGGTGAATTAGTCGCCAACAATGCTGAAAAGGCAGATCTTCTCAACACTTTCTTTACCTCTGTCTTTACGAGCACTGTTGGGCCCCAGGCCTCGGGAACAACAATCCAGGTTGATGCAAACGCAGACTGACCACAAGTGAAGGAAGAGTTGGTATGTGAACTATTACAGGAGCTTGACCCCTGCAAATCAATGGGCCCTGACAATATCCACCTGAGGGTGTTAAGAGAGCTGGCTGACATTGTTGTGAGGCTGCTCTCCATAATCTTTGAGAAGTCATAGAAATCAGGGGTCGTCCCAGAAGACCAGACAAAGGCTAATGTCACCCCCATCTACAAGATGGGCTTAAAGGAAAATCCAGGAAATTATAGGCCCATCAGTCTTACTTCAGTCCCTGGGCAAGCTATGGAATGAATCTCCCTGTGGGCTATCACCAGTCAAATGAAGCCCATGATTTGGAAAAGCCAACATGGATTCACCAAGGGCAAATCGTGCTTGACAAACCTGATCACCTTCTACAACAAAGTAACCTGCTGGGTTGACGAGGGGTGAGTGGTAGACACTGTCTACCTGGATTTCTCCAAGGCTTTTGACACGGTTTCCCACAGCTTCCTCCTGGAGAAGCTGATGCGTTAGGGTCTAGCCAAGTGGTCTGTGCGGTGGGTGGGAACGGGCTGACAGGCCTCACCCAGAGGGTGGTGGTCAATCGCTCCTTTTCAAACCAGCAACCGGTCACAAGTGGGGTCCCCCAGGGATTGATCCTGGGCCCAATGCTGTTTAAAATCTTCATAAGTGACCTGGATGATGGGATCAGGTGTACCCTAATGAAGTTTGCTGATGACACCCAACTGAGTGGGGAAGTAGACACGTTGGAAGGGAGAGCCACCCTGCAGGAAGACCTGGATGGGCTGGAAGAGTGAGTTAACAAGAACCTTATGAAGTTCAACAAGGACCAGGGTAAGGTCTTGCACCTGGGCAAACATAATCCAGGACTGCAGCACAGGCTGGGATCTACCTGCCTGGGGAGCAGCTCTGCGGAAAGGGACCTGGGGGTCCTGGTGGACAAGGTCGATGAATGAGCAGTGCGCTGCTGCGGCAAAGAGAGCCAATAGGATGCTGGGTTGCATCAATAAGGGCATCACCAGCAGAGATAAAGAAGTCATTATCCCACTCTACTCAGCACTTGTTGAGCCACACCTGGAATCCTGTGTTCAGTTTTGGTCCCTGCTATACAAAAAAGATGTGGACAGACTGGAGAGGGTCCAGAGAAGTGCCACAAAGATGATCAAAGGACTGGGAAGCCTGCTATATGAGGAAAGGCTGAGAGAATTGCGTTTGTCCAGCCTTGAGAAAAGAAGGCTTAGGGGAGACCTTATCACCATGTTCCAGTATTTAAAGGGTGGCTAGAAAGAAGATGGAGACTCCCTTTTTACAAGGAGTCACATGGAAAATACAAGGGGTAATGGGTACAAGCTACTCCTGGGGAGATTCCAATTGGACACAAAACAAAATTTTTCACAATAAGAACAATCAGCCATTGGAATCTCCCCAGGTAAGCGGCAGATTCCCCAACAATGGACCCTTTCAAGATCCAGCTGGGCAGGATGCTGGTGCATCTCGTCTAGACTGTGATTTTGCCAAGAAAGGTTGGGCCACGTGATTCTTGAGGTCCCTTCCAAACTGGTCTCTATGATTTTTTTTTTCAAACAAACGTTGGAAACTTCATTTGCCCTGTAAAGATCTATCTCAAAGTCTTTCTACTACTTCAGTAGCAGCAGGGAAAAAGAAGGATACTCTAAACCATCTCAGGAACTATATTTCCTGAGATGAGATAAATAATTTCATATTCTGCCCCAAATAAATTTTAGTTTCAGTACTATTTCTTTTCCCAAATGAACAATCTACTCTTTCAGGCTTAAGATGAAAGAGCTCTGTGCTCAGGCTCCTATCTGACACACTACGGTATGATATGGTCCCTTTACGTCTCCTTCACACTAAATCAATGGTTTGCACAACAATAGCATTTGGTAGACTCACAGAGCAGTATTTAAAGACTTATTTCCATCCATATGAAAATTAATTACTTTGGGATGTTAACAACATTTCATTACAGAAGATATAAATGCAAAAGCTTTTCCCCAAATGTCTTAGCTAGTCTTGCTGTAGCAAGACTGGTGGTCAAGTACTCCTTTCAAGCAGCCCCAACTACTCCAACACAAAAGGACAGCACAACATACACATGCCAGCACACTGAAAGGAAGAACGTCTGTAAAAAAACATGGAATACCACAATAGAAAGGAAACTAGGGATCATTTCAAGCTAGGTTGTATTAATGGATCTTCAAAAATATGAAGCATAGCTAATATATAACTATATTTAAGTCTGAACTAATCCTTTTGCCTCACAGAACTTTCCTTGGAATGTTGAGAACCATTTTCTGAAAAGAATACAGAATTAATGTTTAAACCATTTATACAAAATGCAGCTTCTAAGAATAAAGAATAGAATTTCTCACACATCTCAAGCAAAGCAACCTACTGCCATACGGTCTGCTACAATATTTGTCTTTCTCGGGACATCTTTTGCAGATATATGCTAAAGGTTTCAATTAGGGAAATTCAAATACAATAATTAAATTACATACCAAAGCTTATAAAATATAAGCTTTGCACCTTGTAATTCTGGGGTAGGGAAATAGGCTCAGAAACACAGAATTCAAGAACTCCAAGAGAAGAGATATTATAATAGTGATTTTCCAAGTTTTTCATATGACAAAACAAAGCCTAACACGGGATTTTACTCCCTCAGACGCAAAAGAAAAATCTAGTGTGGATGTTATGTCTGTCTTGCAGCCAACTACTGTATTTAGGTTACAAGAAAGTAGGATTTGCACGGTGTTAAAGGAAATGAAACTAATTTTACAGAAATAGAATTGTCATGAAATGACTCATTGGTTACATTCCATCATCTAAATTTGATCAGATTACTATTATTAAAGCACAAGCTCCACTTTGCCATTTATTAATAACACAACAAGAAAAGGTATCATTTTCTGTTGCATATTATATTCTCTTAACAGGGCATCTCTGAAGACAGGCAAGATTGCTCCTTCCCTGGGGAAGCTACTCAACCTGCCCAGAGAAGAAACTGCAGAGCATGGACAGTCTGACAACCATGGCAGAGCTTGGAGCTTGCAGCCCATGGAGGGAAAGAAATTGCAGCAAGGAGCAGGAAGAGAGAAGAATTCCAAGGGACCACAGCGAGTAGATAAACTTATCAGCGTTTAAGAAAGCCACTGAAATGGCATGAAGGCAGTACCCATCCATGGGAACACAGGTCAAGAGTGTTTTTCCGTTTTCTTTTTTTTTTTTTTTCCCCAGCAGCTTTCAGTTCTAGTTAAAAGATTTAAGCTTCTAGTTTTTACTGAAAACAAGAAATTTTAAGCTATCTTTTCCTGATAGGCCAGGAAATCACTTCCCAGGTATAAATAACGGCATCTCCAACTCAGGACACTAACAGCGCGTTAGTTGACTTTGTCTGACTGGCTTCCAAGAGATCCTCCCATTTTGTCCCTTTGCTGCTATGACCACAAGAGGAAAAACATTCCACTTAGACACGTAAGGGTCTTTTTTCCCAGCACGACTAATGTCCAACAAAGGAAAACTGAGCAACTGAATAATAAGCCTAGCGTACTACCTCCATATGTATGGTTTCAAATAAGACTTCTGCTTTTTTCAGAATGAATAACTTCTTTCTTGCACAGAGCTCATAACTGTCAAGTTTAAAATGACAAAAATAAGATTTTACTGGGGTCACTGATGAAAGCCTTCAACTTTGCACAAAACTGAAATAAAAAAATTTATTCTGTCAGACCATAAATACCTGATAGTCTGATAAGAAATAAATATGAAAGCAATCACATTACTTATTTCAGTCCTTTTTTGATGCTTCTAGTGAAAGTATTTTCCGCATGATGAAAATCTTTTCCCTACTTTCCCCCTGGCTCTCCCCCCACCTTTTTTTTTTCTTAAGTATATACCAACAAATATTTTCCCACCCAACAAATCATGCTAACATACCTTTCACCAATTTACCATCACTGACAGTTTTAGAAGGAGGAACATCTTTTTTAGTTCCTGGGACTCCCTTAGCACTTGGCTCAGATGCATCTTCAGGTGCATGTTCATCTGCAAATTGAGTCTCACTTTGTGTATCACCGGCAGTATCTGCTGGAACATCTTCAGATGAAGATACTCCCTTTTCAAAAGAAATGTGCAAGCTTAGTAACTGGACAGTTCATGAAAGAATTAACGCAGTGTCTGTGGAGCTGCAAATTTGCCAGCCATTTCAAAAATCACGTTATCAGCTAATCACATAACATCTAATTTTATATCAATAAACACTCACGACCAGAAGCTTGCTTCTTAGAAGCAGTGCACTGCTTCATGTAAACCCACAGTTTGCAAAAACTACAGACCTACAGTATGAATGTGTTGTTATTTTACAGGGAAGAAAGTGTTCTTCAGCTGGCACACTTTTGCCAACAACTGATTTTAAAATTACGTTTTTAAAATTAGACCCTAAAAGCATACACTTTTTTTTTTTTTTACAAAGTATATTCTTTTAGGTCTTGATCTCCAGGGTACAGGACAAAGTCCATTAAAGTAAATTCACAGTGACAGAATGAAAGCTTACGACATTTTTTCCTTATGTACAATTGCATGATACCTCCTTTACAAAATCAAGTTTTACAGGGATCAACAGAGGTTAACGTGTTTGATTTGTTCCAACATTTTGCTGAAGAACATTGGGCCTATCAATGTTTTTTGTGGCATTAAACTGATACAGTACAGATGTGCTAAGATTTTCAAAAGAGTAAAGAAGTACTGATTCTACTATTGCATGACTAAATCATTCAAGATAACCTCTAAACTAACAGTATAAAAATTTTAAGATGAATATTGTAGAACATTAAAAATATTTACATGGTGAGTCAGGCGATGACATTAAGTAATTTAGCATTTAAATGAGCCTCTCTCAATAAATAGGTCAGTTGCTTTCCACTGGCTGCTGTTAAGTATACTCAATGTTGAAATACCAGGTATTGAAGAGCTCCTTTCATTGCTCCCTGCAGCCATTCCCTGACCAACAGAACTAATTTCTGAAAATCCTCCAAGGGGAAAAACACAAGGAAATCAAGGACTTGATACATCCTGTATTTACTGAAGCCACTAGTACAATTTCTTATTAACTTTAATGGCCAAAAGGAGAACAATCAATTGCATTAGTTGTCTATATGTGCATTACTAAAGCGTAAAGATAATATTGAAATCATTACTCTAAAAAATTAAAGAGAATGGCGTTATCTACAAAAGCATGCAGTAGGAAAATATGCATTGCTACACATGACCTCAAGGGACTTAAACCAGTTTCTGCTTGCTTCTTAGCTGTACTCATTTGAACACTTAAAATGAATCCTTTATTATTACACTTTGGTTACTGTACAATTTCCCCCCCAAATAAATGTTAACAAGTCCTTATTAATTATGTAAGTATTATGAATTCAACCCACTGATTTGCAAATAAGAAGCTCCAGAATAATAGTCAGCATTGTGCTACAGGACAATTTTGCATGTAATTTAGCAACTGAATAAGATCGTATTTACCACAGCTTATCTTTAAAAACAGTGTTTTCAAAACATTTTTCAGTATTAAAGCAAAATATTAAACACAAGTGTTTCAAACAGCAACTAGTATTGAATATCTTCATTTTCCACAAAGCGATTTTGAGGAGTTTACCCACAGGCCTACCTTCTTCAGTTTAAGGCTCCCCAATCTAAGCCTTGAGATGACAAATGACATAGGGCCTAAAAAAAAAATAGCTCTTTCCGATGAAAAGTTAACATCAGATAATGTATTTCTGATACTATTTGCAATTTTCTTTTCAGCAAGAGAACAATCTAATGAGATTAGCTAACATAAGAATAGTTAAAAACAAGGATGCCAAGTCTGGGTATCATCTTCTAATAACATGGACTAGAAGAAGCAAAGCGAATAGGACACCGATGGGAGATTTTGAAGCTCCAATAATTGTTTCAGTCAATCATGACAGGACTCTTCTTTAACAAAACCTCCCTCAGAAAAACACACATCAGAAAAGTAGTTCAGCTACTGTGCTACCGTTCTGTAAAGAACCATGAAGCGCACAAGAAGGTATGGTTGTTAAAAAGCTATACCTAACCTTTCTGACAACAAAAAACTAATCCCAATCCTACAAAGCTCTAAACCTCCACAAAGAATATATTTCCCTGTATAGAAAGCCAAAAGATTTTCAGGTTGCCATTTTATAATACAAACACACTGAGTGGCTGCTTATATTAAAACGCAAGAACTAAATACCATACCACCTCACATATCCTTATTTAAATACTTGCAAAACTAAAAAGCAACAAAAAACATTCACATCCTTTGCTCAAGAACTTCTCCATAATTCAGAAAGTTCCATTTTTAAAATATCTCATGGTAGCACAACAGATAAGCAAGTCCTTTTCTCACTCATGTTGCATTTTAACACGTGTACGTACAAACACATGCGTACCTGACAGTTGTCACTGCTCTCTTTTTGAAGGAAGAACTGTTTTTTAAATTCATAATAAGCATTATACTGATGCCACGGTTGCAAGAACTCAAATCTGTTAAAAGAAAACCGAGTATGTCAAAAGGCACGTGAACATAGTTAATACCAACAATCCTTTGCCAATTTTCTCTAGCAGATGGAACTCTATTTGATGTTTGGAAAAACTGTAACTTATGCGTAAACTTCCAAAGGATATACATTCTGAGAATGCTTTCTAGAGACATTTTTGTTAGGTTGGTTGGTTTTGGGCAATAATGCTTTGGCATTATTTGCATCACTATCAATGTTGGTTGATTTGGGCAGTAATGCATTACCTTTAAGTAGGTCCCTGAATTACAATCAAAAAAAATGATAGCACATCTCTTCTTGAGACCTGCATGTCCTGGTAATATATTTAAAAAATGAAAACCTCAACTTTTACAATAGAAGTTAAAATAACATTTCCTCTTACCTGAGATCATTCTTGGCACGAACACTGGTTTCAAATTTTATCCCATTCCTAGCAACATACTCAGCTAGCTTATCAATAACAGGTTGGATATCTGGGGGTGGAGGTATAATGGCAACCACTGGAGCAATTGTGCTGAAAACATCAAAAGTACATCGTTTTTATAAATAGAACATAAATATCTTTCAAAGTCCTTTGTTAACAAAAAACACTTCATAGAGGCTTGCTCTCTGGGTTCATTATGCAGCTAAAATAACTTGATTTTCCATCATGCAAAAACTTCATAGTAGCTGAGTAACAATAACCACGTACGATATCAAAGACCAAAGTGGAGATAATCAAAGCTGTATAAACACTGGCGAATGTCACTGAGGAATCACCAATAATAGAACCCATACTAAATATTTCATCTTGAAATGCAGGAAAGAGACCCCTCCATCCAACAAGCAAATCTGTATGCAGTACCTTGTAGATGTTGTGGTAGAAGTCAACCCACTGCTGCTATCAGTTGTGTCTGGGGGAGGTGGAGGTGTAGTACCAGGGGGTGGAGGTACTGTTGCTACCCCTGTAGTGCTTGATACAGTCACCCCCGCAGGCAACGCATTGTAGTAGGTAGCAACATCTATTCCCGGAGGTGGAGGCGCGAGGCAATAGGTTCCATCGGGTAGCATATAGTAACTATAATACATGGCTGCCACAGTTGCTGCAAAAAGACATATTAAAGAACAATGTTCTAATTAGAAGAAAAACACTCAATAAAAAAACCCAAAAACAAACATCATGATTGCATCAGTACAAACACACTGAGAATCCAAATTCACACAACACACTAAGAAATGGTATCTAATTTTTTATAGAAACAAAAGAAGAAACGAAGAAAAAAAAAGAATGTTCATATTAATGCACTCAGGATGACTAAGAAACATGTAGATTAAGACACAGAATCAAAATATACTGAAGGTCAGCTGGAAGCCAAATAGGTACGAATAAAGCAGTGAACCAGAGAAGCCTATTAAAAAGTGACTTAATATGAAATCATTCTTCCTGATCTAATTCACCTCTGGCAGTTTAACTCAGTTAAAACTATGTATGCATTAAGAAGGAAATGCGCACGTATTTGAAACTAACAGAGAGAAATTAAACTACTAGTATTGCTATATATACACATTAAACCATATATCGCTATATAGAGACACACACTCACTTACTGAAACTTCCAAATGCAGACAGGCTTTGCAATTTAACACCAATACAATGAACAATCAATTTGAGCAAGTTTTCCACACTAGAGGCTTCTCTGACGCTAAATACTAATTTCTTGAGAGTGCAAAGGCTTATGGCTTGCTCTCTTTCTTTAATGACAACATTTTATAATGCTTTAATTAGCTTAACGCTTTTAAATGGCAGTTACTTCCTACAAATACAAAGATTTTCTGCAGAAAGACGTATAAACAGGAAGTATTCAGGTAAAATATTTCAAAGGATTTACAATAAGAGTTTACATTTCTGGAGACAAAGTTTAATCAACGCATTAAATTATAATGAATTATCATCTAAAAGTTTCATAACCATTCCTCTGTGGCAGTATTTACTTTCTTCAAAGAATAAGTTATCTATAAGGAAAGCAGAACAAAGATCTGTTACATTTTAAAGACAGGGAGAGGAGCTGCAAACTTCACTTGTATTGCTACTAAATTATGATCTCTCAGTTTGCATCATATACATTCAGATTTAAGCCTGACATGAAAGTAATCAGAAAACTGATGAGCATTATTCTATGGAGATACTTCTTCTTATTGTAGTCTTTCTTGAAATAACCAGCAATTTTCAATTTGTTCACAGAAATCTTATTTCAGTTTTATTAAGATTCTCTTAAGGTACAGTTTTAAATAAAAATTACTTCCATGCATATTCCTCTCCATATAATAGACTCTGACAACACCTGTAATCATTTGGGGAGTTCTGAACATATAATGCATCAAAATCAACTTCAATCATTATGGTGATACTTATTTGCAACAGCATCACTAAAAAACCCAAGAACTCCATCACCACCATCACCACTTTGAAGTAAAACTACTCATTACCTACAAATTTATATCATCATGAAACCCTACTGTAGTGAAGGCTGCAACATAAATTTTCTTATATCTCAGTAGCATCAAATGTAAGTCTCCGAAACGAAAGGATGAGTTACATTTCTATATTTAAGGAATCGAGGACTTTCAGAATTCTGAAAAGAACTAAAGACACATAAATCTGATTAAGTTTGACTTTACCTTTTTGAGTATCAGAATCTACAAAACTTGCAGGAGCTTTATATAAGGTCTGAATTAAGCAGCTTCAGAAATAATGGAAACCAGACACATCCAGAGAAGTTAAGCTAATGTTGCTCAAAATTTCATAGTAAAGTTGATTCTTAAAAGAGGTTATATATGGGACTGTATTTACATTTATCGGAAATGGTTCAAGAAAAATCTAAGATTAAAGATTTAATAATAATTTGGAGATAGGAGAAAGTCTTGGTATTTCAATATCAGGCACGGGAAAAAGCATTTGAGCACACAACTTTCCACACTGCTTCCTTATAATTTAAATATATCATTGCTTTTGTTGTTCTTTTGAGGAAAAAATAAAATAGAAGTAAGAATGGCCTTTTGTAGCTATGGAGCTTAGAAGTTACTACTCCCTCTCAGATATTGCAATGAGAAATTTAATGTAAAAGTTCAATTTTTAACTTTGAATCTTGCATATTCCTGAATTTTATTTTCTACATAGAACACTGCACCAATGCAGAGAATAAAAGGTAAAATAATGAAAAATTATAGGCATTGACTGTATAATAAAATTTATTTACTGTAAAACTACTTCCAACTTTAGAACACAATACTATACTAAAACCTGGTTTTATCACTTCAGTGGGATCTTACATGATTTTACCTTTGCAGATTTTTCTTAGCGTTAGACACTCCAGTAAAACTGTTCAAAGCAGATTTATCATCTGCATTTTGCTTAACATAGTAAGCTTTTTTTAATGGGAATCTCATTAATTGCTTTATAGGACAGTTTTATGTTCAACAGTGAAGACATTCATTAGTAGAAACTGACAGAAGTTATAAAAACCCAAAACATTAAGGGTACTGTGCTAACCATACTCACAGACTGGAGACTCGGCCTCCCGCCTGCCCACCCCCTCCACCCCATTTCTATTTGTCCTAAGCAGCTAACAATTCCACAGATACTCAGTGGAAGAATGCACCTTCAAAGATTCAGGAGATTGAAAAAGAATAAATATCAGTTACAAATGACCAAGTATGAAGCTAACTTATTTTCTTCCCATCAGCATCCACACACAATTCATCAAGACGCACCACCAGCTGCCTAATCACAATGCACTTACAATCAGAAGAATATTCTGCTTGAGATGTCTGCACAGCTGCCCCATCTGTTGACTGTGGTGTAGATGAGTTATTATCTGATTGCGCTTTGCGCACCAGTGCTGCGAGTGGATGATCGGGGTCTACTACCTTCAAAGGCTGAAATAATTTTAAGAATAGAAAAAAAGATTAAAATTTGAAGTACACATTCAAAGCATGATAGCATCAATCTAATTTGAAAAGCAAATTTATCTAAGTTAATAGACATCAATAATACTGTCCAAACACTGAAGTTACTGTTTCTGTAGCTCACATCAGAATCAACTTATTTTTTGACAATTTGTGGAAAACAAAGCAAAACAAAATATAGTGAAATTTAATGTGAAGAGAAATCCATGACATGAAAAAAAATCATAAACCCAAACACAAAAAGGAGGGGGGGTGGGGGGGAGAGGAAGAGAGGGTATTACTCTTCCTCATTTACTGACAAAGCTGAGATAAGACAGAACCTGACTTGTCTAAATAGCAGACAGCACCACTGCCATTCCTCTGAAAGCCTCAAATGCGTACAACCATCTGTCATTCCCATTATTTCATCACTGATCAAACTCAGAAAACAGAAATAACCAACACATCCAGCAAAACCTATATTTACTAATTCTACTGAAATATTATTCGCTGAAACTATTACTTCATGTCAATATTTTATCTACTAAAATCTAAAAAGAAAATGTTCCCTCTCTGCTTATACACAGAAGGCATTAAATATCTTAATCTTTTCAGCTTCAATACAGGTTCTGTGGGATAAATCCTTGAGTGATGCCCTCAATACCAGAGGGCATCAAAAATAGAAATTTAATTCCTTACAAATAGAAAAATGACAATTTGTGTACTAGGGAAAAGGTAACTTGAAAGTTTACCAATGCAGACTTAAATTACTAAGACAGTCTGGAAAAAAAAAAATAACCTTGTTAACAAAAGATCTTAACACCTGCATATTAGAATTTTTGTGCCCATGAATCAGATGTTTTGCAAGGCAGAAAGTAACTTCAACAGGGTCAAGTACCTTCATAAGCTCTTCAAGCCTACTGCATTTTTTAGATGCAAAGAGGCTCGGATGCAGATAATTTCCATCATCATCGTCATCATCATCATCTTCTTCCTCAGATTTGACTCTCGAATCTAAATAAAAGCAACGCTTGAATTTTATTTGGGTTTGCTATAGATTTGTATTGGGAGAGAAAGATGGTACAGGACAAGAGTGTGTTCTTTAAAAAACTACCGTTTTCATAAATCTGCATATTCACAAAAACATAGATAGAAGAAGATATCGCTAGCCACCAATAACAGTAAAACCTAAGTGCACAGACCAACTTTCTGTTGGACTAGAGCTATACAAGTGTTTCTAAAAGCTCCAAGATCATAGCAGCTCTTGTATCTGAAAGTTTCCAAAAACAATCTTTTCTTTTAAGAATTTCCTCCCATTTAAGCAAAATTTTGAATCATCACATCAATCTCAGTTGCAGGATAACAGTACTGCCATTACAACGCACCAAAAAGATGTGGTTATTTTACCAAAAAAGACCAGTGGATGTTTCAATGATTCACATCCTGAAGCCATCCATTTGACAAGCAACAACTTACGTTTTTTCTCGTCCGCTTTATTTTCAGAAGGAGCAGCGTATCGTCCCTCTTTCATAGCCTTCTGAATAAATTTGTAGTAGGGATTGAGGTAGTGATCAAATCGCAAGAAGTCAAACTGGGAGTTGCGTGCTTGCTTGGCTTTCAGCATAATCTCAAACTGTGCTCCCTGCTTGCAGACAAAGTTTGCAGTTCGTTCTATAATGGCATGCATTTTTGCTGTTGGTGGCTGTGGAAGTAAAATAACATATATTTGTATTTTCATAAGCAGCTTGTAAAGTGTGTTAGAACTCCAGTGGGAATCAGAAGGAGCAGTAGTAGTTCCCTGCCCCTCTTCTCAGCTTTCTCTAGCAAGTCAGTTTCACAATCACTTTCAACTAGTGAAAGCATATCAGCACTGAAAAAAAACAAATCCAGATCTTCCAAAGCTGCTCATCCATTTCCTTTTGCAAGATCCTCTCCTATCAGCACAACTATTTTTGCCATTGCAAACCAAACTCAAGAGGGAAACAAATCCTAGTCAACTATGGTGTAGCAAAAAAAAATCTTTTAAGCCAGGTACATTCCATAGCCATATAGACACTTCTGCTGGCACAGGACAGGAGACAGATGGGTTTCTTGACACAGCAATGCCAACTTAAGGTGACCCTACCTTACAATACCTCAAGGTGCTCTGAAGACTCAACATGTATGGTCTTCTTCCCAGCAGCTGTTCCTTATTCTGTTATCACCGAACGTGCAAATACCATTCCCTAACTAGAAAAGCTAGTTACTATGCGTTTGCTTGGAAGGAACAAGACCAACGTAAGAATTGCAATTCCTATGTGCTGTCACATTCCCATAAAGAGTCATTGAACACTTTATTAATTTTCTTTTTTCTTTTATTGCTAAAGTTAAGCAGCATCCCTGCACTTCCACTCCTGAAATTCCATGTTAAGAGCACTGCCATAACAAACCCCAGAAGTGAAAAGAACAAGAATATAGTTAAAGAATGAATGAATTTCACCATTCACTGTCTTTAATTTCATACTCATATAGCTGTTTTGTCTTGTGCTTAATAAACTGTAGAAACATATACTCTGTGTGCCTATAAAGACTGAAGTGTCACATGAATGATTCATTTTAGCTTTGCATTTTTATTGGTCCAGATACAGAAGCATGTTTCAAACCTCAGAAAATCTTTTTCAGAAGATTGGCAGCACATGAGACAGTGGTGCTCTTTTTAGGGAAAAAAGTCTGAATGTGATTAAACAGCATATTTTTAGAAATTACTTTCAGCCAATTGGACCCTTTACTAGAACAACACTTTCAATATGGAAAATAATCAGTTGCTTCAAGTTTTACTTGTCCCTCTAAGACATTAACAAAGATTATTTAAATTAGAGGCCATGAAGTTCTCAACAAACTGATAACATTTCATGCATAGCCAGTTTCACTATCTAATCACACCTAAAGTTTCTCTGTTTCTGCAGTTCTTACACAGAAATACAAAATACACTTAAGGCCAAGCGATTCATAAACAAAGCTGCAAATCAGCACGGAAGCTCAAAAAAGACTGTATCTGAAATTACTATCTGGTCTTGAATTTGAAACTGATACCACTATAAGCTCCAGAAAACGGGCACTATGAATATTAATATGCTTTTAATTGACTTACAAGATTACTAACACCATTGATTTACAAAACTTTAGTAACTTTACAAAGTGAAAAACATTAAATGGCAAACAGAGATGCAGATATCATAGACATTCTAGTTTGCTATTACATTTAATAAAAACACTAAACAATTAAACTGAGAACAGTTAAAACTTCTGAAAGAACACTTGCCAGAGAAAAAACCCTTCTGAAAAATACTCCAATGACATAAGTGCTACCATCTAGACAGATACTCTGTTCCAATCTTTAATTAGTATTGTAATTAAATGTTTTTCATGAGTGAGTTTCCCTTACTGCAAGTTAAGCAAATACTCTCCTATCTTCAGTAAGCCTGGAAAATAATTTTAAGTCTTATACTGCCTCTCAATATTCTCACCTGGAGAAAACAAAGCAATTTTCAATCTCTTCTTATAAATTTAACTGATAATATCCTCTTATGGCCCACTTCCATAGCATCTGAGCACTTCTTAAAATGCTATGGCGAACAACAGTCATCTTTGCCCATAACCCTGACATAACAGTTTTAAGCACTGGAAGACCTCCTGCATCGTTGACACAACTCTTCTATTTTAAGTGCCAGAATGACATTACTGCTGCAGTTGGAGTTGCCATACGCTCAACATTCAACAGCTCACTACAGCCTCTGGATCTTTTTTGCAGTAGTGCTGCCTAACTACTTAGTCTTCATTTAACATTTGCACTTTGGATTGCTCCATATTACAGAAACTATTTTATATCTGCCTTTACTGAACTGCACCTTGCAGATTGTGAACAAAGGCTCTAAGTTAGCAAGCCGATTCTCAAATTTTATTTTATTTCTAAGCATTACAGTTTTCTTCCGAAAACGATTCAAAGTTTACAAGTGCCCTTCCCCGGCCATGACCATCAACAAGTGCTGTGCCTTTTAACTTGAATGTTAATTAGCAGTAAACTCAGGAGAAAACTAGAACACTACTCCATCATTTCCAAAAACTAGCAACGTATCTGTACACCTTTTCCAATCACTTGTGAATCAACAGAATAGCAATGGAATTTATGATGTATTTCTCTCTCTCTCTCTCTTTTGTTTTTTTAAATGGGAATAGGGTAGATCAAGAAGTATTTTTTAAACATCCTGTAAAAACCCCACCAATAATTTACCAGGCTTCTATCCTTCATGGCAACCGGATTAAAAATACAGAATAAATACATTCAACGGTAAAACTGAATGACTTCACTAGAACAACAACAAATCGAGGCTTAGAAAAAAAATTCTGACAATTCCCAATCCAAGGTCAAGTATACATTGTTTTCAGAGCTGCTGTCTAGACATTTTGGGAGTTTTTTTAAAATCAAAACCAAATATGCCCATATTTACTTTCTGTTCATTTGAATATACTGGAGTTCAATAGCTGACTGAGAAATTACTTCAGTAAACCCCACACTGCATTCTGCAACTTACATGTAAAATATATATTAAGTTTCAGAACAAAATTCAAGCAAAGCAGCTATCTAAAACAACAAATGTTCTCTCACTGGCAGTTTCTTTTTGGAATCAGTATCCAAATGCCAAATATGCAGCTTCTCACTGAGAACTCAACATTCTTATTCTAAGACTAAAGTATAACTCATAATTTAAAGGCAATAACGTATAAAAATCCTCCCTGAACTCAGAAGTTTTACAAACTTCACTAACGAAACATATTATAAGATTGTAAAGAAGTAGTAAAATTAAATAATTTGCACATTGGATTTGTTAAATAGCTCTTATTTCATACAAAAAACCAGAACAGGATAAAAATTTTCAATTAAAAGCTAATGAAGCAGAAAAACATTCTTACACAAATACCCTGTGTTAACTATTAGTTATTCTAACAGAGTGCTTTCAATCTTTACTGTCCAATGTTATTAAATTGAGAAGGCAGCCCAAATATAAATTAACACTTTCATGACCCTGGTATAGGAGAAAGAATATTCTCTGATTTCCCAGTATCTTTTATGAAATTTGAAATAAATTGAAAGTCCTCATGGTTACAACCATACTCAAGCAGGGGACCTTCAGCTCCCTTCAGGAAAAATACACCAGTTGCAATTAAGTTAACAGTTTACTATGTAGCAAATTCTGGTAACATCACGGGAGGAAAGAGCTTCTATAGGCTAATACTTTCAAGTTATTTCCGAACCCTCTAGAAATAAACTACTGCTTTTCTCCTTGAATAGGCTAGTCTTAAACACAGCCTTTATTTTTGGTCACTTCCTACCCTGTTCAGATTGGGACTCAAGTAAAAAGAATCCAGGAAAAAATCTTGAACATAAGCAATCTTTTGGTTTAATGGTCTTTTACATTTGGAATGTCAACCTCAACATCTCGGTAAGTATCCATTCCAAGAACAACTGCCTTTTTTCTGCATTATCTAAAATAATATCACAAGGGATACTAAATGCACTTAGCGTAAGCACTGCAGTAATTTCAGTGTGAAAAAGAAGATTCAAGAGAGTCAATCGAACTCAAGAAAGAACATTTAAAATTAAGCTACTATTTTAGAGTAATTTAAATGTACCACACTAAAGTTAATGGAAAAAAAAAAAACCAACAGTAAAGCACCATAAACTCCTTGAAAATTGACAGAAATGTAGGTTGTATTAAATGTACACACATACCAGTTCCACATCAGAAGGTACATTCAGTCCCGGAGGGGCAACAAAAGGTTCTTCATTTTCTTCTATGTTTTCTGTCTGAGCTGTTTCTACAAGAAATGACAGAATAAAATACTATAGGACAAAACATGTCGAAGTATCCAAATGTTAACAAAAAAATATTAAAATAAAGTATATCTAAAAGGATGTGCAATCAAGGAATTTCTCAAATGAAACTATAACCAGCATTTGCACTGAAGACATTTAAATACAGCTTCTCTGCCTGGTGTTACGTGTAGTTTATTTAAGATTGTATAAACTATGTCTTAATAGAGGTATTAGGAAGAATAAACCCCTATAAACCTTAGCCCTGACTATAGTGCTGAAGACAAACAAGTGTCAAATCAAATAGAAAACATTCATTTTCATGACTATTCCTTTTTGTTTTTACAAGAAAACCCATGCAAAATTAAGGGGAACCATTTTAAATGCACTGAGTGAATCCTTTCCTAACAGTGATTAAAATATTAGATATCCAATATCGCTAAAGCTGTTAAGACCCATACATCTGGTCTATCTGAATTCAGTTCCCTGTTAATCAACCATTTCAGCCTATGCAAACAAACCTAAGCACTTTCATCAGCTTCCTAACCCTAATGAAAGTTGTACAGGAATGCAATAGGGAGGCTAAAATCCACTTTCATCATCTACAGACATAAGCCAGTAGTTGCCTCAATAATTGATTAAAATAAATGTTGCCATTCATCTGTGAGTTCAGTTTAAAGTTGGTATGGTTCCTTTTATACCAAGTTTAACATATCCAAATATTTAACAGATTTATCACATGAACTACTCATCTAAAATAGTTATTATTTCATAAAGGCTAATTTGTATTACATTCTGTTATTTGGTATACCAGAAACGTTCTTCTGAATTATTTCTTTTTTTTACAAATTTTTGTAACAATTGAAGTGGAAAGTTTACTTTTTAAAGTAACTTTTAGAATTATCTACTAGCTTTAAGAGAAAATGTATTCCAGTTTTATCCTAACGAATTAGATAGCACAAACTGCATGAAAACCTGACTACGGGAACTATGGACACAGACAGCAGAATAGCCTAATCATGCATGAGATGTTACAGCAATTACAGCATACAAGCTCTTACCCATGCAAAAAGGGAGTTAACTTTTTTTGTTGCTGTCTGGCGGGTTGTTTTGGTTTGTGGTTTTTTTTTGTTTGTTTGTTTGTTTTTTTTAAATGAACTCAAATAGTTTAACTCCACAAAGGCACACAGAAATTTTGGCATCAAGGAAAGGAGGAAGAAGCAGCAGACAAAACAGAATAGGACCGTTTCTTTTGCCAGCAACTTGGGCAACACTAAGTGTTCACAGGACTACAGCCTGTAATTCACATGACTTATCTGCATCTTCCAATATTTGATTTTACTGCATTATGATTTATAAAAAATTATTTCTAAGAATTTATAGTCCTGTATTATTGGAAATTGTTACCATATAGCAATCTATTAAAAGTTTATACAGTCCAGCTACAGCAAACATAATACCAATGTTTCTGTCTCACTTTTGCCCCAAGTACTTTTTCCTCCAAGTACTATGCAGTATTAGTAGAAAATGCCCCTTTGTTTTCCATCATTATTAAAATATTCTAGAAGACAAAAGAGTTTGGTAAGAAAGCTCACAACTGAGATAATGTTCTAATGACCTGCTATAAGGATCTCTACTCGTCAGCAGCACCGAGAAATCTCACATTACACCGCAAGATTTTGTAATAGGGGAACCATTTTAATGGTTCATAAGCATGACACTTCCACGCTGCATCAGAGAAATCAATTAACAAAATATTAACTTGTTGAAAGACTGGGTAGCTACATCTCTCTCTGCCAATGACTAAATCATCAAATTTTAACATTACTCCTAAAAATATGACTCCATTAAGACTGAAATACATTATTCTAGATATCTCATCATTCTCAGGAAGGAAAATAGCATAGAGCAATCCCGACACAACTTGAACTCACAACAGCTCTTACCAAATGAAACTGGAATTTTTATTTATTCCTTACACACTTGATCAAAGGCAGACATTATGGCACGTTTTCTCACAGTTTTGCATAGGCCTCCTGCAATACAGACTACGAGCTTCAGCAGATTCTCTTTTTAGTGACCAGTAGAGAGGGGGCATTCACCTTTTTAATCTCTACGAACTAGAGAAAGTTGGAGGAGCCAAAATACAAACATGTTCTTCTCTATCACCCCAAATTTTTCAGTAGGCTTATCCCCACATATACACAGATACGCACAACATGAAAAACACCCCTATGACAAGAAACACTCAAAAACTATGTAAAGAGAACTTAGAAACTATTTGGTTACATAATCTACTAGACAAATAGGAATAAAACAAATTAAATAAAGCTCAGAAAAGACAACACAATTCAGGATCAATACTGAAGAGTACAGGAGAAACCCTTGGCAGAATTCAAGCAGCACGGACACTGCCCTGACACAACCCGCCCCCACATCAACAAAAAACACCCAAAAACACTTTAGCATCTAAAACGTTCCTGCATTATAGTACACATCTTGGTAAAAAAAGCACACCTCATCCCGGAGTAACCCACCAATAAGTAGTTAGACAGCCCAATCGCTAATTAAACATTCCTAGCTTTACTAAGACATAGCTCAGTAACACTTAAAGCTTCCTTAAGACTTCATGTTAAAAATGCAAAGTTATCATAATTAAAGATGGGAACACGAGCACCTGAACTCCGCATTTTTTAAGATCATGGAGAGGGGCACACTATGCTGAAGACAGACTGGTTTATAATTATTAAGATGACAAAATCTAAACTTAAAAAAAATATATATTCTGGTTAATTACTATTCTGTTTGTTTGTAATGAACTCTTCCTTTTTAACCAAGAAACACAGTAGTAAGAGACAGCTGTGTGATGAATTACTAGTTTTTTTCTGAGTAAGAATCTACAAGAAAGCAGCATGAAATCTATCCTGACTACTGTAGTACTGACTGTGCTGTAGCAGGAGAACAGTTAAGCACGTCAAGAGTGAAGTTTGCAAAAACATGGTAGCACATTTCCATAAAGATTTTGCCAAAATGCCTTGAGATTTTTTTACGTGCATTTTAATGAAACACACATTTTCAACCTTCAGCTGCAAGTGAGAGACAGAGAGGTGATATGTTCTTCTAACCCTCGCTATTTTTACCCCTTACCTCTTTGTTTTGCAGGCTGATGCTCCTCCTCCTCAGTGGGTTCTGAAGGGTCATAATAATCACTGCCATAACGGAATCCCACTGCATTATAGGTACCATCTTCTGCCAAAGCTTCACTCAGTCTTTTATATTCCTCCTCTTGAACAAAAATGCAATTACCCATCATTAGAACATATTTAGAAGCTAATTGCTTAAAAATAATAAAATAAAAAAAATGTAATATTTCTTTAGTTTTTAAATGACAAGTTTTCACCTAGTAATTTTAGCTTTCATTAAAAATCGAATAGAAAAATGCAGCATATACATATGCTGACCATTTATTTCTTCCTGAAGAGATAAAGGCTGCGGGTTAAAACATTCTAATGTAATTATGCATACAAGAGCACAGAATTTCATTTATACAACACTAAAAAAAGATGCAGAATGTGTTTATTTTGGGGTTTTTTGGGTCTGAAATCCCAGTCTGCCCTCAGAATCTGGGCAATTTCTGTGTGGATCTATATTTAAACTATCCTGAGGTCCTCTCACATACGCAAAGACTCCCGTTTTTCGAATCCACTGGGTACTGTCAAGATAACATCAGAAAAAGAGAGTATAAAATTAGGAGTAAATTTAATTTAATAATTATTTATTTAAACATGTGCTAAACTCAGGAAGTTTCCTTGAGCAATACCTTGCCTCGCCTCCTCCTCAAGCAAGTCCGTATGCAAGGCTAAATACCTCTCTTCATCACAGAGGGCTTCTATTCTAGCTTCCTCCTCAGACAACTGATAATCTCTGTTCCACGTGGAATATTCAGCATCATATTCAGAAAGGTCATGTAGGTGACCACGCCCATCGTACCTGCAAGATGAAACAGCTGGTCAATGCAAAAAACTTAGGGCTTGAGTTTATGCGACTACTTAAATACTTACCCATTAAAAATGAAAAAAAAAAATACTTAAATGTTAAAGTGTATTTCCTTTTAGAAGTTACGTTTAATCTTGCTAATCATTTGTCACCAACTATCGAAAATTTGTTTAATAGTCTAAATTCCTCTCAGAGAAACTAATAAATTATTACAATTAAAGGCAAAGGTATCCTTTAATAGTTTAATTGGGATCCATTTCCTTAACAGCTCTTACCGTACGTGCTTCAACCAACCAATCAATGTCACTTGCAAAATACGTTTTTCTGGAAAGTCAAATAGCTTACATTCACACAAACCCGAATACATAAATACCTATCCGTAAGAACCAAACGGTCGAAATTTCCTCGCTTCTTTCTGCTAGTCCCGAACTCTCAGGAGATATCTTCACCATAGAAACTTGCGTCCATTGGAGGTAAAATCATGGCTAGGCTCGGCCCCTAGCCATTTGGCTGAGGAAATAAGTTCTGGGTTATGTGATAGAGAGACACACATACATAGGAACAGTAACATATACATGCAATTTAAGGAGGTTCACCGTAAAAACGGCAAAGATCAATGACGTACAGTTCCTTTCTACTAAGCAGAAACAATTTTATTTGCAGGAAAAGCACTGCATTGGGATAATGTTTATGCACCAGTAAGAGAAACTGATTGAAAAGTAAAGTGACAGTAAACTCGACTCCGCTGAGGTGTCTTCCCACACACAACTCTTGACTTGTGCCAACTTGCTAGACCAAAAACAAAGAAAGTAAATAATCTTATAGCAAGAAGTTAATGAAACACGTAGGTCTGGTTAATCAAGCTCTGTCCACAGGCAAACTTCAACCCACGTCTTCTCATAGCAATGTGCCTTTCTCAAAATGGTGAAAATGAAGACTTCCTGCTGCTGGAGATAAAAAGACTCTAAGCTTCCAAAGGAGTTTATAAGATTAGTAATTGCAAGCTACCTTAACTTACAAATGTATGTTATTTGGATTTCTCAGCATTATATGTACATACATGTACATACTTAGTTTTTGCTCCCAACAATTTCTGTAATGACTGTAAATTGGGTTACTGTTGCACAGGACCACAAAAATGGCCCTACCTGCTAATGAAATCTGTCACGACAGTGATCTGGATTAGATGTGTGCATCATCACACTTCTATTCTCATGTAAGTGAGAAATTAAACACAGCTATAAACACTTATGGTTGTTTTTTTCATGTTTTCGTGCTTATTCCAATTCAACAAATTAATTTCAATCATAAAAATCATTAATGGCATAACCCCCAAAATAGTGCAAGGGCATTTCCTTTTTCTCCAGTGTTATGGAAGGAAATGAAAAGACCTTCCCTTACTGACTTTTTTCCAAGCCAAATAAATACAGTTGCTAAATCAAAACAAGAAAAATCATATATAGCACCAAACCAATGATGAAATTGAGGGAACAAATATCTATAGTATGTCATGTGATCCTTTTCAAACCAAAATCCTTCCATCTTTCCCACTGAGGTTTTTAGGGTCAGCCACAACTCTTAAATTGTACTTTCAGTGCTCCACTCAAAGATACCCAGCCTGACCTCCCACTTTCCCTCTCTCCAGGAAAATATTAAGAAAATTAATTCTGGATAAATTTATTTCTAAATCCGATCCTGCACTGCTGAAACAACTTAGAGACCAGAGAAAAATCAAAGCAAATTCTATTACTCTCTCTGGCCACGAACCTGTACCTACTCCAAAACAACCAAAAAAAGCCACCTCTGACATAAAATTTGAAAAGCAAGCACCCAAAATCAAAGCGATTCTGCCTAATACATTGAAACATGGCACCAAGAAAATGTAACTAGGCCAAAAATTGCTTTTGGGTTATCCCAGCAACAGCCTGCAGCCAGATTACATAGGAGAAAGAAGAAAACCGCATTTCCCCTAATGTGGATAAATACCTTTCCACTCCCACACTGCACCTTTCTCGCTTAGAGAACATACAAAGTGCCTAATAAGTATTCCCATGCAATAAGGCTCCCTTGGTTTCCAAGTGAGAAAAGATGATGTTTGTGGTTTGCATTGAAAAGGAACAGATCATTCCCACTCTCCACTCCACCCTGTAAACCCTACCCTACCAAGTGGAGCAGAAAGACCCAACGCACACTGACTGTCAGAAGGAGGGGAACCTCCCAGCACTGCCAGAGCGGGGAACCCCAAGTTCCCGCTGCCAGGGGGACGGCCCTGCAGCGTTACAAAAGCAGCACTCAACACACTCTACCAGGAGGAGCTGCCCTCCAACTCTGCCAGTGAAGAAGATCCCCACACGTCTGCCAGAGTGAGCCCTTTGCTCACCCCCCGCCCTCACTTGCCCACAGCATAAGGGGGGGAACAGAAAGAGGCTATTAACAGGAGATCTCGCAGCAGAGTCTGGGGGTTGTGTTACACCGACCTATCGATCATGATCTTGGGGTCTCCCATCCAAGGAATAAGGTGTCGCCCCTGCTCCTGGTACTGAGCCTTCTCATCATCTCGAAACAGCTTGCAGGCATAGCCGAACACCAGCAGCTCCACACGGCTATTCCCACCTCCACCTCCTCCTCCACCTCCTCCGGGGGGCCCGGGGACCGCTCCCCCGCCTGACAACAACATTAGGGGCGGCGGGCCTGCTTCTTCTGCAGTCCGTCGAGAACCTCCGACCCCTCCGTACATCACCAGGGGATGCAGCGAGGAGGAGGCAACTCGCAGTAACAACGACTGTCCGAGAAGCGAGTCCCCGAGAAGGCCGGGCCCGCACTAAACTCCCCAGCTCCAGAGCACCACAGTCGCCATCACCCGAAACAAAATGGCGACGCTTCCGCTTCCGCTGGCAGAGCAGAGGCTAGGCTGGCTTCCGGCAGCTGGCAGATTCGCCGTTGGTTTGGGCGGATAAAAATCGAAGGAAAATACCGCGCGGTGAGGGTTTGCGCTGTCGGTAGGACAGCACGGCAGACTGGTGGCAAGGGCCGGCTGCCAGGTGGGGACCGTGACACCGCTGTTGTGACGAAAGTGCGGAACTATGAGAGCGGGCGGTGCGGCCCCGCCCCGCCTCTGTGAGGCGCTCGGCCTGCAGCGGCGGGGATGCTGGGGTCCAGCCGCCAGCCGCGGCCTGGGCGCTTTTGGGGTTCATCTCGGCTGAAATGCGTACACGGAGTTTAAAAAGAGAAGGGGGGAGGTGGCGGAGGCTCTGCACGGGGCAGGGAGCCGCGTCTCCCGGTGTCACCTCGCTGAGGAGCCCCCCAGGGGGCCGACGGCGGGGAGCCATCGGCCGAAGGAAATGGAGGACTGAGCGTTTTTGGGGCTCGGTGGAATGATGTGGAGGGGTGGGCGGCTCTATCAAGGGGTAGAGTTGTGGAAAGGGGTAGTAGACAGCGGGATTCACCTCAGGCTGCGCATGAGAAGTTCAAGGGGAAAGAGGGCCTGGGAGCCAAGGTGGGAAGGAGAGATACTGTTGCCCTGAGGAGGATTTTTTTTTAAAAAAAATTATATTAGACTATTTTTGCTAAAACTGTGTAATCCGGGGTGAAATTCTCAGTATTGTTTACCTCAGGATTGTTATTTTCATCACTCCTCAAGAAGTATGAAGAAACATGTTGGGTTTGCATATGTTACAATAAAATTTTGTAATGAAGCACATTGTGTTTTGCTATTCACAGTGTGGGAGTTAATCCACAGCCTTCCTTACGAGAGATTCTGGATGCCCACAAATGCAGGCAGGGCTGCTGGGGTTTTCCTGTGTAAACAACTTACTGGCATCGTATGCAAATGTGCAAAACTCTGTGAGAAAAGCAATGTATGAGCACTGGAAAAAGAGAAGGATAGCTTGTGTCAGCATTTAGAAATACCTGCTACCACGTAAACCTGCTGAAGGAGGAGTCTAGAAACTTCCTTGGATGCCTCTTCATTAATCTAGAGGCATTAAATTGAAAACAGTACACGGAGTTTCCACAGTATCTTTCAAAGTGAACTACAGAATCCGAGTAAACTTTATAATGCTGCTGTCAGGTAATTATGATGCACATACAGTTCTACCTGCCATTCCATGCCCTAGAAAAGGTGGTTAAAAATCTACAAAAGTTAACATCTGCATCCTTCACAATGAATGTGTGGAAGTTACCAGTAATTATCTGATACTTCAAAGCTATCAGCGAACAAAACTGCTAAAGGTAGATGCTTCGGATGTATCTTAACCATTTTATAAAAATAATGACTGAGTTGCTCTAATGAAGAGAGAAGTTCTTGAGTTATTTTAATGAAGAGAGAAGTTCTAAGTGTAACACTCACCTTTGAGGAACAAAATACAGACCTGAACACCAAGGAGACAGGTGGGAACATGCTTGAACATTGTGCAACAATTTTGTACCAGCTGGGAAACATTTGGAGTAAAGAAAACAGCAGGAGAAAACAACAGAAGGAACCCGAGAAAAAAAATAAACAGTTTTTGATGGGGAGTGTAAGAAAGCAATTGAACCTTGATATGTGGCAAGGATTTTGTGACTTCCATAAGTTTTTCTGGTAGTGTAAATGATTCAGCAAAAGGATAGCACGGCACCGTGCAGTGCCAAAAATGGCTCTGTGCAGTTGAAGTGACTGCAGACCATTTTACTGGGATATCAGCATTTGAGACAAGGACATGACCTGTGCATGAGTCAGATAAAGGACAAAAATGGAAATCTTCGTTACAAAGAATGTAATTACAGAAAGATGGAGGGAGTATTTTAATGATCTCTTTAATGGTGAAATGGATAAAGGCGAAAAAACGGCAATTTTCCAGCCAGCTGAGCCATTTGTAGAAAAACCAAGAGGCGACCAGAACACCCAGGAACAATAAAGCACCAGGTGTTGATAATGTTACCTCTGAATTATTAAGAACAGGAGGGGTAAGACTTTAAAAACTAATTTGTGTTAGTTTGGTGGTTTGAAAATAATGTAAAGAAATGGAAAGAGGGAACCATGTGTCTATTTTCGAGTAAGGGGAAAAAATGAAACCTGAGGCCTGGGGCAGCACCTTGCTGTTTATTACAGCATGTGATGTTATAGGCTATTTGTTCACGTGTAATTAGGCTGTAAACAGAGAAATTAAGAGAGGTTTCTGGAAGAACAGGACTACAGCACAACAGTTATTTTCAAATCATTGAGTACCCGAGGAGAAGAAGTAGGAACATGAGCAGACTACATATGGGGATCTTTAATGTATTTAAGGAAGCATGTCAGAGTGCATTATGAATTTGCATTGTCATAAAAAAGCACCCATCCCTTCCTTTTTTCCCAGTATCTGTAAAAAAGTAAACTTTTTCCATTATGTCATCATTGGGAAGGAAACTTGGTGCTAATCATAATACAGGGTATGCTTTTTTTACCACATTTAAAGATACATCTAACCTTAATATCTGCTAATAAGAAAAAATACTCTGAAATTACTATAGGTTTCTGTTTTAAAGTCTTTATATAGTAGCATGCATATGTTATTTCATTCAGACCCTTGATTAGTCCCAGCTGTCCTGGCTGTGATGAAGACAAGCTAGCTGTAGCAGGAAAAATTTACAAAGTTATTCTCTCTCCCTCTCACTTCTTCTATTTTCATTTTGCTATAGGTAGGAAAGCAGGAATAAAGCAAGTAAAAACAAGTCTTTCTTTCCTAGGCTGATACCAGTCTTTTTTCCTCTATCTTAATGGAAGTGTAGTCATCTAGTGTTGTTTTGCGGTTCATCTTTAGCTAAAAGTATATAATAACACATTATTTTTTAGTTCTGAAGTAGTTTTGAAAGAAAAGCATGTTGTGCTGATTCTAAAGAAAAATACCATTTATATCACATTTCAGCAATATAAAGGAATTTTCAGCATACCAAAAGAACGCTTCAAATGTTATTCCAAGCACATGGGAGATATGAAATCGGAAGCTCTGGACTTAGAAACCCTGCAGAAAACAAAGCACAGGATGGGTAAGCTGTTCCATACAGAAACACATGCAATTTTTCAGTAATTAAGAAGCTATAATTTGGGAATGGGATTTGGTATAAATTCAAAGAACTGGCTTGTAGTCTTCTGTATTGGCCATAAGGGGACAAAACTGTATATGAGAGAGCTACCATAGAGGATTTTGTGCATCAACATGAGCACAATGGTTTTTTATAGTAAAAATTGAAAGCTTGCGTATTACTATATTAATCATGACATTGGCACTCTCAAACTATTGAAGTAGGCTTGTTATTTTTGTTGAAAATGCTCTGCTTAGGCTGGAACCAAGATCTAAGGCTTTTTTTTCTTGGTCATCATTTGTTCATTATGGAATTTGGCATGAACCTGCACTGCTGTCAGATTTCTTAATACTATCTCAGTGGTTCCTTGTAACAAAAGAGCTGCTGTGTTCTTTAGGGAAGGATGCACAGAACCTGTGAGTTTTCCTTGAACATTGAAATTGTACATAATTATTCTCTTAAAGAAGATATTCTCTAAATTATCATGACTTTTTGAGCAGATTTTATTGTTACTTCTGCCATTACTGTAGCATCCACATATAAAACATACAGTAATTCCAATCCAATTGAATCAGAATCACATTTTAAATACAGAATTGCTGTATAACAGTAGCTAGGTAAACAATTTATGGGTATGTTAATGACTGCAGTATACAACTGGCTGCATTAATGACTGGGTGCAGAGTAGTGGTTAAGGATTTCCAGCTCTTTTTAATTATAAGCTTGCTGTAATTCATAGCTTAGTTGCTCACTTTATATCCAGAGAGTTACTTACCTCTTGTATGAATTGTATAAAGATTCTATTTACTTCTGCCTCTTAAAAAGTTGAAGTAAAACCCCCTCATTCTTCTTAGCACAGTGGTTTTTTTATCTATTGACCACCTTTCTTATTCTGGCACATTACACAGATATGCTATGTATCCTTCGGTAGGGTTTTTTCTCTTGTTTTGGGGTTTTGTGCGTGTGTGTATATCACAGCCTGCCAATTTCTATAACTAATTTATTTGGTTACTGCCTTTAGGCCAGAGGACCCCTTTCTTGAGGGTGGTTGTAAGAAGCAAAGATGCACTTAAAGATAAACAGAAAACAGCACACAAAGCCTGTCCCTTTCCCCTTCCCTTTGCTTTCTTTTTTCTTTATTCAAAACCATCTTCACTGTTGTATTTTATAAGGCGTTTTATTACTGTGTGCTTGAAAAGGGTAAATTAAAGCTTATGAGTAGCACTAACAATCAATGTTGGGTTTGCTCTTGAATTCTCTTATAGCAGTAGCTTTGTTTTCATATAGTTTTTCCCCCAAAAAGTGCTTGTGTGTGAGACAGTTTCAGTTAAGGTGTGCAACAAGCAATTTCTGTTATTGTAGGAAAGATTTGTAGAGAAAATGAAATAGTCTTAAAATATAATCAGTTTATAATTACCCAAATTCTTTGCATTCAGCTTTCGTCATAGATTTGCTTTTGTTGTTACCATGGAAACCCATGACACAAGTTCTATAGGGAATGTGTTGTTTTATTTGCAAAGCATAGTATCACTGGATAGTAACTTACATTGTTTTGGTTTTGGTTTTTAAGTAATGTTCTGTCTTGCAGGTAAAGTAATCAAAATGAACTGCTATTTTGGAGAGAGCACTGATGTGTTTTTGAGCAACCTTCAAAGTTGATAGTGTATGTGTCTTATGGCAGGGGGGTTTTACACTAAATTCTTTGTGCAGCAAAACAGCCAACCCTGTGTTACAGTCCAGCCAATTGCATTTAATTTTTCTCTTAGCCGTTGAGAGGAATCCTCTTTGCAAAAGAAGAGAAGGTCATAGCTGAGCAGGTTTACTGCATGCAGAAAATAAACTTATTTTTCCTATGAGCAGTACCATTTGTCTAACGGTGTGATAGCTAAACCTTGATGATCATTGATCTGCTGCTTGAAGAGAACCCTGCGTGATACACGAAGAAATAAATGCTTTTTTTTTTTAATGTTACATCATCGGGAATATACAGATATCAAAAGGTCAAAGTCTGCTCTTGTGTAACCTTTACATTAAAGCCACTGTTATTTATTTATAATAGCAGCATGCTTAAAGAACCCAAGACAGATTAATTAGCTTTAATGGATTGTGAGGCCATATTTATTACTAATAACAACAAGGAAATACAAATTATTAATGGCTTTCATTTTATATGATAAAATTAATGTAGAAGCTAGGGAAAGGCTTCCTTGAAAACTTCATGGCTCTGGTAATTTGGGTTTTTTTGCAAATGAAGTAAATATTGTTCTTCAGCAGCCACTTCTTTTCTGAGGCTTCTCTCTCAAATGATGCTCAAGCACTCCTGGCCCTCTGTGTGCTTTAGAGAAATCAATACTGCAGTCCTGTGTGGAAATGATTTCTAAAGATTTGGGCTGGGTAGACTACTACTCGTTCCTAGAGGAAAAATGTAGAGCAGCAGCAGTTTGTATTGTTTTTTAGCTTGTTAATGTTCTGTGATCTTCTGTTCTACAGAATATTTTTTTGAAGATTTCCATTTTGTTTGCACCTAATTTTTAAATATTTTACCAAAGATTAGTCTTTTAAGATAACATGCTGGAAAGTTTCATAGGTAGGAGACATCAGAGGAGCTCTTAAGCCTCCCGTGGCAGGGGCTATACTGGGTGGTAATCTGGTTTTATTTTTAATGCTGGTAGTTGAATGTCAATAAACTTAGTTCATTGGTTCCTTTAATCCACAAGAAGAGACACAGGAATGTGTAAAAAGATAAAATAAACCACCAAATTTTTTTTCCCCCATTGTTGGCATACTGTTTGTAAACAGATTGGAGTATGCTTTACTATCTTTTAGTTTTGATTTTTTACTTGTTGTTTGCCTCACAATTACTTTCTAATTCTTGTGAATGTTGACAAATAGCAATTTCTGAAGTCTATTAATCCATCTGTGCAGCCAGTCATCTGCTTGCTAGACTGCCATTCATGTCACTGGGGGTTTTGTTATCCATAATGGAAAGCAGAAGGTTCAGTCCGTATTGTAGGATGTGAGCCATGAATACAATTTTGATTTGCTTAGGTGTGATGGAAAATTAACTTAAAGTTGACTAGGTTGAGCTGTAATGTTGATTGTTGTCAGATAGAAATCAACGTGTCTGCACCTTTGTGTGTGGATGAAGAGGAGTGAAGTTGTCTTCTGGAAGGTTTACATTCAGAATTGCTGATTCAGTCTGCCTGGACTGCGAGAACAACCGGCACATGGACAGTTTGCCTAACAAGCCTGTAGGCAGAAATGTTGCTATCAAGCCCTTGATAGTGTGCATGAAATGATGTGGATTTAGGAGGAAAAGTTTGTTTGTGTGAGGTCCTTAATAAGCAACTGCTGTAACTGTGATGTTTCATACATGCTTTTTCAGTAAATCTTACTGCAGCAAAAATTGTAAATCTAAATAATTTGAAAAATGCTTCTTGAAATAAACATTTCTTTAAAAAATGGTAAGTTTTGGGTAGACAGCTTACAAATCAAAGCAGACTACAATTGACCTATCAGTCATGTAGCTGAGTAATAGCTTGTCAGGAGTGTGAAAGCAGTCACTGATAGACACATCAACACAGTGCCACATGGCACAGTGGAACAATAGGCTGCATGTGGTTGCTTATGGTTCTCTGCATCTTAAAGTTGACTATTGTGCAAAGACCTCCAGCAACACTGTCTTTTTTAAGGCTGCGTGGTTCAAAGAGATGTCAAATAAGAAGGCTGAAGTGCCTTCATATTGATATTGCCAGTTTGAGTAATCAAATCCAGTTAATTCTTCCCTCTAAGGCTTCAAATTTTCTTGGATGAAAAATCCTTAAGTTTCTCTTTCAGTGTTCCATGTTTGGCTTCCAAATGTCTCAGCAGTGTCAAGTGTTTCATACTCAACAGCTGGTGCTTTCAGAGTGTGCTACACACTGCCTTCGAATCAGTCATTGTAAAGCCATATGTAATTTGCCACTTTCTTCATGTGTTTTTTCTCTGGCACAACTTGCCGTCATCCCTTGTGAAACTCATGTCTTTCCCATTCACACTTTGGCTGGGATCAAGTGAGGAATATGGGAAGCTAGTGGACCTGTTTTACCTTCATGATTGACCTGCTGGGTATAAATTGTTAATGTTCATATGATGGCAGTATCTAAGACTGGAATCTAAAATTAAAAACCCTCAGTGCCACTGTTCATTGAAACTTCATAGTGCTGGGTAAGTTAATAAAATCTGCTATGATTAGTAGAGACACACGTAGACAAGCCATATTTGCCATCTGCATACTGCATGCAGTTTTGACATAAAAGGAAAGCACACACAGTAAGGAAATAATAATGATCAGCATGATAAGATGAAGTCTCAGCGCACAAGCAATGCAAGACTTGTGATGTTTTTCCTATTTTTGTAGGCTTTATAACAGAGGAAACCTTCAAAGATGGAGATCTCAGCCTAGGATCTGCTTCTACACAGCCAAAATGCTCTGTGTACCAGGACAGCTGCTCAGGCATGTCTGTGTGCCCGTGTAGGATTGTCCAGTTGTAGGATGAAACTTTTAGTAATGTTTTCTTCCTGGCTTGCTACTGTTTGCAATCCTATATCCTTATTCATTCACATTTTGTATGGGAGTACAGTCGTGCTGAAGACTTTAAATCATATCTCAGAATAACTTGATTATACTGGCATTGTGGTTCTTGAATAATCTGACATGTGAAAGAAAAACTTCACAAGCAAGGCATGTGTTAAAGATCACTTTGTGTTAACTTCTTCAGTAAGCCCAAGGCTTTCTACTTCTATGGACCTGAGGCAGAAAAACGTGGTATTATCATTGCTTGTGTTCTGATCTGCACAATCTTGGTCATATCTTATCATGTTAAATAGGTGTCAGACTGAAGGAGAGCACACCTAAATGTGTTAACATGGAAAGGAAATAAATGCTGCTCAGCAGTCAGTCATTCCTGAAGTTCCTTCCAGTAGAAGTAATTTATGTTCAATACCTTGGTGGCTTCTGTTTAAGAACTTCAGGGTTTGAAATATTGGATCAGACAGCTGGTTCATGTTTCAAAGGAAAATAAAGCAATAACATCACATAGGTGTTTGATATGTCTTGGGAAATAGAATTAATGTCTTAGAGATCTGATTTATGGCATATGCAGCAATATTTTGGTGATGGGAACTCAAGTTAGGATGGACAACAATAACATGCAAGCTGAAATGAGAATGTTAATTAGGTACATAACACACTTTATTGTGAAACTACTTTATATCTTTGTCCTAATGATAAAAGCAAGGAAAAATAGAATCAGCCACACACAACGATCCCTAAAATCTGGAGTAATGAAGTCCCCCCTGAAGATCAGGGTTGGTATTTCATAGCAAACTTCTTATTTTCCAGGCTACTTTACAGACAACTTGATTTCTTCAAGTTTCACTTCGTGCAGCTTCTATAAATTCAGTTTCTGGAAGAGAGAGTATCTTCACATAAAAATATCTGGAATGCGTACAATACCCGGCCCAAGGATTTGGCTTAAGCCTTGAGTAACCTGGTCGGACTTCCTAGCAGCCCTGCTTCGAACAGGAGCTTGGACTGATGACCTCCTGAGGTCCCTTCTAATCTGAATGATCCTGTGAATCCATACATCTCTTCCACTGACACATACTCAGTGGGAGGAATACATGATCCAAATAATTTCAAGAGGGTCTGTCTCTCCTTTAGGGATGCAGGCAGTGATGAACGGATAGTGGGAACTATGCTGCTGTAAAACCAAAATCTGGATTTTGTTCAGTTTTAAGTTTTCCGCTGTATCCACCATTCCACTTGTTCTCCAGCATTTTGGCCTGGGTTGCATTACTCTTTATTATCAAGGCTTCTTAAATTACATGTCATGCAGGAAGCTGTCACTGCTGAAGGGTCCTCATTTTTTTCCATCTTTTTGGTGCAGTTTGTTACACTTTCCCTGTTGCATCTCCTGGGAACTCATGCTTGCCAGCAGATAACATGACAGTCTTCAAAAGACTAGTGGTATTTCATTGAACGAGACAGACAATAATACACCTGCATGAATCACATTTGTGCTCTTCTGCCAAGAAGCGGATCAATGAAAAGCTGTTAATTTTAAATAGCATGTATGGGTGTGTACCTGCACGTACATGAGGGTGTGACTGCCTTGCTAGCAACAGCAGAATGAAGAGCACTTCCTTGAATTTCTGGTCTTGCCTCATAATCTGAGAGCAGATTTAAAGGGCCTTGACAAAAAGTGCTAGAGGAAGGCTGTCAGGGATTACGCTGTATTAATAATCGCCTGTGTTTGACTTGTTAAAATTGATCATTGAACTTCTGTTTCAGTGTGGAGACTAGGGAACAGACTGAGTTTGAGTTAAATGAACAACAGACAGTCTTGATCATTGAACTGAAGGTTAGAGGCACGAACCAGGCACAGCACAGAAGTATTAGATGCAAACTTTAAGCAAGATGCAAACATTAAGCTGAAGACTTAGAAAATATTTTCTTTTAAAACACAGAGGCTGACTAAAAAGCTTTGAAACCCTTTGTGGGAGAACTTTGACAGCAGAGTAGATGTCTGAAACATAAGTTTATATCAATTTCTGTAAAGAGGACATGAGGCTTAGAGAAATCCTAGAATTCCTCCAAAGGTAAAATCTGCATTTTGAGCTCAGAAATCAGTGAACTCACACTGGAAAAAGACCTTAATGCTGTCAGACCTAGTCTCTTGTTAGCAAAGCTGAAGGAACCCAAATTTGCTGTGCTTGAAAAAGCTACATGATTTACCAGAGACAGAATGGGATCATCTTTGTACTGCACCAGGGCACAGACACTTCTTGCTTTTTCATTTGTTTATTATCTGGGTGACTCCTGACAACCTGCTGTCTTTATAAGATTTGTTTCTGGATCATGCTACATTAATTAATTATTGGCCTAATTGTATCTGCAAAATGTCAGTGTGGTTTTGGAATGTGTTCTAGGAATGGAATGCTGTTTTCAGTGTTAGTCCTCACAACTACAAAAAATCTATAGGTGACTCTCTTGTTCCTACCTAGTTGCTGCTGGTTTGTTTGGAAAAAGAAACAGTGCTTATTAAGAGAAACTCAGATTTTCAAGCTTGTCAGAAACACTCACCTGTAGCACTTCAGTGTTGTTTTCCTTGTTTTCCATGGGCACTGTTACTGCAATACGAAGCTTAAGAAGGTCGAACACAGTGTTTCAGAAATGCAAGAAGCAAATACCGTTGTGTTCTCAAATGGATAGTTGTCTGCAGAAATACTTTATCTAAGAAACCACTGCACAGAGTTTTGCCGTTAGACAGGATCTGACCACACAAACCTCTCCCAAATGCGTACTCTGAGCAGAATTATTTAAGGCTGAGTTTCTTCTGGGACGCTTCTGTCATGGCAGGCTAGCGAAGAAGCACTTTCCTTTCTCCCTACAACAATCTGTTCTTGATGTAACTTCCCCAAAGTTCCCTTTGTTGTTTTTATTGGTAATTTTATTAGTGTTTTTCAAAGGTTTATCCTCAGCAAAAAAATAGGTTTTGTTATCCCAAAGGAAGACTATTTTCTATTATGAGTCTTAAAATTCAGACTGCCAGAAATGTAATGCCAGAAATGACTCCACTCTGTGCCTTTCTCGTGTGTGATAACCTTCTCTAACCACTTTTTTTAAGTCTGGTAAGTTTATTCTTTCTTTGAGACCTGATCATCTCACAAGACACAGGAAATGATAATCTTTTCATCCTCCCTCCAACATCAGTTGCACCTTGCATCTGATCTTAGTCTTTCTTTATAAGCAGTTTATTCACACACACACACAAAAAAAAGTCTTAAAATACATCTTTCCTTTGCTGGTCTTTGTGTTGTTTGACTAAATCCAGTACAACCTACCCATAAGAGCATATCTTACTCAAGTTTAACAAAGCCCACTCACAATAGATAAAAATAAAATTCCAAAATGATTCAGTGTATTGAACCAGAAAAGTGTGACTACTTAGTGTGAGACTGCAGTGTGGGGTTTAATTGTTTTCTATCCAGTTATTTTGGCACTTTTACCTGGCTCTTTCCTTAGACAAAAATCTCTGATGTTATTAAGGTATTGCTGAGAGAATCCTGAGTACAATATGAGTATAAATAACTTCAGATCTGGCCAAAATTCCAAACCATAAAAAAAAGTGTTAAATTTGCCTTGTAGCTCTTCTTTTAAGGCTGCCTAAAAATTTCTCCTGAAAAATAATTTTCAGCTTCAAAAACTGTAACATACCAAGCTTTAAGTGTTGGGCATGAAATTTTCCTCTCCTGCATAAATTTTCAGCCTGAATTTTTGTTACCAGAAAAGTGATTTAGATAGGGGCATGGGACATGTTTTGGCAACTTTTTTTTTATATTAAAAACTTTTTTGTGTAGCAATATCCCTAGGTTTTGGAAGAAGCACAACTTAGAATTTGGCAGTGGTCTTTGAAAATGGTAATATGTTTTGCTGTGAGTGTCATCCATTCTTGCTGTTAGAAACCTTTGAAAAGCACCCATTGGCAAAATTGCCTGAATATCCTGTAAGCCTCTACTGGTGCCAATGCCTCACTCCAGGATAAAGGGAAAATAAACTCCATGATGCTCCTTTCAGCTGACTTTAAGGAAAGGGCAGCGGAGCTCAGTGATTTCAGAAGGACTGAACAGCTCAGTGTAGTCCTGTAATTGGAATATATTGCACATTTAGATCTGTTACAGAATAATTTGATGCTGGACAGCATTCAGGGCTAACAGCACAAGCTAATGAGAAGATCAATGGCACTGATGCTTTCATGTTCAGTACAGTGATGGTAGAAGGAAAAATCTGTCTTCTAGGGCTGTGGAAAAGGGATTATCCTCTATCATAGCTTCCTGTGTGTTCAAAAGTATAATTTAGTTCTTCTGTGCTATTTTTCACATGCTATGTGCCCAGAAAGTTCTGCTGGTCTGGACAGCGGGCAGCAATATTCCTGGGACTGTATTTATGCCTGCTTGGCAAATGGCCTGTTAGCAGCCAAGCTGAATTAATATATACATTGCGCGTTGGACTGTGGGATTTTCACTCCTCTTTCCTGAGTAAAGAAGGGCAGAAGCTGGGTATCTGGGAAGAGGAAGAATCATACAGAATTTGAAAACTAACGTGCAAGTCTGAATCTTTAAGATGCTTCTCAAAATTTCCCTGTATTTAGCACAACACAATACCATGTCCTTTTTAAAGTTCACTGGGAAACTGCTCAGTAATTACCTAAAAAAGAAAAAAAAGTTTAAACTTTCATATTGATTGTCTAGATGTCCCATGTGAAACAAATACTCGGTTTTCCTTCCATGTTTGGCATAGAAATCCTAAGAATGTTTTTTAATTCCTAAGTGTTTAGTAATACATGCTTTCTAGCATGATGGATTTAATCCCCTGCATGGGAAGGAGGAAAACTTGGCTAGATTTCCAGAAAAATGGGAACCCGTGTACAGTAGCTGCCAACTGTTAACAGATTATTTTTTTCCCCCCTCAAACCATTATGTTAGAGAAATGCTGATGTAATTTAATAGTTCTTTATATGGGATTGTTTACAGAAGTCAGTATGTCTTCATTTTAGCCTTGGTCAAAAAAACTATTGAAAAGATATGCTCTGCTTTCAACTTAACAGCAGAAAGCCAAAAAGAAATAAAAAAGCCAAATTTGTCGATAACTTTCCACATTACATCTGATTGCCTAATTCCTTCTCCTCAGCTGCCTTTGCCAAGAGCCCAGGTCTGAAAAGTATTTTGTCAGCTTCAATAGGAGAAGACTCCAGATATATTTTTTTCTCATATAACCTCAGAAGAAAGGCAAAAACCCTAGACAAAATTAAAAACTATTTTTCCCCCCCTCTCTTTCTTTGTTTCCCAGGTGAAAGTTATTCAACTCTTATAAAAGCCGCAGTTTCTGTGTAACAAAGGGTAATGTTATTGTAGTCCTCAGTATAAAGAAAATACTGCTAGCAAAGTGTTTTGTCTGTATCAAGGAATCAGTTACTACTTAGATTTCTTTTTAACTGTTAAAAAGAATAAAGCTCTTAAGTAGCACCCATTCACCTTTCTAGAATGTGATTGTAACTTTTACTGCAGAAGGAGGAAAGCTATTAAAGAAACATTTTCTGTGTGTCACAAGGTTAAGTATGTAAGAGCTTGCCATTGTTTTTCTGTTTTGGTGGAGCTCTGAGCAGCCTGCTTGATTTCTGGGCTATGTAGGCTCTTTATATCCTCTTCTCCAGCCTTTAGAATGTCCAAAACCTTTTACTGCTGAAATCACCAGCTCCTTTTTCAGATGTGGAGAAAGCTAACTTACTTAGAAGGTTAAATTAGTCTGCCTTGACTGTTGGCTAATCATTGATGCTTAAGAGGGCAGAAGAAGCACTAGTTTGATCCAACTTCCCTGTCCCTGGAGCATGCAGCTGTTTTAAAAACCTTTTGTGCAATCAGCTCTGTAAGATAATGGACAGCATCGGTCAGGATAACACCAAAAGTTAAAAAATCCCCAAAATCACAAAAAACCCCAAACCAGACCAAAAAAAAAAAGCCCAATAAACAAAACCCAAAAACCAACCCAAGAAATGCACAGAAAATACCAGGAAATTAACTTAATTTACAGCATTTTACTGTTCACTTAACGGATTCTGTGTTTCTCTGCCCAGGTCTGTAAGCTATCTGGGTAGGTCCCAAACAAACGTGTGTCCCTGTAATTAGTTACTTCATTCTTTGATGTGTTTTCCATTAAATGTAAATTTAAGGACAGACTCAACTGTGTTTTCAAACAAATTAACATTTGTATAGCAAATATTTTCATTATTATACTTTAATGTATGCATATTGTAGAGTCAATTTTTTTGCATAAAAAGTCTTAAAGCATGAGGTAAAAGTCCCCAACTTGGAAGAAGTAGTAGTTTATTAGACAGTCATGGTATCTTCTTATTTTGAATGAATAGAACTGAATTTCATCTAAGTCTTTCCTTAACATTATTTTAGAACTGTCCTGTAATTAAATGCTTGTTCATGTTTGAGCAGTATAAAAGCCTTAACTAAAAAGGCAGAACCTCTCCCTTGACAATGTGATGTAAAAAGCTTCTGTTGTTGACGAATACTCCCTTTTAAATGCAATATGTAAAGACTATTCTACCTTGTCTTTCTAAAAGCCTCTTTTTTAGCATCCGCTAGCTATGGAAGCACTGGCCATAGCACAGAGATTTAGCACAAGCCCACAGTACAGAGCTTCGAGACATAAGTGGGTTTACATGCCCCACCACTGGGACCTGCTCCTTAGGACTTGAGACCTGACCTCACAAGCGCTTGTGTTCAGCACCTACCAGATTGCTGCAAGTGGCGCTGGCTGGTGGGTGGTCTGTAGTGTTCTGCCCCCTTCTCTCCATCAGAATTTGTAGCACAAAATATCTCTCTTCAAAATACATTTAATGTGCTCTTACTTACCCCAGCTGCTTGTCAATGAAAAAGGGTGGACTAATCAGTAGTTATTTTGAAAACACTCTGTCTTTGTCTCTGGGCAGCTTTAAACATACAGAAAGAATTGAAGATTTCCCTGAAATTTCTACCAGTGTCTGCCAGAGCCGTAAATGCTGCCAAGCAGCGCCATGCCCGTTGTGATCTGTAAAGATAACTATTGGCTTTAGGCAGGGTCTCATCAATCAGACACTCCCAAGTTAGCACCCTTTTATCTCCAGTCACAAGAGAAACTGTTGGAAGGTTGCAGTGGATGCTTCAGAGCACCAGTTGAAACCTTGTTGTTTGGCGAAATTAAAGCAAAACAAAACGTATTTGTATAATCCCAATTTGGGGCAGGAGGAGCACAGCCAAGATTGCAAGTGTAACTGGAAATGGGCTGAGCTTTTCAAAATTGAGTGTGTGTAGTTATTAAAGAGATTGAGAGAGGTTTCAATTACAATGAAGTAGTATTTTCATGGGAAAAGAAGTGTAGGGTCCTAAATAGTGTTTTTGTAAGAATCAGCAGATGGAAACTGAAGCTAGACATATGCCAATTAAAAAAGATTAGACATACATCACAACTGCTGCAATAAATCCATAGTTCTCTGCCCTGAAATGCCTTTGAACTAAGCTTAAGCATGTTTTTGGAAGATTAACTTTAGCAAAATATGCGCTAAGCTTTAGTGAAATGTAGGTAATTGCACTAGGCCTAAGAGTGATGCTTTCCCATAAAGCCATTTGATGAGACCTTCTGGGTAGCTGGCTCAGGACGGAGCACGACTGCCTCCAGGGGAGCTGGGAGTGGAATTAAGGAGTTGTGGCATTAGGTAGACGCACTATTCTGAATGAAGAGCATGTTTCATGTTAGATTTGAGTAAAATGTGAATGGAAAATTGTGATGGGCCCCAGGGTGGTATTTTGCATATAGAAATAAGTAATCGAAGAGCATTTTGGGGAGGCTGAGCAGTGTATGTCTTGCACACCATGCAGAAATAGTGTTAGTACAGCTACCAGGCTAATAACCTACTGTGAAAACATCTTGAACATGATAGGAGATGGGAACATTGCAGCTTCACACTTGTGTAAGCTAATGCAGTCTCCAAAACAGGATGTTTCTCCATCAGCCGTTAATGATGAAGAGGGATCGTACTGTTCTAGAGACTCCTTTTCCCTTTACGAGTGGTGGTAATTGAATGGCAGGCATTTGGAAGACACATAAGGAATTTTTACAGATTTATCTGTGAACCAGAGCATTTGCTCAACTCTTAACTTCCGCTGGTTATGTGTTCAGGCTGTTTCGGAGTATATGTACGACTCACCTCTGCAGTAGGCCGTAACCTCTGCTACCTTCTCACAGCCTTTGATTTGACTTTCATGCTCGTAGATCCGAATGTGTCAAATATATCGCTGAACACTATTCACTGGCAATTGATTGGTCTTCATTCTCAAAGCTGTGCTGAAGAAACCAACAGCATAGATGTAATAAAGGATCTTAGGGTGTCCACTGGGGCAATTCAAATGCTTCTATGCTCACATATAGCAGATAAGGTGCTGTGCCAACACCCATTGGTTTGTTTTTATAAAAATGTATTCTTGTGCTCTGAGCTACTTGTTATTGTCTTCAGTGCTGATAGCACAGGGAAAGAATGGCACATTTACTATAAATCAGCACATGGTACTGGCTTTCTGTTGAGAGAAATATTGTTTATTAGAGCAGCAGTTGGCAGCACTTACTAGCAACTTTTCTCATCTATTTAAGTGATAGATAGTAGCAGCCTTACTGCATGGCCAGATGCATCTTTGGTCGCGTGCTGTTTTGTTCTTCATATAGCAATAACGTGTGGTTTGAGCCACTTACGAATGTGTTGTAGTCTGCTATAAAAAACTAATTTCCCAATAGCTGAAGCATATAATTTCTTTTAAGGTTTGTTTCATTGATACTGCACAACTTGTGGGGATTGAGCCCTTGTAAAAAATTTACTGAGGCTTTGTACAGAGAAATCTGATTGTACCCTGAAAATACAAGAAGGAAAAGATATCGTCTTGGATAACTCCCACCTACTTACCAGTGCAGTGATGCACCAACTGAAAAGAGTTCTTTTTCTGCAGAAAGAGAGCAAGTTCTAACCAGGAGAAAGGAGTTTTTTGTTGTCTTCCTTGTTTAGAAGATGGTGTTTGGCAATGCACAAAGAGTATAGCAAAACTGAGGGTCAGCTCCAGTTTTGCAGTCCTAGTCCAGTATTTTGAGCACACGCCCAAATTTTTTGACTACTTAGAACTAGCTGTCCCTCAGTGGAGTCCACGTAAAGGTTTTGCCTTGGGAATTTTTTAAAATACTTTTCTAAACTTTAATGCATAACATGTGCGTTACACTGCACTGGGGTCAGGAGCATATGAAACGTTATGATTTTCTTCCACATTGAGCAGGAAAAGAAACTGAGCTACGTGATTTCTACCAAGTTTAAGAATCTGTCAAATACCTAATTTTCTGAAGAAAGCCCACAGGAAGTATTAATGTAACCATGAGCTGAAGCTAAGCAATAAAACTTGGATCCTGGTCAAAGCTAAATTATACCCAAAAGTGTTTTGCAATCATTTTGGCCTGGTCATTTAGTGCAGTGAAAGGCTAGTCACAAGCTTGACTGCAGGGCTGAACCCTGGGTGTCTTCTCTCACATAAATCTTGGGGCCAGTTATCATTCCTATTTCAAACCATAGTGGTGTCTTGGATTTTTTGTGTGCCAGTCAAATTCCTCACTGGGAACACCTAGGAGTCAAGGGTTCTCCAGCTCATCAGCTCAGAGGCAGATTAGTTATAACTGCTTTACCAAGTAAGTGATGGTTAGTTGTGAAGAACAGGTTGTTGTATTAATTTGAGTCTTGCCCCCATAGTAATAATTATTCTAGTAATTATTTTCCTTAGACAGTAAGTCAGGGATAGGTCTAATGGGAGAGTTTTCTGCCTTAGAGGCTCCCTGTTCCTTGAGCAGTATATACTGCAGTACTGACGAAAAGCATCTCTGCAGTCTTCAGGTCAAAAGAGCTAGATGCTGTACGACTTCCAGCCTAGGCTGGCACTGAGGTCCAGGACATAAGGCCTATTCTTAGGTATGTTGGCGGTAACCAATAAATACAGGACAGATGTATCTAATTATTTCCTATTTATTGTATTGCCTTAGTATCCTTGCCTAAATCAATAAAACAAAACCGTCTCTTGACAGCAGCAAGTAGTAGTGTCATAAGAAAACCACAAAAATATGCACCAAATAAGCCTAGGATTTTGCTCAAATGAGGAAAAAAAAAAAAGAAGGAAGCTTGTTATTCTTCCACCAAGCAGCTGCTGTGATTGGTAATTAGGGAAAGAAATGAAAAGCCGTCAATTCATTTCTGCACTTTGTTTTTAATGTACCAGTGGAGGAGCAGACACACCAGAGCCTGCGAGAGATTTTTCACTTGAACTTCAAAGGGCAGAGGAGTTCTCTGCTGAGCAAGGTAATGTTGCTTCTAATAACAGGTACGAACCTTGCAAATCTATTGAGAACCTACTTCTTTTCTCTTTGAATTATCTAGTTTTGGGATACTCCCAAACCAAATACATCTCAAAGCTAATCTATTCACCTTATTCTCCTTCTTCATCCTGCAACGTACACGTGTGAGCATCAGACATACTTGACATTATTGTGAGTTTACTTAAAATGAGGTACACATTGAACTCAGTGATTTGTAGGACTGAGTTTACAAGGCTGTGCTGAGGGACAGAATAATACATAATCTCTCTAGCCATGAACACAGGTACACATACCCACTTCCATTTGTCAGTACTGCTAAGGAACTGTATATATGCTTGCCTATTGCAACTAAAAGGATAGCATAATCTGTGACTAAATCACAGGACTGAGGTCAGAAGTTTGATGACTTCGCTTATTTGTGTCATCCCTTCTGCTTGTGACTGTGCCTTGCTTTACATCGCGCACTCAGTGCAGCACGGTGGCTTCTGGAGGTATATATGTGGCTGAATGAGACTGGCTTTATACGCTTGCTTGAGGAATACTTCTGGCTTTGCAGTGTTTCAGCAGAGGCTTTTTTTGCAGTGCACTCATATCTGTATTTTTCTTTACCTATCATCTGAAACATTTTCCAAGCAGTTTGGGAGTTTCAGGACATCACTAGCAACATCCTTTTTTCCCCTGCCTCTTCTTGTTTCAGTTCAGTTCTAACATCTAAACAGCCCAGAGTTCATATGCAGTTTTTGAGACTTCCCCCAGTAATAGTTTGGAATTCTATTCTATTCTACTAAATAGAATAGGGTGGAAAATATGCCATGGATTTCCCGTAATTATACTGCTTTTATTGCCAGTAGATGTATGAAGAGGCAGAGAACAAAGAAAGCAAACTCTGTCCCAGAGTCCTTACGTGCCAAGAAGAGACCTGTTAGGGGAAGCTGGGAAACACAGGGGATAAAAAAAAAAGGAGATAACAATTGCTGATCACAATTTTGACATTGATCATCTGTTCAAACTACTTGGAGAACTCACAGTACAGTTGGTTTTGTTTCAACACCAGCACAGTAGGACCACTGTCATCATTATACAGCTATTGCTATAAGGTGCAAGTTACAAAAATACTGGGCATCTGACAGAATAAACTTTTCTGTGGTTACTGATGTGTGTTCTTTCCCTCTCCCATTCCCCATTTGCTGTAGGTGTAATCTCTAACTAAGTTTTGTAGCTAGAGAGGAGGCTAGGAGACATGCCGCTTGTCTGACTTTGGCTTTGACAGGTTCTAATTGCTTGGATAACCGAGGAGGGAATTAGGAGGGGTGGTTAGTTGGTTAGTTTTTGTGGACGGGGTGAAATGTCATTAGCAGATTTTCTGTGACTGTTAATGATCACTAAAAGAGAGAATCAGTTGCATCCATTCACATCAAAGTGAGGACTGCTGGCTGTCAAAGACTGCATGGGCCTTCTGCTTGTTGTGTAGGAGGGCTGATCTTTGTGGTTGACTCAGAAGTTTTGCTTTTAGATAAAGTAAAGGCTTGAACAGAACCAGTTATCGATGTCATTATTTATATCCTGATGACTCTACAGCATAGGTAACGGACTTCTGAACTGTGCATTTATTTTAAAAAAAAAGCATTTATGCTAACTGGAGATTGCAGATCGTGCAGATTACAAGATAAGTAAAATACTGGTAGTTATTGAACGCTGCTTGTTGCATGCAAAGCCCTTTGGCCAAATTCGTATCTGCACTGACCCATCTGGTGTGTGCAAGGCAAAGGAGGGCCTTAGCTCCCTGGAAGTGCTTGTAGTTCCTTGATACTCAAGTGCACTCTGACAGATTATAACTCCTTCCCACCATTGCTATGGCTTTCTTTATTAGTAATGTGATCCTTATCTCTCCCCCTTTTCTTGTATGACAGAATTGGCTGGTGTTGGAGACAACTTTGATGTCCCTCTACCATGTAACAGCAGCCCTTTTCTAGGAAGCGGAGAGAGATGCAACAGCATGAACAGAAGTTCGGAAAGGGTCGTTGTAGAAACGAGTATCTTTCCATTTTTGGATCCCTGAAAAGGAAGCCCTTTGAAGCCTGAGTTTTGCATCCTTTATCATCTCTTCTCCTCAGTAAACACTGTATGGAAAATGAAACACAAGCCTTCAAGCCAACAGTGCTAGAAGAGACTGGAAGCAGATGCTTATTTGGAATTATTGGCAGCTGGACTGTAACAAACACATTAATGTTAGGATTGAGTCTCCTTAACAATGCAAAGTCCTACTTTCACTAGGCACTTGTATAAAGAAATTTTCGCAGTGACATTATTGAGTTTTCAATACTCAATAATGAGTTTTCAATATTGAGTCCAGTCCCATTTACAGATGTGAAAATGCAATGTGGGTGGAAGTTACTGCACACGGACTGCAGTGTGCTTTCCTGCTTAGGCCAACAGTGTCTATTAGGTTTACTTGCATAATGTTTGAGACACATGATAAATGCTTGTTTGGTCAGTATTCCATGCCTGTAAGAGGATGAGCTGAAGGAGATTAGCTAGCAAATAATCACCATTGAAATGCATGAGTTATGTGAAACAGAATTAACTGAGAAAGTTAGTTTGAGTCTGCATCAACCACACACAACTCCTTGGAAACGAGAGCGTGAGATTCTCTGCTGCCTGGTGGAAGTCCTTTGGGAGGAAGCAGCTATTAATGAACATTGTATTGCTTACTAGCTGTGGATTTTTTGTTTGGTACGATGCTTTATTTGTACCTCTTTTACAATCTCCCAGTCAGCCAAATTATGATCATGTCGAACTCTGAGTCATAAGCATTACAGAAATGGAGGAGTAGTAGAAATTAGCATAATTGTTTTCTGCAGTGGATCAGGAAAAGATTTTGTTATTTGAAGTACCAGTTGAGGTACAGAATTTTATGTTATCTTAAAGAGAAGCCTTTGCAATAGGTTTAATCGGTTTCTTTGTGTGCATTATACATTCATATAACAGTGACATTTCTTATGTATGAATTGCCTGAAAATATGCTGATTATAGCAGCGTGTTTATCTGCAACAAAATATTATTCTGTGCCTGCGGGTTACACATTAAATGACTTAAATTAGAGAAGACGGATTAATCGGGAAACTCATGCAGATTAACACCACAACACAGATGACACAGTATTTATGTGGTGCCGTGCTACTGTGACCCTCTTTCACAATTGTAGTCTTTCTCTCTGTTGCTGCTTTTCCACCTCCAGCCCGATTATTGTCTCAGCAATTCTACAGCAGGGGCAGAAGTCGGTGATAATTCATGCCAGTATTTTGGAGTAGTTTGAAGCTATCGGAGTTATATATAGTAAGAATCAAATACTGATTTCATTAAAGTTGATGGCAAAATTCCCATTGACTTAAGTGGGACCTGAATTCTGATTCCAAATAGGAAATGAGTTGTCCTAAGTGTGTGTACTATAAATATGCAAAGCATCTCTGGATAACTCAAATGGCATAGGATTGCAAATAAAATGCCTCTTTAATATCTCAGAAAAATTACTTGAGTAATATACTTTCTAAATAACATCAGTTGATGACCTCTCCTTCAGAAGCACTTGATTCTTTTGGTTTTTTCTTTCTACTGCATATTAGGTTAAATAACCTTGATGTGATGACAATCCAATCACAATTCCTTCCAAATAAATGGCTTGAAAATACAAAGTATATTTAATCTCATTAAGGGTGACTGCATGGAAAAAAATTTAGCATCCCATGTAATGAAGCTGTCAGTGATATCATATGGAGGGTGAATACTGTGAATCAATACAAGTTGTTCTGCTTGTCAGCATTCAGGAAACAAGTATGTTAAAACCTGGCAGCGAAATCTTAAAATATAGACAGAAATGAATAATGAATTGAATTTTAAAACTATTAATTTCCCTGTCTTATAGTAACTCGATTTAGCTAGATTTGTACCAAGCCTATTACTAGCTGCAGAGGGGAGAGCTATTGAACAAGCACACAGAGTGTCACAGAGTAACACAAATATGAACAAAACTGAAATTTCATTAAGGCACTTAAACTTCACAGCTCCCCCAGAGTCAGTGGTAGACCTGCTCTATTTTTAGGTGCCTGTATTATGTACAGAATAATTATCAGCTGAGCTATTCACATCCATATATTGTACTCAAATGAAAAAGACCCAGAAGAGTGGCATCAAAAAAATTCTCGTAAGTTTTGCAGCATTAACTTTTGCAGCTTTGTTTCTGGAAAGTGACTTTCCTTTCTTGCTACCCTTTGGCTTCATAGCTTGTTCTTGGGCAAAGTATGGAGTGATTTTCAACAGCAAAAGGAAGGACATCATATTTAAGTGCAGCATAAATAAATTTCTCTGAGTCAAAAAAACCCACCCCAAACACCTGAATGACATCCTTGGAATCACTGTTCTTGGAATAACTGAACAGAAATAGCAAGATGAAATCCACAAGTAAATATTATGATCCCTATAGCTGGAGTTCTCCCCCCCCCTCCCCCCCCAAAAAAAAAGGTTTGTTTCTTGCATCTTCTACATATGAAAGAGGTGAGTTGAATTTTTACCTTCATCTGCTGTTAATCTCTACTCCCCTTCTCACTTGCCTGTTTTTTTGCCCAATATAATATATTATAATAAACTGCTTATATCAATACGCTGTAAGACTGCAGTGTTAACTTCCCTTCTGTATCCTCCTTGGACTGTAACTTTGAAAGCCACGGTTCAGAAAGAGCAGTTGAGAAAACAGGAGAGCTAGTTGGTATTGCAGAGTACCTTCTAATAAAAGCAACAGAATCAGGGCTGTGCCTGTCCCCTCAGATGCTCATTATATGTTTCTAGATGACAAATTGCAGACCCAGAGTAACATTTTGCCCTTTAGTTTGAGGTGCAGACAAAGGGATATTTTACAAGTGTTTTGTCTGAGCTCAGATAAAAGTGTTAGTAAATAGTCCTTTATTTGCAGGAGTGATTAATGCTTTCAGCTTTGGAGCAGCGTTTGTGTTATAATCACTATGGTTCCATTTTGATGGCTAAGTCTTTGTGCCCTATGCCAGGGTGACGCTTCTAAAAAATAAAAAAAAAATAATGGGCATGTGAAAACATGGAAGGGAGAATATAGCAGCTGAGACACTCTATTGTTTCTTTGCCAAGGTGGGGGAAATAGATCAGGTCCACTAGAAATATAATTGTGGTACTTAGCAGTTTTATATTCAAAGGACTTTATAAGCTTTACCTGAGCCTGTTCACAGGGGAGAAGCTATTGGGAAGTAGGGTAAGAGATGAACTGGAGTATAAACAGTGTCCTGCCCTTCTGCACTGGAATGCTTTTCTACTGGATGGCATCTAGAATCATTGCCTGCTTCTACAATGGATCCAGACAAAGAGTCTATAGGATCACCTGAGCCACCTGAATAGTCCTTTCCTTATCCATATCCATATCTTGTCCTGAGACCTGTGTTAAACCCACATAGCTGTGTGGGTTTTCTCTGTAGAAAGACTACAGAAATAAGGCCACTTCTTCAAATTAAAAAATAAAATAATAATTAAATAAAGGCAAGAAAGCGGTAAGCCAAAGGCAGGGAGATAACCGAAAGACTCCCACGGCTCATTTTTGCGGTGCCACTCCAGAAGGGACAAGCCTTAAAAATCAGCAGGGGCAGGCTTGGCTTCAAATTCTGATATTCAGCAATGCCTCTGAAGAGATGGGCCAGTTTACAACTGGCCGTTGAACTTCGAGGCTTTCAGGATGCAGCCGGTAGGGAGGCCTGGGCTCGAAGACCGCCCTGACTGGTACCAGCACAGCCAAGGCCACAGTTGCATGCTGCAATGCAGCACAGGTAGAGATGACTGAAGTAACTCCAGACAGACTGGGGTGGTGCAATGCTGTATAGCACAAGTCCCAAAACCAGCAGAAGCAGACGTAGTGCTGTGGACCAAGACAAGTAAACCTGCTGCAGTTAATTTAGAAGCAGCTGGTCTATCCAGCCAGGCGGAGGGGTCTGCGCTCCACGCTGCATTATGCGCAGCAGGGTAAGCTGCCCACGCGGTAACCAAGATGCGGGTGTGCTGCAAGGGCTGCAGCACTTCTCTGCCTCACTAAGACCTTTAATTTTATCTGCACACAGTTTGTGCTGGGGTAAACTTCTTTGCTGCAGCAGTTGTAACTGAATTCATGTGAACACAATATATAGAGAAATTCCAGTTGTTACAGTATGAACGTTCAAGAGGAGAGATTACATTGCATTGGGACTCTGTATGCTGACACCTACATATACTCACAAATGGGGTAGAACAGACTCAAAATAAATCACTACCCTTGTCACGGGTTAAGTGAGTTAATCATTCACATACTTTGTGGTCTATACCACCCTGTTTTCTTAAGGATTCTCAAAACACTTTCTGCCCTTGAAGAATATAGAGGTGATGACTTTGCTACCAAACTGCTGTCACTTGTCAAGCAAAGCTTGACAGCTATTTAGCTGCTATTAGCAGCACTATAAAAGTGCCATATAGCAGCCCGCCCAGCTGCTTACATACAAAAGAAAAGTGGATAGATAAGTAGCAGGTAAATCTCTTAATTAGAAATTTAAGATTGTGCTAGAAGGAAGTTGTACATTATGATGAACTTAAATGTCACTGTATGAGCTGTTGCATACATCTATATAAATCTTTCCATGGAGTACTTGGCTTGATGGATCTGCTATTGGTAAAAGTAATTTGAGATCCTTAATGGGCATCACAAGTATCCCATTCAGTGGGAAACAGCATCATTAGCACAACATGCAGAATAACCAAACTTAGATGTCAAGCGATTTTACCAGCTATCAGTTCCAGAAAGTGCTTTAGGTGTATTGTCCGTCTCCTACCTATACAGTGGTATTGTCTAGCTCTGCTTGCCTAGTGGGGAGGTCTGAGTGATTTGTTATCCTCAAGTAGTAGGATGCATGGTTTAGACAAATTGGTCTCTGATATTTAGAGAGGAGTATTTTTTTTCTCCCTGGTTGTCAGTTTGTTTACCTTTTTAAATGGACACATTTGTAGCCAGGCAATTATCATTTTGTCATTGTGGTTAAATGGAAAAGAGCATTGAATACAAATGACAGCACTATATGTGTTTCACTATTGCTGAACCTAAACAATATGCTTTTCATCTCATAACCGTACCCATCTGTAATCTTCCCTTCCCTCCCCTGTCTCTAGAGCAACAGCAGCAGAGCAGCTGCTTGCTCACATGTGGAGAGCATATTGTAAGGCATCTAACTTGTATTCAAATCATGAGGTGATGTGCTACTTACAAAGCAAAGGATTCCTTGGGCTGAGGTATGCTGCGGTCTCTTGTGCGACTGGAGACAGCACAGCATTAATAGTAAGTTTAGGTCGGATTTTTTTTTTTTAATGAGTAGTTATTTTACACTCATGCCCTATTTATTCTTAGATGGCAGCATATCTGAACAAAACCATGCCATCAGCTACTCAGAATCCCTTATAAAACTAGGAGGCTCACAGGCACGCACTTGGTAGCTAAAGGACTTTCACCAAATAGAATAAATTAAGAGCCAAACTAGAAATGCTTAGTCCCTATTTTGACCTGAATTGTCACAGCTCTGACCTACAGAGCACTGATCAAACTGCAGCAAGACATGTAACATACCTGGTAAAACTATAATTTAGCTAGTTTAGGCAATATAAAGGGAAGATATTGTTGGAATAACTCCAGACGCTCCACGATGCTGTTTCGGCAGGTTGATGACTGTTCCTTCTCTGGGAAGGTCCAGGAATGCTTCCACCCCATAACACTCCTTACTCAGTCTTGCATCCTAGCCCGGTGCTTGCGTGTCTGAAGGATGTGTGGGCTGGTATAGAGATGCTGAAGGACATAGCTTGGAGCAGGAGCACAACAGCTGCTGCTTCTGGGCATATCCTTCCTGTTGCAGGTCCCCTATTCTCACCTGCTAACACCGCTGCGATGCTTTTGGGTGCCAGACTGGTATTTCTGCATGCTGCTGTTCTGGGCAGTGCAGGCTGGTTTCTGAGAGCTACCTCAGTGGTCATTACAGAACCAGACTGGTGTGGGCCTCAGAGGAACAGAGCTTTTTACTAAATCTCTGAGTGGCAAATGAATTTTGAATTTAGCGGAACAGTTCTCACTTATCCTCATTTTTAGGAGCAGTTGGAGTGGTACGGGCAACGAGGTGTTAGCCTTCCTTTTGACACTTTGGCTTTTATCAAGTTCTCTTGGGAACTAACAAATACAGGGAGGCAGAATTTATTAAAGCAAATGATGGTTATAAATCAGTTCCCAAAGGGGTGGGTATGTGTAAATTAGTTCCCTGCTGTGTGTATCTCTTTTCTAATTCTTTTGAATCAAAGAAATGCAGTACCTCTAAGGAATTATGTATTTTCATTGTCATCAAGAACGTTAGAAAGAAATTAGTTCTCCTCCTGTTATGAGTGATCACTTCAAATGAGAAACCCAGTCGTTTCAACACTGGGCCCTTAAACCATGCAGTGTGGAATAGAGATTGGAAATACGCTGTTTTGTCGACATGAGAAAAGGGTCGGGAGGGTGTTCCTGACAAAGCCTGTATTAAATTAGAGTCAGGACTATGAAATGCACCTTCACCTGCATGGAGAGCACTCAGATTGCTGTGAAGTATTCTTTCTATCCATACATCCCATTGATAGATATAGCCCATAAAGAAATAAGACTGTTGGAACTGTCATATTGTTTAGACCTCTAGATCAATATTCTGTTCAATAGCAGAAGCTATGGAGGAAAGGTACAAGAAATTTAGTATAACAGCTCAGAATGGAATAACCTGGATCAAGACGTTTACGACCCCTCAGCCCATATCAGTTATGATTTGGATTTTTTCACTCTGAGACATATGAACTAATTCTCCCTCCAAAACCCCTTTGAGGAGGAGATGGGTGTAATTTTGTTACCTGTTTTGTAATGCGCGATGTTATCTGAGCATATATTTAGTTACAAGAACATCCAGAGCAGCATTCTACTACCCTGTTGAGCTTTTCCTCCATTCCTTTTTTTTTTTTTTGACTTTTCTAATTAGTAGAGCTATTTACAACATGTGGGAGAGGAGTGTAAAAAACCAAACCAAATCGCAACACCCCCGCCCCCCCGCTCAGTCCCTCAAAACAAAAAAAAAGGCATTGTGTACCAGAGAAAAATGTTCTTGCAAGTTTTGTTTTTTAAATGAAGTGTTCAAACAAGGTCCCATGACATTTGGAAAAATGTAGAATCAGTTTTGCTAAATTTCCCAAAGCTTTGGGATTCCTGCTCCTTTTAGATTTGTGAATAACTCTCTCTCATCATACTGGAACGGCGTAGGCGAAGAGCCACGGACCCTTTAGCCTCACCACTCCCTCCTCACCTTTGGTACATGCCAGGTATCTTTGTTTCAGCTGCCTTGGAGAGGACATCTCAGTCAAGCATATGGTCTAGCTGTAATGCCACCAAGGCTCAGTCCCTGTCCTCTGAAGGTTACAGTCTTGACTCCTTTCCTGTCTTTCCCACCCAAGGACACTGAGAGAAATGACTTCCCTGTGTTTCTGTCATAGAATCATAGAATGGTTTGGAAGGTTGGAAGGGACCATAAGTTGGAAGGGACCTTAAAGATCACCCAGTTCCAACCCCCCTGCCATGGGCAGGGACACCTCCCACCAGACCAGGTTGCTCAAAGCCCCATCCAACCTGGCCTTGAACACTTCCAGGGACAGGGCATCCACAGCTTCTCTCAACAAGCTGTGCCAGTGCCTCGCCATGTCCCAGGCAGTTGGCAGAACTGGAAATGGACCCAGATTTCCTAACACCAAGTGCAGTGTTCTCCCTGCTGCGCTACATTCTGCATAGTATGTGACGTGAACAGCTCTCTAGTTTACTTCACACAGTTGTTAACTCTGCAATCAACTTAGTGAGTGGAATATGCTTGCTGAATTTGTGTATTTGCTTATTTGAGTCTTCTATAGATATGTCTGTGTAATGAAAACTCAATAAAATTTTAATGGTTTAAAAAAAACCAGACAACAAACCAACCCTTTCATCAGCAGATCATTATCTCATTGCAGACAGGTCATGCCAGGGTGTCGCTGGCCCAGAATCTAAACAGTGTCTAACCAGGAGAAGTCATTCTTCAAACACGAATCCCAGAATGAGCCATTGCATTATATAAGATCTATGAATTATTCATCAGCTCTGATTTAACATTCATCCTGCCACTGAGGCTAAAGCCAGCCATATATTTGCTGGTAAAAATAACAATTTGCATTACAGTGGATAATAATGCAAATTGTTATTTTATCCTTAACTGACAATATCGTTACCATGATAACTTTATGTACAGGCAGAAATTGTATCACTTCATAATTTGAAGTCCTCTGAGACCCAATAGTCATTCTTGTAGAGTTGTTTTATATATGTATGTATGTATGTGCATTTGTGTTTTTATATGTATCTACACACTCATATGCAGCTGCAACTCTATCTTTGGATTTTGAATAATACCAAAGAGGCAAAATAAAAGGACTGTGCAAATAACAATTTATTCAAGGGGTTAGTATTGCATTATACGTTTGGCTGTATGCTAAGCAATCCTTCATGTCTGCTTCTCTTTCTTTCTCCATTCATTTTTCAGCATGACTTTTCCTTACGCAATACACACTGTGCGTTCAGTATCTCCTTCTTTTCAGTTGCAAATGTTGCAAATTATATTCTTTGACTTTTTCCCTTTGTTTTTGTGTAGCGGTTGAATACATTGACTCCTGAGGATAATAACCTACAGTGGCCAGCTCTGCCTGGAATACTGAATGTATAAATCGATATCATTGACTGGTGGTATTAATTATTTCAGCAAATTTTCCCGGCCCCATGTTGCAGCTTTCAGTCAATTACATGTTATTTAGTCCCCTGTAGTTATGTAGGACACCAGCAACACGGGTTATGTAACCTAAAGGACAAGTTCTTTCTACTTTCAAAGTAATTAGTGCTTTCTTCCTACAGTATAAAGGGTCAAATCCTCACCCCCAGGCCCATTAGGCTGACTAGGGAAGGTACAAAAGGCGTCTCAGTTGCATCGAAGCTCTCTGAATGTTGATTCATTGACTTGAATGGAGCTTTTTCAGTTTGGGCCTGTTTCATCATCTTGTGGGACCAAAGGGCAATAAAATTAACTCTCTGCAGCTTGCCCATCTGGCCTGTGTAGCCTAAGTCCTCTTCCTCAGCACCTCCAGAAAACTTGTAAAAGCCCTTGAAACAAAGGTCTGAAATAGAGCACAAGACCAAGCCCTCACTAGACCCAGCTGGAGGTGAGGAAGAGTGTAATGTTGACCTTAAGAGGCAATATATTTAATTTTAAAGGCAGATGGCGTTTATCCAAGATCCCTAAACACACGTTATATGACTTAAAAAATGACTGGCAAATATGGTTGACCAAGGTCTCCACTTTGTTCTGTTGGTGAATAATGATGGTAAGGGAGACTGCCGCAGCTATTCATTATGCTTTTCCCTTGTGTTTAAAGTCAAATTCTGCTTTTTGTAGCATTCACTGAGATTTCATTTTCTTTGACTTTGTGTGGAAAGCTTTGTACGCAGGGTGTGCTGCAAAAAACCCCCACACCAGCACTCCAATGCAAAACCAGTGTGAACTATTGTCTGCCTGCTCACAGTCCCGCTGGGCTCTGGACATACAAGCCAAAACAGCTTGCACAGACATCGTTTTTCTTGGCACTGTTAATGTTCTGAGCCGAATCTGGTTTGCTCTTATTAGCCTTCAGCCATCAGAGATACAAACATTGCTGTTTATGCACTGTGAGAAGCAGATGTTTTTCCTTGTGCGTAATGGAGGGACTTTCCCATGCAGAAATAGAAATGTTTCTAAGGAGAGCCACTTGTCACAAGGGCAGGAAGAATTACATTTGCTGGTCCATGCTGCTGGTCTCGATCTATTCGGTATGTTCAAAGTAGTAGAAAATAATTTTTAATCACTGTGGTTAGGACAAAATAGATTTATGTCCCCTTTGTCAGAGGTGCAAGCTGCTTTAATCAGCGGAGGCCTTGCTCTGTAAAGTAAAATCCAGTATGTCCAGACTTTGTCATTTGCATGTACAGGCTTGCTTGCATGGACAGACTGTTTCTGTCACTGAATATTCTTGCAGGTCTGGACATGAGACTGGAGAGTACTTTGCTGGCTATTTCTAGCAGGTTTTGCAAATGCTGCTGTATACAGGGCCTCCTGGGGCTGTTGTGGAGCAAATCAGCTCTTCCTCGGAGCTTTCGTATCCTAACGCAACCACTCCTGCTTCCCTTCACTTACCCATCCTCCTACTCAACATACAGAGCTATTGAGCAGGTATGAACAAGTAGCAACCCTAAAGGACAGGTGAAAAGCGTGAGGACAGAGAGACAAAAGAGGAGCAGGCAGGTAGAGGAAGCCCTCCAGGGACTTCATAGTTGCCAGAACCCAAAGGAATGACCCTTGTAGTGAGACCCGTTTCAGGAGCCGGGTTTGGGTCCTGTACAAGCAGCATATTGTAGTTTACAGCTCTGAGGGATCAGCTCCCTTGGACCCTGGGGTTGGGTGTCCCCAGTCCCTATGCAGACTATCCGAATCCACTTCTAGGATTTCCAAAGAGGGCTGGAAAACAGCGAGATTAGTCTGTCTCATGTGTGCATGAGACCTAAAATTTAACATTAGGAGCACCCTTACACGAAAATTCAGCTTCTCTCTGCTGCTGTTCATTTTGAAGTACCTGCCACTGCTGCTTACATGGTGTGCATATCCACTAAAGCAGCGTTTCATAACCACTAATTAGATTGTTTTCATTTTCTCCACAATTTCGTATACCTTTCTCTTGTGTTTTTTTTTTTATCCTATACCATTGCGCTGAGCCTAACGTTAACGTGGGAAAACTTCAGAGAAATCACAGATGTATTATTATGAACTTAGCCTTATACTTTGCACTTCAGATCAAAGCTATGTCACGAAAGGCATTGCAGATGCGGTTCCTGGCCAGGAGGACTTGGTATTACTGTAGAGGTTATAAGCAGGGGGGTTATGATGGGACATTTGGTTTGATACCATGCTGTAATCTGTTGTCACATTCTTTGGCTAAGTGTGCAGCTCTTGAAGAATGCAGGTATCATCAGTGGTTTCAACAAAGTGGAAAAAAAAACTTCTTCACATCTCCCACATTGTTATTCTATGCTATTGCTCGTTATGATAGAAATATAACTCTTGCTAATTAAAATGGGTACTAGCAATTAAATTAAACAATGCCTTAAAATGCCTAGCTTCGGGTAATATTCAATAATGGCTGCTTATGCAGGGGATACTTTCTCGTGTGTATATATTTTTCTAAGGTGATTATGACATGATTTCCTTTGTTTAAGAGCACTGAATTCTTCAAGGGCTTGAGCAGAACCTCAGCCTCCTAATGAGATAGGTAGTAGCAGAAGGGGAGGAGGGAAAGAGAAAATAGTCAGCAAGCTGAACAACTTGGAAAATAAAACTGAGAGGATCACATCCTCAGATTATTGGATAACCAGCTAGTTTCAGTTTTTATTAAGGCTCATTTGATCTATGAGTCAACGATAAATAGAACATTTTTTCTTGATCTCAGTACTTTATTATTTGTAAAATAGCCAGAGTCTTTCTCCATTATTTCTCATTTAATATGGTGAGGTATAAAGCAGCAGAACATCAGATAATGCGTGTACCAGTATATTTAGAAGTGTCGTAGTAATTTTTATGGTACTTCATATTAGAGTCCAGATGGGTACACGCTGCTGAACCATATTTTAACTGGCAAAACTGAAGTCTATGCAAGTGCTCACTGCAGGAGAGAGTTCATTTTCAAGCAGATATTGGTGTCCCCCTCTCAGTTGTTTCAGAAGTTGCCCATCAAAATGTGTTCTTCCAGCACCGAATAAAATTAGATTCCTCTCATCTCTTCAGCAAACAAAAGGAGGCAAAGAGTTGGATATAAAATATGGTTCCACTTGAAAAATCAGCTTAAAAGTGAACCATCTATACCTAGAATTTTTTTTTTCTGATTGCTTGTCTTCAAACATTGACCTTAGGACTGGGCAGTCACTGTGGGTTACCTGATGCAGGTGCCCAACAGTGACACACAGTTCACTGGCCAAATGCTGCTCTGTAATCTCCTTGAATTTCTCACTAATTGTCAGTGGTGTAAATTTAGCATGACTTATATGTTTTTATTTCAAGAACTCCACTAACATTAGGAAACAAACTGCTATTCAAGCCAAGTTCTTGTCTGACTTTGTATGACTGTCATGTAGCTTACAGGTCAGAAGACACTTTGCCAAATTTGAACTGAATTTGTGGAAGAAAATCAAATGGAAACTGAAGAGGGAACATTTTTTTTTCCGTGTGACTTTCTAGCCTAGACCACCATTACAAGACAGGGGAAGTTATTTATTGCTGGACCTTTTTCTGATGGACCAAATGAGCTATGACCTTGGTGTTTATACCAGTACTTTTTTATGAACCAAACTGGAATTCAGAGTATAGAGAAGTCAGATTCACATCTGCATTAGACTTCTTCAGTTTGTATTGTTTCCCCCTCCCTCTCCAATTGTATTTATCCTATAATATGCTGTGTTGTGCCTTCCAGTTGACTGCCATGTGGAACTGAATCCTAGTTAACTTTTTCATATGGCTTTGGAAACAGAGCCAGCTGCTGCAGCATCCACTGTGAGCAACTTGGCAGTTAGAAAGCCCAGCTAGAAGCAGCAGCTATAGTGGGTTTCTGTGGACCCCGTTTTAATTATTTTGTTTTGTTTCTCTTCTAAATGATATCACAAGTAGGCACAGAGTAGAGAAGATTATGCTAATACTTGCAGTTATAATCTCTTGGGACTACTAGTATTTCTCTCTTTGGAGACCTGTCCTGAGAGATGACCTGCCCAGCTGGAGTCTCTGCTCTCCGGTTCAAAGCAGGTTTCAGCTCCTGCTCTGAATGCTATTTATTTCGGGAGGGAAAGGACAAAGTTTATTTAAACTAGATTTATCTGCAGAGAGCCCTGTCTTGATGTAGACCACAGAGATGAATTCACAGACATAGCAGTATTTTGCAGAGCTGCATAGCAGAAAGCAGCTGTCACCAGAGGAAGCTGCTGGAAAGCAAAACCCATCCTTCTGAACTGTCTTTGGTTTTTGTAAACCAAGATTTTTCTGACTGCTTTTTTATGCTTTGACTTGCCCAAGTTTTCCCTCTCTGTGCTCACTCTTGCACTACTGTAATCAAGAGCACAACTTTCATCGACTTCACCAAATGGGAAGATCAGGCCCATGAAACTCCCGTCGTTACAGGGTACATTGTGCTCGCGCACAGTAATTGGTCTGTGTGGAGGAAACTGTTGAACCAAGCAATGGGCTCAGTCCTTTTAATCCCAGGCATATAGTGTTGGTAGAGAAAGAGACAGAAGTGTAAGACATATCAGCCTGGGATCTCATTTCATTTGCAGCTCCAGGGTGGGGGATGCCAAATGGATTGCAACAAGGGCAGGTTTCTAGCAGCAGCAATCAGCATGTGACTGGTTTTGTGGCTGGCATCTTCTTGGCTGCTCTGTAGGTTCCACTTTCTGTACAGTTGCTAGAGAGCCATGAAGCCGTCTATATGTGAGAGAGCGAATTTATTGCTGCACCATTACCATTTGTTTTTTGGATGTGGCTTTCTTTAATTTTCTATGCCCAAAACACTTGCATCACCCTATCTAGGAATACTTTATGGTAAAAGTAGCCAATTCTTCCTCTACTTACAGTTGTATTTTCTAGAAAAGTGCATTTAGTATGCCATAAACACCTCTAAGCTGATGAAAATGGTATCTCTTTCATTGCCTGGTTTGTAAATGCCATCACAGGTCTGGTACACATTCCTGAGCAGACTGCACAGGAAAAGCTCAGCGCAATTTGCAGCACAAGGTCAATGTCACCTCGTTATTCCCCTACAATCTCACTACTTTAATGCTGAGGAGATGAACAGCACAGTCTAGGACTGTAGGTCACTAAGGCAGGGTCTCAAAGAAAGGGATGGAGGGTGCCAGGGGAATTGCTGGCTGTCGTAAAGAGGGAAGGAGTAAGACGTGGTGATGACCATCTCGAGGCCAAGGCAGACTGAAGGGAAGGAGATAATGGTGAGTACCAGTTTTTCAAATGAGGGTTAGCTCCAGGAGATTTGGGAATAGCAGTGCTAATTGAGATGGCATAGCCTTCTGTTTATTTGAAAGCTGTGCTGTGCTCAACAGCTGCTTTCCCAAAACTAGTTTCTTCACCTCTGCTGAGCTGCAGTGTGTTTGGTTGGCTTTTGGAAAGGGCTGGGACATGGTTTCTCTTTTGAGACAGGTCCATTTTATTCTTGGCTAAGTGACGCCAAACCTCTATGCCAGTGTCCTGTCAGATGAGCGTGAGAGCATCCTTTGGAAAGCATGCTGGCATTTCTGGAAGTGAAAACTGTGCTGGATCCAAGCGCCTCTTCCAGCAGTGATAGAAGAGGGTGACATTCGGCTGGCAGCACAGCACAGCCCTGCGGTGAGTGATCATTACAGAGATGTGCTTATTACTGCGTATCTTGGAGATGATTTTCCTCTCTTATGCTTCTCTGTTTTGTATCACCAGACGAGCACCCAGCTTCTCAAAAGGGAATGTGGATATTAGCTCCACACGTTTGTGCCCCAAGTCCCCTAGCAAGCAGCTAGTTGGAAGCTGTGTGTGCTGAGCAGGGGGTCTGTCACTGCCTGGTGGGACAGGGATGGGGGAGAGGTGTAACCTACTGTCTCTCAGTGGAGGCTCTAATTTGGGTCTTACTCCCTGTCAGCTGCCAGTTTTTATTAGGCCTAGAGGCATTCACTTAGAGACCTTTTCCTCTGCCAGTTTTGTTTGAAACCAGCCAAGAGGTTCAGAAATGAGGTGGAAGGAGTATTAACAGCACATGAATAGGCAGATGGCACAACTGTATATGTTTCATTTCCTGTGGGAAACCAGACACAGTTTTCCATCAGAAACTTGCAGTTTTGAAACATTTAATGGGAAGTCATTCGAAGCAAACTTCTGTAAATTGCAGAAACTTCAATGCAATGCCTTAGTCTTTGTGCATAGTTAAGTGGTGTGTGAATAATACATAGACTGAAAAAGCCCTGTATCTTAAGTGACTCACATTTTGCTAAATTTAGCATTACCTCTGTGCTGGCATTCCCCGTCTGTGAAATGGGAATGGCACTACCTCTTACTTCCTGTCAGCACTGTAGATTTAACTCCACAAAAATCCTGTAGGAAGTGCACTGATCGAGGCTGGAGTCCTGGGGAAAACCAGTATGTGGTCATATAACTAAAGGCACTGACACAATGCATTCATACCAGATGGTTTAACTAAGGTTGCATAAATAACATTGGTTCCGGCATCTCCCAACACCTGAATGCTTGGCTTTTTTACTTTAATAGCATTCTTGCAAGCTCCTTTGCATGTATGTATGTGTAACAGCTAACTTCCTCCTCTGCCAAAGAACCTCTCTGCATAAGAAATACAGGGACATGCCCCTGGTAATGCAGAAGGTCAGCAGAAACAATCTGATGTTGGTTAGCATTTCCATCTTTCTTTTTCATTTCCCTTGTATAATTTTCCCTCGTGCCTGAAGTTAACACATGCTCTGTGATAGAATTTTTTTCCCTCTTCCAAGAAGTGGCCCTTTCCACTTTCAATTTAAAAGGCTATATTTATCCTGTGTCAGCATCACACTGAGAGCTCTAGCTTTAAATATAGCCCATCATACAGTCTAATCAGGCAAAACCCTTTAAATCCAAATGATCAATAGGAGAGAAAAATGGAATTCATTTAACCCATCTGTGAAATATCTACCTGACCATAAAACTGTTCCAAATCCAAAATTTCACTGGAACAGACATGCAAAAATCTCTGCAAAAGTAGCAGGAACACCACCTGTCTTCTGGTTCCTTGTACCCAACACACTGGAAGCAGAAGCTGAGAGCAGTTCTTTTGCATTTCATAGTTGTAAGTGGTTTGACACTGCATTGATATGATAAAAATATCTGAGAAACTGCATGCCACAGATATACAGCTGCTCTGTATAATTCTTTTTTTTTTTAACTACACAGATCATAGATTTCAGGAATGAATAACTCAGTATCCCACCTGGATTCTTTTATGTCAACAGTTTGCTCAAATCACAAGACAACATTTCCAAAATGCAGTGAAAGAATCAGTCTTTGGTAACATTCTCCTAACTGGCTTTGACAAATGGCGTGTCATCCTGAAAACATACACCAAGGAATTGTCAGGTATATCTGAGTGCTACCAAATGTGTCTGCTCTTCCATGAGAGCTTAGATGTCCCTGGGGCTAGCAAGCCTCATCAACTTTTTAAACCTGAGTTTTGGAGATCAGCTCGCCATGAGAGGAACGATAAATAATGTACAGGTCTGACACAGGAAGGAGTTCTTGTGTCCTTGTTCTCACTTGGAGTGCAATTGACATGTGATGAAGATACGCTGGAAACACAGGATTTCTTGCAAATCAATGAACTCACCTGTGGCTGAGGCCTGGATGGATAATGGAGGAGAAAATTCATGTCAATGTGTGCCTGTAAAAACCTGTAAGAAAGTTTTCTACAGAGATTATCTAGAGTAAAACCTTTCTTACTGATGCAATAGTCATCTCTTCTGCAGTGTTAAATGCCAGTGTAGCGGTGTTTCTTCATTTACAGAATTCATACTTTATATCCTGTGGTACAAAACCTGACACTGGATCACTGACACCTTCTGGAAAGAAGAACACTTAACAACTTCTAGGCCATCTTGGAAACTCTATTTTGGTTTGTCAGTAGCTTTGCAGTATGCGCTTTTCGTGTCGGTGGTCACTTCTGAAACACTGGAGAATAACTGTTACCTGCCAAAAGGACATAACTCTTTTATTCTTAGTCCTTAACCATGTGCTCCAAAAATAACCTTGCAATCGTTACCCGACGCTGCTGAGTTATAGCAGAACAAAGACACAAATTTTGAGAGTTTATCCTTTTAGTGCTCACTGCTCTCTCTTACTTGGCTTCATCTTCTGAAGGGTACAAGGACGAAGAAAAAGGTTAAAACCTGCAGTAGTTTTCTGTGTTCATTTCTTTGACTGAGCAAGAAGGCTGATCTTTGAGATGTCATGTCAGTTATACGTGGGAGGTAAGAGGAGTAGGTGGTAGTAATCTCACATGAAAAAAAACTATTCCAAGTAAAGATTCAGTATAGCTGCTCTCTTCTGTTCCAAGGAATGCATCTTTCTCACAGGAACTGTTGTTTATTAGGACTGTGCTGAAACAGGCCTCTTCTGCTGCTTTACTTTCTCCTTTCCTTAATTTCATGCACAAGTTTCTCTATTCTAATCTGAATGGTTATGTGGCCTGAGATGCTGAAGTATTCCAAGCTGTGCATCATGTCATGCACAGTGCAATCCGTAGAGAAGTAAATGATGACATAAAGAGACAAAACAGTAGGAAATGAGGTACTTCAGACAAGACGTTCAAGTGTGAGTGCTGACTCTGTGGTACTCCAATTCAGGTACTTCGAAAGCATAGACCATCTAATCTCCAAAAACTGTCTTTGCTGTCATTAAGTTGGCATCTAGAACTGCACAGGCACTCTGAAAGTCACTGTGCTGTCCTGTTTTCTAGCAAAGACTTTTATCTTAAAAAGGGAGACTAGAGAGGATACTAGGAAAATCTAAAAAGGAGAATATGGCAAAGGCTGAAAACGTTTATTCGTAGGAACTTTCCAAAATTCATCACTGTCTACACACCTGAAAATATGACTGCTGTTTTGCCCTTGAAACAACAGATAGGCTAAGTTATTAACTAAAGCTTTTATTAATGGGGGAAAAAGGGAATGTAGACACCTTAAGAGCCTTCTGTTCTCATTGCTGAAGTAGTATGTCCTTTGTTTTCGTAATCTTTGTTAGAGTAAAAGGTGCAGCTCCTTGATAAGAGCAATATCTAGTTAAAGATGCACCATCACTTTTGCCTTTCCAGGGAATTGTTTCAAATGAAGAGACAGTGTCTATCAGCTCTCCATGAAGAAAGGTCAGCCCATCAGCCACCTTGCTTGTCTGATGCCAGCCAAATGAATCACAAAAAGATTGGTGCTGCCTCACAAGTTCTTCAAACATTTTGCAGCTTCTTTTGCCAATTAGGAGCCCATATAGGTTCCCCAAACTGCTGATTCCTCTTCACATCGGGCTGTATGTTACAATAGCTATTTTTAACTCTCTGGTGATTCTCTGTCCATATGTCTGATGTGCTTCCCTCTTACATGCACAGAAGAAATACTTTGGGGAATTAAATTATCCTACAGAATCCTGGGACGTGCTTATGACCAGTGTTTTGATTAAACTGTCTTTCTACTTCCTTGGCAGTCAGACATATGTCAAATCAACTAAGACAGCAGTTTGCACAGTAATGTGAAACTGTGAAGCCTATGGGCTCTCAGGCAAAATATGCATGTTATGCCAGTTTTGTTTCCAGCACTGCGTGCATCATACTATCTGCCTTGTGGGTTGGTTCTGGTTGTTGTGATGAACTGTTAGATGCTCACCACGAAGACCTCTTGTCTGGGAGTCTGGATAAATCAGTTGTCCTGTGCGAGTGAGACTATAACATAAAATAATGCTTGCTTATTTTAAAATTGAAGCATGCTTTCCAGAATGGTGTGTTTAAGTTCACTGTGAATTAAGAATGACAGAACACCAAAGAGGAAGATGACATTTTGAGGCAAGAAATCAAAACTGACAGCCTCCAAAAACAGATTGAAGAGGTAGGTGACTTGTCGCAGTGCCAAGGAGCAATGATAGGCTATCATGTTCACTGATGGAAGTTGAGTAATGAGAAGTAGTCAACAGAGGAAGTGATAGAAGGCAGTAACTGAAGTGAGTGGTAAAGTGTTTCTAATTCAGCTCAGCTTTTTTCCTTATTAACAGGCAAACAGCTAAAAAAAGGCCACCCATTCCTAAAGAGCGATAGCTAGGAAGCTGTATTTCTAAAGAAACCTGGCAGTATATTAGAAGCTTTCACTATATTTTGGAAAGGTTAATTAGCACAGCGTTCCTATGAAGTGGAATGAGTTTTTTCTCTATGTTCTACATGGGAACTAAGGCACAGAGGAGTGAGAGCATGAGATGATTTGTTTAAGGTCACACAGAGTATGACTCTCCCTAACTTGGGCACGGTCCTTAGTTAATGTGTCTAAATGACTTGTTAGTGGTGATTTCTGCTCTACCACCTTCCAGGCAGGAGAGCTAGCTCTGACTGTGTGGCATCGCAGCAAGCAGAGCTGCTTGTCGGTGTCATAAATGCACACCCAAAGTGCTTTCTTTCACTGCTAGGGATCATGATAGGTTGTTGCTTGCATTATAACAAAGACTAGGGATTTAAATATCTGTTTATATCTGCACTGTGGAAAATTTTGTATGAACACAGTAAAAGTTGGCTGCTTGTCCTAAAGTTCTCATACGTGTGATCTGAAAAGAGAAGCAATGTCTTCATCCTACCAAGAGGGTGTACTGTACAATACCATTAACTGCCATCTTTGCTTGGATGTGGATTTTCACGCTGACTGCAGAGCAGTTAGGATTCGCCTGTTCAATTAGTAGTGTATCTGTATGTGATAGACAGAGCTCTCTTCAGATACAGTGAACTGAGGTCTGTATGCCCTGTCGGTGTAATTGCTACATGGGACATAACACCTGGAACTAATTGCATCTTCTGAAGAGTTTTCCTCGGGATACCAACAACTAGAGGAATACCAATCAATGCATGGGGTGACAGAGGCATTAATCAGAGTTGTTGCTGCTGTGTTGTCTAAGGACTCGTCTGTTTGAGATAAATTATGCACAAAGAGAGGAGACTGTTAGTGTCCTTCCTGATATATGAAGTAGAAAAAAGACTCCAGCTAACTCCCAAAGTTTGAAAACTATTTTCTATTTAAGTAATTCCCCTATTAAAAAGTAGTAGAACCTAAATAATGCAGAATCTTATGACTGTTCTGTTTGAATCAGTTCCTCTTTAGCTTGCATTTGTTTGCTCAACCATAGCACCCTGTGCTAGCCATTGACTGCACAAGTGTAAGTGATGGTAAGCGTTTCTTTCTATGCTTAAATCATTTATCGAAACTTTCACCTTTATTTTTCTTAAAATACTTAAAAGAATTAGATGCCCAGTTCCATTTGAAATTCAGTGGATGATGGACATCGATTCACTTAGGCTTCTTCAAAAATCCCATGTGCTCTGTCTTGTAACAGTTATCAAATGTCTGTCTTTCAGCTAATAAATATAGCTAGGCAACAAACTGTGTCCTCCTATGACACGGAGGAAATGGCATCTTTCCACACAAATGTGGGAAAATTGTGGAACTGACAGTAAACAATTAGAAAGGCCAAAATATGGATATCTTTTGATATTCCTTGTCCCACCTTTCCTACATACACGAGAGATGTTTGCATATGCAATGCAACGTTGCTGTGTAAATTTAATAGTAAGGGTGTGCCGAGGTGTTAATGTCTCTAATACAGTGGTGTGTACAGTGCTTGGCAAAATATTTGTGGATCTGGCTTTACACCTAGGTGTAAGAAATTAAGGATTAACTCATACTTTGTCAAAGAGAAGGAGGATTTGGTGGCCGCATCTAGGAAAAGCCAGAAAACAGGAAAGAACCGTGAAGATATGAAAAGCCTTGAATGATTTGACATTGCTTTGGACATTAGGTGGCAATGATGTGTGGTTCCTTCCCTCTGTCCCCAAAAGTCTGTGCTCCAGTAGAATTCAGATGGTTATTGAAAGTTGCAGCAGAGCATAGGTCAGAGCATGTCAAGGAGAGATAATGATTTATGGGAGTGCAGCAAATCTTCTTTCACACAAAAATGGGAGAGATGGGAAAGAGCTGTAAAAAGAATAAGGAATGTTTTGTATAGGCACTTAATAGATTCTGCCTTATCTTTGTCAAGAAGGTCAAATGAGAAACGCACCTCCATCTCACCTTACCATTTTCTCCTTTTCTTCCTGTGTGCTCTCTTAAAGTGACTGATCCATGTTAGAGAAAAAGAGATACTGAGATGTAACCGACTTGGAAATAAGTTTTTAAAAGGGAGATTAAGGAATAAATGATGTAATTTATGCACTTAGATTCCTTGGTTTCTTTTTCTCAGTTGTAGATATAAAAAGTGTATAATGTGTATTAGCAAAAACCAGTTCCACTCTTAATTTGCTTATAATCCTCTCAGATGGACTCATTTATTTAGATAAGTAGAGGTTATAAAAGTATAAGTTTTTTCTCTCTAGATCTACTAATCTTCTCTGTGAGTGGTCACAGCTTGGTAAGAGAAACAGGTACAATTGTGGAGGATCAGTTGAATGGTTTTATGCTGAAGACAACTGAGCAAAAAAATTTCAGTTTTTGATATTGTCTCTTGCTCTTTCAGTCCTGCATTCAGCAGTTTCAAAAAAAAGTTTTTTCAAAATTTGTTGGGCAACTTCCTGGGTTTTGTGTTTTCTCTATGTTTAGTAACATGTAGACATCCCAGAAACAATGAACACACACAAGAGAACTATTTTTCCTCAATTTAAATCATATTGATAATGTTACCAGCTTGATATTTGTGCTTATAACTGATGAATTAGGATGAGATCTAGTCCCATGTGACTTCTTGCAGCTTGGGTCCCGGAGTGCCTCATTCATGCATAAAACAAAGTGAATTTGACCTCGATATAGAAATAGCGATCTTTTTAACAGAAAAGTAGGGACAGCAGAAGATGGGAAGTAAGCTTTTCATTCTTCAGTAATTCACCTAATAAGTTTGGGAAAAAAAAAAAAAAAGGAAAAGTGGTCCTAATACACGTTACTTGTGAGGCACGTGTTTAGAAAAAAGTGCTCCAGCCTAAATCCTGCTTCTCTTATGCTATATCTGTAGCTCAGCCCTTCAGTCTTTTGTCTTAAGGGCATGGTTTTGTTTGTGCAATGGAAGGTTAATTAATAATGATTGACATAGTTGATGACTGTAGGGTGCAATGGGCCACCATATAGTAATTTCAGTTTACATGTTTATTACTACTCTGTGCCTCCTGTCTATAATGTAGTAAACATACCTACGATACTGTGAGATGTTTCAGCGTGAGGGGAGGTGAACAGTCCAAGGTCTCAGATCAGTAGGTTTGTTTCTGCAGTTTCTCTGCATAATTTTTTTAATAGGCAAAAGGATATTTTTTTTTTCTTCTTCATGAAATGGCCTTCCCAACTAGCGGTAAGATGGGACTGTCTTTCAAACGGACTCATTCTTTCTCATGAAGGAGGTTGTGTGTTTTTAACAAATGTAAGCAAGAGGTCACAGAAGAGGATCACCAGTAACAAGGAGTTTCAGCTATTAGTTTTTATGGTTCAGACTAAGGTCAGAACCACAGACCACCATTAACTTTCACTCTGTAATGGAGCATAATACTAGCCAGGAATGGGATGCTTGGTTAGCATATGTCAGAGTAATTACAGAATTCATATGAAAAGTACAGCTCTTAATTAGCTGTACAGTCTAAAGGAAATGAATGACAAAATATCTGTATAATTCATGACCTGTCTCTGTTAATTTGATGCTGTCATGCATGAAGTTCAACTCCCCTGTTTCCTACCAGTCATTGCAAAAGTGTTTATACTGATGCGTCTCTGAAAGGACAGAGATACGAAAGATGAAGATGTTTTGTGAACACTGTGACAAAGAATGAGATGAGCAAAATCTTCTTAAAATATTGTGCAATGTCTTCCTTGTTTTAAATCATAAGCAAAAAGAGATACTGCTTGTGTAAGCAATTGCCCTCAAGATGTTATCAGAGTCTTGATTAGAATGCAGTTTGTCCTTAAGTCAGTCTTCCTGTGAAAGTGCAATGTGGTGTAACAAGTATTCACATTAAACACCACATGCTGCTGAAGGAGACAGATGTCTTTGCAGAAGACTAAGAGCATTGTCTTTCTGAACTAAGGTAAATCCCTTTAACCTACCTGGCCTTAAAAAGTCACAGAACTTTGCTGGAATCTTCTCAGTGACATGAACAAACATTGCATCCCACTCTGAAATGAAGAACAATCTAGCTATATTCATGTTATCCTTTCAACCAAGATAGAAAAGTAATAATTTTGGGTTGAAGTTCATTGCTGATGAGATGCTTTTTATACAACTTTGATAGGTGTAAAAAGGAAAACTTGTCCGTTCTTATGACTGCAAATAAGAAGATTGTGAGACGTATTGGTGGGAGAGAGCTTTACGAGGAATGCTTTTTTCTCTGTTTTATTTCAAGGCTCCTCGGACTTTTAGACTAGTGCCTTGTGAAATCCCTCTACCACACCCATCTCCTGACATAACACCATTTCCATCCTTTGCCCAACATCAGCTCCCATATAGATTGAGAAACCATTTAAGTTTCTAGGAGTGCTAATTGTTCCATTTTTATAGGGGAAATTTTAAATAAAAAAAAGCCACATCATTTTGCTGTGAGATAATGAGGTAAACTTATTATCCATCTGTTGTACACACATTTTATTTAGCAGACTTTTATTATGGTAACACTACAGAGGCCCTTGAAAACTGCAGGACTGGCTTGGTTTAATGTAGCTCCCCATGATTCTCCGGCAGCCTTTTGCTTCAGGTTTCCTATGGTGATCTTCCAAAGGCAAAGCAAGTAATTGCACCCATCTCTTGGCATATTATGAAGCCCTAGTATATGCTCTCACTGCTTTGGTCTGGCGTGTTTCTCCAAAGGTATACGGCACACATATATATGTGGACATAGATGAAGATGGGCTCCGAAGGGAACGGATGCTGACTGCTCATGGAAATGTAGCTGTATCTTCATGCTGCTGTTTCTCTTCCATCAACCCAACACCCCTCCAGCTCCACCTCTGCCTTTGAAGGCAGCCTGAAATGCAGATACATTTATGTTACCCTTTGATCTAATTTCATCTCAGTAATTTCTCATCATGTTATAAACCACTCAGAGTGAATAAACCAGTAATTAGACATTATGACTGGAGTTAGGTGTAATTAGCTATTTAAAGGAGAGCTAATAATGCTGTTAATGGAATTTCTCATTTTGGGGGTGGAAAGGGGATAGTGTTATCATACATCTATAAGAAACTCCAGTTAATGCATAGAATTAGCACTCTGCTGATTTTTTGTGTTTTGTTCTGTAACTCTTCAGGGAAAAGATGCTCCATTTTACTGAGAGATTAGTTCAACTTTAGTTTATGGGAAACTGTTTCATGTTAAGTTAACGATAATATATTTTTTGTGAGCTATGCTACTCACACTGCAACTGCTGCTTGCTTCTAGAGTGCATTTTTTTGACTGAAAATTCTTTGTGGGTTAGGAGAATGTCTGATTATGTAGCCTGGGTCCCATGGGAGGAGACATTTGTATATTATATATGAAACCTGCCTTAGAGAATGTTTTTACATCATGTATCTTGAGCCAGCCTGGAACATACCGAACAAACAGAGGGCAACCAACTTAGCTGAAAACCCATTTTGCATAATATGACTCTCCCTGGCTGTCTTCCTCACTCACCTTGAAGCAAATTAATTGAAAGTGTTGCCTAGTGATGGGTACTGCTTCTTCTAGCTGTACCTGAAAAAGCCTGGACTGTTACCGTTTTTTTCATTTTCTGTTTTGCTTCCTACTATGCTCCTAAGTTTCATTTGGCAGTAAGTAATCCTGTGTATTTTAAAAATTCTGTCTATAGTTTAGTCCATTTATGTATCAAATGGCTGTGAGCAGATATATTTAACTCCCAAAGTGCCATAATTTAATTCAGAAAATTAGTCTTTGAGGGTCACTGTTTCCATGTATGAATGCTAACAAAATATGAAAAACACTGCCTCCCAAATTATTATAAAAGAAGCTATTGCAGTTTGTTTTGAAATGCTTTCAGTAACTATTTGAAAACTTCTTGGAACCTCTTAGTCGAAATGCTGAAAACATGTTTAGAATCGATGCACGTGGAGATGAGAAGGTTAGACAAAAGCTCCAGTTAGAAAGGGGGATGGAGAATGTGGTATAGAATCATAGGATAATTCAGGCTAGGAGGGACCTTGGGAGGTGTCTAGTCCAACTGCCTGCTCAAAGCATTGGCAGCTGTAAGGTCAGATCAGGTTACTCAGGGTTTTATCTAGTCTGATCTTAAAAACCTCCAAGGGTGAAGACCACACCTCCTCTCTGAGCAACTTGTTCTATGGCTTGAATGTCCTGGTCCTGAAAAAGCTTTTGTTTCTATCCTGTTTGAACCTGTCTTGTTTCCGCTTATGTCCATTATTTGTTGTCCTCCTACCATGCAATACTGTGAGGGGCCTGGATCCATCTTCTTGATGACCTCCTTGTAGGTATCAGGTGGTTGATATTGGGTCCCTTTAAGCACAAGATGCTAGTGACAAGGACTGTGTCTTCTAAGGAAGACCTTAACAGAGGGTTAAGAGAGAAATGTGCCCACATAGGCTCATGACTGTTCTTGAATAGCATCCAAAGATTTATCAAACTGTAAGTTTTGTTAAAAATAATAGCTTAAAAATAGCAGCACTGGAGGAAAGGAAAATGCTGGTAGCAAGCTTGGAAAGATCAATTTTCTGTGAGAGTGTTTCCTGTGATAAAGAGCTAACAAGCTTCCTAAGGGCTTGGTGATAGAAACAAATGATTCAACTGTAGGATCTTAGGGGCTGGGACCATATTTTATTTGATTTAATGGGAGTGAGGGCTTGAACTACTGTGATACAAATTATAGTATTAGTAAAATCATTACTTCTTAAAGTAAATTCTACCATGAGTTTGACAAGGACAGCGTGAATAACTCCCTGAAAACAAAGCAAGGATCAGTTCAAGCTACAAATCTTCACTGGCATGTGTTTTGGTTTTTTTGACATGCAATCTCTGCCATTAGTCTTCTCAAGTTCTTTCAAATACAGTTTGCACGATCCAGTTGCAGGGCTCATTGCAGGCTTGCACCGTCCAGCTTCTTAAATATAGCGATGCAGGCAAAGGGGGAGAAAAACAGAATTTCCTTCAGCCAAAACTGTACGTCTGTGCAATTCAGTGTTGAGAGGGTTGTAGTTTTGCTTGACCGGCAAGTCTCTCTGTCTCTCTCTTTTAGTGTCTGCTGTGGATGGAGGAATCTCTGCTGATCGCAACATTGGATAAAAAATGGGAGACTGAATAGGAGGGCAAAGTCCATCCTGTCCCCTGGGCACCAGGTGTGCACAGATGATCCAGACTGTCATCGTCTAAATGGAGTACAGCAGGGCTTCTGTATGGCGAGTTGTCCACCTCCACTGACCTCCTGGTCAGTTTTGAGGACTCCATTGTGGGTGTGCGAGTGGGAACACAGGTAGCTGGGGAGTATAAGGCAGATGTCAGTTTATCAGAAAGATTATTATTGCATGTTGCAATACAAATCACCAGCTTTTGTTCTGTTTTTACTGTGAATGTTACCTCAAAATAACATAAAGCACCCTAAGGAGAGAGAGAAGGAGATTTTGAACAACTACATACACATGAAAACTTCTCACAGCCATCCTCAGCCTGACACAGGCAGCTGTGCACATCTCAGACATTCGATTCGCTTTGACTGCAGACCCTAGAATAAAAGTCAGTGTAGCTGCTTTCATGTCTCTGGAGACTTTTTCTGCGTTCAGCTGCTTCTGATCTTTCAAAAAAACTGTGTCAATAGCAGAATGATAGGAGGGATGTTGCACTGCTCTAGTCTCCTCATGAAAACAAATGCTAATTACTTCTGCATGAAGTAGAAGGACATCATGAGTATTTAAAATCAATCACCAAAGGCAAGGATGTGTTTTCAAGATTGGTTGTAGAAGGTTGAGAGGTGAGATTTGGTTTTTTTTCTTCCAGAAAATACTACTGGGCTTTTAATTTGGGTTAATTGGGGAATCATTTTTTTTTTCTTTCCATCACATTAATGATTTTTTGCACAAAGCATCCCATTTAGTTTCACAGTGAAGAAAGCTCTCTTGTGGCTCTCAGTAGTCCAGTCCCAGAAGAAGGGATAAAAGGGTGGCTTGTTTCTGTCCCACATTAAAGATATGTGCTTCTTACAGGTATTGCTTAGCTTGGGAAGTCTTACCTGTAATCCAACTTCCTCAGGCTCCATTAGTGTGTATTGTTTTTTCTCGGAGCCCATAGGGAAGGAGGTTTCTCTCTTTCTTATCCTCTGTGCTCTGAAAACAACAGCTGTTCCATCTTTGTGAGTCGTCTTTTTCTCTGCCAATTCTTCCTCGAGGATTCACGGATGGAGAGGTACACCACAAAACATCTAGCAAAAGGCAGGAGAGAGCAATTTGTCCCGATGCTTCTTCAAGAGGATCCCTGCTCCTTATCTGGGATATTTGAATGACAGCTATTGCTTGTCAGAAGTCTCTGGCATAAAAGAGAATTAACCAAAATCACATGCTTCATCACGGTAGATGACTCTGAAGTGGGAACTTACAAACTTGGCTGCTAGGAAATTACTACAGCGTCAGATTCACCAGCCCACTGAAGCTAGGATTTTGGGCAGGAATTCTAAAGCTATCGCAGAGGGACACAGGCTTTTTAAGATTAAAGAGATGACACACAACACAAATGGTTTTTGGCATTAAAACGAAATTCAACTTTTAATGAAAATGTGAGGACAATAGATGGCAGGGCAGGGAGTTGAGCCAAGTTTTGTAAAAAAGCATAGAGTTGGGAATATTTTAGAACAAAGCAAAGATAGCTGGGTCTAGTGCAAAAGTTATTAAATAACTTAATCATACATAGAGATGGGGTTTAGTTTCAAGTGAAAGCTACCTCAAACACAAACTTATAGTCTCTTTAAAACATAAACACTGAACATTAACCAGAAAATGACAGAACCTCTTCTATTTATGTTTTTAAAAAATCAATTTAAATACCATCTGTCTGATTTTGCAGAGCAGTGAAGAGGAACCAGTACGAAAACACCAGTCAGTGTTTTGTACACCTTCCAAACAGCCTATAGCTCCAGATAACAGATAATGCCATATTCACCTCCATCTAAGGTGGTATATTTTTCCAGGAGAGCTGCCCAGCAGCTCCTTTGCCCTGTGTCCAGGGGCACATTGTCGTGAAGGTTGGCACAGGCCGCAGAGTGAGGCATGCCTGCAGCCCTCCCGCACCATCAAGGGCACAGTGAAGATCTGTGGTTGGCCCACCCTGTTGGGAATGGCAGGTGCCACTGTGCTTACAGGAGGCGTGAGGCAGCCCCTGGTCACACGTTTGGCCCAGGGCTGCTGGCTGCAGCCATCTCAAGGACTGAATTCCTCAGGTGAGTGCTCACTGCAGGAGTGATTTGTTGGCAGTGGGAGCGGTTGGGGAAGGCAAGTATCTCATGCCCTCCTTTTCAGTTATTTTGTGATCTCCCTTTCATGTTTCCCTGGTTGGTTGTTTCACTGGCAGAACGAATCGCTTCTTCCACCATCTCTGCTGTCTGGGGGAAAGCAGCAGCTGGATAATAAGCAGTGATGCACTTAAGGGCAAGCCCAATACCGGCTCTTCAGGTATCCCAAATAGCAGAATCTCTACAAATTCTTCAGGGGAATAGACACAGTGGAGGTGGTAGAGGTGTTCCATTTTATTCACCCTGGACTTTCCATACATTAACTTGTCCATATAGCTTTGTGCTTCATAGTAAGTAATGATTTGTTCTCTTTGATGTTTACTTTCAATTAGATAAAGCCTTTTATCCCCATCAACCCTACTTTATGGCTCAAAAATAAATTTCCTTAGGCCCCTGGTATTTTTTTTTTCTGTTTCCTGAACTGCTTACAGTCTTTCGGCACCTCTGTGGTAATGAATAATAATAATGATAATGATGATAATGAAACTGAGTGCTTACAGCAGGTTGGAGAGAGAGGGAAGTGATATGATTGAAACCCCACTCTGTAGCCCTAAATTATTTTAATATTTTCTGTTGTGTAACCGAACATTGTATCTAATTTGCTGTCTTTTTATGCTCTTGCATTTCTTTCAATGGTACAGCTTTCCCTGCATCTCTTCCATTGAGTTTTACATTTGTTGTGGTGTCCCTTGATGACGAACTGTGGTTTTTTCAACTTTACTTAACCTTCTTCCTGTGTTTCAAACCATATCAACCATGTTTCTTTAGTGTACTATTGTCATTGGCTTTTATTTCAGTTTCTGTGTTAGGATAATCTGCCAACTAGTAAAACAATTTATAGATGGTACTTCTTTCTACTGCAATAGCACTTTCCATGCACCATGGTGAGGCATTTTGTTCTCTAGGGCATGGTGCTGCCACCAATCTTGCCAAGGGTCTCCACTGAATCCATTCCATCCAAAGTGAGCCTGGGAAGATGAAGTCCTCCTCCTTACAAGTTGCTAAAACTCTCTATGTCTACAATTTTCTCATAGTAAGATCAACAGCAATGCCAACAGAATAAATACAAGTCTCTGCAAAGCTTTAACACCTCCTTCATCTCCCAGGTTTTCCAGTTTTTGTCTCCTTGCCTCTATGCTGCCCTTTTCTTCAGCCTCAGCTTCTCTTGCTGTCATTTCATCAGGCTGGGAAAAAGAGGAACAGTTACGAAAACTGGAATGATGTAGTTAAACGTGTTTCAAGACATCACACTGCAACTGCAACAGCCATTCAAGCTTTTCTTTCTAATTAGAGGAAGTAATTAATAGCTACCCAGGAGCAAGTTTCAGATTAATTAATTCCCAACAAAGTTGTCGTCCAAAATACTCCTTTGACCAAATATTCAAAGTAACTCATTGTAGTTTTAAAGTAAGGTAGGAAAGTGTTATTAGCTACAGTACAAATAGCAATAAGGTTAATAACTTTGTTAAACTTTCTTCTGCCTTTTTCATGTGCTTTTTGGTGTTGTCCAGGAAAAGGAGAAAAATTAAAACTTTTACAGTAAGTCTGTATTTATTTCTATTTCTTACATTATCCTGCTGAATAATTCAAAATGGTATAGTCATGTCTTCATTAAAATCTTAATATAGGAAGGAAAAATAAGAGTTCTCTTACTTTGGCCATTCAAGTAGACAAAACCTAGGTTATTAGCCATCTGTTAAATTATTTACACAAATGTGGACAGTGAAGAAATGAAAGTAGACCTAAGAGGTCTTTGCCATTGACCACAGTGGGACACCACTAATTTTATCGAAAGCATGAGTTATTCTGCAGTCCATACTGTGTCATGTAGAGTACTGAAGAAACTTAGTGATAAAGCACTAAATTTACTATTCCCAAATAGAGCTATTCTTCCAATTCAGTCTCTCCCCAGAACATGAGCCCAGGTTATTTTCCTAGTTTGCAATACAGGGATTTTCTGTGTATTTTATTCCAAGGATATCAGTTTTTCTTCTTTGAGTCTTGAAACATGAATTAATTGCAGATAATCTTAAACCAGAGGCCTGCGTAGTGATACTAGCTATTGAATAGTTGCTTAGGAATAGCTAGATTAACACGGCAGTCTTTGAATTTACCATATCTTTAAAGCTGCATTAGTGATAAATGCTTGAAAACTTTTTTCCTGATGTTTTTGTTTTAGGCGTTCAACGTTCACCCTGTCTATCACACAAGATAGATGAGCACAGTTCCAAATCCTCTGTGAGGATTACATCACCACAAATGATGAGGCTTTGGGGAGACTGTGTCTGCCCTTATCCCCTAAAATCTATCTTGGGAGGATTTTCGTAATCTCTCTGAAATCCTGGATTTCCAGAACTCTTCATAGAATTCGGTAAAACCTCTCCTTGTCAAGAGCTATGCAGACAGGCAGTCACGTTGCTCCACTGCAATATGGCTTGATGCTGTTAATAGTTTCTCTACAATTCCTTACATCATCATGCATTTTTTAGAAGTCTTTTTAAAGAAGGAGTGATCACATGAAATAAATACGTAGAAAATCTACTTTGAAGAGTCTGGAGTCTAGTTTTCAGGTTGTGGAGATGGCACGACACATTTTGTTTGTTTAAAAATACAGGGAGAAAAAGGGTTGTAGGCAGAGGTAAAATCTTTTAATAGATCAGGTGATGAAGTGGGAAAAATGAGTCTTTTGTACCCAGGAACTTGTCTGGAGAAGGGATGTTAAGAAGAACTTGTGTAACTAGTAGCTTTTCTAATTTGTGCAACCAGATCAGCTGGCCTAATATAGCTGGTTTCAAACTCTGCCCTTTGTTTAAAGGAGAATTGAATAGCTTATTTTCAGCTGAATATCTGCAGCTCCTTTGGGATGATCAAGGCTTTATGTAAAAATCTAATTATTATGTTAATCACTATTCAAATGGCAAGGAGTAAACTACAGAGCTCCAATTGCAAGGTAACAATAGGAAGATATCAATCGTTAGATTTGGTTCTGAAATACATGAATTTTCATGGTTTGTTGAAAGCAAACCATCTCTCTGGGGGGAAAAGAATTGCCTTGAAAATCAATGAAGTCATTGCAGTTGTAATTTAATGTTTTGATAAAACTGAAAATTAGCCAGTTAAAATTCATGTCAATAATGAATAAGAAACGTGAATGATTGTATGTGCAGTTTTCCGTGTGATTGTTGGTGTATATATATATGTATATATATAATTTTCTTTTGCTCTAGTCACAGAGAAATAAGAAACATTATTAGCAATGGAAAAGATAGCTCAGAATCAAACGATGATTAAAAATGCTTCTTTTCTTGATAGGGCCATTGTGTTAGGATAGGAATTGAAGAGAGAGCCTTCAGAGACTGCATCGTCATGACACTGCAGCAGACAGGCAGTAACAAGTCTAAAAATAACAACGTATGGGGGAAGTCAAAGAATGCGAAGCTGTGTCTCTGCAAGACGTTGAGCAACTGAGTGTTTGGTACCTGGCAGGGCTGAACTCCTGAACACTGACACCGGGGTTCTGTTCCTCCACCTCACTTTGATTTTATCTTCATCTTTCACAAGTATTGAAGATGAAATGGAGAAACAAGCTGAGCTGAACAAGAAAGTTTGAAATGTGTAAAGTTCTTTAGCAAATTGAAAGTGAAGGGGTCATTTTGGTCCTGAATTGCTGAAAGGATTTACCTGCAAACATGAGACATAGAGAGAATAGCCCAAAGCTTAGAGCACAAGGCTACAACTTGGGAGAAAGAGTCTCAAGTCTCCAACAGATTTCTCATAACTTTAGAATAGCAACTGGGTTTCGTGGGGATCAGTCCCATATTTCTAACACTGATGTGGAAAAAACCTCTTTTCACACTCTTCTGTGGAAAAAAACTTTCCAAACCTGTGAGATGTGCAGAGACTACGGTGTGGCAAGTTGCATGTTGTAATTCAGTCTTAGCATTTAGGAAGTTGGTCAGATTTGGTGTCTAAATCCCAGCCATGTCTTCCAGTTTCAATAGTGCATGACTAGGATGAATAGTTTTTCGATGACATTCATTTATATGAACAATAATACAAGTGCCTTTTGCTTGTCTAGAACTGCTTGCCATGGTGTAGCTGCTGCTGTTTGGGTGCAGCATCAGCCATGGTGCGTGTGAAGAGGTACCAGGTATCACATTTCCACTGTGGCAGCTCCTTCTCTGATGGAGGACATTGCCAGTGACTTTTCTTGGGGCACGATGGGAACGGAGTCTGCTAGAAATGTACATTAACACGTAACACGACACTGAACATGCAGGATATAGCTCACATCAGTCATTAAGTGCGCTGTCTTAAAGGTGAGGCTTGTTACATCTTCTGTGCTTAGAAACCTTGTGGCATAGCAAGGTGATTGCGGGTGGTTACCTGAAAATATTTCTTGGTCCCCATCTGGGAGAAGAGTCAGATTCTGTGTGTCAAGTGGGAGTGACTCCTCCTCCACTCCTCCAAATCATTCTGCAAATATTTCTTCCTTGAGGTTAGAACTCAGCCATCGCCTCAATACGTTACAGGACATTTTTTCCTGGGGCTGTTGTTTTTCTGTCGATAGACAGAATCTTGTTTTGTGTCAGCATATACACTGAAAATCCCATGCACTTTACAGAGAAAGGGTGCTGCTTCCTGTGTTCTGCCTCAATTCCGTTCCACACAGTTATTTCATTTCATGAAACTTCAATTAATGCTTGCAGGCATGTAGTGACATAAATTGAGAAATGACTGAAAAGACTGAAAGTGTTCTAGAAAGCAGAGAAATATTCAGGGACATTGGTAGACACCGTATTTGCACCATATTATACACCTTTGTCCAAATACAGAGTCAGGAGACTTTGAGCCAAATTGAAGATGACAAATTCAAAAGCCAATGAAGAAAATGCTCTTAATACAAAGCATATAAATAACTCCTGCTTCTTGGAAGTGCTGAATTAGGTGACATAAGGGCTTACCATTACATAAAAGAGGAAGCAAAAATATACCTCTTTAAAAACTCCCTCTTCAATTTGACTCAGAGAAGTAGTAAAGCACAGACTTCTAACTCATGAAAGCCTTTATTTAGTAGACTGCTTGAGCATGCACCAGTATTTTAGGCCCTAAGTAATTCCATTGACTCCATTAACATTCCACGCTCACTTAAAGCACATGTGAAGGGGTTTATTAGATGTTAGCCTAAGAAAACTTTTAATTATATGGCATAAGGAAGACTTTTTCCATTGAGAGATCTTTTGGAATTTGTTCCAGTATATTGCTTTCTCTTGTTGTGCCCATTAGGGATGAAGGGAGACCTGAAAGCTTTTGTGGAGCTTGTTAGCCTTATTAGAGTATATCCAACATAAATGTCCAACAACTGACAAGTACAGTCAGTGCCTTTCACTGGATTCATGACAGGCTCTGCCTGACAAATGAAAACTTAGTATTAGTCCTGGTGCCAGTAATGATGGTTCAAGTAAAAACTTAAACTGTTTAGTATTAGGCTAAAAATATTTAGCGTCGCATTCAGGTTTAGAAGTGAGAATGAGGATTTGGTATCTTCGTGGAGAGTATGCACTTTATTTAAAGTGCAAATTAGATCCATCCCAAAGTGCGTGTTCATTTGTCTTTCAGTCTTGGTATGTTGCTGCTAGGCTTGCTTTCTCTGCTGGATTTCAGAAGGAAATCTGTGGTCATCAGCATAACTCTGTACTGGGGGAGTTCCTCTTCTCTGTAGCCCCCTGCCCCTGTTATAGGTCTTCTAAAGGAAACTTCCATTGCAACCCAAGATGCTGATACCCCGGTGGGGTGGGTAAAAATAACTTGGATCCACAAATAACTGCTAGCACCTGCAGCTCTTCTTCAGTTCTAACATCTATTTTCTAGGCTTGTGTATCTTTTCCACACATCTTTGTATGGAGAAGGCAAATTTCATTGTCTTGTGTAGTAGAGCAGAGGTATTTACTGCTCACACGTCTTCATCTGTAGGCACTGGTTTTAACGAGAATCACTGCAACTTCTCCCTTTCTTAGCCCTACACCTCACCCTGAAAAGGGGACAGCAACCACAAAAGAAAGGGGGTATTTTTAGAGCAGGTGGGAAAATTCTGTGCCTGACATTAGTGCTTAGCATTTGAGACGGGCTTGTTTTGGACAAATATGCATAACGACACAACAGGCCAGGCAGAGGACTTAGAACTGAATAGTCTCAGCCAGCACACGCTTTACAGAACGTGGTTTTTATTGGTAATTTCTGTGGGTGAATTTCTTGAGACTTGTGTAGTCTCTTGTGTGCTTGGGGCCACGACTTCATTGTACCTACAACATCATGAAAGTAGGGCACTGATCAGCGTCGGTGTAGAAAAATAACTACTCCTTAGCATGCATAGTACGTATCTTTTTTCACCTTTACAAAGCTGTACAGTAAAGTATCATAAACAGCCAGTGTCTACAACACATAAAAAAGATCACTGAGGAGATCCTATCCTATTACCTTTCTCTTGTGCCAGTCATTACAAAGTCAGCCACATGTTACAACAGAGTCACAGCACAATCTATCAATTTCATTGTGTGTCAGTGATAAATTTAATGTACTCTGTACAAGAAATCCCATTATCGTGATTTTATATGTAATATATAAATATATGGATTCTATTAAAACCAAAAGAAACAGTAGCACTGATTGAACTCCTTTAAAAAAGACTTACCTTAAAAAGTAACATGGTGTGATCCATGTAAATTTTTTCAACTTAATTTCCTTTTGCAGTGTTCATTTTTATAACGCAAGCTTTAGTCTATTAAGCTGTCAGATAAAAAGGGAGCTAACGGCCTGGCCACATTTTCATCTAACAAAGGATACATTTAGCTAGCTCAATTACTAGTGGAAGCTTTAGATAGAAATACAAAAAGAAAGACGACAGAGCAATTTATTTTTACAATAAAACTATTAATTCTTGCACCCTCCCTTCCTTACAATATTCTGATGCTTAACACTACATTAATGAGGCACTTTTAATATAATTACGGTTGCTTTTGTTCCAGCTCTTCCTGATTTTTAGATGTGGCCTTAGAATTAACTGTCCTTGGCTAGAGTTAAATGTTCCCCTTAATTGGGCTGAAACTGTCAGCTTTTTACAATTTCCTGCAACATCTTTTGCTATTTTTTTACCATTTAGATTTAGGGAGAAGAAAGAGAAAACACCATTTTGTGATGCTCCTCTCTTCGGACAATTTAACCAACCTAAAATTTGTAGCATCATTGCTGGGATTTGCACAGTCTAAAGCGCAACATATGGCCACCTGACTGTTTTTCTTTGCAATCTTAGATGCCATATAATTTATTTTCTTTTACAGCAGGCTGAAGAATACAGGTTCTAACTCCTAATACAAGTAATTCATTAGCAACAGGCTATGTTGATCCTGGAGCCAAATATAGCAATTACCCAGAAGGTCTTTAAACAGCCTCTTAAACAATTATTTGAAGGAGTAGGTTATTTACACAGCCAGTAACAGGCTGTGGAACATTTAATCTTTTAGTTGCTGGTCCACTCCTCAGTTAAGGCTGCACTGACTCTTATTTGTTTGTGCCCTATGACTGAGTGAGTCGGTGCTGCACGCAGCCAGCTAGTTTGCAGTCTCAGAAGGATGGAGGAATAAATGGACCATAACAGCTGAATTCCCTTTTAATTTTTACCATGCTGCCTTCCACTCAGTGCAGGGAATACACTGCTTTGTAATTCAGCTCACCACCTTTGCTGTAGTGTTTTCTTCATCTTTATGCATGTTGCTAGCTGTAGCTGGTCTTTGATATGGTTATGAAATGGCACTGTGAGTTACATCTCTCACTGGATGTATGAAATTTATACCATTATCCCCTTATGCATATTAAGAGAAAACTAGTCTTTTGTTTTGGACATAAGGTGATCTTTCAAATGTAAATGAGGAAATTCCTCTTCATGGTCCAATTCACCTATGAACTTCATGAGCTGGGCGTCATCACCACGCTTCCAGCCCCAGCAGGTTCAGGTCCTTTGTAAGGGTGGTCGGTCTTTCTCTTAAGCATGCAAGGGAAATTCTGCTGCTTTTGTTTTACACTGCAAACACAAACCCAGAAACTGGCTATGTTCCCTCTGTTTAGCTTAATGTATACATAAAGCAGCAAGGTGAATGCATGGCAGGACAGGACATTTGTTCTCTGCTGCCCCCTCCCTAATGAGCAATTTGGCTTTACACCCCTGAACGTGGCTCTTCCAGAAGCAGGCATTAGTTTTTTGTTTTCTGCGGTTTGGCTCGAGGAAGACTGGTTAGAGAGACAAACATCCCACCTGCAATAAAGCCTATGATTCTTTTTCATAAAGATGTGAGAAAACAATTCCTTCAGCTTTCCTGGAAAAATTCAGGGTACTTGCTTCCTCAGGAGGAATATTTTAAAGTTGTTTCTGGTCTGGTGAGCTTCCATGCAGTGATTGGTAAAACCAAGTTGTGCAGCCCAGCGATAGAATAGAGGTAATTTAGTAAAACATGGAGCAACGTGTGGTGGGAAACCACTGATAGGAAGCTAGAGGTTGTGCCCTGGAAAAAAAAAAAAGCTAAAATAATAAAAGATAAATATTTGGCTTGTATGGGTGGAATAAATGGCTTGTTCAGATAATCCATTTGGGATCTGAAGGGATTCCTTTAGTTGAAAAGACTGATAAGAGAGTTATTAGAATTCCCTAGGCAGAAATATATGAGATGAATGGTGGATGGAAAGATGAAGGCTTGATCTGAGCTGCCTAGGCAGAATGCAAAAGCAGCTTTAAAATGGAACTGAGGCAGGAGGAAGCAGTCGCTCTTACGGAAGGGTGGAGGGGTTCCCTGGGAACAAAGGGTTTATCGATTTCGCAGCCCAGCGTTGATGTGCTGCACGTGCTCACGGCATCGCTCCTCTGAAAACTCCACAGCTGTGTCTTGTGACAAAGACACTGGGGAGGTGATTTTGTGTTGGACAAAATGGGGTTTTCCTTACCAAGGCTGGCAAGAGGGGATAATAGAGACTTTCCTTACTTTCCTATCAACCTTGGAGACTGCCCAGGTCTTGGAAAAAAAATTCACAAGGATTACTTCTTTTGCTTCAATGCCTAAGGCCATGCGCTCTGGTTCCTGTGGGGTAGAGATTAATATTTAATGACAAATCACTTTGAAACTGAAGAAAAAAATTAATGGTCATCTTTGGCCTGCTATGTTCAGGGTTTAGTAGAGTGTAGTCCTTTATAAGAAGAAATCTTTGTTATATATTTAAATCTGGCATTGTCCAATGAATCATTCAATGATGAAATATTCTGGAACCATTATAATTTTTAAAAATTAATCATGCATTAGACTTTTGCACCACTTAATGTAGCAAAGAAGGGTACTATTTAAATATTACAGGCTTCATTAACTGAAACTAAATTATTGTTCAAAATCAAGTGCATCAATCTCATCCTGAGAGATGTCTGACCTGTATTTATTTCTGCTACTGGAATAATTATAAAGGAAATTATGCTGTCATTGTTAATTTTGGTCTTGTTATCAGGAAAACTTGTAATGCTCACTGTTCACTGACTTGAGGTATAGGAGGGGTGAGGAGCTGTGTTAGCACTGAGGGAGCGATTGCCTGACTATTCCCATTTTATTTGTATTTTCTTGGACAGATCTTATAAATATACAACAGCCTCCAAGCAACTCAGTTCTGCACAGTACCTAAAAGATACCCTAGATCCAGAAACAGGAGTAAGCATCCATACTCACCCAACTTAATCCTGCATAGCATGTAATAATTTTTATTGATAAGGTGAGAATCTGGTTGATATAATAAGCATTTTAAATCTATACACTCTTTGAATGTAAGGTTTCCAACAAGAATAAATTTAGGCTAGTATTCTTTCTTTTTGCTTTTGCAGATTGTCTGTCTTTATGCCACTTTTCAGTAACTTAACTATAATGTGACAGAATTGTACACTTGTATATAGTTGAAAATGCTATATAAAAAAATGCTAATTTTCTCTTACAGAAAACAATGATTAAGTTCTGTTTTAAATGAGGTTATATGAGTGCAATGGGTGACAGTTACCTCTTCAGATATTCCCATATTGTTATAAGATCAATAACTCATTGATTGAAGTGATAAGAGAACTGTTAGATTTGATGAAGTCGTTAATTAGCAAACTACCAGTAGTGCTTACTGAATCACTAGGGTATTATTGTTTAATTATATGCCTAACTAAGCATACTCTCTGCTCTAATTAGTGGAAAATGAGTTAAAAATATACAGGATATGGCCTACTTCTGTACCCAGTCCCAGCTTAACTAATTTTCTTTAATTTCCAGATATTATATCAACATCATAAAATATTCAACACGTACATTTCATAGATCTGCTACCATTAGTGTCAAATTTGTTGATGCAGCTTAACTGATCTAGAAGTAAGTTTAGAAATTAATAATAATATATTGTTTACAAGGACTGCCAGTTGAAAAAGTACTTTAATCGTAAATAAGGCATATTAATTTCAAGTGTCTGTGCTCAAATATGATTAAATGCCAATGGGAAATATATTCAAGAAGACCAGAGGTACACTGCAGAGCGCCTTTGTGGTATGAGAGTGTGATAGTAGGCAACATCCACTGAGGATCCAAAAGCCTCCCTCTCGTCAGGGTCGAGGTTGGTTTTAAATGACACCTGTGAGTTGAAAAACGTGTTGAATAGATTAATTTTCATGAACAGGTTTGGTTGTGATTGGCTGGTAACTTTAAGCAGTATCTAACTCTCTGTCAGGCACAGCACATGCTTGGTCTGAGGGAGGCTGAAATCTGAATTCTGCCCACCTTGTTTGCATTGATTATGGTTTGGGTTTTGTTTTATTTGTTTTGTTTTGCATCTGTTTACAAATAGTAGGATTTTCAGGTGATCATAGTTCTGAAATTCAAGCTATCTTCCCAGTTATGCCTCCGTATGTAAAATAAGAGTATCTATCCCAGAGGACACATAGGAGGCTCACAGGATATTCTAGGTAACTTCGGCTACTGGCTAGAAGTTATCTAGGAAATATAAAGTGTAATCAATGAATGAGAAAAAATGAAGCTGTTAAACCCAAAGATACTACCTCTGACCTCGGAACTGCCTGAGCTGCAGATCACTGAAGGCTGAGATAAGTACGGCAAGGTACGAGGTACGTGCCTTGATCTCCTAGACTTCCTTAGGCGTTCGCTGCTGGAGACAGAATCCTTGGCTAAGTGGGCCTTTGATCTGACCTGGTCCAGACATCAGAGTGTAATTAATGCTTGTCAGAGCCTGCAGCAATCTGTAAACCACTGCAGGTCTGTTGTTGGATGTGAGCTAATGGGTGGTCTCTTGCTCTACTCTCAAATAATGTAAATTAGTGTCTCCACTGAAATCAAACTTAACAACTGAAGTTAAAGGAGCTTCCTTTGCCAACACCACCTGATAATTTGGCCCAGAAATTTGAGAGTGTACCAGAAGGACACTTTTTTTTCACAAAAGATTTTTGTGTGGGTATATGAAGGCTGTGTCAGCGTGGATCATATAAATATAAACCTACTTTGAATAAATTTTCTTTACTGAAATAACCATTTTAAGTATTTCTGTGCTGCAGCCATTTTAATTTTAAATATTTCAACGATCACTTTAGAGTTTTGTCTTGTGTGAATGTGTAGCAACTCATTTTCAGTGTGAAGTCTTCTACCCCTTTAAAAGATGTATCCTATAGCAGGTTTGATATAAAGTTTAACTTCTACACAGACAAAAATCACTTTTAGAACTGCACATCCCAAACTGAAGGGTACAATGAAACTATTTACATGGAAATCCCTGGTAATTAAGACAAAACAAACTTGACAGCATGGAATTAAGCATGACAATAAGAAACCAAATAAAATCTGTAAGTATCAGGACAGAGGGAGAGGGAGAGGCATGCTAGAAATTTGTTCAGCGGGAATTGATGTAGTCAGCTTGAGTGAGGAATATAAAACCAATGACGTGTGGATACCCCTGCCTGAACAGCACATAATTCCTGTAGAAGGGGAAAAGGTTTTACAGAGTCATGGTTAGCCCTCCGATGATCAGAGCAATAAAATCAGTTCCCTTAAGGTAATCCCACTGGGCATCTTCTAGTGCATATTGTCAGGACAGGCCACTGAAATGGCTCACTTGTGAATGCTTTATCATGCTCTCTCATTCTCCACCTCCGGGTAGATTCAGGGCTTTCTTCCCACTTGTTCCTTATAGGGGACTGCAGCAGATGCATAACCTGATGCTGGATCAGCACTGGGAAATTGTGAAGCCATCTCACCATGAAGATTTCTGGGCAGAAGTGATCCCTGCCAGAGGCTGGACAAAGTCCTGAGCAGCAACCCGCTCTGTTCAGCCCTGCTTTGAGCAGGGGGTTTGCAGCACATGGTCTCCAGAGGCCCCTTCTCACCTCCACTATTCTGTGATTCTGTAAAATGAGGCCTATTAGTGTGCATGTCACAGTGAGTTTCCTTGGTATGGCAGAACACCTCCCGACAGGAGTACAGAAAGAATTTAGGCTCCTCTAGAGAAGTCAGTTGCTCATAACAAACATCTTGATATATATGGCGAAGGCCTGTGGGGAGATAGGCAACTCTGTTATTGTCTGCTGGCAATAACACATTTCTGCAAGTAGTTTTATTGCCATCAGTCATATTTCCCTCAAGTGTGCTCAAGGGGCAAACAAGTCTCGAATATCCAGGAGATGACTAATGTACTGGTATAGAAGCAAACTTCTTCAATAGTGTCTTCTGACACTTAAAAGTGATGCCGTGAACTGTGGCATCTGTGCTGCCACCCTCAGGAAAAGCATTCCAGGGAAATGGAACAATCCCTTTCTGCATAAATTCTTCTTTCCCATCAGCTAGATTTCGAGTTTTGCAACTCGAGTTTTGCGTCCTGAGTCTTACTGATCTGAAGCACAGGGGAAACTTCTATACCACAGGAATTTCCTAAATTATCAGTGTCTGACATGCTTTTATGCAAATTTCCTGTCACCAAGCTCAAAAGACGCTGTAGAATGTCTGATCCATGACCATTCCTGTATATACCAGATGAAAGCCCCAAATCCTTTCCACTGTATACCTTTCACAAAAGTGCCCGACATACTCTTTTACAAATTCTCAGTGGTATGGATGCTGCTCCCTCTGCGTAGGCCTGTCCTAAAACCCCACGCAGTCAAGGGCATAAGCTTTGATACACATTCCATTGTCTCCTTGTCACCATTTGACCTTGTAAACTACTTGAAAATCCGGTCACTTAATTGTTATAAACAAGCAGAACCCAGAATGCCTTGAAATCTGGAGATCTTCTAAAGTTTTATTCTAAACTGCCTAACCTCAGGCATCAAAGAAGGAATGAGCTTTGAACTCTGAACCTCAGACAACCCTGTGTGTGTGGTAATGAATTTCAGGTATATTGGAGAAGGTCATTGTCAGGAAATCCTGAAGGGAGTCTGGGACTGAGTTCAGAATCCCTGGGTAATGCCAGCTTCAAGATCCTGTTAAATGAAGAGTTTATAAAGAAATACCTGTCTCCTCAATATATCAAATTCCCTGCAGAAAGCATTTGTCTTTGCAAGCCAGCTCCTAAATTTATTTGGACAAAACCTACAATATACTTAACAGCAGGGAAACCATTGGAATGACTGACTTTGAAAGAAACGAGAATGGTAAACAAGTGCATTACTTGTGCGCTCAGGTTTTGCAACATGAGACACCGAAGAAATTCACGGAGCTTTACATGACTCTTCTCAGGCGAGCAGGGGAAGGTGAAAAATGTCCCTTCCATTATTAAAAGGAGTTGAGAGGATATCTAAAAACGTACGGGCAGTGCTTGTATAATTCATATGAGAGCAGATGCCTGAAAGTTTAAGGAAGCAACTGCTCAGTCTGACGATGTGCTCTGTTTACTTTTCAATGGTGGGAAAGCACGTGCCGCACAGCTACCAAGATTTCCGACATCAGCATCCCCGCTGAAATATTTCCAATAGAGACACCTGATATTTGTCACTATTTTTCCCAGAGGTGCTTGGGAGGAAGAATTTCTCTTTCACACAGTTTTCGTAACAGATTTGGGAACTTTTGTTATCTGGTAAAGTCAGTTGTAAAAACTCAGTGTTGGTTGTGTTGGGTTTAAGCACACACTAATGGTATTTGTTTTGGCATTAAGTTGCGGGAATAAATGCACGTTTGCAAGAGCTGGTGAGTGACCTCCTTCTGAAAATTGACATTAATGCTTCATGGAATAAAGCAAAAAGCATGGTGGATCTATTTGATTACACGTATGGCAGTCCGCTGTGATGCCACTACATACAGACACAGCAAGATTACTAGTCCATTCATTACTTACAAACAGTAATTTTTCTTTCTCGTCTTTCTCTGAGCTTTCTGTTCTTCAGTTATGCTATCATTGTCAGAAAGATGAATCTCACAGTGCCTCGGTGGTATAGTTTCTCCCATATAAGTTTTATCCGCATATATCTACTTGGATGAGGGGAAAAAATGCAGATAACGTAATCTTTGACAATAACACAGGAAAGAATGATCATAATGAGGAGGGCAGATGTCTTATGGCAAAGGAGACATTGGCACATGGAAAGCAGCAAGTCTGCAGGCTCTTCAAGAGCCACGTTCTCAAAGCAGACTATACCATCAAATATTTTGACGTGTAGTGAACCAGGGATGCATCATTTTCCCTAACAGCTATCAGCAAGTTTTATGCTGACCTCTAAAAGAGGAGAACATTATGTAGCCGGTTTGGCTATAGAGGTGGGTAGGTTACACTGCCAGATGGCTCTTCTGGAGTGAGGAGTGCTCTCGAGATAGTGGCTAAAACGATGTCAGTGTTGCTACTGGCCAACTGCAGCTCTGTCTGGTTGGTAAGGGACAAGTTTCCTTTTTTGCCTTGGCACGCAGTTGTAAGCCATTTGTGCTAGCAGAACATTGGAAAAGGCGATGGCTGTATACTTTACTAAGCACTAGAAATATGTTCATTTTTATTGTCTGAATTAAAAAATATTAATACCTAAATATGTTTGATTTTTTTTAAATTAATTTGATTTGCATAGTTTAATGATATAATTTGTAGCTGTTTATTTACCATTCCTCTCTTGATAGTTCAGAGAAAAAAATAGTTTATTTATCACAACAGGTAGGTCTTCAATTTCCACTCAATTCAAGTCTTTTAGAAGACAAATAATTTCCTTCTTTTCCAATTCACAGGAAAGCAAAGATAAATATAATCTTCCCTACCTGTAATTGCACTGATAAACTGTATATATATGTGGCCACAGATAAAAGTATCACATCTGTTTTAGTGACTTCAGCACTATGAAGATTACCCTATTTATTTCTAACCATATGAATTTGACAGTATCCCCTTTAGATTTCTATTCTACAGCACGTCAATAATCTTTGAAAAATGCATTTCTTTGCTCTGTGAGACAGGGTTGATAAGGTAAACTATTAGAATGGAGTTTAAGCATTAGAGGAAATTTCAAGGACATCTGCAAGGGTGGAGGAGACGTCTTGGTTTTCTCTGTCTAGCTGATACTATTAGGTGCATATATGTGATAGATTAGTGATATTTAAAACTATTTACATTGTCATGTCATCTTTAAATAGTTGCCATGAATATGTATACATGCCTAGAAACTGACAATTGGGCTTTATAAATTAAAGAAGTTCTCCTTCCTTCCTTCCTTCCTTTCTTCCACCCCAGCCTGGGATTTGCAGGTGACCCCTCAACTCACCAGAGCTCGCTCTGCGCTGCTGGGCTGTGCCCTGGGCAGCCAGGAGTGCCGCCTGCCCACAGCCCTTCGCTCGGCACTGATGCCTGGCTGGCAACGAGCAGTTTTTCCTGCTCAGGCTGTGACAGAAGCAGCAGCACTTTGCCCACTACTGCCATGATTGCTCCTGGAAACTTACGGTTAATTGGACAGAGCCTTCCAGACCTGTCCCTGCTTCCCAACAGGCATAGTGAGAAATGCCTCAAAGCCAGGGCTACCAGCTCTGTCAAACATAGATGAGCAGAGAGGGAAGAAGGAATTGAATCGAATTCTTCTGCATGAAGCATTATTCCTAGTGATTTTTTTTTTCTGTTGCTTTGTCCTGTTAATTAAGTGTTGATGGAGACTTCCCATTGTTTTCTCCTGAAGTGTTTCATAGTCACATGGACCTTAGACAATTTTTCCTGGAGTTCAGCCTAAAGATTTCTGTCTTTTTCTTGGTGTCATTAGATGACTCTCGGTTGCACGCTCACTGATCCCCTTCACTGATCTCCAAATGCATGTTAATGTATCCCACAGAAGTGTTGGGTTATCTTGATGTGGTGCTTATAGTTGTGCAGGGGGGAGCAGATGCACAGGCTATCAATACCCCAGGCAAAATTTTGCCCTCCAAAGGCAATGCAGTCGGCCAATGCATCATTTAACATGTTTTTTCATTTATGTGGGAATGTAAAAGGTGTGTGCGGTTCATGACAGCTGTCTGCACATAAATGAATTGCATCCCCGCAAATTTCTAGAGGCTGGAATTGAGCCCAAGAGTCCTTGTATTCAATCTTAGACTGCACTACCTTCTAGTGGCATTTTACAATATTTCCTCCCTTTTAACTTTTTAGCACTTGCTGACAGTGATAAGGAGACTCTGAGGCACAGCTAAACTAAACAAAGGTAGCTTTTCAGTTTCTAATAAATTACGAAGCTTTTATTTTCTCAGGAGCAGTAAAAATAGCATGCCAAAAATCTCGTTCTATTTCATGGACTTTGCTCCCATCAACCTGTAACTGAAATTTCAAAAAATGTATTTGCTGTCTTTTAATGCCAGTCTGCATATCACACAAAATCTGACGGACGTAAATGAATTCACGGTTGATAGTTAGGCTTAATAATGGATAGGTTTGCTGAAATGTAAGCAGGCATTCTCCAAATAGGAAACCGAAGGTAGAAGTGTTGAAGTGTTTAAGAGTCCATGAAGTGATGTTGGAATAGATACCTGCTTGTTAGTGGTTTCATTTTACTTTGTGAGTTATTTTTCTGCAAACCAGAAATAACAATAAATTATAAAACCAATTGGTTTAGATTAAATTATAATGAGAGTATTTCAGGCTGTGTTCTGCATGGATGACAGTGCAGGAAGACTGAATGAACTACCAGCAAATGTGTTTGTAAGGGATTGGATTCTGGCCCAGCTTTTAAGCTTCTGCATGTAAATTAACAGGTAGCCCAGGACTGAGCTGATGTACCAGCTCCAGCTGAGCACAGGTTCTCATTGAGCGTGACTCGCTGTCGGGTCTCTTGATTATCAAACCATCTTTTGACCCAGAAGATGCAAGAGGCATAAGAATAGGAGTTTCATTCCAGGGCTAGCAGGGCAGTTTTGTCTACTAACAGGGTGCAGCCTGTATGCAACAGTGTAACCTGATTTTTGGGCAGCAGGAGCTGAGCTTACAATTTAAGTGAAGAAAAACTACTGCTCTTTCTGTGAAAGAGCCACACAGAAGCTCAGTGAATTATTTGGCCAGGGACTGGCAAGGAGGGGAGGGAGGAACAAGTTGTGCTATGGTGGATTAGTCAAGGTTATACTTAATAGCAATGACAAAGGTGCGATGGCATCATCTATTCTTTATGCCCACGAGCAAAAGTCTGTAAATTATGCCTTTCCCAGCTCTTCATAGTAACAGGGTATTATTACCTTAGTATCTGATTCTTGAATGTATAAATGTCACTGCTTTAATTTTCATCTTTTATGATGGAAACCTGTTAAGATTTTGGCAGCATTTTGATTAAGTAGCTAGGTGCTACAATGCAGTCAGGTGGACAAAGAAGTGAAATCTATATTCTATCTATCTGGTGCGTGTATATATTTTTTATATATATCTAAAATAAATATATAATGATCTAGGAAACCAGAGTGCACAACTCAGTAAACAAGGGACAAAACTGAAACAGAACTAGCAGCAATATGTTGCTCTTCATACGGATTCAGGATCGCCTTGTTCTGGTTTTTCGTCAGGCTATAGTGCTGAAACTTTGACACACAAACAATAAGCCATGGAAGTTTATTTATTTGTATCAGCTTTGTGGGAAAATATAATTGTCTCCAAGTGAGAATAGCTGTATTGTTTTCTTTTTTTTATTCCTGCCTAAGCTGTAAAATATTATGTACCTGTTCAGGCAAATAGTGTAGGAAAGCTATATCCCACTGTAAAACTTAAAATTTGTCTCTCTTGAAATCTGGTCTTATCCTTCTGAGAGTTATTGCCTGCACAGGACTTACCTTATTACTTTCCCAAGTATGCACAATTGAGTGGTTTTTAAAAAATAAGATTAAGTTTAACAAAATCTGTGAAACATCATAGTTTGATTTTAGAAGAAACCACAGTGGAAAATGTTAAACTGCATGTTTTTATGATCATTTAAGATCAGTCAGTAGAAATTTCTATCACTCAGTTGGATAATAGTAGAATTACACCTGTAAGATATTAAGGCAGGGGCAGGGGGAGGTGGTACAAGTATAGCAAAGTTGTAAAAATATTGCAGTTGTCTCTGATGTATTTACCTGCTTCAGTGGACAATAAGAAAGTCCACAAGAAAGGTGCTCAGATCAAGGTGCAGTTTAAAATATGCAGTATAGCAGCTGATACGAGGCCAGATACCTGTTGCAGGCCATTTAAATGCTCATAAAAATCATAGTTGCAGCACACCTCTTTCCAGGACATTAGATGTTATACAGCCCTTCCATCTAAACCCAGTGGAGACTTTGTAGTTTATTTCATTAATTAGGGCTTTTTAGCTGATTTCCTTTAACTGAAGCTTTTTGGACCTCTACAGACATATTTTCAAGATGGAAAAGCTGCAGTTGCAGTTTGGTTGATCAGCTTCATGAGCATTTACTGGTGAAAATTAAATGTGATCAATAAAGCTTCATAGATTATCTATTGATAGCTTTTGTTTTTTATTCTAACAACTTCCAATATGTAACTAAGCACTACTTCTATGTGAGTTTTATGTCTGCTCTGCAAAATTCAGTACGTACAGTGCAGGATAGAATAGGACAAAAGCCTCCTAATTCACTAATAACTTTTTTTTTTTTTTTGTTAAGACTGAGGCATTTTTAATCCCCTAACCACCTATGTCAAAGCAAAGCGGGTATAAAGCACTTGTGTAGTGACATAGAGTTTCCCACCACAGGTGGGTTGCACTGAGCTGATCTGGAGCAGCTCCAGCTGCCCGTTGCTCTCTGTCATCCTGAGCTGCACGGGAGCACTGCTTGTGCGACTGTTTGGCAACGCAGATCAAGGGATGATCCCGGTTAAAATTAAAATGAGCCTCGAAAGACTGGAGCGGTGCAAACAAAAGGGTGACCATTGCCAAGAGAAATGTTCCAGGCTGACTTTTGTATTGACTCTGCATTGATGAGGATGAATATGCAAGAGCAAAGCAGCCGGGACTGCCTGCCCTTCTTACTGCTCGTGTCTTACGGTGGCAGCCAGGAGACCTGCTCATGGACTAGGGGCAAGGGCACTCTTGCTGCAGGACAGAGGGCAGATGTGGGCCTTGTCATGAGGAGCTCACATCTAGCCATACGTATGTAGAATCAGCTTTTTTTTGTATTTTATACTCCTCAATTAATCTTTTCTTTTCTGAATCCACCATTCAACTGGGACAATGAATGATACGTCGTTTGACTCTCCGCTCCTGCCAGTTAATTCTTATGCACACATACTGATGGACTGTTTCACAACACTGAAGGGATATGTTTGAATCAAAAAGAAAAATCTTCTTTATTTATATCTTAAAACCATGAACATTTGGTGAGGGGTTTTTTTATTACTATTTTAGCATTTGTTTTAAGAAAAACACTTCCTTGGCTGGAAAAGTAAAAGCCTCGAGGAAGTTCTTAAGTCATTAAACAACTTGAATTAAATTAACATTAGATAATCCTATTACCATCACAATCACTATTATGGTGCAACTGAGAGGGGAACGGATCCTGTAATTCAGATATTTGGAACAGTGAAGCAGATAACATTTGGGGAAGAATTTAGCCTGTTACCTCCTCATAGTAGCTGAAAACAAGTGAAAGAAGAAATAACCTAATCTCATGGTTCTGATGCCTGGGGTTAACATTTACACCAAATTATCTGAATGAAATTCTTGTCAAAGAGTTTAACTTCTAAGTATTATTTTCTTACCTACATCTCAATTCAATTGCTAGTTATGGCTGAGAGATTCCTCCCGGTTTTATAATGAATGATGATTCAGAGCTCATCTCAATTTTGTTAAAAGTATTTGTGAACTGATGATCTAATAAAATAAGCAGATAAACCATGATTTTTAAAAAAAGGATTTAAGTAATTGTTCTGATCACTTGCATGCTAAGGTTCATTCTCCTCACCTTGCCCGTACTTAATTTAATTCCATTGTGAAGCTTGCAAAACAGAAATCTGAAGGAAAGGCAGCAAAAATAATCTTGGTGCAGTTCTAACACAGCACCTGGGCTTTAAGCAAAGAGTCAGAGAGGGAGGGAGATTCCAGAAGCTTTCATTGCGAACATTATGCTTGTACCTGTGCTTTCCAAAGCGGTCTGGGTAATCTAGGTCTGCGGTGCCGCCAAGACAGACGGAGTGAGCCTGCGCCACAATCTAATCCTCTCCCTTCTCCCTGAACCAGTTTCTGTGCAGTCAAGCAATCAGCCAGTTCAGGAAACTGATCTGGCCCCAAAGCAAAAAATTATTAATATTCAGCTTAATCAACTTTCTGATTAAGCTGCCTGCAGGGCCCAGTATGCTATGCAGGTGCCAGCACAAGATGGAGAGCATGTAAGCTTGCAGATGGGGAAGAAAAAGGCAAGATCAGCATTAAATCAATTTGACCATGAAACTGCACTTTAGATCTAATAAACCACATAATGAATTGCTGTTCAAAGCTCTGGTATAAAAACCTCTAATGTGTGTCTAAAGCAGAGCTGTATTCAAAAATAATTGGCAGAGAATGGCTAGTAGGGGCATGGCGTGCCTGCATCAAGTTGTGGCTTTCACCAGTCAAATTACTGGAGACACATCCATCCTGTGCCTGCGTTTCTGCGTCAGCGGCAGGGAAGGCTGACCGTCAGGCCGGCACAGCTCTGGTGTGGTGTGAGTGATGGGCTCCTCGCCAGACACCTGTGGGTAAGCAGGGCCCTCTTCTTCCGTGAGTGCACCTGCCGTTATCTTCTATTCAAATTTCCCCACTCTGTCTCTTGAGCATTCTCTGGGGGCCCTTCTGCACTTCACTTCCAAGACTTTCCCAGATGGCTACTCTGCAACCCAGATGTTGTTTATTTGTTCATTTGTCGCTTCAAAAGGAACAATACCAAGAAAAGAATAGAATGAGACGTTTTTGGTTCTCCATCAAAGGAAAAAGAAGGGGACTTGTCAGAGTTTCCAACATGTGCGTTTTTGAGGTCAAGAAGGTTGTCACAAACGGTTGCTCCTCTCTTAAAAGAATCCTTCCCATTCTTTTTCTACTAGAAGGCTTCTGTTTAGCGAGAAGCTGGGCTTTAGAAATCCATTCCTAAAAAGATGCCAGCGCTGTAGGCACTCAATGGGAGCTTTTTACATGTTGTAGCTGGGATACTTCTCTTTGCTAATGATTAGGTTAATAACAACTCTGTTTCCAGCAGCCTGTGGTAGAAATCTGTGAATGTCTCTGGAATGCCTCTGTGAGGTATGACTCTGCTCCTGCTTGTTTCTCCATGGGGTTAAAATACACAGATTTTGTCGACATGCTGAGGTGGCTACATGTCATATTAAATGTATGTAGGAAGCCAACAACTGTTACCATTTCATTTTCAGGGACCTATTTCAAAGGGACAGTTAGCAATCCCCTACTGACAGCCTGTCAGATCATAGCATCTGTTATTAATATTGCAGAGAATCCAGTATTTATGAGATCAGCCTTTTGCAAGAGTTCAAATAATAGTGAGTGAAGAAACCTTGGGTGCAAAAGTTCAAGCATGAACAGCCTTCCCTCTGGGGCATTCAAGACCATTCAGTTCTCTGGGGCATTCAAGACCTTTTCTATGACACTGCTATGCTGAATAATGGGGCTTTCAGAATTGCACAGTTCTTTCAAAGTGTTGCTAAAGAGATTGAGGAGGACTTGGGCTGCAATCAGTCTCTTTAATGATATTACTATAAAGATTGTATCTCTTGTCCATTCATTTGTCAGAAAGAGTTTTTATAGCAGATACAGCTATAGAACATTTGTCATCCAAGACTAAATATAATAGAAAACCTGGTACTTCACATGCAACGCACCATTCTCTCTCCTCCTCTGAACGGGACATAGGTGTTCAAGCAGAGACTGTGGTCTGTGACATTTTTGTCTGTTGATGCCGTGGCTCATTTTCTAGACTGGAAATAGATGTGTTACTGTCTGAAGGAACACATGTCAGAAAGACAGTCAGGTCTTCCATTTGGTTGGCTCCTGCGAGATCTATAATAGCATCACTTCTTGTTTTGCTTACAGATACAAGGAGCAGGGCGTTGATGTATTTGTATCCTCCATACCAGTGATCACAGCAGCAGTTGGAGTAAATTTCGATCTCATGTTTAGCAATGCTCAGAGCCTGAAGATAAGTTTTAATTGCACTTGCAGAAGCTTTTCTTTTGTTGGAAATTGTTCATATTCATTTGTTGAAGCATCTTCTAGGAAAGCTCACGGGCAATTTCAGGCTTTGACAGGATGGAGCTCATTAACTTCCACCCAAGCTAAATGTCAATTTACATACTAATGTAAATTTTCTCCTACCTCTGTGTCCCCAGTCACATTTTTTAGAAAACCAAATGCATAAAGTAATTTTTAATCCATGAAATCACAACAGTTAAGAAATCGGCCCCAGATGTATTTCTCCAATAGGAGCTATTATACAAGGCACTGCAGACTGTGGGCTTGTTCTCCAACTGCCTCGGAGGAGAAAGGGGCTCTTTAAGGAAGTCTAGTAAAAGTGAAACTTTTTAAATGTAGTAAAAAAGAATTAAATATGTGAAAATTCTGGAGAACACTGAATATTTTTTTTCCAACTTTAGATCATCAGAACAAATCCATCTGTAATTGGTAATTAAAAAGATTAATAGCAATGGTGTAGGAGGCAATGAATAACAATGAAAGAGAAGAGACCATATTTCTCCATTTGCAGTACATGCACAAAGGAAGTAAACCCATAAGACAAAAATAGGAAATCTTTTTGCATCCATCTAATAAACATGCCAAACTTGCTCCCAAGAGATATAGTTAACAGAAGTTGGTTCACATTAATTTGAATGTCCCACTCCTTTGGGCAGATTTTTTTTTTTGTTTTCAGAAGAAATCTAGTGGTCAAAGACTCATGCCACAAGCTAAGCAACAACCAAAAGGGAAATATAAGAAAGGATTTTAAAATAATTTTCCATAACTCTGTTGTTTTGTGTTTCTTGCATCTTTCTTTGAAACAGCTTGTGATTCTTGGTCTTAAGGTGGTTTTTTATTCTAGGAAGAATTTGTTACATTTATGCTGCATTTTAGAAATAAATTTCCTCAAGCCGTATTTGTGGTTTGTATTAGTTTTGAAAAGAATAATTTTGCTGTATTTCACTTGATCTTGCAAAAGTCAAAGCAACATGTTGCCAGGATCGGGAAAAATATGTATGCAGAGCGTCTGAGCCAGAGGAGATTTAGCACTCATCCAAACAGGAAACAAAAAATGTACCAATTCTTTGGCCACTAGCAGCGGCCCAACAAGGCTTGTAAAGCAAATGTTTCGTATTCATAAAAACAGTAGCAATTGATTTTTAGTTTACACAATGCAGCAAGGAGCCCTGTTTTGACCAAGTCTGCATCAGGAGGTGGTAATTTCTCTTTTTAATGAAATTTTCAAAAGAGGAAAATATTTGTTTAAGTATAACACGAGAATCACTACAGATGGGTGTGTTTCTGCTCCCATGTAAATCACAAGGGATTTACCATGATTATGACAATTTTGGTCTTTGAAATCTTCCTCTCAAATACACAAGGAGGGATTTGTTGCATCTTATTATTGCTCTCCTTCAACAGGACCCAAGAGTTGCTGGTATTTGCAGATTAGCGGGTGCCCCCAAAGAAGTAACCTAGTAAACTCAGCCAAGTAATATTTGCACTGCTGCCATTTTTGGGCCCCACTTCTTATAATTTTTGTACACGTGCCAAGAACTAAAAGGAAGCTTTCTTGACCACGGAGCAGATTCTTATAGGTAAGGTGAGAGAGGAGGTAAAGTAGCATGACTAAACTTTTCCATTTCTGCTGTTAATAGCTTCTGGTCTTGGTCCAGTTCCCTGTGATCCAATTTCTAGGTTATGGTGTGTGTATGATATATATTTTTGTCACCTTAGAAACGTGAAAATACTTACTAACTGGCTGAAGAACTTCATGGTGACTGGAAAGTAATGTTTTGTAGCTATGGACACCCTGAAGTTTATAGACCTAAGCATGGTAGGAGCTACAGATGAAATAGCTGCATATGCAGATTAGCACATTTACATAACATGCTGACAGCACCAGCCAACTAGTCCATCCTGCACAGAAAGAAATAACCTTGTACTCAAGTCCTTGTAGGTGACATGACAAGGCTCACCTTCCGTGTCGCTCTAAGCGTCATGCAAGATTTCAAAGTAAGTGTGCAGAATTATTTTCTGAATATCAAATCTACAAATGTTTGGTAAACTCTTAGTGTTGAGTTTACTGTAGGTACATTTAAAAATCTTTGTTTTACTACGCATCTATGTGAGTGTTCCAACATTAATGTATGAATAGTGTTTGATGACAATGTTCTGCTCATAAAAATCACAAATAGGAGAGACAAAATGAGCATCAGATAAAATGCAATCAGAAAAATGAACTTGAACAAATGAGAGGATGGTGCAGAAATATAAAAACCGTTTTATTTTCAGATATACCTGCAAAACTGTTGTTAGTCCCATCAAGTGATGGTATGGTGATAGGCTGGGACACATCTCGGTTGCTTTATGTCAGGAGTGAGAGCTACCATGTTCCCAGAAGACAATTCCAGGCTGATCTCCAGAACAGTTAGGGTTTGGCAAAGCTCCAAATTAATCTCTTTTAAAAAAATGCTTATTGCATATAATGTCAGAAAAAAGTTTAACAAATCTCATTTCCCCTTTTAAGTTGTTCCATGATGAATATGGTAACTGAAGACACGGGGGAGAAGTCCACAGCCCTTTACAAATCTGAGTCCATTATACATACATTATTTATATTGCAGACTGAGGTGAAATTTTGGTCTGTTAAGCACTGAATTTTTACAGTAGAGCGCAGAGAAATTATTCAAACCAGGTGTTTCTGTAATTGCTGTGCACTAGGGACAATGCTGAGAGCTGAACAGATCCCAAATTTACCCTTTCAGCTGAGTGATGCAGTGGTTTAGTGTTAGTACACAAGGCAATAAAATAAATTGCATTGGAAAACAAGGCAGGCGGGTTGGCTTTAAACTGCTGAGTTTTGATTGCACTTTGTGTCTTTATCTTTTGTTTGCTTTTATTTAGGCCTTCGTACCAGTATAATGATATGAAGAGATGAACCTGTCCATTAAAACTGAGAGAAAACTACTCGTAATGGCTAAAATTCAGCGCAACTACAATGTGTTCTCTGCTCTGATCATTGGCCTAATGCGTGGTATTCAGCAAGTAATATATTGATACCTCATAGCAGAGTTATTTGCCTCCTTACTCTGCATAGGAAGAAAAGAAGGGAAGAAGGAAGGAAAAATTGAAAAATCAAGTGTAACTTCATAAATTTTGAAACATCGAGTAACACTCCAAGTATATTTTAATGCACTGCCCCAAAGTACTTGCACATAGGCTGGGCTGCTTAATGCAAGTCTGATTTTCTCTCAAAATATAAAGCACAAATTTTCTACCATACCAATGTGAAATTGAATGGGGTTTTCTGGCTTGTATGTGTACCATTTTTTTAATAGAAGAGTTCTGTATATGAGCTGCAGTATTGCTATGCCAGTGATGTCTTGGTCTTTTTAATAAGGTATTTATGAATACTTTCAGTGAAAATACTATCTCTTAGTGGAGTTTTTCATTTGACAGCCACAGCTGGGTCTTTCTGACAGAATATGAAATCTCTGACTTTTGCCACTTTTTTTTTGTACAGTGAGCCTGTGTTTATCATTTCCAAGTAATATTTGAAAGGGCAGAAAAATATGAAGAAAGCAATCCATGCAGATAAGTCTTTGGAAGACAAGAAAAGATCTCTAAACCTTTTAAAGTTCGGCCAACTGAATCCCAGATCTTACAAGTTAGCCACCAAGATAGGTCACCAAGCTTAAAGGTAAACAAAAAACGAAGTCAAGTCTAACCTAGCCGCTGCTGCTAATATCGTTTTGGCTTATCTTTGAGATCCTTCTTGTATACCCTTAAATTAATTAAATGATATAATTTATTTTGAAATGGGATTACCATGAGACTTTTTTCTGCCTATTTCAGAAAGATTTAATAAAGTTGCTGTGACAAAATCTACACGACTAAAACAAATTAAATCACTGTTAAACAGTGAAGAGTGAGTTTATTTTCTCCTACTCATGAGATCCAGCTCTACAGAGGACTTTATCCCTTTTTTCAGAGTCAGAGCAAAAGCTATGCAGGTTTTAGTTCTATTTAGATATTTGGCACTTGTGTATGATTTGATTTCAATGCGCTGGAGTAAAAGGTATTTTGGGGAAATAAAAGCATGGTTTTTACATGTATGCATGATACTGGTATCATGACTGAATCTGTCATGAGCTTTCTCTTAATATGCCGAGGTCTTCAGACAGAAGATTCATATGTTAAACTGCATACGTGATCAAATCCTGAAAATAATAATACTGCAATAGTGTCCCGTGTGGAACTTAAACATCTAGAAAGGAAGATGCACCAGACTCTATGTAGTCTGCTAAAAACTTGGTTATTAAATTTTTAAGTGGACAACACTAATATAGTATACAGGCTGTTCTAGGATAAGTGAATATTAACAGTTATGCCCTGCTTTAAATAGTATTTTTGTCACAGTAATAAATAAATACTGTAGGAAAAATAGACTGCCATTGCTGTGGGGAAAAAATGCAATCCTTGTTTCACCTGTAAATGAATGTTCTCTCATAATTTTGATGACCTTTTCTTACAGTCCATAATGAAGTAAAAAACATTCTTTTAATTGCAACATACTTACTAATAATTTCCAGATTCCTTTGTATTTCCACTCCAGTAGTTCACCGTTATGCTACATTTTACATAATACATCATGGATCCTGCTACTTGCTTTTAAGCAATTTCTCTTGTGTTACCTGGGTACTAAGAATGAATTAAAATTAATGTATGTAAGACTCACCTTATAAACGCGGATGATTTTAAGTAAACGTGTCTGATTCCTGTGAAATGAAAGTTTGAAGTTTATAAATCATCTCTTAGGTTTTGAGTGTTAGTATGCAATTATGATAAATGTGGAAAACATAGAGTCTGTATAAGGAGTTTTGTCATTGAACCAATATGATTGATAGATAATCCTGCATTGGAGCCAGGGTGAGCTTGAGCAATGATGGGTTTCAAGTGAAATTTCTGGATTTTAAAAAACTACGTTATTCTAAAACACAAGCCAAGATTTTCATTAATTGACATTTAGTATTTACAAATCTAGCATGTCTGCCATACTAAATTTGATAAGCTTTTCTTGTTTACAGGCTGAGGTAATTCAATTGTCTGTGGGAATCCTTATGTTCCTTTGATGTATCATCTGCATTATATTAAGAGGACAGAAGCTTCATGTGCTTATAAGTCAAGTTCTTTCACCTGAACTCAACTCTATCATTTTCAACGGACTTTTTCCAGTAACATGAAAACTTAGAAGTAAAGGAGGTGTCAGGAATTTCCTGGGTACGATGTATTCAGACTGCCTTGGGAATGAATCCTGCAAGGCTGTATCTGCAAGGAGTAGGGATGTAACTTTCAGTGCTTCATTTCATTGACCTTTCAAGCTGTTGAGTTTTAAAAGCTTTTCTTCTGCCTTGAATTCTAAATGTTTAAACAAAATGCAAATATTCAGTATGATAAGGGGATTACAGGTGCGTAGGAGATCACGTTATGGCTGAGATACTGAGGCAGTGTTCACTCCTTGTAAGAACTTAAACAGTCTAAAAGTCTTAGTGCAGGCTGCATTCCGGCTTGTTGAAAGATCACACTTTTGTTAAGAGAGGCTCTGGTTAAATTTACTCACACTGACTGCCCACACAATGGCATTTCAATTCTGTACTTGCTACAAAGACATGGTGCATGCCTATTTTCTTCGTTTTCACCCTGCTCACTCAGTTCCTGACAAGTGGCTTAAAAAGTGCCAACTATAATCCCCTTTGCATGCAGCTTTCCTTTTTCCATTCAGCATTTAATTGAGACCTGGGGCACCAAAGGGTGCAGGGAACTTAACGTTGTTCTTTGAAGGCCATTGCAAATGCAAGGGCCACCACTTCTGTCCATCAACTGGCTCAGCAACATGTTGTAGATGCCCAAGTGAAGTACCTGTAAGTGATTGGTATGAACAGTCCCCGCTTTCCCAGTGAGAATTTCCAATCTGCATACATCATGATTTGCAGTCCCTGTGTTGAACGTAGCTGCTTTTTCTTGCTGGTGGGAAACTAAAAGTTCAGCTGAATGCTGTATGCCTCAGCAGAGAGATCCGTTCTCCTCCAGAATCCTCATACTATGAAGAAGACAGTCTTGCACCCAGGCATTACCCTTGGGCAGCAGAGCCTAGGATGCTTGCTTTGCCTCATCATTCCCGCTACTAACAGGAACAGATCACTGCTATCCTTCTTCAGTTCCCCAAATGCAGGAGGCAGTTTACGTTATCTCAGTGAAAGTTATTGTTTAGATCCAGAAGAAATGTTCAGATTCTAGGGAAATGGGATCTATTAAAAAGGAATATTAGCCTTTAATACTAGGGTGAAGCCTGTTTTTAAGAAACATCCACAGAACATGCAGAAAGTGCAAAGGAGAGAAAACTTCTAGCAGCCACAGCAATGCGTATGACAGACAAGGGATGTATGTTCAAAAGGCTACTAGATGGGCCATCTTCTATAATCTGTAACTGTCAGACATCCAGAATCAATAAAGGAAGGCAAATATAATGAGCCCAAAGCATTCAACAAACAGAATTTATATCACAAATCTTAGGAGCTGAGGGCCTGGCACAGTGCAAATTTTACATTGCCTTTTTCTCACCTTGTTCTCCGGAAGAGCAGGGTAGAATAGTAGGCAAAGAATATGGGGGGAATACATAAAGGAGAAAAGATAAGAAGGCAGGGAATGTGATTATTCAAAAAAAGAGAATAAAATAAAAGCAGGAGTAAAGGCTGCAAGATAAATATATACTTGAGGTGACAGCTGTGTCTCAAAGGAAATGTAACAGTGAAAGCAAATAATACTTTCTACCCTGACAGCATATCTCTCTTCTACTCTAAATCCAATTATAACATTTTTTCCTTTGTCTCACTGATCCTTTTATGATAAAGAAATAGTTCATCTGTCTTAGCTGGTTCCAGGACACTGATTGGAGCAGTGCTTCCAGCAAAATATTTTAAAATGTGCTTAATTTGAAATCCAGCTGACTGTAATGGGGTTACTCATATGCTTAACATTAAGCATGCACTGAAGTGCTTTGGTAAATTAGGCCTAATATTTATGTCTTCAGTGTTTCCATATCCTAATAAGAACATAATCTTCTAACTACATAACACATTGAGTTTGCATATTATATGAAATACCACTGCAGGGATTTGACAGGCTAAATTTCATTGTAAATAAGGAGGATTAATTCAAACCCCACTGGTGTCATTGAAAAGATTCTTACTGATTTCCATGGTTCATGCATATATAAGAGAAGAATTAGATAAATGTTCCCTAGGAGAAGAAATGGGAGGTTCTTACAAGCTACAAAACAACAGATGTCTTTGTTCTATATCAATCATTTCATTTGTAATTATTCTGCAGTAGGACTCTGCCCATGAGGATTTAAATGATAGCACCTGTGGAGGCCTTAAAAAGACTCCTCACTGCATTAACTTTATGTGGCAATGCTACACCTGAACTGAGCCCGTCTTCTGGGAAGCACTGGGTAAAGACGTGAGCATAACACAAAGCACAAGAACATCAGTGGAACTCTCCAGTCATAAAATACAAAAATTATACTGAGATGTTTATAGTTCACTCTTGCTGCTTTTGGCTGTTAAAAAGGTGAATCTTTATATTTAGTTCTTTGTGTACAGTACAGTGTTGGATTGGTCAGGGGTTACTTTATTTCTGTGTTAACTTTCAACAAAATCTTGTAAGGAAGTCCTGGGCTTTTTTTTGATAGAATTATAATAATGAGGTGGGCAAATATGAGCTACAGTTAACAGTGCATCTTCATTGTAATTTTCAACATCTGAAGTTATTGCAAGGATACCATTAGTCCAATGTTTGTAACACAAGAGCCTCTTATTTGTCTTTATTTTTCTCTTGAGTTCTGTTGCCACATGCACCTGGTACCTTTGCTGGGGATCTGAGCTTGTGTTATACTGTGAAGAGTAGATCACACTTCTGAAATCAATTCTCTCCCCATAGAAGGTAAGATGGCATTGGGAACAACATGAAATGGGAGAACCATGGGAAGGAAAACATTCTTTTTTTGTATGTGGAAAAATCCTAAACAAATCAAAAAGCTCTTGTAATTGATCTGAGAATCACTGTATTCTCTGAATTGGACCAGCTTATTTCTAAAGAAGGTTTTGTGATGTTATTGCTTCCTCTGCTTCACTTTTTCTTCCTTCCTTTGTTTCTTTCTATTAAGAAACTTGCAGCATCTCTTCTCCATCCATTTCTAGTTCTTGAGATGTGAATTTGTATTTTTGTCTGTACAATACCCAGAGTCTGATTAATTCACAAAATGAGACCCGCTGAGTGTAGGTAACTCAGCTGGCAAGGCTGTAAAAACTGCAGGAAGATGATGAGGGCTTTGGTAATTAGTTATTTATTTGAGGCATTTGGAATTCCTAATGGCCCCATTAAGAATATGAATACCGTTGATCTTTTGCTGCACAGAGTCACAGGGAAGTGCCTTTACAAAGAATTTAGACGAAGGATAGGGTAGTAACTATGTCTTATTGGCTTGACTTTTATAAACCTCAGTGATATTAGTCAGAGAGGTCGGTGCAGTTATGCCAGTTTAATTGCAGCCAGGACTGGATCTATGGTTTATGTGACGTCCTTCCTTCACGAGGCGGCCCTGTGTGGGTGTATGTGCATTCACGCACACACACAGTCTGTTGAAACTCTTACTGAACAGAAAAATGCTCTGAACTACCAGGCGCTGTACTGACAAAATCTCCTTGCTCACCGGGAACAACGCTTCTTTCTGGACTCGGTTCAGAAGCTGACTGCTGTCAGCCCTCACAGATTTTGATGGGAGCTGCTGGTTTGGTACTGTTGGTGGGAGACAGCACCACTCCCCATGTAAAAAAGTGGTTTATTTGGTATTAAAGTTGTGTGCCCGAGTCCCAAATTCTCTGCTTGCTGAGATATACCTTGCATTTCTGGTGATTACAACATTAATATGCAAACCATGCAAGTTGTGATAAGTAGTTCCAGAGCTATTTACTAGCAGGAATATGTAACGTCAGATGAGGCTTCTAACTGTGAGTATTCTTTTAAAAATACTGCCCATAATTCTGCTGCAACCTTCTTGGTTTGTACATGTAAAACTGACAGAGTCATATCGTTTGTTAGCTACAGCTGCCATATTATGTATATTCTTCTTACTCCCCTGAAAAATCATAACTGTTGTATATTCCAAAGAGACCCATTTTGGAAGAAACAATAACATTTAAATTGTACATTCATTTAAAAAGTGTTACATAGTGAACTATATTTTTTCTACTTTAATTGGGAAACTTTTGTAGCAGAAAGTTGTAAAGCACCATGATTCCAAAACAACTATAAAATGCACAACAATGTCTGGAACCATGTTGCTGTAAATGAATCAAATGCTGTAATCAAATCCTTTTACACACTTATGCAGTATCTAATTTTAAATTAGAAATAGCCAGGCAGCTAATTTAGCTCTTTCCTCATTTTTATGTTCATCAGAGATCAACAATGGGGAATAAACTCTTCTTTGGATCCCTTACATTACTGTGGTCGCAGACTGGATGTTCACATACACACCACGGACATCGTAGGTTGTCATGTCCGAGGGCTGGCACACAACTTACGGAAATGAAGATGAAATGAGCTGTGCATTGCAGATTGGCACACTGCTTCTACTTTTGTGTTTATATCTGCACAGCCGTCCTCATTAGCCAACCAAGACATTTTAAGGCTTCAAACTGAGTAATATCTGCAAGACGCTGTAGAAGTGACTTCTCCAATTTTTTACTGAAGTGTACATTGAAATGGAGTGTTTTAATAGGTTATGCGCAGCTGTTAGTTTTGCTGCACTTCAGAAAATAAAGCTGCTGTCTGAAGACCTTCAGACAGATATTGAAGCCTTGCTTAAGATGCCCATTTAAAATATTCCTGCTTTTATTTTTTTTTCAGAAAGTAATGTCTTAACAGATATGGAGTAATAAGCCAGAAAGAACATTTATGACTGTCTAGTCTGGCCTATTGCCATGTAAGCTATAGATTATTTTTTTTTTTAACTCATAACTCATTGATTCATGGATGTCTACAAAATAAGTGACCTGACATCACTCAAATTCAGCTTAAGATGCCCTCAGTGCATATTAGTTAGAAATGAAAGATTTCTTTGTGAAGATTAAATTAACCCATTTTCAGAGGGAGGAAGAGAGGCAGTTGGAAAGGAGGAAGCAAAGCAGCCTTGACTGTATTAATTTATAAAGTCAGTAATTCAAAGTATCTGTGTGTCAAGTAGCCTGATAAGTTTTTAGATCAATTGCTCTGCACGCCTTTAGAGCATGGAGCAGGAGGAATTTTTTTTTTTTTTTTTTTTTATTCCTTCCAGATTTGAAGGTCTAAATCCCTACCAGCAATGAGAAAAGCAACAAGAGAAGATCTGTAAGGAATGATGAATGTACCCCTTTCTCTGTATTGTCCTCCTGCTGGCAGGGATGCTGTTCCCTCCTCCAGAGACACTTGGTGCAGATTATTGGAGAAGAGCTGACTTCAACGCCAGCAGGAATGATATACAGTGTGAATGAGTACAGGTAACAGGGCTGAATGACCCAGCGCATTAACATCCCATCATAAAACTATAGGAACCAGTGCTGTGTAAAACAAGAGCAGTAAGTTGCTTTGCTGGGTAAATCTGAATGTGAGAGGATAGACACCGTTGGAAAGCCTGGCAAGAATGGAAGGAAAGAAACTGTTTTCCTCCAACAGCCATTTGATTTTGAGATTTACATTGCATTTCATCCACAGCTAATTAAGGTTAGCTCCCGCGGTAGCCACTAATTGCTGCATTAACAAGAAGAGAAAAGCAGTCATTAGGAATAAAATTATCCATGTGGATCTATTAGGATTTGTAACCCTAGCCCCTTTTCAGTATGTTGGATAAAGAGTGTGTAACCAATGCAATATGATATGTCTAATCCAATTAGATTTTGGATAAGAATTCTTCTTCTCTGTTTGTTTTCCCTTAATTGATGTGCTAAAATATCTGGGCTTATAAACAGCAGAAGGCACTGTGATAATATCATGAGGTGTGGTCAGAAACCCATTTGTTGCTGTTATAAAAAGGTGGGCTGTAAGTTTGGCTATCAGGTAACATTTGCTCCTGGGAATCTTTTCTTTTCTACTTGCATGTTTTTTGGTAGCAGAAGTCATAAAAAGACACTTGAGATCAGAAAACACGGTGCTGTATGTATTTTGGAAGACAACTAAAACCCCAAGCCCCCAAAAAAACTTAACAGGCATAGAGGGGATATAAGGATAATTTACCTGTGCAGAGTGGAATCAAAGATTTTCTGGTGTTTGCTACTGCCCTAACATGGTTTTCACTGGAGTAAATATGAACTTTTTCCTTAATGTGATTTGAATTAGAGCATTTTGTAAAAGCCTACTTATTTTCACTGTGATCAGTTCTGTGTTTGCCTAAGGAAAGTGGTGCTAAGTATTCTGCCATGTAAAGACTTAAATCTCTAAAGCATCCATTTGGTTTGGAAGCATGGTATCTTTTGAAAGCCAATGCACCAGTACCACATAGATGGCTTTCCCATCTTTAAATGAACTTTTAATTAATAGAGAAAGTTCTGTTCAGGTGATTCTGGGGCCTTCCATCTGCACACTTACCCAAGTGTTCCTACTGTTTTTCTTATTAATGCTTACTGGAAGCTTTGCTTGCCTAAAGCAAATGTGATATGTCCATTGTATACTCCTGCAGAGGAATAATGAGGGGAAAAAAACTTTTTAAATGGAATAACAGAATTAAGAAATAAATGCAATAGAGCTCAGTGGGAAACAAGGACATACAAGGATCCTTTCATAATGTAGAGACAACTTTCAGAAGAAACAAGACTAACTAGGTTAAAAATCAATTTTGCTGATATAAGAAATGCAATCTAAGCTTAATTTTAACCAAAGATTTGTTAAGCACTTGGCAAGCAAATATGGATTTTTATAGGCATTCTGTTTCAATTTTATGTGTAAATGACACTTGGCAGTAGTAATTGAAATACAGCATGACTTTCTCAGTTACTTCTATTAGTTATTTTGGTTGTTTGTCACCAATTTTTGGTTATCTCTTCATCTTTGCTTGTGAACTTTCTTATAGACATGTTAACTCTTCAGTTGCCTCCAATTGCTCCTCTCATTTTTTGACTTACAGGACCATAGATCTCATTGGACATGGATTTATTAACAAATTGTGAAACCTTAAGAAAAAACATGACTGGTTTTGATCAGATTCCCATTTGATGTCAATGAAAAGAATCATGTTGATTCCGTGTAAAACCAATCCATAGGACAGGACCCAATACTAAGCACTTCTGTTGGGATCAGGGGAATTTTTTTTTTCCCAGGAATGATGTCTAAAGTAATATAAAATATAAATATTAGATAAATTTAGATGTGCTTTACATACAGAGAGAGACCGAACAGAGCTGCAGGAGGATATTTTTGGAAGTGAGATCCGGGCAGCGTTAATGGCAAAGGAAAGAGCTGTGACCCTCTTAGACTCTCATGATGTTTTCACCATGCCACAGAGTTGCCAGGAGTGTGGCAGCTGAAGTCGCAGTAATCCTAAATGCCGTGAAGTTCTTGCTGTTAGTGGTGAGCCCATTCTCTAAATTGGTTAAAATCACTAAAACTCCCTTCCAAACACATATGTAGAGAAAAGTGATTGTTTTATTATATTTTCCTTTTTTTCCTGGCTTAGCTTGTACAGAAAGATGAGCGCTTAAAGATACAGAGTCTGGGTACAAACAGTGAAGTTAAATCATGAAATAGTTGAGTTAGTACACACTACACTGCTTGATTAAAAAAATGTGGGGTTTTTTGTGTGTGTGGGTGTGGTGGTTGCTGTTGTTGTTTGACAGTCCAGAAAAAAACATGATGCTGTTTCTGAAGGAGGGCTAGTAGAAACTTACAGAAATTTTTGTTTCACATTGGATGAAACTTGAGAAGATAAGTGACTTCTCTATTTTATAGATGAATAAAACCAGGCATTCATAGGTTAAGTTAATTGATTGAAGTTGTAGAGTGAGCTAGTAATGAAAGCAGATGTCTAATACAATGCAATATGACTATATTTTTCTATCTATATGCATTCCCATAAAAAAGCAGGAGCACCCCACAACCTTCCTAGTATCATTCCTTAGAAACTCCCTGAAAGATAGACAGTGTGATCCATTATAGAGAGATCACAGAAGGCCAGGAAGACTGGCCCATGATCACTTAAACCTGTAGTGTACAAAGAAAATGAATCAGGTGTTTACGTGTCCCAGACTAGCACACTAGTCTCTAGACCACCTTTTTTCTTTCCTGGGTTCTATTCTGCCTCCTACATAAATCAGCGTGAAAACTCCAGCTGGCTGTTATCAGATCTCTGTTGAGCATTTTTTAAAGTCTGAATTACCTATGCTCTTGAATGAGGATTGCAAATGATTGCCTCATTCGTAACAAGGCTCTAAATGTCTGTCTGCCCGAACCTTGGGCCCCATCCCAACCAAAATAAATTTTAAAAATGCAATTACTCAATGTGTATAGTACTATTCTTTTAAAAACTTTTAATTTTGCTTCCACAGCCTAATTTGAGTAAAATGATTTTAATATTAACTTTTTTTTCTTTCATTGGAGCCAGTTAAGAACTATGATTGAGTATCATGAAATAATAAATATTTCCTGGGTGAGGATTACGGAGAGCAGCCTGCCATCTCAGAGAGCATGGAAATCCGGGTTTCTTTCTGTCATCGGTGACTTAGAAAAACAAGAGGAAATTGAAGCCAGAATTTTGGTCTGGCAGACAGAGTCTAGACAGGTCTTGTGTATCAATAGAAAGATAAGATAAATATTAAAGAAGTATTATTCAGCCTAAAACAAGACCGAGCTGCAGCTGTTGGAAGTGGTGATTTTATTCAGAGGCTTGTGGAAGAGTTGTGTAGTGAACAGTACGCAGCAGAAGATATATGATTCACTTCACAATGAACCCCAAGTGCCAGGTATTTTATTACCTTACACAGAGTGTTACTTCCAGAGGTAGTAAATTTTTCATTTAAGCTTCCTTTGTTGGCTGTTTTCCCTTTGATTTCTTTCTTTAATTAAATCATACAAATTTTCTGGCTGTTTTTCCTTTGTTCTATTTAACCACTTACAATCTTTTAACAGTGATGGGCAGAGAAAAAATAAATGCCTGACAAATATACCTTGGCAGCAAAGCCAACTACAGTAAATCCTGTGACTGAAATACCAAGTTGTACTCTGAAGGATATTTATTGCATTTAGCCACCCCAGAAGACAGCTCTGAAAACTCTAATCTCCCCCAGAATCCCAGATTAGATACAGTAATATGATAGGAGAGAGATACGGTGTTCAGGAATGGATTTTCTTCTATATATTGAATCTCTGGTTAGTAACCTTTCTGGCAGCTTGTGCAATTTGAATGTGCCAGCAGTATTTCTGTAATTATAGTCTCTGGGTGTAAGTTCTATCTCGTGTTCTATCCAGTGTAGTTATCTATTAATAAGATAGTGTGTGTTCATTATGATTATTGTTTCTCTGTCAGTAATGCAATGTTTGTTTAACACTTCTTCTGTTCTTACTCAAACCAAGTTTCTATTGACTTTAGCAGGCACAAGGAAAAAGATAATTAATGGTTAATCTTAGAGCAATAAAGACACTGATAATTAGTTAACTATAATTTTAAAAATTAATTATGTATTATGTATTTGGTATTGAACGTAGGAGATAACTGACTTAAATAACAAGGGCTTATCTGATTATATATCACCGGTCCATTACGTATATTCTCTGTGAAATGAAGTGTCTATCGGCACACAGATGATAAAATTCTGAATTTTGCATTTTGAATGAATTTGGAGTAGCTTTGATGTTTTTTGACAGAGAACAATTAACTTAAAGTCAAGTTTTTAATTGATAGGTGAACCCTAATGTTCTCATGAATTGTTTGCAAGCAATTAAAGGCATTTTGAATAAATTGTTTACATTTTAGTTATGCTCTGGAATAAAAGATTTCTTGAATGACTGATTACTAGATAGGGTGTTTTAAGTTTTGTATTCATAGGCATTTTTGATTGGCGTTGCAATAAGCTAGGAAGAGGGAATCATCATTAGATCTTCAGCAAAAACCAAAGCATGCTTTTCATAACTGGTTCAAAAAGCTTTGTTTTTACATTCCCAAATTACATTTTCTCTGATAATCTGAGAACTTGGAATCTCTAAGACTGAGCACTGAGCTGAGCAGAAATTACTTGGTCATCTCTTAGTAAGCCTAGGACCATGATGCTTATTAAAAGTCTTTGCTTAGGACGTGTCTGTATCACATGAACTGTTTTCTAGTTTATTGAAGAAAGTTGCAACACATTCTGGGCTAAGTGAGTTTGTGAGATTTCTCAAGACAACTAGCAATGCCCTAGAAGAACTTCCTTCTACAACTATAAGTAAGATGCAGGTTAGAAAACTCATTGTTAACCACGTCTCTTGTAAATGACTGCTGAAAATAGTGTAATATAAATACTAAATCCCTGGATCCCTAACTTAATAATACAGTGAGAATCATAACTGCAATGTTAAAAAAAACCCCACTTCTTGAATGGTTACGTCTTCTGATGTAAATGCTTGACCCAAAAATTCATTATCAATACACAGTTTGAAAACAGCTGAATCATAGCCAGTGTAAGATTCACACTTTCAGAAGATCTCCAGATCTTTCTGAAGATAGGCCTGAAGTCCCAAGCTATTTCAGCACTGAGTATTTTATTTGACTTCATACCATAAATAATTCTGCAGTAGCATGAACATAAACACTTGATTGTGAGCTCTTCAGAAGAGCTTCTAGGCTTCAGGCTACCTTGGAAACAAAGGTTTGCAGGGAATGACTTTAGAACTTGAACCGTATTAGTGCCTTTTTCAATCATTTCCTTGTCACCTGTTGCATTAACCTGTTTCTAAAATTATCCCTTGACTCTAAACTAGTTTATATGATTGCAATTTGTTACAGCAAACAAAATTATTTCTATTATTTGGTAATTTAACTCACAATTATAATTAGAACATCCTCTTCATTTAATAGCAGGGTCACAGTGGCATTACCTCCATTATAATAATAGTAATAATATGCTGTTGAACAATGTGTACTGGTTAAAAAAGAAAAGCTGGTGGAAAGTATAACTTCAGTGGCATAGCCTTTTGAAAACCAGTGATTCTACAAATGTGGCACACGACCTCCATTTTCCTGATTGTTTGAATAAGTTATGTGTTAACTTTCAGATGAATAATGGCAGAGTATTGCTCTTTTCAAGTACTTAGGTTAACAAAGAGTAATCTCAGTCTTTGCACTCCAGAGACAGCAGGGGAAAGAGGACTGGGGTAAAAGGAGGGATGGTTAGACAACTCCTCCTTGTCACATGATGTGCAGTTCATACTAACCTAGCCCGTGCTAACAGTTGGTCTGTAGCTGCCTCAGGACCCTGTTTGTTCTCAGGATTGGGTCTTCTATTACCTGTGATTGAATCTGTCACAGCTACTGTTGGTTTGCTGCAACAAACGTTTTTTGCCTGTGGAGTTTGCTCTTTAGAACACCATAAGTAACTCAATGATTTGTAAGAACAATTTACTTGACAGTTTTGATACAGTGCTTTGTAATTAGATGTTGGTTCAATTTTCAATTCAATTCAAGCAATACTCTATCCTCCCCAAATCCTGTAGAAATGCATGAGCTAAAGACATTGTTAAATGAGATAGCTCAGTTTACTGACAATAAGATGAAATTTACGAGTTCAAGTTGGATCTGTATTGCTATAGCTGATAACCATTTCGTATTTGACATCTTGTGATAGTGTGATCTGCCCCATGAAAAATTATGGAGATGGGAAGGGGACTGAATGGTTGGCTCTTATGAAATACTGGTTTCCTCATAGGTGATTGGATTAGGGGGAGTATGGGGATTAAATAAATTAAATCTAGCTGAATCCCGCAGTGAGAGAGTATTTGGATTGTCTTTTAACCCTTCCACAACATGAGATGTATGATCTGTATTTTGTCCCTTTGGATGTTCCAGATATATCTGTTGGCATGTGTGAGATACAGTGATTACCCTGAGACACATTTAAATAAGGTCATTAAATGAATTTCCACTTTAGCTCTACATTTAAAAGGATGCAACTTATCCAAGTCACTTTGAGTTGAAGAGTTCTTGTGAGATGCTGTTGCTCATCCATCTTCCCATAAGAAAAAGTGGACCCTTCCATATACTTAAAGTATTGCCAATGAAATATCTTTGATCATATAAATATGGCTTCATTGTAATTTCAATAGTTTTCTTCCGACTAAGTGGTCCCTGATATCCCCAAATCCCTTGATAATTGCTTGGGGAGAAGAGCAGAGCTTGTCTGTTGTTGTTACATTAAACCTCAAAGAGTTATTTTCTGACTGACTCTGATTCTGACACTTCATTATTAAACTTGCAGAAGATCTAAGCCATCATCTCTGGCACCTTGGAATGGAGCTGTATTTATTCACTTCACATACGTACCATGTTATTCCTCTACTTTACATGTGCTGAGTAAAATACATATTAAGAATAGTTGTCCAAAAATAGTGAAAGAATGGCTTTTTTAGGTGCTTAATTGCTAGCCTAGGAATCCAAATAGTTGTTTTCCGTTTTACCAGTCTCAAGCAGTGACCTTGTTTTCCAGCTGTAAAATGAGCATCTGCTGCCTATCACTTGCCCTCTATCTGCTAACATCTGAGTCTTATTTCTTTGACATATGCAGCATCAATTTTACAGTCTTTGATTCCTGAGGACATCTCCAAGCACCACTCCAATGCAAGTGATGACCCTTTCTTTCTAGTGCCTGTTTTGTTTAAAATGATTTGAAGGGGTTAGCAGACAGCACTTAGTGCAAGCCAGAAAGAATCAGGGAGGGACGCATAGGTGGGTATAGGTGCCAGAAGATTTTAGCAGGTGTCATTTTTATGGCAACCCATCTCCCCTTTGCCCTCTCTTTACCGGGACTTGTTACAGATGTAGTTACAAAGAAACCATGACCTTTTACAACCCTGCTCACAAGGGTGGGTATGAAGTCAAGATAGTGAGTTGAAATAGTTAACTTCCATAGTTGAGATAGAGGGGCTAATTATCGTAGGAGATAGAAAAATGTCCTGCTGAAATATGAAACTCCTATTTTTTTGTCATGGAGAAACAGCCTTGCTATCAATTCTTTTTGAGAGAGTAAGTGAAACTAAATAAAGTTGATGTCTTGGGCCTGTACTAAATTCACAAATGAAGCAGAAAAAACTAGTTTATGTTATTCAAAGTATATGTGACATCTTTGCTGTCACTGCTGGTTGTGAAGCTGTTGAGGAAAAACAATGTTCCTTGACAACATTGTATTGTAGAGTTAAATGGATTGTGTGAGCTCAGATAATTTTACCTTAAGAATTCTACAGAGGAATTTATCTAGGAAAGCAAAACCTGAAAGTATTACATGTCTAAATTCCAGAAAAGCAAACCTCCCCTGCCAGGTAAAAAAAAGGTGGTGTTATGTTAAAGGGTTAAAAAATGCCTTAAATGAGTGATGGAACACTGAGGTTTCCTGCCACTTTCTAATGCGTGGATGGTTTTGAATCGCTTCTATAGATACCCTATCACTGTGTGTCTGTGACTTCGTAGCTTTTGAATAACATTGCTATAAATACTTGCTTCATGATCAGTTATCGATTATCCATAAAATGCTCTGGTAACTTTATACACAGACATCTAAATAAATGTAAGTCAGTGAGAAAATAGCAGTGAGAGTCAGTTTAGGTCTATGTATGTACCAAGGTTTCTAGTAAGAGGTTGAGCTGGAGGTAGACCTTTAGTTTAGGTCTTAAGATATTATAGTATTTTGTAATGTCCATTTTCATTCTGTTACCTTCTACTTTTTGGGTCATTTAGTCTGCACCCCTGTAATGCAAAGAGTTTTAAGCTTTTCATTGAAAACACTGGAAAATTGTGATTATTTTTTTTTTCTGATAAAAATGTCAAAGCAGAACTTTTAAGAAGCTTCGGAGGTTTTTACTCTATGCCTTAATTGCCTAATCTGTAACACAAGGGTCAAAATTATACTTGGTGAGAAGCTTTGAGAACTTTGGGTGAAAAGGTATTTAAATTCTGATTGCTAGTAGTGTTTGGGAAATGATGCTCTCATTCAATCCTTTCACAATGAATTTCCTTTCATTATTGGTTTAAATCTTCTTATTATACAACAGTCCTAATTGCTCTTAAATTAATTCTCTCTGGTTATGAGAGAGAGCAAAAGCCTGAGGACTATACATTTTAGATTTCTATCTTTATTTGCATCTGAAATTGTAATGAAGTAAAGGATTCAGAGATGCTTACTTGTCATGTTTGATAAAACTATGAGAATTTGTTTCCCCTTCCAAGACAGCCCACTGCTTTTATTATGTATATTAAGATGAATGCCCTCGAAACAAACAGTTTTCAAGACTGATCTCTGAGATTAAATAATTCCCAATGGCATCCCTTCACTAATGAGAATAAAAGGTGGTGCTCAAGAGACAACACGATGGAGACCAGATAGCCTCCACAATAGTTTTATGCAAATAAATGTGCTTTGTATTACACTGAATGAGAAATGAACACACCCAGCTACTGCTTCTCAGATAGGAGCAGGCAACATTTTAGATGTGGTTTACTTAGAAGTGCAAACCCTTGTGTATTCATGTCCTTGTTCTGCATCAGTCAAAAAAAAGTTGAGAAGGGATGAAATAGGTAGTAATTTGCATACATTTGATTGTGTGAAATCCTCAGGGTCACCTCTGGGGATAACCAGGTGGAATATATACAAAATAGAAGTAAGTAATGTAAAGGCCCTTCTGGCCTTAAGCAGTATGAAGTCATCCTTGGTGGAGAAAACTTCCTGCAAAAGGATTCTCTGCTGTTCAACAGATTGCATGCAGCTTTTTCAGAGTAGCCTTAAAATCTTGAAAGAGCAACATCATTAACACAACACAAGAAAACTTATTTGTTAAAACCACATCTTTAAATTATGATTGAACCTGTACAATAACAATCAAAGAAAGGTTGTGTGGAGAAAATTGAGGCAATTTCTTTATGATTCTGTTTAATGATGCAATTGTTGCTCTGTGCAGTTTCTAAAAGGAGAACATCATTATACTGCTGAGCAAGCACTGGCTAATTTTAAGGCAAGTTACTGGAAACAAAATTCATTCTAAATTAGTAGTTTGAAATATCTTTAAATACTGTTTAAGATAAAGAATACACTGAGTCTGTTTATTATTAAAGCACTGTGGTGCTTCATATGCAGACTTGTCAAGTTTACTTTAGTAGTCCCAAACTTACCTTTTCTAATGTGGGTAATCCGTTCCTCATCCGCACTCTGTTACGGTACTTTCCAGTACACTGTTTTGCTTCCATGATGGTCTGAAAGGAATTTGGAAAAACTCTAAATTGAAAAATGTGTATTCAGAAACCACAAAGGATATTCTTGCATCTCAAGCATTTCAGTTATTTTTCAATGAAAATCTATATGAACTGTAAAGATTTTTACATCTAAGAAACTACTTGTGGAATAAACGACTTCTAATGAGTGAAGAAATCCTTGAGTCTCATATTTGATCCAATAACTCAGTGTGGCTATTTTGTAATTTGTCTTTCTGTACTACATAAGATTTGTTGCAAAAATACCGATGTTTTAGTTCAATTATTTGTATAATTGCCATCAATTATATGATCATCTACTAATTACAATTAACTATGATTTTTTAAAAATGGGTTCTAGTTTTCAGATAGCATTAGGTAATTTCTGTATTATCTCCTTTACTTTTAATATCTTCTGCTGCTGCTGAGCTCTCCCCAGTCTATAATCCCAGCAGCACTTTTGATTTTTCTCCCTGCTGGTTCCTATTCTACTGAATTTTCTTTGAATAAATCCTGGTTAGATTAGTGGGAGAAATTTGTACTGGTTAAGTCATTGCAGAGTAGAAGCCCTCAGGACAACAGGAGTAAAGGAAGCTTTGCTGTTAGGTTCAAATATTGCAAAAGAGATAATGTATGAAGTTCTGCTTTTATGTCCATTTCTGAAAGTTCCGGGAAGGTAAGAAGTGCTTGTGTAAGGATGTCTCCTGCTGGTACCAGTACCTGATCATTTTCTGTCAAAGAAAATAAAAACTGGTTATTGTTTGAAGGCATAGCCTTATCTTTTCTTTTCTGGGTTCTGTAACATTAAATCTCTATGGAGTGCAGTTTCTAGAGAAGCATCATTTTGTTATTATTAAAACATAGGGGTTGATTTTTTTTGTGTGTGTGTGAAGATTTTTTCATTGGCTGAGATTAGGAGAGGAAATTAGAATAATACTGAAAACAGCATGATTTCCCTGTGAATTCTGTTACCTTAATCAGGACTGGGCAAAAAAGAGGAAAGCCAGAGAGATGCAGAAAAGTTATGAAAGACTTAAAAATATTTCTCTTGTAAATTTGTCAGAGATAGAGAGTTCTAAAAATGAAGATGTTACAATGGAACAGAAGTAGTGAGTGAGATTTTGCATCTCTTGTCACGATTAGAAAATATAATTAGACAATGTACTGTACATTCAGTGAAAGGTGGGAATGCAAATGAAGTTTTTTGATTAAACAATGTAGTATTTGATTCAAAACTTGATACAGGAAAACACTTAAATGTAGGCTTCAGTCCTGCTGATTTTGAATGTTATCTTCTGCACATAAATGTACATTTTTTTAATGCATATGCACTTTACTAAATTGAGGGAAAAACGACTGAGACAATGATCACATTGGATTTGGAATGGTATTGCCTGTTTATATTGTTAATTGAAACCATCTATTTTGGATTGTCAAATAGAAGAATAAAAAAAGCACTTGTTTCTTCAGGCTGAAACGGACTCTACCATAAAAGGGACGTATTTCAGCCTAATTATGAAATTTGGGATGGTCATAGTCTTCCGATGTGTTTGAAACAAGATGATTTGAAACAGGATGTTGACTTAGGTGGCCCATTGGCCCTATTCTGCATGGTCCTTCCTGTGCCAGTACAGTCGGAGGGGAGGGAAAGAAAACGGCAGGAATGAGAAGCAAGTTGGCAAAATAGTGTGGGAGCTTGTGGTGGATAAACCTGCCCCAGTGTGGGCTCTCCATGGGTAGCAGTTCCTTCAGGAAATACCCACCTGCTCTGGCGCGGGGTCCTCCACAGGCCGCAGCGTGGATACCTGTTTCCCCCGTGCTCTCTCCATCATGGCCGCCGGCGCCTCTCAGCGCCTCCTCCCGCTCCCCCTGCTCTCACCCGGCTGCTCGCAGGGCTGTTTCTCACACTTTTTCCCCTCACTCCGTGCCACTTTTCCCCTCCCTTGGCTGTGTTCTCCACGAGGCCCCACCGGCCTGGCTGCGGGGCTGAGCTGTGCCCTGCGCTGGAACCGGGGGGAATGGGCTGTGTGCGGGCAGGGCAGCCCCGGCCTCTCCTCACAGCGTCGGCCCCTGCAGCCCCTCTGCCAGCGCCCGGCGCGGAAGTGAAGAAACAAGATGTTATTTTGGAAACCTTTTTAGCAGGTACTGAGGCAAATTCTGAAAAGGCTGTTAAAAATAATTGTGTGGGTCTTTTCGAGGTAAGAAGGGAATGATAAGATTCCATATTCAGCTGAGGTGCGGCTTGCCTGGGGCTGCCCTGCTGGTAGTAAGCCCTTACCTCACGTGAGGTACGGATCAGAGCATTAAGACCTTTTGCCACAAATTGATGCTGTTTGGTAGTAAGCCCCAGAGCTGATACAACTGCTTCAGCTAACAGGGACCTACTTACAAGGTGATTTTAGTGTTAGTAATGTGAATACCTTCTTGAATCGCGTCTTAGCTCCTGCATCATATCTGAGCCTATAAAGATAAAAATACTGCTTATGTATTGCTTTATTTGAGATAAATGTGTTCCAGAAAACAAAGCCTGGAGAAGGATTAATTAAGATAATAAGGGGTGTTTACATCAAATAAAGCTGAAAATCAATTCTGTTTGCATTCAGCTTTGTTAATGGAAATATACATTATTTTATTAGTCAAATGGGACAATTAATTATAGAGAAGATTTTCTCTCTGGGGCTGCTTTATGACTTTGTTACACTGCTTACAATTAATCCTAATGGAAAGATCAGGCGAAAAATTCATGGTCTCTTGTAAATTTTTATAACCTGATTATTGCTTCCAAGTGCCCGGTACAATGACACTTGTTTCAGAAAACAAGCTTTCTAAATTTCATTCAGTGGAGCACAGTCCAAACCCGTTGTTTTCCTGCGGCATTGACCGACAGACCTGTGCCAAGGTGCTCCAGGTTCCCTGCTGCCAGGTGCTCGTTCTCCTGTCCCGTTCACTCCCAAGGGATCCGGAGCACTGCACCTTGCCAGGTTAGACCACTGCAGTTTCAGCTGCAGGGTTGTATCTGATAAATCTGCCTTGGGTGGCTACTAACGTGGTTAGAAGCTGCCTGTGGTTGCTGCTTAAACCACCATGAGTATTGTCACCCGGTTATTTGATTGATGTAGAGGTCTGATGTGTTAGAGATCTGTCTTTACAGTTGAAGTAAAGACCGCTGAAATACTGACAAAGAGATGTTGCTTGCCCTCACTTCAACTGATCTTGAAATACAGACAGCTAATGGCAGAGAAGGTGTGGGGAAGAAATGGAAGGCTAATACCGTATTCCTTTGATCCTGTTGTTTTATAGACCTTGGTGTATCCTTCCAGTTTATTGAAATCGTGGTTACTTTTGCAGTTATGAAGGCTGGCATTTCTGGAATATCATAATTCAGCTGTGACACTGATGTTCTGCTAACAAAAGTCTTGCAATATATTGTAAAGTGCTTATGATAATGTCTATTTCCTCTTCCCCAAATGAGGTGGGAGGACTTCTATGAATCTTCCAGTATTTTGATCTAATTTCAATAGCGAATATATTATTTATTCCTTTAATGGGAACTGTAATGAATTGGGATGGCTGTTTTACTAGGACATCTGCCAGGGAGTGGCTCCAGCTTAATGTGAGTGAACAGTAATGGCCATTGCTTATTGGGGAACAATGTTAGCAAATGTTCTACTTAGTAAAGATATCCTTAACTAGTGCCAAGAGATTTAGTGGTGATCAGTCAGACTTCAGGAGTTAAATTAGTCAGTCAGAGAAGTGAGATGGTAAACTCAGATCTAGTATTACACTAAATAAACATTAAATGCAGCAAATGTTCTCATGCATTATTCACTATGATATTTTATTGTCTGAAATCCTGTATAGGTTTCTCTGGCCATTTTTTCAATATTCATTTTAATTTCTTGGTCCCAAAAGCTTCAATTAAGTGAGTACTAAAATGGTGGGAAGGATCAAGGCCAAGACACATTATCTATTTCCGTTATTTTAATAATTTTAATAGTACGTTTTCAACTATTTCCTATGCAACTCTCAGTTTTGCTGTAATGTGTGGTGAGATTCAACCCAATAAGTAAAATAGATTGTCACAGGCTAATCAAGGAACATGACATTCTTTTTCTTTGTGTCTATACTGAACTCATAACTGTACTTTATGCAATATCTTCAGTTAGTACAGTAGTCACGCAGGTCGGGGCTGACTAGTGGAGTGTACCCCGAGTGTATTTTGGTTTGTGTCACCACATTTCCCTGGCACAGAAATGAGGGGGTGTATCTGTGCCTGGGCAATGGGAGGAAGGGAGAGGGACTTGTGGTTTTGGGGAGGCATTCAGTGCTGGAAAATGTTTGCTAATCCCAAACTAAAGCTAAACCCTAAGAGGTTTTGGGTATCTAATGTGCTACACAGACCGAATAAAAAATTTTGAATTGGAGTTACAGCTTGTGAGCATGAAGAGATATGAAGCTGAAGTATTTTAAGATCTATCACATTGTCTGCAAAACTGTGGTGGTCCCTTTTGAACATCAAAGTAACAGGAAACTTTAAAAGCATGGATCAAAAATATATTGAAAATATTCTGATAGATTTACGTAGCCTTGACTGACTCTGCAATTGTAATGCTTACAAAGGATGTAAAAGTTGGTTAAATGGAATTACCATTTCATTTATCCCTACTGACGGTATTTTACACGACTGTGAGTAATTTCCTGTATTGTGACGGTTAATGATTATAACATGAGTAAAGGTAACATCTGTCATATTTTCTTTTCACAACACTATACTTCATAATACTTCCAATATATTCATACAAAAAAGATGCCCAAGGAGTGGGCCGTTCAGTGTACCTGACAGGCCTGCACACTTGGAATCCATCCAAGAGTCTGCAATGATGGATGGCATCACAGGTACAGGCAGATTCATTGATGGCATGTCAAATAACTAGATCAAGGGTCATATTGGCATGGTGGTCCCACACACCTAGAACCCCCCCACACCTAGAACCCCCACACACCAAGGGATGAAGAAAAAGGAGAGGCATTCAATGCTTTTTTTTTCCTTTAGTAACGCTGACAGACCTTGAGTTGCTCAGTTCCCTTAATTGGAGGACCTCAAGTGCAGGAACAGTGACTTTCCATTTGTGGACAATAAAATAGCAAAGTACCAGCTGTATCAGCTGAATGTTCACAAGTGCCTGAGGCCTGATGGGGTTCCTAGAGTACTGAAGGAACTAGTGGATGCTATGGCAGGACCCCTCTTGATCATCTACCAAAGGTCTTGGGAGTTTGTGGAGGTCCCTGCTGATTGGAAGCTAGCCAGTGTTGTTCCAATTTACAAGAAGGGTGTGAGGGAAGACCCAGGAAACTACAGACCTGTTAGTCTAACCTCGGTTCCTGGAAGAAATTATGGAGAAGATCCTACTGGGTGCTATTGAAAGGCATTTAAAGAACAATGCAGTCATCAGGCACAGTCAACATGGGTTCACAAAGGGAAAGTTCTGTTTAACTGATTTGATATCTTTCTATGGTAAGGTCACCTGCCTAGTGGATGAAGGGGAGGTGTTCTGGATTTTAGTAAGGCTTTTGATACTGTCCCTCACAGCATCCTTCTGGGCAAGTTGTCCAACTGTGAGATGAGCAGGTGCATGGTGCGCTGGGTGAAGAACTGGCTGAAGGGCAGAGCTCAAAGGGTTGTAGTGAATGGGGCTACTGGCTGGCAACTGTTCACCAGCGGTGTTCCTCAGGTTCAATTCTAGGGCCAGTTCTGTTTAATATGTTTATCAATTATGTGGATGCAGGAGAGCGGCTCTGCAGAAAGGGACCTGGGGTGCGGGTGGACAGCAGGGTCAGTACGAGTCAGCAGTGTGCCCTGGCAGCCAAGAGCACAAACCGCATCCTGGGGCACATAACCAGCTGGTCAAAAAGGGTGATTATCCTGCTGTGTTCAGTGTTGGTGCAGCCTCACCTTGAGTACTGTGTGCAGTTCGTTCTGGGCCCCACAATTTAAGAAGGATGTGAATGTCTTGAATGTGTCCAGCGGAGGGAAACAAAGCTGGTGAAAGGACTGGAAGGCATGTCCTGTGAGGACCAGCTAAGGACTTTAGGTTTGTCTAGTTTGGAGAAAAGGAGGCTGAGGGGCAACTTCATTGCTCTCTGCAGCTTCCTGAGGAGGGGAAGGGGAGAGGGAGGCGCTGAGCTCTTCTCCCTGGTATCCAGTGATAGGATGTGTGGGAATGGCGCAAAGCTGCATCGGGGAAGGTTTAGACTGGACATGAGGAAGCACTTCTTTACAGAGAGGGTGGTCAAACACTGGAACAGGCTTCCTAGACAGGTGGTGGATGCCCCAAGCCTGTCAGTGGTGTAAGAGGCATTTGAACAATGCCCTTAATATGCTTTAACTTTTGGTGAGCCCTGAATTGGTTAGGCGGTTGGGTTAGATGACTGTTGTAGGTCCCTTCTAGCTGAAATATTCTGTTCTTTTCTGTCAGTGGTGAAAGTAATGCCAAGCTTGTGTTTGAAGACTGAGCTAAAATGCCCAGATTTTTTCCTTATTCTGGCTTACAAAACATGAGTTCAAGAGGTGCATGCATGTTGCAAAGACAATAAAATTTCCTCTAACAGTGACACGACTGTTAGTTTCCTTGAAAATTAGTTCAGTAGCATACTTTGGTACAATGATCTGAAGAGTGAAGGTTGCCCTGTCTGCCACCTCTTATAAAACAATGATAAAAACAGAAAAACTAGAAACTTGCTTTTATTGTACTCTTTTTTTGTAATGATATTCATTATGATAGTTTCCAGTGTCCAGCTTTAGTTATGCAACTTCTTGTAGACAGTAGGTATTTTTCTGTGGTTTTGTATGATCTTCAGGCAGCTAAAAAAAGAGGCCATAGCGGCAATTTGTTGATAAACCCTTTTCTCTCTGATTTGCTCTGTCAAAAAGCTTGCGTTCAGAGGCAGCTAAAGAGAAGCTTGAGAGGGTTGTGTGGGGCAGAGAGACAGGGCTGTCAGCCTGGGGATGCTGGGAGGATAGGACCCTGTCCCAGGAGGGCTGACTGGAGACTACCTGCCTGACAGAAATTGCTGTGTTTGAGCCGGTTCCTGAGGCAGGAGGCTCAGACCTCCATTGATCATCTCGAAGGAGAAACAGGGATGTTAGTCTGTGTGAGGGGGACTGCAGGGCTTTGTTCTTCTCGTTGTCACTTGTCAATGCTGGGCCTGAACATGAGATTTGTCTCATCCTGGCAGAGGCACAAGGGATGATATGAGGCAGGAGCGGAAGGGAAAGGGGTATTTAAAAGGGCCTTTCCTTATAAGGTTGGCTTGGATTTTAAAATCTGTCTTTTTGGTTGCTATTTGGATTGAGCTTTGGGAACTGTTATTTAGGGTTAGCTTTATCAGTGGCTTAGAAATTTTAAAAATCATAAGCAGTGACCAAATTTGAGTGCTGAGGGTGAGTCCCCCTTGGCTGGGCAGCGATGCTCCTCATTTGTCTTGTACGTGTGGCATCTTGGGCACTTCAGCCTTTGACATACTGGCATGATTTACAGCTGTCTTCAGCTCTGGTGTTTACTACAGTGAGGATATAAGACAAATCAGTCATCTTTAAGGTTTTGTTACCTGACATTGTTTCTTCCATTCTGGCAGAGAACAGGCTGAGCAATTCCGGGCTGTCTTAAGGTGTGAAATTAGATTTAGTTTGTTCCTTCCGGAGACAAGGGAGAAAAGAAGCCTCTCTTAAAATGGTGGATATAGCTGTGCCTCATATTCATGCTCCGTTATTACTGTTCTTATGATCTTAAATAGGATGATACCACACAAAAAAGCCAAAGGTTAGAAGAATCATTAACCTTCATTTGTAATGACAGCGCACTCGCTAGGTGTTACATATTGTGAGAGCTATCATTTGTAATAAGAGTGTACCTATTAAGAAAAGAATGAAAGTCATGACTGAGGGTATCTTTTCTAAGAATGACTTATCTACAAATACATTATAGAATAGTATTTCTGCAGTAGCTTCCCAGCTATTTGGCAGTGGATATATGCAAATCGTCTGCATAGCCTGAAGCAATAACAGCTGGTAGTGCGATTCTGAGAAATACCACCAAAAAAGCCAGAAGAATAATGAGAAAACTTTTAAGAAAAAGGGTGGCAGTGGTCCCGTAGTACCATCCCTCCAGGATAACATTGACCATTAATGTGTATGGTACTTTTCTGGAAATACTGCATTTGAGATGAAGTCTTACGTTGAATCCTGAACACTTCAGTGTGTGAATTCAAAGGCCTAGATAACTTTTCTTATTCCAAGCATCACTTGCTCCCTGACCTACTGACTAGATTCCAACTTCAGCGAATCATAACCTCAGTGCCTAACTTTTCCTCCTCAGTCTTTTTCTACTATTTCCTTTTAGCAAAATATTAATGCAATATTATTTTGCATTTGTAATTCACTTTTTTATCAGCCAGAAAAGATTATCTTTCTAGCAATTTTTAATCAGTTTTCCATATGTTTCTTTGGCGAGGGGCAGCTAAGTAAAATTGCTACTCTGTTATGTGCAGGAAGGTGCCCTGTGGTCTTCCACTAAATTAAATCACTACACGATTAATGCTCACAGTCAACAAAAATCCAGTTCATCTAGCTGTGAATGTGCAGCATGGAGTTAAAGGGCACCTTGTCCCTGTAGCTCTCATTGCTCTTCTTGAGGAGAAAAAAATTTGTGGTTCTCTGAAGTTATCAGCAGAGCTTACATGTGGAAATAAAGAGAGTATTTTAATGAGTCACATTCTTATAAGGTTAAATATTTGTAAGAATTAGAAATTCAGAAACTTCAATCAGTGCTTTAAATAAACACTAGATTTCCCTAGAGGTCTTTTATGATCAGGGTAAATAGGAAAGATTTATAGCATCTTAGAAAGTATTGAACAGGAAACAATTTGGTAGAAGTGCCTGCAGTGAGCAGCACAGGCTAATGGGCATCATCTTCAACTTTTAAAAGAACAACATAGAAAGCGCGATGTAGTGCAGAGCTAGTTGTGTGGCAGGTTGGAGTAGTTTCTGCTGGTTTCTTTCAGAGCATCTGTGGGTGAGATGGCATGATGACTAAACTAGGAGAGACAAGAGATCTTATTAGTTCATCAGGAAAACAAATAGTGATCTGCTTAAAAAATGCCTTGAGCTTGCAGTTTGAAACTGTATCAAAAATTCTTCCTTTGCCTCTAAAACAGGCAGACATCTGTTAGAATTTATATGATTATTGTAGAACTTGTCCAAAACTTTTGTCAAAAACAACCCCCCTGAATATGTGTGTTAAGGGTCTATTGTCCTTTATTAACACCACCCATGTGCCATGAGTAGTAATTAAGTAAAACATGAATAGGAAGGTGAAATTAGGGGTGTTGTACATTGTGTTAAAAAACAGGATTCTTTTTGCCAAGACCGATTATCAAATTCCCTGCAAACTAATCTAGAAAAGTACCTTTAGGTCTCGCTCACTTGGTGATCTTCCTTGTACTGATAAGGCAGGTCCTACCTCAGGTCTGTTTTGCGAGAGATTTTAAAATAAGCAAGCACACAACAAAATCCTCAGCGTAGAGTAGCTAAAATGCTGTGTAAACCAAATAAAGTCAGGCAGCTAACTCTAAGCTCTTGAGAGACATATTAAAGCCTTCCATCAGTGAGGAATTTGTTGCTTCCAATTGAGGAAGTTCCTGCTGAGGAACAGGCTAATTTACTTTGCCACAGGTAGTAGGTAAAAAGTCTTGAGTGATGTAAATCAGATTAGTTTTGCAAATCTGTTCTTCTTGCTTATTTAAAGGCTAACACACATTTCTGCTGAGAATTAATTTGCACATGGAAATATAGTCAAATCAGAAAGATATTACACTGGAATATACAGAGTGCGACCAGGATTTTCACGTGTCAGTCCTCTGGATTTACTCGAAAACATCAGCTTTAAATACTGGGGATTAGTTTCCTTCCTTTGGTAAACACATATAATTTCCATAAGGCTAGATCAAATATGCTTATTATCTGGTGGGCTTTGGTGAACCTCTTTACATGTACGAGCTTAAACATGTACAGGACCAGATGAGGAATCAGAGCTTGAGGTGCATAGATAGGGAGGAAAAATGCTAAGTGTCTATTTTCAATGCTGCCTTATAGATAATGAGACGGGCTGTAGTACTCAGGTTAATGTATAAATAGGTGCTTAAGCGCAAGTGGTGCATGTTTGAAAACCAAACAAACAAGAAGCAACACCCCCCCCAAACAAAGAAAAAACCACAAATCAACAACTATGAGCCATGAAATTTGATGAGCTACGTTGCCATGGGACACAGGGCAATTGAAAAAAAAAAAGTTTTAGCAATTGGAGTAGTTAGATTGTGGCATGAAAATTAATGTGTTTAGTTTCATAAATTATTAGAAAAGGATGTTTCTTTTCCTAAAATAAATAAACAAAAATTGCAACCTCCAAAGACGCTTGTAAATCCAGAGCGCTGGGTGAAACTCTAAACAAAGGGTAATGAACAGCCTGTCGTATTTTTCCACCTAAAAGTCAGCAGATTATATATCTGCTCTGAGAATCCCACATTAATCTTCTTCATTTGATCTGACAGTCTTCCCTCATATCAAGTCATATTTAATATAGATGGTTTACTGAAGCTCTAAACTTAATTGACAAGCTCGTTAATTTATGAAGCAAGTTGTTCAAGAGTGTAACATTGAAGAGGAATACAATGGTCTGTCTGGCTTTTGCCTGACATATTGGGCTGGTTACTCTAAAGTCGGAACAATTTTTTGAAAAATAATATTAATTAAATGCTCCTAAAGGCTGGAATGTAAGAACCAAAAGTGACGGAAGGAATGAAGAGGTTTGCTCTGGTTTTAAATTGTGTGATCTCTCCCTTTTCTACTCTCCAGCTCATCAACTCTTCTGAAAAGTTAGATCCTAAATTGGAGTTGGAAATTATTTTTCAGAAAATGACAATACAGTTTCTGTGCTTGTACAGATCACAGAAAATATCATTCTTGCTTCACAGTGGTCAAAGTGCTCAAAGGTGACTTTTCAATTGAAGTGTGTTATTTCCTAGAGATTTATCATGAGTGCTCAGCTTTTTGAGATATGTTAATTGGTAGAATATTATGGGAAGGATAAATATTGCTGGTTTGCAACCATAGTGCAGCCAACGCTTTTTAAGAAATATGCTGTGCACTCTGAAGCTAGTGTTCTACTCAGTTTTCTGAGGTTCCTGAAATAGTAGGCATCAGGATGGAGAGACCATAGAGCTTTGTTGCATGAGCATTTTCAGAATAACAAAACCAACTGTTCTTGAGGCTTTGTAGTGCCATTACAGTCACATTTTTTTCTACGTTGGAAACTCTTGTGTTAGATCAGTGGAGACTCCCGGCATCTTCTAAAACAGAGCAGACTTCTCCATTTGTTGTCTGCTTGGCATTTTGTCATCTTAGCTTGAGCAAAGATGTATTTAGACAACCTGGAATTTTTTTTTTTTTGAAAGTAGGTGATTTTTACATACAGGCTGTATATCAACTCCTAAATCCAACAGACACAAGTACAGCTACTTGTGGAATTAGTTTGGCAACCAAAATTATTATGCAAGGAGTGCATGCCTGCTCTGTCAGTTCACTGCTGATTCCCTAAATGCAGCAAACTTAAGAGTAATAAATGTCTGGGTAGACCTTGCCAGACTTAGCTTGTTTTTCCTGAGAGTCTAGGTATTTGGAAACACAAAATTCTCTTAAGTATCAGGTTTAAACTATGAAGTGTGAACTATAAAATACAAGGTTGGCTGGTTTAGCGACAATGTCTGAAGAATACAAATGCTTGATTGATATAGTAGCTGGATGTAAGGAGCCTGTGGGGGGAAAAAAGTTTACTCATTGGCTGATTCAGAATATAGTATTTAAAACTTCTTGGATTATATCAGTCAGATACAGTACTTCGCAGTGAGCATACTGTCCTCTAGAGAATTTGGTTCCCCATTCCCTAATCAGGTTGATGAGCATATTAAAATGCAAATAAAGGAAAACTCACAGAAGAGTTGATTATCTCATCACATGAGATAATAACTGATACAGGAACATATCTGAAGCAGCTCTAAGAAAGCTTATTTGAGACAATGGGAAGGAGTCTCATATTTAATGATAGAATTTTTTTTTTTAAAAAAGAACTGTTGATTGGCCTAGTCACGGGATTTGATTGCACAACTGGGTGGGAGCGACATTAGAAACTTCTACCAGAATGATGTTAGGACATTAAAATGTGTTCTTTAATAGAGTAAAAATTAGAGAGATGCATAACAAAAAGCCTTGGTTTAGACAATAAAACAGACACAGTACTTAATGTGAAGTGCTTTTCTTGTTAGGAGGTATTTTGATCTCTTGCTGAAAAAAGCTGCAGTAACAAGAAAGACAGCACGGTCTTTCTTGCTTTTTATACTTCAGCTGACTTAATTAAATTTCCTCCACTCTTTCCATGAGTAAATATAAGCAAAGCATGGAGGATTTATTTTTTATTAGTGCTTTGTGTAGGGGAAGGAAGAAAAGCACGCACCACTTCCACTTTACTTTGGGTTTTATGAACATGAACTAATCTAAATGTTTGTCTAGTCCAACGTCCTTTCTCTGACAGTGACCAGTAGTAGATATAAGAATAAAGTTTAGATAGAGTGATGCTTTGGTGAACCTTCTCAGCAAGGCACAGGAAAAAGCACTGTACGTATATGAAATATTCCTTTCTTACTGTTGATTTTTTTGTTTCATTCATCCACACAGTCAGAAATTAAACAATTTCAAGTGCACAGACTACTTATAAAGATACCATTGAATAGCTGGGGCCCGTTTTGGAATGGGAAACAAAATATTGTGTTTGTTAAGCTTATTTTTTCACTATGACAATCGAGATAATATCTTTCACCTTTTCCATTCTCCTCAAATTGCAAAAATGGGTTTGATTGTGGTGTGTAAATGCAAAAAAAAAAAAGCCATTTTTTCTAGTGATACAAGATTCACACAAAGAAAACAAGTTCTTCTGAGGAAGGGTTTAAAGATTTATGAAACAGGTGCTTCAGCTCACACCGACTCTTTTTTTTTTTCCCTGGAAGTTCAGAATCTTAAATGAAAAACACCCACTTCTTGATGTAGTTTATTCTACTGAAGGGTTTTGTTCAGATCACACACATTGTAGCAGTCTATCAGTGGGTAGCTCTGACGTGACCAGAGTGCCCAGTGATGACTGGAAAAAGTATCATTATTTCCTGTTAGAACTAGTAACTTAGTGCCAGGGAAATGGAACAGTGTGGTTTTTTGTTTAGCTGGCAATAAAAGGTGTTCCTACAGATGAGTGTTGGGAGCGCTTACACGTGATACTTGCATTCAGCCTGGGAATTCTGGTACATAATGTTCTCAGGAAACAGTTTGACCCTCTGTAAGTCTGGTGAGAAAATCCAACCTATTCTTCTGAAACAAGGTATGTCACAGTCTCTGCCAGTTTTGCTGCACCTCCTTCTAGCAGCAATTAGATCATCTGTCTAATCTTGAGAGCTCAGCCTATGGTGCTTCATACAGAAGATCCTGCGTTGAGTCCTGTAGCTCATGTTTGACCAAAACCTATATACTGTAAACTTTGGAGGGATGGCAGGATCCCTGTTCTGGGCTTTCTCCTTAGCATTAAGCATTTCTATTTCTATGTCCGCTTTAAGCATTTATAAATCTGGTGGGTACCACCAGGAGCGAGTGAATGGCTATGAGGAAGCATGAGCTGAACTCTGATCCTTGTCCTTTGTACACTAGATCTGTGTGCAGTCCTTTGCAGCCAGATGCAAGCTTTTTTTTTTTTTACCCTCCCTTTTTTTCTTTCCCCTGCCCTCATGTTCCACAAAACTCTGTGAGGCCAAAGTTAGTGCCGAGCTGAGTTTGAACAAATAGAGCCTGTAGAAGAGCAGCGTACTGCTAGGCTGTGTGCTCCTTCACCAGTACATTCATACAGCTTTCAGCCAGCTCAGCCCTATGGCAGAGCCAGCTCATCCCTGCTAGCAGAAGGATGTGTGTGGCACAGGCTCCTGTATCCATAAATGTGTTCTAGTCTGCATCGTGCTCTGAGGTAAGTTTACAGATGTAGCCTCATGAGATACCAGACTTGAATTTTCCAGGCTGGTATACATATTTCCCAAAAGCATACTGGGCTTGAGCAATGATTCTAATTAAATAACTGTTAAATCTTTAAAATATTGTATCAAAACTTAGCATGATGCTGATTGACTCATTTATGTTATCTGTCTGAAAATGAATCTGATTTATGTTTTACTGTGTGAGTATCAGTAGCCAGCTGCTTTGAATCATACATAAAATGAAAAGGGCCTTGCACAAAAATTGCTCAATACTTTCCAATATCTGAGAAATTGGAAATAAATAGCAGATCTTTAACAAGTACAGAAACTCGGTGAATAAATTACTGTTATTAAAAAGAGAGCAAATAATGACTGAAGAGCAGGATCAGTCCACATTTATGGAATTTCCTGACTAATGTAAGCTATGAAGAAACTTTTTAGAAAAGCAAAGCAAGCTGGGATAGAGTTACATCATGGGTAATGAGCAATGAGTAATGTAAGAGAACAGTTTTATTTTGGATTGATTTAACAGGATATATTCATCCTGACCATCTTGAACCATAAATGTCTTGTGACAGTTTGCTAGATAGAGCATTTCACTTGTTATCTAATCTGTTATTTTTCATCAGCTGCTTACACACAATGTAGGAAAATAATGGAGAAAGTGGTGGAGAAGTCATTAGAATCATCAACTTCTTTAATTAGTAAAGGCGAAAACAACTCGGAAGTGGCTGTTGGAGATTTTCAAAGTATGCTTCTGTCTTTTTAATGTAATGTTTTCCCTTTGAAATTATTTCCCAGCTTCCATTAGAAAGGAAGATGATCTTATGCCAAGATGTCCTCCTCTGTGCAGGTTATCCATCTGTAGTTAGGAGGTAGGCTGCCTAGTTTTGTTTTAAATAGTTGACTTGTTCTAACAGTAGTCTCCATTTTCACTGTTAGACTTGGCTTTCATTGAAACTGAGTCCTCTTGCAAAAAATCTTAAAGAGGATTCAGCGCTCTGTTTTATTTTCTGTTCCTGCTTTGGTTATGCAATGCCTCTTACAATGTCTTTTTGAGTGATCCTTTGCACTGGCACAAATGTCTGTTGGAATGATTTCCAATGTGTAGCTGTATAAATGTGAATTAAAGAAAAAAAAATATGGTTCCAATGGTGAATTGACTAGGAAAAGTAGAGCGCTTTCTTGGATCCAGAAAATCACTGAAATTTAAACTTGGTTTAAAATCTCATCTCATACCTCTGGAGAGGTACGAATGTACATAATTGCTCTTCTGGATAAAGGACTATTTCCTCTGTTCTTTTTGCATGCTCGAGGAAAAATTCACACCAATGTATGTGGTCATCCTTCAATATACTTTCTCTACAGATGATTGGTTTGTGCAATGTCTGTTGAAGGTCTTATTCAATCTGGAAATGGAGCCTATTCTTGGAAATGACTCAAGGATAGAAATTAGATAGAATCTTAGACAGCTCATACTAATTCAGCATACCCCTAATTCAGGGGTAGGGGAGGGGAATAAGTTTTTTTGCTACACGTTGCGTGTAAAGTATGTATTTAATTTGATGCATTTATGAAACTAATTTTTGGGAAGAGCTACGTTAGACTCCAAAAAATATCTGCACCAAACCCACGTTATCTATATTGTAGTACAAACTAGATACATGAACTAAGAATAGAGACATATCAGTTCATACTTTACAAAAAGCATAATAGCAGCAAACAGTCCATCTCAAATAATTTCAAGATAGCAATCACAGCTTATGTGAGTAAAACTTGGCTGTCTTTAGACCAGCTGACTTACAGCTGCCAGGGTTGCAATAGTATATGTTACAGAGCATATCCAGGCTTTTTAGTAAATATTTAGCTTTAAATTACTTGTCTTGGATATTATTAGCACTATTGCAATGGTAGTACAGACCCTGGTATAGACTTACTGCTGTCTCGTGTACGTCTGAAAAAATTGTAGTCACCATGGAATAGAAATGTGCCAACCTCGAACCCTGTAACTGGCTTGATATAAGAAGCTTCCACCTCCTTCCCTCACCTACCAGACCAATTCTTGCTGTACTTTCTGGTTTTTGAAACATCAGACCATAATGTGAAGCAACAAACTCTTCTCTCCCCCCCCCTCCCCATGACAGCTGAGTTTTACAATACCAGGAACTGGGTATTCGGTAACTACAAGTATTGAGAAATGATAAAGGCATGAAAGTTGGTGCCACGTAGCATGAAGGAGAAGGGAGAGATACTTCTTATCCCCACTTTACAAAAGAACAATAGATGCACAGAAATTGGGCTACTTGCTGAAGATCATTCAAAGAGCCTGCAGCAGAGATGCCAGGCAAACTGCTCTGTGGCTACAGACTAAAAGGGCAGCTTAGGTGCCATTGTAGGTCTCAGCACACAGTTAAAATGCTCAAAGCTTTTGAATACATTTTTTGCACCTAGCTCCCCTGGTAGCAAAACCTCGACTATAACTAGGTTAGGGATTTTGTTGCTTTGTATGAGCTGTCAGGGTGAAACAGTTATTACTATCACAATGCTAAATGAGTTGGATGGAGATGGAGATCAATTGCCAAACAAATTAGCAGTATTATCAAGAGGAAAGAAAGTAAGGTCTATGAGAAAGAGCGTATGCTTTGTTATCATGCAGTCCTAGGGTGGAAGATACAGAACACATAGATCAAAATATAATTTAGACCTTGATCAAGAGCATCATTGTCATTTAGCTACATTCAGTGAGAGTCAAAGAGTAAAGAACTCATCCATATTTCTTTAAGCTGAAATTGTTTTCTTCCAATATGTGACTGGAAAGTTATTCAAGTATATTGCTTTATTGGCATATAATTCATGTGCTGACATTGTTTCTATTCTAAAAAAGTTAGTAAGCAAAAATCATTCTATAAATTACTTTTTCCTGGTAACTTTTTTGGCATAGCTTATTAAGAAAACTTGGATTAATGGTCCAAGAAATGGGAAGCTAAATGTTCATAAATGTTGATAAATGAGAACTTTATAACGATTTTTTTTAGTGGGGTTCCTGGGAGTATTATTATTAACTCACAATACTAATGGTATATCAAATGTTTATGATATATTAAGATGGAGAGATCCATTTCTCAACTCAGGAAACTGTCAGAAGCTGAGGCTGTGCTGTCTGTGCTTGAAACTTGATGGGTGAGGCAGGCGGTCTAGAAGTAGTTAATATCGGAAACATAGCTCTTGGTCTTTGGGGTGTAAAGGAGATCTTTCCCTGAGGGAACTTGTGATCAGCTAAAAGTGCCTATGGATAAGTTGTTTGCAAAGATTGCGTTTAATAGAATAAATTCTACAAATAGTGAAGTGACACAAACTGCTTACAAAGTCATTGCGCAACACTACAGGGTGTTATGCAGGAGGTTGTAGAAGCTCCAGTAGAAGCAATGTCAACTCCTGTGTTAAGTTGTGCTCCTCCTTTAACTGAAGATAATTATGTAAATAACTTGTATCACTGTTCTTTGGTGCTAAGGAAGAACTGCAATGTAATAGAAAAGATATTCTAATCACTACATCTAATTACACTGAAATGAGAATTACTGAAAATCTTCAAGTGGTAATTATTCTTTTTATTATATTTAAGGCAATCAAAGCAAGAAATGCCATGTTCATAGTTTAATATAAAAAGTCTGATGTAGGGAAAATCTAAGAACTTTGAACCTACTGGAGCTTTAGCGCTGTAATATTTTTTTCTTCATTTCATCCAAAAACATGTAGGACAAGCCTTTCAACTTAATCATTGGTTGATGTTTGAAAAGCCATGACTCCATACAAGGCTTCCATATCTTGTTAAAATTAGCTCTATATTTTCTCAACTTGGCTTTATATTAGTTGTCTTTTTGCTATACACGGTCTGGGTAATTGCTTACTCTGTGTTACTATGGTTGTAAGCCAGAAAATTTGCATGTTGCTCTTCCAGAAGAGGTCCTGTCTGAAATGAGGACTCAGTTGGGCTGAACATTCTGTGTGCACAGTTATATGCAATGATTGCCTGAAAAAAGCCATCTAATTAGTGCCTTTGCCAAACATTGTTCTAAACTGTTAAAACTACTATAAAACCACACTATAGTCCAAGTTAGGTACCCCACACGCTGATAGAAAACTGTTGTGTTGGATTCTAAAGTAAAAGTCTGAAAACATTAGTCTCTCTGAACAACTGGAACAGGTAAACTGCTGAAGCTGAGACCCTACATGGAACAACCCTACCTATGTTATCGAATTTTTCATAAGACATCTTAAGTAACAGCTTTTGATTTTACAGAAGGAAAAATGCTAGAAGAGGTAATCAAGAGACTTAGCAAGCAGAGACTGAGTCAGTCTCCAAACTTGACAGAATCCATAGGTTTTCTGTGACAAAAGAAGAGTATGGAGACTTTCATGAGACACTATATATAGTTCTGTTGAAAACTGAAAACTGTGCTCTGCAGACATCTTCAGAAGGCTGCTATTGAGTGAGGGATGGGGTGAAAGACCATACTGCTGCACTGTCATGAGGAAACGGAGCCTTGAGTCTGCAGTTGCTCTCATATGGCATTATTGATGTCACTAAAATCCCTGAATACTCATCAGATTATAGGGGGGTTTTATCTTTATTTTATTCTTGTTATCCTGAAAGTTCAAGTTTTTTTTGTTCTTGTTTTTCTTCCTACACTTCCTAAGACTCTTAGAAGGAAAACTTTCCAAAGAACTTGGCCAGTCTTACCTCTTTGTTCCTGTCACGGTAGCCCTGATCTCACCAAATGCAACAATGATATATACCAAAATATTTATCACCAAGATCAAACCTGGATCTGCATACCTTGGAAGAGTCACATCTCCAATGGAAACAAGCTTCTTAGACTACTGTTTTTTCTTCTTTTGCTTCTTGTCCCATGTCTTTAAAGCACAAGAGATTTTCTTAATGAAGCGGCACACCCTATTCCCTCTTTTTTTCATCTTATATTGAGGGACTGGTAGATTTATAATGATGCTTTCTTTGTTTTTGTCTCTTTTTTTCTTTTTTTCCAAGTCCAGTTATTATATGGAAGACAGGTTTTGGTTGCTTGGTAGTATTATTATAATATTTAGCTTTTTGTCTAGATTTTTAAAAAGCCAGGTATTTAGCTCCTTCTTGCTTTACTGTTTAAAATCTGAAAACACCACTGCACCTTGTTTAAGTCCTCTCTTTCCCTTGGTTTGTCTGCTGCAGTTTGAGTTCTTTGTTCTTTTGTGGTTGATGCTGCTTGCTTCAGTCATTGTATCAGATCAAAAAAGGAATTAAAGCATTTGCTTTCACACTGTCATCTATTGTTAAGTTCTGTTCCCCATATACTTCTCATTAATTCCCCCAGGGACAGCCTGATCCTAAGGCTGTTCTGGGATCTTTGAATTCAGGGGAATACATGTATTGCAGGAGGTCCTACTCAGAGAACCACTGAGAAAATAAAGGGATGATAAAGATTGCTTTATCTGTGGTTGTGAAATGGCTACGAACTATTTGCTCCAGTAAGGAAGGCTAGCTCTATAAATTTGTCTTTTTCTGGCTCAGCCAGTAAGTGCAACTTCCCACTGCTGTGTGTTGTTGAAAAGAAGGGGTGGCTTGCATTCTCTCTCTCTAGGGAGAGCACTTCTCTCCTTGCCCTGACTCTGGGCCAGCTTTTCACTGGGCTATTTCAGCATGCTGAATAACCACATCCTTTTGTCGGATTATGCGGCAGTTCCTCTTGACTTCATGCTGATTTGTATGCTTTGCAATGCTTTGCTTTTCAGATTTAGCATTCTTAGTACTTTTCTGTTAATTTCCTTTATAATAGGATTTTAATATATAGAAAGCAAATGATCTCTTTGGAATGTTTAAAATCCCAATCTAGCTGCGTAAATCTCTCTTATTAAGCATTTCCTAATGTTGATAGCTGTTTTCAAAGCATTAACTTTTTTGTGGCTTTCACAGGAGTCTTGATTTGCATTTGGTGTCTAGGCATGTAGATGTTTGGATCTGTTACAATATGCCAATTAATGTGTGCTTTTTAGCATGAGCAGTCTTTTAGTCTGGAAGATAAGGCTGTTGCAGTGTGTAAAATACAGAAGTATAAAGTTGACTAGAGGTTTTACCAACAGAGAAGTTTAGTATAAGTGAGTGTATGTTAGTATGGCCACCTCTTCTGAAGCCATGAGAAGTATTGGTTAGGAGTATTTCTTTTAATATCAGTGGAAGGAAAGTGGCCAAATAGAAGACCAAAGTCAACTTCAGTGTGAATCTTGACTTCAGTAACATCATTTGAACTTGCTTGAAGTTATTTTTTGGTGACTTTAAAACAGAAATTTTCACTGATGCAGTAAACATTTTCTCCTGTCCTTTCTGTGAAGTTGCTTTTCTCTCGATCACAATCTCTCTTTGGGCTCTCTATGTAATAAGAATAATGTATCATTATAGTCATTGTTATCACTGCCAGGTTAGACACAATATTGAATAAACAACAAGAAATGGTATAATAGGACTGTGTGTGTGTCCGAACAGAGTACTGGTAAGATCTCTAGTGGGGCATAATTAATTTCCCTGGTACTGAACGGATTGAGTTTCACCACTAATGCAGTCCTATAGGTAGGACAGTGAATGTTGTAAAAATCTTGTCAGATACTTTCCACGCTTACAGACAATCATTCTACATGCCTTTAGAAGAATAACAATATGATTCTTTAGAATTTAATTATTTATAACATTGCATTATTATATATTTTATATAAGCTATATAATTGTAGGTAAATTATTATATCTGCATTATACATTTTATATATATTGTAATATTATATTGTAAAGAATTAAATTATAAAGAATTATAAAATATATATAGAGAAAAGCCAATGTGACTGTCCAATTTATGGTGATCTGTAGAATGCTTTTTATATAAAATAGCCTTTCATTTGGTTGCTGCGCAGTTTAGAATTCCATATAAGATGTCATTTTCTGTTGATTTTCAGCAAAATAATTTCTAATACTTAGAAATATAATTTTTTGGTCTCTATTTTAGTCATGTGTTAGGTGCATGTAAATGTGGTTTACATTACTTGTTTCTGTATGGTTTAAACAACTGTTCAGTACACAGAATGAGTTTCAAAAGAGTTCGAAATTTTGGTATAAAGATCTTTTGGAAGATTAGACACTGATTTGGGAGCTCAGTCGTCACTGTTTGGAGCATGTAATCTCTTCTAAGTTCCTAAAGCACCATAAAACCTCTTAAATAATCAGTGTGTTAGTTTCAGTATGTTCCCTTGTCACCCAAGGAGTGATGCACTTCACTTGTAAGAGAGAAGCAGCAATATATTTTTGATACAAAACAACAATTTAACAAAGTTTGTTAGTAAACGCGACAGTGTTTTAACAAGATTTGATGGCAGGGTACACTTAGTTACTTACTGCATAGAGGACAGGGTCAGACAGAACTGTCAGGGAGACCCTCCTGTTGAGTCACAAGGTTCAGAGAGGACCCGTTTGCTTTCTAAACTTCTCAAAGAGGAGTCTAGGTGCAGCTGAATTCAATCGTAGTCCCGGACTTGGTCAACGATTTATGTCTGAAGGATTATATATGTGCAATCAATCCTTTATATCACTTAGCTAAGAATTTCAAAGTTTGGCATGCTACTAGTCACTTGCTGAGGATCTCTTGTGGCAAGGAATCTCTCAACCTCGAGGAGTAGTCTTGAGAGGCATCCCTACTGAAGGGGAGATCCTGGTGTGCAGCCTGCTGCCTCTTAGGAGAGGTCTGAAGGCTCTTGGGCTGTTCACTATTTATGGGGTAAGCTAATTGACTTACAGTCATATTTTCATGTTGACCACAGTACAGGTATCATGGTTAGGTGGGCACATTGCTCAAGTTAGCCCTTGGCTATTGTGTCGTTACCTGTCTCCCCAAAACCACCTTGGAGCCGGATGCAGCCGTCACGACTAGAGGCACCCATTGTGACCACCACAGGTGGTTATCGCTTGGGTAGGGATATGGGAGATAAAGGTCATGTTGGGGGCAGGGGGAGAGCACACTCTTGCATCCCTTCTTCAGGGATATCTGATAGAATTGAGTAGGAATTTAGATTTTAAAGTTTTTATGAAGTTAATGTTTTATTACTAACAAGCAATTTTAACAAAGCCGTGTCTCTTTGTTGATAGAGCTCTGTTGATTAAAATAGAAGTTACTTTACTTTGAACAATGTTCGTAGAATGCCACTGGTTTATGTGTGCATAGGGAATGTGTTCGCAGAAGTCTTTACATATGCATATTTGTGTACTACATGCAAAGGGCAGGATGTAAGACAATCTAAAGAGAACTCCACTAACCTGAACATTTGCTATGAAGTATATGAATAGCATCTCCACAAAAGTTTTGATAAGCATGGTTATGCATGATTACTTGTGAAAGTACTTTATTTTAGCAAAAACTTATGTGATCTCAGGACATTGCTGAAGATTTTAAATAAAAAAATTTAAAAAAAATTAAAAATCAAATAAACAGAAGCTTAAGTAGGTGCCAAAGGGCTCTCCTTCAGAAATGAAGGAAAGATGGCATATTTACAAAATACCATCAGGGCAGTCTGCTTAGAAGTAGGAAACTCTGAAATGCTCTGCTGCTCCGTTCAGTAAACACTGCAGGAATTTATGTGCTTGTGTACTACCATGAGATGCTGAACTGGTACTTGAGCTCAGAATGTTGTTGGTTAGAAATAACTGCAGGTCTTAACTGAAGCCGAATTTTTTTGTTGTGTTTTTTTTTTTTTTTTAAAATAAAACCTCACACATTTTTTCCCATGTTGTAATTTAAGTTATACATGTAAATATGGAAAACCCAGCAGAATTTAGACTTGTACAAAAAATGCCAAATCAGTGGTACTGACCATGATTTCTGGAATTTCTGGTATTAGTCCACTGAGAAAAATGAAAACAGAATGTATCTCGCTAATGATTATTGTAGACCATTGCTAGTGAGAGGAAACTACAATGTTGGTGAAAGTGCTGCATGAAACTCCAGAGAACTATAGGTCTTCATAGCTGAAGAACTGGGGAAAGTCAGGGAGAAAAAAGGGACAGAATAGGGATGGACTTCAGACAGAGCAAGTTGTGACAGTCACAAGGCTTAGTGATGGCTGGGGACACTCCAATTGCAAGCGAAGGCACTCATAACATGATCTAGTAGATGGTTTGTGTAATAAGATTTAACAAGATCTTATTTGTCATTCTGAAAGAATAGTATGTGGATACTAACAATGTCCTCAGTGCTGTCCTGGTTTTCATTCTTACAGTGTCTTTTTTCTATGCTACTGCATGCTTTATCCATTTGCTCATGCACAGAAGGCAATCAGCTGTGTATTCTCACTTGTCTTGTCTTACATTTCCTCATACAGCTGATACCCCCATATTACCATTCCCCGTAGACAACTTCTGGAAGCAAGAAAGTAGGATCTTTCTTTGTACACTGCTCGTGGTTGTCAGATTACTTGTCTGTTTAGAAAAAAGGTATGCATAGCATTAATAGTTGATGCATTAATAGTTAATGCTGTCACATCCAGAATGCAATATTGTTACCTGTTATTTACATTATATCGCCCATTGTCAGACTATGACGTTACCTGTTCTATGAGAGTTGGTAACAACAAAGATGATCCAGCAGTTGTACTTCAGTGGTAACTAATGCAGCACTGGGTCGAGAAGAGGTCCTGACAAGTTAAAATATGGAGTTAAAATATTGAAATTGGAGAGAAGATGTTGTTAGGTTAAAATACCGTGGCACAAAGATGGTGACAATTTGGATAGAGGTGTGTGTATAGCATTGTTTCTCAATATTTAATAGCCCACAAGACAGCTAAAGTGCTCTTTAAATTACCTTTTGCATACTGAATAATAAACACAATCAAATGAATTTAAAGAAACTGCAAATAAATGAAAAACATTTTTACACAAAGCTGGATGCCAAGAATTCATTGCTGAAGTATATGGCTGAACCTCTTTACTTAAGAACTAGAAACTACTTTTGCCAAATCTAACATTAAAGAAGACTTTGTCTAATAATATATAACCATTATGTCTTTGATGTACAGCCATGACAATGATCTTAGTAAAGGATTATGGCGTTGTGTGAAGCAGAGGAGAAAGCTACTTTAATACCACAGTATTAAGCCACCACAGTGAACTCTGGAACAGCACAACTTATCTAACACATTAAGGACAAATTCAGGTTATTAAGCCTAATTAAATCTATTTTAACAGGATTTAGCAGCATCTATCTAGAGGTTACTAGTCTTGATTTAAATTTGTCTAGAGCCTGCACCAATGCTATGTAAGTCACTGAGAAGATTACCGTCGGCTTTGGTGGTCTTTGGATCAGGCTGATTTGCAGAGAGATGCACAGCACAACATCAACATAACAAATGGCAAAATACATATTTCTGCAACCATCCTATTATCTGGCAGCTGTTCCATTAACATCTTTCTGAACCTACAAGATTGCTGCCCAGTTAATGGCTCATAATGCAGATATATAATTGTTGACTGTTTCCTGCTAAGCAAAGTAATCTCTATGCTCTCTTCACAGTTATTTAACTCTTCACTTTGCATTTCTGGAATACAGTTCAGAGCCCAAAAAGGAGCATTCTGCATCTTCTTTTTATTCAGTGTTAAATGTCCTGCCTGCTGAAATGCATATTTATAATCTCTGTAAGCTGTTTTAGAGATAATTGGTTTGGATCTTTCCTAAATGTTAGGGATATTTTTTACTGTGCCTTAATTTGTGACAATGTTCTGTTGATCAAATTTTCCTTTTATTTTAAATCAGTGTAAAAACTAGGATATACTAATTTTCTTCTATATTGATAAATGCTACAGAAGATAAGCTGTCTAGCATAAGGAAAGACTCTGAAGGCAAGTATCAAAAGGCTAGATACAGCAAAATCCAGAAGAGTTGTTTTGTCAAATGGGTTCACAAGAGAAAGAAACACAAAACATACTGTGTGGCTGGATGTTTTCATTAGCTGCGAAATTTCCAATGCAAGTTAATCTGTAGTTTCCTGTTAGAGTGTAGGCCACAGCCATCATTTTTTTGCCAAGAAAAATTGTGTTTAAAAAAATTGTAATGATGCTTTCTAGACTGAACCATCTCAATCATTTTGGAATAGAAAATATAGCAGTCCGTGAAGAAGCTGGAGTACAGAGGAATGCAGCTACTGTTCAGTTCACTACTGCCTTCCTTTGCGTCTGCAGCTTGTAACTGTACCTTGAACTTCTCTCTGTCAGGAGAGCTTCTCTGTCAGGAAGAACTTCAGAAATTAAAATCACATCCCTAGAGAGATACATACAAAGCAGTATAGTCCACTGATACACTAGTGCAGAGCATAATGATTAGAAATACAGAACACTCCTGGTGGTCTTTATTGTAATTTGTTATTTATATAAACTGGAATTTAATCATTAATGAATGAAAGTGGGGGATTGGAACGTAAAAGATACAATAGCTGTCCTAGATTTTCTCTCTGAGGGGTTTTTCCTTTGTGTCTTGCATTTGGATATAATTGGAAGTATACTATTCTGCAGAATGTCCTGGTTTGAGGTAAAACAGAACCAATTTTCTTTTCAGCAAATAAAGTCTGTCATGGTTTAGGCTGGGCTGGCCACCAAACGAACGACACAGACCCTGCAAAAGAGGAGCATGCATGTATATTCCCTTCTCAGGAAGAAAACTATGGAACAAGTTCAAAACCTGACATTTTTCTCTGGATTCTGTGCAGTGTCCTTTCTTTCTAACATAGCACAGCAGAAAGCTTGAGTTTTAAATTTGCTGTCAAAAACAGACAAGAGTTATTGGAATTAGGGATGACATACAGCTTGTGCACCTGCTTAAATCTCGTCTGTGTGGACCAGTCCTTGTTTGATCAGTGATTAATTTTTCACTGCTTTATCAGCCTCATATACTCACAGAGTGCACATTATCGTAATATTTGCACACTATTGGATTCAAAACCAAAGTGGCTGTTGTCTCTGCAATTCATGTAACTTTTTTGAATAATTTCCCGTACAAAACATGTTCAGAAATCCCTGAAGGTTTCTATAACAACAGAGATGAGTTCAGGACTCAGAAACTAAATGCTCATTGAAATCATTGAAAGAAGCTTATTTCAGTAGGTATATTTCCATAGTGGTGAAAGCCCAGTATATACAAATCAAATTAATTTTGATTAGTTACCTAATCAATTGGGTAATCAATTGGCAATGCCAGCTTTGCTAAAGTGAATGCCCAAGTTTTGCTTCTGAAAGCTCCATCTCTCGTAGAAACACTTATATAGCACGTGCTTTTAAGTGTCTCCGTAACATCCTACTTAATCATGTCATGATTTATGTTCTTTGCATTGACCTCATGACTTCATCTTTAGGCACTTTGTAGTAAGTCATGATGTGATACAGTGTGAGTACTGTAACGTTAGGGGATGGTGATGAGGAAAGAAAATTGACTACTCATTTGTGCAGTGTCAACTTTCTGTTTGCCTCAGAATTCAATTCAATATATCACCTTTTTTGTACTACAAAATAATAAAAATTAAGTAGTTGGCCCTGTTTTCCAGGACTCTGGGTTTAGTTTTTGATTAAGTAAGTTGATTCCCTGTTCAGCAGAGGACGTGCTTCCATCCTCTTGACGTTTGGCCCAGAGATAAAGGCACTAGCTTGAGGCTTGTGAAGACAAATCTCCTTGTTCTGTTGGTTCCACCATAATATTTGTATGTGACCTTGAATGAATCAGACTGTTTTGAAGAATAATGTAGTGTCTCGGCTTCATTTACTGAAATGTGTGCTCTGAAGAGCTTTTTAAAACAGTTGTTGTCAGTCTTTCTGTGCCCCAACACTCAGTTTGTGAAAGAAAAATATTAGCACATAGCTTTTCTGTCACAGATGCAGTAGTAACTATGAGTTACTCAAATACTAGGCTAATGAGTATCTTGGACATTTTAAGTATATTTAAGTACATTTTTAAGTATGCTACTGAAAGGGAACCCAAAGCTGGAGAACTTGTAAAACATTTCATGCTAATTTTCAGGATAACTTCAATAAAATAAAGTGTGCTCTCCTTAGAAGCCACTTGTATTAAAAGTTTCAGTCTTCTGTCTTCTAAATTCAAATTTCTGTGGATGTCTAGAGATCAATTAGTTATACCATTGGATCACGTTTGCCTGGAGAACTTCAGATTGGGATTGGTGGAAAAACCCCAAGAAATACTAAATATGAACAATATAAATTCAGGGCAAACTAAAAATTACCTGAGAATTTGGGCTAAATTCTGTAAATTGTGCTAGAAAAAATGGGATGGTAATGTGAAAATGTGAAAGCACTTCATTTTAATATTTTGTTCATATTTCATTTTGAAAGCACCAAAATGTTTTTGAAATAAAGTTTCTGGAGATGATACCTTGTATTTTCAAAGGCAGTTTCCGTCACTATTTTTATACTTTAACTTGAACCAGTGGCTCTTCACTGATGTGTTCATGAAATACTCTGGTACAAATGGTTTGATAATCCTGATATTTCCCTGACTTCAGCATTTACAGAACACAAATTTTTAGTAAAGGTTGAAGAGTTTCAGCTTTTCCATACAGTCTTCATTTGAAAAGTGGATTTGAAGTAATGGTCTCTGGTGCTTTGAATGCTATGGTGAAAATTTAGATCATTCTCACCTGCTGAAGAGGAATGATAGCATCCAATTTGGATGCAGGCATGTAACAGGAACTAACACTATGTAAGACTTGTCAGAACTCTAATATAAAGCCAGCTGATGCACATAGGAAGATAAGAACATGTAGTATATCGCAGGTGAAACAAGAAATAGCATTATAAATTGAAGAACTGTAGTTATTTTAAGCAATAAATTAAGGCTGCCCATTAAAAGACTTGTGAAATATAATGTTGTTTTAAATCAGAACAGGTTTCTTATGCCATAATTTTAGTTAGGTTGGAGAATTTCAGCCTATCCTTAATATTCATCATTGAGTAATTAAAGATGCATATATCATTAGACTTAACAGTTTCTCAATAAAAAGGTAGTTAATTCAGTGTACAGAAACCAAATGTCTTTTCAGTTTGAATTAAGGTCATTGGTAAAACCCTGGTTTGCTATTAAATGCAAATAGACTTCCCACTCCCAAAAGGCTAGTATGGAAGATACCAGCTCTCTGTCCAGGTATCTCTGCAACACTTTTATGGAAAAAACCATTTTGTTTCACTTAATTTTGTCTGTTACAGCATTTAATTTCTGTTTTGGGAAATTTGAGTCTATGTACTATTGGTGTGTTTCCCACAGAAAAACAAAGATGCAATGCTGTATATACAATGTTATGTTAGTTCTGTTTCTAACAGGTAATTGGATGAATGATTAAATAGCATCTCCCAGTGAAAAGAGAAATAAATAGGCCAACACACACACACACAATTTTCTCTTTCTACTGTGTGTGAGTGGACCTGCCATTGAACCAATGGGGTTTGCTTTAGGGCAAAGAGAGGAATATATTGTGTTTTAGAGTAGCGATTGCATGGATTTTTGGTAAATATTTGAATTGGATTACTAGTCAACTGTATGACTATACTGTGAAGAACAAGACAATTTTTAAAGTGCGCTTATCTTGGGGTTAATATTACATTAGTCGGAGTCTTCCAGAGTGGCACATTGGCATTTTTTGCTCTCAGTTTACATATTTTGCTCAAGAACCTTCCTGGCTACCTGTGGGTTTTGATTCCCAGCTCTGGAGGCATACTCTGCATCTGTACCACATTTGGAATACCTGAGGAACTGCAATTTTGTTTGGATGTTATCTTTTTAGCTACCATCTAGCTGGATTCAATTGAGTTTTGAGAAGTACTGCAGATGCCCACTGGTTTTTTTTAGATTTATAGCCAGGGACATGGCTGAATTGCCTAACACAATACTTGCATGGTCCCCCCTATCTCACAGCTCCACCAGTTATAGGCCTTTCAGGCTGTGAGCCTGCCACACACACCTCTTGTGATTTTCTTGCTATGATTAAATGAACAGTGGAATGGAAAGTAAGATGGATGTTCATGTGAGAGCTGGGTATAGGGCAGAGGTAGTGGTGGGATTGTTCTCTGTGGGGATTCCTTCACCACTCCAGCAAAAGAGAGCTCTTACGAAGCTTATGTATTCTCATGTTGATCAACAGCATCGTTTCAAGCCAAAAGTATCCAATACTACTTCCAAATGATGACAGCTCTGACACGCATAACTTAATTTTCGTCATTGTCTCTGGGATGAATCTTACTGTAACTGCTGTTTTATTCAATTGTGCAGCTAACTGAAGCCTCAAAGAAATAAAGAGGTTGTGGTATGGATATTTAAACAGTTGCACAGGTGTTGCACTATTTTTTCAGCTAAATTTCTTGTTGTGAATGTCTGAGTTCTGTACCTGAAGCAGGCTTAGTTGAAGAAGTGCTTTAAATTCCTTATCAGCTGCACTTGTCTAGAAGGCACCAGTGCCTGCGACACAGAACCATTTCTTAATTAAATTGAAAAAAATCTTCCACTTTGCTTCTTTGTACTTGTCTGTTGAGCAACAAATCTCACTCACGTAGTTTCTTTCTGCATGGCTATGGTAAATCTAACAGCCTCTTAAGAAGCAGCAGTTTATCTTGTTTGGCTTTAAAGATTACAAAATTTAAAATATAATTCAGTTCATGCAGGAGCCGGACTGGATATGTCTTTTTCATTTTTCATTATTATTGATTGTTGTGAAGTTTATGACTTGGGAAACATGAGAAAGAGAAGAAAAGTCATGATTTTTTTCTTTCCGTGCTGAGGAGGTGGGGGGAAAACGATGCTTGCATTGTCTATCAAATAATGTTTGGGAGCAAGAATTTCGGTTCTGACATTTCAATTTGCAGGGATATGTATAAAGCAGACACCTGTTATTAAAAATCGGATCTAGATTTTGTGAGTTAAGATGATCTATAAATTAATGTTTTAACTGGTACCAGGTGTTTTTTTCACCTGGCTGATTTTCAAAGTAGTAGCATTTCACTTTTTGAACTAAGGTTGTGTGTCTCTTCTGTATGCTTTGACTGAATCAGTGTCCCAGAAAAGCATTAAAGGGCTACTGCATAGCTGGAGGATCACTTTTGAGAAAGATGCATGACGAGATCATTACAAAACACCCATGGCTTTTCACAAGAATAGGAGACATCCGGAGCTCGAGTTCCACCTTGTATATTGCTTTCAGTCAATGGATATTTTTCACAGCCTGTCAGTAGTATAGACAGAGTGCAGTGCGGGAGCAAATTATTGCTGTGTCCTGCTTTATCTTGATGCTTTCAAGGATACAATATGTCCATTCTCTTCTACTATTCTTTCAGGCTTTTTGCTTTCTAACAATAAAGGGGCCGAAATATCTTTATTTTTAAGGGATGTCTGTACTCTACTTGCTTGCTTGAATCATTCCTTGAGGCTCCAGTAGACCTCTCTTAGACCACAGCTATTCTCCCCCTAAATACATTTAAAGGTCCAGGCATGCAATGCATTGAAATCCATTCAGACTGTACTTTTGCATGACCCGCAAAATTTCCCCAGTCTCAGAGCATGCAAGAGAGACATGCAATGTTAAAAATAAAATGCAAATGCCTGAGTTATTTGAATATAATCACTTTATTAATTTAACTGTCTAACAGATACTGATGACAGTCTAATAATAAGGCCCAAAATGTTCTTTCTCATTAAAGGAGTTAATGAACTCACACATCTTAAGAATTTCATTTTAATTAATTAGGAATAATTTATACGAGAGAGAGAGAGAGAAGTGCCAAAAAATATTCCTATTGAGGAGTGGAAAATTGGTAAATCTGTTAATGAGGGATGCCAGGTGCCAAGACTTTCATGAAAAGATTCCTACAGTTCTGTGATTCATGTGTAGAACGTGGTTGCTGGATAGATTCAAAATTTCAACACCGTAGGCATTCCCAATTGCTACTGTATGTGCTAAATACCATGTAATCCCTATAGCAGGCACAACAAACATTTGCTTCAAGACCAAAAATCTGTCCCTACATGTAGGTAGGGTATTAAAGTGCGATAAGGATTTTTTATTAATACAGCTTTTAATTTCTTCATAATTGCAAAAAGTAGAAAAATTGGATACAAATATTTTCCTTGAATTGTGAAGTGTGGTTCCTCTTTTGAACTCTGGCTCCTTCAAAAATTAAACTTCAAAAGTTGCACTTCAGAAGCACTCATTTTACATCTAGTCATGCTCTCTATTTCTGTAAAACAAAGATCCTTTTGGCCGTTATACTGTCTTACGCTGTTTTTTTATTCTTTCAGGAGTTAAAAGCAGTACAACGTGAGCAGTAAGCACACTGCTCTAAGTAGTTTCAGTTCTGAAAGTTTCCTTATATTTTACACCCAGAATGAACTTTCACGACTGACTTAAAATGAGTAAACTATATCATTTTGTTTTATGCTTCATTGGGTTAATTTCCTTTTGCTGTCATGCACAGATTTCAGTGTATATTGGCTTCAGAAGCTTCTTAAAGTTAAAAATAACTAACTTGAAACTGCTGAAACCATGTTTGATATGTAAAAATATAAGCCTTAAACCTGCAGGAAATGCTGAAGGAGGTAAGTTGGGCATGAGTGGCAAGCAAGCAGATGTTTTCTAGGATTGGAATCAGTATGCAAAGTTGTTTTAGGCATATTAACATAGTTAGGATAATACCTAAGGAGTCTTTACTGTTATTACAATATTATTATATTGCATGCTGTAGGTACACTTCAGGAAGTATAATTCCAGCTGTAATTTGTATGGACTGGAGAGTAGGGGCCTAACCAGAGAGAAAGGAACAAGATCCTATTCCTAGATTCCTGAGATCAACCAGCAGCTTGACGACAAAGGTAGGAACAGCATTTAGACCATTTGTTTTGTGCTCCTGTACTGCGATGGGTACACTACACAACTTTGAGACAGTGTTTTATTTTGAGCAGTAGCTGTTTCAGAGTTGTTTTTTACTTCTGCCTGATCTTTCTGGACCTGGAAATTATGTGGTAACCTGTATGTTCGGTAGGTTTGCTGTATGTGCAACTCAGATTGAAAGTGTGTGTGTGTCTGTGTGTTGTGTTTGGTGAGAATGTGCTGTCTTTGGACATCAGGAGTGAATACTAATTTAACTGAAAATTCTTCTTTGTCACATGGGAAGAAATCAAAAGGACGACTTAGTGATAAATGCTAACAAGTTGAACGTAAATTACCTTTTAGAGGTAAACTCTTTGTAATTTTTTTACTATCTCTAAAGCATGCATGCTATACATATACGCTTTTCTTTTCAGAGACTAAAGCTTTCTTTGATTAAGTATTTACAGATCAATATAGCTTCCAAAGGCTTTTAACCTCATACTAATATAATATACAAGTGTATAAGCAAAGAAAAGTTCAATGCAGACATACCTCAAAAAAGAGTAGTAGGATAGTTACAAAAGAAGTTCTGTTGTCCTAAATTTGTATGCAGCCAACAAGGTAGGGTAATAGACTGGAAACCAGGAGACTTGATTTTCCTTCTAATCTGCTTGCTTCATTGTTGAGCAGACAGTTTAATGGATTAAAAGCTCTTCTGAGCAAAATCCCCTTCATTCTCTGTATTTGTCTCTATAAATACACATTGTGTTTCATCACCTTTTTGCTTATGGCCCGTTGATCTGACCATTACAATAACAACAAAAGGCAGGAAGGATTGCATGAGCTTTTAGGCAGAAACTGCATGGTAAGGGTGAAAGCACGTAACTAAAAGTGTAGATTTACAGTTCAAACATCCAATCCTGTGTTCTAATAACATTCCTGGTGCAGCCTTAGAAGAAAAGGCTGACAATGAGTCTTTATATAGGGCTGGGGTGTTTGACCTCTCTTTATTGTGATGTTGAGCAATCAGCACTGCAATTTTTTTCTTTTCCATTCTAAATGGAACTAGAGGAAAGCCATGTTTTTAGGCAGGCAAACATAAGTTTAAAAATAAGTATGATGGTGAATTCAATAGGACCAGCCATTTTGATGGATAGAAAAAGCTTGGAGATGAATGGTAAAGCATAATGATGAGCGCTGAAGAATCTCTTTTGCTAACATGTAAGCGGTGATTGGCAAGAGAATATGAATTGGTGAAACCTGGGCAGATTTTAGCAAATTGAGGGTGAGCAGTGACACAAAAGACAGAACACAGTGCCACCTAGTGCCTTCGGCAAAATCAAGCTGGATATTCTCAATCGACTTTCAGGTGGGTAGGATTTCTAAAAAAGAAAATGCGTGAATGTAGTATTAATGTGTTAATGTAAAAATCAGTGGGCTGTATCTTCTTTTAGGAGGCAGGTCTATTCTGACTTCCCACGAGAGCCCTTAGGGTGTGATGAGCATTCTCAGCTTGAGTGGATCCCTCCCAAGTCCCTTTTTACCGTTGAAATATGGGGTGTCACCTGGGCAAAGTGTATGGCATGATTATGTGTCAAATCTCAGCAAACAGTTCATTTCCCAAAGGATGTTAGATACCATATGTACATGAAAGCAAACCCCTGCACAGGGCTAACCTCCTGCTGAAAGGCCAGGTCTGCAAATTTTTCTGAAATCCAAATTGCAAAGTTGAGATTTTATGCAATGTTGAATCAGCCTTTTTTTCATTAACTTGGTGAAGCGTATGTTTTTTTCAATGAAATTATGATGTGAAGAGAGAGTCGTTGTTATGTGAAAATACATTGCAGTGTTGTTAGTAGTGCAACAGTCGTACTTGGAAACACAGACCAAGTCTGGTCCTTGGTAGATTGAGTTGCCCTCTGGACTTCTCTCCCTCCATTGACTGTAGAGGGAGCTGGAAGTGTCTGTCTGTTTTAATTTCTCAGATGGGTGGAACAAATCCAAACCAGATATGTGGGTTATTCGGATACTTCTATTATATTAGGCTGCTTTGAGTTTTCAAATTTCACGTGAATTTTCACATGACAAATACAGAGGAAGCAGTAGCTCACATATCAAATACAGAGGAAACAAAATAGCTCACCCCTGTGTGTAATTGCAGGCTGATAATATTCATGTGATAATGTGATAGGACTGGCAGAATGACAACTTCTGTGCTTTTCACATTCAAAGGAAATGAGATGAACTTGAAGCATCTGATAAAAGACTGCCAATGCGATTCTGTTTCACTAGCAACAGAGGAGTATCTCTGTCATCTTGGCAGTGGTTAAGGATTAGTAGCTACCGCTCTTATACGCATGGGTCTCAGCTCTCCAGAAATGGGCTAGTCAAAAGTAAAGTGGTGGAGAATCTCTGAATGTAGTGCAGTGGAGTGGATATGCTTAGAGATGAGTATAAAAGGAAATCTTAGTCTGGATGATGAGTATTAGAATCTCTGTGGTCTACTGCCCTTGGATTGTCTGTATTTCAACGCTTTGAAACCTGGGAAAAAAAGAATAAAAATCTATAGGTTTTCTTTTTGAGATTACGTCTGGCTCAACTAAGAGAGACTATTTATTGTAATACTGTAAAATTTTAAGCTGTGCATGACATGCAGTGTTAAAATAAGTGAAATTTATCTTTCTGAGGAATCTAAAGAGGTTTCGTGTGAACTACTCTGCCAAGGGTTTAATTTTATCTTTACTGCTTGTCAGAACAACAGGGTGGGGGGAAGTAATAATGGGTAACTTGTGGAAAGTAAACTGCTAAGTTTGGTCTGCTGGGGTCCATACAGTTGCACTATTTGATATCTGTGGTATGCATTATTCATCATTTCTTGTAAATGCCCAAAGCTTCTTAATCTTAGCAGTGAATGGTATTTCTTCAAAAAGCTCTTAGCTATTTGTTATCCTCCCACTTCAGATGTCTCAGTTATCCCGTACAAGGGCAGAAACAATGTTGCGTGATCCTGGGTGATCTATCACATAACATGACTAATGTTTACCAGCTAGTCTAAGGGAATAGTAATGAACAATTTGAAAATTATGTGTTCCAATTGTTCGGTAGACACTTAATTAACATATCTAGGGGAAAAAGAACAATAAAGTAGTATAATAAAAGGCTGTGTGTACTCTTAGTATCAGTCTCCTTAGCTACTTTGTTTAAAATAAACAGTTTTGAAAATGAAAAAAAGATGACTGCTTAAGAGATTTCAGCTTCCCTGAATTCCATTCCTGCCTTGACTGGTTGGAAAAGTAGTGGGATCAGAGAACTTGAGTTGTTAATGAATATCTTTTTCATGTTGGTTGATTTACTGAAATTCATTTTTTGTTCTTGTGACCTTTATCATTCACTTTTTCACCCCATTTGCATTTATGAGTTCTCTAGTCAACGTACAAAGTGAAAATCGCAGCATTAATCAAAAATTATCAGATAAAATAGATGTGTATTAAATAGACTAAATGAAAGACTCATCCGTCCTGCCTTGAGTGCCAGAGCCCTGACGCGCTCCAAGAGTCGTCTTCCTTTCCTATGTAGTCAGCCCATTGCGTGCTGACAGCCCTCACTCATGGTCTTTAGATCACAAATTGTAGGCAGTTGTCCCTCCAAAGAGTCAACTTGACTTCCTTTCGTCTATTAGTTGGTTTATATTTCTGAGAGTTTTGACGTATCCTGGAGAGTTGTATCTACCTTGTATTACAAAACTGTACTGGAATAGCTATATTAGTAGATGGACAGTGTTGATGAAAGCATCTTGACTTGATGTAACTGAAAGTTGTACAAGTGTAGTGTGTGTCATTGGAGGTAGTTTGGCAAATGGAGGGCTTTGTTGGTATCGTTTGTGCTTCCAGCCTCTGCAGTCAAATAATTACCAGTATGCTGCTTAAGTTAACCGTTGTGGACTCTTTTATTATAATTCTTTTTCAAGTGGAATCAAGAATTGTAGAGTCTAAAACTGTGGATAGTATCAGGAACCCACTTGAGCTGATCCTGGACTCTGAACTCCTACTTCAAGGCATGCTTTATAGCCGTTAAATGCTAGTGAGAGTGGATTGTTATGTTGTATGGTTTCAACTTCTTTTGTACTCTCTGCTACACTGTTGCCTGACTCTGAGCCCTCGTGTTTGTATTTAATATGGATTAAAGCTATTGCATCTATTCCTTAGGAAATACCTGGAGCATGAAAGCTGTTATATTAAATTAGTTCATTACAGTATTACATGCATAACTGCATAAACATCCATTTGGTCCTTGCTTTGATCACCTCTGATCTTGGCTGTTACTGCTACTGACTTCTACAAGCCTTTTTTCCCCTCGTATGTTTTTTAATTCTAATTCGAAGTTGTCAAGAGCAGGTTCTGTTTATTTCCCATGACAATGGTTTGCCTGTGTTTTTAATAGTTTTGAACTTAAATCAGTTCTGTTGGGGCATTTTTACATCACTGTTGAAAAAGCATTGATGTGCCAGCAGTGTTTTGCTGCTGCTCTCTGTGTTTCACCTGGAAAAGCACCTTGGTCTGTCACTGAAGGGCACTGCATAAATGTAATATAGTATTATTTATTTATTATCATAGCACTATGCTGACAACCTACCTCCCAAATATATCGGTGACCAATCTACCTTGGCACATTTGTCATTCTAATTTTCTTTGCATTCTCTCCCTGTGTGTTTTCTTTACTTATGGCTCCTTGGAACATTGCTATGGTCTTTTTCTATAATTAGAAACTAGCAGTTTCTGTCAAATCTACCTGTTTCAGCCCTTTGGGTCACTCATCTATTAATTTTTATTTCTTTTCAGTGCTTAGAGTTTGTGGGTTAACCCTGGTGGGCAGCTAAGCACCACACAGCTGCTTGCTCACTTACTCCTCCCCATTTCCCTCAACCACCCAGTGGGACAGGAGTAGAGGAAAAGAAGAATAAAAGCGAGAAAACTTGAGGGTCAAGATAAAAAAACAACAAAAAATTTGTTTAATAAGTGAAGGATAAGTGAAGCAAGAGAGAAGAAAACAACAAAATAAATGATGAAAAGGCAATCATTCACCACCTCCCATGGGTAGAATAATGCCCAGCCGGTTTCTGAGGAAAAGATGGCTAACCCCTCTAAAATCCCTTTTTTTCCATTCTGTTGCTGAGCATGACATGATGTGGTATGGAATATCTCTTAGTTCGGGTTATCTGCCCACTTGCCCTCTCAGTTTATTCTGCACACCCCAATCTATTCACAGGGGGACAGCGTGAGAAACAGAGGAGGCTTTCATGCTGGGCAAACACTGTTCAGCAAAAGCTAGAACATTAGTGTGTTATCAGTACTGTTTTGGTCATGCAATAAGTTTAAAACTTTTCTAAATGGTACAAACTCTGAAGGAGGTATCTTGTTTCATGTTACATTTTCTGTGATAGGGAAAGCTGCCATTGCAATATGTGACTGAGTTAATGCACTATGTCCTGAACTGTGTTACTGCTTATGAAAACATCTGGTGCAGTATAATGTGATACATAGTTTTAGATAATTTCCTCTGGCTTTTGTAACTGCTATGCTGTGGTGCCCAAAGTATGGGTACAAATTTCCACTGGTTATCGTTTGGCAAAGCTGAGACTACTGAGTGGGAAAAGAAACCTTGAATAGTTGGGAAATAAGCTTATGAAATGAATGGCTTTAATACTTTTGTGAACCATTCTAAATGTACTCATACTAGAAATGCATGCAATTATCCATAAAATAAATTGCCTTTGTCTCATAATTGTCTTTGCTAATTACCTTTTTAGCAAATTAAAAGGTGAGAGGGCTGAATGCTTACGTCTACATTTTTCAGTAGTGCTGGCTTATATTGTCCTAGTTCGCATTGATCTGAACCCCCAGTTTAAAAATGTTAGATTTTCACTTTTCCCTAGTACCTCAAGCAAAGCCTGAGTGTGTGCCCCGTGCTACCTGTAAATAAGAGTGCTTTGTAATTGATGAGATCCAGAGGCCTGTCTCCTTCTGCAGTACTTTTTCCAAATGGGAGAAAATGTTCCAAAGAAAACCTGCCTGCAATCAAAAATCATATCACACCTTTACAATACTTACAGTGTCCTGAGGGCTCGTTTTCTTGTTTTCTACCACGGCTGAAAACTGATTGGATTGAAAAGAAAATGTATATTATGGAACTGGGAAGAAGCATAGTGAAAGCTTGTCTAATGACTAAGTGAAACATGAGAATGGCTTGGTTCTCCTACTTTAAATGTTACATCTTTTTTACTCTAGAATTTGCACAAGTTCTGATCTATGAATAGGGAGAAAATTAACAGCTAGACAGATAGAGATCTAAGCTGCTTAGAGTTAGTTCATCTTGTTTGGTTAAAATTTATCATAACAGCATGCCAGCTGTGAGGCAGGACCAGTGCTACCACTGTTCTTGTTGTTTTCCGTTTCTCTGACTAAACTTCTAGACAGATAACAAAGGAGTTAGAAAATGACATGAATTTTAAAATGTGACTTTACTTTCTGCCTATGAAACAATACAATGTGCAAGTAGTATTCAAAAACTTACAAAATATAGTTCAATATGTCTAAATTCTAACAATTTAGTTGGGCTACACCAGAGAATCTGAGTGTCAGCAACTGTTCTGTAACAGTCCTTGGTAACAAAAACGTATATGGGCAGATCTTGCACAAGTCTTGCTCCACTAATGAATGATACCTCCGAAGTTAATTTCATCAAAAAAACCCCAAATTTTCACACCACAGAGAAAGGTTTGCACCCCATATCAGGGAGCTTTTTTATGCAATCTGCCCAGTTAAAAATTTGAACAGCAGAACTATGAATATAGAAAAGAGTTTTCAGCACTGCCCCAGAGCGCTCTCCTGCAGCTCTGGCAATCCATGTGGGAAGCAGGGCTCTGTACTACTCACTGCTCAAAATGATCTGCCTTGAAAAAGAAATTAGCATCCAGGTTAATTTAGCTCTGCTGTGATTATCCCTTCTTCAAAGCTATACTGGAGTTATTGTGGGATCATTTGCTCAGTACTCTTAGCACAGATATATCCTCTCTGACTTCTGGAAGCAAATGCAATAAGGCAGAAAGAATCAGCTTTGATCCTTTCCCACTGGATTACAGGATAATTTGTTTGGCCTCTGAACATGTGACGAATTATAGGGAAGGCACATGGTAAGTACTTGCACTGAGAGAACCTCTCTAAGCTACTCCCTGGAATGAAAGCAGCACTCTGGTTTTCATTTATATCCCCAGACCACTCAGATTAACACGACAGAAAATGGCCTCTGTGTTCAGTTAAGAGGTTTTTGTGCCCGGATGGGAGAGGAGCTAGAGGTTACCTGAGTAAGAGCCTAGGTCAGTGCTGAAGTGCAGACTATCGATTCAATATGGATTGTATAATATGCCATAAAGAATGAGTACTGCTATTTTGCAGAGGACAGTTGTACGGTACTTTCTTTCTTTATGTGATTTCAAACGGAGTTCTGCACAGAGACTTTCTATCAGATTGGCACTTAGGCTTTGAGCTTTTTTTCCCCTGCCGTGTTTGCTGAGAAGAGACTGAAAATTCGGTCAATCCAAGGCTTGAGATAAGGCATCAGAATACCCATATGAAACATAATCCACTACAGAATCCTGATAGTAAAACCAAACACATAACAATATTGAGAATACTCGGTGCCCCGGAACGCCCCGTTAGCTAGAATTGTTAAAGCAGGCTGAGCTTGGAGTAAAAAATCTGCCTCCTCTTTGAGTCCCTATTCCTGCTCGTTATTTAAAGAGCTTTGAGCCAGTGAGCCTAGAGGGGACAAATTAATTAAAATTGGTAGACGATTTAAAACATGAAGGTGATGCAAAACAACAATGTTGGAGGCCAAATTCTCAGGTGGTCTGAACTAATGTATGTCAATGACTTCAATTAAGCTATGCTCGTTTCCATAACGGCAAAGTATTTAGCTCTAGATTTTGTTATGTGTCCAGAGACCTGCTGAAGGAGCCAGTGATCCAGAGAACTGCTCTGGACTGGGTGAAGACTTCTGAATCTATATGTCAAGATCAGTGGTTTGGCCAATGTTGCGTTGTTGTAGAGTTTTGGGGTTTTCCTTGTCCAGACCAAACCTTATTTTTTTCTAATTTTTTTAGGGAAAAAAGAAAAAGAAATAATTTTGTATTAAATCAAACCTTTGTGTTCCCTCATTTATCTAGAAAGGCCAAAAGAAATGGGGGAAAAGGAGATAGTAGGGTCCTGTTCTGTTGTAGGTGTACAGCAGATTTTACAGTAAGGACTGGAATAGGCCAGACAGGCTGCCCAGTGCCTCGGTTCTCATGATATAAGGGCATTTGGCTTATCTTGCAAGTCTAGCCATTTCCATACACCCTACTAAAACAAAAATTGGAAATCCATTTTTTTGGTGTGTTTGTGTATGTGTGGGGTTTTTTTTAGCCACATTCTGAATTATTTAGTAGCCGTATCTGGGTTTTGAGTTCTCTTTCCAGTCATTCTGGCTTGCTAATTGTTGCCTGATGGGGGGTTGTGGGATAATTGCTTTGGAGGGATCTCCCCTGTGCTGGGGTTCCCTGCTCTGAACTTTCTTTGCCTGCTACTTACCGTTTCTGTCAAACTCTGTCAGCATCTGCACTGCAGCATCAGAAGCAGCAGCTGCACGCTGAAGCGAGTGTCCTCTTTTTCACCTTAATAATGCCACGCTCTTAATGTTGCTTGGTGAGGGTTAGCACGGCGGCTCCAGCTGCGTGTTTGCAGGGGAGGCAGAGCTGCAATACTTGGGCAGCAGTTGCAGTCTAGGTGATGCGTTAAAGATTGGTACTTACAAGATTGTAAAGTACATAGCGTCTTCTTTTGGGGCTTCAGGCATGTGATGTTTATTTTCTAGGAGGTATTTCTGATGAGTGCATTTCTTTGCTTCTTTACTCTGCGGTACAGTTCAGAAGACAGAGGGGAAGTGCTGGATGTGAAAGGCCTAAGGCGACAACCAAGGAAAGTTTCCTTGGTCTGTTAGACTTCTCCTTTGCTTTTATTTATTGGCATCCTTCTTACCAGAGTGCTGTAAGAAAGCAATGGTAAACTATAATTGTGGAAGAAAGTGGTTCTAGGTAACATTTTTAGTCTGTAAAAACATGTTCCACTTCCAGCTTGGTGTCATTTTTGTGAGAGTGTCTACAATCAAGAAATAATAGCACATCTCTTTTGTCAGTTAGCTGTCTGCTTCAAGATGTGAGTCCAGATGTCTACCAGAAAACAGATGTACAAACTACATAAAAACAGATAAGACAGCTACATTATTCAGTGTATAAGTAAATCCTACTATGTCCCATATCCTCCATGCATTAAAAAAAATGGCCTATTTTTTTCACTCAGGAAAATGTTTCTGTTCAGACCAGTGACATGCCATTTTTTGTTGTTTTTCAAATCTCCCCAATTTCCTTGCCTAATAAATTTCCCAATACTTGAGGAGAGTCAGTAGTGTACTCCTGTTCAGCAGCCATCTGTTTGTTTAGACAGAGAAATATTCTACACTGTCACTCCTTGTTAGCTTTATGTTATTTCAATTTCTTCTAATTACAGCAATGAGATGCATATTACTTTTAACGTAATTCATTCTTGTCTTGCTGACCTAATGCTAATACTACAGGAATATTTTCAACCTTTAAGTGTGACAAACATGAGGCACCATGTATTTTAAAAGTCCAAAGAAAGACAGAATTCCAGAAAGTTACATAAAGGGAGTGAGAAGCGTTGCCTGGTTCAGAGATGCCAACAGGAAGGAATCTTGTTTCAAGGCTGATGAAAATTGAATCAGAACACCAAATTAATTTAGACAGTGCAGATGAGTAGAAAAGCCAGCAACAGAAATCTCACAGACATCAAAAGGACAAGAGGGACATAAAGGTGGTGGTGTGGCCCTCAACTTCATGCTAGTGATATTTGAATGGCCAGGAGGCCTCCACGCTTCTGCTGCCTGTCTGTGTGGTGGGAGTAGAGAAACTGCTACAAATAAGAGTATAGTGCTATCTGTCTGTCCCCAAAATACACAATCTTGGGTCCCCTGTATGTCTGGAAGCTACAGATCCAACTGAGAGAAGGGAAAAACTGGTATTAACAGGCCTATATTGTGCAGTTTACTTTCACACATGTATGGGTTTCCTCCTTCAAGTTAAAGCCGAGGTTAGCGTTACAGTAAGAGTTAGTATTTCAAATAGGTTAAAAACTGGGACGTGTAATAAGAAGCTACAGAGCCCTGGGTGGTAAGAAAAGGCTGGAGTTATTGGGGGCCAGCGACATTTGATGGCTTTTCTTGTACAGACAGGTCCCCTCTTTCACGTTGAGACTAAGGTGAGGATTGCAGTTAGGCTTAACTGTTGGGAACCAAAGCATCAAGTTTTCAGGTGAAAACTGGAAGATCCAGTTTTCTGAAAAAGCAGTGATTTATGAAGAGGTCTGGTATTAACAAGGGCTGATGTCAAGTGGGATTTTTGTTTGTTTGGGGGTTTTGTTTGTTTGTTTTGGGGGTGGTTGTTTTTTTTGAGGATGGATCTTCTCTTTACAGCAAGGTTAGTGTTGGGACTAGTGGACAAGTTATGGTTAGGCAATGCAGGGTCTTAAGTGCATGGGTTTGAGAAAGATACTGCTTGCTGCCTTAGATGTGACATATATTTATTATCTTGTTTCTTAGCATTTTGGCTGTGTCTCAGAGTATTGCATCTGTCACTGTTCCCTTATCATTGTTATCTAAATGGCCCTGCTTCCTGACTGCTTTTAGGTCGTTAATGTTACCAGAATTCTGCAGTAAAATTATTTCTCCATCTAAGTTCCTTAACTGCCTCCTTATCTTCTCAGTAAATAAAACTGATAACTTTATCGTAGATCATGGTCAGAAATTTACATGCCCTTATTTTACAGTCCTCTACCCTCTGTGTCAGTACTTGGTCGATTAGCAATAGATCCATTCAGGAGCATGAGTGTAGAATGTAAAAGTACATTTTAGACTGGTAATGAGACCTTGTCTTTCTGCGGTTAAAATAATTAAGCTCTTATTCATTCACTTCTGGCATGTCAGGGCTTCTTTTTGTACTCCTGACTGATGAATTTGAGAAAAGTGTATTTCCTGTTAGTCTTAACCTTTCTGTTTCTAAGAAAGAAGTCAGTCATGAAAATGTTGAATGAAACTGTAAGATAGTGGAAGTAGAAAAAGTATTTTCTGCCCCTTCCCTCCCCCACCTCCCCTTGCATCCAACAGAGAAAGTAACTTTCGAAAATTGTGTATGACAAAGATCCAGTTTCCTATCCTTAGTATATCATTAGCTTATGCAGATATATTCACTGACATGGTCAAAATTTCATATACTCTGTCACCGCCTGATGGCATTGTAGCTGTGTCACGCTCTTTCAGGACTTTTGTTGTTGTTATTGTTACTATTAACACACCCTGACTCTGAGGCTTAAAGTCCTGTATATCCTAGTAGATGGTCAGGTGCATAATTAAAATATAAAATTCCACCAGGAAGAAATGCTTATCTTTCTAAGATACTTTGCTCGATCACTTATGACTATGTTATGCGGCACACTGCAACTTTTTCCAAATATTTAAAATTTTTCAGTGAATTATCCTTGTAATTTCATGAGATCTGAGAACAAGATAGAAAGCAGAAATTAATCATCTGTTTTAGGAATGAGGAATTGAGGCCCAGTAAGGCTATGGCATTCTTTTAAGCTAATTTTAAACATCTAAAGACTACAGGGAATATTCAAAGGGGGGATGTTCATTAATTTGTGGTTTGACAATAACATTTCATAGTTTATTAACCAAGATGGTTATAAGTGGTGTATGGGAAGTGGAGTTAAAAAAATTTTTGTTGAGGGAAAATGGAAGAGCCAAATGAAGGTAGCATATCTTCATCTGTACCACCTGGAAATATGAATTATATGTGGTTTATTGAGAGTGAAGGGCAAAGATGCCAGTTCAGCTAGACTTTGGACAATCAGGTTTTAAGGAATTATGCACTTGTCTATATTTTGAATTTAAGGAACAGTTACCTAGTAAAATCCTGAAGTCTGGAAAAAAAAAAAATCAATAATTCTGGTACATTTCTGCAATGTCAAGGGCTGGGTTTTTGTATTCTCTCTAAAGCATAAAATGAATTCCTGCTTTGAAACATGTTTTATCACGAATTTAAGGGATGCTATGTCCCTAAGAAAAAGCTTTGCAAAACAGCAGTGAACAATTTTGCTAACCCTTCAGGTCTTGATCATAAGCAGGGAGAATGTTGGACACTCCAAAAGAGGCTGTAGAAAGGAGGATATGTGGTTTCATCCTTAGAGAATTTCCTGGTCCATGTGATCTTAGACTGCTTCTCTGGAGAAACTGGGATGTTCTAAAGCTAGTAATTTAAAAAGTGTGGGGCAAATTTCTAAAAATGAGAAATCTAATTAATAAACAGGGTAATAAAACTGAAAGTTCAAATGAGCAGTGTGACATCGATTTTTATACAGCTTTATAATATTTTGACATTCCATGAAGGTTTCCATATTGATCTTTAAATAGAAAAAGAGATGTCTTTTTATCAGAGGGATAGCTGAAACAGTTGCAATTTATGGTCTGGATTAGAAATTTTTTGTTGTTTCCTATGGTTTTTGTAGCACTGAAAACTTTCGATAATGCCAGTGGTTTCGTATTGATTGATGTCTTGGATTGTCAGTCTGTGCCAGCGTTTTCTGATCATCCTCATTTTCATGAAGTACTATTCTGCCTCAGCTTTCTCTCAGAAGTAGGATTTAACATTTTTGCATATTTCAAATAGAAAGCTAGTGATGAGATGTACCGTTGTAAGGTGTTCTGCCAAAGAGCTCTTTGCTCCTGGAGCCATCAGCATGTGTGGTTCCATTACTGAAAGAAAACAAGCAGCTGCTGACAGCAAGGAGCAGTAGGGTAGCAACAGGGGGCTTAATTATGCCCAAACTGCACAATATTTAGGTGCACCTGGCACCCTTAGGTAGGTTACATAGTTTTTTTTATTACAAAGATATCTGTGAAAAAAGCTATTTAGGCTTTAGCAAACACTCCAAAAAGGCATTTTATCCCTATAAATGCTAATTCACTGAGTTTGATGAGGTATCATTTTTGAAGTGTACCCTCTAGGTATCAGGTGACACTTCTAGAAATAAAGTTTCAACGTGTCAGGTTTGTTAAGTAAAAAGCAAGGAATATTATGGAGAAGCCTAATTACCTGCAGGAGTTATATGCAGCTATGAAGCATGGTGCATTGCTTACGTGCAGCCTGTCTGAGGCAAAACATCTGGGGTTGAATATACAGCAAAAGACAGTGAAAGTGGGAAAGAAAAATCCTCAGCTTGATGCATACAGAGTTCCCAGAGAGTCAGGGTGACCTCACCCCTCTTCTGACTGGTTTGGAGCAGCATGTCGTCTACTGGGGCACTTATCTCTGGCACCTGACATAATTGTCCTCTTTAAGGGGTTACAGGACCGAAGAGGGTTATTTTTGCTCAGTGACTTCTGTTCCCTCTTGTTGGAAGCAGCCATGCCCATGTTTGCCTTTTGTGCCCTGAACAAGCTCAGTGTTCAGCCTAAGCAGATCTTTTGTCCTACTGCTGGTGCTGTCGTCTCCTAATCCAAAACCTCTGAGTCAATGGAAGGACTGAATTCAGTGGCTTTTAGCAATTCTGTCAGGAAGCTGAACAGCTGAGGAATGAGTGTTATGGGGTTGTTTTCAGTCTTCTGTCAGTTTTGGATTAAACAGGAAAGATCAATTGATTTTTTTTTGAAGTGCCTGTGTACAGACTCATGTATGTATTCATAGTTTATTTCCTGGCCCACTGAAGAATAAAAAAAAAGTATACCTTAAAAAACAAACCTTAACGGTATTGTCCATCATATTTCAGATTGTCTCAATAAAATCTGAGCATTTGGAGAAAAGGAAATTTAATTCAGAGTTTAATTAGTCCCATTCAAAATTTGTTTATAAATTGTCTCCCACTTGATTCGAAAAAAATTGGCTAGGTGTATAGAATGCAACATGGATGTTAAATTGGCAAACATGGGTCAGGTGACTGGCAAATGCTGCAGAGTTAATTTTATTTCCTTTGTTTGAGTGCAGTCTTACCATTTCTAAGAAGGATTTCATGAAGTGTCAGTCTTCATTGAGAAAACTATCAGTATTCATAAATTTTTAGCATTTTTGTGGTATTCCTCTAAAGGTGAATTTAATTTTGGATTTTCATTCATTAACATCAAGAATTGCCCCCAAGCCTGACATGTTTTCTGCTTACTCAGCACATTTAAATGGCTGACTTTGAGAATATGCTGCGTTAAAACTCTGATTTATATTTTCTGTGGCATAGGGTGTAAATTTTTAAAGAAGGCATTAAATTTTAAGTAAACTTCTTAGTGCATCCTTGGGGTGAAAACAGTATGAGGAAAAACAATGAATTTAAGTTTCCCTAACTTTCTTATTTTGTGGAAGTAATAACATTCTGAGAAGTTTTCATACTAGCAGACAAACCTGAATAAAGTCAACAGAAAATAAAATAATACGTGACTTACCAATAGCTTCTGAGGAAATGGACAGACAGATAGATAGAAAGCATATTTTCACAGAAGTAAGAAGAAAGAAATCTTACATTAACCAAAGACTTCTTAGTTCCTTCAGTATGGTTAAAGTAAAACCATCTCAGTTTTGAGCTGCTAACAGTTGATCCAGGATTCTGTAACACTCTCCTAGCATTTCTCTGGGGACTTTCAGTACTCAGAGAAAAGATGACTATGGCAGAATTCTAACACAATAAAATAAATCAAGATCAGAAGGGAAGAGCTTTACATCTTTAAAAATATCCAGGAATTTTGAAATAAGGAATTGAAAACTTCAGGGTGCTACTAATGCATTCCATGTTTTATTATTTTACATACGAAATTCCCTTCATCTGAATGGCTTAATTTATCGTACTAACGGAAAGAGATCTTGTTCTACCTCACACTTTCAAATTCTGAATTTGTTGTTGGAACAATGTCTGAGGCTTTAAGGACTTATGTAAGCTAAACTTCGGAATTATTTCTTTTAATTATTATTATTTTTTATAGCCTAGAAAAGCTGGCATACTTTCCATAGCATAAAACCAAAGTATCTTAACAATGTATTGTTAAATGACATTATCTACAATGAAGTCTTTTCCTTTCATTTCAAATTAAAAGGTATAAATCTTAGTCTGATAGTCCTTGTAGTCATGTTCTACCTTGCATAATTTTTGTACACTATCCAATTGCACTACATTTTAAATGGAGCTTGAAACATGTCTAATTTAGGAAATATTTACATATAATCAAGGAAACATGACAGGGAAATCTATTTAGTAGCAATGCAATCAGTGCTGTAATTGATATTGGAAATCTTTCTAGGAGGACACAGTTAGTTTAGCAAAACAGTTATGGCTTCATATATTGCACACAGAGGAAACCAGCAAATTGCACTGTTTATTTATTTACCACCTTCATCATTATAAGTAATATTATTGTGTGGATGATGTTTTTACCAATTTAGCAAATTTGCTTTGTCATGACTCAGTAGACCGAACTGCATTTTGTGCTTGATGATACTCTTTTCAGGATTCATATCTGGGGGGAGGCAGGGAGAAACCCAACCAAAAAAAAAACCCAAAACCAAAAAGCCCCACTAAAACTCCCAAAACCAGACTTGTCTGAATGCTTGGTTTGATAATACAGTTCTGTGTACACAAGGAGAATTCACATAAAGGAGAAGCCACACTTTGAATCAAGAGCAGCAGAGTGTGAGGATTTCACATATTACAGCATAGTGGGTCTTACCAGTGCTTCAAATTGTATTAATTTTTAGAATATGTAGCCTAACCCTTTTCCCTACCAAATTTCAAGAAATCACTCTAGTTCCTTACTATGACCCACGATATCCTATACTGCTTTCAAATAACTGTGGAGATTTTGTGGGGAGAAATTGTTCTGGATTTGCACTCTGTGTATCGCTGGCAATTTTGGAGGCTAGCTGCTGTTGAAGGGCACACGTTTGCGGCTAAGTGGGTGGGCTGATAGGAAGGATGACAATGAAGAGGTTGAGCACTGCTTGTTTCTAGTGTTTTCTTACTGAAGGAGTTTCCTCCTTGTTTTTCCACCTTTCTCAAAGATACCCAGCAGCAGCAGCATAGCACACCCTTGCTAGCTGTAGTTACTTGGGCTGGGCCCACGGGCAGTGATTAGGGACCCCCAGGGTTTGTGAGAGCAAGGTTTTCTCCACTGAAAGGCCGAGACTCAGGTTGGGCAGAGTTTGCTTTCTGTCTATCAGCAGGATTGTATAACTATAGCTTTGCCCACTCTTTTCCCTTAATTCCTCAGTGTTAAATTCCTACTTGGTTTTATGGCAAGTATAATTTTCTTTTCACTTTCTGTAGTTTCATTGATGTACAAATATTGAAGAAGCTAATTTGCTTGTAGGCAATGTTTTATTAAATACATTTATGTCATTCATGTATCTAGCAATGCGCTGATTCTTGGATAACAGCCACATTTTTATAATGCAGTAGCCTAGTGCCAGCTGTTACGATGTGTGAATCAGTGCCTGGGAGATGAGGATTGCCACTTATTGAAACTAGCTGTGAAAATAATAGCCACAGCTCTAGGCTTGAGATGTGGATTCAGTTTACTTCCATTTGTTGTTTAGTTATCTTGGTTCTTTTCTTAAGCACACAAGTATCTATTGTCTACCAAAGGAAATAGGTTATAAATCAAAATCTTCTGGCTCCTGTGTTCAGCAAGAACTCATAACTCTTCTTTTCATTTTTTATTTCATTTTAAATATTGACACATGCAACATTTCTTAAGCCAACTGCTAAAATTTCCCTTCATGTAACTTAGTGACAGCCTAAGTAGCTGTACCAGCATAGAAGAATACAATCTTTCCTTTAATTTTCATTGCTATGGTTATGTGAGTTTAATATAAAGTTACTAATTTGTTGGAGGCGAAGGCAGTCAGTGTTAGATTTAAAGAGCTATGAATCTTAATATTGGTCCGAACAGAAAATGTAATATGTAATACTTACTGCTCTAGTGGGACATTGAGCAAAACAGAAAATGATGATAAAGGAATAGCGGGGGTCTTACCACTGCTAGAGAACTGTGGGATTCTGCTTGTCTAGAAATACCTCAGAAGCTGATGAGTCAAGATAGAAAAGCCACTTGTTCACTAATAGTTAATGACCTCTCTAACTGTGACAAGGGTTAGTGTGTTTAAATCTCTGATAATTTGAGAGTTGTAATCTATACTACTTTAAGAAGGTGTAGTGTATTTCTATAGAAATTGCTCCAAAGATTTAAAAAATATTTATTCATGCCTTTTACAGCATTTAATATTCTGGGGGAAAAAATCTCTAACAATTTAAATAGGATGGTTTTAAACCAAATATAATAGTGTGCAGTTTTCTACTCAGTTCTTTAGTACTTTTCTATAAAGGTAGTAATTTTAAAATGGCAGAGAAAGTCACCTTCTTAGAGCCAAAACACATGATCTGAATCAACTAGGTCATTGAATTGGATCAGGCATCTTGTGAAAAATCATTTTGAGTCAACTCTAACACGACATGAGGAGAAAACTAGAATAATTTGCATGAAGAATATAGGTTTGTTAGCACATTCTTTAGTCAGGTTTATTTGCGTGTTTTAAACAAGAGCTAGTCCCAGACCATAGTTTACAACAGGACTTTTCCATGAAATGTCAGTAACTGGAGCAAGTAAGGGCACAGATTCCCATATAGTTCTTTCCCATATCAAGTCCAGCTATTTTAGGAGACATATTGAGATATAGCAGGAAATTCAAAGGCAATACAATTCCCTGTCTGCCAATGAAGGCCTAGGTTAGTAATTAAATTATTAGTAACATTAAATGAAAATCTGCATCACTATAGCTATATTCAGGTAAATGCATACCATCCTTCTGATGCATGCTGTTCATGAGTGTCCTTCTTTGGAACCAATACCGTTTAAAATTTCCAGAACGGAAGGTGTTCTTAGCTGTATTTTTTGGTTCTTAACTGTATGAAACTGTTCTCAGCTGTTTTTCTTTATAAAGCTTCAATTTCCTTAATTAAATACTTCTGGATTGGAAGAGTCCTGTTACTGCAAAATGTAGTAGTAGGTTCACATAAATTTTAACTTACTGGATGCATAGAAGAATACTATAGTAGTTTCAAAATGATTCAATGATGCACTTCTTGACTCATAATAGATATTTCCCTTTTTTGGTTCACAGAAGCTGGAATTTTAATTCTTTGATCCAATCTGCATTGTCGTTACTATTGTAATCCCGATACTTTTCTGGGAATGAAAAAAAAAAAGTTTCCAGCATCTTAAATGCCCACGGCATATATGTGCCCAACTCCCATGATTTTGTCGATAAGTTTATTTATTTTGCTGGTAGACACATAATATACAAGCTTCCTTCATAGTTAGGGGCTAATCCCACTCCCACTGGAATGTATGTTGAGTTTTATAAGGAGAATGAAGTCAGAATTCTAGTTGCACCCTGGTGCTCAGTAACACTCGGTCTGTAGCTTTTGGACTTATCTCAGTATCTCACTTGAAATGATGATGCTCTCAGCCAGGATGTCAAAGCTAAGAAGGAAGAAATTTTCCTTTTTATTGTGCAGATCTCATTTAGATGAATTACAGGGGGGTCACAGCTTTTCATTACAGATAATCACTTTTATTAAATCACAGGCGCCATTGTTTCTTTCTTCATACATATTGAGAGCCAGACTGGAGGTAATCCAAGCAGCTTCATTTTTGCCTGAAGTAGCAAAAGAAGTGAGAAATTCCATCTTTTAAACTGTATTTCAGGCCACTATTGTTCAAGGTCCCTAAGAAAAGTAAAGGAGGGTAAAGACAGTTAGTAAATTATTCTAAGAATCTAAGAGACACAACTATAAAGGACACTGTATTTCAACATCATAGAACTATTTAAGCAATAATTAGTTGTTAAGAAGCATCCTGGATATGTTACCTTCTCCTGCATCAGAATAGTCAGTTGATGTGTCTGTCAGTTCCCTCTAGAAGACAATATCGCATCAGTTTTTCCAACTGTTCCTTTGCTATATCACTCAGGGGAAAGTAAGTACATACATTGAACTCTTACAAGACACTCTTTGGAGCTGTCTAGAAATGGGTAGAGTAGGACTCCCTTTCACTTCCTTTCCATTTCACTTTCCATCTACAATTTGCCCAATTTTTTCATGCTTTCTTTGGAAATATGTTTCTTTTGTTATTAAGCTAACTAGAGAAATGTATTTCCATTGACTTCCCTGACTATGAAATCATAGATTTACTTGGATTTCACTGAAGGGTTTTATTTAATACATGTATACACAGCAGAAATAAGAGATTGAAAAATTCCTTAAAATACTTCAGAAAATAATCACACAGAAGAGAGGGTAGCATTATCAAAGTCCCATGACTTCTAGTTTTCTCATAAAAAGCTCTTCCTTTAGCTTGTAATGGATTGTGAAGCATGAGCAACCGAACACAAAGATTATAGTACCAGAGAGTCAATATGAGTGTTTTATGAATCCAGGTGGATAAGAAACAAGAATTGATCTAATTCTATAACGTCCCTTTCTGACCATGTTACATGCTATAACTCAAACTTCTGTTTATTCTGTTTGAATGCAACGTGGAAAAAAAAATCCATAAAATGAAATGCAACAGTAAATAAAGAACGTTAGTGCTTGGAAAAAACATCAAAACTGTCAGTACCTGTAGAAGAGTTACTTTGGGAAAACACTGTTTATCTTTATGTCTCTCTTATCTTTGTGCCTCTTACTGTCAATTCTGAGTCTATGGAAGCTAGGGAAACTTCATAGTTTATGCCTTCAATGTAATGTACATTATTTTCTGTTCATACACTGTCAGTGTTTCAGTAATAGCTCTCTACCTGCACAAAAGGTGATTTCTGTAGTATATTACTGCAAAATTATATAGCAATGGGGAGTAACGGGAGTAGCTGCAGCAGCAAGCATTCTTTAAAATATTTTTAGTATTTGATGTCATTAAAAATTATGCTACTGGGCATAAAAGAATTGTACTTTATATTTTTTAAAAATGAACAACAAATTATGGTTTATTCACTGAGTACTTCAAAAATGCAGCCTTATGTTTTGAAAGCATCAAGGAAATGCAGACATAAAGGCCTGTGTTGTCCAGGATTGTAAAGTAGTTTTGCTTCACACATTTGCCCAGAGAGGTTGTTGAAGCCCCATCCCTGGAGGTGTTCAAGGCCAGGCTGGACGTGGCCTTGGGCAACCTGGTCTAGTGAGAGGTATCCCTGCCTGTGGCAGGGGGGTTGGAACTCGATGATCTTCAAGGTCCCTTCCAACCTAAACCATTCTATGATTTCAACTGAATTGTGCCAGGTGTATTGGCTAAAAGTTAAAGCCAGAGTCAAACTGGAAAGGTGGCTCAGCAACTGAGAAGCATAGGTTAAATGCCACTTCACATGCCCTGAACTACCTTTAAGAAATCATAGTCAGAGTTTTGAGAGTATTTAACCTAAACATGCCTATAAATAGGTACAGAGAGTGTGAGACTGCCAGGGACCTGGAAAAATTAGAAAAGTATGAAATATAATTACTCATAGGAATCCTAAAGGTGACAAGTTTGTTTAGTTTTATTACTGCAATGCATGAACTACTACTAAAGATATAAAGTAACTTTTTTTGTTTGCTTGGACACTGAGGTGGGTACTGTAATTTCAAATTCAGATTTAAAAATTGAATTTAGGGGAGGTCAGATACAGGTGGGAACTGAGGAGTATTCAGGTCCATAAGAAAACAAATGAAGTTTATAGTTCACTGTCAAAAGTAATACATGAAGTACTGTATTTACATCGAATCTACATTGCTTGTGCTCACGTAGAAAGTCAGTGCTACTAGTTTTATATCAAGTTTTGTTAAATGGCTTGATTAGGTCAGGTGTATTCTGACCTGAATAATTTTGCTGTTTTAGCTGTGAACTAGAAGTTCTTATGGTATGTGCTACTTCTGCATTGCTTTTAACATCTCTGAAGTCCTGTATGAATGCTTTTAGCAATTCAGTTGTCTTAATGTGCATGTTATACAGCTGTATGGTCATATGATTATTGCGACATTGACCCCTGAAAACCTGAAATGTGTCTGAATGTCCTGTTTTTACAGTGCCTTGTCCTATTACATGCTGGCTTGAAGCAGAGCCGTGCACGACCTTGCAAATCCCTTAAAGACAAAGAGATTTCATGCACACTAAAAGGTTACTGCTTCCCTGCAGGAGCAAAGTGATTTCCTTCTGTTCATCTACAACTGAGGGTGTCTTAATTATAATCTGTTTGTAATTAACAAGGTTCAGCTTCTTCACCTTGAGGATAGATACCACCACCAATATTCTTTTTGACATTTTTTTCAGAACATATACTAGGCATTACAGATGTAAGTTTATTTTAAAGATACTGAGAACCAGATGTGCAACGGGGTGCTCATCAAACAGAGGAACATGTACACCAACATGAAGACTTCACAGACACATTTCTCCTGCTGTTCTTAACAGATAGCTATAGGCAAGAGCTAGTTACTGCTGTGCTTTCTGTTAATTACATGCATTTTTCTTCCTTTGTCTCCTAATGGATAAAAAGTAATTTACATATTCTTTTATATGAAATCTTTCTCTCACTGGAGATGTTTGTTAGTGTAATTGAGGTGTCGTTTATCCAAGGTAGTGTCACTACTGCTCAGTGACTATTATGTGCATATATTTCTTTTTGCAGGATGGTATATAGCCAAAAAACACTGGTAATTTTGCAATGTAAAAGAGAAGCCCTCTCTATGATGAGAATTTGTCAAGATGCTGCAATTACTAATGAGCACAGGAAAGAGTAGACTGAACCCTTCCCAGAGACAGGAATTTGATTGGTAGCATAGTCAGGTCTCAGTCAGGAACAGGTTCCCTCATAGCAGTAACGGATTTCCTTGCTTGTATAAATTCCTCCTGATCTATCTGCAAGGATGATGGTTAAATAGGGAATGGAAATAATGTTTCCTTTTCACAACATGAATTTGCAGGGAGAGTTTCTGTCTTTCTTTAGTATGTCAATGGCACAATTAGCAGGTTTGTTGATGGCTTTGTGTTTGTTTCTTCTAGCCAGTCCACAAAAGATTGAAAATACAAAGCTAGTTGTTAAAATTAACACGGCTTTTGGTGTCATCACAATAGTATACTGTAATTTTAAATGAGAGAGGAAAAATTTCTGCATTTTTCATGAAAACTCCCTTCCAGACTAGCAGACCCAGAGAAGATAGCTGCCTAATATATTATATACAGATCTGACGGCCATACAACATATTTCCTCAGTACCCATATTGCCTAGTAACTCAATTCCTTGGAATTAACATCAACTTTAAAGATCCCTGAACATCTCGAAGTGGCTGGTGCTTGAAAACCAAAACAGAAGCAAGAAAACTTCCTCCCCCTTCTCCAAAGGTTTACACTTTTTCCTTGGAGGAGTGTATGAGCTAGTGATGCTAAGGTAAAAGCCAATTCTATTATATTTTTAATAGCTTTATAGATATTCTGTGCTGAAAAAAACCTGAAGTCAATACAGTAGAATTCACAGGGAAAAGGCAGCTGACTGAAGGCTGAAAGGAAAAATAGTGTCACTAATACTTGTAATCATATGTTTTGAACCTACATACACACACATATGTAGGTACATATCATGTACAGAGTCTGATAATAACACCTGGCATACAGACTGTATGCTGTGGTCTCAGGCACTATTCAACCATGTGAAACATTTAAATTTTGCATTGTGCTTTTTCACTGCAGACTGTACAAGTATGTTTTACAAAAACTGAGGTTCAACTACAGATGACAGTGGAAAAGGAAATGAAATAAATACTTGCACCATTTCTTTCGCTGCTTATACTCTGAACTCTTTGAAACATATACTGGAATTTTTTTTGAGAACAAAATCTGAATTAAACTTCTCGCCAATTTATTGATGCTGTTAAACATGTGCTGCATGCTTTCCTAATACACAATCTTTATGGTGGAGACTTTCCATCCCTGGAGGTTTTGCGGAGGCTGGAACCACGAATCTGAGTCACATTCCTCTATCCAGCCATTGATTTTCACATCTAGGGAGCATCCTATGTTTGAGATGTCTGCTTCTCTGTCAGATTCAGCTGAATTCAACCAATAATTAATAAAAATGTTATTAACGAGTAGCAGAGAGAAAACACTGTAATGTAAGACTCATTACCTTAGGTAAAGTGGCTCAATAATGGCTTAATCTTTTATTTTTCAACTTTAATTATTCAGATAAACTACCACAGAATGTAGTACAAAGAGGCAAGATGCAAATAAGACTTTTGCTTCCCTGGATGCACTCTGTGATGGATAATGATGAGCATTGCAAAGTCCTTTTTTGTGAGGCTGTATATTTGTATTAATTTTTTTTTTAAATTTCTCCCTTTGAGCTGCTTTTCTCCTGTTTACTGCACAGTATGAATTAGTTCTGAGTATATTAAAATGTATGAGAGAGGCCAGAGACATGCAAGCTGAAATGCTAGCAAGAACAAAATAAAGGGCTGCAAACACCTAGCACTTGACTCAGAACAGTCAGGTAGGCTATCCTTTCTGTACATAGTGTACCCTTCAAAATTTGGTTTGAAACAAATCATCTCTACAGCTATGCAATAAATGGGATTCTGTATATTACGCACACAAACTAATTTGTAGCTGATCAGCAGGTAACGTTATCCCACTCTGGGGCATCCACAGCAGATACATGGCCTTTGTTCTTGAACGAATAGATTTTTCCATGTGTAAATTTTGTTTTAGGTAGTAGATTTCTCCCATATTGGCAATTAATCTTCTACTGCTGACATTTCATAATTCTAGCACAGGTCAGTTGCACGTGGTAGCTGAAGTTCTTGTCTTGTGGCATTCCTGTTAAAATAGCTCGTATAGTCTTGGTCTATTACAAATAGTCATTTTTAAAACAGTAATGGATATCAGGTATAAAAGTTGGCAAGAAATAAATGCCAATTTCTCCTCAGTCTTAGGCCTGTGGGGTCCTTTTCTTTTTTTCTGTAGCAGCTTCTATAGCAGCTTTATTTAGCAGCATCTCTGAATCATTGGATACCTGCTGTGAGAATAGTCATGAAAATTAGTTGTATTAAATGTTTCCAACAAAATCTAAAACTGAACTTAATCTAGTTTCATTTTCATTCATTGAGGTCTCCATTCAGTCTAAGTACAGTGAATGTTCTCTTATATTTATCATTAGACATCAAAACTCAGCAGCTTGAATTCCATATTGGAGGCTGTGGTACAAGATAGAGAATGGTTTTAAATCAAGCCTAAAAATGTATTTCTGTAATCAGGCCCCTTTTGTTCAAATTTAAGTAAAAGGTTGCTCAAAACTTTGATGAATCTAAGCAGATGGACTTGACAGAGGTCCAGTTAAAACTATAGAAAGGAGAGCTGGATGCTCAAAAGTCCTTAGTGCACAGTCAAGCAGTTAATCCATACATCTCTCTGTTCTACGTGTAGGTCTTATGCTCTTTGATTGCATAAAGAAAAAAAAAAAGGAACAAATAACCTATACAAGACACAATCAGTAAAAGGGTGCCTATGTCTTATACCACAGATTTAAATAATCTCATTTAAAATGGAGACAGTAGGGTCAAACAGAGAGTATCTTTGTAGGAAAGGAATGTATTTTGTTAAAACATACAGTTCTTTGGTTTGAAGGAGGGTAAGGTGATTTCAAGTTTCTTTTTTCTTTTTTTCTCGTGTGTGTGTGTACGTAGTGCTTCCAGAGTTTCTCCATTTGGTTTTGATGGAAAAGAAAAGATGCTTTGGAATTCTGAAAGTAAACTCTTGTAGCACTTGCTGAGCTGCCTGGCAGCCTGCATAACTGTTGTTTAGGCTACTGAAGACTGCTGCAGAGATTTCTAAATGTAGCAGCTTGTCTTATGCCAATGCAGTTCCACTGCTGTCAGTGTAACTGTGTTCTAGAAGACACAGGCTGGAAAATCTAGCCCAGTCTGGCTTCAGTTTTCTTCAGCCTTTCCAAAACTGGAAAGAGATCCAACTCCATGCAAATCACAGTGACTAAAAACGCAGCCAGCAGGAAGCTATTAATTATAACATCCTTCTGAAATCCACAGTTGATTGCAGCATGTTTTTTAATGTAGATGGCGATTGGGACCAATACAGATTTTATTACTCCTGCTGTAAAGCAGAAAATTAAATCTTTCTGAATTGCTTTATTTAAATGTCAGGTTGACCACAAAACAACTTGCTTTATGCCTATAATATAGAATAAATGTAGTTTTCTTCCCTGCTGAGTTCCTGCATTTGCATAGGAGGATGGTCGGTTTAAGGCTGTGTTGTATTTTGATATACCTTCATGTGTTAATAAGGAAAAAGATTAGAAAGTAATCTTAACTGTACCTTACAAATCTCAAATTCTTCCTAACGTTAAGTATCTATGGACCGTGACAACTCTTTGCAGTTTAATCTGATTTCTTATTTCTGAAAGAGAATACTGCAAATTAGGCAAGACATCTTTGAGATTAGAGAGATTGCTACATTTTACAGAACACAACTTCTGTAAAAGAAAAAGGGCAATCACACTTTTGATGAGTTATTCTGCAAATGTTTAGGTATGATCATATCTGGTATACTTGCTGACAATTTACCTAATCTTCAATCCTATATATTCACAAAATGCTGTTGAGGAGGAGGGTAGTCCTGCATGGCAAGAGATGTCATACAAGGTTTGGAGGTTTTTCTGGTGTTGGCAATAGACCTTCATCAAGCAGTAGGTTGGACTAGACATCTCCAGAGGTCCTTTCCAATGGTAATGTTTCTGATTCTGTGATTATTCCCTCTATAGGAGTGATGCTTTTCTGAACTTTTTCCTTAAGTGAAGTATTTCCCTGCACTGATGCAAATCTACTGAATTCCTAGAATGCTCTTTTAGTTCAAGAATCTATTACCAAAATGGAAAGCTCAAAGTCCTTTACCCACCTTGAGTAGTGTGTTCAGAATCCAGTGAAATTCAGACATAAAAGCTGGGCTGGAGCTTTATTTAAGATCTCTTCAGATCGAAGAATTCATCTTTTCCCTTCAAGAGTGCAAAATAAGATAAGGGGGGTTTGTTAAATTTTATTTTTTTATTAACTCTCCCAAGCTAATTAATCCAAAGAGAAAATAACTGTCAGTCTGACAAAGTAAATTATCCATAGATGATATATCTGACGTGTATGAACACTGTCACAATAGGCTAATAATGGTAAAATAGTAGCACCCAGCCAAAGGCAGTGACCTGTGCGCTTTTTTTGGCTACACACTGCATTTAAAGATGGATTGTCTTCTGCATATTTTATTTTTATCAGATGGTAATTGAACATACCACTCTTTTTCAACCTAATGTTTTCATATCTTTTTCACAGACACTACTGATTCAGAAAATTTAATACATGAAAAATATTTAAAGTATTATTAAAATATTATTTACAATGCTACTTAAGAATGGGAAAGAAGGTGAATAGAGCAATGTAACACGATCCGCCGCCGATCTACAGCCCATCTGTGGGATTCCACAGTATCTAGTTTCAGAAGCTTTGACCTTTGGTATCTACAGCAGATTTTTTCTCCTACATTGCCCTCTTTTTTACTAGATCTCATACCTGTGTGCTCAAAGTCATGCTGTTTCTAGATCTAACAATCTATTAATTTCTGAAATTTAGGAATCTGCTTTTATAATATGTATGTGCTTTGTAAGGTAGAAGATGGTAAGTTAGCAGTAGGGTGGAAGTGCAAAGGGGCACCTGGGTACCTCTAGGTCACTAGGTTTTGAGTGATTGTTACAAATGTACGCAAATGCAAGAGGAATATGAGCAACAGTTAGCATTATAACAAAGGATGGTTAAATTATCCACACAGACCAATTTTTGATTCACGTAGAAACTTCTGTTCAAAGTATGTTGCCTCCAGCCTTTTGAAGGAACTGTTATTAAGTGCATACTGCTAAGCCTCTTACAACATGCTGTTCAAAGTCTGTAAATATGGACAGGAGATGAAGATTTATTTTGTAGTCTTTATAGAAGCAATGAAAACATATTTCATCTAAAATGCAAATATGGGAAGATGCAGGAAAGTACTTTGCATGAACTAATTCAGACCTCATCAGATTTTAGAATTGTTTCTTACCTTTCACTCTATGGAACTAAAAGTTTGTCTTTGTTTCTTCTTTTGTCTGTGTTAATTTCCACATTGCGTTTCTTTTGAGTTACTGTAGGGTACAAAGAAATGCATTGAAGAAAAGGGAGTGAAATGTAAAACTGTTATTTCCTTGCCAAACAGAAAAAGCAAGACAAAGAGAAATTTTGAGGTAAGATCTGTTGGTTTTCATACGTCAAAAGGAGTGAGTAGGATGTCCTAACTGCAAGCCTTTTTATCATCTCACACCTAACACACCCCTAACTGTTGATCATATAAATACAATTAATTGAAAAGCAAACTGCAGTTTCCAGAGCAGACAACTGACATAATCTGTGAAAAAAACACCTGGTCCTTTTAACAACGTTCATTACCTGATGGCAGTCATCATTCACTTCTCAATGTTCATTTCAAAAGTGCTCCTGTATACCCTGAAATTTACTGGAAGAACTGAAGTGGTTCTTAGTGTTACAAAGGTAAAAGTCCAAAATACCATGCCAGCTAATCTTTTTATTGCCTGACAGAAAAATCAGCCATTAATCATCATTATGGTAAAATCTCACTTTAAATCCAGTATACACATTAATCTAAGCACCGAATTATAAAGCCTGTGTTCAGTTCAGTTCAGTAAAGTTTCAGTTCTTTATAGTGCAAATAGATCTACTTCATCAGAAAATTTACTTTGTATGAGTCAGCTGATAGGGAAAACCTACAGGCCCCCCTCCACATTTAATGGGGCAAGCTCCAAATGAAGAAGTTAATGACTCCAGATCACTTAAATTACATCTAATTGGAGATGATACTACTGGACTTCCCTTGTCTCGATCCTTACTTCAACTTTTCTGTACTGTTGCAGGTTTGCTTACTTTAAATAATAATCCATACTTCATTTCCGTTTGGCAGTGCAGAGGAAAAGAGATGAACTGTCCATACTACAGAGCTTGAAATATGCTGAACAATACCAAGCCATACGTCCTTAAAAATCCTTGGTAGATTCGAGTTCTTTTTCCTTCTTGAGCTTGATATTCCAATTTTTTTTGAAAAGCATATTCCTCTACTTGAATAGCAAAGAAGCTATTTTAATTGTAGATTCCTACAGATGCAAAAAGTAAAAAAAAAAAAAAAGAAAAAAATCAGTTTAACAAATGTTTCCAGGTAGAGAATATCCCATCCAGTTTTCTTTAATTTTTGTCTTTACGCTAATTTGGTCTATCATTTTTTTTTTACTTATTTCCTTGCATTACAATTATTTTTCTGTAATAACTCCATGCAAACATGGCTAGTCATTTTTTTCTGACAGTATTTTTAGCTGAATTCCTGTGAAGCAAGCTTAGAGGTCTTTGATTCTCTTTTTCCCTCCCAAATAGCTTCTGAAAACTTTGAATCGCTAAATTACAAAATTCCATGGGTTTTGCTCATAGTATGGTAACAGAGCATCCACGCACCCCGTCCCCTGCCCTGCAGTTCAGTTGCATTTTCATGCAGGCCCTTAATGCAGCAGAAGTTTCTTCTCCTGGCCTGAAGGGACAGAGATGCTGAGTTACTGGTTTGACTTCAGTCCTCGCTGCGCTGGAGGGGATGGGGGGACCCTCCACACAGTTTAGCACCATGTAAGCACCCCTGAAAATCTAGCTGTCTTACGCTTTGCCTAGCTTCTTGAAACAGGCAGATGGTACACTATGTAAGCAAGGCTGAGAATGGCGGTACAGCTTGAAAGAGGAACTAACCTTCCTTCTGTGGAGACAAAGCACGTGTATTTTTAAACTTTTACTGTGTATATTTCTTTCAGCTGCCTGAGTTCATATTTAATGAAAGGTTTATTGTACTACCAGCTCATTATGTTCTGATTTTATCATACAGTAAAGTGAGGACTAAGATGGTGGAAGGCTAGTACATGAAATGTAAACTTTTGTTGTTTATTACATCTATAGAAATTTTTTATTCAGTGGCTGAAGACCGTGTTAATAAAAAGATATGCAACATAGATAAAAGGGTGCAATGTGCAGCATAATGGTACTGACTGTGATTTAAATGTAATCAAGATCACCAGCTACTTCAGTGTCACATCATATTATCATGTTGGTTTAGATTTTAATGTTTGCTAAATTTGATGGGCATGGATAGTGGTTTGCGATGCAGTAATAACATGGAGATTTTCTGTATACATGTTTAACAAGATACAAGTAATAACAATAAGCAAATGCAACTGGAAAATATTTTCTTTCAATTTTTTAAATCATATTTCACTAACATACAATTGACTTCTGGTGGATGCTGCATTTCTGGTGGCTGAACATCGCATTTTTGTTAGTTTTAAAAATAATTGAATGTTCCTGCATAGTGAACTTTTCCTAGATTCTGGAATAGATAACAGATACAAAATCGATGCATGACAGTGAAGGTAAATTATACATTTATATATGTAGATAAGTTATACTGTGTTGTTCTAAGTACATATGTTACAGTTTGCAATAGTTTTGTATTTACAAACCTTGTTTTAAATTGAGGTGAAATTCAGCCATATAGGTTTCCTCCTTTTTGCTTTTGGACAATGTGAAGGTACTTGGACTAACCATTCTCTCTTTCTCTCTCTCCCCTCTCTCCCCCCTAAACGAGAATTGTACCAGTTTTAAAACATATGTTCTTTTTCTAGATAGAAACAAGTATAAAAGTTCAAAAGTCAATTTCCTTTTAAATTACAAAAAGAAAGAAAAGGACAGCAAACAAACGGTAAAAAAGGAGATTACCGTAAAAAGATGGACTGATAAAGGTGAATCATTGGCAAAATTGTATTGATTTTTCTCTGTCAGAACTACCTGCCTCTGATGTCTGGTAACAAGAAACATGTAACATTAAAAGCAAAATATTTGTAAGTTCTAGGACTGTTAAGGTATAAATCACATCTATACATTTAAGGCAGTTCCGTGTTTGCATAATAACAGTTTTTAAATTTGTCTTTTTAATGACGAGTCTCTGTCTTGAGAGTCATATTTTCTTTTGTGAGTAATTTTTAACTCCTAGACACTTTCATCTTTTGTTTGCTTGTAATGGGAGTTCATTTTGCCTTCCCCTTTTTTCAGGCAGTTGTTACATGGATTATTGTTTTCACTGGTTGTTTCAATGTGAGAATGATTTACAGTGGGCAGATTTTCTCCTAACAGTATTGTTAAGAATATAAATCTTCAGATGAGCTTTCAGAACTATTCATATAAAAAGTTTTGGTCCCAGACAATCATATTGCAACAGCGAGCTCTTTTCCCTCTTGCATAATTTACCAAGTGAGATGGTGTGTTGTGACTAGTTGATAGCAAGTACCAATAACCATGGTAATTTACTTGGATTAGGTAATTCAACTAAACGAAGCACACAGCTCACTAAAAACAGGCTACCAGCATGAGTTTGTTTTATTAACCTAGTTGAACACACATTAGTAAATTGATATTTAATCTTTATACTTCTGGTTGACTTTTCTGACCACACAAGCCAGCTCATAGGGAGGATCTCTGTGGCAACGAGGTGAGGAAAAATCTGGGTGTGGTACTAGATGTCACAATCATTATGATCCACTGGTGTGGTACAACTGCCACAACTTAAAGGCAAATGCCAGGCCATTTCTAAGGTCAGTTGAGAAATGTTACATCCTTCGTATGAGACATAACTGCGTTCTCATCTGGTAGTTGCAGTCACTCATTTCCGAACGAGATGGTCCACTATGAATGTGGAGCAGGGAGTAAAATTGGGTCTTACAAGGAAAAACTAGAAGAGTGTAGCTTTTTTACCATGACAAAATGAAACCAAGAGGGTATGCTTGCTGCCTGTATGCACATCAGAGGCATGAATGCTACAGACAAAGGTGGCTACAGGATTTGAAAGACAATGCTGGTGCAAGAACAACTGGATACAAATCAGTCATGAAGAGATATAGACAGGAAGTAACAAGATACAATTTGTGCTCTAAATGCTTCTGATGATATAAATTTCTCCAGTGACTCAGACCTTATCAGTCAAATTTTGATTCTGAAGGTTGCAAGTATTCTCCAGAGAAGAAATATGTTTCTCGATGATGTAATGCTTGCTGGCTTTCCATCTCCCTTCCTTTTGAGAGAATAAATATCTATTTTGAGTGAGACAATTGTGCTAGTTGGTCACAATGTGACTTTTTGTTGATGGGGAATGTTTTAGACATGTACGTTTCCCTTTACCGTTTTATGGGAGGAAGACATTTTCTTCATTCCATAAAACTATTTGGTTGCACAGCCCAAACACTTTGGTTCTATCAGTCTCTTGAGCAGGCAATGCTGCAATAGGGCTGACAGAAGACCTTGAAAGTGGCAGAAGCCAGGCAAAAGATCATTTTGGTATTTTTTTCTTTCCTTCCAGTAATAATGAAAGATGAGTGATAAATCTCTGTGTCTGCTGCCCTGTCTGTGACATTTTAAAACCTATTGCTTACTAGAACAGGTTGCCCAGAGAAGCTGTGGCTGCCCCATCCCTGGAGGTGTCCAAGGCCAGGTTGGACGGGGCTTGGAGCACCCTGGGCTGGTGGGAGGTGTCCCTGCCCAGGGCAGGGGGGTTGGAACTGGATGGTCTTTAAGGTCCCTCCAAGCCAAACTATTCTATGATTCTACAAATATGTTGATTAAGAAAATGTGACTATTTTAAAGCTGATTCTGGGATTTTGTAGCTGCCCGAGGAGCTTGTTGCACCAAAACAAGCGCTTTAAAGGAATTTGTTCAGGAATACAAAGATCGATTATAACCTTCTTAGTAGCATCTATCAAACCCTGAGAAAGAGCTCCAGGAGGTCTGCAGCTTTTAGCTAGTGGTTCCCACTCTTGGGTTTTCCACTGAAGTGCCTGAACCCTCCCAATGCAATGCTGAGGATTCACTGAACTGCCAGGGAGTAAACCACGTGGTAGCCCCTGGGCAAGCAAAGCAGGGCGAAACAATAATTGGTTTGAGTGGCAAATCAATTACACTGTTGTCCTGTAATTTTGGCACAGAAAAAAGTATAAAAAAGACAATTGTCAACAAATTGCAAAATTATGTTATATTCTAAGGGCTTCCCTATTTGATGTTACCAGCAAGTTGAAACATAGCATGAAAATTGACAGCATTGTTCTTCTTCTTTCAAAAATAAAGTTACCGTATGTCTCCAACAGTTTAGGGGAGAATTGATACAGAATGTTCATTCAGTATATTAATGTTGAAAATAGGATTTCATTTTTGGTGCATGGTTTTGTATAAGATCTCCTAAGTTTTATTAATAAAACAGAAAGCTCAGTAAGCTGTTGCAAATCCTGCAGAGTTTCAGGAGACCAGGGTGACATATCCACACTAATTCTTAAGGGATACTTCTTAATCTCTCAGGCATTATTCCCTGAGAACAGAATGCCCTGATAAAATAATTTGTAATTTTCCCTTAAAAATCTAAGCATCAGTACGTTCTGATCCTTCAGTTCCGTACACTGAAATGGTAACCTTTATCAGAAAACTAGTTTTCCTGAGCACAGACCAGATTTCTCCACAGGCCAGTGCTGGGCCCGTGCCGAGTGTGATGATTCTGATCCTGGGCCTACAGTAGGTCTTGCAGAATTAGCATTAAGTTTTTATGCACAGCATGAGATTGTGTCATACAGAGACACCTCTTGTCATTTCTGATGTGAAGAAAGGGACAAATAATCAAAGTAAGAATCTTGAATTTCTCATGGATTTTTACAGACTTTATTAGTAAAGGATCACCATTTAAAAATGCACGTAAATAGCTCTTGATCAGGTACAGCGCTGGATTAATTGGAGTTCATCATACAGAGCACATGGGGTGCTTTGAGTTTCTGTCTTCCTATATCTGTACCAAGAAAAATGGCAGGTGTTAACATGCACCTATTAAGTCAGATATTCTCCATTAAAGTTTTCTGCTGGTTTAACCTCCCTGCCTATTTCTTTTTACATTAATGATTTACAATACTCTGTAGGATTCAGCTTTTTGCAGCCATCTTATCTTAAAAGCAGAAGTACCCAGAACCCAAAGTGTCAGATATACAAATTATCTTACATGATATTCTTCTGCTAATGCTAAAAGCTGAACTATAAAAGTGCACAACACCCTGTGATGTTCTATGGTTCCTACAGCCCTCACTTTCAACTCCTACTAAGAAAGTTTGTAATTTATTTTGCAAAAAATCAGTCACATAAAACATCATTTTAGCTAAGCTTCTTAACGTAGGATCTTGGAGTTTGTTTTACAAATTTGCATGAGTTAAAAAATGTGTTACCTATTACCATATGCGTGTAAATAGATTCTTATAATGTTTATTACCATAAAACAGCCTGAAAGTACAGCAGTGGCTGATAATACAGAGCTGCTTTGTCCATTATCTTTTCTGGATTCACACTCTGTGGCTTTTGAGTTCTTTCAGGTGTGACTAAGCATGTAATGAAATAATTTAATATCAGTATTTTTAGAGGGAAACAACTGCTCTTAGCAGTTAATATTTCATTGTTTTGTGTTTGGGCATTTTAAGTCTTTTTCTCCATCAAGCGTTCAGGGAATAATTGTAGGACTGAAAAATGGCATTTGTTTCATTCCCATTTAATCTTTTACACTGAGAGCTAAACTGAAACCAGTTTTATGTAATGACATTGCTGCATTGGAACAAAACACACAACTTAATAGATTTACTGATGTGAGGAATAATATGAATTTGCACAGACCATATTCATGAAAGTGTAATTTGAAAGACAGCAAAACCAAAGCTCTGAAATTTCAAATTGATCGGAAATTCAGTGCCTTTCAAAAGATTAATTCTGTATTTTTCTAAATCAACAGATTTGTGTGGGAATTAGGGCTCACACAGTGAGGTCTAAAATATCTTTTGGTTTCAGGAGAAATGAGTCTCTGTTTAAGAAAGTTGTATTCCTGCACCACAACTCCATTAGAAAAATCATTGTCTATTACATAAGTAGTAATTTGGATATATTCTCTATTAAAATATTAAATCTTTCCTATGAATCCTGTGAACTTATCTTTGAGAGCTGCTACGCAGTGATTCTGCATCCCTACCAGCTCTAGTCTACCTGTAATGCCTAGCAGTTTATTAAAGGGATGAGCAGAAGCAACTTCGAGCCCCAGCAGAGCAACTTCAAACCTTTAATGTTCAAATCTGGATTTAGCTTTAGCAGTCAAAGCTCATCTGTAGTTTGCAATTCAAATTTTGACATTTGCTTTTGTTATTGCTTTTTGTTGCTATTGCTGTGCAGTTTATGACTTTCTCTCCCGCACTATGGGAAATAGGTAGGAGCTTTTAAGCAGCATCAGAGAGGCATAGGTGGGCAGTGCTCTCGCACAACAGCTATCTTGTATGGGAATTACCATACAGGTGATGCACGATTTTTGGTTTTGAATTTTAGCTTGAATTCTGAAAAAAGTAGCAGCTTACAATTTCTTGTGTTTATGGCTTCTTGTGGGGCTCATCTCTCTTAACTACGAGAGTCTCTTCACATTAACGGTTTTTTTTCCCCCCCTAACTTAGCCCACAAATTGTCACTGTGCATTTTGGTCTCAGAAGAACTCTTATGGTTGATGGCCTCCCCTTGATGTACTTGGAAATCATTGTTTATGTTGTCTTTACCTTCATATCTTATTTAAATTTGTCACATTCTTGATTTATCAGATCTTAGCTGTGCCACTAAGATCTTACACAGTTCTGTGGTTAGAATCTGATGATAAGAAGTTTCCCAAAACAGCTCAAGAAAGGTTGCAGCCAAGAGCTGATGCTCCCAGGCGGGCTTCACCTGCCATCAAGAACTGTTCTCTACCACAAGCGGCTAATCAGAGAAAGCAATGAATTTAACTGTTTGCTTATTGTGCGTGACTCCCTGAACTAAGCATAATATGAGCTAACAGCGTAACTGGTGTTATCTGATGGTGCTAGACTTTTCCTCATGTAGTACTTGATTTTTCTGCTGCTGGTTTTCTGTTTAAGTGATTGATATTATTTTCAAAGCACTGGTGCCACACGGAAAACAAAAGGCAATTTTTTTGTGAATTGTGTTTTTTATCATGGTTTACAAAGGTTTTATGTCTTTGAGACTCTTTTCAAAGAGACAGGTGTCAATAGTGGCTAATATTGTCTATAGCGTTGTGCAGTATTCTGGGCTGAACTGATAGAGGAGTGAACGGGTTTTGGTGATTTCCAATTCTGCTGGGAGTTCAGACAGCGTTTTAGGCCACTGAATTTGCAACTTACCACTCATGTAAAACTATTTAAAATGAGAAGGAAATTGAAAAATGTCATCTGGATTTGAATGTCTAAGTTTTAGCCAGATCCATCAATATCATAACCCTCCCAGAACCAACCTTAAAATACTGTTTGACAGTATGAAAACTCTGTGGGAATCCACAGCAAAATGAAAGATAAAATCAGAACTAAAAGCATCCTACAATAATTGTAGTCTGTAAGATATATTTCTTGTCAGATGTTTTACATGTGTAGTTAATAGTCTGAAACTTCATGAATATTAATCCTGAGACATCAAAGTAAGACTACTGTGTATAACAGCAAGCTAATCTCTGAATTCAATAAACACAGTATACTTTTAATTTAGATAATGAAAGGCTTAGGGTTTTAACCAATATCAATTTTGCATAGTGGTAAAAGAATTGATAGTTTTACTATCCTGATTTACTCTGATGGAAACGCTGCAGCACCCTGTTCTTTCTCTTTAACCCTAAAGCTCTTAATCGTTTTATAATGTCTGTTTCATAATGGATCACTGATGCTTTTACAAGCTGATGTTTTAGGGTACTGCTATCAGATTCATCACTCCTGGAAGTTTTGCTTAATTCAGTGCATATTTCACTTAAGGAGGCCAGCTTGAAACTGTCATGTTCTAAACCATGTTAGGAAACAGGACTTAGATGCTTGAAAGCTTTGCGTTAGAAATCGAGCCCCCAGTCTGAGACCTCTTAACAAGGCCTGTTTTTCAAGAAGTAGAGTCACTTAAAGATGTTTCTAACTTTGCTGTTTTGAAAGGCCTTTCACTGAACACAACTGGAAGCTGAGTGCCACTTTCTGGAAGTTTGTTTATTTTGGCACTTTGATTCAAACCTGTGCTGATTTTGATAGTGCTGTTGCTCTAAGCTTGGCATGCTCTCAGTGATCTTTGTCTCTTCCAGTAGAAGAAAACCAAACGTATATTCCTTGCTAGTGGCATGGGAACACTGGATTTATTTGCTGTGAGGAACAAGTAATGGAGAAAACAAGACTTATACTAAGTAAAACAAATATTTCAGCAAAATATTACAGGAGTAATATACACAGAGTTTATATTTGGTAGCAAAAAGATTCTTTTCTGTCCACAGGTAGATGGTAATTAAACAAGAAAAACTAAATAAGAAGCAATAAGACAACTATGATGTTTTTTGATGATCAAACTACATTTTAAAACACAATCTCTAGATTACTTTTGACAGTTCAGGTGTTAACAGAAGTGTATTTTCAAAGCTGGCTGTGTGTTTCCGTAACAAAATCAACGAAATATGGAAAATGCTACAGTAATGAATTTTATTTCTCACCGATAACATATGGTATGTGTGTGATTTTGTTGGTTTAAATGTGCAGTTACAGTGCACCATGTAAAAGAGTGGAAATTAAATGTAAATTAAAAAAAAAAGTGTTAAGAGAAAGAGGAATAGCAATCCCCTGGAAACAAAGAAAATATCTGCTCTTTTTCTTTAAAAGAGCATACATTTTAGAAACATTTCTTAAATGTTGGACTGAGATAGCTTGAAAACATTGCACACGTGGCTGTAACTAGAGATTTTAATAATGATCTTTGTAGACAAAAAAGAAGTAGTACATCGCAGCCATTGAGTAACACTCTTAGAGAATTGAAAATAAAAGTGAGTTCCACATGGTCAGTGCTCTGATGCACAATATAATGGACTGGTGAAGTAATTAAATGGGAGAAGGATGTATGGAACGTGTATTTGTGAAATAGACGAAAAATTAGAAATCCTTTTTCAACAATTTGGACAAAAAAAAAGTTGGGCTTATTGCCTGTTGGAAGAAGCTGGCATAATTCCAACAGTTTCTGAATGGCAATAATAATAGAATTGTTATTAGTTAACTGTAAGCAAAAATCTGGCTTTTGCTGTCTCTGTTGACAAGGTGGTAAGACTCATTATAGCTTGCAATACTGAAGTATCCATGTGTCACTCAAAAAGCCTTGAAAATAAGAGAAGTGCAATAGATGCTTTAAACAAAATTAAAGAAATTAAGCAGTTTGCAATACGGTATGTGCAAAGGTACCCCAAATATGCTGAGAAAGCTTTGCTTGCATTATTGTCTGATTTTTACATTCCTTTTGAAGTAGTGTCATGTAAAGTAAATTATCTCTAGCAAACAACAGTCAGACTGGATGAGAGACTCTTAAAGCTATTTTTATGACTGAAATTACAGCTGAAGTGGTGAAGTTATATTTTTTTGACAGTGTAGACACTCTAATGTTTCCCAGAGCTTGAAAGCAAATGTGTATTTCCTGGGTACAGAGTTATAATGTGCCACTGGAGTCTTATCATTGTTTTTTTATAAAATTCACTCTCAAAGTTTAAAGGGTGGAAAGGACCAACTGGTAAAGACTTATGTGATAAGTTATTAAAGTATATGAAAACTGCAAGGTGTTGCTGAACACCTTCTGCTTGTGCTGTGGGATGCAAATATGTCCGCTACCTCTCAAGATCAAATTTAATATCATCTCTACTTTTCCCTCTTACACTGTGATGGGATTATAAAATACTAGGGCATGGTTTATTACAGAGTTGGCTCTTAAGTAACAGATGTTCCATAAAGATAACAAAGACTGCATATTATAAATTGTCTGACTATTAACATGTTTCTAAACCTCTACAATAATGCAGCATCACTAATTGTTGTTTCTCTGCAACATCTTTAGCCTAGAGGTTCTATATGCAAGAAAAAAGGAGTCGGGGCAGTGTTAGGTAAATTGCAGGCATGTAGGCATTCAGCTTTACTAGAGAACATGACAGTAGTTGTTCCACAACATCAACCAACTGATATAATTGTATGTCTTCTTATAGAACAAAACAGCAAGTTTCTAAAGCTGACATTATCTCTTTTCATTTCTACGGTACTTTCTCCTATTGTGAAATCTGCCTCAGTTACTAGGAAATGTGCTTTTCTCTGAGCCTAAAACAAATTGAAGAAAGAGCCCACAGAAGACAATTTTGGAGTTCATAACCCAAGCTGTATCATGAAAAGTAATTTATAGATAACAAACCATTAACCTTGAAGAAGGGAAGGTCAGCAAACTGGCAGCACTTTTATTAAAAAGCTGTGTGGGAAGAGAAGAGCAATATCTCAAGCCCATCACAAACACGTGAAATGCTATGATCGTTTTACACCTCAGTAAGCAGAGCTTCTTAAAGAATTCACCTTATGAAATAAATTAGATTGAATTATATGGGAACATAGCAAACACTCGCAGTAGTAAACTTCTGCTAACAGTATTGTGAAGATCCTGACGTGCATGTATGCAAGTCTGTGTGTAAGCATTTGTAACCAATTAAAAATAGAGCACATGGGTAATACTACTTCACTGCTGATAGAAAGACTCTTGCCGATTTTCCCTTGACTACTGCCATCTCATTGCTGGCTCTTACAGGAATTTGACTATTTATGATGATCTGTTTACAACCCTTTCATGTAAAACTCTCCTGAGTTCCACTCCTCCCCTGTATCTCTTAAACACTTAAATTGCATGTACTCCACTAAATGGTATCATTGGCTTCTCAGCATTTTGGCATCATCTGTCAATAAATTTTTACAGTAATTGGGTGACTGTAGTGTTTAGGTAAGACTGTACATTTCAGGTAAAAATTCTCGTATTAATATTCGGAATAATCCAAACTTCCATCAAATTCAGTAAGAGTCAAAGTTACATAAAACTTACAGGGAAAAACTGCATTTTTAACAACAAAGGCCCACTCTAATACTGTCCTTCAGACCTTCTGTATGTTCTTCCATTGGCTTAGATGGCAAACTAGGATAAGAGTCCTATTCTTTCTATTTGTCAGCTCAATCTCAGCATGGCAGTTAACAAATACTAAATTTAAAGAATCCAAAAGCAAACTGCCTTACCTTAGTAAACAAGTCAGTGGCTTGTCTTGCTTTCTTACTTTCTAGTATGCATTTTTCTGCTGTCTGCTTGCCTGAAAACACATAAAAGATCCAAAGGATCCTTAGTTCCTCAAAGATAGCCCTGCTGGGAATACCAGAATTTTAAATGGATTTATCCGTAATACTGCTTCTACCATCATTCTCATATGATGACTGCTGCCATCTGGGCAACTATAAACTTTTCTTAGCCATATAGGTGCTGTGGCTTCCCAGACAAAAAACATAGCCAACAAGCTCAGCAAAAGTGCAACAAATAGAACAAAATATTTTCCTAGGTGAAGAGTGGGCACTGTTGTACTAAAGATCATAGAATGGTTTAGGTAGGAAGGGACCTTAAAGACCATCCGGTTCCACCCCCCTGCCCTGGGCAGGGACACCTCCCACCAGCCCAGGGTGCTCCCAGCCCCGTCCAACCCGGCCTTGGACACCTCCAGGGATGGGGCAGCCACAGCTTCTCTGGGCAACCTGTTCCAGATAAAAAATTACAGAATGATTATATTAATAAATTTTAATTGTGATTTCTGATATTTATATATAATAACCACAATCCAAATAAGTATTCTTAGAATTAAATCTTATTTAAATAGGTATACTTACAAAAAATGTAACAGTGAATAAATAATGAATACAGTAATTCAAAGAAAGTTGCGCATAGGAAATGCACAGCTGAACCACCTATGTCCTTAGCAGAGGGAAAATTGACAAAGGGACTGTATCCTTCGCAAAATCACACAACTAATCAAGCAGCTGCAATTGAAGCATATTTTACATCGCTTTTAGCATGATTTCCCAACGAAGCAAGGTTTGTACAGTTGCATTTTGTCTACCTGACCCTCCTATCATTCTCTCTTCCTCCCGCAAAACATTTTGAATGTTTGGAGCAGTATCCATCAGAGAAGGAGAGGGTTCAAAGACGTAAGGTACTTATAACAGGCTTGCACAAAATATGACCCAAGGGGTTTATGCAGTCTTTAATGCTGGTTTTACCCCAGCACTAACTGCAAGGCTTAACCCAGAGGCACAGAAGTGCCCCGGACGACAGTGTAGAAGTTAACTGGTCAGTATGCACACAACCCTGGCCCCAGGAAATGCCATCTCTGCCGCAGTCAGCAGGTGTAAAACTGGTGGATACAGAGCATGGAGGCAGAACGCACATTGTTACAAGGACTGGGGAGAAGGGACAATCTGGGAGCAGGAAGGGAAATACATTAGCGGTGCTATTCGGGGAACTTCCTCATCCCTTAAATCACCACCATGGGATAGGAACTCCATAATATTTGTCATCTTCTGTTGGAGAGGCAAAATGATTCACTCAATAATTGTCTTTTCTATTTAGGTAGTTCATAATTTGGAACTAATTTTGCTTTCTGGTTAGAGATGATGGATAGAGGATTACAACGCGAAAGTACAACTGCCTTGTCAGATATTCAGTCAGAAGAAATACAAACCTCTTAGTTTGACCTTAATACCATGCACAGCATCAGAATAGATTTTGAAGAAAAGAGAGTAATCAAGAAATAAATGCATTTTGTGGCTGACAAAGTTATTGGTGTTTGCCAGTCATGTAGACAGCTACATTACTGTGTGGTAAGAACAAACGTCCTTGTTGCCTGTAGTAACAGAACTGGATTTAAATTTAATAATATAAAGTGCAAAGTCATGCCTTAGGGACTGATAATGAGGATGTCTGGCTACAAGAGAAGAGGAGAAGGTCCTGAATTGCACTGATGGCTGATAGGATAACTGTCATTGATACTTGAGCATGAAAAGGGACCTTCTGTACACATAGAGTGAAAGAGTAACCCCAGGGATATGAGTCCTTGCTCTGAAGCGCAGGGTGCAGTTAGCTTCCTGAAGAAGTCCAGAGCATTTGGGCTAATTCTAACAATTTCTAGCACCTAAAAAAATTTCTGATACGGAAGAATTCCGGGGTACCAGTAATACCTCTGATTTTCTCTTTTTCTGAAGCATGTTATGTATTTTGAGGCTTTAGGTCTTTTGTATGTAAGTGTTCTAGTGTAATGGGTTTTTCTGTGGCTTGTGATACATGGTGAAGAACTTTCTGGATTTAATGCCATTTACATTAATGACTGTGATTACAGAGGTTTGACATAGTGACCCAGAGACCTTTTGTGCTCTTATGTTTTAAGTCAGTAGCACTACACTGATATTCATCAACATATGATTTTAACCAACGAACAATATAGCTGATGGGTGTCACCTTTTTACACAACAACATTTTCAAGCAGAAAGGTACTGAACAACAGAAAGTGTGAAAAAATAGACTAATAGTTGTCATCAATCTCCATTTATCCTGGATGACAAATGCATTAAAAAGCATAGGCAGTGACACTAATCCAGTAGAGATAATAGACATGACTGCTGTTTAGAAAGTCATCTTTTTGTTCTTAACTACGTCAATTGATAGCCCATTACATAAGCATATTCAATGCTTCGCTCCCCCTCCCTTTTAATGGGTGAAAATCTTGATATTCCGTAGTGCATACTCGTAAAGTAGCAATCATTGGTACAGTCATGCTCTAGCAGCTAAGTATATAGCCCTGGAAAATAAAATGTTACTTACTGTCCCATCTACTCTAAACAGATACATACACAAAATACCATAATTGAGCCTGTGATAGTCTATATGTATGTATTGCATAGAGGTCAACAGTAATGAGAACTCCAATACTCTAACAGCTGTTGCTCTTTAGCAGAGAACATCAACATTATACACTACTCATTTGTTACGATCTGCTTGGGACTAAATTATTTCATTATGATATATGATTAATAAGCATGCAAAAATAATTACACTAGCTAGTTGATAGTTGGTTGAAAATAGAGAAATGTTCATCTCATACTAGCTGCAGAAATTGGACATGGGAATATAATGACACACAGATCTGAGTTACAACTGAAGAAGTTACAGTTCTCCATCTAAACCCATGTCACCAAGTGTGTGCGCATTTATAGTCTACTTTGATTACGAGTACCTTAATAATCAGGGCAGTTCAACCTCTAATACTTTTCAGTAATTTATGAATCATGTACGTATATCTAACAGTAATCTCAACGTACTGATTTAAACATAATGCTGTTGTCATGCATAAAGAGGGTGTGGGTTCACTAAAGAAATTTATTATTGCATATCAACTTCTACAACATTTCCTTACTTTTTCTGAAAGGGAAGAAAAGAGGAAAATGATCTGTTGAAAGCTTTTGAAAGCCCTAAATATCTGGAAACCATACTCCTCTAGGGAAGGGGAACTCTTCTCCAACTAGTGTGACAGAGCTGCTGCTTATGTTCAGCTCAGTCGGTATCTCGATGATGATGTTATAGACAGAACAAAGGCTTTGTGATGTATGGAAAAAGTAGTAGTCCACTGATGAAGACCATAATGTGTGCATGGGTGTATGGATTAAGGGTGTCATCCAGTCTAGTAGCCTGTACAACAGTGTCAATAAGCATGTAATTACGGAAGAGGAAAAAACACAGGCAAGCGTATGATATTCTTCTGATGCTCCTCCAGCATTCTATTCTTTTTGTCCATAAAAAAAATATGGTTTCTGTGGATTTCAACTGGTTGTTAGACTGAAATTATCTGCGGGGTTTTTCTGTTGTTTGTTGACAGAGCTATTGCCTTCTCAAAATAATATCGCAAGTAAGATTTGGGGTTTTTTAAACAGTCTTCCTTAGCTATTCTTAAATTTAAAAGATTGTGACTTTTCAGTTTCTGTCTGCCTTTTTTTTTTTAATGTTACCATTGGTTATCTTGTCTGTGTCATTTCACAGATGCTCTGAATTATCTCGTCTTGTCTACTCTGCAGGTTTTAGCTTTTGAAAATCCTGCAGTCTTTCAGAATTCCTACCTTCCTTAGAATAACATTCTTTGTATTTCACTTGCTCTCTCTCATTGTTTTCCATATTTTAAGAACAACTATTGGTTCAGAAGAAGAATTGGAAATAATTATTATGACCACATATTTTGATGAAATTAATGTAGGTAAAAAAATTAATTATGTATGCATTAAGAAGAAAAATAAGGAAATAAATTTATATGCTTTTAAATTGAAGTTTCACATAGTTTTAAACCATTTCAGTATTGTATACATTGCTTTGAAAGACTTTTAGAATGTGTCTACGTACTAGAAAAACAGCATATTTAATTAAAAAAATCCTACCATTTGCTAGAACTACACATTTCCTTCAGAATGGCTGGAGTGTTCCTTGAAAATGTGGCTTGATTTCTGGGTTTTCCCCTTCTAGAAAATGTGGCAAATCACATATACCTTTTTAAAGCATTGGCGGATAAGTAAATGGAAAATATTCCATAATTGCAACAAATGTAATCTGTTGTATTTTATTGTAGACTTTATTTTCAGCCTCAGATGACCGATCTCTAGACTTGTATTGAGATGACAGAAATTTGGCAGACAGCACAGTGAATACTTTTTGCTTCTGGTGTCTCTTTATTCTTAAATTTTCAGCTTTATATCCTGTGAAGATCATTTGCAGCAAAACAGCGAGCCCCAAAACAATAGGTTTTGTATATATCTGAAGTTTAGGTCATTTAATCAGTATCGGAAAGAATACCTTCTGGGTATGGTGTTTAAAGGTAAATGTAAATTAAAACCTGCTGACATAAAATCCACATGTTTGACAAGATTATTTGGACATTCTGCTTCACTTTGAATTCTAAGACTTGTAGGTATTTCATGTGTAAGAAAGTTTGTTGGTTTGGTTTTTGCAATCCCGATAACAAATGGTAAAAATAATATTAGGCAAGTAGCAATAGCACTGTAAAAAGATTCCTCGTGTCTATAAGTTTCCCGACAAAAGTTTGTAAAGCTCTTCTGTATGCTCAGCAAGGCCATTCTGAAATTTAAAATAAATGCATTTTAAAACTATATCAATAGGTAGAGTATACATCCACACTATTGGAAGAGGGTTAGCAGCTTGTTTCTATGTACTCGTTAAAAAAGTAAAAGCAGAGATAAAGAAATATGTGCACATTTGACCAAAGAGATTGAACGTGTTATTGCAGTCACGTATCCTAAAAGTGCAGAAGGAACCATATGCGCAGATTTAAAAAAATAAAGCCACCATAATCAATTCTTTCCAGCCTTTCTGACTGTGTACGCAGAGTGAATGCAGGCATCTAAAAGGCGATGTATTTTTTTTTTCCCCAATGCGTAGCACATTAGGTTTCTAAGAGAGAGTGAAAAATATTATCTCCATGCTAGCTTTTCCTAAGGTCAGAACCACACTTTTCCTTCACTGTGTCTTACCCCTCACATGGTGTGTGGCACACAGGCAATTAATCCTGTCAGCCAGGTACGAGGGAAGAATCTAGTGGGTTTAATTGAAGACACTGGAGACTGTAAAGGGGACAGACATTTAAAAAATACCCAATAAATTAAGGACTGAAAAAGACAAGAGAGAGTTCATATTACAAAGTATTACGTATTTTCTTTCAGATACCTCTTTCCATTTTTATAGAAGAAGATTCCACAGGTTACTCACAGGTTCAGAGAGATCAAGGTTTGGCATTTTGCTTAGATATTCAGCCCCTGACAAGGCTGAGGGTCATTTGTTATTCTGAGTGAAACGTAGGGAAAACAAAGTACCGTATGAAGCCTGACTCGGTCACGACTGCTTTCAGTGAATACATTTATACACTTATTCTTGCCAGAGCAAAACTCTATGAAGGCTGCGCTCCCTTGGACTTTCTTTCCTTCAGCGCTCTCTCTAATGCTTCACCTTCAGGAGTGCATGACAGAGTTGATTAATAAATAGCAAATAAAGTAAAAAATTAATACAGAGTAGAAAGCACTTGAATTAATGCATTGCAGCACTGTCTAGACACACATAAAGAAGGCTATAGAATGTTTTCTGATCTTTTTTAGCTTAAACAGCATTCTGCTTATCAATATGTTTTTTCTTAATTGCTTCAAATGAAAAATTCAGCAGCTGGGGAGAAGTGAACTGAAAAGTAAATCCCGGGTTTTTCTGTTTCCAACTGCGAACAGAGCTAGTTTCATAAAAATGCCTTTCATAAAAATGAGATATCTGTCTCTGAAGACTATCCCAGTGATCAAAAAAGTAAATAAATATTAAGGTACAAAGAAGGATTGGTGACATGACTGCTTGTGTCAAAACTTTCTGATTTATTCCCAGTGAGCATAATGACAGTTACATCTCTCACAACATTAAAACTTGTCAAAGCTATTCATTGATTGTTAGACTTAAACTCCCCAAGCCTAGAAGTAGGGCATGTATTTGTTTCTTTGCTTGCTTGCTTACTTTCTTTGTCCTGGTATACCCCAACCTTCAGGAAAGTCTGTAATAGAGCAATAGAAATTTAAAAACAAATTCTGAGATTATAATTAAAATAAAGGCAGTGTGGCCAGCAGCACTATGCCTCATTAAACATTACCTTGAACATTTTAATTTAGTCAGTATAAAATTCTATTAAAATGTCATTTATCTCTTACTGAGAAGGTGGTGAAAAAGCAATGAAAAGAAAGAGTCAAAATAAAAAAAGAAGAGAATTTTTGCTGATTTCAAATATGATAGGTCAAATATTACCCAGTATAGTGTGTGTGAGACAGATCTCCTGGTATTGCCTTTGTCTACAGGATAACAGAAGAACGCAGCTTCCAGGATAAAGAGCTTTTATAGTTCAGACAAGTGAAACTAGCAGTAAAAATGTCTGCCACTCCCATGTAACTGTAACTAATGGTGACTGTCACTTCTGCAGCTGATGGGCTCTAAATTATTACAGAAATCTTCCAGTTCATATTACTGCTGGCCTCATCCCGCAAATGGAAACAAAAACAGGCTCACAGTATGGACACAGCTGAAACATTTTTAGCATTATACTTTTCAGTGTCACTCAGGTATTTTTGTCAAACTAACTGAAACTTCTGTTTCTTTACCAAGATTGGTATCAGAGATCATATTTACCTGAGAAGATTTGAGATAGCACAATATTTTTTCTTTTATAGATGTGACCTGAAATATTTATAATGTGGAGGTGTCCCTGATGTCCTGCTCCCAGTTTTTTTCTCCTGTTTCAGGGCTGTAAATTTTTCATGCTAAAAGTTTCCTGGTTCATTTTCACTTTTTATAAAATCTGGGTAAGATTTAAAAATTCAGAGGAGAAATTCCTTGTTTAATGTTTAAAGTAAATGCTTAATATTTAACATTCTAGTTCCTGGTTGTTATACTTCATTAAATCATGTCAGGAACTATTTACTGCAGGTGACAGTATTAATACCACTTTCAGCTGGAGATGCGGCAGTAAAAATAATTGTGGCAGGTCTGTGCACAAAGGCCTGTTCCTCGCCAGCACTAAAGGCAAGGTTAAGCGCTGGGTGAGCGAGTGGCTCAGCATTGCCCACCTGGAGAGAAGGGAAAAAGGAGATGATGGAGATGTGTTGGAAGGATTCTCTTTCTGGGGGAAGCTTGTACACTCCCTGGGTCAGACAGGGCATGTAGGCAAGGGCTGAAGGGATGGAGTTGTTGCCAGGCACAGGGCACTGGAAAGCTCAGAGACCTGCAGAGGATACACTGTGCCCCTCTCCTCTGGCAGTGCAGGCACCCAGTGATGTCCCATGGCCATGAGCTACTTCAGGAAAGCCCTTTCTGGGATGCTGTAAGCAAGTGCCTTACGTCCACTGAAGCTAAGCTTCAAGACAGATACTCAGAAACTGTTTGGAAAGCTGATAGGATTAAAATACATAATTCAAACTGAGCCTGCACTTGGAATCAGGCAGAATTGTGAAGTTTCAAATTTATTTATTTGAAGCTATGATGATATTGACTATTTTATAACCAGACTGTGTAGATATAAGTGCTTAGCAAAAGTTAAGTCTGCAGAAGTAGAGGATGAGAAGGGCAGAGAAGTGTGGTAGGTTCCAACAAAAGAGGTAGGGAAACAAATGCAGTTCTCCTTTAAATAGGTTTTCTTCTTAAATCAGATAGATTTGCGTTCAGTCTCTGAAAATCCAAAACTTTGTGAAAAGATAGCCTGCTTTCCTGTGAGAACATTATTTTTTCTCTGTTAAGGATAGCTTTGCCATTGTTGGTTTTATGTTATTGCATTTTCAATCTGATCCTATTTTCCTGTCAAAAGCAAAACTATCAGTGAACTTGCTGAATGGCTTTAACCTCTAAACAAAATTCAAAAAGTCTCCTGCTTCATTCCTCTAGTTCTTAAAAACACTCTGTATGTTCAGGTCAATAACTGCAGTTTCTACCCAAAGATCAGCACAACTGTGTCAGAGAATGTAGTCTTCCCATTTCTGCATTTGTAATGCAGGTTTTCTGACCACACCAAAATTTCAGATATTACACCGGTCACGTTACAGATTTAAGATAAATGTGTTTGATATGTTGTTCTCTAAAACTAATGTTCAGTTACTGTTTGACTTTGTGGGGCTTCCTGAACCAAAATACTCCTTGTCAATATTTGCTAACTGTAGGGCGTTTTGGCAACTAGGTTGTAAAGCACGGCTCTAAATACTTTTCACTCCTAGAATATTCCTCAAGGCTGAAATGTTTTTGTGTTTAACAACAAGATGAAATAAATTTAAAACCCAGACTGAATGTCTCAATGCGAAAGAAGAAATTTAACCTTAAATAGAAATTCTCTAGTGTGCAGATTTTTCTGTCATTTTATTTGCTTTCCAGGAGGAAGTGTGTTTACCAAATATGGTGCTGGAAGGCAAAAATATTTTAAAGTGATTTATTTAAATGTTGATAAAGTTCTATAATAAAAGCTATGTTGACATTTAATCTGAATTATAATCAATCCTAGAGAAGATGCACTGATGGCAATAACTCTTGACTGACTTAAACTGATAGCTGTAGTAAATACATGTTTTTCGATTCCACGAATAATATCTTGATACTCTCAGCACCCTTAGTTCTGTGGCATTTCCACCAGTTATCGAGTAGGATGTGCTTATCTAGCTCAAGCAATGCCACGGTATAGATAATCAAGCAAATACAAAAGTCTACCCAGCACACTGTGCAGCACCATGCGGAGCTAGTAGCTTGAGCCCTCAAAACAATATCTATCTGGGCTCAAGCCAAGGTAATTAGTTCTGCCTCCTTGAATGGGTAATTAGTCAAAGCACCACACTGAGGCAGCCCTGGTGCTTCTGGCTCCAGAGATAACTCACCACAACCAGCTCAGGTGGCTCCGCAAGGTGCTGCTCCACCGAGCCTGGGCATAGGCATGTTCGTCCCTACTGCAGTGGAATAGCTCTGCCTCCCTTGAATTGCTGCGTCTCTTAATCATTTCTCTTTGTAATCTGAAATAAGTAACAGCGCTCTTGTCGTACTTTCCATATGAAATTTTACCTTCATATTAGCTAAATGAAGGTCAGATCTTTCCTCTCTTCCTTAATAAGTTCTTCAAATAAGGTACATCTGTTATGAAACTATTATGGCTGACCAGAGGACAGTCATTAAAAATACATGGCGTATTACAGGACATCATTTATACCTAATATGTGTAGTAGAGTGATCATTTAGGTAGTTTATTTCACCATGTTTGCCCCATTTAGGCTGTGCAGTCACTTCTTAAATGGGTTCTCTTGAAATTATATTATTGAAGTGAAGTCATCTCCCTCTTCAGCCCTGCACCCCACATCACTAATAAATTGTTTGGCAGATGTTTCCTTTGCCTCTCTTACCTGTCTTCAATCTGAATTTTCAACATTTTCCTCTTCCCTTTTAAAAGCCTTATAAGGCTTTTATTTTTAAAGCAAAGTTTAACTTCTGATAGAACTACCACTGTGGTTTATAATGTATTATAATATCCAGAGGCTCAGACATAACTCTTTATCTACAAGCTAAAACAAGTTGCTGCTTTCAGCCAAAACACCCAAGTGCTAAAGTGGTCTTCTAGTGCTGACTCTTACGTAAACACTGTAAAATGACATTTATAATTGCCAGGCAGTTTCTGCAAGTATCGATATCACAAAAGTCACTGCTGAAATGTGACAGAAGTAAATACAGGAGATTGAAGAATGGTCCAATTATTTATTTTTTAAAAAAGTAAACACAAAACAAGCAAAATAACTTTCAGTTATTTGGACAGTTGTTTGTCTCCAGTATCTGTTGCTTGTGCATGCTTAGCTGCCTGCAGAACCTCACACAGTGGGCTTCCAGGTTTTGACTGGTCTCTGTGAACTACTAAAATGTCCTTCTATAGTTGAGGATTTTGTCAGTGAAACAGTAGAAAAAACCCACGCAGATGAGTGAGAACGTACCAAGCCCACCTTCTTATATGGGAAGTGTCTTCTACTGTCTTCAGTCTTTTTGCATTACATACTCTTTGGTCTTGTTAGCACTTTGTTGTTTGAAATGCACATCTCTACCCTCATCTTGATGTGTCAGTGTTCAATTGCTTTGTAATGACTGCTGCAAAACATTTTTTAAAGTTTTTTTTTTTATTAAAGAAAGTTTTCCTCTCTCTTGCCAAACTCTAGTTCCTCCTAGAATGAGTGTTTGGGTGCATTTTACTCTGTCTTCCATCTGTACTATATTTCTAGCCCACTCTGAGCTGTCATAATTCATTCTTCAGTAGTTATGAGGTGAAATTAATAAGTCGCATGATAAATATGTGAATATCAGGCTGTACATCATGCTATCAGTCAAAAGAAGGAAAACTTCAGGGATCTTTGGTCACAGTCTCTCTAGCTACTGAATATACTTTCTACATATTGACTGAATCTCATAACTTTTAACTTAATAGAATTAAGTCCCTGCTGACTATACTAATTTATTGTTTGCAGAAACCCATAAAGGCACAGTCATATGCTTTATGAGCAGTACTTCTTGATGCCTTGAGTATCCCTGAATCAAGTTATTCTTCTGTTTTTGATAAAAGAAGCTGATGTGATACAGTCAGGAAAACTTGGATATTTTTTGTGTAAATTTAATGACAATCTGCGTTTATAATTTGATCCACTGGCTAAGCAAGTATCACCAGGTATTAATTCAATCACCATATGCATGAGCTCGAAAAATACAGCAGGTAAGAATTTGAAAATCACCTAACTACCTCGACACTGATGCCCCAAGATTAAAGGGTAAGATTAAGATTTAGTTACTGATTTCCCATTCTGTTATACCCTTCAAAATAATCAATATTGAAAAGCAACAGAGAATAGATTTCCTGTAACCTTGTAGATTGGCTAGGTTGAAATTAATAGGAACAAAAGAATTAGTATATTGGATAAGATCAGGCCCATTTATCTTGATGCTGACAGAGGTTAATATCAGCTACTTTAGAGGAAAACTTCAGAAAGCAAACTTTATTTAAGGATGTTGGAAGATGTTTCCTTAGAAAGGATCTATCTGCTTTCCCATTACAGTGCTTCTGAGGAAACGCGGTCATAAGACAACACAATTTTTCTGTGTTACTGAAATCAGTTGGAAACTGTAAACACAGCACTGAAAGCCTGTGGGGTTTTTTTCTTGTTCATGCTGCTCATTTCTTGTTCCTTCTTTCTGCTTTGCTTTTTTTGATTCTTTTACCTTCTCTTGTAAAAATAATGTGAAGACAGTATATCACATGCTTCCAGAACTGTGCACTACAATTTGCAAACAAAGCTCTGCGTCATCTTCCCTTTGTCTTGGAGCTGCATGTTAGAGTGCAAGAGTACACGTTTTACCATTGCAGTGCAAAGGGGAAATGTAGCACTCAATAATTACAGCGTTATCCAAACGCTGATCGTGCCATAAGGAATTGAGTTTCCATCTCCTCTTTTGCTAAAGTAAGTGATCACACGTCATTTTTGTCGGTAGTATCTCCATGGAATCTTTTGTAAAAAAAGAATACAGAATTATGATTATGTTTAAAACATATTTTCATCACCAGCACAATACTATGTTACTCGGCTGAATGTGCAAATCGAGGTGTCATCTAAAGATGATGCATTTCAAAATTGAACCAAACTGCTGACAGACTGAGTGCCTTCAGTCTTGCAGAAGAGATGAGGTGAGTGGCAGCACTGCACAAGCAGCTGTGGGAAGCATTCTTCACCTTGAACTTTCAGGAGGTGGAAGGCAGTTTAGTAGAGTGTTAGTATTTTCCTGATCTCTTGATTCTGCCAGAGATGTAGTACAGTTTTGGTAGTGTCTAAATTGACTTCTGGAAAAGTCTGCAGTGCTACAAAGATGTAAAAACTATGCAACTTAGCAAACCTGTCTGTCTGCATGAATAGCGCATGCTAACTACTCATCTACGCAACTGTTGACTGAACATTTTTTTGGGTCAGTTTTAGGCTTGAAATTTGCCGTAAGAATCAGCACAAGTCCTAATGTGCTAAAGTTACCTCTCCTAAAATTATTTTTCTAGAAAGTAGGTGGTTTACAGAGAGAGTTTCAGACCTTCATATGGGGCAAAAATCGTATTTTAGGAACAGGTGCGTAACAAATGGATGTGAGGAACAGATCAGGACTGCTTAAAGACCCATTCTCTAACCAAAAAAGTGTTTCATGTGACATGAAGATTATCCTGGTATATAAGATGACCAAATCTTTTTTTTTTTTTTTTAATTTTAAATATAGTCCTCAAAAGCCAAAGTGGTAGCTATTTATTATAACAGGTTAGAAAACACCATAAAAAATTGATCTCAGTTTTTTTCCCAACTAAACCAAACCTGTGGCAGTCCTGAGAAGTATTATTCACTCAATATGGCATTTTTCTAGATAGGGTATGCAGAAAATACTTAGCTCTGATTCAAAAAAATAGTTCATGTCTTCCAGAGGGGAAAAAAGCTCTCTACAAACAATGCCTTAATAAAGAGAATGGAAAGTACTGATACTGCAGGGCCATTCATGTAATATTTAGGAGAAGAAAAAACAGTTTAAAAAATGCTATGATAGCTTATGTAAAATGAGTTGAAATGCATTGTACTGATTCTTTCCCCTGTTTTCAGCACAAAAACATGTTGGTTTTGTCATTCCTGTTTCTTTATCTTACAACAGACGAAACAACTCATCAACAGACAGGCTTATGATGGATTTCAAAGTCTGCACACAAAATGTATGCCCAGCCCCTGTAGGATTGGGGTGACAGGAAGAAAAGGCTAGATAATGTTCTGAGGAAAACCCACTATCAATCACATTCAATATTCAGTGGAAAAAATGTGCCATTCCCTGAAAGATTGGGACTTAGTGGGTGGTATTTTGGCAAAATATTTGTGGATAGTTATTCAAATGACTGCTATTGCATTGTGTACGTTTATGGCTGTATGACATGTATTCTTGCTAACAATTCTTGTGTAGGATAGCAAACATTTGGCATTGAACAGTAGATAATAACTCTCTCTTAAAGCAGATGCTTGATGATCTGGTCAGATATCTGCAGTGACTCCCTGAATATAAACAAGTATAAGAGAGGATTCCATTATTTAACTTTTTAGAAAGATCTTTTGAAAAAAAAATCAATTCGAGAATGTCGTTTTCATTTTTTAAAGCAATTTATTTAAAAACAGAGTTGCAAATATTACCTTGGTCTTTTTATATTTTAAGGTGAAACTTAAGTACAGTCCCCTTCTCCATTCAGACCACTAAGTACTGCCAAGTAAGTTTATTTGAAAGGTGTGGTCTTCTTGCATTAGGCATAATTAATGTTATGTCTCTAAAAAAAGCAAAGGAAGTGGTTCAGATATATTATAGGTGAACAGTAGAGCTTTCCAAAGCCTTGGGATGTTTTGGGGGGATGGAGGGGCATACAGCTGTGAGCTGTGCATTGCCGCTCCTAAAAATCCCAACAGCACGCCCAGATTCAGGCACACGCACATACTATTGAATTGAACTGTATCTGGAATTGAAGCTGTGTGTCAGTGTTTGGCTGAACTGCCAAGGAAAACTCAGAATATTGACACAAGATTTATTATCCTGGTCATACACCATTTACAACAGATGCTTCATATTTCAACTTAATCAGATGTTGGCAGGTGTACCTGGCAAGACATAGATTAAGAAAATGAAGTAATAGTAGGGTAGGAGTGAATGCAGATGCAGTGTAAAGAATATGGGAAAGAAGACTGTGTAGCCATATGCACTGCAACATACAGTGCTGTTAAACCACTCAGACCTGTGTAAATTCATATCTGCTCTTGTAATGCTATTCCAGGGCCCGTCAGAGTCAAGGAAAATATTTTTTATTGATATGAAGCTGTTAAATCAGTTTTAAGTGATATCTTAGAAGGAAGAAAGTGCACTAGTTTCATTGACAGCAGAACGGGTTAACAAATTCAAACACATTTTACCCTTTCATTTTCGCTGTTATTAAAATAGCATTGTTACCAATATTACTTGTCCCTTCCCTATTTCTTCCCCACCTGCTGCAGGGAGGGATAATTTTCCCAGATATGTGGAAATCTTATCACAGCCATTGTCATGGCAAACTCACAGTTTTTATTCTTGAATTCTTATCATCTTTTCAGTAGATAATATAAAGAAAATAAAGGTTGTGCAATTATGAGAGAAGTTGGTTTGCAACTTGAGGACTTTTAAAAATTTGAGAGATTCAGAAAATTAAACATCTAAGAAACTATTAAAGATATTCTGTATTAATTAGCAACAATTGTCATTTCTTGCATTGAAGTGAAATGAGATGATCACTGCCTTTGCCTAGTAATGAGAAACAAAACCTAAAAGAAGTGTTAAATCAATTACTTCTATGATTGTTGTGTTAAGGTTTATGCAATCAGAGGCTGCTTTGCATTCATAACACATCCAAAATCTCCTATCCGAATAAGCTCAATTATTCTAGCTTTTTCTCTAAACCTTTGTTTCTTCTGAAACTAAAATCTTTGATTGCAATAATAGTGCAATTTGCTGCAAAATTCTTTTTCATCCTATTGTATAAATTGGCAGAATCAATATGTAATAATATTTTGAAGGTCATACATTTCAATTATACTCCAACTTATGCATAGGTTACAAATTGCTTTAATCGAGGATGTGTGAGGCAAATGCATAGGCTCTGGAAAATTGTTTCAGATATTGTTTTCTTCTTGTCACTTCTTTATTTCTTAATAGATGTTTCAAAGAACAATGAAACTGGCGTGAGACAGCCAGATAAAAAACATAGACACTTTCTCTGGTGAAAATATTGATTAATTCCCATAATGTGAATATAATAATTGGAAGGATAAGATTAAATCGTGGCATCATATTGCCATGTAGCTATTTCTGTAAATAAGTCAGAATTTTGTTGAATGAGAACTGCATTATTTTGATCTAAAGATAATTTTGAATTTTCTGTTTCGTATCATGCAGTTGATTTCTGTAAAGTTTGGCCTATACACAATACTAAATTCCTTCATGTTTCCAGTTCACAAATAGGACAATAGATAAGCAACCTTGTCCACTTACTTAAAAAAGAAACAAAACATGACCAGGACCTTTAAATATTGATAAATATTATTTACAGATTTAACCTACCTGAATTGTGATTATTAAAATATTAAATGTCTTTCACTTTATTTCAGCATTCTAAATACAACAGCCTCTTAAGGAGTTGTAATTGCTGGAGGCATATAAATTGGAGCCCTTTTGATTAAATGGGAGGACGTCTTGTACTCTTGAGCCCTTCAAGTTCACTGGATTTGTTCATTTTCTTGATTGTTGGGAGAAATACATGTCTGTGTTTGGTGAAGTTGTAATCTCAAGAGTAGAGCTAATTAAAATAATAAAGCAGATAGTTTTTTCTGATGGATGTGCTGAAAAACTGAAAAAGTTACACAGAAATATATTAAGCTGAATAAAAGTTTTAATAGGTGGAATGTCTGAGGTCCAGGATAAAATGTTGAGAAGGAAAAATGCGTTCTTACAGTGGCTAATAATGGTCTAGTGCGCTCAGATGGAATTGGGGAAATATGGTCAGGTTCCTGTTCCACTTCATTTGGTTCATCTCTCAGTCCTTTTGCAGTAACTCTTCTCTTTTCTGTGCATATTAGCAGAGGCAGAGACAGACTGGTTTCAAGACCAGAGGGTTAGGACTCTAACAGGACATCTAACAGCAGGGATGCTGTGCTGAGCTCACTGCTGCCTGAGCTGCTTCTGTGCTGAGTCAGCATAAAATAAACCTGCCCAAGAAAAAGTTTTCTGCAAATTGTTCACTCTTTATGAGATTAGTTTTCCACTGGCTTAGCATATTCAAACAGGGTCTGACTCACTGGCATGAGTGCCCAGGCATGAACAGGAAGAATGTGTAGGTACGGAAGAGGACAGTTTCATATCAGCAAACATCGCAAATACATAATGTCTTACTTTTTTTCATAAACCAAAATGTCTCTGGTTTCACTTAAACCTGTTTAGTGTAATTGGAACAATCATGATAGCTTTGTATCGCGGATTAAGATAAATTTTCTTAATATGTTCTTAAATATGTTTAGTTGGTTTTAGCCCATGTTAATCAGAGCCATTTCTTTTTTTCTCCCATGCCTTAAGGAGATACAGCAAGTAAGTTCTTTTGCATACTTCTTATGCATGGAAAAAAAAGCATTATAAAAAATGCAGTATGCATTCTGCTTACAGGCTGTGAGAATAACAATTTCTAAGATTGATTTTGGCATTTTGGGGTACATGTGAATAATGAAAAATGGAGTGGATAAGGTTTTATATGTATTCCCCAATATGAACAATAATATTTATTAAGCTGACTACTACAAATCAAGTTGTCATTCTTTACTGGCTTGCAATGCTGCACTTAAGTCTCACTAAACCACAAGCCGATTTCAAAAGTTTGTGTTAACACATTTTGTGAGAGGCTTAGAAAAACATCATGTCAACTGCTCTGTACAGGAAAGCTGAGGAGTTGGAAAGGACTGTGTTTGAAGCCTTATTCCTGCTTACCTAACTCTTAACTTCCAAAATCTCTTTCATACTTCCTTATACATGTCACATGAATAACACGCATAGGTACGCTCCAGTCCCTAAAGGGGCCTACAGGGGAGCTGGGGAAGGACTTTTTACACGGGCATGTGGTGATAGGACGAGGGGGAATGGCTTTAAGCTGGAAGAGGGCAGGTTTAGATTAAACATTAGGAAGAAGTTTTTCTCTTTAAGGGTGGTGAGGCACTGGAACAGGTTGCCCAGAGAGGTTGTTGAAGCCCCATCCCTGGAGGTGTTCAAGGCCGGGCTGGACATGGCCTTGGGCAACCTGGTCTAGTGAGAGGTATCCCTGCCTGTGGCAGGGGGGTTGGAACTCGATGATCTTCAAGGTCCCTTCCAACCTAAACCATTCTATGATTCTAACAGCAGGACCATGATTCTGCCAGCATTCTAGTTGTCTTACAATCATAATTTTTCCCTTTTGGCTCACAAATCTTTGCATTTCTTCATGGATATGAAATTTGGCTACTCTGATAGAAGGCCTTTTTGAGCAGCAATTCATAAAATTCGTGGTGGTAACTGGGAAGCGGCATTTGCGAGTACATGAACATGGCTGCTACACCAAGGCTGCCAAAGGAAAAAAATGCCTGGCTAATCTGTGACTGCACACCTTGTCCGCTACCTCTGCTGTGACTTCTGTCACACAGCAGCTCCAGAGTGGCTCAGCTGGAGTCCTGGCAGGGATTCAACTGAGTCAGAATAGGAATATGTTTCTGTTATGGAATTCTGCAATGGCTTTCCCCACCCCCCTCTCAGCTCCCAGGTAGTCTCAAAATAAAGTAGGAAGCAATACAATAGGAGAGTTGCATTGTAAAATCAATCAGCACTGCCATGGTCATGAATTTTACTCAGGTTTAAGTCTTTTGTTTTCTTGAGCGGTCAGTACGCAGGCAGTGGAAACACTGGGATGTTACTGATGTCTCTGCTCCAGAGCTATTATAATGATGGCAGAATAGGCTGTGTTCCTTTCTCTTTTGGGAATGACTTGCTTTCAAAGCCTTTATACCTGCTAATGCATACAGAAGAAAGAACATACCTTGCTTTTTCAAAACAGCGGATGCTGCCTGCAACTGAAATGTGCTTCTCAGAAAGACAAATCTCTTTGATAGAGAGCAATACATGGTAATATAGTTGGATACGCAGTATATTTTGTAGATGCGTATGCGAAGTAGTTTTGATCTGAAAATCTGAAAGGAAAATATGCATTACCAATAACTAATTCTTTGATTAGAACTCTTTGTGAAATATTATATACTAAAGACAACAGAGAGAAATTGCTCCAAATTTTCCATAATTGATTTCTTTTGATTTTTTTCCACCTTGCTCTTAAATTTTTGATTCAATAGTCTCAGAAGCAATCTGCTATCTAAAAATGTGGCTTTAAATATCTCTTCTGTTCTGAAATGATGTATAAGAATATGAAAAATCAATTTATTTTTCATAGAGTCATAGAATCACAGAATAGTTTAGGTTGGAAGGGACCTTAAAGATCATCTCGTTCCAGCCCCCTGCCCTGGGCAGGGACACCTCCCCCCAGCCCAGGTTGCTCCAAGCCCCATCCAGCCTGGCCTTGAACACCTCCAGGGATGGGGCAGCCACAGCTTCTCGGGGCAACCTGGGCCAGGGGCTCACCACCCTCAAAGTGAAAAATTTCTTCCTCATACCTATTCTAAATCTACCCTTTCTCAGTTTTTCATTGAGTGTCTAGGATAAATTACTGTATTTATGTATTTTAGAAATTATTTATCTTAAAATTAAGTGAATCCATTGCTTGATATCCATTTGGTTCACTTTTTTCATGCTTTTGAACATTTGTCACACATTTTTCTGGTGTTTAGGTTTTGTGTTTCCATGTGCAAGTAATAAAAAAATGGAATTCTGTGCTTCAATTTCCACACAGAATTTACACATTCACATTTATTCATGTGAGCACCCTTACCAAATAAAGTGGGCTTTTCAGAACATAAACTAAAAGGCATGTTTAGGTATTGTTAAATACTGATTTCGCACCAGAAAAGTTTATCTGCCAATGGACTTGATCTTAGCTACAGAGAGCTCACTGGAACAATTTCTACTGATTGCATATGAAGTCCAGCTGAGGCTGACAAATGCTTGATGGTCCAGTTGACTAATGGCTTGAGGGGCATAGAGAAGGCAAACCTCACCGACAGCTCTTTATAATCAATCTACACAGTAAGAATATTTTTGTCTGTTTCAAGTGGATTCCTTCACAGAGATCAAACATTCCTCACAGATATTCCAGGATCTAAGAAGGAGGCAGAGCTCAATAAATCATTTGCTTGTTTACTCAGTGGAAATTCAGACACAAAGATATGTTCCCTTCATTCCATTTTCCTTTTTAATGTTAAAATACTTGCCAAGTTAGGAACCTTTAGAAACTTGTTATTGGTCTTGCTGAATTTTAATTATACTTCTCAGAGAGTTCTTGGTGTTGACCTTTAATTTAAAAATAGCTCTATATTCACTTTAAACTTCCATGAAGTTTTCTTTTCTGTTGAAAAGTTTGATTTAGCAGCTGAGTAACTTAGTTTCTTTTGTTTTTCTTAAAGGTCATACTTTCTTGGATTTTACCTACAAAATCTTGAGGTCAGAACATTTGCATTCATAAAAGCTACTTAATATGCTGAAATCTAATACATATAATAGTGAATTACATGCCAAAATTAACATTAGCCATGTAAAGTCCTTGTATTTGAACTATTTAAAGTCAGAACAAACCAGAATTGCTCAAGACTTAGTGATTCATTGTGCTTTCTTCTGAGATCTTAGGAGACTGATATTGAGCATCACGAGCATTTTCTCCAAGATTACGAGCGTTCAAACACTCTTTGGAATCCACAAGATTTTAAAGTCTTTGTGAGAGCAGTTTCCATTTTGTTGATATCTAGTGAATTGTAGCGTATGTGCTTTCTTAATGATCTGGCATATGGTCATTACCGTGGCAACCGCTATAAATCATGACCAAATGAGAATGTATCAGTCTCATGCAAAACGAAGTTGAAGTCAAGCGCACTTGGAAATGCCTCTGTCATTTATGTCACATGAGTTGCACACATAAATGGTGGTACTGAATCAAGATGAAGGTCCACCTCACAACTGAGGCCAACAGCAGATGCTTGGGGAAGAGTACAAGAAAATCAAGCACATGGTATAATTTCCACATACCAGTCAATACTTTAAATTAGCTTTATGTTAACACAGAATATTCTCTTTTTCCTCCTGTAATTTAAGTGAATTTCAACATTGGAGAATGTCTTTAAATGTGAAATTTGTTAATCATTTTAATTCTGAAATGGTTTCCAGTTAATACTAGACCCAGTAGATTCATACCCAGGTTAAAATACTTAAAAAAAAAAAGTTACTTCCTCTCGAGGTGAAATTTGAGCAGATGTGGATGAGTCACTGCCAGTTCAAAGAGCCAAGAGGCTTCTGTGCATCATCCATATTTCATCAAGCATGAACAATTCCCACTGAAGTCAAAGGGATTTTACCTATGGTGTCTTTAGATATGTTGGGACTTTTATGATGTCTGTGATCTAAAAATATACTTTTCCTCTGCACAATTTACAAGGTGTTCTGAAAGGTTAAAGATAGCCAGATTGTCAACTGGCCATCATCAGTGTCATTTGCCATCATTTTGTAAGTGGGAAAATTGAGGCACAGAGAGGTTAAGACATCTGATGCTGATGTGGTGAGAGTGATAGTCCAGAGATCAAATCACTGTTCCTCCAAATGGGAGCATCTACTGATTTCAGTTGAGCTAGCAGTGTCACTACAGACTTTGACTTCGAACCTCATTTTTGACACTTTTATAGCCTCTACATATAATAAGTAAAGAAGAATCCATTTCATTTCCTGAATTACAAAAGCAACGTAGCTCTCCTCCCTCCACAAGGAAACACATAGTTCCTTTTTGCCATTAAGTAGCAAAAACAATACTTTCAAAAAACCAATGCTACAAATTTGTGGATTTAAGGGAAACAAGAACAATAATAATAGTACACCTTAACTCCTTTAGAGTCCCATTAAGCATGGTGAAATAATCCAACCTTTTTAAAAATCATAAAATGCATTGTCTACACAGGGAAGACATATGTCCAAACAGTTAAAGCACCATATTGACAGTACTGAAACGAATGATGCATTTTCCTCTAAAACAAATGAATGTAAGGATGTGGTTACAGTGGTTACAGTGGTACAGTGTAACCACTGTACAGTGGTTACAGTGTAAAGGTGGCAGTGAGAAGACCCTGGAACTGGAGACTTTTGAGTTTCTCATATTGTTTAATGTTTGACTGGAAAAGACCCTCCAGAAATACAACACCGTATTTTGGCATGATTTTCAGCTATATATAGATACACATTTCTTTTTAGGTGAGACTCCCAAATGTGTTTCATACAGGCAAAAAATATCCTTTTCCAAGCCTGAATTATTTTATGCTTCAGCAGTTTATTTGACTAGAGCTATCATTTACATTGATGTATATTTGATAGCAAAAAATAACCATTACTGGAAGAGATAGCTGTTTCAGTCCCTCTCACCATTTTCAGCTGAAAGGAAATGCATTGTGTAAAGCAGTAATGAAAGTTTTCTGGCCTTTCTTTCCTGTGCTTCACGCTAGAAGCCTAAGGCACACTGAAAGATGATGAAGAACCTCTTTTTCTTGCCCAAGGACATATCATCAATATTGTCAGCTTTCCTCATTGCTGATGTCTATTTCCCCGGTCAGTGATTTTCCCTTTCTCAGACCTTTTTGAGGTAAATGTAATGGCAGCATCCATAGGTTGTATTTGTAAACAATGTTCTGCTTTTTTGAATGATGTGTGTGGGCCATCTTGCTGGTAGGAATATGAACACTTAGACGTAGATCACAAGTGTACTTAGGCGATTGATTGCAGTTAAAAATTCAATGAGGATTTGATGCCAAAAGGGTATTGTGGCACATGGGCATTACTGTATTTGTTTTGTCTGTGTACAGACCAGAGAGTTGGTATGCAGACCTACCTCTGCCTGAGCTGAGGGACACATAAATGTTTTCCAAGGTGTTGCTCCAGCCTCTGCCAAGCTTTGCCAGGAGTAAAACGCTGTAGAATACTCCACTTTTGGCCTTAGTGGAGTTATTAATCCAAAGCAATCAAAAAAACTGTTGAAAGCAGGAATCAATTGAATTTTATGGTAGTGTTAGGTTAGCATTATTAAACCTGATGTATTATTACTGATGAATAACCTCAGGCAGAGAACGTATTAATTTTTCCAGTTCCTTTAGTTTGAGAAGTAGACCCATAAATAATACATAAATCTGTGGCTACTGTTCCTCTCCTCAAGCCATTTCTTATTTTTTGCAAATGTATGATTTCTTTAAAGGTTAGTAGGCCAACATCACAAAAGAAACAGTATAACCCTAGGAAATATAATTGAAATGCTTCCTAAATTGTTGTGACCTTGTGACTGCAGTTTCTGCTGATGGCAGTCACTCTATTTTTTCTGAAGATCGTGAGAGAAATATCATTCTCGTGCTGTAAAAGAAACCTCAGTTATTTGTGCCAATGTGTGGAGAAGCAAGGCACAAGACAGCTTTTTGAATGCTTCCTAGCACTACTCAGAGAAATTCTGCATGGTGTTTGGCAGTGGGACATCGATATTGCTTAGCAGTTGCTGTGTAATTGGGCACTTGGCACTCCCTGATGGGCTGCAAATACCTAAATTAATATTCTCTTCCTGACAAGGGGGTTAATATGCAAGATATATATTGAGAGTCATCCTGCAAGTTGTCCTGCAAGTCTTTTCAGTTTTCAGTGTTGAACTTCACCTCTTCCCAACCAAAACTACAGTTAATTGCTGAACACTAAGGTAAAAGGTTTCGTAATCACTGAAGCTGGTTAATTCCAGGAACATGGGTACTTCTTTTTCACTGGATGAGAAAGATTTTGAAGGTATTCTTAGAGCTGATGACCCTCTGTTCTCTGAAAGAGGCTTTCCTGCTCTACGCCATTTTAACCCAAAGGCCAATTTTGTATTTAATTTCTCTCAGTCAGAGCCTTACTACAGTCATTTTCTGATTTTCTAGTTGGATAAAGCAGAAATTCTGTTATAACTTAGATGAAATTTTCACTGAGCTTTTGTATTTCTGACTTGATACCATTTTCCATTTAAATACTAGTCAGAACCTGATATAGAATAAGATAGCTGGCTGTTTCTGAAACTAGTTTATGGAACTGATTTTCTAATAGAAATAAAAAAGATTGTTTTGCTTTTCAGATTGATTACTCTTTTGGTAATTAGTGTAGTGGGTATGTGGATGCTATTAGAGGTGCAGTGAAATGACAGATGTTCATGGCTACACAGTTACTGCCTTGATGGATCAAACATTAAAGCACAGAAGCCATTTTTTTAAACAATGGATATAGAATCAATACTGCTGGCTATCTGAAAATTGCTCTTGCAAAATCAAAGTGATTCATTGCTAGTTAATGTGTGCTAGAGCTTGGCATGGTAACATCAGGTATGCACCTAGGAGTTTGTTCTATGTCCACCATTGGTGTAAGGGTGAAGAATATTTTCCCTATACAACTGTAAAGAAGTGTCTTTCTCTTTCTTTCTTTTGATTTTTTTTTTTATTATTTTGTTAAGCTGTGGAGCACTAACTTGCTATGCTTTCTTTTTCCTGATGTACATTGGAATAATTTTTCTTTCCAACTAAATTCTGATTTACAATCCATAGTCAATTTAAGAGAGTAGGTATTGACCACAAGGTTTCATAGACAAGATGTTGTATATCATATTTTATTTAGCTCGGTTTTAATATTTAGGAAGTAAAACCCCCCAAACCATAAACTAATGTAAAATTAATTCTTTAAAATGTTATAAAAGTTAAAAAAACCCACTTTTTTTGTGTGTCTAATGATCTTCTATTTATCTTCACCAGGAGCTTTGTTTAAGACTTGCAGGATTTGTTTTTTTACATGAATTACCAATATGTTTATAGCTAATACTGATTAGAGTATGTTCAGAAAAACAGTGACAAAACGTTTTCAGATTGTTAGACGTTAATGAATTCGTTCTTACCTATACATTTAGGAAAGAAGAGCTCACATACAACTTTTCACAGAGAAATTAAGAATCATACATAATATATGCAATTTACCCTTCACAAGCATTTGGCAGAGGAGGTAAATGTTACCTGAAAGGGAAGCTTCTATAACAATAATTCCCTCAGTTAATTTTCAAAACCAATCTGTTTTTAATGTTTGAGGAAAGAGAATTTATTTATTGCTAGGATTATTTATTTGCATCTGGTTATTTATGCAATTATTTATTTGAATGGAGACTTGAGAATTCAAACAAATGCTCACTGTCCATCACAGTCATTTTAGAGGGATTTATCAGTAATTATGAATGTAAGGTTTTTTTTCCAAACTAGTGCTTTTGAATGAGCCACATTTGAGACAATCACCTTAATACCTAATCAAAGTGAGTTGTCGGAGAGTAATTGCTAGGAGCTTTCTGAAAATCAGGCCTTTTAAAATTGAGTGTTAAGATCGTTAGGAGCTTTTTAAAACCATGTCCTTCTTTTTCCTTCAGTGGCTTTCACTGAAGCTAAACACAGGAGAGTCATTATGGCAGGTACCTCTCAGGTAAGCAGTGATGATTTGTGAGGAAATTAGAAGAAGCAAGTTAGGTAAATAGGGATTTGAAGGAGAAAGGACGTTCTTGATATATGGAAAGCGCTAAGCCGCAGTAGGGGTAAAGGATGGCAATAAATTCCCACAGGGAAGTAAAGGACTTACTGATTAGGATGCAAATAACTGTAAGGGAACATCTTAAATCTGATTTAAATGCCAAGAACCGTTTCCAGGAGATGGTCAGGTATTGCAACAAGGCCATGTAAATGAGATGACAATCCAGAAAAAACATTAAATTGATCTGTCAGAAGTATCAGCATGCTAAGGTCTTTTATATACAGCACAAAATGATATACCAGAAAGGAACCAATATAGAAAAAAAAGGTGCAGGCTTCATCATATCATCAGTGATATGGCAGGGACTAAATATGGGGTATTTAATGGCGTGTGGGGTGCTGAGATGAAGGACTCAAGAGGTTCTCGTTGTTTTCTCTTGTTTCAGATACCTTTTCTGTATCCTTTGCTATGTCTCCTTCCTTTTCTATTCCATGTGCCTGAGAACAGTAGAAGGAGCAGCTTTGTAAATTGTTAAATAGAGGTAAAATGGATATCTACAAAAATTAAAATTGTGTAAATAGATATCTATAAAATTAAAAATCTGTAAATTGCTGTGAAAAGCAGGTTATTTAGCTAGTCTATAGAAATGATGAAAATACAATTAAATAAGGTAAGGAAAACTGTGTGAGGTGACTAGTGTAATGATTGTCTGCTTGTATTCTTTGTCTTATTGCATTAATATGACATCATAAAGAGGTCTATAATTTTGGAATGTTTCTTAGCGCTTTAATTTTACTGCAGATGAACACATTTGTAAAATAATGTAATGTGAAGTACCAAAATGCTTTGTGACTCTCTTTATATTTTTGTTTATTGGATATATTAGAAGATGCTTTTTTCAGAAGAGCATTCCTGTCCTTCTGTGCAACTTCTAGAAAACATGCTATTCTCCTCATCCTGAGTCTAAAGGAAATTTCAGCCTTTGTAATTTAAAGGGTTGTGTTTTAATTATGTTTTGTTTCAAGTATGTTCATTCAGTTGAACTCCAAGGGAGTAGAGGCGCTTTGGCACTTAGCTATTATTCATCTCACCGGGGACTTGGTACCCAAATGCCTCTGTAGGTTGGCCTTAAGTCTTGTTTAAAGCTCCTTGGAATCAGTAACTGATTGCTATAAATTGCCATGGAGAACTATGTTGGGCTAACGTCTTAAGCTGTAGATGAGGAGCTAGTCTGTCTTAAACCGTGGCCAGAAGCTACACTGGCCCCCTCACATCATTGCTGGAAAAGAATGGCTGCAGCCTTAAGGAAACAGTGAATGCAGTAAGCATATCCACAGCCATGGAGTAACCTGTCAGGTCCGAGTGCAATCTTCTCACCTAGCGTCTCTGCTCTGGGACTCAAAACTGGCAGATAGAAACTCTTTGTAGCAGTAAGGAAAAACTCAGACTCAAATAAAAAACATCTCTTGTCTCTGCAGAAATACCAGTGAAGCTACTTTAATAGTGGAGGATTCTTTGCCCTTAAAATTAGACTGAAAGCAACCAGCTTACTATGTGTAGATGTCAAGCTACGCATATATATTTCCTTGGTTTGGAAAATTAAATTGAACCAGTGGAATAATTTAATGCATTTTGTTTGTTTAGATTACTAATACATTAGGTTGTAGAAGTTAATTGGATGGCATCCTTTGGAAGCTGGGTATTAATTAAACACACAGTGCAAGAAGGAATCAGGCTTAAATTCAAAATCAAGATGTTCAGTGTACGCTTATTGATGCTACAAGGTGACCAGAGATCTATAATCTATCTATTATTATATTTGGTTGAACTGTTGATTAATGAAACTGTTGATGAAGCAGAAAGGAAGATTGCTCCATAGTGCATGATCAGGAAATAGATGAGACTGAAAATGTGGTTCAGGTGTCTAACATCTGTATTACGACGCCTGACATGCAGAGAGCAAAATGGCCTGGCTCCACAGAGACCTCAGCTGAGCCTGACACAGGGATTGTTTCACTAACTGTTAGCCTTGAATTGAAAGCAGATAAATTCACCTTTGTAGTTACATGGGTTGTTTTAATTGCTTGTTGATGGAAGAGTCTTTTTATTTCTGGACACAGGAAAACTGAGTGAGTGGATTTGCTTCCATTCTGAGGCTTACCTTGACAGAGAAGGCTACTTCTTCAGCTTTGTTACCTTTTTTTAACCAAACATCATCTTTTATTTGGCCAAGTGTAAGACAGACTTAATATTAAGGACTTCCATGCCACTTTGACATCTTCTGGAGGAATGACTGCACGTTGTTCAGAAGAAGGAAAGGTCTCCAAAGGCTAGGGAGAGTGCTAAGGCAAGCCAATTCAGACGTGCCTGTTGGAAGTGGGAAGAGGCAGTGTCCAAGACAGACTGGGATTCTTTTTGTGGAAAAATGAAGGCATATTTGATTATAGCCCATGCTTTGACCCCTTCTGTTTTCTAAAGAAACATCTTTTTTTTTTTTTATATGAACTTGAATGCTGAAGCATATTTGAGTCACTCCTGTGCTTCTCCAGCCAGAAGAGAAGTGTCAGGCCCCCAATATCTGCTTTTGTTTACAACTTGCATCTAAGAATAAATACGACCTTTTTCTTTAGGTACCAAGACATTACTGGGCTTTATTTAACCTGTTATCTGTCTGAACTACCAGTATATTTTATTTGAGTTTATACTTAGTTGGCTGTAAGAGTTGTAAAACAAGCATAAAATCGAATTCTGATTTTAATGAAAATTTAGTTCTTGTATCATTTCTGTGTGAAAAAAACACTTTGCACTTCTGAAATATATTCTTGCACTAGTTTCTAATAACCCTGCTTGATTTGTAAGACTATCAAAGATAACAGCATGAACTGGTCTTGAATATAAAGTGTATGAAAAAACTTATCTATAGGCTACTTTGGTCTCTCTATCCTTCTTCCTTCTCATCAGTACCACTTTTTTGTGACTGTCTCTCTGTGCTTTTACCTTAAGTACTACCAATAACAATTTATCCACTGTTCCTCTCATCAGTACTGCTTGACATCAAAAGATGCTCTTCTTTTTTTACTGCTCGTCTTATGTATACCAAAGAAGAGCAGTGGTGTTCAGTGGTGTTGCTATGGCTTACTCTCACCCTAAGGCAGTGTGGTAAGGCTTTAATTTCATCCTGCCTTGGACAAGGATTTTGTGGACATGAAAGTTCAACTTAAAATAAAACCTGACCTTATTATCATGTTTACTACTCCCACTGGATGCATTCATATTATCTATTTGTTTTGAATTTCCAGAGAGGTAATCACTGTGTTTTCTAGTTTCCTTCAGAGGATGATAAATCCAAGAAAGCTGTAGTCTGAAAACAGACTTTCAGAAAAGATGTGCAGTTCTCTGTTAATACTTTTAGGGTGCTTTAAGGGAAAGACTTTTCAACATTATGTCTCATATCTAAAAGCTGGTGATGTTATCACTAATATTGAGAGCAAAAGCTGCTTACGTTTGTCCTAAAGTGATAATTTTCCCATAACTGACTTTGTTCCAAAGATCTGAGTGAAGCTGCAAATTTTGTGGTAGGCCTCTCCAAATCTGATGTGGTGATTTGCACATACTCCATCTACACGGACAACTCTCTCAGAACATTTTCGTAGTGGATTAAGTGGTCACAGGAGCTGTGAGATCCAGCCCTAAATAGAGTCAGAAGAAACAGAAGAATAGAGAAAAAAACTCCAGAACATTTCTGAATTGGAAGAAACATGGAATTTTTTTACTTTGCAGTTTTCATATTGAGAATCTCTTTGTCTATGATCCACAGGAGACGGGTTTGCTCAAATCTTATGTAGAATCATAGAATCATAGAATCATAGAATAAGTGAGGTTGGAAGGGACCATTAAGATCATCAAGTCCAACCGTTAACCTACCCTGATTTAAAAACACCCACTTCTAAACCATGTCCCTAAGCACCTCATCTACCCTTTTCTTAAACACCTCCAGGGATGGTGAATCCACCACCTCTCTGGGCAGCCCATTCCAATGTTTAATAACCCTTTGAGTGAAAAAATGCTTCCTAATATCCAATCTAAACCTGCCCTGACATAACTTGAACCCGTTTCCTCTTGTCCTATCACTTGCCACGTAGGAGAAGAGGTCAGCCCCCATCTCTCTAAAACCTCCCTTCAGGTAGTTGTAGAGGGTGATAAGGTCACCCCTCAGCCTCCTCTTCTCCAGGCTAAACAACCCCAGCTCCCTCAGTCGTTCCTCATAAGGCTTGTCCTCCAGACCCCTCACCAGCCTGGTAGCCCTTCTCTGGACACGCTCCAGCACCTCAATGTCCTTCTTGTAGTGAGGGGCCCAAAACTGAACACAGTACTCGAGGTGAGGCCTCACCAGTGCCGAGTACAGGGGGATGATTACTTCCCTACTCCGGCTCACTACACTATTCCTGATGCAGGCCAGGATGTTGTTGGCCCTCTTGGCTGCCTGGGCACACTGCTGGCTCATACTCAGCCGGCTGTCCACCAACACCCCCAGATCCTTCTCTGCCAGGCAGCGTTCGAGCCACTCTGCCCCCAGTCTGTAGCACTGCATGGGGTTGTTGTGACCCAAGTGCAGGACCCGACACTTGGCCTTGTTGAACCTCATACCATTGGCCTCAGCCCATCTGTCCAGCCTGTCCAGATCTCTCTGCAGAGCCAATCTACCCTCAAGCAGATCAACACGCCCCCCCAGTTTAGTGTCGTCTGCGAACTTACTGAGGGTGCGCTCAATCCCCTCATCCAGATCATTAATAAAGATATTAAAGAGAACCGGTCCCAGCACCGATCCCTGGGGGACACCACTTGTCACTGGACACCAACTGGATTTAACTCCATTTATCACCACTCTCTGGGTACGGCCATCCAACCAGTTTTTTACCCAGCAAAGGGTACACCTGTCCAGGCCACGAGCAGCCAGTTTCTCCAGTAGAATGCTATGGGAAACGGTGTCAAAAGCCTTGCAAAAGTCCAGGTAGACAACATCCACAGCTTTTCCTTCATCCACTAAGCGGGTCACCTCATCATAGAAGGAGATCAGGTTTGACAGGCATGACCTGCCTTTCACAAACCCATGCTGACTGGGCCTGATCACCTTGTTCTCCTGCATGTGCCGTGTGATGGCACTGAGGATGATCTGTTCCATGACCTTCCCAGGCACCGATGTCAGACTGACTGGCCTATAGTTCCCCGGATCCTCCTTCCGGCCCTTCTTATGGATGGGTGTCACATTTGCCAACCTCCAGTCGGCTGGGACCTCCCCGGTTATCCAGGACTGTTCATAAATGATGCAGAGTGGCCTGGTGAGCACTTCCGCCAGCTCCTTCAGTACCCTTGGATGGATCCCATCCGGCCCCATAGATTTGTGCACCTCCAGGTGCTGAAGCAGGTCCCTCACCATTTCCCTTTGGATTACAGGGGCTTCATTCTGCTCCCCATCCCTGTATTCTAGCTCAGGGGTTAGGGAACTCAAGGAACAACTGGTCCTACTGCTGAAGACTGAGGCAAAGACGGCATTAAGTACCTCAGCCTTATCCTCGTCCCTAGTCAATACGTTACCAATGTAGTCATTAATTGCATGAATTTGCCCCTATCTTTTTTGCGTTTCCAGCAAGTAATTTTGTTTTACTCTGAAAATGACCAATTCTATAAAAAAGTTGTAATGATAAAGCGAAACATGGAACACAAAGTGGCTCAACTCCAGCAAGAGGTTTAATCGTTTCATGAATTACCGTTGTTAACACAGATTGGGTAAAAGCTGTTTTCTCTTCAGCAAAGATCAAAGGGGTCTGGTAATGCTAGTGAGAAAAAATAACAGCTTCTTCCATGGGTTGTGGGAAACTAAACAGCCAAAAGCTGCCTCCCTCTGAACCAAAAAGTCAATTTTATGGGTAACTGAAAAATAGTGCTTTATTTTTCACCAGGATATTGATTTTCACCAGCATATTTTTATTGCAGGTGACATTATCTCAGCAGCCTTTTCTCATTTCCACTATCTGCCAAATGTCTCACTGAGATATTGTGTCCTTCAGAGTGACAACAGAACAACCCTATTAGACACTGAAGGTGATGTAAATGTTCTCAGAATGCTTATGAAGGAATTTTCTTCTTTCTGCAGACTTTTAACACTGTTTAGTACAAAAGGTTAATTGTGAGATAAGCTCCTATCTTCCTGTTTTGACTTTGCAGCTGTTGTAAAAAACAGGTGATAGGAAATAATTGTGATGATCTTTAGACCTCAATTTTAAAGATTTCATTAGACTTTAGACAATGCAATTCCTTCTAAGCTTCTTCTTAACGTGCATTTGTCAAAGAGGTATTTATCTGCTCGTGGAGCAATGCATCTGATAGAAGGTGGCTAGAACTGAGTGCTACTTCGCTGACACTTTAAAGACACAATTTATCCAATTAATAGCTTTCTTGAAAACCATGTGGGTAAAATAACCCACTGAATAATTAATATTCAGATATAAATTATTGAATAAAGGTTAAAAAATGTGTCTCATAAAACGCTATCTTCAAGTGAGTTAAAATGTTCTTACAGAATAATCTTTCTAAAATATGGTACATAACTGGCAGTAATCCAAAACAAAAATAGTTTGCAGAAAAATGTTTTATAACAGTTTTTCCTTTGTTTCAGTAGAATCTCATTGGTTGAATTTGATTAATCACATTATCTTGGTTGTTCATTTTGGGTACATGCTTTTAATAAAGAATTGAGAAAAACAAGAGAAAGACAGTTTTTAAGAAAACAACAAAATCATTAATTATATGGGCTAGAACAGTTAAATGAAAAGAAGGCTGCAAGCAGACCTGATAACAGCCTTAGCAGATTAGAATGCTGTGAAAAGCAATGGTGATTCTTCCTCGTCCATGTCTTCTAAGCACAGAAGAGGATGACATTGGTGTAATTTACACTGAGAGGGATGTGATTTGGAAAAGCTTTTCGAAATAGAATACTAGTTGAAAGAAGATGCCTGGTCAGTTTGTGGAATGCTCAGTGCTGGTTAATGCCATTGCTGAATGTTTGTCAGGGCTGCTGGAGATGAGCAGATGAAGTGCTGGACAGGAGGAAAAAAGACAGACTGCATGACATTTTCAAACCCCCTTTCAGCTTATATTTCAATGATCCTGTACCTTCAAAATCTGAATTTTCTAATTGAACACAATTTCTATAATTTTGTTCTTTCTCTTCTGTATTCTTTGAAAGACATCTGTTCGGTAATCTGTGTATTTGCTTTCCAGTGCAGACATGTGTCTTCCATTTCTTATAGCTTATTTTTTTCTCAGGGAGCAATTACTTCTCCGGTCTTTGAGTTTATTAGATTTTATATATATAAATACAGAGATCATTTATACATATAGTAAGTATTTCTGAAATTTTAAGGTGCAAAAAATACTAGAATTAGGATTATTTTCTTCAATAAATATATTTCTTCACAAAAAGGTAAATTAATTGTCAAATTATAACAGAAATTGATTGATTCTATTGCTGTTCAGCAAACCAAACATTTTTAATAGGAGGTCTGATCTCTGTACAGAAGTAAGAGCAAGATGTAATAAATGTGTTTGCTACTTTATTTATTTCCTGTGACAAAGAAAATTCAATGACTGTAAAACTAATGTATCCTCTTTCTGTTTCAAGTTAACATTAAAATTACATGTCTCAAGAAAAATATACTTAGTACATCAGTTTAATAATTGCATTGATCAGACTGTCCTGCTAGACAATAGGTTTGTCATGTACTGCTGCCACTTTGTACTTTTATAATTTTCTGCCCTTTCTATTAGCAAGCAACGTTAACTTAAAGTTTTAAAATATAATTAAAATACTCAACTGTCAAGGAATTTGAAACATTGGGAATCATCGATAGCCTCTGCTATGATTAGATCTTCAGTGATGTAAGAAAGTCTAAAAATCAAAAGTCAATTTTGGAGGACAGAAGGCAGACTCAATACTGTTTTGCTGCAGTATCTCTAAATGTAGTACGTAGTTTGGTGCTGCTGATCATCTCTATTTTTGAACAAGGACCGACCAGCAGAAAATAAGAACACTTCTCAGATAATCAGTGGAAAACAGCCATTGTATGCACACTTCACCTGTATATTCAGAGCAACATTGTTTGGTAGAGCATTTCTTCATGCTCAAAGAATGCTTCAGACAAAACACCCTCAATGCAGTTCTACCTGACAATAAACAGAAGTACAGTTAGCACTGTAACCATGGCAAAAAGCTCTCAATGTGGATATAATGTATGTGCTGTCTGATTTTCAGCACAGAAAGCATTACAATTTCTTCAGGTAAAAAGACTTAGTCACATGTGGTGTTCTGTGAAGCTCATCTGTCACTACATTTAAAATAATATACATGGAGCATAATATATTTAGCTTTATCTTTTTTCTGCATGTGGCCTTTGTTCCTCAGAATATTTGTATTAAATCTGTTTTTCCCTTCTGTTTATATGTGATACTCCACTATTCAATTCTTCTGAACGCTTGTTTACAAACAAAGCCAAAAAATAATTGATATTGAAATGCAAATACAATATAAGCAACCTGCCTCCATTGCATTAAGATGCATAGAAAATAACCATATTATACCATTCTGAGCTCTGAATGTGCACCCAAAATAAATACAATCCATCACTAAATACTTTTTTCATCTCATAATGGGCCATTAGTGAGCTGTCTTCATATGCCGAATAACAGCTGAAAGCAAACAGCTAGAACAGGCTAAGAGTAAAGATGCCACACTTGGAATTAGACAGGAAGCAGAGTTTTGGCTGTCTTCACACTCACTCTATATTCACTGGCTTCTAGGGAGCAATTTTGTAAATCTTACCAACCTAGGGGAGAAGAAAATCAGCCTAAAATATAGTTTCATACAACATTATAGAGGAATATACAATATAAATAGAATAGGATGTGCTGCAAATGCTGTTACGTGAAAGTCATAACAGCAGAGGAGATAATGTGATGCCTAAGCGTTTAGAGCCTGTTGAAGTTCTGTAAAGAGGTCAGTTTTTTGTTGGAAAATGCTTATTCAATGGAATGGAAGCATTCTGTTAGTTCCAACAGGTCAAGTCTGCTGGAAGAAACTTTCCAGCAAGCAATTTCTCGGCCACTCATTCCCTTGGACCCCATGCATGATTCTCGCTCTGGACAGCTTGGTTGACAAGCATCACTGCCATCCCCCTCACGTTCACTGCGGACTCTCCTTGCCATGCCAGAAATATTAACAAATCTCTTTTTATATTTTTCCAACTTTTTTTTGGTTTTAATTCCGCTCTCTGGAAAATTTCTTACTGCTGAAATTTCATTCTGATGCTGAACAAAAAGCAGCTTCACCCCTTCACCTTCCTCTTCTTGCTACAGTTTTGGAAATGAGACATTTCTGCAGGATGGAAATTTTGGCTTAGTGGCTGTCCTTTCACAAAATTACCATAAATTTTGACAGAGCAGAGTAATCAGCATGCTACCACTGGAGCTGTAGATTGAACATTGGATTGGCAGAGTAATTCGAAAGGGGAGAACTGCATCGAGGTCTGGCTTAGACTGGGAATTGGCATTACAAATGAGACAGCACATTGTCAGAGCAGCGTACTGGGAGCATGATCTGGCTGCTTATCCTTCTAAACAAGTAAAACCTCAGTAAGCTTTCCCTGAGTGATTCAATCTACTACATATACTGTACTCAGAGCCGAAGATAGAAATTATTGTCTATATTTTCTGCCTAATTTGTGATGCTTGATGGTGATTTGTGTCTTCCATTGGAATCCTTATGGATTGCAGTAGGAAACAGAGACCACAATACAGAGTTATACAGAATGCATTAGTTTTTTATAAGATGATTTAAGCTATTAGTGATTTGCTTTAAATCACCAGCAATGGACTATTTATTCTTTTTGTGTTTTTAGGAGTAATGCAATATTTGGACTTTAAAGTTGTTTGGTAGTCTCTAAGCATTATTATAATAGACTCTTCCCTGGCTGAGCTAGTACAGAACTTGCCAAAAACATTTTCTTAGATAAACACAGACTTTCTTTCTGTCATTCACTTATTGGTATGATTTCTCATCTTTAGCATTTTCTTGCTACATTTGCAACAGGCTAGGAATCAATTAAGCCTTGAATTGCTTGGATGTTTATTTGGAGGAAAGAAACACTTGCATTTATGTAAATCAAACTATAAAAAGATCAAGAAGCTTGACAACTGTGGAGTGTTGAGATGATCTCTAAAAATATCAAGTAAGCAGCATGTTAGAATTTAGCTTTGCAGACACTCAACCTTTTCTTTTCAGGCTATCAAAGAAGTCAAGTCAGCATCCAGGGAGTTAAGGATAAATGAAACTGTCTCTCTGGGGAAGCAGAATAAATGCTAACATGGTGTGTGCTTTAGTTCAGATTCTGAAAGTCCTGCCTGCCTTCCTGTGTGGAGGGGAAATTGTACTGATACTTTCCAGTTATATCTTTTTTTCTTTTTCAAAATTTTATCTGCATAAAAAGCAAAAGAATTTGTCAGGGAGTTCTGGAGGCTCAATGAATAGCGGATTGTGGGCACCTGGGCTGCATCAGACTACAGTAATCTCGACACATTCAGAATACTTTTAGTTTACCACACATACTCTGGCACATTTGCCATTACCACATAAAAAATTTCCTGCATCAAAAATTCTACATGCTAAGTTGAATAAAATCTGTATTGGGAGACTTCTAGGATCCAGCATTGGATTTCTGGACAAAAATGAAGCATTTATCTTAGTTACATGCCAGAATGGTGAAAGCATGAGGGATGAGATCCCTCAAATCCCAGTGCTGGCAGATTTGGACAGTTAGTCTCTTTTCATTTGCTCCTTCTGAGGTAATGTATTCTGTGTAAATACATTACTCTTGACCTATTTTTCCCTTGACCCAAAGAAATACATTAAGCCAAATCTGAGTATGGACTTTCAGTGCAAACCTTCCAAAGGCAGGTTAAAGGAATTGTCCAGAATTTGAATAATTTCAGGAAGGAAGGAAGGGAGGGAAACATTTTACAAACACTTGGAGTTTGTTGAGCTTGTATTATCAAACACGGACATGTCCTTGCCATATTCCATGTTAAAAGATCAGTTGAAAGAAAGCTGGGTTTCCACCTATGAAACCTACAGTATATAAAACTATATATAGGTTTGGAAAACGAAGTTAAACACTTTCTAGAAGTTTTAGGTTTACAGAAATTCAAAGCCTAATGATACCGATGCATAAATGTGTGCTTAAACTAGGTAATAGGCACTGACAATTCAGAGAAGCTAAGTAGTGATCCACAAGATTATCACGCAAGTATTTGCTTGTAATTCTGCAGCTCATTTATGATATAGTAACTCTTTTAACAGTCCCATGGTTTCAGAAGCGAACTCTTGTGTCCAATTGTATGGAATCCTGAGTTGATTGTTCCTCATCTAATAAATACTGATCTTGTGGGCTGATGATCTGCTTAACTTCATGGATTAGGAAGGGAGGAATATTTTGAAAATTCTCATCTGCTAGCAAACCCTGTTGCAGGGAGACGGACTTGCCCTCTGTTTGCAAACATGGCTCGTCTTGTTGCATGTGCCACTGTGTGCTGCAGTAGGAGGGATGGTATGGCAGATCTAGGCGATCACACTTCAGACTGTAACTCAATTGTTTTTAGGAATCAGGTGGAAGTTACAGACACGTCGTCTTAGTCAGTTCTGTGAGTGAACCAGACAGGAACAATATTGTTAAGTGCAGCAAAATTGTTTTTCTGGTCAACGTCAAAACCACCTAACAACAGAAATTCCCTGTTCCATATCTCCATCTCGCATTGGACATTTGCATCTCACTGAAAGAGGAAATTAAATTATTTTTACATCAGTGATTTCTGTGATCTTGCTTCTAACTAAACACTAGCTGATTAATTTTCCTTCCTAAAATGGCACTCTGTTTCTCAGATGGAACATTACCATTCCAGTCTTTCTCTCTCCCACAAGTCACACTAAGCAAAGGATGTTGAAAGATATTTTTGCTATAGCTGTTTGAGGCAGAATATGCTTGCAGCGTATCTAGAAATCCAGAGGACCAGACAATACCGTATTAAAGAACACCCTGCAATGATTTGTTCAAAAAGCATTTGTTAACTTCTAAAGAAGGAGAAACATGGCCTGCTGATTTGAATATTGGAAAGTTTGGGTTCGTCTTTCTGCTCTGCCATTCTCTTCTTGCTTGACTTTCTATATGGGAATGGATTCCACTGAACCTCTTCCCCTCTGCAAAACAGGGACAGCAGTATCACCGTATTTCAAAGCATTGTGCTAAAGAGCTGGAGTGCTCATGGTAATAGGATAAAAGATACCGAACAAATTAGATAGAGGTTTTGCTGAGAGTTTAAATGGTATCAACTCCTGCATATTTACAAATGTTACTGTTTGTCATTACTCTGCTATATCAACATTGAAGAGGCAAATGCCCAAGTTGACAGACCATAAAATTTGATTTCCCTCCATACAACACTTTCTGAGTTGAAATATCTGCTGTTAATATGGGCACATCTGTACGTACGTATCTATATATCTATGTATGTGGGTATTCATATAATGCGATTAGTCTCCAGACACATTGTTAAATTCTGATACTGCTGAGAAATCTGAACCAGTTGTATTGCAGAGGTCCTGCATTTATCACCTACTGTATTATTGATGCAGTGAGGGACTGAGATGGGCATACCTGCTCTTCTCCAAGGAAAAAGTGGGAGCCAGTCCCTTGCTTATTGAAACAAAGGATCTGGCATGGAGAGCGGGGACAGACTAACACAGTATGTGCTCTTGCTTCCCAGCCCTCACACTTGTGCAGTTACTTGTGCACAAGCTGTCTTGGGTAGGAGCTACAGGTAGCTTCAGTTCACGGTGGCATTTATGTATTTTTCTATAAAAGATCATAGTAACAGGGAAAATTCTGGAAGAAAGTTGAAATTCTGAGTGAATCAGTCTTGATTTTTTTAAAATTAGTATTAGATTTAATTTGTTATTAATTTTATGAGCTATAACTACAAGTATTTTAGATTTCCTTAGGTGGTGGTGTACATTCATATCAACACAGGTCAGATTTTCAATTTGTGTCATAGCCTTACTGACATTTTTGGAGCTATACTTTTTTAGCCCAGCTGAAGCTTGGGACTAGTGTAATAGGTTTCAGGTAACGTAACAGAGGTTTATTTAATTATCTTCTTTAACTTTGAGTTAATCAATCTTTAATGAAAGTTGCATTTACTTTAAAAATACTATATTTCACCTCTTTTCAACATAAGCCATGGATAGTTTTATCTAAAAGTGAAATGTGGAGAACGTGTCTTTGAAGGGAGTTCTCAGAGTAGTTTGACCCCAAATAGAAATCTTTTAAATTGTTTCCCTTTTCTATTTCATGAGGAGATCAGAATTTAAAAAATTCCTTTCATTCCCTTAATCTCTCAAAATAGCCATAAAATCTTAGCCCTCAAAACACTGATAGAAACAAGTTCTGATGAATCACTAGAAAAATGTCCTTGAGAGCCTGATGCTGGAAGTAATTTCTACCATTTTCGCAACATTCGCCACGTACTCGTTTGTGCTACCTGTGCCAGCTCTGACTTTAAAAAAACCCTCAGAGAGAAGGCCCTCGGGAATAGCGAGGATTTGGCAGCCTAAGTGGCTAGTGGGCATTTTGATGTGCTTCCCTTGTTATCTGATTGCTGCACGGATAACTCGGTGAAGAAATCACTGCTGCGAAAGGAGGGAGGGGGAAAGACATTGCGTATTCGGGCAGTGCCTCCATGTCTCAGCAGCTCCTGCGATGGTCCTGGGCACGCACACCTCCTTCGCTGGGCTGGGGGCTCACTTCTCCTCTAAACGGTAACTGATGTCTCTGCACTGAAACTGGTTTCATATGGGGAGGATGACCCCTGCAACGCTGACAATCACTTGAAAACTTAAGGGAATGAACTCTAACAGCAAATATTTTATCTTCTTGACAAGTAAACACTTTAGAGTTCCTTTCAAAGGGTAATAAAAATGGAGTAGCTTAAAGAAAAAAGAAAAAGAAAAAGGACATATTTTGTATATCAGATATTTGCTGGCAGGTCCTGAGCTAGTGTAAATCAACTCTGCTCCGTTCAAGTCAGCAGACTTCTGGTGATTTATACCAGAAAGGAACTTTACCTTTTAACTTTAGTCCACCCATGGAAGGAAACCTTTATATGGAAGTGTTCCATTTCTAAAAAGGTAGAGATAATTTTAACCAAAGTGTGTCTTATTGAAAAAAAAAAAACAGAAATTAAAAAAAAGATGAAAATGCATGGGTACATGTGTACCCATTAAGAGGGGGAAGATAATGCTATGCACATAGGGTCTGCTGGTTAGGGTGTACCTACAACGCTTTCTATTCAGCTCTTGCAGAGGGAACCCAGGTTAATTAAAAAACTTTTTTCCTTTGTTAAAGAAAAAACATGTTAATTTCAAGTTTTATTAGTATCTGATGACAAAAATCAATGGTTGTCTAATGGGAAAAAGAGATCAGTGGAAGGTTACTTTTCTAACACAGCTCTACCAGAGGCTAAAGACTCTTTCAATGGAGGGAGTGAATTTACATGCTTGAAAGTGCCCTCTCATTGAATTGGGTGGCAGATTTAAGAAACGTGGTCGAAGGTAATCGTGCTGGAAATGATGGTTACAGCTTGAATGCTGTTTTGCATGGACTGACCTGTTGTAAGACACAGTTCTAGTGGAAGGTACAAACCTTGAGGCACTATAAATAGGGAATTGAATCTCCCTTGGTAATTCCAGCTTGCGTAGCAGATTTGGAGTAGGGTGGCAGATTGTATCTAGGAAGACAGAGGCAATGATCATATGATTGCAAGTGTCCTAAGGCTTAAGCTAACACGTTATATTCTGCTTTGTATTTGAGTACAAAGATGGACAACATCAATCTCTTTTTATCATTTGAGGAATAATAACTTAAATTATCTGTAATCTCTCTCTTGACCCTCTAGGACTATAACATTTAACATGATTTTTAAGAGTAAATAATTAACAGAACCAACATAATTATTAAACCAAGGATGTGGATATCAGGGTTGAAAGAACTGAATGCGCGGGACTGCTGTGTTCTCAGTATAGTTTTGAACATCTGTACGTATGATACAGTGGCCCTTAAACATCCTTAGTAGGTCCCAGAATTTTATTAGGCTTTGATCTTTCATTTCTTGTCACCCCGAGCAAAAAATACAACAGAAGAAAAAAAAAAACAAATTATTATCTCTCATGAATTATTAGGAGGAATTAAATTTAACTGTAACAGCGGCTTCTTCATAGGGAAACAATATGAAATCTTGAATGACAGTGTGAGAGATGACAATTTCTGTCACATCAAATGGCTAAAATGCTGAATTCATTTTAACTCCCAACTACTTGTAGACTTTAATGAAGGGGTAAGGGAGCCAAATTATTGAGGATTTACAAATGCACATAGACTTGCCCACGATCAATGCTCGGCAAGCGTGCCAGTGTCCTCTTTTCATTCCAGGTTTCCTCTGTGGTAGTTCATTGCTTGTCGACAAGACGAGACTTTTTTCTTGTAGACCAGTCTTTCTCATTTTACTCTCTCACGATGAAGTCTCCCAAGGTAATTGGGAAGTATCCTAATTAAGTTTTGTTAAATTGAAGAGAATGGGCCATTATATACCTTGGATGGGAAACGGTGTACAAGGGTTGATTATTATAATGGTGATTATTATTAAGCATTGCAGACTGTCTATCTGCTCTATTGACAACCTATTTGCAATCATTATTTTTATATGAATATTCATAAGGACTGTAGAGATATAAAGTATGATACTTGGCAACATTTATGCAATTAAATACACATTTAAATTCTGCTGGTAGTAGTGGAAATTAAAATCTTCAGACTGATTAGAAGAAGGTTAGGCTCTATTAATCCCCACCATCTATACATCTATCCCTGTAGCTATTTGTCCTCTTTAGATGTTTCAAAGGTGTTCATCTGTGCCCTTGAATTGCAGAATAATTTAAACTCTTTTATCATAGTGTAAAATGACACAACTTCTCTAAAATGAATATGTATTAATAAATATTATTTACATAAATATTCACGTTGATGTCTTAATGTCTCAAATGTAGAAGTGCCACTTTTTGTGCAACCACAAAATTTAATAGATTTTCGGTGTGAAGAAAAGTATCCCATTTGAACAAACCAAAAACTGTGAGGAGAGATTAGGCCTATGCTTGTTCGATAGACAGACATTTCATTTGAATAAGATCAATAATTATTCCTGTTTCTGAAATAGCCCAAATTTAGGTTTTGTTAGAGTTTCCTTCTGGCTAATTGGAGCATTCCTCCTTTTCACTCTTTGCTCAGGGCGTCAGTGAACAGTGGTTTTTCCTGGTCTTTTGCTACGCCATGAAAAAAGTAATCAGAAACTAACTTCAGTTTCATGATTGTCTGCTGTTATCATGAAAACAAAAATCAGGCTGCTTGCTCCACTTCTGAATCTTTCTCACTTTACATCTATTTCAGACAAATGGGAGATTTGCAGTAGAATTTTTGCCCAAATGAAATATTGTATTTGTTGAATTGTTGTTTGTGTTTTACAGCCATTGTCAAGAAAGAGAAAAGAAGGGCAGTGGTAAAAGCTGGCTTAAAATGTTCCTCTCTCTTGTATTTGAACAGACAATACTACTGCATTCATCTGAAGTATCCTTCAGAGTGCCTGTTCACCCTTCGCATAGCCCTGAGAGCCCATTTATTTCAGACATCAATTACACACTTGACATTTTAACACTGTGTCTCTGATTCTAATGGGTTTTAGGAACTGCATTATGATTAGAGAGAAATGCTTCATTCAGGAAAGGAGACACCAATCACTTACATTAAGAACAGAAACATAAATTGCAAAATGTTAAAATCAATGTAACTGGAACTCAAGAAGAAGATAAAATACCTGTAGAAACAACTCTTAAGCTGTTTCTCCCATGTAAGTCCAGAAAGTACACGGCTGCTGTGATACTTACATTTCTTTTTGAATCTGCACCATTAAGAATAGGATTTCCCTCATGGTTATGACATGCCACAGCCTTTAGCATTGTTTCAAGGATAATTCAATGGAAGTAGAATGGGTCTGAAATCACTACAAATGTTGTTCTGAGTTAAAGAAATTCCCAAGCTGTAATTTGATGTTTTCAGCTTTCTTCTTTGTAAGATCTGTCATTTAGTTTAAAAGTCAACTAGTGGTTGAAATGATCTTTTTAGGTCTTGCCTCTAAGAGAGTTGTGCTGTTTATTTATTTCTTTGAATAAAGTATTTCCCACTAATAGCAATTAGTCCAAAGCGAAGTACTTTTCTTGTATAACAAGAAATTTTTGAGTGCCATTTAAATTGCCTCAGTCACAAATGACCTACAAGTCATTTTACAATAAATGTGCTGATATTTTATTAGCAACTGCATTTCAAAAACTTTTGTATTAATGGAACTTGATAACTGGAATTTCACCCTCTGCTGAGTTTATTAATTTAGTGTTTCACATAGGTTCCTGACTTTGCAGAAACTGGAGAAGAGAATGCTTAACAAAAGTAAACTATTTTAGTTGATTGCAATCTGAGAATAAGGAAAAGACAAATGTATGCAAAAAAACTTCAGAGAAATAGGAGAAGTAAGATTTCATGCTATTTATTCTTGCTTCTTCAGGTGGTGCTTTATCTACTTTAGGAAGCTCTTGAGCGGAGAGATTTTTCAGCCTACATGAGCACCCGTATCAGGAATACTTGACTCTTGTTAAACAAGATAGAGTTTTCCCAGAAAAATGAGAGGTGAAAAACAATCTGTCCAGTTTGCAGGCCAAAGCTAGCCAAGTATTTTCTCTTTGTCATTAATAATGAAAGCAGATTGTATGCAAATTTAATTTTAAGTGAACCCAATTTACACATGAGAGTGAGTAAAAATTTCTCCCTTTGGGAAGTCTATCTCTAAACTTTATGGCATGAGCCCGTAAGTCTGATATACATGTGTCAGTCTCAGTTACTCTGGGCAGAAGGGAATGAGTTTACATAGAATAATTCCATTTAACCTATGTGCATGTGTCATCTGCTATTCAAGATATTTTGCATATTCCTCTCGAAGCGTCCATAGAAAATGAGAACCCATTACCATTTCAATCCAGGGAAATAATGACTACATTTTTAAGTGTCTTATGCCAGACTGGAATTCACAATGTTGTATTTGATTGAGTCTGTATAATCATATTAGTGTGGCACTTGGCCTGCACCGGGGCTTTATACCTTGACCAGGCAGTCTACTGACAGATCTCTGAGAACCTCACTGCACATCAAATCATTGGGCACAGGAAGGACACCAGGACTCAGATCTGAGAGTAATTCTTACCTTCCCGTATGGATGGGAAGATGGTAGAGCAAAGCTCTAGTCTGAAACATTGTCATTAAGAAGCTGCCTAGAAAGCAGCTCCCCATCACTCACAATCAGTTAGAGCTCCCAGCTCCAACTAGTGAGCTCAGTGCTGTTGAAGGCAAAGTGTGTAGGGCTTGTTTTCTGATAATTTGCATTAATCTGTTTGGCTGAGAGCTAACAGGGACTAGGAGTGCCCAGACAGTCAATTACCAGGTCTCAGATGAAAACATGTTTGATGATTGTTTGAGACGTGTTGGCATCTCATTGCACACCGTGCTAATTTATTGTACTACCCAGGGAGTTGGGACAGGAGACCCACATATAACTTCCATATATTGCCACACTGCTGCCTGTCAGTATCTCTAAAGCAAAGGATCTAAAGGGTATATGGGCTGTCACTGTTACAGCTTCCAACCAGAAGAGAATTGCCTCAGAAGATGAGTACCTGTTTCTGATGTGAAATATCATCTTCTTTTTTTTTTTTCCTGCTGGAATGATTTCTGACTTATAAATGAAAATGAGAAGTTTTATGGTGTTGCTGTTTAATGTACTTAAATTCTCATCTGACAGACTATACTATCACTACAGGAGGTAAATTAAATCTTCATCAAAGTGTTATTCAGAGCCTCCGGGCTAGGCTGTGTAGGACATAGTGCATAAATTGTACCACTTGGCCCAAGGCACTATGAATCATATACACTTCTAGGTAGAATTTCCTCCATATTTTCCCTAGCTCCCGTGTGCAAATACAGAAGATGAGCAGAAAGTTACTGGTTTACGCAGTGTTGGTCTCAAGACTCAAATCAGCATGTGATTTGCTTAGAAGTCACAAGGAATTTTACAAATAAATTTTGGGTTCATGCCAATGGCTATTTAATTTCTGAGTACTTAAGGTATGTTCAGATCAGATTTTCAATACTTAGAAATGCATGGAAAATTAAAATTGCAGTTCTTTCAAATTCATTTGCAGGAATGGGATCGTCAAGGAAAATAGCATCCTAGGTCTCGTAGTTGAAGACCAACTGTTGGATACAGGTGCCATGCTAGAGGTAAACAGGACACATGCTGCACCATCCAAACATCTCCTCATCTCCTCCTATCCCCCACCCACATTTTTTTAAAAAATGGATGGTGATAGGTGCACAGCAATTGCTGATGGCTGTATATTTGCAACGTGGTATTTGCATTAGACTTCTAAAGGATGTTTATATTCTCTTCCAAGTTGCAGTATAAGCACATAGATTAAACTATATCTAGGACCATATATACAAATATGGGTGAAGTCTTGGTGGCTATAAATTCATAGGGTCACATATTGATCTTTTGACTTAGTTATATACTGTCTTATTGAGTAAATGCCGCAGTGGGAAGTTAAAGGAGTAAACTATTGTCTTTGTTAGTAAGGGCATCTGGATGTCAACTGGTGATTGGAACTGTGTTGTTAAACCATTTTTTTTTCCTTTTTTTTTTTTTCAGAGAGAGTGCTGAGTTGTAACAAAATACTAAGTTTCTTTAAAAAAAAGGGGGGGGCAAAACCCCTTTCTTCTTACTAATAAAGTAACACTATAAAAAATGAACACCTTTTAATGGTGTTAACTTATTTCTTTAATACAAAATAAAATCTGTTCTGACTGTTTGGAGGAAAACCATGGGGCCATTAATATGTTCAGATATTCATACAGAGCAGATTTTTTCTGTTAAATCTAGATAATTATTTTCCCTTGTGATACATCTAATTGATATTACATTTACAATAATAAAAACCAAGTATACATTTGACATATATTGCACTGATATTTAGAGACTGTACCAAGGTGCTAGGGGTTTACAGACAGAAGTAAAAATACAGCACACAAGCAGGGGAAAGAAAAGAATAAAATATTCTTGGTGAAATTTACTTTCTTACAGTTTTTAGCTCCAAAGACCTGTTCAATACTCCTTGTGCTGCTTCATCTGTGGTGATTTAAGCCATTGTGTCCATGGCTGAGGAAGTGAGACACAGACACTGCCCAGACTACTATTATTTCTGTAACTGGTAAATCATAATAATCTAGAGGGTCAGTTCTTTCAGGGACCTTTAGCTTCGTAGGTGCTCTCAGAGATGTCTGTACAGTCTAAGTCAGAATTAAGAGAAAGACTTTCATAACAGGTGCACAAGTCTATATGCACTTAAAATGGAAGATGTGATGCTATCTTTCTGTAGTGATAGATTTTTTTTAATTGTTTGTAAAGTGCTTGTGTGTCTGTTTCAGTAGACTGCAGCATTGCCAGATGTGTAAACATCTTATTGATTATGACGACAGTTTTATCTGATGGCAGAACTAGAAGTCAATGGGAAAGGCGTGTTTTGAAGACAGAAATTGGTCTATATTTTATTAGCTGATAACTGTCCGATTATTAGAACATAGATAATGAAGGAGAGAAATGGCTCTACGTTTTTATCACTTCATGTAATTACACAATTTCCTGGTTCATGTTTCTTTCCCTAAATGGCTGTAAAGCTGACAAAGACATGCTTTGTTACTGTCATGTAGCGGGGATTATTGCCCTGAATAATATTTTGAGGGAACCGATATACCACAGAAATACTGAATTTTCCATGTATTCAGATTGGGCAGTGGCCGTTTGGCCGTTGCCAAGTGCTCTCCTGAGTGGTTCCAAAGGATAAGAAGAGAACAGCAATCTAATTGTAGTAAATATGATCAAACAGTTTAATTTAGTGAGCACTTAGCACTTTTAAGCATGTATGTAGTCCTACTGTCTTAAGAGGATTACTCTGAAGTTAAAGTTGTATACATCATCTCTCTTGTTCCATTGTAGCCTTAAGGAAAAATGGATAAAAGCTCTTATGCCTTGATGCTAGAGCTAACTAAAAATTTGAAAACCTCTGACTTTTCAAAACCCCAAGAATTTTAAAAAAACCCAAATATGTCTGGTCAAAACCAATCCATCAGGATTCCAAGATTGAAACTTAAGTAAAGCAATGAATATAAAAAGAAGCAATAAATAGCACAAACCTAAGATTTTTGTTCATTGTCTGTTTCAGTTATGATTTCTTGTTTATCTGCTCTGATGGTTAGTTATTTCTGCTGCTTGATAAAAAATCAGGACATTTTAAAATGCATCTTTCATTTGTCAGAGTGGGTTTAAAGCAACTCAACCACATCAGAATGAGCAGAGAGTATCTGATATGCAGGGCTATGTCAAGAGAGGTTGTAGTTTCCATCTGCAAGCAGTTGCACGCAGTCAAGGTTGTGTGAGGTATTGAAGAAAAATCTAATTTTAGGCAGTCAGACTTCAAAGACTAGTTTACATATGTTCCTTACACAGAGACGGGCTCCTGCTGAGTTAAGCTCCTGCTCTGACTCGTTGTCTATAGACAAAATCAGGGGTCCAGGGAGTTAAGCTTTCTAAAATTCAATTTGTGCTTGAAAATAGATGTTAGAAACATTTCTGTGTTTTAGAAAACAAAAAGCAGGCCAGGCTTGCTAAATACTAATTCACCTAAACACTGCAGTGACTCAAAAGTTAACTTCTTTTTCAAAGCTTGGTTCTTCAATGAACTGTACACCTCACAGGATCATAACAGGGAGAAGAAATGCATCTTATGTTCCAATACACTGAATTTATGCTTGGATCCATGCAAAAGGCTTAGTGTCAACTTCTTTTAGGTACAAGATCCACTGTGGTTAGGCCTCTGAAGGTAATTTTTAATGTAAATGTGCAATATGATTTGTTTAACTTCAAATTTATGACCAAGTGTTAGGTTGATGGGCTAGTCCCCAAATGGTATGAATCGATTTTGAAGGGTTTTTTTCTTATGTGAAAATTTGAAGACATAGATTGCTTAACTGCTTTGCTATTGATATCCCTCTGTCTTCTTTCGTAAGTATTATCAGATGGGATGTTTGTTTTGGGGTGTAGAGAAAGCTGAGCTTTTTTGTCTTCTATGTTTTTTTCATTCAGGTTTTGATGCTCTTATTTAGACAATAAATATCAGTTTATGCCACATACATGATGAAATGAGTACTATCTAACTGGACTCTTAGGTATCAGCAAATAGTTTCTGTATTTATGTTTCATCAGTTTGTTAGGATCTTATTTGCACTTCACATGTCCTCAGACATAATTACTACTGGTCCTAATACTGCTTTGACTAGTTCCTTAACTACTCTAGGGTGAATTTCTCCAAGTTCTCACTGTATCTGAATATGCATACTGTTCCTTATTCTGGTCTGCAAGCCTGTCTTCTTGTTGAAATCAGCACATAAAATGTCTGGGTCTTTGGGGGAAGATTGAGATAGTGAATGCATTGAATCCTTCAGCCTTCTCTGTCGTCTTATATTTGCTCTCTTTTCCTGTTAAATAATCTATACACTCGACACCTTCTCACGGTACTGAAAGAACCTTTTTCCTGTTATCTGTGATATTCCTTGCTAGTAATAACTCCATTTTAACTTTTGTTTTTGTGATTGTATACCTGTCCAGTTGTATAATACATTTCCATCCTTCCTTCGTGATGTGTTCTTTTTCTGATCTGTAAGTTCTTTAAAGAGTCATGCCAAGCCTTTTTCCTCTATGGTAGACTTTTGCCTTTGTGTTTTTAATATAGTCTGTTTTAATAACTGGCATTTGTCATGCACTTCTTTTTCCCTTAGAATTTCTTCCTAAAAGATCCAGCCTACCAATTCCCTGAATGTATTGGTTTCACTGTTCTTATTGCACTGCACTTTGCAACAGAGAACTTGGACAATATTTTATTTTTTTTCTCCCAAATTCTTTCTACTTTCCAATTCTTATGTAGCTTCTCCTTACAAGTCAGAATCAAATTCATGGCACCGGTTCCCTGAGTAACTTCCTCTGCCATCTGGACAAATGAAACTGTCCCTGAAACAGCAAATGCCTTTTAGGCAGCTGCATTTTCCGGATTTTTTGCGAGATACAGTTTGGTAATAAAATCTGGCTTTACAATTTGGTTCTTTGGGTTCATTTATTAATTAAAACTGAGCTTGATTTTCCTCTTTCTCTACTTATTGGTGACTTGCTTTATACAGGACCCTTTCAATGATACTGTTCTTTAACTTTTTGGAGAAAGAGGAAAATGCTTAGGGCTAGATTTACAAAGGAAAGTCATCTTTCACTCAGTGTTCTTACAATTTAGCAGACAAGACAGCCTCGAAGCAAAAGGGAGTCAATATTATTGCCATCCCGATTTCATAAAGGGGAATTGAAACACAGTGATTGTCCGAAGGTCATTCTTGATGTCTGTGGAGGATTTGAGAATTGCTTTAAATATCCTTAATTCCAGTCTAGTATCTAAGTAACATGTAGTTTTTTCTTGTATTCGTCTAGCTCTGGTTCACTTTTTAACACTCCTCAGGTTCTTTGTCATCCAATTTTGGTATCATTTAATTAATTGCTTCACATTTAGGGTTTTTTAATCCTTGCTGAAGAATAAATTGCTTTCTTTAAGTTTTCTTTGGAAAGACAGATTATGGATAGAAAGGTAAAAAAGTGGGGGTGATGTTTAAGTGAATCAGAAATGGTATTTCTGATTCAAATATTTATATGGCTGATTTTCCTGTCCGCAAACATTTAATATATATATGTATGCATGTATGTATGAATGTATGTACTTAATTTTATATCACTGACTATTGGTTTTCTATTCATCAGTTTAGATAATAGTGATGTATGTTGTTTATCCAGTTACTGAGTAGTCTTGGATGTGAATAATGTATTCTAGGCCTTGCTTCTCACAGTTACCAAGTGGAGAGAGAACAGACTGTGGGGCCACAGCTGTCAGGGTCAGGGTTTCATCCCTGTAGGAAGGATGGAAAGAGAGAAAGATTCACAGATCTCTGCTACTCACACTGTTAAATCCTACACAGCCCTTGGTCAGCTGCGTCCTTCACTCCTACACTTATCCCTAGAAGGAGCTATCTTGCATTCATACCCAGCAACTTGGTTTTCTTTTCTTTGTCAATAATTTTTTTCTTTTAAAGATTTTACACATAATCCTACCCTGCCTCTTTCAAATGCAGAGCCTCTGGTTCCCTCCCAAGCTTCTTAAGCCCAGAGACGCCACACAGCAAAAGGAGCCCTGCTGACTCCCTTGCTCACAGTACCTCGTGTAGAGGGGAGCCTGATTTACTTTTGGATGTTGGTGGATGTGATAAAACTATTGAACCTATTTTCTAAACCACATGAAATTGGTCCCTGTAGTGACTCAGCTGGTCTTTCTGTTCATAAGTATTAATATCTATAATAAACACATGAAGAACTGCCCAAAAGATCAAAACCAACACTTTGTTCCTAAGCAGCACTGAATTTTGCTCATCTAACTACCAAAATAGAAATAATTTAAAAAGTAATTTTCCTCACCATTATTCAGAATTAAACAGCAGCAGAGATGGGAAAAAAGGTGACCAGAAAAGAAAGGAGAAAGAGGTGTTCATAAAAGCTGGAGACTGATAGCAGTGGCCAGAGGAAGCCAATCAGAGAGATCTGTCAGTGTTCCTGGTACTTAAAATGCACTGGGTTTGTTTTTCCATGGTAGAATTTCTCCTGAATATTGGCTGACAAACGTGCCATTGGCTTGTGTAACTGCTATTTATTATTTGTCATGCAGCTTGGGAATTGCAGCTATAGGCTAAGACCTTTTTTGCCTGGCAATATACCAACTCAAAGCAGAAGGATATTTGCTTCCACAGAGAGGTTAAAATAACACAAGGACAAAATGAATAACAAATAGATGCAGACATATATATGCATCTGTAAACTGTTACCCAGTTCAGCTAGCCAGCTAGCTGAAGCCAGCTGTATAGAACAACACACTGTATTTAAGAAGTTAAATATGATATCTTAAATTTGGAACCATTCATAGTTGTGCTGGAGCAGATCAGGGACCAGGTAACAAAAGTAAGAAACCCTCTTCTCCCTTTCTGTTTTTGCAGGAATAATCGTTTTCCTGCACATAGTAAGGTTTCCTCCGCACTGGTTCAGCTGTACCTGGTGAGTATGAGAATCCTTACTCAAGCTTTTTTTATCGCTCTTCTCCCCTATAGGGGTATGAAGTTCAGCTGAAGTCTAGAAGGAGAAAAAGGTCTGTAGTTTTATGTCAGCTTCATGCTGTGATAGTTTATATCAGGAAAACTGAAACTTTGCAGGCACGGTATTAATTCAGTTCTTTTACATAATTCCCAGGGTTGAATACAGTAAAACATGTAAGCTGAGCAATTAAATTAATGAATAGTGTCACTGTTGTTTTAGTAATTTAATATAAGATGAAGAGGGGGCAATGACTGTGGAATGATTCATTTCAGATGCACACCCACAAATTATCATACCTTGTGCTTGCTTTTGTGTGTGTAATTTTGCACTTCAGCAGAGAATTATAAACTGTAATTGGTTCACAACTGAAAATACAAAGGTTTGATGGCCTCCTCACTGCATGAAAGAACTGTGCTAAGAAATTTGCTTCTGCTTCTTTATGTCCTTTAAAAGATAGATGATCAAGAGCTCAGAGTTCTCAATGACATTTAAATGATGGATATAGCAAGAGTGCAGTAAGGTCCAGAAAGCCTGCTTAGGCTTCTGCAATTTGGGAGTTGCAATACTTAAAGAAAAGAGGCTGTGACTGAAACGGGGTGGTTGAAGGTCGGGGAGTTTTCTAATATGGTAGAATAAGATACCTGAATCCTGCACATGATGCAGGCTCTGACTAGAGCTTGCTAAATAGCGGGAACCACCAGCTATGGGGTTTGTCTCTTTCCCAGCCCCACAGGGCTGCATGCTGAGTGCTCCTCTATTCTACAGGTTCACAGTCTGGACTCCTTTCCTGCAAACAGCAGACCACTCTTTGTGAATAGTTACAGTTAAACCCCTCGCTCCATATGTGGGAGGGCAGGATGCCAACTCCTGCTCCTTTGGTCACTATACAGAAATGGACCAAAAGCCAAAACTAGTCATATGACACAGTCTTCCTAGTCTCCCTTTGTGTCTCAGCTGTAGGGCCACATTGTTGTTTGCTTGCTTGCTCTCCGCTGTCGTCCTAAACTTTGTGTCCCTGGCTGCAGTGTGAGGTAGCCATGGCAGGTCTGGAGGGCATCCTGGGGCTTTTGTAGCCCAGTGGCTGAATGAGTTGAGTGAAGCTGGATGGATGTCCTTCTAGTGATGAGGGCAATGAATCTCCAACTTTGTTCTTGCAGAGGAAGTACTTTTGCTACCAAGCCACTATGCAATCTGGGCACCAGCATCAATCTCAGCTGTCACCTGTGAATAGTGTTGCAGTGGTAGTATTTGTTTTGAAATGTGAAATGCTGGCAGTATATCTTGGGTCTTGTTTGAGCATTCCCATGGGATTTTTTAGATATTTCCTACATTGTCCCTGGATCCCAGGTCTGGGACAGGAGTAGGAGCCATCTTCCTAATCTTTGGTGCTTCTGTGAAATCGTTAGTTTAACATTTACAGAACTTTTCAGTGCAACATATTGGAACTGAATTAGTTTGGAGGGACCAGATTTATCTGGTAAATATTTGGACATTCAAAGTGTGCAGTTCACATCCTACTGCAGACTAACTGCCACCAGTTCCCAGATCAGCTCAGATGTATGTTCGACAGCCTTTACTGTGACTGCAGCATAGATATACTGCACTTTCCAACAGGAAAAAATAGCGCTTCCCTCCCGAGCAGGGTTGCAGTGAGGTAAGAAACATTGTTAGCTGTGTTGGTACACTAGCAAAGAGTAGTTGGATGGATGCTAGCATAATATTGTATAATATCTAGGAATCTTAATTCATAGTAATCTCACCTTGCTTCAAACTCTGACACCAAAGTCTGTCCCAAGGTCAGGTCATATGTGGGTAAGTGGGAAACAGTGGAAAAAATGGTCCTCACACCTGTGCTCCTGACCTGTTGGCTATAGGACATAAAACTTGGACCCATTTTGCCACAGACTGGATGTGTATTTTCAGATCAGAAATTAAAAAAATATTAGAATGGCAGGTAGAAGTATTTTTATATATAAATATATATTTATTTATTTATATAAATGTTCTGAACATAAGAGGTTCTCTTGTCTTTGGCTATTTTAATTTTGATTTTGCTCTCTGATTGCCTTTGGAGTATCTGCAGGGTTTTCTTGCATTTGTAGGAAATTTACATTTTAAATTGCATGTGATGTGCTCTCTTTCCACTGCTCTAATTTCTAAATGTCATTTTGATTGTTAGCATTTTTTTTGCACAAATCAAGGTCCTTTGCTCCTTTCTAGCCACATAGCTTCTGTTTTCCTCCACAATCTATTTGCTTTCAACATGCTTTAGTATCCCTTTCTACAGACAGATATTTAGTTTTCAGTTGTTCCCTTCCCTTGCAGATTAGCTTATTTTGTCTAATTATTTCTCCTTTTTAATCTTTATACTTCAAGGGAAATGGGAAGACACATGCTATCTGAATTTTTTGCATTCTGGAGATTATTTTAATTGACACATCTCTTCACTGAAAAAGAGCCAATTCTTTTCCAGCTCTTACTCTTCTCCAAGGTGAGCTGGAGGGGATGGAGACCATTGCCTGTCACCAATGGAAGCCAGGGGCTATTGCAGCCTGGCCCTCCTACAGGGAGCCCTGCACAGCACCAGCCTCCAGCCCAACTCTTTCATCTGCTTTGGCTTCTCTAATTCGAGTTTCTGTGTAATGTTTATTCCTGGCCACCATTGCTCACAGGCACTTTGATCCTTGCAAAACCTCTCGAGAAAAAACAATACATAGAACACCACCACAGTCACTATCTCTGTTTCTTAATGACATTGGACAGCTTTTCTAAAATAAAACAAGTGTCTTACACAGTTTAGTTAGTTCTAGGCAAGGCTCCAAAAGATAGAGTTCATGTCAGATACTGCTGGCTCGTAGCCACCCTACCTTGTTGATGTTGCCTTCTTGCCATTCTTTGTCTACCTGCTTAGAATTTCATTTACGTGAAACATAGATTGTGACACAAAATTCTATGATAAATAGTTCTTGGAGGAGTTTGAGTGTTTTCTCCCTTTGCCCAAGTAAGCACTAATACAAATTCACAGGTGTAGGCATTATCAAGGTTGGTATCTGCTCTGTTGGGTGTGAGTCTCTGTGATGGCTAATTGTGTCCTGATGAAATACTTGTGACTGCACTTTTGGGACTAATTTCTAGTTTGGGAACTTTAAAGCATAGATTGAATCAAATGGAATTTTAATTTAGTGTTTCAAAGCAGTACTGTTAAAGATGGTATGGAAACGTTATTTTTTACATACAGTGGATTACAGAAATTTACAGAAGAAAATGCTCTTTCCGTTGGAGAAACATAGAAGACATAAAGGCACATCAAGTCCTTATCCTAAAATATTCAGATTTATGCCATTTATGAACATAGCTGTTACAGTAACTGTTGCTCTTCTACTGGATTTAATTATTCTCTCTGATGTAGTTAAAAAAGCCCTCAATATTTTATAGCCATGAATGGCAGCTGATTCTATGCACAGGCTTGCATTTGTAGTTGGACCAACTTTAATATTTATTTGCTATTTCTTTGTTGGATTTCAGCAAAAATCAGTTTGTAGGAATGACTTTTATTATTCATATCAGTTTACAGTTCCATAATGTTTGCTTATATGCTCATTCAATTGAAGACAATACCCATTTCCATTACAAATAAGGGAGAAGTGGCTTATATAAGGGTTCTCTTGTCCTAGATTTCATTCTAGAGCTGTAAAGATATTTAGATAAACAATTTAGATGTATATCTATATATTTAGCTTTTGACTCATACACAACTATTGAATTTCTTCATGTCTTTTCAAGTAAGTGTTCAGTGGGAGAGTGAGTTTCAGAGTATGGCTATTGTAGTCAAAAGAAATTCACTTTAGTGAAAGAAAGTTGTGAACTCTTGCTAAAAAAAATGAGGTTAAGGAGTACTGGTTGTTTACACAATGTACAATTGTACAATGTATTAGTAGACATTGCAATTTTTGTTGATTAACAGTTCCTATTTGATTTTCCACTACCTTTGGGGAAATCTGTGTTATATCTATTCTCACTACTCACTGCCAAATAAGAAAAGCAGAGCACGCACAATGGGACCCAGGTCCATTCAGCGGCGCTGAATTGGCAGCGCTGCAAGCTAAGAGCAGGCTGCCTGCCAGGCAGAGAGCGGGGCAGGCACACAGCTCACCTGAGCTGGCAAATAGTATGCATTTTCAGTCATCTGAGAGAGACGGAAAGAGAGAGGCCATTTTATGCTTCTCATGAGCACCAAGTATCTAATACAGCTAATATCTTATATTTTATATATATTTATATATTTGTATGTGCTTATAACTGTCTAACACACGTATTCTAAAGTTTGTTTTTGTTTCATTTGTGAGATTACTGCCTTCCTAATTTGAGCTTCTCACTAGAATACCAGATGATATTAAAGAATCATTTCGTCTATTAAAAACCCGGAACCTGCTAATGTTTTTAATACTGCTGATGTTATCCTTCCTTGGAGTGGCCACTCGCGGTGCTGGTGGTGCTGTCCCAGATGCAGCTGCCTAGCAAACTCTCTTGGAAAGTTTTAGGCTGGAGCTCTTGGCTAGTACCTCTTCTCATCTGGGTTTTCTTTATTCTATCACCAGACCATGCATTAAAAGTTGTCTCATCCCTTTTGCCTTCAGGAATGCTGGCAAGGGTGGGTGTCACCTGTCAGGTCTGACTTTCATTATTAGTTCATCTTGATGTGTATATTTGCCCTTTTCCTTTTCATTTGTTTTTCCTCTCTTTTTTTTTTAATTAATTTTATTTTATTTTTTGGTTGTACAGCTGTACAGATCACAGCTATAGTGATGATGAAGAACTCACTGCAGTAGTGCCAGTTACATGGTCTCTCTGGACCATGAAGAGAGTCTGACAGGACAAGTGTATACGGTCAGCTTGTACTAACAGCCATTGCAGAGATTTCACTGGGAAACACACAGAGAAAAAGGAGATAATAAACACAAAGGAGTTCTCTTACCCTATTAATATGCATAACAGGAGTTATTTCCTGAGGCATGTCTTTACTTTAACAGAGTAATATGGAGTATTTTTGAAAACATATGCAATTAACATTGATTTTTTTCACCATGGCACTACTTAAGGTGCCTAAATGAGAGCCCAAGTTGTACTTCTCTTGTATTCTCTGACACAGTACTCCAACATATGCACTTCACTTTCTCTCAGGTGGAAAATGCTTTGTCTGACATCTCTGCAAGCTCACATGGATGTGTCCTTTCTCTCACTTTACCACAGTGGTGATTAATGTACTTTCTGAACCAGTGAGATACTCACATTCCTACAAATCCTTTTTATTACTGCTACTTTTATTAGTTATCCATGTCCTATTGTGTAACGCATTACAGAGATGCAAATTTTAAAATTGCTCAGGATTGGCTTTCATATGTACAATTAGATTGGAGTGTCCCCAAATTCTCAGAGTTTAGCAATCAATTGTGCTTGAGTTTGGATCTCAGAAAGCTGTTTTCCTCTGTCTACTTTCCAAAACAGAGTAGTGGATCACCACAGCACATACCCTGGGTGGTATCCGCACCAAGGAGCTGGAGAGACCTACAATCCCTATTTCAGATGTAATGCAAGCATCTCTACTTGCCAAATGATTCTCCAGAGGTGACCCCAAATGGGAAGTAGCTCAGAGTCTGCACAGTTTAGGTCCCACACTGGCCAGATGTGCAAAGAGCATGCATATTGGTGTGCCATTCCTATTTACCAGGTGAGAAACTGAGGCACAGAGAGCTTATTTGACTTATTCAAAGCCAAAGTAAGTTTACTGCAAAACTAGCAACACTAGAAGTTTTGTCCAAATTTCCTCATTTTCTATAATTAATTTAATTCCCAGTAACTTTCTTATTTTTCATTCATAACATGCTATGAATAAATCATATGCTGAATTTATCTTTCATGTATTTATTTACTTTTGGGCACATGTTGTGACATTAAACAGTAGACAGCACTGCAGACTCTTTATTGCCCTAGCAGGTGGGCTGACAGTCATTGCTGGAGTTTCCAGAACTAACTCTTGTTTTAAGATCTCCTCCCTTAAGCTTCCCTCTGCAGTTGCAGAATACTGTTTTTTCCATTTTTCATTACTGTGACATCTCACCGAAGGCAGAGAGGTGACGTTGCAACCAGCGCTGCTGTGAGGATTATGTGGCAGCTGAGAGACTGATGGCCCCATCACTCTCTTCCTAGGTGGAACAAGCTTCCGGCACTGCAGGAGAAAAAGTCTCATGCATATCTGAGAGGAGTTGAGAGGTCTGCTCTGCTGTTTGTACCCAGAAACGGATACACCAGCTTCTGGGGGGAGGGATGAGAGAGAAGAGAATATACCTTTGAAATTTACTGTCCAGGTGCAAAATGAATGGAAGAAACTTGGAATACAAAATGAATTTTCTCGTAACAGCTACAGAAAAAGAATACAGCTGCTGATAAATGCTTCTGTTTTGTAAGTGCAACGTTCTTTGTCAGCTCCAAGTTTTCAGCTCTCAAAAGCTCGGGAGAATTGCTGTGAATGATGTGCTCAGGATTTTTAGGATCTGTGGTCTTCCTTACACTTGCTTCTCTCCCTTTTCTTATTTATGTGAGGTTAGATGCACACGTTATTTCAACCCCAAGAGAAATAGGCCAGCTCATTTCAGCATTTCAAAACTAGATGAAAAGGAGACTAGATAGTGTAGATACTATTTTAAGGTTCGCACATTAAAGATTCTCCTGAGATAATGAATCTGTCATTGTTTTCAGAGGGGGGTGCAGAACATTATTTTTGTACTAGGAACTTTAAAAAGAAAACCAGAACCGTCTTCTTAAAATTAAAACAAAATTCTTGTCTCCTAGAATCTGTACAGTAGAAAACAAAGTTGTTGTCTGCTAGAATCGATACAGTAGAGACCAGCTCATTTGCTCCAAATGCAGAAGAGGCTCATCCTAACCCCCGTCTTTCCCAGGGGCCTGGCATAGGGCCTTTGAGACCCTCGTCTGAGGCAATGCAGTCAGCTGCTGGGGGATCACCGGTCACCGCTGTCTTGGGTGGGGTGAAGCCTGGGAAGCGTAGGGAGCTCCTCAGTCCCATCACTTGGTGAATAAGGAGAAGAAAACCCCAGACATGTCCAAGGACTCCAGGTGGAGAACGAAAAGTGCTGCCTCAACTAAGCTGAATTTACGTATGTTTTTCCTGTTCTCTGAAGATATTTCAGTTTAACAAAGCACATCAAAGTGAATGAAACAAAGTTCAGGTTTTTAGCTGGGATCAATCTATCAAAACGTGAACAAAATGTTCATGTTCTCTTAAACACAGACGTCCAAATTCTGCCTCTGGTGAGGAGTCACCCTGACCTCACTCTGCAGCCTGCACTGGTGAGATAAAGATGCTTGCGGCAAAGAGTTTGCATTTTATTTCTCTTTGAAATGAAGCAGAAAACTTCCCTTTTGTGGATAGGAGTTCTTGAGACACCTGGGCTCCCAAGCCCTTTCTCAAGCACTTGAGCTTTCTACTATAGAATTAGGCCTGAAGATTTGGCAGTGCATTATAGCACAGAAAGTATGGTTAGTGAGGTAAATTGTTTAAAAATGTTAAAAGTAGTATTTTTTTTTTATTTTGTGGCATATTAGAACTTATTCCATTTAGAAAATCTCTGGAAAATGGGAGAGTTAATTTGCAGTAAAGGTAGGAAAGCTTGGCCATGATGATAGCAAGGAAAACATCAAGTCCGTATTTTCCAAGCACAGTTAAGAAATCTTGATGCTTGTGTAATTTTGAGCATTGGAGAATAAGGTTTACTCTTTCACTGGAAAGTTTGTGGGCTTTTAACTAAGTCATTTTTGTCTTTGCAAAACTAAGAAATTGAGCAGTACAAGCTTGCCTTATTCAGTAACTTAAAGTATATAGAATCACTCCTGATTGAAGTCAGTGGATAGGCAGCATGCATTGTTTTGTTTCATTTATTAAGATTATTAATGACCAGTATGCAGGCATACTAGATTGCATGCTTGTTCCACGCTTCAGCCTACATCAAACCCATTTTCCATGTGCTGAGATGCTGTGGCTGTGAAAGCGGGACCCGTGTGCTACTGCCATTTCGTTTATTCCCTGAATGGGTATGTGTCACCTCGCAAAGCAATGGGAAAATTTTCAGGGACATGTCTGTGTGTTTTTAGAAGATAACAGTATACCAAGAGTAGCTAAAGAAATGTGCCTCTGTTTAATCAATAAACAGATAACATAGGAAGTTTTACGCAGCTGACTGTATATATGAAGAATTCAGAGAATACGTATCACAGCTCTGCATGCAGTGCTGCACAGGTAGACAATTGTAAGCATCACAACGCTGCAATCAGGATCCTTTCTTAATAAAACATTATGCTTTCTTTCATTGATGTTGATTTTTACAGTATTTTGTGGCACATGAAAATCATGAAATTCAGGCTCAAGTGGCCATTTTGTTGAGAGTTTAAATCCACAATGTTCAGTCCCGTGGGAGCTGCTTATCCTAACGCGCTGTTCATGCCGCACTGTTTTGCCAGCAGACACGTGTGGGAACTGCTGGGAACAGTCATGACTGTAAAGCAGGAAACACCTCTAAAGACACATCTTTAGAAAGGAATTTGGACGCCCAATGCCCATTTATTTTTAATGGGGTGTAAATCTGTGAATTTGTAGATGTCTCTGATAATCTCTTCCTTGTTCATTTGGGAAATCTGCCAAAAAGTATGGCCAATTGCTTGTGCTGGAATTACTGCCATTGGTTTTGTTTGAAGGGAGAAAGAAGGGGATGGATTTTTCCAAACACCTGCCAAACAGGACTGACCTGGAGCAGACGCCCCCTGAAAAGTTACAGTTTCAGGAGTTTGTTTTAACAGAATTAGTCTGTAGAACACGGAGTTCTTCTGAAGACTGAACTTGCAAATCATGTAGTATCACCTTGGAGTGATATTTTATACTGTGACATTCATTGCTACTCCAGCTTTCCCAGTGACTGTATAAATTGCTTTTGCAAGCATAAATTTATAGCATATATGCTATGTAGCTCTCTTGATTTTGCCCCTCCATCACTCCCCCACCTCCTCCCCAAAACAGATGTTGCTGTAAAGTGATATGTCATTTGTTTCTGAACTTCTCTTAATGACTGTGGTGGCATTTCTAGTATTTCTTACGGGCAAGTGCAGCAGCTGCCGCTCTAATTGTTTTACTAAGTCAATGAAATACATTTTACCACAAAAAAATCAAGCTATGATTTCATAATTATTGCTTCCCTTGTTCAGCTCCAGGGCTGGACAGTCATTCTGGTCAGTTTTGATATTCCCCATTCCAAAATCCCAGGATCCTACAAAACTCAGTGCTATGCGCTTTTGGTTATGCATGTTGAACAAGTATCTCACAGATTTGAGCAATTTTGCTAGACTAACTTGTCAGGAGACATTTTGACTTTATTTCTTTGTCCTGTTTTAAATTCTCCTCCTTGACTAGTCCTTATGCAGACCCATCATACTTAACCCAGCTGGATTTTCTATGAGGCACATTTGGGCTTCCTTTCTGGTATAGCTTACTTAAGGTGAGATCCGTCGTTCTGCATTATCTGGGGGATTTTTTTCTTTCTTTCTTTTTATTTTCTTTTGTTTTCTACTGAAGTAGTGAAACAAAATTAAAATGTCTTATACACGCTTTCTACTATAGACAAAGATGAAGTAAGATGTAAGACAGTCCATACTTTCTTTGATCTTGGTCCCACCCTTTCTTCACCCTGCACATATTATGCAAATGCTATACTCCAAGCCAATACTGAATTTCTTTGAGTAATCACAACAGCAATTTAAATAGAGTTTATTTTTAATACCACAGCATAGTTTCTCAGTAATTTTCCTTACGCTTTTGAAAAATTGAAGTTGTTCGTATCAATCACTCTGTATGTTTATGCAGTTAGCTGCTGTGAAAATATTTTTAGTCACCTATTTTAATGAACAAAATAACAACTCTATCTCTGCGGAGCACTCATAGATATTCAGAGCTTGTGATTCTGCCATGACCTGCTGAACTGGTCGTGGTTCATTAGGTCACGGTTTGAGGAGCTGCAGATGTTTGGACATGGAGTTTTAATTTGATCCATTATAGTAATTTAGGCCAGCTATGAAACTATGATCTGGATCCATATCTAAATTCTGAAAACGTTACAGTCACATCAGTGCTAAAGTTATTAAATGATACATATGTTGGATATTTGGGATTGCTGTCTTCTACATTGTCAGTTGCAACTGCCACTACAAAACACTAATGTCATGATATCTTTTCTGTTAGCCATTTATAAAACGCCCACAGCTGTAAGCACCTTTCTCAGGGACAACCAGAAAACCAATCATAGTGCAGTATTTAATAGCAATGTGTTTAATTCTAAATACTAATTAACACAAAAGCATTGCTGAAATTAATGTTTGTTGCTAAGCCAAACCCCAGAAGTTGTGCAATTTAAACTCTGATTCCAGTGAGCTTAGCAGTAGCCTGTGGGAAATGCAGAAGCTGTAACTAAAATTGTTTCAATTTTTAGAAGGGGCCTTTGAAGACTTGGAGATACGACTTTGATATATTTGAGAAAAAATAATTACAATGAGCAATGATTTCTGGTTTTGTTTAGCATACTTGTGAAGCATTCAATCTGTACAATCATCTGTATTTTTCCAAATTCAATCAGATAATAAGACGTCTGGAGTCAGAAAGGACCATTGCTTATTGCATTGTCTCTGGGGAAAGGAGTGTCTGGTAAAAGATGCTGACTTCATTTGGCTGCTGTTGACTCATCCAGCTAATGTTATTTGAATTTACAGTAGAATTGAACCTGGTACTGAAACAATAAAATGTTTGTTCAAAAAAAAGGTGAAAGAGTATGTGGAAAAATTTATTTTATGGCAATGCGACAAATACCTGTAAACTGAAATTGTTGCAGGAAATGTAGGCTTTTTAGAAAAGAAAAAAGAGAAAATATACTGAATTGGATCTTGAATTTTCTAGGCTTAAAATTCTAAACAATACCTCTGAGAATTTATGACTGCATCATTTTGCATATCTCAAACCAGCATTTCCTTGTCCCACAAACAGAGACTTTTTCTGGTATTGATTAGTCTTTTCTGTTTCTCAGTGTCTTGGGTTCCTTGTTTATATCTACATCTATCTGGCTGTCTCAGAACATGAAGCTTCATTCTTGAAAGTGCAGATATGTTCTCTTGCAAATATCACAGTGGAATTTAGAAAGTCATGTTTACTCATGTCAGCTAAGCAAAAGCACTCAGAACTGGCTATCTCTATGTTCAACAAAGTCAGTGGTAAAAAAAATCCCACAAAATACATTCTGTAAGATCTTGATGTGCTTGTCATATATAATTGGGCTTAGTGATGAGTTTATGGATGTCAGAAGATTTGGATAAACTCAGACATTTATCCAGTGGGCAGTTAATCCATGATAAGTGCAACAGGCCCCAGGAAAGGAAACTGCAAGGTACTGCCCATGTTAACAGATTAGCGATGTTGCCTTTTCAATTTCTTCAATTAACCTGATTTAGCTTTGACAATTCAATTAGTCAAAGAAAATTGCCCCTTTCTAAATTTGCTGTTTAGCCTACTATTCACTGATGATATTAAAAAGAAACTAGGTATATTAACTGCAGCATTCAATTTTCAGCATTAAGAGTATTAGTGTGTTTCTTTGTTTTTGATCAAAGTTGTGGCGTAGTGAATGGCAGGCTGCTATTCCTCAGGTATCCCTTGTACTCTGACAAATGAAAGTGCTGTAGCAACTTTATATCAAAAAAGACTTTCGAGTTGTTGCCTGTATCTACACCTAGTAAAAGGCATAAAGCTGTTATTTTATGCCACCTTTTCTATGTTGAGCCTGGACAGAACTGTAGAAAGCTGACTATCCCTACCCCAGCACGTCTTTCGAACTTCCCCTGACAGCCAAGCTTTGCCCGTCTTTTTCTGTGGGCTTTCATATTGTGAGACTTCATTCAATTGTTCCTGATTATTCAGATAACTGTTCAGTTAATTGTTCAGATTATTCAGATAACTTTAAAAAAAGAAAGCAGTTTGGATTGCTTTCATTCTTTTTTTGAGAGGTCTTAGAGGAGTACTCAGAGAAAAATGGGTCAAATCTCAAAAGACACTTAATGAGGCAGATATTGACCCAGTTCAGTGGGAAAGAAACAAAAAAAAAATAATAATGGGACCCAAAGAAGCCATCCAAAAGAGAATATTCTCCAGTACACCATTCAAGTCAGTATTAGAAGCAGAACTTTCTTATCCTTATACCAACTATTAAATAATCCTTCACCCAGGTTAAATATTACATTGGCTTCTGCCAACGCCATCAGGAATGTACAGCAGGATCTCTATTTTAGAGATATAAACAAGTCCATAGATCCAAAGTATTTTGGTAGATTGGATGTTTAAAAAATTGAAAAGAAAACATTATTAACTAAAAATTAATTTGTACATTATATGAAGGAAAAATGTCATCAGTGTTGTATGTCTCAAATCTTTAATTAGTCAAAAATGAATATTGATTAATTGGGCGGTGTAGGATCTGTGTGTGGGGAGATGTATGTAGGCATGCAGAGGAGCAGAGGGGTTTCTGCAGTAATGGCTGGCAGAGATGAAAAATAAACTTCGTAAAAGCCACACAGTGCATCATTTTACATTTAAATAATTAGTTCTGAGACTGGCAGTCTGGAGAAGCAACTGTTTCATCCAACTCTCCATGATCTGATTGTGTGTGATCATAAATCAGCCTTCCCGTCATCACCTTTTTCCCAGATTACAAGTGGTTACAAAAAGATCAATCTTTTGCTGGAAATACTTTCATTTAAATGATTAATAGGATCATGTTTATTATGAGGAAAAGTTTACATGAATTTGTACAATTCATTTTGATTCATTGACTTTCATTCAGATGCAGAATGAAAATAAATGTTGGAATGAGTTGTGGAGGAGACGTTCCGTTTTCTGGCCAGCCCTGGGGTTACCATCAATTATTCACAGTAACACATTATAACTTCTGGTAAATTTTTCTTACAACACTGCAAATTTGGTGGAGGTATTTCTAGTAAATAGAAGGGGAAAGCAGACATGTTATGTGATTTGCTCAGGAACGACACAAGAATGAGCTGCAAATGGAGCAGCCATGGACTCGGTCGACATGTGACATGACCTCAGCTGAGAGATGAGAGTTAACAAGAGATTTCTTATTAAAATAACAAGTTTTGATCACTCCAAGTGGCTAGCTGGGTTGTTCTATTAAATATTATAGTGGATTTACAGTCATCAGTGGGCTGGGAGGGGAAGGGATGCAGTATGTGCTGGCATACACATAACACACACAGATTAGAACCAAGTGCCTATAAGACAGTCAGGAACAGTTTCCCAGAGCGTGTAACACTGGACCAGCATGAAATTGTAGTTCAAGGCCTTTAACCGGTCTGTTGCTAAGTATTCATGGAGCAGGCTGGCTCATCAGGTCATCATGGACTTTTTAGGGAAGAGGTGGGTTTCCTTATGCAAAATTGTGGGATTATGGTGGCATTTGTAAAAGATGAGCATTTTCTTAGCTTGGACACTACTGTAGTATTTTAAGGCATGAAAAATGTTTCGAGCAGCTCTTATCCATGATGTAGTCACAGCCCCCAACTGAATTTCTAAGATTTTGTTCAGCAGAGTTTCCTGTGCTCATAGAGCAAACTCTCTTCTTGCTTATTTACATGGATCCTTGGACTCTGCCTTTTCAAAATGGGGTCAAATATACAGAAAGAGACATAGCAATTAGAGGAAAATAAACATTAAAGTTTTCTCATAGTCTAAATATTACTTGTTTCATTGTTCTGATAACATCACAGTTCTTGAAATGAAATTGTCAGAATGAGGACCATAAGGGAGATTTAAAGGCATTTAGGCACTTTACTCCTATTGAGTTAGCCACCTGAATATCCTAAAAAAGCTGACCCTCTCTTCAAAAAAGAGCTTCATTAAGCTCTAAATGCAATATGCAAATTGCCTCTATAACCTCTTCCTTTTTACTGTCTGCTTTTGCATAATGTAACAACAGGGCTTTGAGATTCATGCTGTGCCCTGTTTCTGCTGGGCAATCCATATATGTACTCACATTGCAGAACAGTGATAAAGCTTTTTCTTTCCTGATGTAAGACCAGATCCTTTAAACAGCAGCTGTCTTTCTTTTGACGGGAAAAGGCAGAGTAGTTTTAATTTCGAATAAAAACCTACTCAGGTTTTTTCCTTTCATCCACTGTATGTGACTAGAATGTATCAAGTAAAAGATTCTCTTGGGAGAAAGAGTTAATAGCCATTTTGTCACAAAATCAAGCTTAAAATGTAATGATGTTTACAAAAAAAAGCTTATTTTAAAATAAATATTTTGAAATAAACTGTATGCAAATAAATGATGCTTTGGCTGAGATCCACTTTAAAGAGCCTTTCTAGTCTTTCAAAACTAATGAATTGCTGCCAATAAAGGCTAACACACAGAAATAAAAAGGCGTTACATATTCCATATCAGGCTTTCCAAAGTCCACTGAAGTCAGTGGGGAGCTGCTGCCCTACTTCAGTGAGGGGTATTTCAGATCTGAAGGGAGAGCAGATTGGAGAAAAGGAGGTACCTGCTTCTTTAAATGGGACTAATTTAAACCCTTCCCTGCCCCTCCCCGCTTGCTTTATAGAGGCCAGGTGAGCTAAACCCTGAGTGGTTTTGTCTTCACTGAGGTGGGCTGTAGAGTGATGCATGAATAACTCCTGAGAGGTAATCAGTCTGCTTTTAAGATATGTTCGCTGCCTGTTTGCAAGTATCTCTTTTGTGTATTCTGGCTCCCCGTTCTCACATCTAGCTCAGGCTCAGCTGATAGCTGTTATCTCCAGCGCTGTTCTGAAACACCGTTGTGCTAAGGTGGACTAAATCACTGTGTTTTCTAACATCGGTGATTTCAGCTCAACTGACTGTATAGGCTGGTACAAAAAGGTAATTACTTGCTTGGGTATTATTTACATCAGCTATCCCATATTTTTTGAGAAATGGGATATAAACATTCAAGGTTAGTGTCGCGGTTCCCACTGTATATACTTATAATACAACCAGGCGAACAGCAGGTGTATTATGCAGAACAGCCTCTACCAGAATAAAGCCATAATTGAAATGGACATTGATGTCACTGAACAATTTATCTTCCTTAAAAGGGTTTTGCTTTACAAAAGAAGCTAATTTAGTCTGGGAAATTAAATTGATAGCCATGTGGGAACATTTGTCTAATTCACTTACAGAGTTGTATCATTAACCATGATTGTTTGATCAATATTTACAAAACAGTAGAATTTACTCAGTTGACAGATGTCAGAGTTCCTCTCCTCATTACTGAAAGTAGATTCTTTGTGGGTAGCCTGTAAGAACATCTACCTCCTCAGAGACTTAAAATGCTAATATGGTATTAATAATGGATTTTTAAATACATGATACAGTCTTCTACAATCTTTTAGTAGGCAGCTGAAACCAGGAAAAAAACTCTTCCTAAATCCATAATACTAGTATTTACCAGATACAGAAGTTCTGTAGTGGCCTTACAGCATTGGATAAAACATGGAGGATGCCAAACCTCCTACATCTAAGGGCTAAAAAAATAATTGCTTCTATTCTTGGGCTGTATGTGGATGCTAGCAAAGAGGGTGCTCCAGAGAAGGCACTCCTTCTGCAATTACACGTATACTGCCAGGTTTGCCTATTCTCCCTCTTTAATTGTGCTATATTATTAGTCTTGTATTAGTTTTACTCTACTTACATCATGTCCATTTTGCTTCTTGTATCTGTAGAAACTGATGTGAGAGACCTGTGGAAGCTGAACCCATGACAAATGTATTTTAGACCAGTAACAGAAGTTACTCAGGTAAAAAAAATTCCTACATGTTCATACTTAAATAATACAGAAAATATTTTTCTCTACGTCTTCAGAACTTTCATTCACTTTGTCAAAGCTTTCCTTCATTCCTACAATTTATGTCATCATGTATTCAGCTGTACATTCTGTGAACTATGACTATAAATCACTTCAAATGACTTATCTGATCTCAGTTCAGCATTATCCTATTTTGGGGAGAATCTTTTTTATCAAGTGGCTAAAACATAGAAATTTTCTCTCTCCCTTCCTTCTCAAACAAAATTCACTTAAGAACCTTTCTTTTTACCACAGCTTTAGAAAGTTCTTTATAAAGTTTGTGTTTATAAGGTTTGTCTTTATAAGACACTTTGGAGTCTGGGTGCTGCTAAGGGGTGTGGTATACTGTATAGTCACAGTAAATCATAATCTGGTATTTTGTCAAATAGCTTTGTTAACAAAGGAATTTGGAATACTCACTCCTAAAAATGTCTGTATTCACAGTGGAATCAGAGCTGCAAACTTGGTACCTATACCAATCAAACAGTCTAACAGAAGAGAGCCCCGTTTAAACAATGTGGTTTTTCTTTTTCTGGGAATCCTGGCTGTTTTCATTACGTTCATGTTTCTTAACTTTCATGTCTGTGGCTCAGACTTTCACTGAATTAGGATGGGTTTAAAACTGCAGAAGTTTCTTTGAATGTAAATGGAAATTAGACCTGATTTGCCCCAGCTATACTGACATCAGATTTTCATTCTTTATCGATTCTTATAAATTTTGGGGCCTTCTCTCTCTGCCCCCTCGCCCCCCGTCCCCGCTTCTCTTTTAATAATGGATTTTCTTCTTGTAAGATTTTCTGCATCTTGGCCTGGTTTAAAAAAGGTGCAGTTACTTCTGAATGACAAGTAACACAGGAGTAGTTTCCTCCATTTTCCTTTTTTGCTCGCTTGACTTGCCTTCTGCAGTTGAAGTAATATATTTTCCACTTACATAATTTTATGTGCTTCTTAAATCAACATGCACAAATACATAAAGCACAAGTAACTTGGCTAGCTCTCATTGACATTTAAACCCAGAAGCGTGACAGCATTAGGTAAAATGTGTCTTTCTTTTCACTGCGTTTTTCATTTTACTGCTTTTCTCATATTGTAAATACTTTTTAAAGAGTATATACTAATCTATTAACCAAATATTTGGATGCTTTGCGATGCCCAACCATCACAGTAGGTAACTCTAAGGAGTTATACCAAATTTATACGAGCTACAGGTCTGGTTTTGGGGGCGGATAGATTGTGCCTTTGAATGATACGCAGTGGTTTTACTGACACCTGATCCTTGCCTCAGCATTTACTGAGTATTTATCATGCCAATGGTAAATGTCAGGTCTATAGAAGTATTCCACTGTGCGCATGGTATGGGGGCAAGGTACCTTGCCTCTCATCCAGCTTCCTCTCTCTAATTAGTAAATGTGAAGGTGAAATAGAGCCAGGTTTCTGCCTATTACTCACACTTTCGTGCTCAGCTGTTTCAGACCAGGAGTTGAAAGCATAATTCCACTCTGTCACCTGTTTGAATCTAAGGCCGGGATGAATCCAAGGCCTAGCATGAAGATGGTTCTTTAATTCTCTTGAGTAAGGGGTCAGCCCCAGCGGAAATCTAGTGTTTCATACCTTTTGCATTAAGTCATTCAGATTTCTCGAGTTGGTAGTTACGTAAGAATACAAATGCTTTGTGCAGTCCTATACTCAAATTCAATTTCTTTAGGTCAGTGTACCATGAAGAATCAACTCTAGGATTTCCATGTAATGGATTGCCATATGCTTGAACTTGTGACTTTAATTAAAGTTGTCGAATCGGTGCTTTTGAGAAGTGTATTTCTTCGATTTCCTTCTATTCTCTTTCATCCTGGCTTGAAAGTAGGAAAATAGAGACAGACATGGTGATAGATTTGACAGCTGACCTATTACTCTCCAAGAAAATGATACCATGATGGACCTTCTCTAATAAGAATTCAGAAGGTATTAATGTCGCTTTCAATCTAACAAATGTTTGACCTTTATTATGGTCTTACAGAAATGATAGCTGCTCATACTCACTCTTCAATTTTAAATGCATACTGAAAAACATTTAAATGTGGAAAGCCCTCAGATTCAAGGCAAGTTCAAGAAATTGGTTCTGACTTCAGGCATTTTAATTAATTTATGAATGACAGAATAAGATGGCTCATGTTGAAGGTAGCAATCCAAGGAACTAAAAATTCCATTTCATAGAGCTACATGGAAGGCCTTCCCCTCTTCGGGAAGCTATGTTATATGATTCTGCAGATATTCATAGGTGTACTTTCATTCCAGGTTCTGGGAAGAAAGCCAGAAATTTAATCCGATTTTGTAAGTGATTGGGGCCAAATTCTATTCCCAGAAAATTAAATGAGAGTTCTGTGATGGAGTTCAAAAGAATTGGGAATTGACCTCTATCTAATATCTTTCAGAATAATTTATTAAAACTATTTCACTTTTTCCGCTATTGCACTGCCAATGCAAATTTGTGCATTGGGTTTCAGACTCTGGGGCAGAGGGGAAAAGCAGCTAAATAATGATTGAAATTCCAATTATGTTAGCTTTATGCTTAATTCATATTGCTCCTAAAAACAGTTCAATGCACAAGTTCATGACATTATAGAAAAACGTTGCAGAAAGGACCGTATCTGCAAAGATGTGCTAAATAAAAGAAAGAGCTTGAAAAACGTGATGCCCTGAACTCAGTAAGTCAGCATAGAAGACTAGATCCAAACAAACCCTGCAGGATGAGGGCTGCAGAGGGAGTTTAAACTCACCCTTATATTAGGACATGTTTTGCAAGAAATGCTGGAATGATGGAGCGAATTTAATATTAATAGCAATTTTTATAATACTTTGCATAAGTGATTAATCCTCAACTGTGCAACTCCACCTTGCTTTCCTGTTTAAACTCTCCTTGAGCAACTTCTTAAGCTTATTAGAACTCGTTGTTTTTTTGAACTTATGTGATAAAGTATTTTGTGTGATGAGCCTTTTGTCTGGCACGCTCTCCATGGCAAAGTATAGTTGTTCTACCCAAGCAGCTTTGCCTGTGACACTCGCTTGAAAATCTCATTGATGCTTACTGAGTCGTTCCTACTTAGCAGGTAGCTAGGTATTTAACAAATTCCAATTGAATGTAAGTATATGGATTAAATTAATACACAGTGAATATTGTTATAATGAATGGTTCCTTTAATGAACAGGCAACTCTCATTCTTTTAGGTTAGGATTTTCAAAGTAGTTTTGAGGGATTAACGTATTGAATTTCAACAGTGCTTTTAAGATAACGGGGCACCTAACTTCCTTGTGTACACATAACAAACCCTCGCTAAGTTTTGTCTCTCAGATTTGTATGCAAAGGAGGGGGAAGAGAGTAAGAGGGTTGGGGTTTTCCAAGCTTTTTTTCATTGTTTTGGAGAACTGCCAACCCTAAGTCGATTGAATGGTGTTAGCTGCTTTAGCTGTCTCTCTTGGCTTGTCAGTTAAATAGAAGTATGAGACCACATGATTTAGGAAGAAAGTAAAATTCCCATCGTAGCATCTTCTAAAACAATTCTTTGGAAAACCTGTGTCAAGGAATAGTTCAAGCTTCTTTGGGAAAAAGATAGACTGTGTGACTGATGGCATTTCCACACTTATTTTCTAACATTTTATTATTCTGTTTTATAATGTTTTATTACATTTCAATTTCTAAATATAATATATTAATTTCTGCAGTCAAAACCTGGGGAGAAAGCTGACACCAGAGTGAACTGATTTCTGAGATAGCTGTCTAATGTTGCAGGATGGCAGTCTCTATCTCTGTTTTTGACTACGGAGGGGGATTAGTTAGATGAGGAAAATCCGCTCTTAACAACCATGCATCCTTCAAGTACACCCATAACCTTCCTCAGTTTTGACAGTAATACTTATGATGGAAATGTGCCCAATTGTGTGGCTTATGGAAGAAATTCTGGCATCTAATTCAATTATTTATTGACGTTTTTATAGAATGAGTTATGGTTTGTCTTAACATCCACAGAGAAGCTAAATAGTATAGGTTAGTAGGGGGGGGGTTTAATTGCAATTGACAGAGATGCCAAGGAGAAAAATTTGCGTTTTTGAAAACTGACGCTTTTCTTCACAAGTCTTTTTCCTAGGCTTGACAATATTAGTGTGCTAATATTGGGATTTTTTTTTTTAACACAAGCAAGGGACATTTCATTGCTATATTTAATTAAACAGCTTCAATGGTCTTTGTACAAAGTCTCTGAGTTTATGAAACTTGTGTTAATCAGTCACACAACAAAAAATCCCCATAGAAGATAGTGATGTTAATGTTTGTTTTTCCGTTATTTGGTGCACCAACTGTCACCAGCTGTGCATAAAACAGAGATGCTCTACTTCAGAATTATTCCAGGATTCGTCCTAATGATTAGGTTCCTTAAATCAGCATGTGCTGATTTATGACACTGCCACATATCATTTAAGTGAGTTCATACCATCCTTATTTACCATCCTGTATTAATTTACAGCTGAGCTTTCCACTTCTCTGGTATTTCGTGCAGCCTTCACTCTACAAGGTTGATTAGGAGGTTTTTAGTTTCTCAGCTGTGGGAACACGCATGTATTCTTAAAGTTTACATTCAGAGAGGCATCTCCGTTCAAGGGTAGAATTTCTGGTGAAAACCAGAGAGATCTGTGCTAAATTGATAGAAAATTGGAGGCTGATGTGGAGAGCCTCTGTTTAAGGAAACCAGTCTGAATCACAGACAGCGTAAACTTAAATCTTGAGCACTCATTTCTCAGACTGATTTTTCCTTCTGTCTATCCTTTCATCTACCCATCCGCAAAAACCTTTGAAAGACCTTGGCTTTGGTGTAATGTGCAAAAGAAAGCCTTTTAAAAACTTCATTTTGTGAGCATGGAACCATTTGCCAATTAACTTTGCTCATGCTAAATAATGAGGCTCTTACTAAAGGCTGAGGTAAAGTCCTGCTCCGTGATGAGAAGGCATTATAATTGGACCCATGGTAAGAAATGGAGCACATGTGTGATGCTCAACTTCAAGCATTTGCTTACGTCCTCACTGGAGTTAGTAGTACTACTAATATGACTTTCTCTTTAATTACACTTAATTGCTTTTACTGAATCACATTTTTTAGGCACACAGAATAATTGAAGATAATCGCTTTGACCTATTCCAACCTTGGGAAAAGATCTTTGGAACTAGGTTGGAAAATACATTGAAAAATAAAGGGAGGGAAATGAATTTTGAGAAAGTTTTTTGTCTGTTCTGACTTATCTGCCTGTAACCATGAAAAGCATCTGTTTACACTCTCGAGTAGTTTTGTGTGAGTTATAGCTGCCACAACGTGGGATATGTTTCATTTTTGTCACCGTTCTGAGGGAGTTTAATAAAGCTAGGCTAAACAACTAAATCCTGATAGAGCTGGATTTTGTGAGGAAAAATTGTCTATCAAGTTGAAATAAGTAGTAAAACAGCAGAGACATATTTCTTTCAAAACCGAGTTTCAACAGTATCTTATTTTGTTAGTTCAGAATGAAATATTTACATTCACAGATTGTTGGAAAATAAAGTGTATTTCAATTTGAACATATGTTTGAATTTTTTAAAAGAAAATTTCAGTAACTTGATAACAAATATTGAGAGAAATTTTATTGGCTTTGAGTTAAACATTTTTGTAATCTCCATATTCTCCACAAAAAGAACTTTATCATAGCTCTCCCTTTTTTTTTTTTTTTTTGGAGGGGTGGGCAGCTTCTGATCTCACTGTGAATCACCAGTCTTTAATAACTTTTTTCCAATCGGGTTTCTGTAAATTTAAAAAAAGCTCAGCATAACACATGTGGTGTGACTGCACACAGTAGTGGCAACTCTAGCATAGCTCTACAAGTTGATGTTATTTTCAGAAAAAAGTGGAGTGACCACATCTTTTAGGAATATTGCTCACAATAGTGAAGTTATTCCAGGACTCTCTCATTGCATTAGGTGAAATCAAAAGCAATTCTGAACAAAAGTTCCTGTATACAAAGTTCTGTTTCATTTTCATCTCTTTGGTGGAGGCTTTATTTGGACTGCCAGCAGATCCATATAAATCTAAGTGGCTCATAATTATATTTTGGGCTCAGGCAATATGTACGTACAAATCCCAAGAGGGTGCTACTCATCCTTAGTGCATTGCTGTCTCCATGTGACTGTTGGTGACCATGTATGCATTGATTCTTAATAAACTCTGTTTATAAATTCCTATTTCTAAATACACTGTACTGTAGCAAAAAGCTCAAAGCTTCTCGTTATAGCTCAATATATATTAGGTTATCATATACAGTCTTCAAAATTATACTAGAAGTGAGAAATTATTTGTCCTTCAGTCTTTAAATTAGCCTACTTAGACTACGGAACGTTCTCTGCCTTGCTAAAGTTTTCTTGGATGAAAAATCTTTGTATTTCCTTAGGGACATTCAGAACAAAACAGTTAATTCTGTCCGCTTAAGTGACATACAGTGTTATTGACTATAAGTTGTGGGTGACACTTTACAAAGAAATTGCTTTGTACTTCTGTTTTCAAGAGCATATCAGCAGGAGTGTGTGTGTTCATCTATTTGTCTATATATTGATATATATAGAGACACACATTTTTTAAAAGGTACTTAAATTAACAACAGTAAAAAGCAAATCACTTGGAACAGAATTTTGATGTGCTACCAAACATAATGTATGAAACCCAGATTGTGTAAAGTCTTTGAAGATAAGCATGAATATATGCAAAGATTTTCTAGCTTTGTTGCAAACCTGAAATGGTTCCGATGTTTTGTCAAGTTTGCATGGTTTTTCTGAGTAAAGCAGAAACCGAGCTTAATTGCAGCTGATTATTTCAAGGTTAGAAATCATGTGCCCAGCATGTTGCACCAAATTAAAACAACTCCATAAAGAAGCAACCTTTATTTACTATCACGTCTGCATAAAGATTTGGATAAAATAGGACCTGAAAACAGGAATGGAAAAAGAGCTGCTGCTTCTAAAACAATAAGGTCTTTAAAGCTTATGATTGTCTCACATATTAAAAGTCCATAATATATCAAAATTTCTCTCTCTTGAAATTTGAAAAGGAGAGTTTGAACAAGGAGATATTTCTTCAGTTAGCTCAAAGGAAACTTGATTTTAATTAAAAGTCAAATGACTTTCTCTGAGTAATTTAAATATTGGAGGGGGAAGATTGCAAGAGGGGGAAAAAAAAATGCCATCTCTGTTTTCTTCAGTGTGTACAAATAATCTTGATTTGGACACCTTTAATCTTGCCCCAAACCAAGTATTCAATAAAAGATCAAAGAAATAGGAGAAGTTGTGGACTACTTATTTTTCATGCTCAAAGTAAACTCTTGATTTTCAAGGTCCACTTCAGTTAAAGCTGGAAGAGCTAAAGAGGATAACAAAAGTGTAAGTAACTGGCTTGCATGTTAGGGCAGTTCCAAACCAACCAAATTTAACCTAAAATGTCTTAAGAATTTATGCTTTCCTTTGAGTTTCAGCACTGAAGTACTTATTCAATGGGACTGAAGCTGTTTACAGATGACATCTCTCAGGAGCAGACGAGCTATTTGCCAAGCGCTCCGCCTCTACTTTTGAGGCACTGAGCTTTCGGACTCCCACTGCTTTCCAAGTGAGTTGAGTTCTCTCAGCATTGCTTGAAATGGGAGCGCTAAATGGAGAAGATAAACTACAGCAAGGATACATCTAGCTCTCTATTTCAGGTTTCTTAGAAGGAAACAGAAATAATACTAATAGAAATATCTGTAGTTTCTTAAGAAGAATAGGAGACAGGGCTGCCCCTAGGATTAAGCTCAGGACTGAGGAGGAAACAATCCTGTGATTCTTGGTTTGTGTCAGTACCTGAGATCTATGCTCGGTTGGAGCCTGAACTCTTAGTCCGCTAAATTGCTGTGAGGCCTTGGGCAAACAACTGTACCTCCTTGTTCCACTTTACTGTAAAATGGCGGCGACTTTTCATAGTGCTTAATCTTTTAGGCATAGCCAAAATTATTTAATGCTTCTCTTCCTATCTGAATGAAATTGGGATACAAATCAGTCTTTTACTTCCTTACTCTAGGAATGAAATGTTTTGAATAAATGCTACATACCTCTACACATGGTTGTTACCTGGGTTTAAAAAAAAACCACCACAGCAATGTGAAACTGATTTGTGGGGTTTTGTTGGTTTGGGGTTTTTGAGGTGTTGTTTTGTTGGGGTTTTTTGTACACTTCTGCTCTCAGCTCTGCTGTCATCAGCTACACTGTTTTCTTTGGCTTTTAAAATATTAACTCTTCCATTTGTTATACCCCATCCTTCCTAAAATGCAGGCAACTTTACAAATTTAGAGGCATAAACTCTCTCAATCCTGTCTTCTCTAAATAGTTTGCCATTTCTTGACATTTCTCAAGAGTAACTCTATCTGTTGCTTTAGAGCCTTACTGGAGTGCCATACCCAGTCCAAGCAGTAGGACACGTGCCTTGTTTGTTTTGCCGGTTTTCTTTTACTTAGTTTTTCAGCATCCAAGAATGGACATGGGTTCTTTTAGCCTAAAGACCCATATGTGGTTTCCTAGTAACAGAAAACTTACTTGTTCCTAATAGAATAAATCACAGAATCATAGAATGGTTTAGGTTGGAAGTGACCTTAAATATCGTGTAGTTCCAACGCCCCTGCCACGGACAGCGACACCTCCCACCAGCCCAGGGCGCTCCAAGCCCTGTCCAGCCTGGCCTTGAACACCTCCGGGGATGGGGCAGCCACAGCTTCTCTGGGCAACCTGGGCCAGGGGCTCACCACCCTCACAGTGAAAAATTTCTTCCTGATATCCAATCTAAATCTACCCTTTTCCAGTTTGAAGCCGTTACCCCTTGTCCTATCACTACATGCCCTTGTAAAAAGCACCCTCCACCTTTACTGTTGGCCCCCTTCAGATACTGGAAGACCACTATAAAGTCTTCCCAGAGCTTCTCTTCTCCAGGCCGAACAACCCCAACTCATAGGAGAGGTGCTCCAGCCCTCTAAGCAATGGATGCTGCTTCTCTGGAACAGCACTGTATCTTTCAGGTGGGAAGTTATGAAGGTACAAAGTGATTGGCTTTATAATGAAGGATCCAGAGATGATTCGGTTCTTTAAAACAGGATGAGGAAGATCTAGATTGACTCATTTCCTTCCTGAGTCAGTTTTCACAAGAGTTTGAGCACTGCCTTCACCCCAGCTATGCAGGGGTGAGGGTAGAATTAAGGTTTGGTCCTGCAGATGACTTTCAAGAAAGTATGGGCAACTTTCATCTTCCCATGTGAACATGAATGCAACAGTATCATTATCTTTAGCCATGTTGCTGTCTTGTGGGAACTGATTGACATCCCCCAATATTGCTTGCTACCTGAATACCAAAGAGACTGCCTTTCTTCCAGCAGAACATGACAGCTGAGTTTTTTATCTAATAGGGTCCCATATGCCACAAGTTCTTGTGAGGGAAGAGATACGAAAAGCTCTAGCTGCTTATGTATTCGCTTCTGAAAGAGGGAAGGTCACCTAGCCCTAACTCATAGAAAACTCAGTTTGTGTGTTATTTGACAATTTCTTCCCATTAACCATAAGTCTGCAAGATGACACTGGTGTAACAGGTGCGTTCGACCTTCCCAGCCAAGTCATAATGCACCAATACTGAATGCAGTCCAAACTACTATCAAATCACTGAATATGTCGAGCACGTGAATAAGTAACATCATATTCCCTTTCCTGAATGTCAGCTGGGAGTCCTGATTGATGCTATTTCATTGAAACTCCCTTGAGGGTTTTCACCCGGGGAAGCTGTTACGCAAACATCAGGTGAAAGGAGTTACAGCCATAGTCAGCCGAATGCCCAAGAGTCCTTCTGGGAAATCTGGGTTTCCGAATTCTGGGGGCATTTGGATCCTGCAGATGTTGTTATAGTGATCCCAACTAAAATATAAATGGATGATGACAAGTAGAGGAAAGGCAGGGGTAACTGTATATTTATTGTGGATTGAGATGGAGAGGAAGATTGACTTACAGTTTTAAATAGATCAGTTAGAAAGTGAATGCATAGCAACAGAAAGAATCTCTGCTAAATTTACCAGCAACATAAAATGCTCTGTGACTTTTGTGTGTATGTCAGTTGTGTCTCAAAATGACATTCACTGCTTTGTTTAGTCCCTCAGCACTTAGCAGGAATAAAAACATCAGAGTATTTATATGTTGAGTAAGAGGAAATGACCCTTAAAAGTTACTATAGCCATAACTTTGGCACAACTGTGACAATTGTAAATAATAATGTAAAGTGTTTTCCCTCTTGATCATCTAAAGGACTTACATGATTTCAGCACTATTCTGCATTTCCTTTCATCTTGGACTTCTCAGTTTTGGAGTAGTCTTGATTCATGTAGTGGATTAAAATGTAGAGTGAGATGTGCTGCATTCATACTTGTTCCATAACAAGCCACAGTGGCCATCTCTTGGTAACTTTTGCACTGATTTCAGTATGCACAATGATGGTGAATAATACAGTAATTGTCAATCAATTAATTATTTATAGATAAATTGTTCTTAATCTGTAGGTGGAAGAAATCCCAAAAACAGTGTAGGCTCACTTCCGATGCCCAGTTTCTCCCGTGGTCTCAGCAGAATGGTGATGGGCTGGTTAGGAAAAGAGATGAACAAACTGTGATTGCAAGATGAGTAAGAAGAATTACATTTTGATAACTAGTTTGAGTCCTTGAGCACAGAGGGGGTGAGAGTGGCCCTGTCATTAAGAGCTTGGAGATAAGAAATAGGAGAAAGACAGAGGTAAGGAGGAAAAAAAAAAAAAAGTGAAGCACCTTGGTGTCCTGATGCCCAGTGCCCAGAAAACAGATTCAAGCTTTGCAGTCACAATAGTTTTTCTGTCTGCAAACAGAGCTGTCAAATTATGTGAAAGGCTGTTCATGAGAAAATATAAATGAGAGTATAATGACACAAAGGTAAAAACCATTTTCCATTAAAAAAAAAGTCACAAGCATAGAATTGGAATTATATATACTTTAGCTTTGACTTGTGCACAGTCTAAATAAAATTTAGTAGAAAAGTAATATTTCATTTAATTCATCTAAGTCTTATTGCTTCAAAACATACTTTGAAAGGTTCTGTAGTAATAACATGACTACATTTTGTACATTCCATGTGAGAGTTATCTGTGCATTAGATAATAATTCTAAACATGTCCAACATTTTAACCTTTCCTTTTTTATATGCAAACTGCAGACAGAGAAATTTCTGTGCTGTAGAAAAAGATGATACATACATCAAAGGAGCATGCTTAAGTGAAAAATTTTTCAATGTCTTTGTTGTCTGAGATGATACCTGATATGCAAGCTTGAGCTGTGTGTTATACATTAGGGAATGACAACTTTTGAGAAGATGCCATGAAAGCAATTTCTGAAAAATATTCTGGGCACTTGCACTTAAAATTTTTAACCTGTTTAATGTACAATGTTCTTCAGTTCTACTAGAAAACAATATTTCACATTGAATCTAAAGTCTATGGTGGTTGCTGTAATTTTTATATTCTGTGATTTTATTTTTACTCATCATTTTTTTATTAGATATTGCAGTAAAACAAGCTATATTTGCTAATATTGCTTTTATCAGGGGTGTGAAGATAGGAGATCTCTAACGTCAGAACACCACACTGGGCTAGTTGCTTAGATAAACCCAAAAACATGCAATCAGAATAATTGAATTTATACTGTATCATAAAAAGCACACACTGTATGGAAATTTAAGTCCAGTATGTTTGTTTCTGACTTGCCAGATTTATTTAGTTATTTAACTGCAGTAGAGAAACTATTAGCACCACTTTCAGTAAGGGATAATCGGTTCTTTGCCTATAAGGAGGAAAAAAATTTCTACCACTGTAGATTAGTGTTCTTGGACTCCCAAGAAGCCTGTAGTAGAACTGGGGAAAGAATTTAACTACGATTTAATGCCTGCACCGTAGGATAGCCCCTTCAAGAATAGGAGTACACAGTATCTGTTGCTAGTGGACCAGTCTGATCTAATCTAGCTATCTCCAGATCACCTCCTTGGTCTTGTCCTGCCTCCACGGAGGTCTAGAAGATAAATGCTTCTATATGAAGTTTAGATTGGTAGCCAGAACCATCTGTGCAAGAAAACTGGGTATATAAAAATATGCCAGAGTACAGTACAGTCAGATGGGTAAATGATATATCTGAACCATAGTAAGCTCCAAGTGCTTGTTCATTTAACCAGTAAAATTGCATCCACGCTAGAATGATTTCACAGCTTTAATTATGGTTTTGGATTAATTAAAGCAGTAAAACTTTCTAATGTAGATGAGCCCTTGTTCATCTCATTTCCTTGCTTCCAGCATGCAGTCTATTGGATTTGCAGTGGAATTTAGACGCCCTTATTTTGTCATTTTGCATACAGCTTAGTAGGGCTCCTAATGACTTCACCCAGTCTTGTGTTAACTTGCCTTGCCATTTTCACTTCATGACTGCACACTTATTATAAATCAGCTCACACTACAGCTCTTCTTGGAAGCACATTTTCTTTGGCTCTATGGCTTTCAGGCATGGAGGGGTTTTATTAGCAAATTTGGTAGAGTACAATCAGCAATACACTTGAAATGGTCTTATTTATCCTCTAATTATGACCCCCTAGATGTCTGGTATGCAAACAGGTGCTCAGATAGCTCTTCTACTGTAACAGAATTTGCATTGTGTACACACCAGCAATTTTACTGAGGCAATGAATATGATAGATGGTCATGACATGTAGGGCCAGTGGTGTCAGCATGTTTATAATGGCTTCTTTTTTTCAGTCTCCCCCCCTCCCCACCCTTTGGCCCGAATACAGAAGTTCTGAAAAACATAACACAGATCAGATGGGTAAATAAAAGATGAGTGTTAAATAGAAAAGGACAGTGATGCATACTATACATATGAGGAGGTACTAGAAGAGATATATGAAATGGTAATGTGTCATGTACATGCTCATCTTCAGTGCTGTTTTCCACGCTTGCGATCATACTTAAAGGCCCTTTCCAGTTAGGAGCATGCGGAATATTTTCACTGCACCCTGTTGTATCAGTTGAGTAGCATAAAATAATTGTTTCAGGTCATGGCTTGGCCGTGGCTTTCCAGCCTCTCTGGAAGGCTCCCAATTTCCATAAAAGGTAGACATTGGAGTAGGAATGGCAACCCCAAGAGTTCTAAGTTTATGATTAAGGTCTACAGATCGTAAAACTGGATTAAAATCAGAAAATTTAAAAATGAATAATTCTCTTTTACTTGGAGCTTTGGGACTCATATTTTGATAATTTAAAATATTTTTCTCTACCATCATGAAAACTTTCATCTTTCCTTTCATTTCTTTAAAAAGTAAAGTTGATATTTTCACAAAATACTCTGTTCGGAGACTTAATAAATTGAGCCACAAAAAACTGTGCAAAAATATTGAAGCATTAGAACAGTCTTAAACATTTTTTAACAGCAGAACTTGTGTTATAAAGTAATACCAATCAAAATAAGTATTTCTACAATTTAATGGTACAAAATGAGCTGGTTTGAAGCCTGAACTTATTGACCTAACTATGCTCTTGTGCTGCGTGACAGTGGAAGAGTCAAACAGAACTCTGCCCTCTGGTACTGTGCTGCTTATGAAAACCTGTGGACTTCTTCATAACGAGTTATCAAGCTTATGCACGTGCTGGTTTAGGGTATAGTTCCTAAAGCTATACTGGGTCACTGAAGTGTTTCATATACACATATGTTTGTCTGATTTAATAACAATCTGCTGAGAAATAAATAAGAAGGTGAGACCCTGGATGGTTATAGACCTTCACAGGGAAGTACTGTTGGATTAACAAATTACAATTCTTAGCTTAGTTGCAGTTGCTGATTCTGTTATTGTCATTTAGTGAAAATGCAGGGGAAAATATAATCTAAATAATATATTGATTATTAAAAAAACCCACCCAAAACAACCCAACACCACCACCAAAAAAAACCCCAAACCACTCCCTGCTAAATATATTTGGAATTAAAAGACAGTGCATTAATTATTCATCCATCTATGCCTCGCCAGACCCAGGAGAATCATAACTAATTTGCAGGATACAGCAATTCAGGCCTTTTGCCTCCTTGGGGAGCACCACAGGTTTCTCCCTGGGAAAGATGCAATCACAGAAAGCACTCAGAGGCAAAGTTAATCCTGTAAGCAGGCGAGTGAACCCGTACCATATTCAGGTTTTCGTTACAAATGATTTCTCTCGGTTAGAAACATATGTGGCCGGTGTTGCTGGCAGGAGTTAAAGGTACTACAATATTGCAATTTCAGCCAGCCAAAATGAAGAGTGGCTCCAGCCAAGTCACTTCTACAAGATTTGCAAAAATGTGCCATAACTAGTTCTTATTTTTCAATAGCAGAGTCCCCAATATCGATGGTACACAGGATTAAAATATGGGAGATCTTTTTGATTACACGACGGTGGACAGTCTTGTATCAGTATTAAATGAATTTTAGAGGCAGAGTACTATTTTTAGGCTTGAGTCCATAAATAGAATGGGACGAAAGGTCAGCCTGGCACATATGGCTCATTTACTGTTAAGCCATACAAAGAACCTTGTAATAGCTGGGTTTTATAATAACTGAAAAACCAATGGATGAGTGAGTACAGAGAATTAACTTCATAATCTGAATGTTGCATTTGAATGTTATTGAAAACAATTATAATTATTTGAATCACTAAACTATATTTACATGTTTTGAGTTTTCCTTTTGGGATAGTTCCCTGGTTTTCTATCACACATCATTGGCTGGCAGATATTAGGCTGCAGTTAATAGCTTTGCATTACATGGCAATATTACTTCGAGTACCTGAATGTAGCAGCAGCAAAACACACCATGGGTTGTAGCTGTGGTCAAATCAATATGTTCATACAAAATGAGGAGAAAATTAGTGTTGTGCTGTGAATAGCTCTAGTTAGAAAAATGTCTCTTGTAAGAAGGAGCAGACTTAATAGTCTGCAACAAAAACACAGAAGTAAAGAGCATCGTGACACTGTAAGGAACATAAGGGAGTTTTGGTGCGCTATCAAAGTCCCACATATCCCTCTAAGGAGAAACAGGATTTAGTCCATGATATGCTCTTCTTAAGGAGACAGAGTAACACCTATAAATAAACATCCAGGGGAGAACCAGCCAAGCAACAAAATCTGGGTTGGAGTCAGCCTTTGTGTAATCATCTCTCTGCCTCCTGGATGGGAACTGAGCCTGACGGGGAAAAGCAAGAAGGGAGGCAAGCTGCCCGCGGTTGAAGGCATTGACGTCTGGCTGCAGGGAGATCGCCAAAGGCTGGCAAAGCTCAGAGTTTCTGTGGAAAGGACTAGTCATGGCCAATTCCTTTAAGCACAAGTGATATTTATGATTTATGGGCTCGTTTCTCCAGATGGAAAGGATGTAGCAAGCTCCAAGACAAAAGGCCTGGTGAGGACAGGAGAGGCTATTTGTGCAGCAGACAGAGATGACATGGGTGCAAAGCCTGGGAGGTGGTTGCTGATAGAGGGGAGACCCTTCAGCTCTCGTGCGAAGTGAAGTCGTCTTCTCTTGCAGGTGGAGGCTCTGGGAATGTGAGACTGCAAAACAAACAGTCATGTGGGAAGACTAACTGGGCATCACTGCTTCCCTTAGCAGACTCAATCCAAGAAATAGAAACACTACCTGAAATACTCGGGGCTAACAGTAACACTTAAATATCAAAACCAGCATGAACTGGAAGATGAAATGCTGTGCAGCACTGCTTGCTGTGAGGGGACAAACTGCTACAAGTATCTTCATTTGTGCCTTGCCTTTCTTTTGCTGACATGTGTGACCATAATGTCTTTTGACATATACTTTTTTGTTTGATATCTTTATTTTATCATTGGGAACAGAATTTCTCTGTCTGCAAACAGAAAGAAGGCTGTATTGAGCTCAGGTGTGATAACAGGCTGCTATTTCTGACAGCGCAAAACCTTGAGCATCTTTTTGTAACTGCTTTAGCAGGGACTTAGCAGGGCAGACCTTGCAGCTGTAGTAGGAAACACCATTTGTTTCCTCAGTACAGTGTTGGATGGCTATCAACAACGGACCCCGTAAACTAAAAAAACAGTTCTTTCTCATACTGCAATCATCAGAGCACTCCAAAGTAGGACTCTGCTGCCTTAATTTAGACATCCGCAGTACAGACATCTCTAGCCGAGCTGGGCATACAGAGTTCTTTTATAGTCCATGGAGAGAAATAGGGAATGATTTGTCTTATTCTACAGTAAATGTCTAAAGTGCCATATAAGTCATGCTTTAGAAATGCCTATGTCTCTCCAAGGACTATTAAGATGTTGTAGATAACTAGTTGAAGACTTCTGAATTTACCCAGCTATAGGCAGGTGAGATGGGACCCTTTCCCTGGCCCTCGACTGAAACAGCAGGACAACTGCTGAGAGGCCCTGGCGCGGCAGACAGCATCTAAGCCACGTCTGCCCGGCTGCTGCCATCTCAACACTGCCCCTTCCCACAAGGTCCTTTCCTGCATTTTCTCTTTCAGATTTCCTACAGGTCGCTACCTCTGCGCCTCCTGCCCCTCACACAGCATGTGGTGCAGCTTTCGGTCTCCCCGAGAGAGGCTGTGTGTAAGGAAATCACTTGCTATTGCTTCAGGGCCCCTGTTTACCTGCTTTAACCCAAGGATTTGTACCCCATATCCACAGACCATGCATAAGGGAACCATCCATAGGATGTGATCCAATTTTCAGGATTTGATTTTGCTCAGTATACTTTTATCTACCAGGCTTTTAATAAATTCAGATGACTGCATAGTATTTGGCTCAAATCCAAACCTAGCAGAAAAAGACATCTTCTTTCTCATGGCCTAGCCTTGGGCTACTCTGTTTCCATCTTAGTCCCAAGGTCTTTCTCGTAAGTTTATTTATGGAGGAGAGAAGTGCTGAGCTTGGCTTTGTCTTTCCTTGCACCACACAGTCATTTACACTAATGAAAACAGGATTCCAACTGCTCCACAGTCAAAATGAGGACTCAAGACAGAAATTATGGGCCAGATTAAATTCTAATTTGCATTTATTTCTGGATGAAGTGCCCCTCCTTCTCTTTTCACTCATACTAGCTCTGTTTCAGTGTTGCTTTAGGGTTTCTTCTGTCCTGCTTTTGTGTTGTGGATTTGTTCCTTGATTGCAATGTGATTTCAATAATATCCGTAATTGCTCAAGTTTCAGTAGCTAACTATGTTAATTGAGGAGCTGGACAGATGGCTCAAGCATCTGATATTAAGCTTACTGTGCTGAAATGATGTAGCCATCAGGGTTTGAAGTGTTACCATGGGAATGCACTTCCAAAGGCTATTGAGTGCTAGAAGCATTACAGAGTGACATTCCTGCCAGGGCTGTAATGACACTAGCTTTTAAGAGATCCAAAGAGGCAAGAAAGGGTCAGCTTAAAAATTCCCTGGAGAAATGCTGTGATATGTTGGTATCCTCCAATTAGCTGCTGTATAGTCAACCAAAGGTTCTTTGCACACGCACTCCACTAAGAGCATTGAAGCCATGCCAAGCCTTTGTTTCTGGAATAAAGTAGAACTATGATTTTATAACTTTCATTGTAGACTTCAAATTGAAATAAAATCATTCTGGTCTTCTGAATCCTCTGTTTGTCTCTCTGGAAAGACTTTTCAGTGGCCTTCAGAAAAGGAGGATAGTTTGGTAACTAAGAATTGAGAGATCATTTCAGTAAGATCCACGATTGTTCAGGTTTCTGTAGGTAACTACATGAACTGAGAAGTTGGACGGATGACTCGAGCATCTTGCGTGAAGCTTACGGTATTGAAATGATGTCGACATTGGCCTCAAAGCAGCATATAGCTCCTCCTACTTTGTATGATTTTGGGCAAGTCCTTTTATTTCTTCATAGCAGAATAATTAAAATTTAAGCCAATGTATTTTTACCTTTTGGTTTGAGTAGGCTGAGGACATGTTAGCTACCATGCTGACAGAAGGAATTCCTTATGTGGTTACATTCAACAGCATATCTAGACAAGGGAGCAGAGGGTAAATGTGGGCCCTGGGCTCCTTCCACCCCCATAACCCCCACAGCCTCTGCCCCGTTACGCTGCACTGCCATAGCGTCTTCCGCGGGGAAAACAAAGGATTTATGCATATTGTTGAATGGCATGTTTTGGAAGAGGTGATCACTGAAGTTTGTTCCCTGCTTGCTCTGCCAGCCTTTTCCTTCTGCTTCTCATTTGAAGGACAGTTTCTGGTCACGACACACTGAGGTGGGTCCCCCTTAAGCCCATGCTGTATAGGCATAGAGAAGGTGGCAGCTACTGCTTTAGGAAAGATACTTCAAGGCACTGAGGATGTCCATTATCAAGGTCTGCAATTATCTAATCATACTGATATATCAAAGGAGTTTCATCCACACTCCTAATTCTCTGCCTTTGATGGGTTTTTTTCCCCGTGTAGGTTTTCTGTGTTTTCATGGGGTTCTGCTGGAAGTTATCCAAGATTAATAGGTGTTTTTCTTTTGGTTACAGTAAGCTTTTGAGCCAGTCTGTAACTAATGTCTAAACCGCCTCCTTGTCTTTCCCTTAGATAATGTTATTGTGTGCACACGTTGCCATTTAATTTATCATACGATCTGTTCTGCAGAGGAAAAAAATAATAAACACGGACCTAACACTGCAGATCAACTGGAAAACCTACCAATGGCTTCAGTAGAAGGTTTTCTTGGGTAGAGAAATTATCTAATCTAATTCATGCTCATCACCATGGTAACTGAGCACTGTGTAGAAAATTACCTATGTCTGTAAAAGTGTTTGCACATACACCGGATTCTTTCCTCCTTTATTTATATGATCTAAGAAAGTCAGTGTTTTTTTCTCTATCTTTGTGAGAGTTACATGAAATGGAGACTGAGGTTGGTGTTGGCTTTGTTATGTAGAGTAATTCCCTAGGGTAAATATATTTACCGTTTATCATCTGTTCATATACATAATGCATATGTGTAGCTGAGTTGGGTAGCAGATAAAAAGTTTTTTCTTTTTTTCTTTTTAACCTTTCAGCTGAAAAGATGAATAAATATAAATCCCATCTGCAGATATAACATCCTGAGTGCTGTGTATTTCCAAACCCCTCCAGCAGCTGGGCTTTGTATTCCAGGTCGCATGAAATTATTTTCTGTGATGTATCACAAGAGTTCCTGGGTGTGATGCCCCATGTGAAATAGGTATGGCTGGAAATTCCAGCCAGCTCATGAGAAGTGGACATGACAACATCGTTTCCAAATATTGGTGTTTGGGTTTTTTTACCAGAAACTTTGAACTTGCTGTTTTTCTGAAACCAAATACACTCCGTTGAAAGGCTAGATTTCATAAGGTGAACTCTCGATCCCTCTATTTCTGACAGTGTCTTTCAACAACAAAAGAAGGGCTGTCCATCAAAGTCACTCACAAATAGACCTGTGTCTATTTGACTGCCACACCTTGTCAATGAAACCACACGTGACAGGAAGGGAAAAGGAGAAAAAGAAGACTAGTTTGACTATTCCATTTGCTTCTATAATGTGTTCTTGTTGTAATGTTTTATGTTTTGTTTGGTATTTTTCCATCATTGGGCACTTTTTTTGAATCTGTACATTTATTTTGGAATTTAGAGAGGAGCTGAGTTCTCTAGAAAATCTCTCTCTGGAGTATAATCTTCACAGTAATTGTGTGGTCATAGAAAAAGCCATGGAGAGCAAAAGGTCTGTCTGTCTGCCTGGGGCCTTGGCACATCTCTCACTTAGCCAGTGCAATCCATGTTGCAGGAATTTCAAAGAAATGTTGTGACTGAGTGGCTTTAGGCAAGATGGCCAGCTGTGCTAGCCATTTTTTTATTCTTTCTAAGTAGCAGTCCCTTTGCAGGACTTGTAGCTGGAAGGAAATTTTAAAATTGTAAAATGAATCATACTTGAGTAGAAAAAGAATATAGGCTGGCACTGCTCAAGACAGGGGCTGGAACATATGAGCTTCACTTTCGCAGTGAAAAAAGTCCTTCGGTGGCTAAATGCATTTGTGAATCAGGGTTGTAAACAAATCCTGGCCTCCTTAAATAAGATAGTAGGGATTTCTGACTTGTGAAATACGAACCGACAGCATGATGTTTTACTGTTTTCATTGCAGTTTTGTACTGCTTACAAAGTACTGCCCCTCATTCTGAACCATGAAAATTAGTGACAAAAATACTCCTGCTCAAATGAACCAAAAGCTCATCTCTGGCTGCTCTGTTCTTTGGGCCACTTAGAGCGCCATGTTCTTTTATTCGTTTTCTTTGAGAGCATTATGTGTTGCTGATGCAGAGTTTTGATTTTTCAAAAGCCTCTTTCATTGCTACGCATACATACAAAAGGTCTAGAAGTGCCCATGCTTGAGATCTTATGCCTTGTCTGAAGTGCAGTTTCAGTCAAAAAGTAATTATACATAAATGACAAGCGTTTATTCAACACAGCAGCTCATCGGTAAACTTTGAAGCGCATCTGCTTATTTTGCCTAACAGGCAAAATGTGTGCCTTTTTCCTCTCTGCTGTTATCAAAAAAGAACCAATATAGGGCATGCGCGTTCCCCTCTACCCTGTCCATCAGAACTATCAGTGATGTTTTGACTATAGAATATTCTTAGGCAAAAAGTAGATAGCTTGTTTTTGCACGCTCCAGGTCACTCTTGCTAAAGGGCTGTCTTTCTTTGTAATGTTGTGCGTCAAATACTTGTTTCACTCAGTATCTCTTCCAGCCTTGAAAATGCACTAGATTTTATGCTTGATTTGTCCACATTTCTAGGACTGCTAATGTTTTTTAGTTTTCGTTATCTTAAAGCATAATTATAAAAAAGGCTACAGGTGCTAATGTTTAAGCAGCAACATTTATTTTTCTCACAAGAAGTCTTTTGGCAAAGATTTTTGTCCTACTATCCAAAGATCAAGAGGGGATTGGTGAGGGAATTGTGGCATAAGTAAAAGAGAATGAGCAAAAACCTCTCAAAAGTATCTACGGGCAGTTTGTGTTGTGCAATAGCAGAAGTGAGGGCAGAGATGCTAATGGTAACACCATCTCAGGCTGCTGTGTCCTCATGCTATGTACACTGCCTGTTTGAGATACCAGTTGTCCCAAATTATTGCTGGAAGTCAGCGTGGTGCTGGGCCTAAACTAATAATTGTTTCTTCTGAGTTTGCTCAGCACTGGGCCTAAACTGATAAAGGCAGCCAGTCTGCTGTGTCACTACCAGAGCTGGCACCTTGTCTCGTGACTTGGTGTCTCTTGGCTCCACTTCATTGCTCCAAAGGCTTTTTGAGTGTCAAGGTCCTTTTTTGAAAGGAGAGTTTTGCACTTCTGACCCAGATTTAATTGAGAGTCAAAGGGATGTAGGTTGTTGTAGGTTAGTTATCAAAGGTCTTGGGGAGTTTAGACTCCAAATGTCAAGTTTCTGTTAGGCTTTAAAAATTTTACATGTTGACTTCCTATTGATTTCAATGCCTACATTTGAAAATCATGTCAGATGCCATCAGCATCTCTTAGTTGCAAGTGAAGATGCCTAGGTGCTTTTGAAAGTTAGATGTTTATATCAAGAAACATCTGCCTTACGCTGCCATCATCAACCCTGTAAAACAAGAATACTCCATTGAAATTACCAGACTTGTACATGGTTAAAATGCAGTAGCTCCATTATAAAGTAGGCCATTTTTGTCATATACTAGTATTTAAAAAATTTGAGCAGGCACACTGGGATTATTTGCCACAGTAGAATGAGATAATTAGAGGTGGTGGTTTTGTACTGTACAACAGCATAGGTTCCATCTAGACCCCATTGACCTTTGGTCCAAGATCCATATTTCTTTAAATCCTTTTCCTAGCAAATAGGTATCGCATACATGAGAGGGGATGAGGCATGGAAATGCGTCAAGTGCTGGCTTCACCATCTCAATGAGGTACCCTGACTCATCAGGTAGGATGTTAAAATCTTCTAGAACCAGCAGCGCAGGTCAGCCATGCCGACAAAGAAAGTAAGCAATAGGAAAACTGGGACTGTGGGAGCTGTGGGCTTTGGAGGCTATTTCTGGCATAACAGAACATTTGTGTCACATTTTGTTCATGGCTGCAGGTAAAGCTAAACTGTTGTCCCAAATTCCATGATAAAAATCACACAGTGGTCTTTACTAAAGTATAGAAAGACTGTTTAACTGTCTCTGCAAGATGCCTAGTGAAAATGCTGTTCCAGGATGCAGAAAGCCAAGTTCTTTGGTTTTCTCAATATTACAGTGATGGAAATGCTAATGCAGCTGGATCATTAACTTCAACAATGTCAGCATATTCTCACCATTGCATTTACATTAATTAGTCTACATATTATTATTTAACAGCGCACTTCTCTTAGATGAATTCACTAATGTACTTTTTGGCTCCCACTATGTAGAGTACCTCTGCTTCAAAAGTAAGCTATTCAATGCTAGAAAAGGTAGGAAGATTTGTGGAAAGACGCACTTGTGTTCACATTTGAATAGGAACACATAAAGACATTGAATGATAACTTTCCTGCAGAAATCTCTTGCTGCTTACTGTGCAAAAGTCTTTGTTTTCACCTCATGTGCAGGCAGGAAAGAAAACAAAAAGCACAATATCAAATCCAGAGGAGGAGTGGATGTTTATGGACCTGAGGAATGAATGGTTCCAACCAGATTGTTTTAGCATAAATTAAGACACTGTTCACAGTCCAGAAAAGAAACAGGAATATACGCTGAGTACAGATCTTTACAGCTGTTCCTTATGTACTAAGCACAACAGTTAGTCTTCATTGCTTTCTTCTACTGCATCTCTTCACAGCCAAACTTAGTCATTGAACTTAAACTACATCATGTTTGGATTAAAATGCAGTATCTGTGGGGCTTTTATTTTAAATCTGTTTTCAGAACCATCAGAGTTGAGAAAAGCCTCTTGGTCAGGAGTTCAGATGTGGAATATGATATTTTAGCTTTTGCCTTATCTCTGTCCTGTCTTTAGCTGCAGAACTTAGCCCGATCGTGTGGGCTGGATTAGGGACAGATCTGGGCTCCATCTTGCTGTCAGTGTCTATGAAATTGGTGTTGCAAATAACTTAGAATGCAACTAGAATGGAAAAAATGAAACATGCAATCAATCAGATAGATAACTGAAAAATTTGGGGTCTTTCCAAGAAGTATATTTGAGTTGTGGGGTTCCCTCTTCTTCCCCTCCTCCAACTTTCTTTTGAAAAGGAACAAAGATCTCCTGTATTATACATTGTATGTTGTAAATCAAACTATAAAAAGGCAGAAGTGCACTATAAATGTAGCGGGAGAGTCCAAGGCAAAGAAATTAGGGAGCCTCCATATCAGACTTACGGCATAAGAAAAAGACAAACTTCTTAATGAAGTAAATGTTTGTTGATTGATGAATATTTCTGTTTGTCAGATCTCTTGGTGGGTAAGCAGCATTAGCATGGGGAGGACTAGCCTGTTCTGAAGGCTGATGCACAGTTTGACCAAACATAGGATGAAATATACAGGTTACATCTTTACATCAGCAGTGTCGTCTTTCAAATATGAATCTAAAGGCTTACTCTTTTAATACCCTTTTAAAATAACTCGCAGACAAGAGGCAACTGCCTATAATGGATGAGATAGTGAAAGCCAAGCTTAAATATGAGAGCCCAGATTTAATGTATGTTACTGTCGATGAGATTAAGCAAATTTGACTGGAATTCCATTTCGGGCTGAACATGAAACCTCCTGATGTCATTTGCATGATGTCATTCAACAGGTTGGAATCATGCTTTAGATAAAAATACTGCTAAGACGTCTTTTCTGGGTGTGTTTAGAAATCAGACTTGCGATGCTTTTGAATACAAGATGCATGTACAAATTAATCTCATTCTTTGCCAAAGGGCCAAAGTTTCATTCATGAATGAATATCCATCAAATATGGTGACTTTAAGTAATAAAAGAGTGAATGAAGCAAGAACTTGATGCTTCTCTTACCCATGAAATTGATTGTTTATTCAATAAGAATCAAATTAAAACTGTTGTATTGATTCAGTTAGTCCTGTAGAATGTAATCTTTTGATATCGATATTTTAAAATTGTAGTTGTATTAGCAAATGCAGCTGGGGACTGGGTGAATTGCATGGGTGCCAACACAACAAAAACGTTCATTGCACACCTGTGGTGCCGACCATGAACAATTCATGAACATTACTTCATCAGTTCTGTAAGTACTTCAGATATTGCGCACATAGCCTAAGTCTTCACGATACTTTGGGGAAAAAAAATTCTATGGTGTAACACCGGTGAGAAAACAACTGTCTAAATATTTCATTGTCTATGATACTATTCAGGGCTTGAGAGATGACAGTACCTTTTTCTAAACCAAATAACTGGTTTTGGTCTTGGGTTGTTATACACTTCCCTAGGACAAAAAGTGCAGAAAGTTACCCACTAGTCATGATAACAGGTGCAAAATTAATTGATTCATTAACCTTAATCATCTTCTTTTAACTGTGAAGGTCTCATGCTCTAAAGATTATAGTACCTTTAGCTTACAGTCATAAATAAGCATTTACCACCCACTGCTGCAGGGCAAACTTTCCTTTAGTGACACTGAAAATATATTTAGAGGAAGCTTTTGTGGTTTATTTGAAGAACAGAGTCCATGCAACCTTCTAGACACACAGGTGGTGTTAAAGAGGTAACTGCCCTGTTTCCCAGTATCTGCATACTGTAAACTGGAATTTGCTTTGTTTAAGCTGGACAATACTGGTTTGCCATTATTGCCCAAGTGTGACACTTCTTATTAGTATTATCTCACTAGATTATATAAAGTAACTGTTTTTTCTTATTATTATTATGTTATCAACAAATTTGAGAAGTATTTTGAATCATTCATGCTAATCTCAGTACTGCGATATTGAATATTCTTAAATTAAAAACATTATTCGACAGTTCAGCTTTCAGTTTGCGTAAGTAACATGTTCTGGAATCTACACTGGTTTTTTGGTTTACATGTCTGTAGTTTTGTTCTCTTTGGCAAGGGAAAAACAAACATTGACATCAGAATATTCTGTCGTATATGAAATGAGAATAGATGAGATTTTCATGCAACCTCATCTTATGTTTCCTTGGAAAGGGATAGTGAAAGAGATGATCCAAAAATACATTCACTCATCTCTTAAAGGTCTAACTTAAGCTTGTGTAGACATATCTTAGCCAGCTTTACCCCACCTAAGGTGGGGGCTGATAAAAACTGTGCAAGCTAACCCCTCCAAAACTTACCTACTTTCTCAGACTTGTAGTCTGCAATGAGATCTTGTGCTTGGTGTTGTCTGCGCTTACAAGAATTTCTTTTGTTTGCTCTAGTTCATCTATGCAAGCAACAATTGCAGACTGATTGCTGTATAACATGGGGATATTTATGCAATTATGATTATATGGGGTCTAATAAGAGGTGGCAGTTGGTTGCCTGTTTTGTTTTCTGTTGTGATGCCCAGAGATGCTGTCATAAGGATTTGTATGCATTGCTTGATTGCTACCATTCATCTCAGAGCTCTTTATACTATTCTTGAGCAAAACAGACCTAAGACTGCAGGGATTAAGAGGCCGCATAGCAGCTCCCACAAAATAGGAACGAGGTAGACCTGACGTATACTATCCAGCGCTCCACCACCTTCACAGTGCTTGGTGAGTGTAGCACAGGTTCAGGAGGAAACTGGGAGAAGGAAAGACTCCAAATTGCTGAACATCTCCTAAGTAGCTGGAAAAGGCAACTGTAGGACAGAAAGCCTTTCAGGCTGAACCAATATTTGAGAGGCACAATAAAAACACAGAGATTTTATTTTATTTTTTCCTTCTCTTCCTTAGGCTGTGTCTTTTATGCTTCAGGTCTTGAGATGCACAGCACGTAATCTAGTGTGTGGGAGGCAGAGACTCCATGATTGAGCTACTGATTTAACTTAAGTTATATATTGGCCATAAATTGTTATTTTCTGGGACTTATCGTTTTCATTAAAAATCACTTTGAGCTGAACATTTCTATTATTTTATCAGCTCGAAGCTGGGTGTTTATGCCTCTAAAAAAAAAATCCACTTTACGCTTTCTGAGTTTTTAACCTTTTATTGAGCCTTTTCAAAAGGAACCCCCTTTCAGATCTTTTAAAAAGAGAAACCACAAACAACATTTTTAACAAAGTTCCTCTTTTTAAAAGCATTCTGGGTCAAATAATGAGTGGTATTGTGGAAATCAACAACTCTTTAAAATTACCCAGATCCAGAGTTAGCTGAGATTGCTCTAAACCCACTCATTATGTAATGATGGCAATAAAACAGCAATTATACTATTTCGTTCTGAGTTTTAATTATGTAATTGCGATGACTATGTTGATTGAATTCTTGGAATGTTTAATGGTGTTGAAGAAAATATTATGACGTTTTAGCCTATGTTCTTCACAAGTACTTTTAAATGACACTGGAATTCACATGCTTCCCTCCCCTTACTTGTATGTTTTATTTTTCATTAAAGGGGGAGTTTCGTTTGAAGGAAGCAAAGTTAAAGTCAAAACATAGTGCACATTAGATCCAATTTCCACATTCGAATCCTCCTGCAAGTACTAATTTCCACCTTCCTATTTAAAGGGAGCTTGGTACTTTGCAGCATCATGCAGATGCATAAATACATTAGAACTTAGTATGTAAGAGAGACAAATTCCCGACAAAGAAGGGAAGTTCTAAGGCACTGAACAAAGTGTTGATATGGCCTCCTTTGGCATATCTTTGCAATTCTATTCATTTATGCTCAAGAAAGGTGAGCTAAAATCAGAAAAAGAATGAAAAAAATATTACTAATATAATTAGTAGAATGGAAAGTTGATCATACAGGGGGAAACTGGGGGCTGTCTCACTCATTTCCATAGAACAAAGTCTGAATAGGGACAGCATTGCTATATATAAATAAAAATGGTCGGAGAGAGAAGGATAATGGTGATACAAGACTGAATGGATAAATGCTTATTCCACAAATGGACTAAGTATTTTCCTCATGCCCGCAGACTTGGAAAGGATCCAGTAGATGCATCTGCTGCAGAGGATTCTACAGGGTTCTGGTACTTTTTTTTTTCTTTATGGGGGAACGGGACACCCCCCAGTGGGAACACATCTATCCCCATTGACAGTGGTGAGATTTTTGTTGGTGCAGTGGGTGAGGTGGCAAACACTTAACCCTTTTAAAAATCCCACTGATAAGATACAGCATAGTCTAAAGCATTTGCCAGTTAGTTTTTATTTAATTGTTCTTTTTTGTGACTCCAAGTGACAGGGTAATGGGGCATTTCTATCATCACACACCTTGCTCAGCTACTCCCTTTTTTAACCATTTTAGTTTTTGAGTTAAGATTCTTTGTCATCTAATTCAGTCCAATTGCTTTCAATTGGATTTCAATGAAGCTTGCACTGGACTATGCAAGACCACTTTAAGGACCCTGCGGATATTGGCTTTTTCTGAGTGGTCCTACCAGGAAATAAGATTTTCAGTCCTGATGAGTTTGATTAAATAAACTTTTCAGGAAAAAAGCAAATGGACTAAATAAGATAGGTCATCTGAAATTACGTTTAGTGATACACCATGAATATCCATAGTTCGCAAATGCATTCAACAGAGAATGTGTAACTAAATACTAGCACAGAATTTAATTCCTTGGAGAACAATGAATAGGTCTTGGCTGCATTAAGGGCAAATTTCACGCTTAATGTAATTACTGCATCTTCTGAAGCGAGTGATATTGATATACTGATCTCTTTGGGACAGGAGCTGTTGCTTGCTACATTATTGGACAATGCCTGTTGTAACTTGATTGAAATTTCTAGGTGTTACTATGAGATCTGAAAGTAAAATTATAATCAGAAAAGCTTGGTGGCTTTTCTCCCCTCATAATTTATCAAATTGCTTTATACATTTTTCTCTAGCATTTCAGCCTTTTCCATTTGGCAAATATTGATGGTTTTTGCAGCGCTTTAATGGAGGTAAAACTGTCACAAAAAAAAAGTAATAATTGCATGCATTTCTGTAAGAGTTACAAGCCAGAAAGCTTTTACTTTGTTCCAGAATAAGAACTCAAATTAATATACAATCTAAGCTCCTTCTCAGCTTTTTAAAGTCTTCTGCTCTGAGTCAATCATGGCTTCTCTGAACTGTAGTAACATGCAGTACCTTTATAAAAGTACACGACTATTGCCTGTCCTAAGCAAGAAGGCTTAACTTGCAACTGTTTATTAGAGTCAACAAACAATTCACACAGGCATCACTAAGAAAACTTACAGAAGCAATGTTAACAGTCTTTAGCTATACTAAAATTTATAATAGCTAACTCCAAAGTAGCCTTGATGCTGTAGTAGTTAGTCAGGCAAAACTTTAAATAATAAGCAGAAGATTTTTTTTCTTTTTTGTCCTCATAATCTATGATCAAGTCCAAAATTTGTAATGGTAACATTAAACAAATCCAGTATAAGCAATATCAGCACTATATAAAAATGTATCAAATTCATTTTGATCCAGCACCAATTTTTCCTTTGGAGTGAGGAGCCATAGAGTAAACTGGAAGGAAGGGGGGAAAAAAAAGCAAGCAAGCCCAAGGTAGACAAGCTCATACTGAGCAGCTAAGCAATATCCCCATCTACCTGTCTCCGAGTTAATTACATATGTGTACAAGTATCTGTCAACTGAAGAGTCGACTAAAGCCATTTTTAAAGCAGCAGCTGAAAATGGATAAAGGCAGCAGTCCTTGGTAGTACATCAGGCAGCTTTAACAGCACTTGACCTTATGTCAAGCCAAGCTGGGGGCTCCCAAGCACAAGCTGTCAAGTCTCTGGTTCAGTTCAGGTGTATGCAGTTTCCCTTAGAGCAACAACTTCTCTAAAGCAAAGCAAGGATTGAGAGAAGGACGTTCATAGAGATTGACTGCTAATGCTGTCACACGCCTTGTAATACTGGGGAAAGCACACATGACTTGTTAGTTCATTTAGAGGTGCGCTGCTTCTCTCATCGTGCTGGTTATGCTGTTGTGCATCATGATGAATTTCAGAGGCTTTTGTTTTGCCTTTTTGACAGCACATATGCAGAGACATTACATTATTCATTCTATGTGTATGATACCTCTTGTGGTTTTAAGTGTAAAAAATATTTGTAATTAGATAACTCACAGGCATCCTAAGCTGTAAGATGCAGTTTTTACATGGAGATTTTCAGCAGTTTATTGTATTGTAGTCACGCGCAATCTTTATGGGAGAATAGAGTACTCTTATGCATGAGAACATTCCAAGTCCATAAAATTTCACCCTTATTCCAAAAGATAATGCTATTATTAGACAGTAAGTTTGACCTGAGCAGAACACTAGACAGGGAGTCATGAAAACTGGATTCAATCCCCAGCTCTGCCCTTGGCCTTCTAGGTCATGCTAGCAAAAACAGTCAGAAGTCTCAATCCTCATTTTTAAATGGACGTTAAATCTTTGACTTTGCTTTAAATCATTCTGAGATTTGAAAATGTAAAAGACTGTATTAAAAGTAGATGGCATATTATTGGGCTTGAAATTGCCATTAAAACTTGTCAGTTTTAATGAGGAGTTGCAATATGATCTTAGTGAAATTGCTAAAGGACAGGCACTTTAAAATAATTGGAAACAGGAAAGAATTGTTAATTGATGAACCCTTTTGGAAACATGATCACTAGTCTTTCTATGCTGTATTTTTTCATTCTTTTAAAAAGATTAAAACTCCTTTTGTTGTGCCTTTTGTGCTCAGATTCCAAGGTATTCATCAGAGGGACTGTCTTTACCCTGTGTTGCTAAAGCACTTAGCATAAAGAGACCCCGTACTTGGAAAAAGTTTTGTAGAAGTCATTTTCTTAGCTCAAATAAAATGAATCATTTAATTTGTGGGGCAGGTGGGAAAGGGTTGAGGTGTGTGCTGCTCTTAAATAATGCAAAGAACCATTTTATTTCCCCAAAGAACCTGCTTCCGGAGTAGGTATTTTAAAAATACTCAGTGTGAATTTGACCATGCTATCTAATATAAGAGCAGCTACAGATAGATATCCACTCACCATTCTAGTCTACTGATTTCAGTCATACAGTCTTACACTATGCCCTGTGCCTTTGAAAACATTATATAACACTTCCCAAAATGGGGCAAAGAATACTTAAGAGCTCAGACACATTCCTGGGGATTTCATTCTACCAGTAAAGCATTCCTCTCATGAAGAGCAGTAGTGTTTAAAATCCCAGAAAGCTCTGCTCTTGCCCGAAACAACCTGTGCTGTGAACCACAGCTTCCCCACAAGGTGATAGTGTAGCTGTCCCTCTCCTATGGCAGCTGGGAGCAAAGCAATGTGCAAGCTGTAAACTATTTTTAATGATGATGTGTTATTTCACACAGAGCTACTGAAATTCCTTCAGTATTAACATCACTTAGGGATACCACTAACCCCATCACTTAGGGATACCACTAACCCCAGATATACATATTCACAAAACTGGAATTGTCCTAAAAGATGTGCAATGGAAGAAGCTACTCAGAAAGCCAGTCAAACTGGTGACTGTAATCTTGGCCATAAAGCCCTGTCTGGTTTCACTGGAAGCATGCTCACTCCAGGGTCACTGATCATCCTAAGTTTCTACAACTGTAAGGTTGTGAGTGACATCTGCCAGTGGGGGGGCAGGGGGAGACACCCAGGAAATGAATGTAATAAATCAGTGGTTGTAAAAGAGTTGACAAACCTGTTATAAAGTGAACAACGACATCTTGTTCTGCCACTTCTGCTGATTAACAATGAGTCTGTGTCTTCATATTCCAGATTTTCTCTTACCTCTTGTTTGTATGTCTGGTTTTGTTTTCTGCTGATGGATTTATATTTTTTTGGCCATGTTGGAATGACGAGACAGTGACATCTGGTGACCAGTTATGTGTATTCGTTGTATTTTTTGATGCTTTGCCATAAAGTAGTTACCCCAAATTCTGGTAATTACTGTGGGAAAATCTATTAATAAACAGATCAATTATTTTCAAAACAAAAGACCTCAGTACGTCCCATAAAGTGAATATGAATTTCACAATTTTAGCCTCGTCTACTGGAGAACTAAATACTAAGTGATCGCTTATCCATGTAGCCATCTGTCTGCCCATTGCCACCAAGTTGTTTACGGTCAGGTCCTACATTGTCCCCATGGGTAGGGAGCTGTGTCATTTACATCTGCTGGGTGTTCAGCCTGAGCTGTTGACTGACCGCAGATGTATATGGTTGTGTGTTATTTTTAGACTTGGAGGAAGCAATCACTGAAATAGGTTGCCGACTTCTCTATATCCTTCATCCAAAAAAAAAAAAAGCAAAAAAACCCCAACTCTTCAATCTAATCTGCTGTCACAGCTTTGTGGTTTTTTTCCTAAGTGGGCTGCCAGCAGGGCTCCTGCTAATAGCCTGATGTCTCAGCATGCTATGCTTTTTGGACCTATTAATTTCATAAACAGAAACATCAGTGCTTCTCCTCCCTTCAGGCTTTAAAGGGCATGTCTATACTCAGTCTCTATCAGCTGTGGCTGCTAAAGCTGTATCTCTGCTACATCACGCCACTGCTTTAGCTCTCAAATGTTCCTGGGGTTGTTCTGATGATACTGGAAAGTAGGTTGAATTTATCCAGAGATTCATGAATAAGAAAGAAATCAAGAGCAATAAAGTACAGGACTGTCTCTTTAATCAAATGAGTGTCCTGCATCATCCTGTAAGTTGAGGATAAATGGCACTGCGTTATGCCATTATCCTCCTTGGCACTGCTACCGGTGCTCTTCATTAGGATAAACAAAGCTGTCATTCTGGGAAGTGATATGATCCAATGTTTTATTGTCTTCCCCCCTGTTTCCTTGGCTTCTCTGTCTGGTTGCAGCCTGCCTGGGGAGGGAGAGGGGAGGCACTGAGTGCGTCCTCTCTGCCTGTCCCAGGGCAAGGGCAGAGCAGGAGGCCGATGGCCGCCTCTTCATCAGGAAAAGGAACCAAATACCTCATGCTTTTTTTCCCCAGATCATCACCAGAGCTGCCCTGGGGCAGTGCTTCTTCTCGGGGCAAACTTGTGTTTTGCTGCAGCTTCCCTCCTGATGAAATGAATTTACTTTCACAGGAAAATGTTTAAAATCTTAATCTCACTTGCTGATGCTCCTTTATACTCTAGTAATGCTTTCAAAAATGAGACTTTTCTATTGAGATCCAATACCTTTCTAATTTTAAGTGGAAGAGAGGAAATATTGCTTTTCGAGAGAGAGATTTTCAGAGTCAGATGACAATTTAGGAATACAAGTACAAGAAAAGGGAAATTATTTTCTTAATCAGGTTATAAATGAAGACTACGAGATTCCCCCGTGCTATTAGAGCCTGCAGAAAGCAGCAGTGTGTGTGTGTGCTCTGAGGAAAGATAACTGAGTTCTCTTTCTCCTTTTTTTTTTTTAACCAGGCATCCTTCCCCCCCCCCCCCCCCCAGCCCAATCTTACCATTTGGGTATGTACACTAACAAAATCAAGTTAAAACAAATGTTGTGTCACGAATAACTGGTCAATACCAGAATCCAGGGATGCCAGAGCACCACTGTACAAAGTAGGTAACTCAGATATTTAAGGCAACAGACTTTGCATCGTTCTTCCTTATCTCCCTCAATAACAGAGCCATTTTCTTTACTTCTTTCATAAAAATTTTGCTCAGAAAACGCTGTTGGAACAGGGAGGGCAGGGTGGCTATGTATCTCAGTGAGACCTGTGGTGTGGTACTGCATGGAGAAGTTTTGATGCTCCATCCCCTTCCACTCCTGTTTCAGGCCTGTTCTCTCAGGTGACAGACGTGACACCGTGGTTGCGCCGAGCTCAGGCCAGTGTGTGCATGTTTGGGGCTAAACCAGACAAATCCTGCCACCAAAAAGAGCTCAGGCAGAGTCCTCACACAGCCACAGCCCTCAGGCTCCTGCCTGAGCCTCTGGAGGTTTCGCCCCCAGCAGCAGGGGCGCCCTGGGGACCCGCCGAGAGGCTGGCAGGACGGATCCCGGACTCTTCCAGTCCGGGGCCACCTGTTTAGCACACACATAAATAAACCACCTTCTTCTTTGTCTGCTCTCAGAGCCCGGCCAGGCTGGTGGCACAGGTCACACACAACCTTTTCCTTTGCGCTATGCCTGCCCTCCTCTGCCATTTCATCATATTGTCCGGAAATAAATTTAAAACATCATAAATTACTAATCTGTGCTATTAGTATCTCCACTGAGGTGAATAAAGTGCTACAAAATTTATTAAGTCTAATTTCTTTGCATATTGGTTCTGTCTATATTCCCAGCTCCTGCAGGGTTTAGTAGATATGCAAATTATGTTTGCTTCATTTTTGGAAGTAAGTTTTAATTATTAATATTGTAATAAAACAATTAGAATAATTTTTGGAGTTGTTAAAGATATTTTAAATTGATATCATTTTCCTAACTGTACTGCTGGGTATAGATAAAAGTCGTTATTGCAGTCTCCTGACCTAATGGGAGTTACCTGGCAAGTATTATCACTCCAAAGATTTATTTCAATCTTTCCTTTTTTGCCATCATCTGAGCAAAGATGGATTTTTCCATAATATCATTATAAAACATTCATAAACGATAATGTTTTCCTTATTGTAAGTGGTATGTTTTAAATTACGTTTAAAGCATCTGAAAGTAATTTATCCCAGAGCAACATGGTGTCACTTGAGAAAAGAAAATCAAAATTGCTTTTGAATTTGCTATGACTTCAGTACTACTTATAACGGCAGCTGAAGTTGCTGTTTAGAAAAATTGAGTCCCTAAGCATCTAGAGGTACAATACTTGGGGGGGGGGGGGGGGGTGGTGGTATGTACATGTAATTTCCTCAAGCTCCCAAGTATTTTAAAGCTTTGCTTTCTGATTCAGGTGTCTCTGATTCCCTTGACCTTGTGAGCATTTTAATGTTGTACTTTCCAAAAATGACTATTGCAGCTGCAATTGAACATTTTAATTTGTTTTGAGTGCTATTTTGCAGTGGCTAACTCTATAAAGCCAAATTACACAAATTACAATGCATGTTCATAGAAATTAATTATTCCTAATGATTTGCTGCCCAAATATATATTCCTTCCTATGAATGAAATAGAAAGCTGGTTCTTTACTCTGGGAAAATGTCCATATGTTTACACAGACTGTAACTTACAATCTTATTATAGTTCTAAATTATACAAAAATGTATTTCTATTACAACTTTGTGGGTTCTGCCTTTTTTTTTGTTTTCTTGACCCTTGGCCTCTCCCCGCAGCCTGTGAGTGTGGAAGCACTTGCTGACCACCTACCCAACAGATCTGAAACGAGCTGTTTGAAATTTCAGCTATCTTACTGTTCTGATCAAGGTTGCTTTGATACTGTAGGAACTGATCTGGTTTTCCTTGTGGCCATAAGGAATCTTGGCTGTCTTCAACAGAATAAAGAGTTTCTATTCTTAAATCTCCGCTGTGCATAACATTTGTATCTGCAGCTGCAGGTGGATGTTACATTTCAGCTCATGAAGTGCTGCAAATACTGGGCAGCTAGGGATCTCAAGTACAAAAGACATCTACATCAGGAGACTATAAAATATTGTCATTATGGATCTGTTACAATAAAGATCCTATCATTCATATAGTGATGATGTTTTTCTGGCAATATAAGACATTGGCTCCACATTCTGATAATCACTGAAATCACATCCAAGCCTGCACCTCTTTGTTACTGTTCATTAGTTTAAAGAAATGGGCTTTTTGTGGGTGCTGGGTTTTTTAGTTTTTGTTTGTTTGGGTTTTTTTTAATGTAGTGAATATTCTTTATATTACATTTACTCTACCTTTATTTATTTAAGAGTACCATTCCATAATTAATCTGCTATTGAGACAACTTCATTCAAACATCTCTAATGTCCTCCCACATCCAAGGAATAAGAAACACCACACCTTAGATCCATGAGGTGCCACGCTAGCAAAGTCACTGGTTCTTCCTAGACAAGTTTAACATTTTATTAGGTACTATCAGTACTTCCATCTTTGAACTGTCTTTGCCAGTCAGAACCACCCATTCTCCCATTTCAGCTCTTCTCAAAGTGTCAGAAGGCACAATGGGATGGATATACAGCTGAATATGCTTTAGAGAAAAGTAGAAGGCCGGCTTAGGGTCTTTTCAGTCTTTTTACTCTTTATTTCTTTTCATTTTGTACATGCAGGAGAAGGACCGGTTTTATTAGACAACTAGTCATTTATTGTTCCAGGTCAGGATTAAGTGAATTAAATGAATTTAAGTGTCTTGCAGAAGATAATGCTCTTAAAAATAAAATGAGGCACTTATCGATGGGTCATGGCCTCCTTAGTAGCCTTTAAGGAGTTCAGGTTTCACTCACAGTCGTATTTTTATTATTAAAATACATATATTTTGGAATATGAAGATGAGAAGACAGTCTGGCCTCAATCAAGTCACTTTGTTCCTCTGCACAGAGACTAATAACAGCCTTTCTTTAGTGCTTTGAGATCCCTGGTTGAAAAACATTATACAACAGCTTGGAGTCTTGATTTCTTCCAGTAAGAGGTCTTGATTTTAGGAAATTGTTTCTGGTATACCACTTGAAATTTTTCTGCTGATTTTGCTCTCCATTATAAATAGTTCTGTAAACTCCATAGATAAGTATCTCGTATTTTGCAGATATTTATTAATCACTGGTTGTTGGTTTTATATTATTTGCTGTTATGTTAAATTGTCAGCGATAATCAACTTGATCAAGTTTAATCATGTGTTCTTTCTCAATATGGCATTGTAAGAGATATGGATAGAAATTGCAGATCATTTTTACAGCTGGTTAAGGAGACAAACTGTTTTACTGGATGGTTTGGGGGCTGCAAAGAATGTTGAATCTCATAAAATAATTAGGCTGGTTTTTGTGAATCAAGATATTCAAATAAAGAGGAACTAAAATATCTCATAGTGTACTTTCCTTTGAAAGAACAACAACTTTTATATATTGGTGGCTTTGCTCTCAAACAAATGACAAAAGATCTCAAATGAAAAATAGTGAGGAATGGAAAAGATCATCTAGAGAAAGGTAGTTGAGAATAGTGGAGATGAAAAAATGATTGTACAAAGATGAAAGATGTTTTAAAAACCTGCCCAGCTTTCAATAACTAAAGGTGTCAGTAAGTCAGGAAGTTTAGTATCTAAGACATTATTTAATACCAGTTTGATGAAGTAGGGTTACATAGTGAGAGCACTGCTACCTCCTCTGCAGAGAGTGTTTTTCTACAAGACAGTAGTTAAAAAGCCCTATCTTCTTGGCTGGCTAGTCTTTTATTAGGTCTTGTGTTATATAAATGTGAGAGCAAGTCGCCAAGTATGGAATATCTTAGAAAATAAAGGCTTGAAAAGGCAGAGGAGTAATAGCAATAAACTTTGTGTCTCGCTCTCAGTAGTACAGAGACCTTGACAGCAGAGCGTGTGCCTCCCCACAAAGAGGGAACACAACTCACTTGGCTGGTCTTTCTTTGCAGTGCTCAACCTCACATGCAACCCTGGGGAAACGTAGAGGAGGGGACTCAGCAAAACCAAAGGGTTCATTAATGTGAATTCCCAGCAAGAGGAAATATATGTCCTTGAAATAGAAGAGGCGGAGGATGTGCTGCGGTGGTAACTGATGCAGAGAAACAACAGGATCAGCTCTGATTTCATGCTGGGCAAGATGCTGATCTCATGCACTTTGAGGAGGGCTGGCAAGTTCTGAAAAACTTGCTGCGATTGCAGAATGAAGCCTCTGCAAAGTGTTTGACTGTCATGGATAGCATCATACCTAATGACAGAGCAATCTTGTTTAACCCAGTTTAACCCTTCCATCATCTAACAACCTCATTCCAATCTTGCTAGTTAACACCGAGAGTCAGTGATGTGTTACCAAGGGGTATGATTTGTTTTTCAGAACTTAGCAGAAATCTGATGGCATAAAAAATTAAGCCTTTAAGTGTTTCCCAGTCTACTGTATTTTTATTTCTCTCTGTTCTCAGCTGTAGCAAGGGATATGGTAGGTACTGAAATCAGTAGACACTGTAAAAAAGAGAATGTCCAAGCAAAGATGACAATGAATATTTAGAATAATTATGAATAGACAGATGGTGACACCCAGTAGAAACATCTATATATTTGTAAACAAAGGCAGTACATTTTAATGGTGCTAAGGGAGTGATCACCAGTCCTTCTGAGAAGATTTAAGTATGACTAGCAAAGAAAAGGGACAACCTTTTGTTGAGGCCTCAGTTCAGCAAAACAATTACAGGTTATCTTAACTGCAGTTAGTGTAGGTTTGTATTCAAATCCTAATGCCCAAATTTTTTCCATTTATAAACAAATTCTCACATCTGTCTTGAATGGTACTTTAAACCTGGTCTAACGGGGGTAGAGGCTACCACAAGTCTTAATTTCACTGGGAAATGCAGCTTGCCCAGCCTCTCATGGGGAGGCAAAATTAATCATTCAGGTCCAGGTAGTGACTTGTGTCTTCCCCGGTAGGAGGAGATAACTACTCTTCCTACAACAGACTGGGAAACAAATACTGCCAGCGACACATTACTCTTCTCCATGAAGCATAGCAATATCTACAAAAACGAGTGAAGCAAGCAGAGAGGAAACATTGACTTGTGTGTCATTGCAATGTAGCTGCTTGCCAACACACGACTGGCCCGGGCAAGACCTTCGTGCTGACCATGCTAGCACTTCAGTGAACATAATCTTGTGTTTGCATAAGGACTCTGCTGAAACTGAGGCACTCAAACCCAAATCAGGATTCAGGCTGACTCAGGATGGATTATCTCCATTAGTCCCAGTTCTAAACTGTACAGACATATCAGCGATGTATCCCTCTGTCCCTCTAACTCAATATATTATAAGACTTTGCACTATGAAGATGTGAAAACACTCAAAGACTTCGTGTCTTTTCCCATTCTTGTTGTCATAGGGCAAAAAGTTACTTGGGTTACTCCCGAAGTTGAAGGATTTGTCATAAGGTCATTTATCTGTGAGTAGTACAGTCTCAAACTCCTGTACAAAGAGGTAGACAAAAAATGGTTTATGTTCTTTGAAGTCACCCATCTGACCTCCTGCCTCACAGAAATGGGACGGGTATTTGAGAAAGAACATGTTGACAGTGTCGGCCCAAGGCATAAATTTTCTAAGAGATTTCTTGGGACCCCTGACTTCTGGCAGAAGCGGTCCTTGCCTGAACCACAAGCTGTATCTTTTTTATGAACTTATATAATTTCAGAGTGAAGTTTTCCATTTTTCAAATTACATAAGCCAGACTGAACTCTAAACATTTATAAGCATATTGGTGATGCTCTCCTTGCTCCTCAGCTGTGTCCACTTATTGTTAATTAATGTCATTCTTTTTAGTGCACTCAGTGTTCACCCCAAAGGGCTGAAAACAAGTATTGCAATTGGCAAGAGCTGGTAGTATTCTGTGACTGGCAGTGACTCAAAAGGATGTCTGAGGAGACAGAGCCTGATTGCAGCCGTGTAGAACCTGCTGCTCAGGCACTGCAAATGCTGCAGGATTTGCTTCTCTGTCCCTCACTGCTCCCTGGGGAGAGGAAATATCCTTGCGGTTGTTTAAAAACGCATATTGTTGCTAGCCAAATGGATGATCTGGAAATGTCAAATAAGAACTAATTTAAAAACAGAAAAACAGCAATCTGCAAAAAGTTCTGGGCTAAAAAAAAAAAAAAAGAAAAAGTGGCATCAGCTACATTTGGAAGGCAGAGGGAAGCCAATTAATAGAAGTGTATTTGAAGGAACATACAAAATGAGGCATAAAAGCTTATATAACAGGTTTTATTTTGGCAAGAAAAATAGAACGGAATACGGAAAGAATGATGGAAGTGGATAATAATGGTTTGAATGTTTTAAACAGGTTAGGGTTTGTAATATTTTCCACTTGAAGTGAGTGCAGATTTCATGTGTTGTTATTCAAAGGCTTGGAAGTCTTTTTTCTTTAACCAGGAAAGACAGTAATAGATGTAGGTCAACCTGTTGGATAGTTGGTCGAATGACAAAAATGAATCCAGCAGGACAGTAAAATACTTCTTTTATTCCCCTCCCCTCCCCCCTCACCCCCCCCCCTCCCCAGAGTGCTACAATGCTGTTTGGAGATGATGATGGTTTGGTTAGGATATTTCGCTCCCAATTTTGCTTGCACCCAGAAAACGCCATTCCTCTAGTTCTATTAATAGTGATTGCAGCCCTGTTCTAGTACAATAAGATATACTGAATAAGGTATACTGATTTATGGAATTATAACAGAGATCATTTTTCATTCTTAAACTAGCAGTTATCAGCAATTTTGACGATGTGTTGGAATCTACCTACCTATATAAGGCTCTTTCCAGTTAAATAAGGATTGAAGCTAAGTTGAGGCATCTGCTATTGCAAAAATCACTTTATTAGACTGTTTCATAGCTATTTTATTCCAGTATAAATCGACTTGCCTTTGCTAGAGAAAACTGTCATCCTCAACAATTTTAAGTCATTGATGGCGTATGTGGCCATAACTTGCCCCCTAATGTCAATCCAGAAAGATAATGCTTAGTCATCACGCTTAATATTTTTTTTATAGAGGGATGCTTATGAGCACGGGTGTGCAATGCAGTCTGCTACTGTGGCTTGCATGTCTCCATGTCCTCGTTCTGTCAGAACTATCACAGCGGTGTAAAATGTTGGCCGAGAGGTCTGTAATGGGTGCTTTATCCAACTACCTGTGTGACTCAGTACAGTGCATTGGTTTTACTACTATTCAGCACAGTTTTAACCTGACTTGCTCTTGGTGAAAGGCCAGATCCGGTGCAATCAATCTGGCAACCCTGGGAAAAATGCAAAGCTAATAAAGAGCCTAAAATAAGTAAAGAATCAATCTAGAATGAAACAAACTCCACTCCTTTTGTTTTATAAGTTACATGGAATTAATTACATTGTCAAAAAGAAATGTCCTTCTCCTATCTTTGGCACGAGTCAAAGTATGTACCATGCAGATGATGAAACATCTCTGCATACGTTGCAGTGAGCGGGTCAGCCTGTGGTGGTAGTACTTTTTCTGATGCTTTTTCTGATGACTCCGGGAATCTCTCACTGACAGTCTCCAGCTCTGTACCACTGCACCTCTTCACAAATGGACTTTGAAAACCTTGCAGTAGCACATTATTTTTTTGTCTGTACATGCACCCCCCAAAAATTTATTGATTGATAATCAATAACATATGGGCTGCCTCCAAGAATATGTTAATACTAATGTCACCATGAGAAAAAGCACCCAATAAAAGAGAATATATGCTTGTGCCATTCCTGTCCTTGCATTTCTGGGCAGTGCACTATAATGTTTATGAGCATAAGCTCTGTTCTGTATCCTTACAGCAACATGTGCCACCACAATTCATCATTTACTACCCACACAAATACTCTTTGCTAGAAATTAATCTTTTTTTATTCATACATAGTTAGAGATACAAAGCAAGGAAGAGATAGAGAAGTAGTCAAGCAAAGTAGTGAAGCAAAATGCAGCTGTTTTGACTCCTATGTGAAGCTTTTTTGGCAACTATCTTTTTTTCTTTCTTTCTTTTCTTTTTTCTTTCTCTTTTTTAATTTTGTTTGTTTTGGGGTTTTTTTTGTTGGTTTTTTTTGTTTTTTTTTTGTCAGCAACTCTTGCTGCATAGGTACAATACCCTTCACTGCATTATTTCTTATTTAAGAAAATGTTCTAGGTACTAATCCCTGCAGAAAACAGTGCAATCCTGACGCTGGTTCATGATAACCAGTGATTACTCTTAACTTCAGGAGATTTTCCAAGCTACTCTCATTGTGCTGTGAGAAGATGATCAGGCCCAGGATCTCTTCCTTGTCCTACCTCATTTCTTGTTATTGTTTGCTCCCTTTCATTCTTAGACCAGTGTTTGAACTGGGACTACACACAACAACCAGCATTGTTACGTTGTCATCTTTCTGATCCTGCTGGATGTGCTATTATCTGTCTTGCAGACCATCCTCAAAATTTGGTTTTTGCCTCCACTAAAATCCTGTCTATCCAACCTGCTTTTCTGCCTCTTTCTCTGTCTAAAAGGTTGTCCCAGATCTGATTTTTATAGATAACTGTCCTCACTCAGTGCCCCCAACACCACTCAGCTTCAGGCCATCTGGCGGTATGAAGAGAGATTTTTGGGGCTCCTTCCTCATCCCAGTGCTGTGAAAAAGCAACAGAAAAGGAACAGGTAAAGATGCTTCAGGAGGCTGAAGCAGATGATGTCCAGTGATGAGTTAGACAATTAGTCAGCTTAGAAAATACCACAGAAGTACGATCATGTGGTTTGGACTGTCTGCATGGACTACTAGCAGAACACAGCCTGGGCACATAGCATTGTCCAACTGAACTGCACAGAGAATTCCCTTTGTGGACGAAAATGGATTTTGAAACCCCTCAGACTAAACCAGAGACTTTGAAAACAAGGCCTATCTGTGAGGCAAACAGCAAAAAAATTAGCACTGCATGGATGCCACAGCCATCTGTGTTCACGTAGCTGCAGGTGGAAGACCAGTAAATTCTCTACTTGCAGGTCCTCTCACCAGAAGTGCATCATGCATGGAGAACAGGAGTTTTCCCATCTTTATTCGCTTGTCTCCCATTCTTTCCTCCCATTTGTATATGAAGTTTTCCTTTCCTCCCATTTTTTATTCTCTGTCTTCCCCTATGTGATTCAAGAGACTAAGCATTTGATGAATTCTCGCATTGAATTGGTAGGGGAAAGGGAAAGATTCAGACACTATGTGTAATATCTAGAGCTAAAGAAAATATGCCATAGGATATGAGAATCCAGGTGAAAATAAGTAATTTTTTTTTTCTAGCTGTCTATAGTATTTCACAAAATTGCTATTCTGCTGTTGCTATGCTAATGCCAGCATTTCTCTGTCTCTATGTTGTCCTCTTTTCTGTCACTTAGATCTACTTACTACACGGGCCCACTGCTGCCTAACAGATGAATTGTCCATCTAGAGGAGCGGGTCTCTGTTTGGTTTTTTCCCCTTCTTTTTTTCCAGCCTCATGCCAAGGGACTGGCTTACTTTAAATCTACACAGAACTTAAAAATAGATATGTGCTTAAAGGCTTTACTGGACTGGTACCAGTGCAGTATATCTCAGATGATAAAGGTGCTACAAAAGCAATGGGAACTCTCTCACTCATCCCATAGTATTTAAAAGACCTCTTAAATTAAGGCTAACATTGTCTCTTGAACTGCTTTAGAAAACTGGCATGAGAAAGACTGAAATTAAGTCGACACTATTTTAGCAACTATAGACCTTCCTCATGTTGTGTGATCTTAAGTTTAGAACTTGACTGAAATGGAAAGGCTGCAAGAGAATGGAGAGGGGGCTGGCTGCTGGGCATTACTCATCCTTTGTCGTGCATACCAGGACATAGTGTATGATTAGGACACAGGCATTTTTCTTAGTTTGGAAGGCTGTTTCCAATAGAGTTTCACAATCCAAATGAAAGAGTTCACTAATTGTGGGCAGACAATTATAATAATAACATCACATACAAGAAGCATCATCATTTTTCAGGCATAATGGACACTTCATTTTCATCTTTTAGAAAATCAGAGCTATCAACTTTGTTGGAGAAAAAAGAGGATAATGAAGGGCAAATTTTTAAGATAAGCAATGATTAGCCAGATTAACCCTACTCTGAATGGGTTTGTCCATAGTAGTGCCATGCAGTAGCATAAGAAGAGTATGTGGGGGTGTCATTTATAACAAAAAAAATGGTGCATGTGCTACACGAGGGAGAAAATTAATCCAATACTTCCTGGACAACAGAACCCATACTGGTTGAGTTTGTCTCCATTTGAATTGTGATATTTGAAACTAAGTTGGTTTGGCTGCCATTTCAGTACAGAGTGAATGACATCCTAGTTAAACTCTCTTTGTGGCTCCCGCTCTGAATATGTTCTCCAGGATCCCTCTGTCACTTAGCAGAGTATCTGCTATTTTTTTCCATAGACAAAGATAACTTTGAATTCAGGATCAAAGTATCCATGCTCCAAAACTGGCCTCTGCTTCTGCAGGATCTGTAAGAACAAGCCCACGATGGACAGATGGTAAGATACTCTTCTTTCCAGTATTATCTTGTCTCAGCCTCTCATTGCCTTAACATCTGCAGCAGATTTTATATTTTCTTGGAGAAAACCGAATGCATGAAAACATGAGAAAATGCAAATATTGTAACAGGATAGACTGAGCTAACAAAACAAATAATGCTGTTTTCTTCCCAGTTTTCAGATAAACATTAATCTTGTCTTATCCCATTCATCTGAAAAATACAGTTATTGCTATTGCCAGTCGTTCAGTGACAAGCTCCAACTTGTCTAGAGTTCAGCTCCTATCAGACTGGCGACTGTGGACAGTGACTGTAATTTCTCTCCTGCCAGTTTTGGTGGAGGTTTTTTTTCCAACTGCTTTCCCATGAGACCCACGCAGTTTTTTAAGCTTGAGCTGTACACAGCACCGTGCCACTGCAGAAGTCACCGGCCATGGCAATTGCAGCTGGGGCCTCAACATCTAAAAGCATGTTCTGGCCAAGTTGATACTGATAGGAGCATCCTGTCTCCCATGTGTGGCCCAATCTTCTCCAGGAGAGCAAAACATTGTACAGTTTGAGTTTACACTGTGTATAAAATGTCTTTTTAAGGCAGCAAGCAATTGTAACTCATCCACAAATTCATGTGGAGGTAGACACAAGGCGCACCACATACTTTATAGTTTTCTAAATGTAAAAAGAATCACAGTAGGCTCAGTTAGTTGCTAAAACTGCATATAAAGCTACAGAAAAATGTTAATGCAAATTCGGCTCTTTTCTACTTTTTTATTACACATTGCAATGGTCTTTATGTATACACCATCATTTGGGTTTCAATCAGTAGGGTTTTTAATGTTGAAGTTTTTAATGGTTTAACAGGGATGTCACTGTGTGAACTGACAGTATTTTTATCACTGATTTTTTTATTCATATTACACAGATGATCATCAAGTCATATAGTTCTTTCAATCTCTGATTCAAAGTCCACAAAGTAAATCTGGCTATTCTTGCATTTACCTTTGGATCAAACTCATAATGACATTTCAAACATAGATCTCAAACTGTATTTCAAAGGAAGCTAGATTTTTATTCACATTTATAGACCAAAAATTAGCAATGAAGACTGACGTGAACAAATTAGTGTGGTTCATCCACATGCTTGCATAAAAATCCAGCTCTGCAGATCATAGCAGAACTGTATAATTCAGCCTGCTGTGGTCCATACTACAGCAGCAACAGGAAAGCATTAGTGACCCTAAACGAGTAATGGACTGTCTTGACATCCTGCTGAGGCCCTATTTCTCTGAGGAGTCAGAGATCACTGTCATACCAGCTGATAATGTTCTATGTTACTTCAGATCTTTCACATAGTAAATGTGTGAATTGATTATAATTTGTATGTTTCATTGTAATGAAAAGTAGTTAACAGTACTCAACAACTGGTTAAACAAAAAAGATGATACAAATTCCAGTAAGTATAAAGTACTAAGGATATAGTGGTTTGATTTTTTTTTAAATATGCCATATTTTGAGACATTTGTAAGTTCTGCTAAAGTATCCTTATTTTCCCTGAGTGTTAGAGTGTCTGTTACAGCTGTTTTGTTCTCAGTGTTGTTGGTATATTTATTTTTACAGCAAAAGATGGGCTAACATTGAGTAATCTGTTTTCATATCCCAGATATGAAACTCAATTTATAAAGAACTTTATGCTTAAGAACTCATAAAGTCCATGTCAAAGTTTGAGCTAGAGCCACAGACTCTGGTGGTGTGTTAAGAATTAAATAAAATTATTTGGTAAATCCAGAGAGGATAAGAAATAAAAGTGTCATTTAAAACAAGAACACTAAAAAGCCCCCTTTACCTAAAGAGGGATGTTTTTTGTCAGGTGCTATTTTGTTTTGAGATTATATGATTAACTAGAGTAAAACGTAGATCTTAACTCCACAGAGACGTCTGCATATACTGAATCATATGGGATTACTGATATGATTAAATACAGGCCTGTCTGTATGCTTGAAGGGACCAGGGACACTGTGTGACTGCACTGAAGCCTCTGATTCCTTGGGAGACCAACAGAACTATTAGTCTTCTGGTGAAAGGATATGGCAAATTTGCAAAGAAATTCATTTGGAGATTTCACTTGAGACTGTGGGTTACCTATTGGGAAGAGACCCTAACACACTTTCCACTAGATGATATTTTCAATAATATGATTTATCTGAACAGGAGGAGATGGATTCTGACTCATAATTACATAAAGCAATGTGCTCAGCTGATCAAAATTCCACTTTTCCCCTGGATTTCTAGTAATGTGCATTCATTAAATACTGACTCCAGAAGTTACGTACTCCAAAATTACCAATATTTTTGTCCTTCAAGTCTCATCTTATTCCTTCAGCCTTCACCTTTGAGAGACATTTTCTTTGCTGCGTTTGCAGAGGAGGCTACTACTGATTTTTTTAAAATTAAACTTTATTTAATAATACTTTATTTTAATGCAAATAAAACTTCAGCTTGTGGTGTTTCTAGTAAAATAGTACCCATGTAATTCAATAGTACCACAGCTCCCTTTTCCCATCTTCTGATGGCAGAGGAAAGCATTTTGTTTGTGGAAGAATCCCGCATTAGTGATGGAGGCTTTCAGCTGATCCAAATAAAGTGACGCAAACCAGGTACTTTACTGGAATTCAGCTGTATTGCACACTGATTAAAATATCAATTTTTAACAATCACCATTAATACGGGCATAGTATTTCCGTGTTCTGGGGATCAACTTTTAATGTTTAGACTTAATGGCTCAGTGAATGTAATAGAGATTTCTAGGGACTAAGCTCATACATGTTTTCATTTGTCTTATGGCAAAAAGGCTTATCAGGTACCATAGCTATAATACTATATTCTCCTCATTGTTTCTGAAGGGAGTTTCATTGTTGCAGAACCTGTATCTGAACTTATTTCTGGTAAGGTATTCTTGGTCTTTCCAAGTGTGTCCAGGTTTGTTGCATGATGCATACTTATTATTATTGTCATAGCAAAGATTTTTTCAAAGACTGGGGCCAGCTCTGCTAGGAACCGTATATGCATATCACCATCCCAAAGCATTTACAGTTCTTATGTGAAAGCAAAAAATAGCTGGGAAAAAGAAGGCTTGTTACCCTGCCTGTACCACAGCGAAGTGGGATACAAAACAGTTTAATTCCTTGCACAGATCAGTATGTGGGGAAGTGGTCTCGGATCCCCTGTAGTGCTGACATATAGGCCTATCCTTCTTCTTCAATTTCATTTAGAATAAGTATCCATTTTTAACTATGCTTCTGTATAAATCATTTAGTAATAATCCATCCTCTTGAAACCAAAGCTGTAACAATCAGCTGGATATGAATAATTGGTCCTAAAAGATAGGTAAAAGTGTCTCTTTCCCTATAAAAATGTCTTCCTTTCTGAACCAATTCAGAATTTTCTCTCTCCTAGAGAGGGAAGGATATTCAGGCTGTGAAAGGATGGAAGAGTTTTGTTTTCATTAAAAATTCTTTTTCCAAAGATCAATAAGAAAAGCCCCATCTCCTCATTACATTGAGCATACGAAGAAGTGGGTTCCTCCAACAACTCACAAAACATCTGTAGCATGTTGTCAAATAGCCTGGGGCAATTACAGTGCCAGGCAGATTTGGATTCATTAGTATTACTAGCTTGAATACTTCTAATAATTAGCGAAGTCCCTCTGGTGAAGAGAAGATAGTCTTTATAAGTCTAAAGCCATGTCTCAATTACGTAAAAGAAAGCGAGTTGCTATTCACATAAGGTACAATAGGTGGTTTGGAAATCTGTTTTCTCTAGATGATTAACAAACTTGTGCATCAGAGAGCTTTGTACTTTCTTTTATCTCATCTTTTTGCACAAAAAGTTGATTTTAATTATCATTTCTTTCATTTAGTGACCCATTGAATCAAATTTATAACTGGAAGACATGGAAACATTTACTGATTTCTCTTTGTTTAAGGGAAGGGGGTGGGGTGTTGTTTTCTTTTTCATTTTTTTGCTTTTTCTTTTCTTGTTTTTCTCCCGGCCCCTCCCCCCAAGATCCCTTGCAATCCACGAAGCAATGCATTTATTTCCTCTCCTGTGTCATTTTAGGGAGGAACACTTTTGTAAACCGTTAAGAACACTTTGTGGAGAAATTAAATTCAATGAGAACTGGAGATCAGGAGGCCTATTTTCAAGTTCTCTAAGCACATTTTAAAACTAATCACCAATAAAGCTGAGGATCCTTAGAGGAATGGTCATAATACGGTATACTGGGGAAACAGGTCTCTGTAGGTGTGTGCTGGAGCTTTCTCTTCTCATGCAGCTTTAAGTCTCATTCCATATGGCTAAAAAAAAAAGCGGTAGGCCATGAAGGACTTAAATTCATGATGAGTTTAATCCTGCTGAAATCAAGGAGGGTTTTGCTAGGAACTTCAGCGGGGCTGAGATTTCACCTTTGGTTTTTGGAAGAGATGTTGGCTGCTTCCCAGTTTAATGTGATTCATTCTTTGCTTCCTTTTAAGTTCATCTTCTGATTAGCTTTAAATTCAGGTTAGAGCTTCTCTCCTTCGTCTTGCAGAGAGCAGCAGTGACAGCAGTGGGCTATCGCAGGGAGAGCAGGAAATAGCTGCTTGCAAAGAGGGACGAGGGTAAGGCTCTGTTTCCAGACTAACTGCCACCGCCACCACCAGCACGCCTGGGCAATCCACAACATGCAATCATGGTATTTCATTTACACTCGTCCAGATCAAAGTACCATTGGGAGGGTGCAGAAACCTTTGAAAACATTTGCAATTTAAAGGTGGTTTCTAAGATCTTTCTTTCCACTCTAAATGTTTCTTAAACCACTGAGGCCAGTGAAGCATTTAAGATGTGAGCCTTTCCTTGTCTGCAGTGTGGACTGTTGTGTGATTGCAGCCAGGTGTGTGTGCTCCAGGCACCTCACTGAAACGCGCTCTGGGGCAGCAGGGGGTCAGGGGTGTCGCACAGGGGATTGGATTTGATTGAGCTCTTTAGAGAGTTTCTACAGGGAGAAAAAATAACTTCCAGTCAGTTAAGGGAGGCAGAAGCTGAGGAAAGCTTCGACTCCAAGCCAACCTATATGATATTAAATTGAATGTTTTCTGGTGAGTGAGTGTTTTGTGGTGTCTTGCTTAAAAGAGTAAACAAAGCGTGGATTAAAGAAGCTGAAAAAGCCAGGCACGCAAGGGTGTTTATTAACGTTCTCTATTATTAAGTGTATTCTTTCATGTGGTACTCCTGCAGAAGGTAAAGATGTACAAATACCTGACAAGGAGAATAATCAGAAGGATGAATAGGTCTGAGATGGATTATTTTGTTGTTAAAAAAAAAGCGTAAAAGGAATTTAGTACTTCAAAGAAATATTAAAATCTTATGTCGTGAAAGTGGAGCTGAAAAACCTGGATACATTATCTGCACTGTTCATTACTCCAGCCATGCAAGCTGATACAGTTTGGCAGCTGTAAAGCTGAAGATTTTTGCTGGAACAGAGTAGCTGGTGTATTGCAGATTCAAGGCCCATACATTCATTTTTAAGCAGATGTGTAAGGCCATTGACTTCAAGTGTCTTCCACAATTTCCTCTATTAATGCACCATGCTCTAAGATACAGGCTCATTATTTGCATCCTGCCACTGGCTCTTTGCCCTTGTGTACAGGTTCAGTATCAAAACTTGAAATAAAGAAATGCTTTACCTAAATCAATTTCTACAAGAAAATCACCCATGCGCGTAATAGCATTGCTAATTGTCTGTCATCTTGACAGCTATAATAATTTCCTGTTGATACATTTGATAGTAAGGGGCTTAAATCCTGGCGTCTCCTAATTGGCTACAGACAGTTAGCTAGTCACAAAAACCTTCACTGCTGTCATTTTACCTATTTTTATACAATATAAGCAGACAAAAAGCAGTGGAATTGGTAGCAATTTGTATGTTTTGTTTCGGATTTGTATATAAATGTGTGATGAACCCCTAGCTGCATTGTAAATCAGAGCACTGACTAACTGTTTACATGATCTGTGTCTTTACATTTGTCTGCTGCACTAAAAATAACAAAAGAGCAGTCAGTCTCTGGTGTCTCAGAGGCTTCAGTCCTAAAACAAAATCAGGACTTTTTTCTTTTCTGTCTCAAGTACTGGCACTGCCAAATCCAACCACCCCCCAGTGAGTTCTCTTGACTTTTACTTCTGGCTGCAGAACAACCATATCACAATTTTTTTCTCTAAATATAGTAGCTGAGAAAAATACCTATTAGGCATTGCTGTAGGCATCACTGGTTTTTACAAGTACACCATAAAGTCTTTTGAAAAAAGTTTCACCTTGTTCTTTTCTCAGATTGGCAAGGGTTACCTAGAAATACTTATTTTCCTTCGCCCTATTGCTTAGCAGCCTTTAGCAGTTGGTTGGTTACATCGGTTGATATATATACGCAGATCGTGGTGCAAACGCAAGATTTGGAAATTCAGATTTCTATCACATAATTTTTACATATATTTTATAAAAACCTCTAACGAGCTTCAAATGCAATTTGACACATTTGTTCTCATGGAATTTCTGGTCCCACTGTCAACAAGCTGTGTACTGTTATTCGGAAACCCACTTCAGATGTCCATTAATTATGCCTAGTTAGTGTCAAAATAGTTAATTTCTTTTCTTCATTTTTTTTAGACTTAATAGCAAGCTATCATCTGGCAGCTTAATCTTTGCTTTAATGAACAGTAGCAACACATTAAAATGATGTGAAAATTACTACATTAACTTTACAGAAAAAATATCATTAGTACAAGAAGCACATTAAATTCCTCAAGGATACCTCAAGTGCATGAATTTTGAAGTTGATTAGAAGTACTTCTGCAGAAATTGTTATTTTAGGATGTTTGCTACCCTTTTTCCCTATTTGCTGTAAGTTACCACTGTATGTCATAGATAGACTTATGTATTCTGTACAGATATAATAGAATCTTAATGCATATAAGGATATCTCTGAGGTTATAGTTTATAAGTTAAAATAAAACTATTCAGTTTTTAATGATTTTGGCTGTAGGTATCACAACACACCTGTGTTCAAACAGATTTGCGTGCATTGTTAAGAGTAATACAGAACTTTTAAGAGGTGCCATTGGTGACTACATTTTTAGAGCATAGAAAGTTAATCTCAACATTTGGACTTTATAATGGAGTTGGTACAATAGTAATTTCTATCTGATGTATGTGCATGTGTATGGCAATATATGTAATATAAGGATTATATAAAGTTATAATATATATATATAATAGATGCTCTTTTTTGTTGCACCGGTCAACTGTTTTTCCACCAAGACTTCACTTGTCTGTTGCAAAAGCATATGTGCTGTTCTAGGTGTCGAATTGCTTTGGTCTTTTCAGTTTACTGAAAACTTTTCAGGGCCATCATACTACTCACTTCACCACTGCGAGTTTTATAAGGTGAACCAGATTTAGCTGCATTGCTCAACTATTTCAGGCTACTACTGCTACACAGAGCAGTTGTACGTTTGCTGTAGGTCAGAATAATATAAAGCATCGGGAGCTGTGGGTGAAATTCAAACAGTGTAATATAAGGTTGTAGGATATAGTATTTTTGGCTTTCCGCTCCTGCTGGCTCGTCACTGGCTTTAGTAGCCAGTATTTGTCAGGGGTCAGATTTGCAGAGTATTCAGTACCTGAAGGCTCAGATGGGCACTCAGTGACATTTGCCAAGTGCCAAAGGGTGTTAGCAGACGTCTGACTCCTCACTGACATTCTGTCTACCTGACTTGCTCGGGACCTTCTGCAAACCCAGCTAGACATGTATGTTCACCTTTAGGTATCCAGAGGCTTGAAAATTTGGCCCTAATCCCATGAAGTGATCTACTTGATTACAACAGAATTGTTCATTCAAAAATTGTCTTGCAAAAATGGGAAACTGATAAAAAAAGAAAATCAGAAATATTTCTGTCCCACTGTTTTTCATTTGTAAATCAGCCATTCTTGATTCTCTCTGAGACAAATGAACTGAACTGTCTTTTAGAGACCTTTCTGACCCATCTAATAGGATTACATAAAAAGCCCATGGCAGGTTGATCTTCCTCTGTTGTCCCTTCCTGTGATTTCCAACCTCTCTTCCCATTTTACTTCTTTCCTGCATAACATCATTAAGTAATAGTTTTCCAGCATCAATTCTCATGGCTAAACCCACTTCAGGGGAGTCTTTCTCTGCCATTGCCACCTTTGTGCAGAACTTACTATTCCCTCATAGATTTTCAGGCCTGAAAGGAGCCTGAGATCCCGTGGCCTCAGCCACTGCAAATCAGGCTATAGAATTTCACTCTATTACTCTTTTATTGAGCCCAGTGTCTTCAGTTAGATTAAGTCAGATCTTTCCTAATGCTGCCACTCTGCACTAGAAGGCTTCAAGACAGAGAAGCCCACTGCCTTTCCTGGTCACTCATCCCTCATTTCCTCTTGGTTCCCCCCTAATGTGACAGCTGGATGAAGCCACCATTCCTTCATGTGGGACCCTGCAAAGACTTCTTGCAGTGTCCACTAGTGGTCTCCGCTGCAGCACCTTGGCTTGTGGCAAATGGACTTTGCCCACACTGAGCAAATGCTTCAGTCACTCTACTTCCCACCGGAGTGACAGAGAGGACGCCTCATCGCACGAGTCTGCACTGGGTGGGTGCTGTCGCATTGCAGCATCACATCGATTAGCACATTTAAATGGATCTCTTGTAGATAGATGTTAGCAAATCTGTCGTATCATGTACCATTCTGCTTTCTGATGTAATTGGAGTCATACCTTTAGAAAAGCAATTGTCTGACACATTGTTCATCCTCTTTTTTTCTGGAGACAGAGGAGTTTCCCTTGGTATTGCACCATCTGGGTGTTCTTCTCTTCTCTGAATCTAAATATTCTGCAGTCTCCGAAGGGCAACTCTTGTTCTCTTAGTTATTAGTTATTCTCATTATCTTGATTAATTTTCTTATGATCGGTATCTTTTCTTCTTTTCTTCAACATAAGAAGTGTCCTGGACCCTGAACCATGAGATGGAAGCCTCTGATATTGGAGGTCTGGACCTGGATTTAGGCTTGGAATTCACTGACATCCCCTCACTCCCTGGTGGGTTAAGTCAGAATCTTCTGGCTACACCTCCTGCAATTTGCAGAACACATATGTCACACTTGTATCTACATCTAGATTCAATTAGCCATTTGCATTGCTTTCCCTCCCCTGGCACTGTCATGTAGGCTGTAGCACGTACACGTTAATATTCTCCATTAGTCTCTTATTTTTACCTATACCTGTTTGTTGCCTAGTTAATGTGACTTCTTTAGCCTGTATTTCTCATGTGTCCTTTCTAGTTCTTGAAGATGACCTTCTCTCTTGTCTCTGGAGGAGTCTGACCTACAATGCAATTCAGTATAGTGCTTCAAAGCACCCAGAATGCTATGACCCTGCATCCCACACCTTAATCTTGATTTCTAAAACTGGTGTGAAATGAAGCCTGCATATAGATATATTTTTCATGGAGACCTGAATTCTTTTTTGTATTTTCACCTTTCTATCAGTCCATGTTTTCACACACTGAGTTATTATTGTTTATTTTCAGACCCTCTTTATCTGAAAAAAAAAAAGGTCTGTTTTAAATCCCCTGTCTGTCATTTAGCGTGGATTTTTATACTGATAACACCAGCAGATTGCCAGATGTACTTTTAACTTCTCTGCTTTGGCGATAAGATTGATATTAATCCCATCTTTTTCAGTAATCTACTGAAGTATTTACCTGCCAGGAATCATCTTTATTTATTTTTGGATTCTAAATTTTTTTTTTTTTTTCAATATCCCTTCTATAGGCTTTTCATTTCAAGTTGCTTAGATGACTCATTACTAGTCTCAGGTAGGGAATGCATTTTCTGTGCCAGCCACTGAATAACAACTTTAGATGGTTTCTTTTCCATAGATGATTTTTATGATTATTATTTTTAATCTTAGCTATGTCTCTTCCATGATGCGTTGCAGGTACTAGCAATAGATCTGACTGTAGTTTGCACTGAAACTCTTTTCTGGCCATTTAAAGTAGCATTAAACTGGGAGTAAATTATTTGTTGCTTTTTTCTGGTCCTCTTAAACTGCCAACATAGTGAGAAAGGGATTTTGCGTAAAAGACAGCTATATTCTAAATGTCTCTAAAGAAGTAATAGAGTTTAGTCCCAAATAGATAAAGGTGAGAAATTTGCCTGTATTTTTTTTTAAATAAAATATTATATACTAGAAGACCTCATTTAGAAAGGAATTATTTGAGTAATTCTCCCATTCTCCCCAAGATTAGTTTAGGAGAGGCCAGTTCCAACCCATTACAGAAAGATGATCATTGTCCCAAGCATTTTTCTCTGTCTTGCAGTCCTGTAAATCATAATAGACATTAACATTTTCCATATTTTCATCAGAGGGTGGTTTTATGGTACTGCAGGTCCAAGAATGTACCTTAAAACTCCCAGAGTGTTGTGGGAGTATACATATAAATAATACAAAACTTGGAGCAGATTTTGCACAAGGGCAATTCCTTCTCTAATTATTCCCAGATCTCAGGGCTTGTCTGCCTTTAGCATTTTTCATTGAGAGACAGCTGTTCCTGAATAATTTTGTCTACAGGCTCCCTGGTGGGCTTCATGTCATCTAATTTTAAATGTGTGACAACACAGATGTTTGCATCTGAACTGGTCACCTAAGTAGTCAGTGGCAAGAGAGAGGCATTCCTAGTGCGTGATTCCCCTGGCACACCTCAGAGGTCCTTGTGAGGCTGAGAAAACAAACACTGGTTTCTTTCCCTTGACTGTAAGGGGAATCTCAGCCACAAATTCAGATTCTGGTTTCTGCATGGGCAGGTATTTAAATTCAGGTACGTGCTTCCATGCCCTGTTTCAGAAGTGGACTCAGCTCAAGCAGAATAAAGTGGTCATTGTCCCAAACAGGAGTGTTGTCATGGGCTTGTTCAGGGATTCCCTTTGCAGTTTAAATTCCTACTCCATCATAATGCAAACATATTACTAGAGAAATTATTGGAAAAAAATGATGTGAAAATGCAATACTCTGTGGCTAAACCTCTATGTTTTCTCAGACAAGTGTACACTCTGCTTGCCAAATACTGAGCTGTAGTAAAAAGGGCATCTTGAATGTACAAGGACAGAATAGGTTTATCAATTTATCTTACTTGCGTTTGCAATTACTAGGCTTTTCTCTCCCTTTTCCTGTGCTGAAGGTGTTGCATATGGTGGCATTGTGTCAGTCATACACCACTAATTGCAACAACAAAATTTCAACTGTCTTCCGTGTATGAATTTTTTCTGATAATGTACCAATGGTTATAATGCGTGAAACTAGACTTTGGCACTTTTTCTAAAGTTTCAGATATGTTCAAAAGGCTGGAAAGAATGGAGAGTACTAATTAAACTGATTAAACAACAGTCAAAATTAAATGCCTATAAAGCTAAATCAAAAACTGAAAATATGAGAAACGAAACTTAAGGAAAAGTCCCATCCATTTCTTTCTGCTGGAAAATACAAAATGCAGTTTCCTGGCTATTTCTAGTGTAACTACATTTTAGCAGTAAAACTGAGACCCCACCAGATTAATGTGGGCTACAAATAATTTTGAAACCAAAATGAAGCATTCCTCAAAATAAGGGATGTAAGTCTTAGAATTTTCTTCCCTCAAGGCAAGAGCTGTAGCATAGCTGAAATTATATTTAAATATGTATTTTTTTTCTTTCTAATGCATACCAATTACTCCCACAGTACGTAGATCTGGTTTCCTCTGTCTGTTTTTAGAAGACATTACTTATTTACATTATAAATAAGGGTACAATTCTATGTCCAGCATTGCATTAGCCAAGAAACAATTCCTTGCGCCTCAGGGCTCTGCCTGCCATCTGTATAGCTCAGTGTGCCAAATTCAGACATCTGTCTTGGAGACGTCCATCAGCAAAAACTCCTATTCAAAAACATCTTCAGGTTTCCTCAGGGTTTCCCCCATAGTTTTCATGAGCAATACTTCTCACTCACGCACTCAAAAATTATTTCCCACCTGCTGTGTTCAGAGACTGGGACTTCCAAAATTACCATCCTATAGCTTAAAAGCCCGGGTTTCTTCTGCTGGTGAAGTCAGGAGAATTGCAATAGATCTGAATGGAAACAACTGGGGAAAAGAAGATGAAAACTAGTTACAGAGGTAGTTCAGAGAATAAATCTCCACAAAATACATTCAAAATCAGTAGACAAAGCTGCTGTTAAAATGCAAGTGACACACAGCCTTTATCACTCATTCTGAATCTACTCTCAAATCAGCTGCTAGACTTTGAAGCACTTGTTGATGATGTGAGCTCAGATTTACGACTGCTAAAGCATCAACTTCCTTTTGTCTTTAAGTCAGTACATGACAAGAACAAAAAGCAGTATGGAAATAAGTAACAGTTTGCTTTCTGTTTTTAATTAAGTTTGGCAAAATAAGGTCAGAAGAGGAGTATTTGAAGTTGCCTGGGGGATTTTTCAGACTTTTTCATCAAACTGCTGCTAAAAATATAAAGAAAAATATGAGATACAGTTGGAACATCATTGTCATGACTATAATTGCTTTAGAATCAGCCTGGTACTCCCTAAAAGAAATGTGAAAAATTTCCGTTGACATTTTTGGAAAATGGATTGACCCAGTGTTTACTCAGTAAAATAATTTGATGTGATCGTGATCTGCAGCTGGTTTCTAGCATTTGATGAAGCCAAGTGTTGAAGAGAAAAAAAAAAAAGACAAGTAAATGCTGAATGCTGGCACTGTTGTGTTGAGGACATTAAATACTTATGTCAAATAATAGTTTTTGCATTTTTCTCTCCAAATTAGCTTAGACATTGCATATTGGTTACATGATTTTTTTTTTACTTCTAAACTGTACAAGCCTAGAAGCTTTCTAAACTGTTTGACATGGACATGTTAGAGGCCAGGTATTAAGCTATTAATCTTGCCAGGTTCCTGCAAGGAATAGGATCAGAGAAGTGGAAATTTGTGTAGAAAATTCATAAGGAGAAAGCCCAGTGAACCCCCAGCTGAGAAATACTTGCAGAGCATTAGCCAGTTCTGTGCGTCATCCAGTCTCCAGTCTTTTCCCACACGCTCTTTATTATGTTCAGCATCTTAGCAGTGGTCAAATGATCTCAAGCATTGAAGGGTTTCGGTCTAATCCAGCAAGGCATCAGCCTCAGTGAACATTAACCATGTCCTAAATGGCTGTGCTGACTTCAGGTGAGCTGAAATGTGCTAAAAGCCAAGCATTGGTTTAAATGCTTCATCCAATCAGAATCACAATCAGTGGTCATAAAACACTTTGGAGGCCAAGAAGATGAAAAGCACTTTTGAAAGATACATGAATATAATTTATAAAGCCATGACATATGCAACTCTTTAGTTTTCAGTCCATATATATTTCACTAAGATTAATGTTGCCAAGTGTATTTCCAGCAAGGCATGATATTTCCACCCTTAGAAACTTAGTACACATGAGAGAGCTAACAGCTGCATCTTATCCACACCAGGCAGTGAAGCTGCGATGCTGGAAGTCATGCACAGAGATTTTAGTCCACTAAGCTCAAGTGCTCTGACACAGAGCAAGTAGAGATGATGCATACACAAAGAGCAGAGGCTCTCTTCCCTGTGTACCTCCTTACATTTTGTTTTGGGCGTGGAAAATAGGTCAAGCAAAGACTTCGCTTTGAGGTTCACTAAGTCTTATAACACAGGGTTGTGTGACACCATGCTGTTTGCGTGCCATTTATGCTGCAACAGACCTGTGTTACAGGCACCCAGTCCTGATTACTTTGTGCTTAATGGGTTATAATATTTTGCCATTTTTTTAATTACATTAATTTGATGAACTACATTTTGATGACCCTCTTTTAAAGAAATGCCATTGATACAGAGTGGCATTACAGATGAGTTAGGTACCACTTCTCCTTAGTCTGGCTTATTGCCAAGCCTCATGATGGGAAAGGGTTTAAAATCTCTGGTTTAAAACTTCAGCAAAGAACCATTTATCTTCTCCTCTCTTTAAAATCTGCACTACTGTAATTATGAAAAGCAACTCATTTTTACCATCACCTACGGGCAGAAGCTATAAGCTGCCATTTCTTTTCCTGTACAGCTGTCTGGTTCAGTAAATACATCTTTGGGGACTCATTTGCATTAGTTACCAAGAGATGATGTGCAGCAGTGAATGGTGGTTTGTGCTTTATAATGGGCTTCCTCAGCCCTCACTTTCTAACGTGATTATGAGCTCTTCTGTCGTTAAGGGAGGAGAGCAGATTCAACACTGTGCAGGAGACCTGAAGGTTAAGACTGAGTAGGCAGGAGGGATGTCATCTGGCATTCCCCGTAGTATCTTGTAGCAGCCTGATGCCAGACTTTCAGCCAAGGTCCAGCAAGGTTTCCCTTTTTGAGGCCTGACAACTGTTTTTCGGAGTTTCATTACAGTTTGGTATTATACTCTAGGAGCTTATGAGAGGGAGTAAAGTGGACCATATTAATATTTGTAGTTATCGAGGAAGTACAAGAAGAAAACCAAAGGGGTTTGCATTTAGATTATTTCAAAATCTTTCATGTGTGGCTGTAGTATTTGAAAAGTAAGATCAATAAAACCCCGGGAGATAAGGCATTTTGGTTTTAGTGGAAAAGGAAAGAAGAGATGCTAACCCCTCCATTGAGGAGAGGAGCTTTGTCCCCGAGAGGAATGTGCTGGCAGACACATCCCTGCGTGTAGGTAACAGTGGGGAAGGGGGAGGAGAGGTATGTTGTTTCTCAGCTAGTCTAACCACTTGTCTGGAAATTAAAGAGTTCAGAGAAACATTTTGGAATATACTAGAAGATCTGGAGAGAACGCATCCCACTGCTTTAGAAAAATACATTGTGCTCATTTCTTTAGATAATCTTCACAGTTGTGATTTCAGGTTTCTTAGGTTTTCAGTAATACACACTAGGACATTTTATTATAAGCTCATATCATGAAGTGTTTCTCCTGGCTGGTCTACAAAAAAACGTGGCGGCATGAATTTACAGTAACAAGTAAACTCATTAGCTTCCAGTAGGGGCTCTCTTACTGTGCACTGCATATTTTTGTGTTCAGACAGCAAGGACTGTGGAGTAACTGCTTTGCTTATTGTATACTGATTTCCCAAGTAAAAAAAAAAATTACATTTTCACTGAATAACATATTTTTCAGATTGATGTATGTTTTGTTGTGATGTAAGTTATTCAGGGTTTTCTCCAGTGCATATCAGATTGAATGTGAACTAAAGGCTTTGGCTTGCAAATTTTTAACTTAATTGAAATAATATTAGACTATGATAAGATTATGTAGAATTTATCAGTGAATATAAGTGATGTACCTCATTGGATAACTTATGTTCCAGATAACTTTTATTGTATTTTGGAGTGAAGGAAAGGGAAGAAAAGGGAAAAGATACTGAACTGTAAATATCATTTACAGATATGATTTGAAGTGACCTTAATAAACACAAATGCCTGTGGTCCAAGTTAAGTGATAGGTTTTGAAAAAACATCTGAAGAATATGCATGGAGGTGTTTCTAATCTTCAGTACTATTCTCTCCAGAATTGTTCAAAACCATATTGATAAAGAAAAGCCATCCAGTCCTTTAGGATCAGCTATCTATAGTTACAGCAGTCTTTCAGCTTTATCAGTTAGTGTTGACTCTGTTCTTCATTTCTCGTTATGCACCTTTGTTTCATATATAATGATTATATCCATCAAAGCCCATTTTAATTAATAGTTTCAGCACTTTATTCTCAACAGTTAAACCTTTTTTTTCCCCTCAGATCGTTTATCAGATATATCTGTCAAAAATACTTCTTGCCTACAACAAATATTATTTTGAAGTCATACTCCAAATGTGAAAAGGACAATCTATTTGCTACCAGCTAGGACTGTTTTGTGGTTTATCAAAAATGAGGGGGTTGTTGTGATATAATAGTAGTGGGATAGATGATTGATGTCACTAATTGGAGCCTGTGCTTTTAGGCTAGGTAGACATATCAAAGACTAAATGGACATGAAAGCTGAATTCACCTCTCACCCTTACAAATGAGCTATTTCAGCTAGGCTTAGAGCATGTTGTTTAATCAGTGAGGAGCAGCCTCTGCTGATACTCCCAATGTTGTTCCTATTTGTCATTAAACGGAGGTCATCAGTCTCCGTGACTCTCCCTTTGACCTTAGTATTAAATTTGCTGTAAAGAAAACAAAAGCACTGATTAGTGAAGCCTGGAGATGTTTATCATGGCTACAGGTGCCTTTCTAGACTGGAGACTGAGTATAAAAATAAAATGTAAAATCAAAAGCTTCCATTTATCCTGACGGGTGGGGGGAGTATTATGGATAATTGAAGGTCGGAGAACAAAATTGCCAGATCTGAAACATAAACACAGTGCCTTTTTGTCCATCAGAAAATTGGTTTTATTTGCTTTTTTTCCCCCAGCTGATTTGTCTTGGACAAAGCTCATATTTTACAGATAACAAACTTCTCTTTTCCATATCAGACAACTTGTAGAAATAAAATTTTGTTACTTAAATTATAATGCAATGCTGAGTGGTGAGTATCATGCTTTTCATCACTGTATTAGCTTGCAGAGGACTGGGTTTGCTGCCAAATGTACGTCCACAGTTCTGGTAAGCCCCTTCCTTCCTTCCTTCGTGCAACATCTAGCTATGCATCTTCCCTGTCCTGTGCATATCTCTATATCCCTTGCCTCTCCTCCATCAAAATGTTATCACTAACATCTGATCAGAAAATGTCATTTTCTTGCATAGGTACCTACGTGTGCAAATAGGTTAGTTATTTTTTAAATGAAGAAATACATAGCTTGTCATCAAATCAGAGACACAAAACGAATGGGTTTGATGCTTTGCATTTGGGAATAATACAGCTGGGAATAACATTCCTTCCTGTTTTGCAGTACATAGAAAAGTGTGTTTCTTGATATTGATCAAATAAAATAGATTTTATTACACTATAATTGCAGATGGAGAGACAGAGGGGAACCCTTACAACTGTGAGAATTAAATTTGTAAGGAAAAGAGCTTTAGGACTGATAACTAAAGGAGTATGGCTTAGATAACATGATAATGTTCTTTGTAGAAAGCTCTGAACAGATCACACTGGAACTTACTGAATACGTCAGTGTGTGATTATAGCCTTTGGTGAATTGTCTGAAAGTATACTTTGAATTGTGTATAGATTTATTTGCTAATCATAGTAGTTTAAGCAATTTACATGATCTAGCACATTGCAAGCCTTCACTTACTGTCAGATTTTATTTCTTGCTCAGATCATTCTGCTTTATGTGACTTGAATAATAATTTTCATAAACCCTGTAGATTTCCCGTAGAGAAATGCGTGTTCACCTGTGGGTAAGTCCACAAGCAGGAGAGACGAGTTCACTGAAGAATTAGCATGGCAATATCTTCTGTGTATGTTCATGACTGTTACCTAAAAGCTGGTGAGAAAGTTGCACTGGAGCAGCTTTGGTGTGCATTCAGATGGGCAGAGTTCAGACAGTTCAAAGGGCTTGTTAGCCTCTTAGCTCCCTGTGAAGAGGCAATCTCTGGGTTTGCTTACACTGGATAGGAACAGGTTTAATATTTAAAATAATCCGGTTACACCAATACTAGCCTGTCCATACAGCTTTTGGTGCCTCTTTAGGAACATTGGTTTAAACTTCACAGATAATCCACAAACACTGCTTTCTTTGTGAACAAGTTCAGTTCGCTGGCTGACCCGGTGGGGGGGGGGGGGGGGGGGGGGGGGGGGAAGAAGCAAAAAATAAAATAAAGTAATAAATTACCTTGTAATAAACATATTGGTTTGCAAGGGCAGCTGCTGAGAACAGTCCAGGAGATCTCTTCTAGGTGAATATGCTGTAATTCAAGCTGAGGAGTACCAATGCTACATGAGGGACACGGGGCTTGAAAGATGATGGTGAGCTGTTCCAACCTGCAAGGATCACAACAGTCAACAAATCAGACCCTCGCCTTGAGTGACTAAAAATTCGTGTTAGAAAATCTACCCGAACCCACAACAGGAGCACACCAACACCGTTCCATAAAATGGGTGCCTTAGCAGCTGATCTGCAGCAATTCTCACTTTTGATTAGCAGCCAGCTAGTAATCAGATCAGTGCCCTGCCAGTTCCCCTGTATCTGCATATCCTCGTTAGGTATTTATCCTGTGATATGTGTGATTGCAGAGTAACTGAGCAGCCAGAATTGTTATGCTTCTTCCAGACCCGACTTTTTTTAAAGTTTGTGATGGGACAGTATATACCTGAGATATGAAAATTGATCCATTCTATAAGATAGGAAATATTTGGGCAGCAGCATAGAATCCCATGCAATGTGTGTCTGCTCTGAACAGAGGGTGTAGCAGACTGTCTGTGCCATAGTTAAATCCAATTCAAAACTTCACCAAGTTTAAGTGAGTTTTAACTTGGCCATAAGCGTTATTCTGGCCTTCTGCAAAGATCTGAAATTTTGCCAGAATTTATACCAGGAATGGGCTTGTTACAATAATTAAAATTAAGACAAGATAACATTTTGTTCTTGCAGATGGCACAGAGGAACAATAGGAGCTGATCTTGTAGCAAAGAAATTAAAATGTCAGTTAAATTAGTTAACTACGTAGCCTGAGCTAATGTGAGGTGCTTCAGTGCAGCTTAAGACCTTGAGTCATAAGGTAAAAGCAGACCTGGTGATCAGAGCAGGCAGTTTGTCTGCAGCCCTTTGCTCTCAGCAGCATGTAGGATATGGCATCATTCTTTGCATTTGATCATTCTGTTTTCTGCTATGCATATTCACCAATATTTATAACTATTTTGATGAGATTTACAGCCACAGATGCTTATTAAAATAATGTGTAATTGTATACATTTTCCTTTTCCCTCTTGCTCTGCTTCCTGAATTTAGCTATGACTCTGAATTTAGCTACAGTCCTGAAGCAGAATACGTGTGAAATATGGACTGGGTGCTATACATGCCCTCAGAGTAGTTTCTCTTGCTTTCTGGTAGCTGAAAGGCAACAGGTTTGTTCAGGGGCAGCTGATAACAGAGAAGCAACGTGTCCCTCCTGGCCCGACAGTCCTCGGGTTATAGCTTCTGCTCAGAATTGCTGATAGACATTGATGTTATATACATACTTTGGAAGCATCCTTGTTTCTTTGAGCTAATGAAACCATGAGGTGAATGCATATGTAAGCACTGAAATAAAAATTGAAGTAGGAAATTTCCAGAAGTTCATAGCATTTATTGGTGACCTCACAGGAGTCTGGGAACCATGCGAGTAGTTAACTGAAGTAACCTGTCTGGGAAGCGTGGACACGTTCATAGCAGGATATAGACAGTAACAGATCCAGGAGTTCAATTCCTGCTTTACTCCCAGTTCATACCAAATGTATTTCTGTGACCAGGCTCAATCTTCGGTTGTGTTTGAGAACCTTCCTGTGTGACACCATCCTATTTTTCACATTATTCTCAATGTATAGCCATTCAGGAGCTTTATTTTCTGTGAAAATGGACTTTCTTGCCTTGAACGTAATGAAGATTATTTTTTTCCCACATTTTTAACCTCTTTTGAGTTTCTAGTTTGTAATGAATCTTAAATCCAACTCAGTTTTGACTGGACTGTAGTGTGGTTCCCAAGGCTTGTACGCTATCTCAAGGACAACAGTTTTACATGTATCATTTAACTTTTCTTTAATTTCTCTGGTCTGAGCTCTCACCCGTTCCTGGGAGACTTGGTTTTATCATGGTTCCAAGCCCTCACTTTTACACATCTAATGCATCATTTTTCTGTTCTGAAAACCCCGCATCTGGTTATGCTCATACTGAGCAAAACGAAATAATAGAGGCAATGGCATACCAATTAGATCACTAAAGAAATCGCAGTCGGTTGCCATTTCCAGGAACATGTAGTACTTCTGCAAGACAATACTATTATTATCTTGCATTTGGAAGTACTGCAAACTCTTTCAACAACTTTCATGGATGTTTGCCTCAGAACTGAATGACTCCAGTTTAATTTAAATGTAAATGAAAAGAACATAGTGTTTAAATGTTTAACAGACACACGGAGGATTTTGCACAGAGCAGAATTATTTATTTACTATGTTCTGTAGTGGTTATTATTCATTTATTGCCACATGTAAATTCCTTAATCAGATCCAGATGATATTCTGCAGATTCCCTCCCTCCCCCTTCCATGTAGATGGCCTTCAGGAAGCCTTCCCAAGAGCCATGCCAGCTTGGCTTCTGCAAGATGCTGCTGGTTTCCTAAATCCTGGCTGGAAAATAGCTTCCATGATTGCAGAGCATAACTAATGCCTTCTAATACTTTCTTCGCAATGAGTAGCAAAATTGAAGCAAATGGCAGGCGGTAGTTCCTGCAGCAATTCTGGGTTCTGGCAGACTCTCCTCAGGAGTTCCTGAGTTCTCTTTTTACTGGACTAAAGTGCATGTTCGAAAAGAAGGACAAGAGGGAGTCTCTTTAACTTAAAGCTTGTAGAGGTTTTAGAAGGACTGTTCTCAGCTCTTGAAAATCACTGCTGCAGTCTTAGAGGTGGTAAGAAGGCTTGTCCATATCTTCAAAGCTTCTAGTATATTATACTTTGTACAGCCATTTATTCATAGGTGTTCATTATACTTGTGAAGTCTGTATTACTGGAAATTTACATATTATTCTGGGCATTCCATTTAGCGTCATTATGGGTTTTGATGTGCTTCATGTCTATATAGTCTCCAGGCTGTTCTTTTGTGATTAGAAAATGTTATTTTTTTAACAAAAGAGCAAGATAGGATCAGGTCAGTAGTTCTGTTACACGTACCTATGGTACAGCCACGCCTTTCTCCATGATGTATCTCCTGGATCTGAGGGCATCCAGGTGGTTAAGCAATAACAGTACAGCTATTTTGACCTGCTTCAGCAATGAGAGTGATTTGAACACATTCAAGTTTCTGATATGATTTTCTTTTCTATGAAATAGCTTCAAAATTGGGATTGCAAAAAAGCGGTCATCTTGGCTGTGTGAATTGTTGCAGATTCTTGTTACAGGTTCTTGTTATAGTCTTTTTATTTAATTCATCTGTCCAAAAAAACCATCCAATTTTCATCACCTTCATCTTCTGCCAGTCTGCAATTTTCCTTATTTCTTATATCTACTCAAATTAATAAGTGTAGAAATTGGTTTTAGTGTTATAACATTAAAAATATATGTATTGAATACTGCTGAATTTCCCATTATTTTTGATACTCTGACTTGCATGGATATTCCTAGCCTGAGAACTTTTGAATAGTACCAACAATTCATTCTTGATACTATTCAAGAGCTATGAATTTAATCCTGTGTATGGCAAGGTTGTCAGATTAACAGATTCTTCAGTTTTGCTCTGGCTACTGCTGGTGGCAAGTAAATAGAAAATCCACCCATGTCAAGTAGGAACTGGCTCCAGCCTTAGACAAGATGTTGCAACCCCAAAAGTAGCTGATGGTGACTGCTACAGGGAACGCTGTAAACCAGGTTTTGCTGTATACAGAATTTCTTGGGGGTACACTCCATGATGCTGGACCTCAGCTCTCCCACAAATGCACAGTGAACGGGAGCGCTCGGGCTGGCTGCAGCAGACTTTAGCCAAATGATGCTGGAGCCAGCATGGTAGTAGTAATTCGGAAAGTTTGCCAAGATTTTCTGACTGGCAAATGAATCCAAGTCACTTTCTGACCTCTCAAATTAACGCTTAATTTTCTTTCTAATTTAAAATTAAACCTATGCCCACTCCTTTGCAATGTACTAAATACGAACAGATTTATATATTATATATCTGTTCTGCCTAGTTCATGCAAAGAGGAGATGAATTCATATTAACAGAGGCTGGTTGGTAATTCACACTTTCACTCAAAATATTGTGCTGAACATAGAATACAATGTACCATAGTGCACTTTATGACAACAGAAACTCCCCAAGTAAATGCACCCTCGTACGCTACATTTTAGCATTCAATAACTATTGAATTTACTCTGCACAGCAACTGTGAGATAAATAATTTCAATCCTTTAGTTACTCACTGTAAAGAAGCTACATAAATAATTACTGATTTACTGACAGCAATTAAGTTGGCCTAAGAACCCAGGATTGATAATACACTTACTCTGCTCATTCTCTGGAATAAAAACGTAGATGCCATTTCTAAACATCATATATCTTTATCTTGGATTCTGATAACTGTCAGCTCATTCTGACCAAAGGAGCTATGAAAATGTAGCTAAGATGGAGATTTCTTTCACCTCGATAAATCTCTTTTCCTTAGTGCCTGTTTTTGCAATAGCAGGATTCTAGTGAGGCAGTCTTAATTTATTAGTTTAATCTGGGAAATTAGTTGCTGTAGGTTTTGGTTACACAGATCAATGGACAATAAAAACCATTTCGATTTGAATGAGATTTATTTTCCTTCTGCAAGGATTCAGAGAGAATACTGAAAATAATTTGAATATTATTGTTTTAGAGACCAAATTCAAATGCAAGAGCATATAAAAATATCACACCAAAATCTCTGATAAGGGGAAGTTTTCTGCTACCTAGCTATAGCTGTATGCAACTGTGTAAAGATATAATACATTAAAAGTTTAAATAAGTGACATCTGTTATGTTAGAAACATCCTTCCCAAATATAATTGTAAATTGCATTTTACAGAGGAAAAAGGAAACATTTGTGAAAACTTCTAGCTGATTTAGGAATCTAAGTCATGTAATTAAGTGACATGGGGCCAAAACCACATAGCTGTATCTTCAAAAACATCCTTTGAAAGTAGAAGTTGGACTATAGTTGCTTTTTGAACATTTTGCTAGGTACCCATTTGCATTTGAGGAGTTAAGTATATTTTAATGTCTGTGCCTATGTGATTTAGACTTTAAGGTCTGTTCAGTGCCTTTTGCTACTTGGGCTTCCAGCTGCCTAGTCGCTTGTGAAAGCAGGATTTAGCTGTTCAAATCCTTTAGACCTTGTGATGCTTAGTGCAATGGCATGAAAAAATTGAACCTGGCTGCCTGAAGATACAGCTAAGTACTCAGCGGCATATTATAAAGTGCCTACACAGGTTAGGCTTGAATTCAGTTTAAGCAAAAAATCACAGAAGTGCCCATGCTGTTTATCGAACAGGGTCTAATTAGTATATGGAGATAGCGATCAAATGCCTTTTATCCTTCTGTAAATGAGGAATGATTCTCTGTTTGTATATTGTGCTGAAATGTGTATATAATTGCAGGAAAGTATCTGCAGAAAAAATAAACAGACCTAAAACATAATGTTCTGCCTTGTGCTGTGTGACAGCTTCTGTGTTCCTGAGCCCGTCCAGTGCCACCACCTGATAATGCCACCCATTCATGTCTCATATAAAAGGCAAGAAGAGAGTAGCTCTTAATGCTCTTTTTAAGTACACCATAGAGCAGATCACACTATTCTACACATTGTACTCCAACCCTAACTGCCCTGCTCTCAGCGGTTAAAAGAGTCAAAGCCAGCAAGTTCTCCAACTCATGTTGTTGATAATAGATCGTTGGTGCCTCTCTGGGAGAAGGGTCTCCAGCCAAAATGTCAGGAAGTGTGGGAGCCGCTTGCTTTTTGCCCTGGTAATAAATAGATTTTAGATTGTTCTGTTAACATTTGGCTGTTTGCAGAGTTCTGCTTTTATTCTAAAGGTTTTGTAGGACTGAGAGGGACCTTCACTTGACTTTTTACCTCTGGGTTGCATCTTGGTATACTTGTGTTTTGGAGTGTAACTTACAGTCTTTAGTGCTTTTCCCCCCTTCCTTTGTTTAGAATAGAAATGACAAGCAGGAACCTGTTGAATGAGTTGGAGAAACTCCACTGCTGCTCTGATACTCTGCTTCCCATGGACTGCTCAGGCCTTTCACGGGGGCTTGAAAGAAGGGGAATAACCATGATACATTCCGTTTGTGACTCTGAGCCACCTGGCTAGTTGGAGATGCAGACCACAGTCACCCATTAATATTTGAGAATCACACTCTTAATTTGAAGAGGGTTTGATTCCGTTTTCATGCTAGAGGATTGATCAGCAATCAGTGTTCAATGATTACATTGAGTTTATTCTAATCTTTCTTCAAGTTTGTCACTATTTGGACAAGAGTTAAGTCTCTCTCTCTCTGCTTGAGTCAGATTTTTAAATGTTGACAGGAATCCAGAAGTTTTATGTAAATTGAAATCTAGCCTGAGTGGGTAAATAGATGCATTGCTTTACAGTGTCTGTCAACTGATGCGAGCTGTCAGGAATTCTGTTTCCTTTCAATAAAACATCTGAAATTCAGTTTCTCTTACACCATCAAAAATTTAACTGAAAGCCATCCATTGCTTGAAGCCTATTAGGAGATTAAGGAACTGAATTAATCTAAACGTGTTAATGTGGCTACTTTATCCATTCTAGATCTTTTGATAATGTCACGCATGGGTACCATAACCTTCAGAAATGCCAGCGCTGTCAGAGGGAAGATCCTTAAGTGTGGTCAGGAAGGGAAAGGCAAACCATTAGCTGTCATTTGTGACCAAAGAGGAATCTTTTGCAAGTATCTATTACCTTTGTTTTTTCCTGAAAAAAAAAAAAATGCACACCACTATCTGCTGCTTTCAAGGTTCCTCCACATCTAAATTCCCTATATTTGGAAATGTTCGTACCCACTTCAGCGGCCAAAGCCTGCGTGCTTGCCCTGGCAGCACGTTCCTGGCTGTGGCAGGGTTGGCCGTGCAGCTGAGCAGGCGCCCAGGACTTGTTCAGCTGGAAAGGGTGCACAGAACAGGAGTAGTGGGGAGTCAAGGGCTTCTTCATGGAAAGCAAAAGCCCTGCCTTTCTTGAGACCTGGGCTCAAATCTCAGCTCTACAACTTTAAGTGTGTGATCCTGAGTAAGGTGGATTTTCCGATTTCCTCAGCTGTAAGATGAGACTGCATTTTACAAGACTGTTATGAGGATGAAACTCATAAATTTGACTCAAATATGTAAGCTAGTATAAAGTTTTTCCTTTCTTCTGTTTCCTACCTGACCTGCAGGGGTGATTTTAGGGGAAATTAAGGGATCTATTAAACTGCGGATGAACTACCAATAACAGTATTATTTCTAGAGATACATTCTTAATGTCCTTTTGTAATTATTCTGATATTATTATTACAGATGTCTTTACTATTGTATTACAATAGCACCGCAAGGCACTAAGCAGAAATCAGGATTTGGAATACTATGTGCACATAATCCATATACAGAGTAAACATTTGATGCTCTAGTAAAAAAATGCACACTTGCATTTTAAAACTAGGTGTTGAGAGGGATAAAATTAATAAATGTAAGAGAAGGAGACCAATGGTAATGGAAGAATAGTAAGTAGCAGACATCATTAAATGTGGCAGTTTGGTTCAATTCCTACTTTTTTTTAAATTATTTTTGCACACTTGTATCTTATGAGAGGCAAAATGTGATCTGTGGATGGATCACCCTCACTGGAATCACAAGACTTGCAGTTGTGAGAGGGCAGATGGGAAATTATTTTCCATGAGGCATTTCAGTTTAGATTTTTCTAACAACATTAGAAAAAATATCACAACATTAGAAAAAAATTCACTTTTCCAAAGTTTTTACAGCTCTTGGCTGTAAGCTCTTGGCTCTTTGCTTCAAAATGTCCTGGACTGGGCAAGTCTCCAGTGCATTTGTTTCATAATATCCTGCTCGGATAATGTGACCAAGGTAGGGGTTTTTTCCAGTTTGCCCTGGAAATAAAAAAGGCTTACACTGTTTGACAAGTGAGGGTAACTAACACTGAGCATTTGGTCACTGTGATGTCTACGTGTACTTTCTTGGGCCATGCAAGTCCGAGATAAGTCAAGGCACTCTAACTTTGATAGGAAACATCTTTTGAATTTGAATTTGAAAAACAAATAGACAAAATGATGGATTTTACATCTGAATTTAAGCAAATATGGAATGGTACAGTTCATTGACAGAAAATCATCTTTATGCCAGACCAATGCTACTTGTTCAGTTCACTTGGTTTCACTCTGAGTCTAGCGAGAACAGAGGGGCAGGAGTGACTTTCTTAATACTACTTTTAGTTCTGTGTTTAGGCCCTACCCTTCATATTTCTGTTGGAAACATTCCGTTTAAATAGTTCTCAGGACAGATTCATCAGAGTAGGGTAAATCATTTAACGCTGATAGACTGCTGCGTAACTCATGGGGTTTTGTAAAAAAAGTTAACGTTTTGTTCCTGAAGCATAATTTTCTTCATGATAAAATGCAGCGCGAGGAAGAGGTTGCACTTCAGAGAATATATACCTTGCTGCAAAACATTAGTTTTCTCACCTCAGTATTTCCAGATTGCCTGGTAATGTCCCTAATGTATTCATTAGAGAGCGAATGGATCAGCGTGGCACAGAACCAGAATAAGATTCACACCAGGAGATGTAAAAACACAATATTGAGCTAGAGCAAGGAATTCTTTTCATGTATGGAATAGAAATACTCTGAAGGTACAGTATCTGTGCTTGCTTTCCACAAATGCTTTTCCTCCTCTTCTTACATTTCCATTAGGAAATTGCATTTCTGTATAAAGGCCTGGTATTTTCTTCTTTTTTGAAGTGAAATGGCATGTACTGTAAACTGATGTCTCAGTAATGACTTGTTCTGGAATTCTTGCTGGTGACCAGTGAACCACAAATATATACTGAGGTGAACAATGGGAACAAAAGATTATCACATTATTTACTTGAATTCAGCAGCAAACTTTGATTGAAGGGTGTGCTGTTTCCCAGGAACATTCAAGTGTTTGACCTAAACACAAAAAGTAGTCATGAAAGTGTGGGGGCAGTTTACTCCAATGTTGGAATTTCTACCAGAAGCGAAGTTTGATACATGCCTTTCTAGGCCACTACATGTTTTATCAAATGAGGAAAAACACCCAAGAAATGACTAAATGTTTTCTGGCTGGCACAATGTATATTCTATTGTAATATTCCATTTTTATAAATATTCAATATTTTTGCAATTAGTCACTTCCACCTGACTCATACAACTAAAAATGATGTGTGAATGGCAAACTATTGTGGTAAACATTTGTGACAAGATTTTAGCAAACAGTCTGAAGAATGGTAGTTACTGTGAAGTAGTTAATAAATGTCAATGTCTCATCTAGTTCCAGAATAAGACATGACATAAATACTACTGATGTTGCTGGAAGTCTTTCAACTAACTGACTCCATTAGGATTCAAACTGGAGGACTCATCAACTAAAATGGGATAGTATTCAGTTATTGGTAGCATATTATTAATAATTTTTTTTATCTTTTAATGATGTCACAGATCATATTTATTCAAAATGTCTGTAGCCTTTCTATGAGCAAAATCTTTCAATCCCAAAATTTCTCACCCTGCAAACTGCCAGTCAAATTATGACAGTCTTATGACAGCCTGTTTTTTTCTGCTTCACCTTCCTCTCATTAACTGGAAGATAAAAGAGTTACAACAAAATTAAAAGTTATGCAAATGGAAGATAAGAATTCTAGTCAAGTTTCAGGAGGAATTCTTTTTTTTTTTTTTTTTTTTTTTTTGAGATTTGGGGCATTCCTCAAATAAGATACAATAACCTCAGCATGCTCATGAGAATATCATGATCAGAATTTCCATGCCATGGACCATCCAGAAATACCAGTACTTCAGAGGAAGAATCACAGTAGATTTCAGGTTCTCTAGATTTGGCCATTATTTATCATTCTCATGTATCTGATTCCAATTTTGTGTAAATGCTCATATAAACCCAATTATTTTTAAATCTGTGCTGCTACACAAGAGTAGCATTGGACCCTTGTTGCATTTCTCTAACTATTAAAACTGAGTTATGACAGAACAGCTTCTGTCATTCCATTGTAGCTTTCTTATTGACTGCATAGTTTTTGGTATTAGCCTTAAAAATTCTGTCTTGGTTTTTCTGCCTTTATTTCCCCTGCTCACTTTCTGTGGTGATCTTAAATGGTTACACCAGGCATACGCTGCTAATGCAGAAATGAGGTGGAGGCAAACAGGGCCTACACCTTTGTACATTCCAGTTCCTGAAGACAAATGGAGTGGGAGGGTATGTTAAATGGCATTTCTCAGCACCCAAATTATTCCTCACTCACCTATCAAATGCTCCTTCCTGAATACTTAATTGACTAGTAAACTTCCTGATTAGAACACAAAAGCTGCATAGAGAGTGGTTCTGGCTAAGCAGGGTGAGACGGGTACAGTGAGAGTACTGAATACTCTTAGGTCCATATAGCACTGAGATACATTAGCGCTGTAAGAGTAAACAGAGTAAATTTTCAGATAAAGTACTGGCTTTTCACCCCTGGGATAAATGCCCAGTTTCTATCCATATTCCTACTAAATGTGAAATTAGCTTTATAATATGTCTACCAGGCTCCTCTGAATAGTATTGGGAATCTCAGAAGCTTTGTTGTCACTCGGAACAGTTTGGGCCGTTTGCCCTTTCTACTCAAGGACTGACCTATCTGAAAGGTGTAGTATCAACTGCCCGCAGAGGGAGGGCCCTTCCTAGTTGTGCCTTGGCATATGTCCCCACCTAAGTCACTTTAACTGATGCCTTTGATGCCTACATTGCATGCCCAATCCGTAAATTTCCTAGGCTTGGTTCTTTCCACTGCTCAAAGCAGGTGTTATGTGGGCAGTGTCCATGTCCTCAAGGCACCAGGACAGCCCTTGCGTCTCCAGAGGCAAAAGAGCAACACTGCTGGTATCATGCAAGGATATAATCAGGTCTAGCAGCCTGAATTATCTCCTTGAGACAGGTATTCCCTCTCAGGTGTTGCGTTCATTCATTAAAAAATCTAGTTCTGGCATCGTCTGAATCGGTGCTCATTCTGGTACAAATACTGCCCAGGCTGCCCTGCTGTGGTGTGCAGCTCAGTATTGTTTCTCTTTGCTTGTTGATCCTCCTAAGATTAATTTATTTGAAAAAGTCACAAATGTCTAAGTACTAGCAGCTTTCATGGGCATCCTGACATTTCAAAGCCATGACTGATCTTCTGGATTTGCAGTTTGCAGCAAGGTTGCAGATAAAAAAATTCTGATATTATGGCCAAAATAGCTCAGATTTTCAAATCCACAAGTTCAAAGGCATGCATACCTATGTGCATACAGAGATCTCTACGAATAGCAGACTTGCATCTGACTTACAATTTGACTTGAGGAGTTCAGCTGAAATAGACAACTAAGGTTATATTAACTTAATAAAAAATGTAGGGTCTAATTCAAAAAATCCAGCATCTTTTAACAGAAGTCAAGTGATTTTCTCATTTGTCTGGCCAGCTTCTCTCAAGTTCATTACTCTTTCTTGATTAAATCTTTTCTAATGATTTCTGCCTGCATGAGAAGTGGAGAAAGGGTAGTCACAAATCACTCCTTAGACAGACTCTGACAGCGATGTATATGACTCATTTATGTTCAGCTGGATGTAAGTCTTTAATTCTTCTTCTTCACTGTAAGGAAAAGGGTTATCATCAGCAACAAATGTCCTAAGGGTGTAAATTCTAAGAAAGGAAATTTCTACCACATTATAGCTGGCAGTAATTAGAAAATTGGAAAAAATGTTGCAAGTTTATGAGGAATAAATATAATAGTGAAAAAAGAAACCAGTGTAATAATAGTAAACATTTAAGTTATTACAGTCCATTTATCACATAGATTTTATTTGTCTGGAGGAGAACAAAAAAGCAAGTTCTGCCTCTTTGGTGTATTTCTATAACTGGGGTCTATAAACAGTTTGATCTGTGAGCTCAACCGCTTGGAACTGAGTAACAGGCACCTTTTCGCCTGAGTAGAGTGACTTACATAGAAAAAGTATCCTATTAAAGACCAATAGCTACACAAGCTTTTTGGTACAGTCAAATCTTTCCGTGAAAGATATAGGTAAACTTTCACTTTATCCAAAGGATACTGCTCTTATGTTCTAGCCTCAATATTAGCAGAGTGTTCATGCAGGTACCTGGCATGATGCACTTTGCTTAGCTTTACATGGTCAGGCGCTACCAGGTAGGGGTGTGAGAAACTTCTTGCAGTGGGAACCAGAACCATTTCTTGTTCTGGAACATGCAGGTCTTCAGTTTGCGTTGCATTAGCATCTTAACTTCATTTTGATTTAAACGTGTTAGAAAATAGAGGTGGATGCTACTCTAGTCTGGATGGTGGGGTTGGGTTGTGTGTGTCTGTTTCAGCATCACGGTATTCAAAGGATGCACGCTTCGCTGGGCAGCGATGGTTGGGAGAGGGAGAAGGGCTACAGCCTCCTTAGTTCCTCTGTAAACTTGTGCTTACATAAAACTAAACACATGCAGAACAGCAGCTTCCCTCAGTTTGGCCTTCCAGGTAGAAGGGAGGAAAAAACATTCTTTTTCCCCTCAACTACCTTTCGTCTGTTATTTTTCTCTTTTATCTACTTTTCCTCATAAGGCTGTTTGTAAATGTCGCCTTTTCTGACAGAGAACTGGGCTGCTCTGAGCAAGATAACAAACACGTGCTTTTTCTCCCACTTTCCTTATATAAAATATCATTTCTTATTCTGTTTGCTTTGTTGCCAGCTCTTATCTGTAATTTGGATCATAAACCAGGACTGTCTTTTTCCAGGAACACTGAATAATATAATGGCTGGTAAATTGTGAGGGTATTTTTCTTTTTTTTTTTTTCTTCTTTTGTTCTGAATTTTTTGATGCTTCAAAATAGATTTGGGAACTATTCATACTGTATAGAAAGAGCAGAAACAAAAGCCTTTTATCCTCTTCATTTCTGACTGCTATGTCTGGTTGTTTTAACATGTTGTCTTTCCCTTCCTTACTAAAAATTAGAGAGGGATTTTTCAGTGATACTAGCAGGAGTCAAGGCCAGATCCAAAACTTACTGCTGTTAGTACCAAAAATTTCTGTCATCTTCCACTGGTGCTGAGTACAGCTGGGAATCTTACCCTACAGTGAGGGATTCGGGTCCTTGGATAGGATTCCGGGCTTAAGGCTCTGCTTAAGAACAGCTTCCAAAAGAAGATGGTCAAATGTTCCTTCAAGACTGATATTAGCGGGTTCTGGAATGGGCCGCACAGAGAGCCGCTCTGTGCAAAGGGTGCTGAGAAAAGGGGCAGAAAAAAGAGAGCCCCAAATATTAAGCAGGAAAACCAGACTTTAAGATGGGTGTCAACTTTTTGGAGAACTGAACCTCCTCTTTGCTATCCAGAGTAACAGTTTCTTCTTTGCTTTCCACTCCCCCTGTTTTCCACAACTGTCTGCAGAAGTATCTGTTGAGAAACCAGACTCGGGGATAGAACTAAATCCAGGGCCAGGTGATTCATCACCAGTCATGGATATTCATAGGTTATCCGTTCCTTGGTAATTCGTGAATTAAAAGTTTAATAGCATATTTTCAGTCTTGTTAGGAGAGAAATAACACTAAGATATTTTAATTGTTTTCATAGTTGCCTTATAATTACACAAAGTGAAACATCATATGGGCTCTGTCATCTTGGTCATGTCTTGAAAAGGGCTTACTAGGTAGTAGGTTGATTTCATTCCTTTACTGTGTTTTAGTAAATGATTATTTCTTGCCCCCCACCCCGCCCCGCTCCATTAAAAAACTCTTTATTTCAAACAATATCATTAACATGCTGAATGAAGAAAAGCCTTTATGCTATTGCTCTGGATTCCTGTCACCTTTTCCATCTCTTGTGGCAGTGTGAACATCCCTTTAGACTATATACTCTTTTGGAAAATGACCCCAAAAGTTTAAGAGTACATAGAGCCACCAATACCATGGGTGTCTGGTTTTTATTCTGGCCTTTAGATGCTTCCATTGGATAAATATTTGCAATTAATAGAAATAGGTTATAGAGCCACTTCCAGAAACTCCGCTTACTAATCACAGTGCCAGCACAAGGACCAGCGGGTAAACTCAGCTTTTATTGTTTATTGTTCCCTGAGTTTGTGTGCTGCCCTTCCACATCCATCCTACTTACCAGCGCGGAGAACAGCCGATCCTTTGTGTTTATGCAGCCTTGTTTCTTGCTAGCCCCTAAACGCTGCTGTCATCAACAGTATTATTTGTGTTTATAGTAATAATAATGAATAGCAAGTAAGCACTGTAAATACTGCACACAAAACTGCTCAAGAGAATACTTTTCACAGATTAGGGCACAGTTTACTGGTCTGTCATTAAATCTCCTGATATCTCCTCAATTGCTAAAGGGAAGTGAATGAATTTTTGATTGAGATGTGATGGGTTTTACTGCAGTCATCAGCCAGTACATCCATCAAGGCATTTCTGTCATGCTTATTGTTGCGGTACCTCGGCTCCTAGAACAGTGAAACTTTATTCCTTATTGACTGGGGCCCACGGAGGACTAACGTGAGACCAGGAAAGTCGTGGTCTCTGGTAGCAGTTGGAGGCAATCGAGTCCAACCAGAGGTAGGAGGTGGAGTATTGCTGGCCTGGGGCAAGCTGCTAATTAAAAGATGCTTTTCTGGCAGCTTATGTCAGAGGAGCCCTGACATAACCTTCAGTAAGGGGCCTCTTTATTTCTCTTGAATGCCAATGAATTTATTAATAAGATCAATTTTAAGTGCTGCTCCCAGTTTGGGTTGCCATGGAGACCGCTGACCTGCTGTTCGAGCAAGGCAGACTTGGGGAGCAGCCCCTGCGTTCTCACTGGTGTCTGAGTATGTTCTGTGACTTGGATGGAAATGCAGGAAATTACAGCTGTGCGTATGTGAGGCAGGGTAAATCCAGATGTCATGAATCTCAGAATCAATGGGTTTCTGCTTCAGATAAATCCTTTTTTGCTGCACCCTTGCAGACTATGAGATAGCAGAGAGAGAAATTGAGTTGGAGAGCTGTGGCAAGAAGCATCCAAGCAGAGCCTGCCTCGAGTCAAGGATGTAAAACAGGGCCTGGATGAGGCCACATTCCCACAGTGCTCCTCTGGTTTTTGAATGATAAAGGGGGAAACAACCTTCATTATGCGGGTCTATTAATCTTCCCTTGCCTGTGCCCATCACGTGGCTCTGAGGGTAGCGGAGAACTGCACCCAGTGATTGGCCTTTCTGTGCTCCTGCTTACAAAGGGCTTCAGAAACTTCTGGGGCAAAGCATGATTTTTGCAATATTAATTATTGTTAGAGAACTAGTTTTAATAAATTCAAACCAGCTACTTATAAGTTTGTGCACTTGATCTATCTGTATGGGAAAAATACCTTACACAGAAACTGGTATCTTCAGAGCCCCAACGTCCGTCCATCCTATGCCCAATTCAAAACAGAAGAGCGGGTAAGGCACTGAGAGGTGATGCTCAGCCAGCAGCTGCCTATCAAAATGCCAAACCAGCCCAGAAGGGAGGAGGGGGCCAGAAAGCAGAGAGAGCAGGGAAGGACCCGAATCAAAGCCCTCAGCAGGGCTGCAGTGAGTTATTAGCTGCTAAAGAAGGCAGCCAGAGACCGGCCCTCAGGTGGCACGAGTTGCCGTAACTTAATTGACACCAATTCACAGCACTTCAAGATCTGCTTCACAGAGCCGTCTGGGCTCATGGAGAGGATGTTTTCAGAAAGCTCTCGGCCAAGTATGGATTTCTGTAAATGAGTGTTTACAAATAAGCCACTTACCACCTGGGCTTCATAGATAGCACAAATTTCTCTTTATCGCATAACCTCAGTCCCCCCAGCCAGGCAGAGCAGTGTCAGATGCAAATGTTAAAGGGAAAAAGCGAAATGTAGGCATTGCAGAAATGAACATTTATAGTGCTTGATGTAAGTGCTGGCAAGACCAAATAAGAAATGCCCGAGGAGTTAAATAAACTGAAGAGGTCTTTATGGGAAGGGAAGTAACCAGCTTGAAAGAATGAAGAAGAGAACAAGACCCATGAACATATTTGATTACCGTAAACAGAGACCAGCTGCCTCACACATCCTGGAAAAATAGTCTGACTTGTAATTAATTTCATTGTATAAAACCCACCATCTGTAGGAAGAAAAAGCAGAAGGTAGAAGTGGAGGTAGCATAACCTCTTCCCTATGCCAGTCTCAAAATTAATGCTGCAAAAGCAGCAGTACCTGTAGACCATGTAGGAGATAAATGCCTATAGTTTATGACATCTGCTCTGGCTTCACTTGGATAGATAAGGCCAGATAAGTGAAACAGAAGAGTTTAGGGAGTGACTAAAAAAAATAATCTTAAAGCATTGTGGGAGGTGCCCAGTGGTAGTGACATATTTTAAAAAGAATGTTAATTGCCAAATAGATGAGATAACTGAAATTTGGGACTTTAAAATATGTTTATTTTAAAGTGTCATAAACTAAAAATACAATTCAAACGGAAAATGCAATAAGGATTAAAAAAATGTTTGTAACTAATAGTCAGATTAGAAATTTAGGTTTCAAATTGCTCAAAACCAGGATGCTGTCCCTTTGTGCAATTAAAACAAGGGGCCATAGCCCTGGGCCAGCCGCCATGCTCTGCAGAGCAATCATACAGACCTAAGCACAGTAATTAATGTGGCTGTAAGGAACGTTGAAGTAAGGTGAAACATCCCAAACCTTTTGGCTTCTCTTTCTATAAAGTTTCCTAGTCCTCAAACAACTGTCAAGCTACAAGGTCTTTAACAGCACTCACTCTTGAAGGCTGCTTGAACAAGGGTGGTTTAACATGGGTTGCAAATTTATTGGCACAAAGAGACACAGTTTACATATTTTTTATACTTTTCAGCTTACTCAAAGTCAGCAGTGGGCAGGAGCTCTCCATTTGACTGAAACTGTATCCCTGGTAGAAATAAAATAGCTTTAGAAACAGTTACAGTATGGAAGACAGAAGCAGAGATCGTGGTTATACAGGTGATGTGTTATGATTTTGTTTCACTCTTATGTACAAGAATTTTATTGTTTTCTGGCAGGAATAACCTGAAGGAATAACAGTGGTTTTGGCCATGACAGCAGGTGACCAACTCCACTGTGGTTTACGGGAATTTCTTGTTTAGCCGAAGAGTAAATGTTGCTCCTTTCGGCGCTCGCCGTCACCCCTGCCCCTCGCAGGCAGGTATCTCCGTGCCTCCGAGGATGGGGTTAATGTGCACTCTGACCCATCAGCAGACCCTCTGTGTCCCGCCAGTTCTGCGGGGATGTTTCTTGACTGAAAGCAGCTATTTTTGGCCAGGCTCTTACCGTGCTGGGAGAGTTTGAAGATGTGTATATTCAGTGATACTTTGTGCATCACTTCCACAGAACAAAGTGAGTTGCTGTCTATCGCCCTTGGCCCAAACAAAGAATAAGGCTGTAGCCTGCCTTTGTATTACTCATTTTGCATGGCAGTTTGCTATTTTGGAGGGGTGTGGGGGTGTGGGAGATGGTGTTGTTTGTTTGTGGTTGTTTTGGTTTGGGTTTTTTTTTTTCTCCTTAAACTGCGTCTCTAAGTTTTTACTTTCTCATCTTGGAAAGTACAATGTTTCACAAATTATAGTACACAGAAGGAAACTAGAGTTTAGCTGTTTTGAGCTTCCCAATGAGCATTTCTTGTAGTGCCATTACTGAGGCTGTTATCTGAAAAATAGCTCTATTAAATGCAGAGCTTTGATATGTAGGAAGAAAATTATCTGATATTTCTTTCCATGTTAAATTATTGTACTGATGCACAGCCAGGAGGGACTGTATTTTTCTTGCAGAAAGAACAGTTAGGTGTTCATAGGACCAAACATTTTCTTAATGGGAAGATGTTATTAAAAGTTGCTCTACAAAATGTTTTGTTGTTTGTCATCACGAGTTACAGCTACTGTAACAGTTACAGGGGAAAGACAGTCTGGTATTTCATGAAGTTTGCTCTGTGCGCACACACGAGCTCTGCAGAAGGATTATGGCGGTTGAAGGACGAGGAGAGCAGAGCGGGATGCAGGGTGCAGGGGAGCGAGCGCTGCTCCAGCACTTGTGCTGCTGCGGGAGAGCAGGCACGCGGTGCCGTGTCAGGGCTGGGCAGCCCCTTCGAGGTGCGGAGCTTTGCTTCAGCCTGAACACAAGGCTGCTGTGCTTACAGGAAGCAGGACTAAGGATGTTTTCCTTCCCTCACGCTTTCTTCCATTTGCCTTAGGCAAGTCCCTCTCGGTGTGCCAGCTTTTGTGGGGGCTTCTGGCAGACATCTATGCGTTGCTGTCATCTGAGTCTGAGCCCCAGAGCAGAGCTGTAATTGCACAAGGCCGTGAGTGCTGGACTCCAGGCTCTTCCACGCCTGGGATCGTACGGGCTGCTCCTTTCATAGGTCTGGTCTGTTGATGGTCTAGAAAATAAGTTTGATTTCCAAAGTTCCTTTGATTTTACCTGCGTGGATTCAAAGAGAAATTACTCATAGAAGTGACTTACCTGAAGTCATGGCGCAAATGTTACCCTTTCCTGTCTGCTGAAATCCTCCTAAGTGGCTACTCTGAGCCAAATAAGCTCTGCTCTTAAGATGGCAGAGCACAGCATGAGTTATTTTGTTTTGCAGCACAAATGTATCCTGTATTGAGTGTCTGAGGCAAGCAATTCAGTAAGTGTAAATAATAACTGATTTTGACAGAAATGTCTTGTACACTGGAGACCCTTCAGCCAAGCAGAGAGCAGCTTTCGTACATTTTTTTCCAGCTGCATTGTAGAACAGAATACAGAAATCCAGATTTGTGACACTCCGGGTGATTCCTGCTCTCCTAATGGAAAAAAAGAAAAGACCACGCTGCTTCACTCATGTGGCTTTTTGTCTGTGATAAATGCATTGACATGACTTTTTCTGTGATTATTCATTTTCCTTAATGGGTTTGAGAGAGAGGAAGATCCTTGGCATTATTATGGAAAGAAGCAGCAACTACACTGTGGCAGGGAGGAGGTAGAAGGTACATAATATATCCTGGCTCTGCAGTGGTGCTGTAACATGAAATGCTGTGCTCTTCCCTGCCAAATGTAAGTGATGCAAATTCCATCTACCATGGGGTGATCTCTGTTTTTAACTGGGGGAGGGTCACTCCTGAAGGTGATATAAACAGCGACAGAAAAAAAGGACAATACAGGAAATATAATACATACAATGCACCTACAGTGAACTATGTATACCCTGTGCTAGTGTACAGGGAGCTACTGGAGAGAGTCCAGCGTCGGGCAACAAAGATGATTGAGGGATTGAAGCATCTCCCTTATGGGGAAAGGCTGAGAGAGCTGGGACTCTCTAGCCTGGAGAAGAGAAGGCTGAGGGGAGACCTTATTATGGCGTACAAGTATCTAAAGGTTGGGTTGAAAGAGGATGGAGCCAGACTCTTTTCAGCGGTTCCCAGACAGGATGAGGGGCAACGGGCAGAAGTTGGAACATAGGAAGTTCCATTCTAACACAAGGAAAAACTTCTTTACGGTTTGGGTGCCAGAGCCCTGGCACAGGCTGCCCAGGGAGGTTGTGGAGTCCCTTCTCTGGAGATTTTCAAGACCCGCCTGGATGCAGTCCTGAGTGATGTGCTCTAGGCAATCCCACTTTAGCAGGGGAGTTGGACTAGATGATCCCTAGAGGTCCCGTCCAACTCTGAAAATTCCGTGATTCCGTGAATAAAAACACAGCTCTGCGGATGAGGAGTGCACGCTTAATGAGGTAATGATGAAGCATTTCCTGATACAAATGTGGCGGGTCACTGTCTGACCTTGCCTGTCTTGCCCCGTGTCGCTGCGTGTGCACGCCTGGCAATGCAGCGTGCTGCAGCAACTCACTTCAGGTGCTGCTGAATGCTGTCCAGGACAGCTGTGATGCTCGGGGCCTCTCGGTGAGTAACGCTGGGTGGTACTTTGCTGTACCACATTCTTGCTGGCTCAGGGCACGTGGAGGTCGGTGGGAATGTCTGCACTTATACAGGATCTGCTGCCCATGCGTGGGCGGTCGGTGCGTCAGAGTTTGGTGAACGTGGGTGCGGGAAGGTATCGTGGGGAGCTGCATCCACCATCGGCGCCTCCCTGGCTGGTCGGAGCAAGTTAAAGCAACACAATGCTTTCCACAGCAGCCTTTGCTGCAAAGACCCACTGAAGCTGATGGGTGTATGTATTCAAAACTTTATTCTGTTCAGAAGAGGTTCGTGTGTGTGTGTATAACCACCAAATTCAAAAGATGAATGTTCCAAGATTTGGCTGTCAGTATTTCCAGAGCACCGATCAACTCATTCTGGATGTGAGGTGTTCAGAGATGGCTCTTTCACACGAGCAGGAGTTAGTCAATTACTAGTTGCTGGTGTTACCAACATTTTACTCAAACTATTTTCTTCTCTACACAATGTACATCTTCTGCATGGTGATACTTCTCTCAGTACCATTGGCCCTACACAGAAGTTTTGACATCTTTAATTAACTTTTCTTTTTCAGGCTGTTGATGAACACTGTTTCTAACAACTGATGAGCAGTTAAGGCTTAGGCAAGCTGCTTAGAGAGCTCTCAACATTAAACTAATTTTTTTTGACAGCTGATAATCAGCCACTACTTTTGATATCCCCTTAGTTTGAAGGTATAAGAAATTATTTATAACATCATCAAATATCAGGTAGTCTGACTTTTAAGAACTAATTCTGGGAGACCTTTTGCATGCTGTATGTTGACTTGCTGTTATTAGCAGGCAAGATTGAGCAGCCTTTTAGGCATATAAAAACAAGACTGAAAAATACCCCTTCACAGGGTTGATAGGTAAACTTTCAGTGTATTCTGTTGACTACACTCTGAGATTTTAATGCATATTATACAATCTAAATGCACAGTATTCAGCTCACCAATTGTGAAATATAGTCCACAGATACTTTGTTTTATAATTATGCTCTTTGCTGCTGTTGCAGAACGCCGTCTGCGCAAATATTGACAGATGCTAAGCCTCAGATCCTAAAGCCTCCCACACAGTCGTCAGCAGAGAGTTTGAAAGAGCCATGGGTCAGTCTGAGGCCTGAGCTGTGCCCTTTTTCCTCTATGAACACATGTCCATATATTTCCCCCCTCCCTTTTTTTTTTTCTTGTTTGGAGATGGTAAAATACGACAAATTAGTGGTATATGACCGCCTAAACGAGAAGACGTGCTCACATTTAGTTGACCTGTGCAGAATCTGAAATGAAAATGCCAGAAGGAAACAAGCTATAGTCAACATAATATGAATTTTAAGTTGTCAAAATCCTACTATATAAGGCCCAGATTTTCTGAGGAGCATTCATTCTTTGCTACTTAACTTGAGACAGTTCCGGAGGGTAAAAATTTAGTTTGGTTTTGTTGTGCATTTTCCTCCAGAATATTATGAGCACAAACTAAAACTTAAGGCTTTTGCAGTGACAGACTTGCTCATTGTGCTTCAATTTTTTTTTTTTTTTTTGGCTTGAACTGCTTTATGCATTATTCTATGTTTGTAAGTAGAGATAAGCAAATGCTTAGCTTGGAAAATGCTTAAAGGAACGCATTCAATGCCCAGTCAAGCCTGCTTTTGTACAGTAACAACAGAAAATAACATGAGGAGAGAAAACTTCGGTTGCCTTTGCTAAATTAGACAGCCTGGAACTGCTCTATTGGGAATTACCCTTAGCAAATTAGCAACTGGCCAAGGAAGCTGTTTGGTAAAAAAAATGCACTGAACAGTGCTTAAAAGCCACCCTTGTGACTCGATATTCCTGTCGTGTGTCAGTACCTGGTGAAGATGCTGATGTCAGTGGTACACTTAGTGTTGTAATCACCCTTGACAAGATGAAATATGGCCTCCGAATTCCAAGAACATATGGGATTATTGAGAAAGAAAATTGTGTGAACAAGGGCAATTATAGCAATAACTATCCATGACATACTACACTGAGTCATCCAAGCATAACACAGATATAATGAAAATATTTTTAAAGGCAAGCATGATGTAAACCAGTGCCAAAATTATCTAATTTATTATTCTGTCATGAATGATAAATGTTAAAAATACCTTCTACATTTCACAGAATAGCAAGAAAGCATTCCTTTATGTTTGCCTTGCTACATGATTTGGAGGAATACAAAGGAAGGGAGGTTTCTTTGTAACGGGTATTGAAAGATGATGAAACACCTTTCTCATCTAAATTCCAATCTTTAATTTTTCAGGATATAATTGCTCTAGTTATTTTTCATCACATAATTCCCCTCCTATTTAACTTCTCATCATCACCCCACCACATCTACACAGCTCTGCGACACAGAGGAGGCAGCTGGCAGCCTATTAATCATAACAGAACTAGCTTTAACTTTGAAAACATGTCATCTACAGGTTTGCACTCCTCTGATGATAAGCTTTTGGAGGTGTTTGGTCTTTGAGGTGTAAAATTTCTGAGGTTACATTATCATTTTCAGATAACATTGAAGTAGTAATGAAGTTTGAACATAAAATGCATTAGTTTAAAAAAATCACAATTTTGGTAATACACTTTATTATGACCCGTTGCCCTGCTATAGAGTGAAACTAGTCCTAGAGCCAAAGCTTCTGCCTCTGAGCCACTGAAGCGAGGCCTGAACCTTGTGCTGTTTTTGTGCCCTGGCTATACTAAGCGCCAGAAGATCTCTTTCTGCTAGTGAGGCGATGGGTTGGCGCTCCTGAAGGGACAGAGGACTCCCACCTGGTTGATGCGGCTCTGGGGCATCAGCAAAGTAATTCCCTGCTTTTGCCCTGCTGCAGCGTCCGTGGCGGGTGGACCTGTGAGCCCTACTTCACATGCCAGGTTGCTCCCATGTGTTCGTTAGACTCTGCAGCCACAGAAGAAAGACATCTCTGCAGCTGTTAGAAAAACGTGGAGCAATCTCTGCCCTAATGCTTTCCATTGTAACAGGACCCAGCAGAATGTAACTAAAAACCGCAGTGGTTGTGGGGCCAGGGTGAAGGTCAGGGGCCACGCCGTACAGTGCTTTTGTCCTCAGCACTGGAGCCAGCAACAGGTGAAAGAACAGAATCACTGTGTAGCGTTAGTATTTAATAGTAAATGCTCTGTCAACTGTGAGTTTCAAAGCACTTAACAAGAGGACAGTACCATTATCTTCATTTCACTGATGGGATAAACATCTAGTCAGGAAAAGTTAGTTGCTGAAGGTCACGCAGCAGGGTAACAGCAGAGCAATGACAAAACCCCTGGCATTTAGGAAACACCTTCCTTTCTGACCATCTATGCTCCCAGGCATCCAAAACATGGATGGTTGGTGGCAGCTGATCGTTGCTACAGCTACTTGGCTGCAGGAGAGAGCAAAGTGCCGTGGAAAGTGCGTTGTTGCAGGTGCGCCCCCGCTTCCAGCCGGCAAATTCTCTGTCCCCAACCACAGAAAATACTGGAGAAGAAGATGCTGGTGTGGTGGCAGAAAGAGACTTCTGAAAGATGTATATATATATTTTGTTTTAATATATATATATTTATGTATGTAAAATAAGTGCGTGTGTATATATAAGTGTGTGCGTATATATAAATATATACATATATACCCACACAGAGAGACACACTGCTATATTCAGAGATCTGGTAGAATAAGAAGTTTTCCCTCTAAGTCTGAGGCAGAATCTGTCATATCCATAAATGTCATTTTTTCACCTAGGAGCTGACCTTGACCAGGTTGCTGGAATAGTTGGGTTAGAAGAAATAATCTGCAGCAGCTGCTTCATAAAATAGGCTCCTTTCTTAAAGGGGATGGAAGGACTTTCCTCAGTATATTCTGTGGGTATAAACTTTAATACAAAAATATTTTCTGCACATTACCGAGGCACACCTGACACATATAGTAGTACTTCTCATATGAGGAAAGCTCTGCTTGCTTAATCACAACAATAGTACTCACAGGGAGCCATAATTGTTATACTGTTGTTTATAACCCATGTCAGAAGAACAATTTGAACAAATACAAAGTTCTTTTAGGAAATTAAGATTTCTTATTTATTTGGGGAGAAAAACAACAAAACTAAATTGTTTTACTACTTACTGGCAAAGTCATTCTTGCTACATTACCTATTTTAAAAGTCACATCTCATTCAATTAAGATTTCATACCGTTAACAAAACGATGCTGTCCTGAAAAAAATATTGCAAAAGCTGCTATATACAAGCCCATAAATAAACTGCAAGATTTTCAGGCTTCAAAAGACCGAGGACAGGAAGAGATTGTTTAAAGATTCATTTGAGCATTTCTTATTCAGTACATTTGCTGCAGTCAGTAACAACAAAAATACATTGAATCATACAAAAAGAATGGACTTAGATGGCAATGGAACACATTTGTACTTTGTGGTTTTTTTACTAGTTTATAAAAAAACAGAAGAAACCCCGTCCCCAACCTAATATTATAAATACAGTGTTCTAGCTCCTAACCTCGTGTGACACAAACAACAAGATAAACTGCTTCATCACAAGTAATGTTCAAAAGTTAAAGTATGGGATGCAGGTTATCCGCAGTGGATCTCAGCAGATACAGGATAATGAATGCTCCCGCAATGTGTAATACATCTATGTCACATTCCAAAGTATAAAACCAAAAACATTTTCATGCTCTTCTTATTTTTGGTGGATGATTTTAAAATATGGTATGCCTGGATGAAAACAGATTTAGCTCTTTATACAACTGTCGTTGGTACCGTCATTTGTATGTCGCATGTTTTTTCAAATGAGCCTTGAGCAGTGACAAAGGTCACATCAGCACAGGAGGAAATGCAGGCAACAAAAATGCTGTAGGGGGGAATATTCTTTAAAATTAAGATTATTTTTTTTTAAACAGCTTTTATATGTCTCTCTGGTTCATTCACAAAACTGCGTGTGCTATAACATAATGATTAGAAAAGAAATGATCAAGGAGGGTTTCAATCTATACCCATGGTCACAGCGTTAACAAAACCCCAACAACCCACAACAAAAACCCACATGCTCCAGTATAAAAAAATATGCTTAAATATGTTGTCTGCACACAATAGAAAGACTGAACTCTGTAATCACCGTACTGTTCTGTTACAGTCTCCTCCATACATTCCAAGGGCTCCTTCCACTGTGTCCTTTGGGGAAAAAAATAATAATTCTCAGGACAAGAAAAGCCCATATATTTGCGCAGCTGTAAGACAGCCCAATGTAGGACAGGCTAGGAAAAAGCCAGACACAAAAGCCAAATAAAGACATAGCTATTTAGATATTTAGCTTTTACTGACCCGCCTTTTAGAGTTAACTGTCAACAACTTGAGTCATTTAGCAACAGGAAATTGCTAGATTAGAAGCCTATACGTTTCAAGCGTGTATATGTGCTATATGCAGTATGTCACATTCTGCTCTGTTCCAGCTGCACTAATCCAGCGTGTGCCTGGTGAAATTAAGAGAATTTCTGTACAGTGTTTTCATTCGTTGCCACAGACAAACTTGGGTGCCGTGTGGGGTTTCAGTTTGGTCACCGTACCAAGCCGTGGCCAGGAAGGGGAGAAGGCACAGGAGGTGGAAAAGATTGCTCCAAACTGAAACATAATTTTCTCTTAGCGCAGGAAGGAAATATGGCGAAAACTTGTTTTGGATCAATCGAAAATTAAATGCATTGATGTTTTCTAAACTTTGAACTCCATTTCTTTTGGATGAAACACTTCACTAAGTTCAGTCCTAGTTGACGAATATTTCCTGTTCCCTAAAGATCAATTTACTTTTATTTTCTTTTTTTTTTTTTTTTACAAATTTACTGTCCAATAAACAATTTCCACCCTGCACATTAGGGTGGAAATACCTTTTCTCTCGGAAATCAATAGCAGATTCACTGGGACCAGAAATGGTCTGAGCTGCTGAAGATACAACCTTTAATTAAGGAAAAAAACCCCAAAAACCTACAAAAACTTTTAGCAAAAAATGCGATTGAAGATTTGCATATTTCCCTCCTTTTGTAGTATTTTGACAGCCCAGTGTATTAGGAAAGCCAATATAACTACCTTGGTAATTCCTGCAAACCAGTATAGCGGTGTGTTGGTGGGACAGGTACCGCAAACAGGGCAGAGCCGGGGATGCAAGGCCATGGCTGCAAAGCCACGGTATGAAGGGGGCCTCGTCTTTGGCAATTGCTCTGCAGACCCTGGCTGCTGAGTAAATCCGAGAGCAAGACACGTGTTTCGGGGCTCTGACCACCGCCGGGGCTTGTAGTCTGCTTTACCCCCAGCTGGAAAGGTGCAGCTGAGCTCGCACCCCCTTGTGCTCCAAACCGCACTTCTGAGAACCTACAAAACACTGGGCAAAAGAAAAATTACAGTGGCTTTTTGTCCTGAAAGATACTTCATAGCAGTACTAAAGCAGAAGCTATTAAGTGCTGAGCAGAGTTTAAAACCACAAAAGACTCTGCAGAGACCTATTTAAAAGATGTCTGTAGGTAACAATAGATGGACTTATTTGTAGTCTGGCTGTCTTCACAGTATATCATTGTGTTACATTTTTGTGGTTGGAATTCAGTGTCTCGATTTGACCAGCGAAAGCAGAAAGATAAGTCACAGTGCCAGGTTTTGATTTCCAAAAGCTACAGCGCGTTTGCGAAATGCACTTGACAGCCAGCGGGTGCTTGCGTCCAAAACCTTCAGGCAAAGCAGTACAAATACTTTGTATTGCAATATGTCAGCAGAAACAAATCGGCGATAGAAAACCTGTGGAATGTTACAGGACAACCTTAGCCATTTCTGCCTTTTATAGATACGATGTAAACAGGAGTATCTAAAATACTAATAGGCCACGTATAGGAGCATTACATGTTACATATGCTGTTTATGTGCATAGAGACATACGTGTACGTTAGCTTTGGTAATTCCCCGCCCGTGCTGGGAGCTGAGTAGCTGGAACCTGCTTCTCCCTCAAGTCCTGGCTTCCCTGTAGCATTTAAATTAATCACCACACTATGTATTTTGAATAAGCTTCACTTCGATAATTGGATTCTGTAAGGTAATAAATGTAAACAGAGAGTGCACAGCAAGACCAAAATAGCCCCATTACAACATCACAATGGGAAGCATTTCATTTTAGAGCATAAAAATCCATCTTTCCAGAGGTACGTTGCCTTTCCTGGGTTCTGGGAGCTGGAATGATTCAGGTAGCAGTAAGCCCTTTCTGTGTACCTAGTGTTTTCATCATTGCTGACAAAACCATCCAGTGTATGTTTGTGCTAGTTATTTTTACAGACGTTGCTAATAGCCAAGTGGTAGAACGTGTTACAGTTTCGAAGGCGAGCAGATGAGGGCTGTTTACTCAACAAAACAATACAGGAGTTTCCAATTTATTAGGCAGTGATTAAAAAAGCAGTTTTCTACTGGTATTAACAGTGAGAAGAAACGGGTGGACACCATGTCAGAGGTCCTGAATGTATGGCTTGATTTTCACTGAGACGCTGGGATTACTGTCAGACTGCTGATAAATCAATGCGGTTGGCTGAATTGGTGCTTTTATCCCAGGTGTTCAGCTTTGTGGGGGTTGTGCCTGGCCTGTTCCCAGTCATCTGGAAAACGAAATAATATTGAAAATAGATTTATTTATTTTGCTAAACCACTCATGTCTGGATGAAATAAAAGCTTGAAAGCATCTATTTACATTACAGCATGTCACAGTGTCTTGAGAGCACATGCTAGAAAGGATTTTTAAACAGTTATTGCCAGGATCTAAGGTGATTGGCAGCGATCACTTAATGATACCTATCACTTCAGTAGTCTGGTTCTTTATAAAAACAAATGTCTTTTGCCTCAAGACAATTTAAGGAGAGCTAGAAAAGCATATTCACGTGTTGATTTATTTAAGATTTTATTCCTCAGGCTTAAATGTAAAAGTGCCCTATCAAAAAGCCATCATCATCAGACAAATGCATTGCCAAAATGCTGCTTGAGTGCATAATATGAAGTCCATTACGACTGGGGGGAATAGTCTTGTTGAACCATACTCCGGAGTTCGTAAACCTTTGTTTACTTTTATTTGATAGTTTACCAGAAAGTAGATTTTTTGTCCTTTGTTTTCAAAACAGATATTGTAGCTGCAACTTGATACTTGCTGATTCCACCTGTCCACATCATGCGTTAGGTTAGGTACTAAAAATACCTGCGTACCTTCTTGCGTCCTGTTCATGCCAACAGAATTTAATGTGGAACACTTTCAAGTACAATAGGGGGGAAAAAAGAGAGGAGGAATACTCACAATGTCTGAATTGAAGGGTTTCACATTGATGTTGCGAGTTGAACTACTGGTTAGGGACCAGACCTTGGTTTTGTGCTTAAAGGCAGCTCTAACCTTTGGGAAAAAGAATGAAACCAGATAGAAGATTTCTCTTGAAAAAGTTGTGTTTATTTTCACAGGTGCAGCCTACAATCATTTCCCCATTATCCTTCCTCCACATTGTCACTGTACTAGGAACAAACGAACAATCCACCCCTACTTTTTTTTTTTTATTATTTATGGGCTTATTTTAAAATTTACCTTTACTTTTCAAGTGCCCACACTTTAAGTACAAAGCATTGTATAACTTCCACATTTTCTAACTAAACACACAGCCCCAGGCTGGACCACAAGCTCCCCCATTCGGGCAGGCTCTCCCTGGAGCTCATGCAGCCCTGCTGGTATCCAGATGCCACGAGGACCTGAGCCAGCTGCCAGCCTTTCGAAAACTGAAATTATTTGAAGATGCTGGATGAAATTCCCTATGGATGTAGGAAGATTCTGCACCAGGATGAAAATGATCAGCTGCATAAAGAAAAGATGGTGAGACTCATTCTTTAGGCAAGTAGGGGAGATTTATCAAGGATTACTGGCTGGAAATGATTGACCAGTGTTACGATGTTGTGATAAAGAACATCTTGTCAGGAGGAGCGTAGTCTGCAAAACACACAGAGTAATCTTTCCTCCCTATTCTACACAGGCACGGTCTCAGCTACAGCACTGCGTCCAGCATCCCCGGAAAAACAGGGACCAGCTGGAGACAGCCCTGAGGAAAGCAGTGAGGATGATCACACGTCAAGCAAACGCACGTTACAAGGAGCTTAGGTTTAATCCAAAGGGAAGACTGGGGGGAAGACAGGGTAAGTCTTACAGTATTCCCTTTCCTGCGGAGAGGAAGGGAATTATCTACTCTTTATACACATAGTAGCTAAAACAGGAAATCAGAAGCTCAAACTGCAGCAGGAAAGATGAAAACTACACTTTAGGAGTGGCAGTAGGGAGGCTAGTGAGGCAGGGAGCCGCATTGCTGAGGGAGGCCGAGGGGCTTCGGTGACTGAGCTGTCAGGGGTGACACTGCCGCGCTGGATGTGTGCTGCGGGAGAGGCTGCTCGGGTCCCTGCCAGACCCATTCTCCTGTGCTTCTTTATAGTGGTTGTGCATTTCTTGTCCGGGCACCCTGGGAATAAAGCTCTCTTTTTTACCCAACCACTTGGAAATATCTGCAGATTTCGCTTTACAGTATCTGAGTTTTACTTCTATGGTAAGAACAAAATTCTCAAGAAGAATTCTCGCAGTTTAGCTGAAGAAGTATTTTAGATATGCACAGCATATGATGAAGCCAGTAAGACCTGCTCTCCAAAAATGACAGTTCACATTAGCTATCTATGAACTGGTTTTTGAGGATACAAATTCTGAAAAGTTTCTGAATTTAATTTCTTGTGAGGTTCCTGGAAAAATGGCAGCAATTCAAATATTTGTATTTGATGTAAGGCGTTTGAGGCTTGACAGCAGGAAGAAAGGTTTCTGAGTCTGGGGGAGAATAGAATAAAGAAATATTTTTCCTCCTTATCTTTAACCTGCCTGCTTAACTTCAGTTGATTTCAATAAAGATCGAGAATTTCATAGTCAGTGCTGCCTCTCCAAACTGATTGTAGCAAAGATCATATCAACGCTCTAAGACTGACTAGGCTGGCAAATATGAATAAACAATAACATCTCCACAGAAGAGGTGGAGTGCTCTTGTTGCATAGGAAGGAGCAGCAGGCTGTGGGGCAGAGCTACTTAGCAGTGTCCAGAAAAGCGAGCTGTGGGGGACTCAAAGCTGTGTGGGTGTTCACTGAGCAGCAGCCCCCGTCAGCGTTCATAAGAAACCTTCATTATCACTAATACACGCTGCTGAACATTTTCTGCTCTCTGCTGTGGGAGGAGAGGCTGCTGCGAGCTCCAGGCCGAGCAGAGATGGTCTCCACAAGCCCCATTTCCAGCAGCCTTGCCTTGGCTTTACCCCAGTTGCTCTGAGACAGCCTTAATGCAAAAAGATGCCTCTTGGTCTTCTACGACATCCTGAACTTCCTGCCAAGAAAAATACCTGGAATATGTTCTACTCTGTTTGGTTTCCCATTAAGGATTGCATGAGTAACTTCCAAAAGCATGTTTTGCTGAGAAAAATATTTATTTTCCTCTCTGGAACCACAGATGTAACAAAGCCAGAGGCTCCCCAACAGGGACTGCCAGAGCGAGTCCTGCTCCCTCTGGTTAAGCATCCTCCCTTAGCAGCACAGCCCATGCCTGCTCAGCCCCTCCAGACCTCAGGAGTGCTTCCCTGAGTCTTGAGCTGCCTTCTCTTATCTTCTTTTTTAAAAAAAACTTTTCTTATGTTAAATGTCAAGCATGGGTCAGAACGCCGCAAGTCACAAAGTCACTAAACAGTCATGTATTAATTGAAAGAAAAAAGAAATCAGTGGCATAACAGGCAACGATAATGGGGAAAGTATCTTCTTGTTTTGCACCCACGTTACTTGAATTTGGTAACACCAAATTTGTTAACACCATTTGGTTACGTACCTCTGAATTCAGAAGACAGTGAAACAGGAACATGAAAAATCCCTGAGAACAGATAAAAGGGAGAAGGGTGAAGACTGATTGTGAAGAATGAAATACAATAATGTATTTCTCACAGTATTGTGTAAAGCAGGTATTGAGTAGCTGGAGAGCTATAAATAGCGAAGAGGGGGCCAAATTGTGCCCCATGTTAAACTGCAGAAACCTGAAGCCTTATGTTACTACGAGGCTTCTCTGGATCTTTTACCTCCTGTAAAACAACATCTCCTAAACTTTGGGGTGCCAAAGGAGAAATTTGGTTGAAAAGCAGCAGGAATTCTGTTTTCATTAAAAGAGGACTTTCTGTCTGTGCTTGCAAAGGTAAAGACAGAGGGAAATGCCCTTTGGGAAACACCTGATCAATATTTTTCACTTTGGAAAACCAAAATATTAGCATTAGGAAAATTTTCACAAAAGAATTTTGCTACCTTTGGGCTTTTTGTCCAATGGAAAGTGAAAAAGTCCCCTCCACTTTCCCACCCAAAATAATTTTATTTTCTTTTGGGGAGTATTCAGTCAAACTTATGGTTTTTATTTTGGATGGAAATTGGAACTTTTCTTATCAGTTTATGAGAAGAACTCTGCTGAACTCATTTTGTGACCATAGTGATATTTGTTCTTGAGGCAAAAAAGTATTTACAAAGGTTAATTTTTTTTCAGGAAAGAATTGTAATACACCTATAGATTAATGCCTCTACCGAAACATTCACTTAAAGCTAAGCAGATGCTTACATTCCTTCTTGTACAGAGCTATTTTTCTGGATTGGTGTCTTAGGACGACGAGGGCCTAATTGCCTGCATGCAAGAGTCACGTGCTGGCTTCTGCAGCATGCGGAATAGCGCCACTTTTCTCCTTATGCTGCATGATACCCACAAACTTCTGTTCACTTTCATTTAGTCTCAGTAATGAAGCCTCAAACTGACACTGAAAAATTGTTCTGGTATCTCTACTAAAGAATCTTGCCTGTGGTACACGGTGCTGGAAGAATGAATTTCATTTCTCTAGCTCACCGTCTCATTTATTTAATTATTGCTACTGGAAGCACTAAGGAGTGGGATAAAAGTTCTGTTCATACAAAGACTAAACAATTGCCAGCACTGTATGGTCAGCACAGACTTAAAAGACAGAGGAAGGAACATAGCAAAAAAATCCAATAAACACAAGCATGTGAAAACATTACAAATGATCTGTTTATTGGATCTCAGCAGCAGTTCGGTAGCCATAAACTTTCCCACCAGGTACTTACTTGTAGTGAATTGAAAACAGCAAATATATACTGAAATACTAATGCATGGGCATTGACAGCCAAAATCCCAAAGATCCACGAGCTTCCCAAGATTGGTAAGAGAACAGCGACGGCTTTAGCTGTTAGTCTGAAAGAAAATGAAAATAGGAAATGTGATGAGACAGTTAAACAAATTTGAGCCCTCATACCAGGGAGTATATCAATTATGCCTTGGCAGCAAGGCAGAGTGTGTCTGACTCTCTTTGCCATATAATTCTTTTAATGGGCAAGTCTCTTAATTACTCATTCTTCATCTATGGAAACGGGGATAACAGAACTCTGGTATCACGTGGCATAAATACAGGTCGAGAATCAGTAACTGAGGGTGCAGGGAAAGAGATGGAGATATGGTCCTATAACCACAGCAGCCGTATCTTCAGTTTACAGTGAAGTGTCATCATTTTGTCAGTGAGGAGTGAAGTGTAAGAGTCAAAAACAGAGGGCAGAAACCGAGAAGGCAGCATCATACGGAAAAACTAAAGCTCCTGTATATAGTATATCCAGAATACATTTACTCAGCTCTACAGTTGAGTCAAGACAACACAGTATTTCTTTTCTAGAAAGTGACTTGGGATTTTTAATCACCACAAATGGTAAGAACCATGATGTACCTCTGCAAAATGCAAAGCCTCTTAACACCGTGGTATTATTCTGCTACCGCCCTGCTTTGTTCAGAGTTCATTCAGAGAAACATATGCCAAATATTGAAATAGCTTGTGTTTCTCGGAGGTCCCTACTGATAGATGTTCACTCTGCTTAGCTTGGAGTATTTGGCAGAATTTCAATAAAAGGTGATACGACAGCTGAAAAGCTAATAGCACTGAGAAAATAAGAGGGATTTTTGGTTTTGCCTCAATGAGCTCTGTACAGTGTGTTTGTTCTAGTGGTAGATGAAAAGCAATTGTGGTATACCAGAGAATTAAATGATCACGGAAAGTTTTCTGCAGCAGCTGAATTCTGTGGACCAAATTTTATATAAAGAGTAAACAAAGGGAACCACAGAGAAAAACAAAGGCATTGTGTTTAGAATTGTAAGATTGCAGTTACATCTCTTCAGTGTATTCATAGTCTTCTGCATTAAAGACCAAAGAACTTTCTAGGAGGAGCTTGTTGCCTTCATCTGCAACAGGAATTAAGGGCCGCCAAACCTCACAGAGCACTTGGGACCCTGCAGGAGCGGTACTGGCAATTCTTGCATCCGTTTTCTGCTCTGATGTAAACATTGCTAATATCTCTCTCTGCAACTGAATTCCACTCAGCCACTTCCAAGAAAGACAGGCACAACTGATGAAATCTAACTCACAAATATTATTGCTTAGCCCACACAACTGTCTTCTCCTTATGAAGTCCTCAGAGCATCGTCTCTGATTCATGCTAATCAATTGCTTTAAAGAATTGTACTTTTGTGACTGCGTATACCTTGTAATAGTGACTTCAGGAGTGTGGTAGTAATAGCCCTACAGAGTGCTGCTAGTGTAATAACAGAAAAAATAGGAAGACAATGGGATTACTCTATGGAACTCCTTGCCACAGGATGCTATGGACATCTAACAAGGCTCCTATAAATTCACAGAATACAGTTGTCTTGTGGATTTTTAGACGTGACAATTCAGATGCAGCCACTTGTGCAGGAAGTCCCTAATCTTTTGTGTGCTGAAAGGTGGGAGTATGTATTGGAGATGAATCACTCTGCTTGACCTTTGTAGTGAGGATAGAGGGTGGGATGGACCCCCAGTCCATCTGGTTTAATTCGAGATGGCAGTCCTTCTGTTCTTAGCCTAATCCATCTGGCTTTTTGATTAAAACTATAAACACCTTCACAGCTCGTTTTCACGTCAATTTGACCCAGTAAAGGCAGGTGTAAAATAGAGCAGGGCCAGGTGAACAATAACGGAGTTAATAAGTCATCACTCACTTTTTTCCCAGTAAGTGCTATACATCTAGTTCCCAGCACCGGGCAACCCAAAAGCATTCATGATGTCTGTCCACTCTGTAATCACTCAAAGCCCCCCATGAATCCCACAGGGCAAAACATTCTTGCTGTCAAGACCCTACTAACTAGACAGCCCAGTGCAATTTTGCCTGGGAAGGATGAATAGATGTCGAACCTTTGCACACCCAGACACCACATTTTCAGTGACAGCTATCAAAGGACAAACTCATCCTCCTGGGCAGCTGAGTACAGTTTTGGTGGTACAAGACAGAAAGCACAAAGAAGGGACTCGTCCCCATTTGAAACATCCTGAACCATCAAGGCAGATAGATCTCATCCCTACTTACCACAGCACTTACAAACACTTAACTCCTGTTGCAGCCCGCAGGATTTAAGCACGTGCTTACAACTAAATATGTGCTTAAAATATTTCAGTGCATTTAGCCTATGGTACAAATATAGCTAAAGAAGCCAAGAGGGCAGTAAAGGGAACAGGGGCAGTGAGAAACTGAAAGTCAGTCCATGCTCACTAAAGCTACATTTTTCAGAAATTAGCAGATTTCTATTTAGTTGGAAACCTATGCAAGAGAGAAAGTTGTTTTAGGGAGATTAATGTCCTACTTGTGCCTTTTAGCCCCTCATACAGATTAAAGACAGGTTCAGGAGATAAGTGTGTAGAGCTGCATGACAAGAGACCACTTGTAATTACAACAAACATAAAATAAATGAGAATTTTGTACAACACAATTCAATGAAGAAATCTTTTAATTAAACTTAGAGACCAGACATCTTGTTCATTTCAGTGACCTGAGCGCACACTTTGTTATATCTTTGATTAAAAGTGTATGTTGGCTTCAGGTTTATGGGGAAATCTGGGACGGGGAAGAATCTGGAATCTTCTTTTTTCTTTTTTTTCCTGTATTGATTCTTATATTTATGTCCTTGGCCATGAATATTTCTGCACAATTCAATTTAATTCTGCAAAGAGTTTTTTCAGCCAGAAAATGAAGGAATACCTTAAAGCTTGAGCTCTCCTATTTAATTAAAAATGTATTTTAAAAGATACAATTTCAAAACAACTGATACAAGTTTGTTTTCATGAATCAAGGATGCTTTGGGTTTTTTTCTCTGTTAAGATTAAGGTTCATCACCTCAACTCTAAGATAAGACGTGCTCCACTGGGGAGCTGCCAGCAGACCACCTCTTGCAATCAGCTTTGTGCAGAAAGACCTGCATAATCCTACAGAGCCACTGCGCCTTCAGGAAAGCGCACATGTGCAGGACGCGGGGCAGGCGGGGGGGAAAGGCGAACACCTGGAAGATGGATTAGGTACATCCACATTCCGTGACGGTTTAGATGTCCTCTCTAACCTGGTAGAGCAGGTGATTAGTATGCCCAACACAGCTGCGCTTGTACAACTGTCTTCATTACAAACCACCCTTTTTTCTTTTTCTCCTTTGTTCTCACACTCTCAATTTTTTTAAAATTTGTGGTTTGGAATATAATTTTCCCCAGCTGGTTTGTTGCCAAAAATAAGTTTTCATTATTTCTTTTTGAGTCAGAGCATGAAAAGCTTCATCTGTAATTTGCAGTTGGGGACAGAATAGAGTTTGGTACTCAATTTCATTTGTTTTCAAAATCATTCTTACAGTTTGGATTTTCAGGAGCCTTTAACATCACAAATGCCTTAGACATTTTTAAAAATAATGTATCAATAAAGACTGCTCACTATTAAGCACAGGTTTCAGCACATGTGCAGCAGAAATACATAGCTAAGAATGAAAACAAAATACATATATGGGACTTTTCATGCAAATGTATTAGTGTTTCAAGCACATCCATTTAGAAAAGCAGCTATGGGAGAGTGAAATTCATTTAAGACCAAGGGTCAGCTCTGCATATGTAACACTTAAATTTCTTAAGTCTTTTTGTGCCTAATTATTGCATGGCTTTCTATACTTGTGTGCTCTGAATTTCACCATATGTATGAAATTACTAGTTCAAGGTGTTTATGAGCTTTACTCACAAAGCAAAGGACTCAGCTCTGTTGTTCCTGGTCCTCTTTGATTTTCTTCCACTTACCCCTCCCCTTCCCATCCTTATTTCATTATGTCTTTGAACTTTAAAAAAGAAGAATACTAAATGTAAAATGCTGCGTCAGATCACCATTAAGGTGGCAAGGTTAAAAAATCTTAGAAATACAGAAGTTAATGTTCCACTAGGCACATTAATTCCGACATACTGCACATACTTTATTTTTTTTTATTCCCATTTTTCTTTTCTGCATGAGTATTTTAGTAGATTAGTTCTAGTACACTAATATATAGAGCACAATCAAATACATGTTGGTTTTGGAGAAGGAATACTGCATGACAAACTGTGCAATCTTAAAAAAAAAGTCACTACCATCGCTCGAGCTTTTTATTGTCTATGAAATTGGTGACATGAAGCAGCAGTACTTTGGGGCAGGGGCAGGTCTTACTTTGCAGATATTGAGGTCCAGCCCCACCAGGACTTCATAAACCTTGCTAAAATCTTTCTTTGTCCTCATGCCCTAATGTGTCAGGAAACAGAACGGCCACTGCCTTACAAAGGACCCTCTAAATTTCTCCTTTGTGCCCCTTCTCGTGCTCTGGCTTTCGAAATTAGCCTGACAGCCTGTTCTTACCTACACTTTTAAAAGCTCAGATGTTGTTACCGTTCTGCGGTCTAATAGCATTAAGTTTGGTGAGCTTTTTGTCTCCCTGCATCTATATACACTGAATGATCAGTCCTGGAATTAATTAATTAGGAACAAAGCAAAACCAGCTCAAAAGATTTCTTTTCTCCTTTCTATGGTTTCCTTTTGACAATGTATTTTTTAAAGTATGTACCTGTTATTACTTCACAATATAGACAACTTCTGGAAAATACAAAAAATATCTTGAGTCTGATTAAATTTTTTATATCCAGTGTATGTATTTTGATATCCAGTGGGGGCTGGACTAGATGACCTTTAAAGGTCCCTTCCAACCCAAACTATTCTGTGATTCTATATGGAACAGCCTTGGGGATATCACTAGCTGTACACAGCCTATCTATCAACTCAGTCTAGGGTTGGGGTTGTTGCTTGCCCTGCCCCAGCACTAACAATCCCTCCAGCTGGGCTCCAGAGACTTCTGAAGCGCCGCTCACCAAGAACCACTCTGGCATGGCTCGGTTTCGCTCAGCTTTGCGTGCTTGTTTGCTGCAAAAACCAAGCAGCGATGAATTAGTACTGCACCGTGCCACCTCCTCTGCCGCCAGCCCCGCAGAGCCTCGCTCACCAGAGATCTTCCACTCCAAATTTCTTCAGTTGGCTTTGTTTGGTTGCTTTTGTTTTAGCATTCACTTCAGTGCAGGATTTTGATATTTTCTGTGTGTCTCGCTCAGTCAGAGACAGACTGACCGCCAGCATCTTACAGCGGCGCAGATCCTGAAGTGTGCACAAATCAATCAGCAGAGGAAGGGAAGTTTCTGAGTTGGATATTTATCACAGGTGAACTGAAGTCCTGGTGTGCGAGAAGTACAAGTTTCAGCCCCTCTGAGATGTATTTTCAGTACCAACCGCATATAAAATCATTGCCCTGCTACTGAAGTTACTAGGGACATTTTTCCACGAGCAGGGTTGGGCCTTATAGTTTTAGTGTATTCACAATTGGTTTGGAACAGCTCTATTCAATTGAGATTGCTCCCTTCCCCTTATTTAATCTCTGCCCTTTTCAGCTATTGCCCTGAGCACACTGTCGATATCTTACACCCATGCAGAACGACTACACTGACAGCTACAAGAAATTTCACTGCTTTCAGAAAAAGAAAAAAAACCTTTATTACTTCTGTGCAGGTGCCCCCTAATTCACAAATCAATTTTATTGGTTATATATAGAGCACTAATCCTTTTAAGAGTTCTGACATCCACTTTTCAGTCGTGGTGCCTGCTGAAGTAAGAACTGAATTCAGACCCATAAGCCAAGATTATATAACAATTGGAGGAAACACTGCCTAAAAAAGCAAGAATCCTTCACAACAATTCACCAAAATGGTTATCCTGACAAATAGGCCTCTTAACTGAATTTTCTCTCTTGTTTCTTAAACTCTTCACTGGCCACTGTCGGCAATATCCTTTGTAAATCCAAATAAATAAATCCCAAAACCCGTAACTAACATTTCAGACTAATGCCAGGAGAAGTTGAATTTAGCTTCAGTTTCCTGTTTGTTACAAGTAACGTTCACTAACCTCAAGCTGGAAAGCTGCTGGGAAAGCACATGCAGCAATTCTGACTACGGATGAAGATGTTTCTCATTCAAGTTCTGCAGTGCTTCCACCGCGCGCCTCCTCAGCTCCCTCCCGCCAGCGCTCGGCTTCCGCACAGGGGCCGCTCTTCTGCCCGGGGCACTCCGGAGCGCTGTGTGCTGCTGCTCATGTGGTGACCTGGTTCTCCAAGGAGCAAACCCAACACTAAGCGATTTCGGTGGCGAGTTGCCACCAACAGCAAACAGACACATGGAAGAATACTGCTAACAACTTGTCTTTTTTAGTGACCTAGGCAGGGGACAGCAATGAAAGCATACACACCAGTCTTTGGGGCTGATCCAAAGCCACTGATATCATTTGGAGTCTACAGGATCAAACTCCTTTTCACTCCTCAGTGAGGAACAGCCAAGTCTCAGCAGCGTCATGCACTGTGGGTGGTATCAGCAGCTCAGCAGAGCAGCCAAAGCACAGGCTTGAGAGTCAAATCCCTCAGGCCCCTGTCTAACTTAGCAACCAATTTTCTCCGCACACTGCATGTAAGTGACATTGAGAGTAGGTGTTCGGGGTTTTTTTCGAAATGAAATTAATCTCTGAACTCTGCCAGACACCTTGATCTAATGAGTAGAGCTCTCATCTCAGAAAGGACAGACATGGATTTTAATTCTGCTCCTGCCACTGAGCAGTAGCTCATGAACTTCTGCAAATATACATGCACCTTTTTCTCCTCCTACACTTTGTCCTGGCTCTATAGACAATAAAGCTGATGGCACAGGGAATGTCTTTTAATTAGCACATACACAGTTCCTAGCCTAATCTCAGGTGATTTCTAGGCACAACTATAAATTAAAAAAAAAAAAAAAAATACAAAACCACTGGTAACTGCACATGCTATTTCCCATTTTCCCAAATGTTATTTGCCCTTTCAAAGTGATGTTGTGAAACTGAATAAGAAATATTTACAGACACTTTAGATCATTGCTTTCTGGTGGGTGCCATTTATAATCCAAGGAAGACACTGCTAGTCAAAAGTATTGTAGCCACGAAAAAAACCCAACTAGGCTGCAACAGCAACTGAATTCAGATTGATTTTTTTTATCGTGCGAGTAGGAAGGGGGGTGGCATTCCTCCTTTTCTGTTACGCTCAGTGCCCAATACCCAGCCCTCGCACCACAGACCCTCACGAGACAGCAGGTGCTGCCAGAGCAGGGCCGCTGCTCCTAAGTCTTCCCGAAAGCTAAAGCTGCCTTTAGTAGATACAGCATTTGCCCAGAATATAGGCGTTCTGGGCTCAAACCACTCTTCTGCCTCAGGGATTGCAGTTCCCTGTTTTCCAGAAAAGCATTTTGATTCCCTGCTTGATGGTCATTCTCACCTATTGAACTTGTTCCACTTACATTAAATAATTAAATATTCACTGGGTCAGAGAGAGCAGGTGTTCTCCACAGATGACTTATGAGGCACTCCCCTGAGAGAGGAGTCCTACCTAATCCTTGCTTTATTAATATTTCTTATTTTATATTAAATATTCAGTGGAGCAGGGACTGAAATCCAAGTCTCCCTTCAAAACCCCATCAAGCCTGACAAAATAATGGCCGTGACCACAACTGGAGGTACCTTAAGAACTTCAATGCTGAGAAGGCAATGCCAGGAGCTAGTAGCATTGACTTTTGACTTCAGCACCTAACCAGGGATTTAGGAATCCACGTGTTGCTAAGGCCTCCCACAGATCAAGTCCCATGTCACCTCCATCACCTCCTGATCGTAAAACTACAAAAGAAAAAAATACTTCCCAAAGAAAGGAATAAGTACTTAACTAAAACTTGTACTTCTCCTTGTCTTTAATGCAAGCTAGTAAAAGAATATAATGAACGAAAATGTAACGTTCTTGCAAACTGAATTTTCAGTGGTTATGGTTTTCCCAGTGGAACTGAATTTGCAGTGGGCTTTTTCCATTCTCTTTCTAAAATTCCTTTCGCCAACATTTTTGACACTAATTTTCTCATTGCAGTGCTGCTGAGACAGCATTCTCTGCTTCTCGATCCCCAAGCCCAAGGTTAGAGCTAATTTTCCACTGAACTTTGCCATTGAGTCATCAAAGAAAACACTAAGAGCTTATTCTCACAGTAGAAGAATGTTCCACAGCCAATCAAGGAGTATTAATAATTGGGTTTGGGTGAGGAGATCCAGTCCCTGCACTGAGAGGCTCTGTACCACAGGATACTCACTTGTGCGTGAATTCATTCCCAAAAGACACCCAAAAGCTTCTCTGTTCTTAGTGGAGGCGTCGTTTTTAAAAGGTGACTGGGAGCTTTTGCTAGTGAATAGTCTTGTTGCATATTTGTGGTTTAATCATGAAAACATTGTGTCTCCCTGTGCTTCCTTTCACGCTCTGCTTCTATTGAAGCATCACTTGAACCTCAGGAACAGCCCCAGTGTAACAGAGTATGTTTTTGCTTTTCCTATAGCAACCCTTAAAAGAACACACAGTATAAATATTTCCAGTTAGATGATCACTTAAGATCTGAGTACCATCATAGGCGAGCAATGATACAATCCTTTTGCAAACAATCATTTATAATAAATTCACACTCAGGGGTGCATTTCTTGAAAATCCAGGTAGACTTAAAGGGTTGACTCTTTGTCATGGTCACATGTTAAATTTTTTGGAAGTCAAAAAAATGTGGCTGCTGGAAAAGTATTTTGGGACACTCTGGTAATGGGTGACAAAACACATTTCCCAGCAAGTGGTACGGATGGCCATGGCCAGAAACCAAAATAATTACATTCTCAGAAAACCATGTGGAAAATAAAAGCAAATTAAAAGAAAAAGGAAAAGAACAAGCCCTAATCCTTACAATAGTGAGTATTTATGGATTTCTTGAACACAAACCGTTCACTTCCCTATTTCTCACAGTGTTTGGTTCTTCCTTAAAAGCTGATTCTGGAGTTACTTTAAAGGAAGTAAGAAGGGGGAAAAAAGACAAGAAAATAGGACCCGCTTCCACTTCAGGGGTTCTTTAATACTCTTACAAAAGCAGATTGACTGGGAAGTCTGGAGGGATTAATTTGTTGTTTTAAAAAGAAAATAAATTGCAGTGTTCTAACGGGTCAGATCTTTTTTATATAGGATGCTATTATTAAGCATTGCTTTGTTTCCAAAGGTGGAACAGTCCTCTTGTTTTTTCAGTGCACACCTTACAGAGAAAGCACCCAAGAAAAGATCAGCATTTTTTTTCTCACAAGCAGACAACCAATACTATGCAGAAGGATTTGGTTTCGTCCATATACAGTTAGCCATGAGTTACTCCTAGGCTGAAAAAGGTTATGGTATTATTTCTGTTTCTAGACCGGACAAAGATATCAAATGATTAATTGCCAAATATGACCATAAAGTTAGTTATAGGAGCAGCATATTGCTAGGATAATCTAACCTTGGCTGCTCTGGACACTCTGCATATGTGAAAACAGATGTTCCTTCAGAGCCCCCCTTCTTCTAAAAGGGACCTAGCGCCTAGCTCTGCGCTGGACTCAGCCCAGGAGAAGGAATTTCTTACGACAGCTTATTCCCAGAAAACTCATTACCTGTCTCTTCCAAGGACAAGGCAATGGAAGCATCCCAAAGGGCTGGATCCTGCCTCTGGCTGCCAGATGGACCAGGCTAGATGTCATCTACTTCTTTTCTCCAACATTTGCACCTAATTATTTCTTCCACTGCAGTCTCCATTGTTTTATCTGTTTTCAAAGCTCCCAATGCAGGACCTCTTCCATCTCATGACAGCTTTCTGTATAGACTATCCCCAGGTATATTGTCAGTGTGAGGCATTACATTACCGCAGCTACTTTAGCCCAACACAAATTTAGCCCAATTTTTAAGTGGCTAAATTTCTGCAAGTCATCTTAAAACAATATACTGAAAATTAGTCTTATCGCACTATTTACAGCCATCTGAACCTTTTTTTTTATAGTTATTGTATCATGCGGTGAAAATCTTTGTTTTCTCGGCAGTAAACCAGGACGACAGACCCAGGGCTAATAAAGAGGGACTGTTAAATTACAGAAGTTATGAAAAGGACCTCGTAGTGTTCCCTTTTCCTTACATAACAGGAGATTTGAGGGAAGAATTCACATGACTGGAATACTGATGTGAAAGGGCACAACTTGTTCAGAAAGGACACTCAGGGAAAAATAAAGGGTATATCAAAAATGTAGACCTGCTCAGAGAGTCAGAAACTATAGGCAGACCGACCTTTCAAAAATCTCTGAGTAAAAATGAAGGCAAAGGAAACGGGAACAGTATGGCAGCGTACGTCTATTTTGGCTTCCCAAACCAGGAGGCTAATGTGGACGGGGCCTTTTATTTCCCTAAACGTGACAAGAGTTCTCCAAAGCACAGGATTAGGTGTTAACATGGAGCTAGCTTCATTTAATTAATGATAATGATAATGAAATACAGTTTGTAAAACTAGGGTTTTTTTAAGATTTATAAAACTGCAGCCAGTGATGTAACCCCATTACAATATTTTTTTTCCTTACTCTGGGATGTCAAACCAGACGTTAAAACACCATATGTTAAAAACATGAAGTAGCCCTACTTTGTGCTCCGTGCTGGTGATGTCTGAGCTGGAGCATCGTATTGGGGCTTGGGTATCAGATTTCAGGAAAAGTGTGGTACTCTGGAAAGACTCTGGAGGCAAGCGACAAGAGTGATTGCTAATCTAGAAAATGTGGCCTGTCAAAAATGGGACAAGTTTTGAGTATATAAATTTGAAGGGAAAGAAAGAAATGGTTGTTGACGTCCACTGGAGAAGGACAGGCTCCTATTTGTCCTTTCTTAAACTGCCCTTGTAGAAACGTCAAGCTTTTTAAAAGAAGCCATTACGAAAAAACCTTCTTAGCTAGCTACAGCCTGGAGAGACTCAAATTTCCATCACCAGAGGCTTTTACCAGTATAAGTGATTGTGTTCTACACACAATTCAAACTGCTCAGGAGCAATTACACAGCCAGGTACCACTGTTCAGCCAACAAGTGGCAACAAACTTCGTAGCTTGGTAGTTCTGTATGCCCGGGAACACCCAGAGAGAGCAGCTACATGGAGGTGGGGGTTATTGGAAATCTGTAGGTTTGGCAGATCTTTCTGGCTCTTAGCTTGAAGTCAGTGGGGCCCATAGTTTAATTTAGGATGACAAAGTAACAATCACATCAGCCCATACGCAAAATTTCTGTGGAATAACATTCACCCCCCGAGGAGCTGAACTCTGAAAATGATCTCTTGACCTAAACAGTCTCAGTGACCCTTAATTATGCAATGATATCAACAGAAAGATCGTTCTCCCATTTCCATGGCAACGGTACCAGTGAACAGCAAAGCTATCAAGGTCAGGCATATAAACTGAGCAAGAAAAGTAATTTTCTGTGTAATGGTTCATATGAGCTTTAACTGCAGTAGTGGCAAATAAATAGCCGTATACTTGCTTGATCGCCTGTCTCAAATGTACATAAGGGAAAAAAAAGAATTGCTGAAGTATAGCTGCAATCACGCTGCCTTACTGTCTGGTTTCTAGAAGCTGCTAGTGACTGCTGCTTGGGAGGATAACGCAAACCGCAGAAAAGCACCCAGCTATGCAATGCTGTGATGTGGGGAACTTGATTTTTTTATTAAACTGGCATTAAAGAAGCCAGGCAACGTACAGCTTTTATCAAGTTTATCAAAGTTAATGTCATAGCTGATGCTGTACTACTTGAAGAAAAGCCCAGTCAGAGAAGTTCCAAAAAAATATTTTCTAATTTGTCAAAATCAAACTGTTTTACTGACTGGTTTGATTCCCGCCTTCTCCCAAGGACCGATTCTGCAAATGGAAAATTTGTACAAACCTGCGTACTTCCCTACCAACCTCCTAACCGCATCACGGCCCTGTTGTGCCAGGCTCCGGTCCCCTCCTCTCTTCCCCCTCACCCCTTGCATCACCCGCAGGGTCTCCAGGAGCAGGGCTGGAGGCTGCCTGGCGGGGCGCGCGCTGGCCGCGGGGGCAGAGGGCTGCTGCGGAGCTGCCCCAGGGCCAGCGCTTGTGTCTGCTTTTTGGAACCCTCTCAAGCTCTTTGCTTTAGTAACGCGCTGCAGTATTGGGTACGGTTGCGGTTCCACATGCATTATGAAAATGAAAAATAGACTCTGTGGTCATTTATTTCTTTTAATTTCTGGGCTGAGGATTTGCCGATTCTCTTGTTCTGCACAGTGGGCTCGGATAATAGCTCACAAGCAGCTCCTTCATGCGGCTCCATACATATTTATGTCTGCCTTATTGCTGCTTACTTTTTTGAACAGGTAATCTGGATCCTTACTATCTCTACTCACATGAGAACATCCAGTGCTTCTTTCTTCTGTTACTGTATCTGGATGTTCCCTATTTTTTTAATATCTTTATTAAAATAAGGCAACTAACTTGGGAGGGTGGCTGGAGAAGCTATGTGAGACTCACTGGGGACAGTAAACACAGTGGAGTTAAAGAACATGGCTCTTCATGGGGTGATTACAGCACCTCACTTTGAAAATCGCACTATTCCTGATATTCTCATGCTTTCAATTACCATCTGACTTAACTGCCTTTTTCATTATCTCTAATATGGTTCCAAAAGAAAAGTGCTTTGTATTCAGTTTCTTTCACTAAAATATATGTCTCTGCCTCACATCTTTTTCAATTGAAAAGAACTGGGCATAATTTCCAATTTCTATTTCCAAAACACATGTAACATATCTATAGTTAATGGCATTTTATTACTTACCTGAAGATAGTATCTAGAAGTTTAAAAGGACTTTTGATTCTAAAATAGGACCTTTTCTTTATTGTAATTACTCATATTTTTCATTTATTTAGTTTTATTTTGAGAGAGCACTGTCGGGAAAATATGTAAATCACACTTAGCTAAGAGCTGTGTCAGACTGGGTAGTGATTTACAAGGTTGCCTAGAGCTCTGCACAAGGTGCATGTTTAAATAAGCATTTACTTTATGCGATGGCATAACTATAATATTTGTCTTATTATTCTGCATAAAGCTGACATAGAGTTCTAGGATTATAAATTGGACCAAGGATGTAAATGCAGGAGTTGAAGCAAACTCTTGAAGTTATTGCTGTTCACAGTGAATTGTACCATTTCATGATGAACGACCAGCATTTAATTGTTACTCTGGTACCAGGCATAAAGCTATGACTCATAACACTGTCCTCCTCCTGCCGGTATTTTCAAGGCTTAAAATCAGATATTAAAAGATTGAAACCTGAAAACAACTGGGGAATTTTTAAAACAAAAGAATGTGAACTTCAGAGCTCTTTTTCACTCTAGATTTGCAAAAGCTGAAACTTTCTGTTGTTGTCATTCTAAAGTAAAGAAGACATGCTATTCTTTAGACAACTTTGGCAGGGCACGATGATGGGGAACACCACACCTGCATGGTTCCAATATTGTCACAATAGCATAGCGCTAACAACTTCTTTGACCTGACTCCTCTGTATGCTGGCACCTTGTATACCGCAAAAGACTCATCGGGAATGATCCAGCCTTAGGCATGTGGCCAGCAGAGGGTTTTGTTCTCTTTACATGCCGTATAAATCCCTATTTGACTTAAGGAGGCCCCACCTCAACGTAGTGCACCCTTGAGCTCCCGCAGAGGACAGCTTTCACCTGCAGCGACTGCTCTGAGCGTCTATCAGGGACTGATGGGGTGGAATCAAGAAATTGTTCCACCATAGATCAATAAGCACATCGGTTTCTAGACACTGAAGATGAGAAATAGCTGAAGGGTGGCTTGATACCTACAAGCCCCTTTCATTACTGATTCTGTTGTGCTCAGAGCAAGGTTTCATCACAGGGATTTAGTAACCAAGTTTTAATAAACCTCATTCTATTCTGACATTCAGATACGAAAACAAACTTGCCTAAACACCTCTAATGAGAAGTATTAGACCTTTATACTCAGAAAATTCAGCACCTCTTAAATATCAAGTTTTCCTTGTATATTTTGTACCTATATGTTGTGTCTTACCACCTTTCCTAATACAAGAAAGAAATAGTCACACGAGTATCAGAACTGCTTGTTCCTTTGGAGTCCACAAGCGACAGGCCCTGATCACCCTGGAGCAGTGAATCTTGTTTAAGGAGAAACAACAAATGGAAAACAATTGCCACAAAGGACAATTTTGGCTCAGAAGGAGACAACCAAGAAAAAAATAAGCTGTGGAAGGACTCACAATGTCATCTTGTCCAGCTTAGCCACGAGACAGGATCACTTGCCCCTCCTGGCACCAGAACAGCCGAACAGACATTTGTGCAACACTTCTGAAAGCTCAGCAGCTCCCCAGGTGATCAACTCCATTGCTTTGCCACTCCCCTCCCTCTACTGGAAGCTTAAAGATACTTGGGGTTTTTTTGTCAGTTTAAGCCTATTACTATTCGTCCCTTTCCCCGTGGTCTCACAGAGTAGCCTCCTCTCTGCAGCTATGTTTTACATACTTTTAAGCTTTTATTATTCCTCTCAAAATGTGCCTGAAATGCGCCTGAGCACTCACAGCATGGCCTGGAGCCTCTCTCCAGTGCTATGACTCAGCATCTGTGGTAAAGAAAGCACTACCATTACTGTCATTATGGTTCCTAAAAGATTAGCGCTTCCTCATTAATACTCTCATTGGCAACGTTCAAACCCATGTATTTTTAGTCTAAAACTCTGAGTCTAATAAGGAGATACCCAAACTGCATTTGTATTTGTCATATTCAATGAGCCAAAAATTTAATTAGGTTGAAGACATTATCATTGGCAGTAGCACTTCAGCTCACTAATTGTCATTGCTTAATACTTTCATTTTAATTGTTTCCTTTATTGCCAGTCACTCTTCTCCTTCCAAGAGTTTCCATGAGGTACATCACTCATGCTGTTTGAAGCTATGTTCAGTGAACATGATTCCTTACACGCAATTAGAAATTGTCAAGAAAAGGAATTGCTGAAAGCAGATTTGACTTGCCAGAGTGCGCTTTCTAACTGATGGCTCTTCTTCAGCAAATGGAAAAAGCTCTTCTCTTTTTCAACAGCACACACAAAAGCAGGCGCTCGGTGATTCTGAGGGTTGCAGCTGCAGCATCTGCCACCCAGCAAGGCACAGAAAGGATTTTCTAGTGCTACGGAACTTGAATCCCCATGGACTTTCAGAAGAGTTTGACTGCAGATTGTAACTTGCTCCTCACCCCTTGTAGAAGGGGGAAAAAAAAAAAAGAAATAGAAATTCTCTAATGGTATCACAAAGGGGCAGAATTTAGTTCTAGAGGGAGATTACGGTATGTCCTTTGGCATGAGAGCTCTCATGAGAGCTTCAAGCAAGTGCCGTGATTGACAAGTATGTTCTGTGAAAATGAACAGCTGCAAATAATCCTTAGAGGGAGAAGTCTCTGGACATCAAAGGACATGAAACAGGAATGGAATCACAAGAACAAAATGCAACAAATACACAGTATCTTGCAGAATAACGCCTGCCGTTAAAAGCACCGGAGCTATCAGCACTAACTCGGAGGACTGGTATCCGAGACAAAAGGTGACTGGGCTGAAAGGCAGGCGGTATGTTTATAAACAAAGTAAAATACTGATGCAGAGTCATGGCGTGGAATGGATCATTGATTAAACGGATGAGCAATTTGCCAGAGCGCATTCAGTGTGCTGCAGGGATATAATAGATGGCTGTGCAAAGTGCTTTGGAACGGTCAATTACACGGTTAAACCATACAGATGTCTGCAGCATCATGAGCTGTTGGAGGACAACCCTCTTGTATTTGTATCTGTCAAAGGGAAAATCTTTCTGTACAGCTTATTTTTTTTTCAAATAACCAAAGTAAGGAACGGATTTGCATTAAACATACATGCCCCGTTTTCAGTTTCATTCCCAAGTGGTTTATGCTATATTAGAAAATGTGGAACGAACTAACACAACAGCTTACATGACTTGCTTGCCCTGCTGAGCTTTCCTTGAAGCTCTGTTTTGCTCCCATGCTCTGCAGCTACTGCCATTCGTTCCAATTTTCAGTCATTAATTTAACTAAAGAGAAAAAATGTTTTTACTTCACTCAGTAGAGAACTAAGAGGCTGTTTTATTATTTTACTGAGTGAAGGCTGAGCTTTGAGGGATGAAGTCAATGAGTAAAATGAAAGAAAGAATGGGGTAAAAAGCTAAGAAATATTTCTAATTTTGTCGTAATTGCTTTATCCGTGGATGATTATGATAGCTATCACTTCTGGTTCACCAGCTTCTCAAGTGTACACTTCAGGAAAAAGATAGAGATTTTTCCAACTCATTGGACCAATTCAGAGCAAGCAGTGAGAAAGTATTCAATAAGAGTTGGACTTGGCAATTTAGTGAAGAAAAGTTAGTGAAACTGTCTCTTCTGGACAATACGATACAAAAGTGAACTAGCTGGGGAAGAGCCGTGGTATGGCTAAGCACGGTACCTTTGTTTCTAGGCTAAAACTACTGTTCCTGCAACAGAGACGTGCTTTGCATTTCTTCCTCTGTTACAATTAATATTAGTCTTAGTGCAAAACCAAGATCTTTGAAAATTGTATTATACTTTAACCCTTGTCATCCAGGAGCCAAGTGACTCATATAATCAAACAACTGTCTGTGACAGACTCAATCAGGGAAGAGTTTTCCCCATGAGTAATGAGATGTGCACATTTCTAAAACACCGCCACATTAGGTATCTTTTCTCACTGCAACAGAGAAGTAACTTCCCAAGTAAACACAGCAATGAGACTTTGAAGGGGTAAAGCAGCAAGAAAAATGCTATTTAGGTCCTAATAAGAGTTAATGAATGTACTGAGTGGAATTAAGACTTTACATGCAGCAGAAATAAGTAAGAAAAAGAGTTCAAATGGTCCATAACTCAGAAATGTGATCATGTGCCTTTTCAAGCACGGGAGCAATTCCATTAAACTAATCTGCTTTAATTGCATTAAGCTTAGAGAGACTACTCATATGCTTAAACTCAAACATATGATTAATTATTTCCCTAAAAGAGGGCCCAGTAAAGAAGAATGGATAACGCAAACAAATGTTGCATGTATGCATTTAAATGTTTCAAGGTATTTGATTCAGCATTCTATAAACTAAACCATTCAAATTAGCTTTTTGGTGTAAAATCTGTCCCCTGGATGCAAAACGTTCTCAGAAAGCAGCATCTGAATCATTTTGCTGAGAGTCAATAGTTAATCATCTACTAAAAGGTTCGCAACTAAGTGAAACAGCTCATATTCTATGCATGTGTTCAATATGCATCAAAAAACAATACAAAAAGCATGTTAAGTAAATTAAAGTAATAAATAGGAGCTGATAATAATTTTTTCTCAGCTTTTACCAGTAAACTGCTCTCACAGAATTAAAGTTTCAGACTCTAAAAAAGTTATTATTTCCACACACATCCAAAAATTCCTAAGCTGACCAAATACGTACTGTTCAGACTGTCACAGGAGTCTATGATACATTAATAGCATTTCTGAGCATATAGTCATTAATTAATTATGTGAATTTTGCCTTCAATTATTGGGTATTTTGCAGTTTATGTATCATATAAACATGTCTTTTATTCTGCTTCTTCAATTTAGCCTGTATTTTATTTTGGGGGTACTATTATTATTTACTTTAAACAAAGAAAGACGTGACCACACCAGTATCTCTGAAACTAGAATAAAACATTGAGCAAGATGCTGTCTGATATCTCCATTGCAACAAGCAACGTCTGAACCTGGAGAAGATGATCAGCCCATAATGTACTGCACTGTATTCTGAGCGAAATGTGAATGGGGAAGATGAATAATAAATTAATTTTATGCTAAAAAAGGGATTTTGTTCACAACTTTCTTTTCTATTTTGGCTTTTAAATATGAAGTTCGATGGATGCTCCCTTCAGAGTGGAGCACTGGCTCACCCTGATGCATGTTCTGTAGTCACATTTGAGTCAGCATTTGAGAGGACCTGTTGCCATATGGAAAATCAGGAACAATTACTCTAAATAATTACATCAGTTTATTGCTGCCTGTTGCCAAGAGAAACAAGCCTTGTTGGTAATATCCACTGTGTTGCCAAGTAACTTAATCTTTAGGGAAACTAAATATGCTCCAGTACTACTGCTTCTCTAACAATAAATATCCTTTTTAACTGTCATCGTGGCTCATAACTGCATCTTTGTTCTGACAATTTCCTAAGGTAATCTCTGCTCAGCTATGGGTTGATGGTCTCAGAAGTGTGAGTTATCACACCTGGCTTGAGATGTGCATAGAGATGGTACCCAAGTAGGAGCTGAGCAGTGTAGGCTACCCTCACAGTCACTGGGGAGAAATCAGAATTTTTCATGGAATCCTAGAATGGTTTGGGTTGGAAGGGACCTTAAAGATCATCTAGTTCCAACACCCCTGCCATGGGCAGGGACACCTTCCTCTAGACCAGGTTGCTCCAAGCCCCGTCCAGCCTGGTCTTGGACACCTCCAGGGATGGGGCAAAGGCCAGTGAGATGAACACTTAACAGACGAGATCAGCTGTGTGGTAGAAGCACCCACTTCTCCATTGATCAGGAGTCCAGGTGGAGGTGTCCACTTTACTGAGTTCTAGAGTCAGAGGGGACGAATCCAGGCCAGGTGCTCTCCCATCCAGGCTGCCAGCAGAAATGGAAGCCAGTCCTTGTCAGCATGATTAAACTTTTCCTTTGGCAGCAAAGCCTGGCAAGGGGTGTGCCTGATGACGAGCCTGTGCTGGGCTTACAGACCTGTAGGCTGGGATTTTCAGACTACAACAGCCGTTCGTATTTGAACTCAAGAGCAGCTGCCAGTGTGAGGTCTCTTAGTCCGGTGCTTCAAGGCAGGTAGAAATATTGGCCTGAGTTGCCAAGGAGAGGCAAGCTGGCGCTGACACCTCCCTCACACGTCTGCCACAGGCACTTCTGTCGTCCTCCAGCCAGTTTTGCTATGCCTTTCAGTTCATTATCACTTGTAAATTTCAAAACCCTGCTGTTTAAGTGCTATCATCCAAATTGTTGGAGACAGCAACTTACTGTTTCTCATTGTGCTTTCCACTTAAATTTCATTCCAGCTTGAAAAGACAGCACTGAAATCCCTCTTTTTTTCCTTCTTAAGTTTATTGGATCGAGCAGGCTTCCCCTCCACAGCTCCTTGCACTGCGGTTCTCGTTTTCTGTCTTTGGCTTTCTGAAACCATGAACACAGCCCTAAAAAAAACACTTCTGCCATATGTACCGCTTCACTGCAGCGGACAACTGCAGCATGGTGACAAAGTTCCTTCTTGTCTCACCAAAATCGTGTTGTCTCATTTTAATTCAGCTGTGTTTCTAAGAAGTGCTTGATACATTTTTTTCTAACATATTCCTGTTTCCCCCATAGCTAATATGAAAGGAAGGGCACTATTCAGATGGATGCCTGACAGGGCCTTTATTTAAGGCTCACATTACATGAAGCATTTTGCAGTCTTCAGTGATTCTTCCCTAAGCCAAGTGAACTTGTTGATTCAAAAACTACCTTGTAGCCCTTGCTGACAGCGCCTTGACAGAAACTACAGAGCTTACTGCGTTTTTCTGATTTCTCTGCGCTCTCTGCCACTGATTCGTTTTGCTGTGCCTATACACTCTCACACGTTAACAACCTCTAATCGACATCTAAGAACCTTTAGTGGTTGGAGGCATGGTTTATTTTCACTATGAAAAACATTTCCCATGCAGCTGTCAGAACAGAACACTTTTTTTGTTTGGTTCTCTTATTTTTGGGAAAATGGTACCACGGACAGAATGATTTCACACCAGGCATATGAACTTCTCGCCTGCATAAGGAATACCGACGACAAGAAAAAGAAATCCAGTGTAACAAAGGCCTTGTATTTCTCTTTTTGCCAATAGGCCAGTTACTTTCTCCATAACACCCTCCGTACATGAAACTCTCATTCATCATGGCTCATGACTGCGTTGAATCAGAGTATAAATACTCTCTAAGATCTGATGTGGACAGCTATTTATGCCCTTCCCATTTCAAATTTCTTCTGAGGATCCATTTTTGTAATGGTATCTACAGAAAAAGAGTTACTCTGTATGTTCTGTTTACCTTCAATTATATTTTATTGACTTAATTTAATTTTATGAGGAAAGTTGTTCTGTCAGAGTATATTTCTGCTTAACCGATAATTAATGATCGAATGCTTCCAGATGTATCTTCCCACTGATTATCATGTTTCTACACCACCATCACTTTTGTTAGGTCAAATCCTAAAACTGTATTTTAAACATTACTCGGCAGAAGGAGCATCTCTTGGCCAGGGTGTTTGGAGAAGTCACATCTTTAGTACAGAACCCCACCATTCCAAATCTACAGCTGATAATATTTGAACCAAGAACATATACTCCCGATTAAATGGATTTCATCGTATTCCCGGACCAACCATTCATAAATTGTTTTACTTATGTACACATTCATAGTTTTCTTTTACAAAATGAATATATATTGGTGTGCAGGGTACAGTGTGTATTGAATCAATTCTTTGAAACACAAGTAAGGAAATATCTAAGTACACAGAGCAACCTGTGTAGCGCTGCTTCTGTTTATGGAGGCTGTTCCTTTGGCTGCATGATTCTAATAGCTTATACAAATTGGCATTGGCAATACACAGTTATTTGCTTCCTAAGGTTCTATATTTCCTTTGTATTTCTGAAGGTCACAGGGACTCAGCCAAACCTGAAACAGTCATTTTAGTTTCCAGTCTTTTAATTTCACTACAATGTAATTATCTTAAAGATTTTTGTGTAGACTTATTTACTGTTTTTCTTTTCCTGTTGGATAAGTATACAATAACTAAACTAAATTCAGTTAGGTAACTGTCACCAATATTTAAAACTTAATGGCATTTTAAATATTACATGAGTAATCCAAGCATAAAAATTATTCTTTATGATGTCATTTCAGAGCAGTGGCACCAAATCCTTATCATACAATAGCTTGTGACTCAGAAACATTAAACACAAACCATCATCACATTTTTCTTCTACTTAAGTCAGGTATTCCTTGAGTTATATACAGTGTCCTTTTAAATTTGGATTGAAGCATCTTTAGTGGATACAAAATACCAAATGGAATATTCAGCATCTTATTTTCAAGTCAGTATATTAAATTATCTTCTTAGCTACACATACGTAACCCTGTAGATTTTAGAAATCAGAATTTGTCCTTGGGTATTCAGATGTAGCCATGTGTCTACCTTACATTTCCCCTCTAGCCTTGCTAGTGCAATATTTTAAAGATGATACACTCTCAAAACCATCCCAAGAGGCTCAAGGCACCCTGATATAACGACACGCTTGAATTTAAGCACACATTTAAATCCAGCACAAGTCTGTGCGCTTTGCAGTATCAAGAGAGTCTTGTAAATATAAGAATATGCCTAAATATTATGCTGAACTTGGGCTAGAAACAAGGTTTATCCTCTGAAGGAGCAGAATAGTTGCAATACCCCAGTACAGATTAATAATGATCTTTGAGATTTATCTTTGAATATAGCAGGAAGAGGAAAGTCTCCATTAATAAAAGGGAAAACCACAAATCAGCAAATGCTGGAGACTGTAATCCTATGTAGCATTCGGCTTTCATAAAATATAGGTTAACTAGCTACATTCAAGAGAATGATATGCTACCTTTAACATTATTTGCTTTTTACTAAAGAGGAATCATATCAGTGTTCTGGGAGACGTCCATGATATAACATGATATAACATTGCTAGTGTGAGGTTATTAACTTGTTATAATATAATTTGAATGAGAAAAACTTACTTGAAGGCATTGGCATCTCCATGGACCTTATAGTTGTCTGCACTGATTCTTGAGATAACTCTTGTGACAGCAATGAGAATACCAATATTGACCTGGAGAAGGAACAAGACTTGGTCAGGAGAGTAAGTACGGGCTGTGTCAGATGTACAAACTGTCCTAGCAGTGTATTGTAGAAATACAACAGAAAATAGGAACTTTGCATGTTGTCTTTATTTGGCAAAAGAGGTTTCCAATTTTAGACCGGTATAGTTTGACCCTTGTCAATGGATTTCCCTCTCCACACAATGGGTAGTTCTCCCTGTGTGTGCTTTCTATCAGGAACAGTCCTTGCCCCTTTAGGATAAGGCTGGATCGATACATTGCTTCCCAGCTAAAGAAGGGCTCAGGATCCCTACTGTACAAATAAATACACTAATAATCTACTACCAGCTGACAAATTAGACCAGAACTTCAGTGAACAGGGGCATGTGTCTGCATGCTTTTGGGGTTTGTGTTTGTATGTGCACAGACTTCAGAAAGCACCTTTCTCGCTACAATTCTCAGTGTACAATTCCTGTTTCTTAGCAAAGTCTGCTTGCAATTTAAGCACAAGGTTATTTTAAAACAGCAGTGAGGAAAATATGTTAAACCTGAACTCTGCTCTTCAAAAGCCCCGCTTTTTTTATGTCAGGCCCAGCAGAAACATCAATAAAATGAAAAGAACTCCCACCAAAAAAGTAGGAAATCTTGAAAAGACTAACACAAAAAAGATCTAACAAAAGAGAGCTTGGTCTGGAGTCACAGGTGAAGAAAGAAGCAAATCTTTATCACTTAAAGGAAATGTGGCAAAGGCTGTCTTGCTGTGCAAAGACCTTGGGTTTAAAGAGAAAAAAAGAGGAGAGAATGCGAAGGTGAGAGATGTATTTCCCTCTTCCTATCCAAAGTTACACATCAGCTACGAAGCTGATATTTAACATCAAGTTAAGAACAAGGGTAGAATAAAACTACCCTGAACTATAAAACAAAAAGAAAGAAAAGACTTCAAAATAGTGCTGTTGCTCAGTCAAAATTCAAAAATCATACTCTATTTTGACATAAATATTCTAATTCTGAGGATGAGAGGATGAATTAAAAAATGTTCAAGTTTGATGACAATAATTTCTTTGGTATTTTTTCAAATCTTCTGACCACTCTTTTTAGATTTCTAAGGGCAGATCATCACCTGGTCTGAAGTAGGAGCGTAGCTGCGATAGTTCATTTCTGCCACAGCTTTTTAGCCTGCCCAAAGAATACTCTGTGGAATATGACTGCTTTTCAGTTACAAGTGTACTTGTTGTTCAATCAGCTTTACAGAGATGAATATGAAGTGAAATTCAACGGTCTTGGGATCATTTTCCCTATTCTCACCAAGTCAGATTTTGTAAACATCTTTTATAAATTCTTTAAGAAACCCACTTATACGCTAAATATGCACGTTGACTGAAGCAGCAAACAATGAACATGAACAAATTACACTTTCTCTTCTTTCTCTCTTCTCTTTCTCCTCCAAACTCTCCAATTTTCTGCTCCATGTCCACCAAATGATCATCATCGTTATTCCAGATTTCATGTGAATTGCACAGAAAATACCTCTCTGTACCCTTAATTTCTTTCCTGACATGTTATCTTTCAGCAGTTTTTTTTAGTCTGTTATGCAAAATATCAGTCTCCCCTTTTGACGCTTCCTTGTGGACATCTCACTGACAGTTCACGTTCCTCCTGGCACAGTTTCTCCATGATCCCTTTTTCCGATGACTGCAGACAACAGCGCACTCCGTCCAGCCTCACAAGCGCTTAACCCCAACGCTTTCTTCTGTTCCTAATTCTTTTTAGACTCTCCTAGATTTTGCTTTCTGCATAGCATTTCTTAAAATATGCCTAAACAGTGTATATTCAAATACTGCCCCAAAAAATCCAATGGAGTAAAAAAAAAAAGAAACCTCATCCTTCAAATTCTGAATTTCCTACATCTTTCAAAAGTCAGTGAAAGTTACGAATGATAAGCACCATCAACTGAATACTCAGAATCTTGCAAACTCTCATCAAACTGGATATGAACCCTAAGATCTGGTCATGACAACAGCAAAAGCAAGGTAATCTCAAAGGAGACAAATTAGATGGTTTTCTAAAGCACAAACTGTTGAGCATTTCTAGCTGAATTTTAATTTCTTTACACACAAGAAATTAAATTGGAAATTAATTTCCTAGGTATTTTGAATGGTCTAAAGTAGAAATTTTAAAAGGCCTTGAGCTTCTCCTCTTGTGCAGTCAGTGTGACTGTACCCTTCCCAGGTGCAGTAGTAATATGTTTAAAAGGTGAGAAGGAAACACTGCAATCTCACTGCTGATAAAAAACAAGGTATTTGTAAAATTAGCAACGAACCATTATACTCAAGTCCCAGAGTTCTGTATTTAAATTTCCTGAACCACTTGAAAATTTTCGTTTAGGTATTTTGAGAAATTAGAGTAATGTCATCCAGCCTAAATAAACAGATTAGCTACAAATGTCTTCCTTTGCTGATATTTCAGTAAGTAAAGTGTGGTGGTATTTCCACTGCCCTGATAATGGGAAACCAAAGTACAGCCACTGAATTGTTCCTCCTGTGATTTATTTTGGCATCTGATGTAAATACTTGACCAATGACCTGAATAGGACAATGCTTAGTTGATGAAACACTCATTATGCTTTAACCTATATCAGAATGTTCAAACTAGGAGAATAAACATTTAGGAACTGTATACAGTTCCTATTTTTCACTTTTCTGAAAGGCCAGATTACCTGACAGTTGCCATTATTTTGCCTTAAAATTACACAGGAACTTAGAATGTTTTTGCTTGCAGGTACTGGCCACACTCTACTTTTAAAAAAAATATAGCTAATAATGTTAGCGCTTGTTTCCTCACTCACAGGACTCCTTTCAAGGCAGCTTGTCCAACCCCAGGCACTCACAAGTCTCTGCGAAATCAGCAGGCGCTGCCAGGTCCCATTATTGAAGGCTTGATCCAAAGCCCACCAGAGCCCATGGAAAGTTCCCAACGACATCAGGGAGCTCTGGCTCACTCTAGTGACAACTTCATCTGACTAAAAATTGTCAGATTGGGAAGAGACTTAAATAAGTAAAAGTATCTTTCAATATCTCATCAAAAATTTGTCAGACCGGATACAGTGAGACAAATTCTTTCCCTCAGTTTGTTTTTTTTTCAGCGGTTTCACCTAGATTTCCTCCAAGTCTCATGAGATTTTTGCTTCTTCTCTCGTGCAGTGCAGAAATCCCATGTGTAAAGCCCTCTGATGTGGTGTGTTACATCCCAGCCAAGAAAAGGCTTGGCAGCACAGAGGAACTAAAAAAAAATGTATAAAACATATTGCCTTAATTAAATCCATTGACCAGCTTTCCTCTAAAACCACAAACTATTTTAGTCTCCACTCCAGTTTCAGGCAGTGGTACAGGGAGTTATAGCCGACTCTTCCAATCTGAGGTTTAACATACTCTCTCACGGTGCGGGTTAGTTTGATCCTGACGACACGATTAGCAGCACAGCACTGCTGCACGTTGTTGCAGATGCAGCCCATTGCTAGGTCACATCCAAAATCATTACTGGGTATTATATATTTCCAGTCACCGCCAGTCAATTAAATTAGATCGATATTGAAATCCGGGAGAATGATTTTGGAAAGCCTGATTCCACTCTTAGCTATCCCAGAGCAACTACAGTTGGAATAGATTAAATTGAGTTATTTTAGACTTCTGTGTACATGACTTCATATTAATGCATGTAGTATCACGCCAGTCAGAGCTGAATATCAGAGCAAAACTTTGAGGCTGGAAAGAAAATAAATAATAAATAAAAGGTGTAACAGATCCCTGACTTCTACTCTTTCCTAATATTAATCCTTAACTTTTAATTTCTTACAGTCTGCCTCCTTGTTTGAAAAAATGTTGCATGCTTTCCTGTTGATAAAGTGAGGAGAAATTTAATTTTAAAATAATGAAGGAATTTAATTTTAAAACTGTAAAAGTGCTCATAACTGAGTGCTAATAAGAAAAAATGAGAAGCTTAGCAGCTGTGGTCTGTTCATTTGTGCTCTAATCCACCACAGCACTGAAGTACGTGGTCTCAATGGCGCTGAGGAATCCTACTGTTTCAGGGCCTTATAACACTATGGGTCCAAATCTGCCGCCTTTTCCCATGACGAACGATGTCTAATAAGGGACAGGAATTGTCCCTTTTCAATCAGCGGGCCTACCTGCAGAGCAGGATACTAGTCAACATACGGAAATGATGCTAATTCTGCACTGGTACAAAAAGGTATCAATAAATACCATGAGGCAACAGAACTAAATCATGTATGATCGGCAGGTATAGGGAAGAGAATATTTTTTAGCATATTGAATATTCATAGGCAAGTACCAAGTGAAGACAGTGATGGCAATCTCAGCCTGGGCCCCAAGTTCCAGAGTACCATCTGAAGACACTGGTTACAAAGCTGATGTCCCCACAGCACAAACTCTTAGCAATATGCTAATGAAAATCATTTAGCTCCATTAAAATGTTGTTTATCTGAAAGACTTGTAAAAAAACACCAGGAAAATAACTACTCACAGGAAAAACAATAGAAAGGACTTGCCACTACAGCCCAGTATCTCCCCCCCGGTGGATTGCTCCCTGTCTGCAGCACACCCCCTGCTCCCTGTACAGAGATGCTTTCTGCAGAATTTCCTTAATTCTGCCATATCTATGGAAACCCACCAAGGCAGCAGATGGCTGATAACAAACAAAGCCTTCTGCCAGAAGTTTAGTGTCTTGTTCCAAAGAATCAGGTGCTTTATCAAGTTTTTTTTCTTCCTTTAAAGACATGTCCCAGGCCCACTTCGGCTGAGATTAGTTTGGTTTTCAAATTAATTGCAACATTTTTTTTGCAAAGCTGCCTTAAGAGGATGCTATAGAGGCTTGGTGATTTGCGAGGTGGGGGAGAGTGATCTCTAAACTTTAAGATGCAGGTAGAAGCCAAAATACCTACATGTAGCAGGAACTCTTTCTTTCATCACATCCCTTGACTCAAACCCCAAGGAAAGAGCACTTTGGGTATGGGAATCCATATAGGGCTGGGAGGTTCTGCGAATTACTCCCTAGAAAAGCATGTGTGAGTATTTTTTCCCAGTTACACTCCCACCACATCATTCTGTTTTAAGGCTCCGTGATGTCGATATTGCCTGCGAGGCTGTGGCAGGACAAAAGCAGACTGTTCCTGCCTCGTCTCTAGGGAGTGGGAGTTGAAAAGAGCAGTCCCCCTGTTTTCTTCACAGCATAATCCTTTTTCTTGGCAGAGAGAAACTGTGGATGGAAGTAGTCAAAAACTGCTTTTTGAGATGTATTTTCAGAGCTAAACACTAGTCCATGCAACTAGTGGCTAATTTGTTATTTAAAGAGCACAGGCACACATGCACACACAAAATAGTGTTTAGCCTTGTTATTTCCCTATAGGCACTAACACATTTTTCAGCTAGCATATTCAATGCCCAGAGAGAATAATTTGTCAGCTAGCTTGCTGCTATTTTGGGCTGAGCTGGGTTTAGACTCTTTAACAAATTGCTGTACGTGGATCAACCTTGTGAGTGCATTTTTTTCTCTTTCTCAAAATACTTGTATCCCTACAAGAATATAACTTGAGCTGCACAAATATTATATATCATAAGTGAGTGCCAGACAGTTAAACCCTTACTTTCATTGGCAAGCAGCTACGCATGCAAATTGTCGAAGGCTGTGCTCACTCAGGTGAGTAAGCGCTTCACTGTCTGGCATGTTTTGATTAATACCATCTTTGGACAGCAGCTGGGAAAGATTTGATTTTACTGGTTGCATCTCATTTCCTCCTTTGCTGCTGAACAACAGCCAGAAAGCAAGTGCTAATGTGAGAAGGAGACATTTGAATATTAGATTATTTTAATTGCTCTCCAATCATCAATATCTACGTATCTTTGAATACATACAGAAGCTCCAAGGTACAGGCCAACAAGAAATGAAGTTTGTTGGAACGAAGTCAAGAGCTGTTTAGCCAGCTCTAATCCAGTGACCAACATTTCTTATTTACACATATATACTTTCCTTGGATAAAAGAAATTCTGCCCTTACTGCACAGGGACTTTGCAGTATTGCCATTAATAATTTGATTAAAATGCTAACATGAGGCATTTTATGCCACATCAATATAGCAACTATTTTCATAGTTTTCTTAATATATGTTTATCTAGCCCAGTTTTTCGAGGCTGTATCTTGGGTGGAAGATGCTGGGCTGGGCTGGGCTGCCTGTAATAGGTGCTGATTTCACTGTCTCTCAGGCAAATGGTAGGATGTCCACTCAGTTGCAGTGTAAAATTGCCTGTGATGGAAAAGGTCAGCCAAGGAGCCACCTTCTGCTTGCCAAATAGTTATAGAGGTATGCAACGCTAAACATTAGTGGTTCTATACATATAGCTCGCCTTCCTTCCTTTATAAGCAGGATTTGTGGTTTTTTTTCTGTGTGATGAAATTTGGGGAAGTTTCTTTGTGCTTCCCATGGAAATCCTAGCTTTCTTCGGGAAGTACAAGGTACAGTCAGTGGCTGCTTTTGATGCCCCTCCATGCAAGTAGTCAGGACCTTATTTTACCTGACCTTCCTTAAACACCACAGCAGGCGGACTCTCGTCTAGATTTGGGCTCATGCATTTAAAATCTAAGTAAACTTTAAAGACAACCCGATTTCACTAATCAGTGAATCTATTCCCATGTTCATACTGTCACTCTGACACTATAACCTGCAGCAAAAATTGTAGATAACCTGATCAATTGAAGTATTGGAAACAGTGCTGAAGAGGAATAATCTCCCACTTAATCCCTGCAAACACCCATGAATACTTAGGTAATCACAGTGATTAAGCTACAACTCACTGGAATTTAATGTGTGGGCATAATTAAACTGCTGCAGAGCATTTGTGTATCAGCATCGGAGCCATGAACCTGCACTCTCCCCTGGAACGATGATGTTCATTACAGCTGGCAGAGGTGTCTGCAGCAGCCACCTGAACCCCAGCTAACTCCCCTTAACAGCCCTGCCTCGAGCAGCCAGACAAGCTGCCGTACCTGACATAAAAATTCCAAACCCAAGGGAATAGCACAAATTCCTTATCACTGTGGGAAGGCAGATGCAGCTTGTTACCTCCCCCAGAGCTCACCCAGAGGGTGACAGCTCACGCCGTTGCTGTAACCCATTCCTGCTAGCTGCGGACTGCTGGCAAACTCTGCGATGATGGTCTTCCCTGAGGGCACACAGCTTTGCCGGGAAAAGTGAGCTCTCTACAAGCAAAAGCTTCAAATACCAATGGGGTGGAATCAGCCTTTCAGCGTTTACTGATGTACATGAAACACAAATCACAGTTTGTTCTTTTGGGAGATCTTTCTGAGAATTAGTAAAACTCCCAAGATTACTCGATTCGACGCAGTTATTAATGGCCCCAAGAGGGCTGTTTCAGAAGAGGGCTCTCCCAGGATTTTAGGTTGTATTTTTGTCTTGGAAAAGTGAAATGAATGGTGTGAGAATTAATATGCATAAACTAATACACGACCATGTAAAACACAAAAATCAGAGGAGGAACAAAATAATTCTGTACCCTTCACCTCTGTCGGTTCACTGGCCTGGCACAAGGTCTGGCATCAGCCCTTCCGCCAGCTCTGCCGTGTGGCTGGCACAGATGTGCAACAAGAAAACAGCAGCAGCCGTGGGTTTACCTACCAGAATTACAAACAACGCCGGTGCCACAAAAGCCCAGATTGCTCCATTCTCTAGTGAAAGCCAGCAGCTGCAGGGAAAAATCAGAACGATTTTAGATGAAGCACACGGTCATTTAATTAGTAATGTTCTTAATTAAAAAAGAGACTAGAAGAGAGTGCAAAAAGACTGATGAATTTTAAAAGCAAGAGACACAATAAAGCATCAATAAGAAGCTCCTTTTCCCCTCACACGTGGGGAATCCGAGGCAGGATCTCATTTTGATTTGTATCTTGCAGAGAGCCAGTGACAGCTATCTGCCCCAGCACGCCATCAAATAGCATTAGGGGCGGAAAGATGGGAAGAAAGGAAAGGTTTTATTTGCTATTTGTTGTTCTGGTATCCTGTATCACAGGGAGTCATTTTGGCGCTGTGAGCACTCTCATTGTAGCAAGAGACAAATTGAAGCCCTCCCCGCCTTGCCCGGCTGGGGGTGAGGAGGCTGGGAGACACGCTGTCAGCTTCACGCCTCTTTCCCACAGCGGTGACGATATAAGCTAGTCCACCACACACGAAAAATAACCCTTCCTCCAAATCTTTTGCTTACATTATGGTAGGATTGAATCCTACGGTGTTTTCTCAGATAAATTTGCTTTTCCTTTTTCAAATTAGAAAGGAACTCCGTTTTCAAAATTTTTAACTACATCCATTCTAGGTCTTCAGATGTTTAACTGTAGTTTTCTTCAAAAGATTAAATGTCTTTAATCAACTATTATTCTCATCTTGTTAGAAATGTTTCAGCCCGCACTTTGCTCTGTGCGTGGGGTAAGCAGGGAGCTCACTGCAGGAGGCCTTATGCCTCTGCAGCAGAATGGAAAAACAGGCAAAATATCTCAGGAGATTTTTGTGCATTATCTCAGCAGTGAAAAGCAAACCTGGGGCTTCTGAGTCGAAGAATATGCCTATACGCTGTTGTGTTTTTTCAGGCTATCTGCCCTACTCCTCAGCAGGACCTTGCAGAACTGCACCCCCTCTTATCACATCTACGAGTTTTTCTGCCCGTCAGATTTTTCATCCATATTGCATCTGGAGCGAAGACATTTTCATACTCACTTGCCACTTTCTCCATAGCTGTCTAGGGACGATGTTGTAGAAATCACACAAATCAGCAGTGGGCAGCCTGCAAAAAGGCAAAGTCGGTGGCAATATTAGTAACAAAAGTACGTCTTTCAGTACACCCTGCAAGTTCAGCTAAATTTTGCATGGGCAGCAGAACAGCTCAGAGTAATTTTAGAATTAAGCCTAACTCACCATCCTCCTGCAGCTGTGTAATACAACATGTTTTAATCAATTAATGTCAGACAAACAAAATGACATTTCAATAAAGCACTAGTTTAACAGTTAAACTGACTTAGTGCTAATTTCGTTGAGAATCATAGTCCTTTTTCAGCCTGGTTTTCATTTATGTAATTTCTGTCTCTCGCTATTCAAGCAGTGATATCCTGTGGAGCAATATCAGGTTTATTTGAACCACTTTCCCCCAAGTAAGTGCACCTTGTTTAAGGATTCAAAACAATCTGGAAAATGCAGTTGAGTTTCTCACAGGGGTGCACGACTAGCAGGTGAGAGGACAGACATGGCGACATTGAGGGTTCAGAGGAGGGCCACAAAGGTGATCTGAGGGCTGGAGCACTTCTGCTATGAAGACAGGCTGAGAGAGTTGGGGTTGTTCAGCCTGGAGAAGAGAAGGCTCCAGGGAGACCTTATATGCCATTCCAGTCCCTAAAGGAGGCCTACAGGAAAGATGGGGAGGGACTTTTCACAAGGGCATGGAGTGATAGGACAAGGGGGGAATGGCTTCAAATTGGAAGAGAGGACATTTAGAGTAGATATTAGGAAGAAATTCTTTACTGTGAGGGTGGTGAGCCCCTGGCCCAGGTTGCCCAGAGCAGCTGTGGCTGCCCCATCCCTGGAGGTGTCCAAGGCCAGGTTGGACGGGGCTTGGAGCAACCTGGGCTGGTGGGAGGTGTCCCTTCCAACCTAAACCGTTCTATGATTCTATGATTTAGTTATCTAGAGCATCACGTGCGGCAGCGAGAGACAGTTATTAATAGACAAAAGCAAATTCAGATCCCACTCAGATGCCCAACCAAGGCTCACTCTAACATAAATATGTAACAGTTTTACAAGATTTCTGTGTTTAAAGTAGACTGTGTTTCCAGATGGGTTTTGACAGTTCCAGTGTGGCATCCTGGAAGGCAGAGGAGTGCTTTCGGGATTGCACAGGAATTACACAAAGGCAGACAGTTATGGTCCTGCTGTCGGGGGGCTGCGTGTCTCGGGCCCCCAGCTCCGGGATATCCTCTTGTGCCACTTTAGCACAGCTTTCCAGGTTAGGAGCTGGAAAGGAAGTGGTTTTCTTGCCAACAATTCTGAATATAGTAAAACCTCATCCCTTTAAATATTAAATGATTGTCAGTTAATTCCTGTATGATTTAATAAAATGTGAAGGTTTGGGCTTTTATCATCTTATGGAATTTAATAACCCGGTCCCAGAAAGAGTATTAGACACGATAGCTTAAAGTTTCAATTTTCTTTTGAATTCTTCAGGTTTTCTGCTTGAGGCTTTTACAAAATTCTCTGACAAGCAATTTCTGCTTAATCTTACCAATATCATCCTCATAAAATTCTATAAAGTTTGCCTGTACTAGCAGAACTATAATTTTTAGAAGAAGTGTTTTCATTCTTTAATGATTGTGGCTAGAAGCACTTTGTATTTATAAAGAAGAAAGATACTCAGTAGTTAAGAAGCAGCATCTACAGGCATTGTTTAGGTCTTAGACTTTGAAAGCCATTCTGCAGGATGGAGTTTAATATCCCTTGAACCTGATTCTGCTCTCCCATGCTTGTCCAAATCAGGAATAACCTCTTAGATGTAAAGTTTGTGTAAGAGCTAAGCAAAGGCAAGATTTTAGTTTACTATCTCATTTTTCTGTTTAAGAAAGGGAAATCCTACACATATTTGAATTATATTCAACAGAGCAATTAAGCACAGACATAAGCCTATCTGCTGAAACCCAGTCTGCCATGTGTATGTGAGCTACATGGACTAAAAGTCCACAGGTATGTCTACACATTCCCAATCACATCTTCAGTTGCTGAGTAGACATTGTTTATTGGCACAGTTTGTCTTCTGACGCAAGTTGTCTTCCCAATGCAGGGACTTTGTCACAGAAGCAAAAATACCTGTGCCCAACTAACTCTCCTTTATACTTCTAGTCTCCTAGGTTTTTTCCAAGTCAAATGCTGGATATGCAAAGGATTTAGCATGACTCTATCAATTTTAAATGGCAGTGAAGAAGAAAATTAAATACAGGTTTCCTTTGGAAGATAATAAAACTTATGCAGATGAAACATAGAGCAGTCATCTGCATAAAAAGAGCTGTTAAGTCAGTGAGAATAAAATGGTCTGCAGCCTATAGTGCAGTGTTTGCCTTTTCTTTGCATTAACAAGATATTAAATGGATAATGGAGATGGATGCAGAATCAAGGTTTTGTTACAGTGAAATTGGAGTATTTTTCCTTTAAGAAACAACCATTCAATAAATTCCATAAATGTTGAAATAATATATATATTTAGCCTAAGGGGATCATAAGATTTGATCTGGACTGAAGAATTCATATGGATTATGTATTATACACAAAAGTAAGTGTGTTTGCTTAATCTTTTGTCAGCAATAATTACATGAGAGCTGTGAAGTTTAGTCTACGCCCATAGTAGGTAATGTTAATGTTGTGCTGGCACTGGTTATCATCCATGAAAGAGTTATGGTTATGGTTTTTTACTGTATCTGAATGTTTTCTCAGTTAGCAGGTGCTACAAATATGCTCACCAACCCTACTCCAAATGGCCAAATTTATGATGCAGTAGACCGTGCTTTCCAGAGCACAGTATCAGATGAAAATGTTCTAGCACACCTTTCCGGCAGCTGATCTATGGCGCTGGTGTCATCTGTGTCTCTGCAGCCCAGGAGCAACACAGCATCACATTCAAATGGGGTAAATCAACCCACACGGAGCCCTGTGCCGCTGCAGCTCGAGTTCTCCGGGTCCCCAAGCCAGCTAATTTAAAGCTACCTCCCAAACTCGGCAGCAAAATACAGCCTGCAGAGCAGGCATAAACTCGCAATACCTGGCACAGGACGCCCAATAACACAGTCCTTGCTCAGACAAAATTCTCCTTGAATTCAGCCCAAATACAGTCACTGGGGTGAAGTCTAAAATGAATGTCAGCTAGGTCCTCTTCTTTAGCATTAAACTTCATAACTAATCCATTTGCTTTATGTTTCTGAGGCACTAATGATAAATAAAATGGAAAATGCCTGTAAATCTGTATGCTGTATTTTGAAAGCTTCTGCGTCTTCTATACATAGCAAAAAACCCAGACAGGCTATAGAAACTCCGTGGCAGACAATTTGAAGCAATTTTAGGACATTAATTCTAAAAGGCTAAATATGTCATTTACTGAGAAAGATGAAGCATTAGACACAAAGGAAGGTATATTTCCTTCCAATACTGAAAAGATCTACTTTGCTTGATGGGGAAAAGTATATTCTCCCATTTATTTTGTAGAGTTAATTTTCTATGATTTTCTATTTCTTCTGCTGCGTTACATCATATCTTTGCAGCAGTCTGGGACTACACCAAGCAACAGCAAATAAGGACATTTAGGTCTTTTGACAGCTCAGAACAAAATCTTCATTCTAAGGCAGTCTATAAAGGAAAGGAAATTGTCTGAAATAGGAAAACGTGTTAAGGCCAAAGTGTCACAGAAAAATCTCCAGTATCACAAACTCTTATCATCAGCGTCCTACAAATGGGTGGTCGGGAAAAGTTTTGCTACAATAATCTGTGTGTGTTATGCTGAACCACCAAGGCAACAAAGTATTTTTTTTCCCCCAATCAGTCTCAAGGTGGTTTTAAAGTTAGGATATTATCACCTTCCTCAAATTGCTCTTCTGTCATTCCTGGCAACTGCTGCCTTTGAGGTAATTTTAGCACCCTTGGGACTAAAGATAATATGCAGGAACTTCAATCAACTCTGCAGATTTGGTATCCTGTCTCTCTGATTACTGTTGAATTCATTTTAGAGGAGTAATCTCTCTCAGAAAGAGACCAGTGATACCCAGTGGAGAGTTCCTTGTCCCTATGTCCTCTCATTGCCTCAAGTTTCAATTTCTTATTAATATAGACTTTGCAAGCTTTTACACATGTACGTAGCCCAGTGTTTCTGCCTAAATAAGAATGATGAGTCTGGGGTTTTAAATCCAGGACTGGGCTTTGTCATTATTCCAGGAACTATGAGTTTGCAAAAGTCAAATGCATTCACACTTCAATTAGAAGCAAAGAATGAAGAAATGAACTATCTGTTTTGACTAACATGAGGTAAGACATCCTTGTCTTCAACTTCTTTCAACCATCATTGGTCAGTATAACAGTTAGTTAAGCAAAAGTGTAAAAAAAAGGGCCATTTTCATTAGTTACTGGAAAATATGCATCCATTATGGTCTCAGGATGGCACAAGAATGCTCAACTTCCTTTTGACGGTTGCATTCAATGCGAACTTACCCTCATTTTAAGAGCCAAACAGTAATTTTAGGACAAAACCTCTTTAGCCTCTTTCCCCAGCCTTGCAAGACTTGTTTAGATGTGGGAATTTTATGGAATATATATAACTTCTCTCTGTTGTACTTTCATCAAGTTCACAAAGGAACAATGCAAACTCTACCCCTTAGAACGTGAGCACACACTGCTGCTGAAGGCAATACTGATGCTTGATCTCTAATTAAATATTTTGATTCACATTCAGTGCCAATATGCTAACAACAGAGAAAGCTGGGAACTGAAAAACCTGTGTGTCCTTTGAAGCATTTAAGTAGTCAACACCGCAATGTGGATTTTCTCTCTAAAAACATCATTATTGAGCAACGTCTATTACCAACTGGCTGAGCATTAGTTACATAGCAGGCAGTGAGTTGCAATGCTGTTGACTGAATGAAGGTTGCCCTGATACTTATCAAGAGATAAAAAATTTGAAATGCAGTTGCCTAGTTAAATTACTTCAGGGGTGTTTAGACACACTTGCAGCAATGACGTGATGTCAGATATGATGAAGGAAATTCAATATTTAATTCAAATGTAAATACTTTGAGCTATACAGAAAAAATATAGCAATACAAACTACTTTCCCAGCAACGTGGTAGATTTACTACATTTCAGAAAATATTTTTTGCAAGTCATTGTAAGAATAATAATTGGAACATGGTTTCCAAAATTAAAATATTTGTCAAAAAAGGGCTTTTGAAAGGTTTATACAGAGAAATGTATTACTGTTATATAGAATCATAGAATCATAGAATCGTAGAATGGTTTAGGTTGGAAGGGACCTTGAAGATCATCGAGTTCCAACCCCCCTGCCACAGGCAGGGACACCTCCCACTAGACCAGGTTGCCCAAGGCCACGTCCAGCCTGGCCTTGAACACCTCCAGGGATGGAGCTTCAACAACCTCTCTGGGCAACCCGTTCCAGTGCCTCACCACCCTTAAAGAGAAAAACTTCTTCCTAATGTTTAATCTAAACCTGCCCTCTTCCAGCTTAAAGCCATTCCCCCTCGTCCTATCACTACATGCCCGTGTAAAAAGTCCTTCCCCAGCTCTCCTGTAGGCCCCCTTTAGGTACTGGAAGGCCGCAATAAGATCTCCCCGGAGCCTTCTCTTCTCCAGGCTGAACAGCCCCAACTCTCTCAGCCTCTCTTCATAGGAGAGGTGCTTCATCCCTCGGATCATCCTTGTGGCTCTCCTCTGGACGCGCTCCAGCAGGTCCATGTCCTTCTTATGTTGGGGACTCCAGAGCTGGATGCAGTACTCCAGGTGGGGTCTCATGAGAGCGGAGTAGAGGGGCAGAATCACCTCCCTTGACCTGCTGGCCACACTTCTTTTGATGCAGCCCAGGATACGGTTGGCCTTCTGGGCTGCGATTGCACATTGCTGGCTCATGTCGAGCTTCTCGTCAATCAGCAGCCCCGGGTCCTTCTCCACAGGGCTGTTCTCCAGCCATTCCCCGCCGAGCCTGTATTTGTGCTTGGGATTGCCCCGACCCAGATGTAGGACCTTGCACTTGGCCTTGTTGAACTGCATGAGGTTGGCTTGGGCCCACCTCTCCAGCCTGTCCAGGTCCCTCTGGATGGCATCCCTCCCCTCCAGCGTGTCTGCCTCGCCAAACAGCTTGGTATCATCAGCAAACTTGCTGAGGGTGCACTCTACCCCACTGTCCATGTCGCTAACAAAGATGTTGAACAGTACAGGTCCCAGTACTGACCCCTGAGGAACGCCACTCGTCACTGCTCTCCACTTGGACACCGAGCCGTTGACCACAACTCTTTGAGTGCGACCGTCCAGCCAGTTCTTTATCCATTGAGTGGCCCATTTATTGAATCCATGTCTCTTCAATTTAGAGACCAGGATATCGTGTGGGACAGTGTTAAACACTTTGCACAAGTCCAGGTAGATTATATGGATGATGTCTTCTACTATCTGCCTCCAAAAGTACCTTTGCTACATTTCAGAACCAGAGCTTGCCATTGCATTTCTCACACAATCCTTGCCATGAAGAACATTGCTAGAAGAACTGATACATAAATTTCTACTGCTGGTGCCTCCTGTATTTTGCTACATACATCTATTTTGATGACAAATACCTGCTCTTGGGCCTGAGGGATTATCCTCCAAAGTCCTACTCAAAATACCACTGAAGAGACTTTTTAGTAACCACATTTAACATCCCATTGGGGTACGTACCAATAGGCTAAGTACTCATTGTGCTAATTACTACTAATTGAGTGGTAGCAATCATATTGCAATAAAATGAGGCAAAATGGAACATTTAGTACTAGTCACATCGCAGTCAGATGCCGTGTTTATCTAAACGTGTCTTCTAAATCACTTTGTAGATCACTTCCATTTTACAATAAATAAACCTTACATAAAATGCCAGAAAAAAAGGGTAAAGGTGCATTGCAGCACATATAAATCATGAATTTATTTTCATAAGTTAATTAATGATTGACTGTAAATTGATTTAATCCATGCATCTGCTATAAGCAAATACCCCAGTGAATTAAATGCCAGTTCTTAATTATTTTATTAACTGTTGTGGCTTTTTACATAATATTTCTGAAGAAGAAAGAGTTCTCAGAGGCTTATGAGAACATTTTTTTGGTTTGATGCGCTTGGAGTCATATTCCATGAGCTCTGAATTAAATAAATCCACAAGAAACCCCTCAGCAGGTTTCTCTACATTTAGCACTGAATCTAGAAAAATCTACAAATCTCCAATGTCTTCAACCCTCAGCCTGTCTAGGTTCTCTTACTTTTGGGTCTACATGCAAAAAGATTAATTACTCCATTTAGCTTGTCCTGAGTAGTGGTTTTGAAAAAAAAAAAGGGGGGGGGGGGGGGGGGGGGAATATTTTACACAACTTTACTAAAAACTCAGCAAAACAGCTTTCAAATGTTTTCAGCAACCGAAGCTTTAAGGTGTATATTGTTGGTATGCAAAGTGGCCATTCCTTAAGAGAAAAAAAACTACCTTAAACATCCAGGATAAGGACACCTGTATGTGATACTCTTGAACCTGTCGCAGAGAAACAATGAGGGCAAAGAAAAAAACTTAACTTGTAACTAAGCAAACTGCAGTTTGTCCCCTCAATCTAGCAGATATCGTGTTCACCAGAGGACTGTAGCAAACGGCCCTTAGACAGAACTGCTAAGAAGGATATTTTAAAACGAAAGAGGCAGGATGCACAGAATAAAAAGGCCATATTAAAAAAGGGCAAGTAGGCTGCTGTTGAAATATATGTATATAAGTGAAGAGCATTACTATCACCAAGATCCGTATGGTGCCAATAGGTACTGAATATTCCAGTTATGACCGCAGAAAGTCTGTATTATTCGTATAATCGGTTTTCATTCAGCTTCCAAATGAATTTGTGGGGGGAAAGATAATGCATGTTTTAACATATTTTGAAATTTTCTGTAATTACATAGATATTCCTTTACATCTCTCCTTTTGACTCAACATATGACATTTTCTTCTTCTAAATGTGGAGGTTTGTCATCATTACAGCATCATTGCTGTACTTCCAAGGCAGTGAGAGCAAGCTAGCTTTCATCTGCTGTGAAAAGCATGGAACAAAATATTCGGCTTCAACTTCTCAATATGCACACAGATTGTGCTTGTGTTACTGCATTTAAAAAGCTGTGAATTGGTATCTGTGAGATTCCCACATCACAGGACTACTTTTTTATTTTTAATAATAATATTGAGGTTCCATGCAGCCTTTTTCACCTAAGGATTTCAAGGCACAAAACATCAACTAATGAAGTCTTGTGATACTCCTGTGCTACTGCGCCAATTTTTTATGTATGGATTGCAGACTAGAGATAGAATAAGCCAGTGTTGTGAGTTAGAATCATAAAAAGGACATACCAGTGCAGTGAGACCTCCCTCCCACACTCCCGCTACTGATTTGGTAATTAAGGATCTGATCTGGCCTAGTGAGGTCGTGGAGTTCACTGCAGTGGAATTAAGTTTAATGGACTATACATTTTAAAGTCTGATTACAGTCAGAAAAATTATGCATTTTCTTATCCAACAGACCTTCTCTCAGTAAGGCAAGCTGTGATCACAAGATGACAATTTTACACATGCTTCTGAATATAATCTTGTCCTACAGTGAGGAGACTTAAAGCAAGCAGCTACTAAATGCTTACCCCATCCAATTCCGTAATAATATAAGTGCTTGCTCTCTTCTGACCCAAATACTTTGATCACCATACTGTAAAGATGAAATCCTTCCACCAGCATCCATGCAAAAGCACTCAGGAAGAAAAAATGAAGGAGAATGGCCAAGATCTTGCAAGGCACCTAAATTAAGAACAAAAATTAATACATTACTTCTTTGTAATGCAGTCACATTGGTTTTCCAATTTTTTTGTTATATTTCTGTATACATTTACATGCTAAATGCTAAATCACTGGAGTAAAATAGTCTTTAAAACAAAGCACTAGAGAATTTCATTTTTCTGCAGCATTTTCAGATAGCTTCAGAGTAACAAATCCTCTTACCTTTTAACAAAAAAACAAAAAGCATTGCCAAATGTGATGTGGAAATCCAAACTGATTATGTATTTATAATAGTGGGAGCAACATTCCTACTAAAGTCTACAAAATATTTAAGAATTCAAAACTGAAGGGCTGATACCCTATTGCTCAGCCTGTAGTAAATGTAGGAGAGTCAAAGAAGTGGCATTGTCCTGCGCTCCCTGTTCTGTGATAGTAGAAAACCCAGCATAGTTCATGCCTCATTTTCTACGGAGAACTGGTAGAAAGTCAATGGATCAGTTAAGCTTGAGCGCAACACGGAAATTTTAAAATAAGGTGCCATGTTGAACCTGCTCTTTATTTACACTTTGCCATGTGGCTTTCCTACTTTGCTGTTCTTCATATCAAAAATAGGGTAACACACCAATTAAGTCACATTGTATTCCAGCATCTCTCTGTCCTGGTTAGAAATTCTGTAAAAGTCTCATGTGCTTCTCCATCGGCAATACTAATATATGCATTTCAAAAATTATAGCAAGCTATCATTGGCTCTTGAGACTTAATTTCTCTATGGTGGGCATCTAGTTTGTCCACCTGTTTGAATTCTCATAATTTCTCTGAATTTCCCATAGTCTGATGTACCAGCCGTGTATGAATTCATGTGTGACAAGACATCTAGTGATTAAGGCAAAGAACTGGAAGTCTGCTCTGTAGGGTGTTTACAGACAATGTGAATACTCCTCGATAGTCCTTTATTCACTATGTGCTATCAAGATTCTCGAAATAGAAGCTAATAAGTTTAACTTTAAGCAACAGAAAAATGCCATTTAGAAAGTAAGCCCACCTGCCGTAACCTGGACTGTCTGTTTCAATTTAAACTGTAACATGTTTTGAAGTGAAACAAATGCTGCCCCAAAAGAAAGGAATGCCATGACTAAGGCAATGCAACAAGAAGTGAAAACATCCTCTTGAGTCCTGTTTACACCTGCCTTGGTGCTTGTGGCCCACTGTGGGCTACTGGAGATGCTGTCTGGGCTTAAGACCTGGCTTTTCCTTAAATTGCTCCTCAAAGAGATCTTTACATTCTTCTCTAAGTCTCCTATTAGCCTACCTTACAAAACCAGGAAAACCTAATCCTTTCTTCTTCCCCACTGCTCACGTATTCGCACAGCACATTCTCCTTCGCCCACTAATTGCTTTTTGAGGATGTCTCAGCACAAGTGGTTTCACTCATCATACAGTAATTGAACAGATGTGACTGCCAATGATCTTACCACAAGATAACCTTGTTTGGTTTGCTTTCAGTTAAGGCACATTTTAAACACGCGTTTGGACCGAGTCCCAGCTATATCTGTTTTGCATCTCATAGCATACTGATGATGGTCATTCTGCTCTGTGGTTCTAACATCCCTCTGTGACACCTACAGAATTTCAGAGGAGTTGCTCGCCTGCAGCCCATGTCAATGAGAAGAGGTGGGTTTTTTTTAATTCTCCAAGGTTTCCCTTCCTCATCTGCCAAGTCACAGTTAAGGTGTCCAGGTAGGTGGAGTCTGCATGCTGAGGAAGCTTTACCAGTAGGGACCAGTTTGCTGCCACAGTGGTCTGCAGATGTTAATCGTTAGTTCCCTTTGTTGCATCAGCTTAGCTGCCCTGTGCTGCCATTTTATTCTTTTTGTTGATGGTTCGGGATTTTGTACACTAATGAAAATTTAGATGTTGGGACTTGATAGTATAATGCAAATTGAAGCTTTCTCCCTTGTACTCAGCTGGTTCTGTGCTAGCACAAGGACATTCTAATGCAAATCCACTGTGACTATATGTATTAAAAAGCAATACATTTGGTTTTAATTCATGTAAGTGAGACCTGTTAAGTGTTTTAGTATTTCACAATGGTCGGTGACATATAACTAAACCAGATTTGCTTATTGACAAAAACTGTGAAAACCTTTCCAGTTAATTTTATCATAAGGCTATGAAATCCATTTTAATGCCATTTGACTTCTGCTGGATTAGTCCACAAAAATATAAATGCAACATAAAGCTAGTTCTGTCAAATGGATACTTTCCAATTTTTGAGTAGCCAAACAATATGAATCACAAAACAGCAGAAAAATAAAACATAGTGAAGTAGCAGGAGGGTGGTCTGTATATAATTTTGTATAACACCAAGTTGCAGATTTTTACATAAAATCCATAGCAAAGCTCTGTATTTCTGCCTTAATTATTACTTTGAAGATACTCTTAAATTACAGAATTGCCTTCTTGAAAAAGGCATTGAAAAGCTGAGACTTTACATATTAAAAACAAACAGCAAGCCCCTTGCTGTATCATATGATGCACGCTACTTTTTGGTAGAATACCTGTAGAAAGACAGATCTCATTACTGTTACTCTTACAGTTGACTACTTGTAAGTCTGTGGAAGCAGAAAATTCAGTCCAGCCAGTAGCAAGGCCTATCACCTTATAGTTGTTGAGAAAGTAAAGCAGACTCTCAGAAAGGCCTCTTAGAAAATAATAGTGATTTTTTGACTGAGAACACTTCTAAAATGGATGGGTAAATTTGCATACATTTTCTAAATTCAACTTATAATAGTGTTTTCAAGTGTCAATCACACTGCATCATGCAGAACCCTCTGAAAATGTCCTTCCCTGCAATCTATATGCTGCTTTGATACACAGTCTTGAGTTTCTGCAGATACATATATCATGAACAAAAGTAGCTCATATCATCTCTCTATCTGGAAGTGTTTTAAGCAATGCCATGCATGAGTACTGACTGAGAAACAGCTCTATACACTGATGCAGAACTGCAAATAGTAGACAAATTGAATTTTCCAGTTGTGCTGGAAAAACGCGGTGCTGCCTAACACACTCTACTTCAATTTTAATTTTCCTGTGTCTAAATAATACTTTGTTCTCTCCCATAATCATGCTCAGTTTTTTTGAAGGCTTTAGTAGCCTAAAGAAATGTTCAAATGTTAATTATTTTTAAACGCACAATGCTGTTGGGGATTCCGTTAAAAAAAAACCGCTGCGCTGTAGTCTATAGCAGAGAGTAAGTAAATAAGAGCAAACCTCTCTGAAGAAACAAATCCATCTATTGCTGAAAGTCTGAGGGAAGTCATTAGACTGGCATGCGGATAGCAAAGGTATCTTAGGGACTTGGTGGTATGGGAAGAAAGTGCTGTGTGTGAAGACATTTGCTTTCTCTAGAAGAAAGATATCTTGGTTTCAGGAATAATTGCCTTCCTGGAATATGCCATGATCATTTAGGACCACTGTTTTAGTGCTACTGATGTTAGGTATCGAGGACCAGCTTTAAAAAAAAAAAAAAAAAATTAAAAATATGTTCTTGGATGTATTAAAAAGATCAAAGTCCTATTCGTGGAAATAGAGTTTTGTGGTTAAAAATTACTCCTACTCTACAAAAGGAAAACTGCTTTAGTATAAACTGTAAATGATTAAATAATACATCTGAAATTACCAGGGGAATACTGTACGCTGTATCTGGAATCAAAAATGAAATATCCCTAGAGAGGGAGATGGGAACAGGACGGAGCCTAATGGCAGTTGCGCAAGAAAGCGATGCCAGCTCAGGGCCTGTTTCTACGCTGCCGTTCCCCATCATGCCGTATTTCCTCACGCAAACTCGTGCCATTTGTCTTCTCAAGCAAGGGCACTTATAAACTGTTAAGCACTATATACACCCGTCTTTGGCAGAAGCAGAAGATTAAGAAATTTACACCTTCTAGTGTAAATACTGCCTCCCTCTCTTTGTAAACTACCATTTAGCAGTCCAATTAAAGCAGCAATTAAAGGTATTAAACTGACGTCAAAGCTAGTGAGAACAGAGCATGCAGAAGGTAAGGACATGAGACTAATAACAGGATGAATCACAACACACACACCCCCCCCCCCCATGCCAAACAATAAAAACAGAAGTGTAGCAGATGGTATGTACCTCATACTTTTCAACTTTAAGATCTTTACAGTATTGTGCCCTACAATTGCTGCTGTTACAGAAGAGATAGGGCTGAAATGTCCATGGATTGTGTGAAGTGTTCTACTCCGGGAAGCCTGTGGTATAGAACAGGTCTTGCTTTCTGCGTGCTATTGTTTCAATTTAACTAAACTAAGTTTTGAGTAGTTTAAGAGAAATGAAAATATGCACCTATTAAACTGCAACTTAAATCTATATGTGTTTCACCAGCTTAGCTACATCTGCTTAACGAAACAAGCAAGATGTCTGTGTGTGGGCAAGGCCCATTATAAAGGTGGGTGGACACTGGGACAGGTCTCTGGGGAACACGGGCTCTACCTACATCCAACTAAAACCAGGAAACGCAACTAGCATTTCGTAGTATTTTAAAAGACAGGAGGTGATGCTGGCCTTGATAAGGTGTAAAGAGGCTTTTACACATTATCTGAAGTTACTCAGTTGGATTGTTTGAAAATCTGGAATGGATGAAAAAGGAAGAACTGTGAGAATAAGACACCCTGTTATGCTGAGTGAACCTTTTATTGCCCTCAAACCTATGTCCTTTCAGCAGTGTTTTAGCTCTATGCTTACTCAGGGAGGATTATTTTTATGCCTGGTTTCCACTGTCTTCAGTTTCAAGTTATATCTTTTGCTGCTCTCCACTGTCTCCATTTCATTTCCCTTCTAAACCATTCCCTACCATTCTCCCCCTTGCACATTATCTTACTCATTCAGGACTTACCTGAATGTTAAATGGCAAAAGAGTGTGAAGTTAGTTTTACAAAGTGCTTTTAGTTCCTCAGGTAATAATAGCCTATGTAAAACCAGACATGATTGTTATTTATAAACTTAACAGAAGTCCAAGGGATCTCATTTGAGCTGAATATAAATGTAAGTAGCTGCTGTGTTGGCAAAATGAAGAGTGTACAAACCTCGTATTTACTTGTACTGAGAATAAAAAGAATAAAAGATTAATAGAAACTGCTCACTGCTTGTCAAAAGTACTATGGAGCGACAGCTGGTCACCAAGGTAGCCAAGTTTTGACCATTACAAAAACAGAGCACGCTGGAAGATTATTTTAAAATCTGGGGGTTTTTTCTGCTTTTTGCAGGTGGGACATTCCATCAACAGACCTTATGTTACTTTAAATAGCATTTTTTAAACACAACAGTGGAAACAAATTGGGTTTATTGGTATGTAATACTGTTAACTTGGCATATTCGTCTTAATCTAACGCAGCCATTTTAGACGCCATTTTTAATGGTTTAGATCCTGGTAGTCTGCATAAGGAATTCCCACCTGTAGTAGCAGATCCATAAAACCAGCCTGTAATTTCAAATTCCGATCTATGTGATCAGGCAGAAAAAGCATAGAGCTTAAGTACCATGTAAGCAATATGAAGATGAAGATGTTTGTCATTTGCTTAAGTGGTTGCCTTAGACGCACGGAGAAGTATATACATGTTTTACGATACTGAGGATCCCAGATTAAACTGTTACACAGCGATACTTAGAGGTAATGCTTTCTGCCACCTCTGGCTAATAAGCAATAGTTGCTATACCTTTCTCGTTGGTTATTTCTCAGGTCAAATAAACATGAACGATACTTAAAAATCATCTAAGTTTCCAGAGTAGAGATCACGATCAATAAATCTGCTGTTCAGAAAAACAGCGTATTCTACCACACAAATAAAACTTTATGAGTAAAAAACAAAGACCTTCTGTTCTGCTCTCCAAGAAAGCAGAAGAAATTGCCACAGCTCCATCAGGAAGCTCATTACCTTCCAACAAGAATAAAATGACTTTTTAATGTGGAAAAAAAAAGGCAAAATGTACCATAGCAGAGAACAGACAATTAAAAAAAAAACAACTCCCACCCCTCAAAAAAAAAACCAACCCAAAACCCTAACAGAAATACAAATACATTACCTAAATACAAAATTCATACAATTTTCTCCAATACAGAATTCCTATAGTTTTCAATACAGAGAATGGATGAGAGAAAGCGTAAGCCATGTCGGGCCCAAGACAGCCATGCCATCTGAGTACACAACTGTGCTCCGTTACCGGGGTGATTTTCCCATTTGATGGGAAACTCTCTCAGTTTTGCAAACATCCAGACGTGGCCAGATACTATGATAACACTATTTGGATGCACAGAAGGCTTTATCCAGTGTTGTAGCAAGTAATTTTTGGCTCAGGCATGTTAAAAATTGGAGATCTCACATGCAAGACACTTTCTTTTATGTGGCACGTGGCATTCATTCCATGGAGGTGCCTCACAAAAACCACAGTCCCTCTTTTTAGTACTTACTGTTCCAGGGCTGAACTGAAAGCTGGTGAGAAGCAGGATCTGAGCCACCAAGACAGCAAAGGACAGATTGGCATGGATATGATAGCGCTGGTTGCGGATGGTGCTGACAGACCTGGCAGAAGATAGAAAGACACATGAATAAAACAGCACTACAAGAAGCACGAACATACCCGTAATTTATCAACCAGCATTTTGATTGGCTTTTGGTCATTCGTTTTGGTGGGGTTATCATGATGTCTTTTGAGCACTCCTTCCACCAGGGTGGAGGGGTAGCTAACTGGTTTCTTTGATATTCTGCTGCCATCGTGAAGGCAGCAGAAAGACTGATTTGTGCATTAACTAGCTCTGCTGATGACTTGTGATAGAATATTAACAAAGGGCTTGATCCTGAATGGTGCTGTGCTGTCAAGGAAGTCAGATGTGCATCTCACGGAAAGCATACGGCACCTTGCACCATCTAGCTCACACTGTGCCACAGCGTTTCTGGTTTTAATTTATTGGTATTTACCTGTATTAGAAATGAGAGAACGTGAATAGACGTTGGTTATAATTTTGACTTTACTATCATCAGCTTTTGAGCACAGGAACTATAGCTACTTATATGGATGGGCAGAGCCTATCTTGACAGAGACCTGACCTTGATTACAACATCATTTGAACATTGGCTCTCTCTTGGCTTTGCAAAAACTGTCTGGAAATCTGACAAGAACATGCTTTCCTGGGAGTCTTCTGACCTCGTGTTTCTGTTCTCATCCAGAAATAGGAAGTAGAAAACAAACAAAAACATTTATCTGAACATTTCAGGCCTTTCGCATAATTTTATTCTTCTCTTTGTAAAAAGAACAGTACCAGTGATAACATGTTTTCTGTTTCAATCCTTACTGCCTGCCAGCCCCTGCCGTTAGCTTCAATCATTTCAGGAGGCCTGGACCGTTTGGCTATGTGAATGGCAGTGCTTCCTCCACACAACAGGATGCACTCCCACCTTTCTCTTGTATCGTGCCGGATGGTGATGAGTTTTGCAACTGCTGGTGACACATCGTGCATGCCCCCTGCAGCAGGGTGACACAGACTGGACAATGCAGACGACGGCTTGCTGTCAGCCCTGCTCTTCCAGCACTGTTGTAGCCAGTGCTCCGTTAGAAAGGAGCGAAGAGGGAGACAAGAAGAACTATTGATGTCCTAAAAGTAATTCAAAGAGACAGGTTGCGCTGCCTGGTGCCAACGACTTTCTAATAAGGAAATTCATGTAGTCTCAAACTGGAACATCGTTACCCAGAAGGCAATCAGGGCTGCCCTCCTGGGAAGCAGCCGTCATTGCCAGTATGTGGAGTAGCAAAGAACTTGCCAGATTCCTCTTCACTTACCTCATGGTCATCTAACACTACATTGCAAAATTTCACTTCAGCTGTTTAATGAGGCTCTGCTCTCCAGTGACAACCTAATCAAATTATTTTTAATTGGCAGTTTGAATGATCCTGTACGTAGGTGGGGTGCTTAACCCTGTGACAGTCAGCCGGGTCCAATCTCTCTTTCCAAGTCTTCTGTTTGCCTCCAGCTTCTTGAGGAGTTTTCAGCTCCGCTGCAGCAATACCAGCTCCTTTTGCTTCTTTTTTCCTTTCTAAACACTAGAACATCCAGTTTTGCACTCAGACAAAAATGGAGCAGATCATTCCCCTTAGCCTAAACATGCCAACAGCATAATGCCAGATAGGCAGATGCTGGACTTATTTAGAGTGGATTTTGCCACACGTTACGCGCTTAATCCAAGTATGACCAACACAGATCTTGAGACTTGGAAATAATACTGGGTTTGGAACAAACAAACATTGCAATCAGTTTACTGCGTTTCAGCAAGTCCTTTTTCCTAGAAATTGGCCTCCTAACAGGATGTCCAAACGACATGCTTAGGCACAGAAATAAAAAATTGAACTCTTGACTAGGAAGAACATGGTTTAGTGTGCGAAAGGAGACAAGAATCCCATTCCTCGCTGTGCTCCCAATCTGCTGCACAACCTTGGACACGTTACTTCACCCTCTGTCAGGTTTTCTATTTTTTATTTAGACAGCAACCTCTAAGAAAGCTCTTTCAGAAATGTTTGCATCAAGCCTAGCAGGGCCTCAAGCTCAGTTGTCATTACTGGAATATAAACAGGCATAAAGCCCCATAAAGTGCCCCATCGCAGAGACCTTCCCAGTGCTGAGAGCCCTCAAAGGTGCTGCCCTGTTACAGGCACGGTGCTGCAGAGATCCAGAGGATTTAAACATAAGCCATGGAGTGAATTTCACACTGCCTATAGGGTCCTTCATCCTGTGGGTTATATGATGTAGTTGTGCACAAGCTGTACGAAGCAGAAGTGAGACAACTCATCTTGACCAAGCCTTCCTTTCTGGGCGTACCTGCTTGGCTTTATAAACACGTCGCCTTACAGACGAGACAGCTGAAAAGCAGAAGGAAGTACTTTTCGTATACTCCAAGCAATCCAAAGATGTATGTAGGGGGGAGAAGGGGGTGACCCTGCCAGCCTTGCTTATATTGCACTTGCTTTCAGCTCCAGACCAAGCCCTCCTACAGCCTCCTTGCAAGATTCCTGAACTACAGCAAAACATGGAGAGTTTTAAAAAAATCCAAAAATCCCTTATAGGATGGAAACAGCTTGCTATATAAAGACCATCCCATTTCAGGAAATTAAAGTCATTTAGAAATAACCAACCAACTGTTACAAATAGATGTGCAGAGTCTAATTAAGGAAGGTTGTAGAATTAATAGCCTTTGTTTTATCCTGAGCACCTGAAGGGATGAAGTGGCCTGAAATGCACTGCTTGGCGTTCTGCACGATAGTTGCTCAGCAGGTATTAAGTTAAAATTACTCACGACAATATAGCAAATGTGACCAGTGTGATCATCAAGCAGAAGATGGACAGAGCGCAGCCAATGTAAGTGATGGAGGAGAGGGCCACCTGGTGTTCTCTTGTTAGCTGTACACAAAGAAAAAAACGAAATAAAAACTATTAATTGATTTATTACACTACAAAACCACAGGTCAGCCCCCCTGCACATAGCATTTCCTCCTCCATCCGCTCATATATAAGCTGATGTTCACAATCATGCGCCGCTGTTTCTAACATGGGAAATGAAGAGGCAGCTCCAAACTCTGTTGCACAGCCAGGGCATCCACATGCCCATGGCATTTTGGTTCCCTCTTTTATATCATAAATCAGTTATTTCCTCAGTATAAGTTAGTTTCTCTGGTGCTGTGGTATTGTCAAGCCTGAGATTAGAGCAGTTTGTCGGGCTGCACGAATAATGTCAGCAATGGGATCTTTCACAGCTCGCAGGGCGCTTTGCTAATGCTCTCACGCTGCAATAATTTACATCGCTGTGCAAATACCAGAAGCGCTTCACAGCAGTGAGAACTGACAAACCAAGATAACCCATAAATCACGGGCCATTTATAGCCCACTTGTTTTGTTTCATGTATCATGTTTTCAGTGCTTGTTGAAGGAGCTGGGCTGACATCTACAGAATGGAAAACCACAGAAAAGACCCAGTATGACCAGTCAGGGTGTAAGCCTCTCATCTCAGCCTCTGGTTTTACCTACAGGCACCTTTTGTAGAAGTAATTCAATTTTCGTGAACATTTAATCTGCAACTCCATAGTGCCCGCCACTAGGATCTATGTTAAAACCTGGATAGATTCAATGGGGGAGGGACGGTGTGTTTTGACCATTCATCTTAAATTAATAAGAAAGTGTACTTAATTTTCCATGCAAGTTCTCATAAAAGAATGACCAAAAAGCCACACCCAACAAAGGGAGCCAGGCAGTATTAATATATAATAAGCAGAACAGAACTAGGCAGGAAAAAGTTTTCTCATCTCAGAAGAATTTTCAAACATTTTTCCTGACTTGAATTTGGATAGAGATGACATTTTCATAAACTGAACATTTGAAAAAAAAATATGCCGTCAATCAAAAAGTTTTAATTTTCATGTTCGAAATACTATGTTTTTATTTCAACATCTCTTCACTATAAATTAAATTCCTAGCTGAAAACTCATTCAAAATATTTATTTATTCTGAAAAATACTGAAAGGAACAATATATTTTCCGATTTTTTTATAGTAACTCTATCTAATAAAAAATAACCCTTTCTCACAGTTTGGGATTTTCTATTATTTTCCACACACACACACTAAAAATTTCCCCCCAAACAAAGTATTTCATCTGAGATTATCAAATCCAACCAGTTCTACCAATAAACTTCCCATTAAAATTCCTTGTAAAGGTGAGAAATAACATGCCATGTGGTTATAAGAAAAAAACCAACATTTTAAACACAGACAAAAATGATGTGTTGTATATGTACATTTTTCTCGTAATTATCTGCCAACAGCATCAGCCCATGTGCAGTAAGTTTTACAGCAGAATAGACTGTGGCTCACTCAGCAATCTGAGAACTATTGAGCGATGCAGCAGCAGCACTGAAAGACAACTGTTGCTATGGTGTTACAGTTCCTAGGAAATATGATGCAGCTCTTTAGTATTTTTTCTCTTTCAGCCAAAGACACATATCTTTTCCGTGACTTGGATAGCACCAATTACAGGAACAAAAGGGTTCTCTGTGCTGGACCAGCTTAAAAGGTCCATATAATTTCTACAAAAGAGCTCGTATCGTCCCTCAGCCCCCGGAGAAGCCATGTATAGCTATTCTTCACAGATTATTCCTGAAATAGGAATGATTTGCGTGGTAAATTGGACGGTTTAGAAGTGATTTCCTCATCAGGGATATTCATGTCCAAAATACATGGACCTTATTTCCTGGTTGCTCCAATACACATCCCTTTCTCTTGCTACAGGTGGCTTGCAGTTCTACAGAGGGAGGAAGAGAGCAGAGGAAGCTTTTTCAGCTTCAAGTCACTCTGAAATCAGTATTTCTCAGCAGTTCAAGGCTTTCTTTCACTCCCAACACCTGCAGCCAGAAAATCCTCCCTACAGAGGTCAAAGCTGCACAGTGCTCATTTAGATTTACAGTGGTCTATCACAGTGTTTGCATTGGCAAAGGCAGATAAGATCTGCAAAGCAAAGGTAATGTCTTACCATCACATACAAGTACAGAAAATACAGGGGATCCATCTAGTGGAAATGGGCAAAAATCAAAGCTTTTGTTTTTTTCCATAATACATCCAAGAGAAGGTAATGATCACACAAACATCTTTTTCTAACTAATTTCTATCATAACTAACATGCCTCTAAGAAAGTCTTTCTCTGGGTTTTAGCTCAGTCTTCCTCCAGAAACCCCTGCAGGGCAAGACAAGACACAGATCAAGTTCTCCCAAGTGGAGCCTGTATTACTTAGAAACGAAAAAGGGAAAAAAAATCTCTTATCAACACAATGTAGAAGATTCATTCAAACCTAAAATAACCTACATAGGTTGCCACATCTATGAACTGGAAATTGCTCTTGCTCTGGCAAACGCAACCAAAATCTGATGCTTTAAGAATGATGCTCTTAAATCAATACGCACATGGGTCTGGTAACAACTATTTTAAAAGCAACATCACCGTAGTTCACATTCTTATCTTGCCTAGTGTGAGGGACAGAAAGCCTGTAGGTAGGTTTGAATGGTTTTTTGTTTACTAAGGAAAAGGCGGACCCTACAATAGCTGTTCTCAAACAGAACTGTCAAGTTGGAGGGGTGCAGGAGGGCGGCCCCTGTTCCCAGCGGCTCCAGGCGGTGAAACCAGCTCCTTTCTGTGGGTTTTATGAATTGCAGGGGGAAGGATACAGCACGAAAAGAAGGCCTGGAATGACTTCCAGAGTGTGGAGCCTCATTTCTAAATACAGGTATATGGTATGGGAGAGAAGAGAACCTGTATTTAAAATATCAGCTCTCTACTAACTTCTCACAACCCAGCTATTACAGCACAGCTGGATGTGTGTCTATGTTGCCATTGTAAGGGATAAGAAGCATCCCGATTTTTAGAAATACCTGGATTGTCAAAGCATTTTGCAGCATCAATTAAGAAACTATTTCCTATGAATTCCCATGCTCTGATACGAGCTGATTTCATCTCACCTCAGCTTGTCTTTTTGAAAATTTTCAGACTTCATGCATGATGTGGAATATAAGACAGTAATTTGGGATGATCTTGTAGGCAGCACAAAAACAGTAATCGGGCTGTAATGCTATTACTAAAGAAAATACCATTAAAAAGTACCAAATCAAACACTGAGCAATCTGTGAAGTAGTCCCATGAGCCTGATTCTCACACTTGTCCCAATCTACATTAAATTATTCTTTTCTTCTAAAAGGTTTTGGTTCTTTGAGTTTATAAGGTCATTCTCTTACCCTGCAGCAAGCTGAAAAGCTAGGAAAAGAGCTCATGCAGTGGTGAATGTTAGCAATCATGAACACAAAAAGGCAGATGTTTCTCAGTTTCAGCTTTGACAAACAGACAAATCAAAAATTCATACTCCATATAAAACTCCCACCCTTGTAGTTTAGGCTGTAATGCCCTTTACCTTGCAAGCGGCGCTAATACCAGGGACAAAGATCTGGTGGTTTCAGTAGTTACACCCATCTGCAATATTAGTCTATTGTCTTACCCTTGTCCTCCCTCATAAAAGAAGTTACACTGCTTAACATTTTTATTTTGGAAACTCACAGGCAACCGGATGGCCTGAGAAATGATCCTGGAAAGATACCAGTTCAGACTCCAAATATCTATTTTTCCTTTATGATGTTGTTAATAACAAGAAAATGAGGGACATCTAACTCCTCTGTTTAAAAATAACTGCACAGGAAGATGAAAATATATTACTATAATGGGATAGTACTTTTCATCTCTGGAGTATCTGGAAAAGGTCAGTTGAGGCTGAAAGACTTACTCAGTAGGCAATATATGAAAAATTGTTTGATCTTTATCTAGAACAGAAAACCTACTTATTTATGTAACATTAATAAGCAACTGTATATATAGCACAGCACAACAACCCATCAAAAAGCTAAATGGGCTACAGGAACACAAAATAGCAACTGCTCAGATCAGAGCATCTATCTGGGCAGCACAGGGCACTCTCTGCTCAGTGTCCCCTGCCAGGTATCCCCTTTTGTGGTGTGAAATTTGCACTCCTGCCCCTTCTTCTCATAATTAATCTCTCAGGCAGTTGACTGCACGTTTCTGCTTTGCGAAGGGAGTGCTTTTGGGTTTCTCCAGAGGAAGGGACATTTGGGGGAAGCACTAATTTAAAATTTTCTTCTTCACATGCTGCAAAATATCCCTCTATGTCTGCCTTTAGAGGCAACACGTCAGACAAAGGGCTGAGTTCAAATACTTAAAACAAGGTATGTCATAGCTGATCCTGAAAGAGTTTGTCTGTATACGAAATTAAAACTTCATACTTCATACATAGCCACTTCATACTTCATACATAGCCACCAACAGCAGTAATTTCATTGTCTAAACTACTTTTGAAATCTCCTTTCTGGAAAGCAATTTACCTTCTTCCAAAAAAAGACAAGCTCTTGAATGAAAAAATGTTTTACACCCTTAAAAAATGAGCCTTGCAATCTAAGGATTGTATCATACCTATCATCTGCATTTTAGTGTTACTACAGAACACAGAATATGGTATTTTCGCATGTGCTTATATTGCGTATACATTTTATGAAACCAAAATTATTTGTTTACTGGTGGAAATGTAAGACGTGTTTTGCCCTAAGTCACAGAATCACAGAATAGTAGGGGTCGGAAGGGACCCCTGGAGATCACCCAGTCCAACCCCCTGCCACAGCAGGGTCACCTACAGCAGTGGCACAGGACAGCGTCCAGGCGGTTTTGGGATGGCTCCAGAGTGGGAGACTCCCCCACCTCTCTGGGCAGCTGTGCCACTGCTCTGCCGCCCGCACAGGAAAGAAGTTCCTCCTCGTGTTAAGATGGAACTTCCTATGGTCAAGTTTGTGCCCGTTACCTCTTGTCCTATCACTGGGCACCACTGAAAAAAGACTGTTCCCATCCTCCTGGCACCCTCCCTTTAAGTGTTTGTAAGTCCAAACATAAGAGCGAGTCATATTTTAGAGTCCTTTTCAGTCAGCTTTCCATCTCAAAGAAGCATTCCTACCATGAAGTTACTTACAATGACATATGGTTTTTACCCTGTTCATCGAGCAGACCGAGACCTGCCACGAGATGATCAGCCTGGGTTGAAAGCCACCCTCAAACCCTTCTGCAAAGGCCTGAAACAATATCTTATGAGACACTTCTCCGGAGAATGGATGGGAGGAGAGGTAAGGGTGAAAAATTAAGGCTCAACCAACCCTATTGAAGCTGCACCTTTAAAATGCAATCCGAATCCAATTAAGAAAAGGATGAATAATTAGCTTTGGCAGCCTGAGTGTTTCAGAGACATTAAAACGCTGGCCTTGGCTGATGAAGCTAATGGTTTTAATTGCCTTCAGAAAGGCTGCTGAAATTCAATTTCAGTCCAGTGAGGCCTTTATTTATATATTAAATAATAATAGCAATACAAATCTCTGTTTTCCTTCAGCTTGCCAAGCACTTTGTTAGGTACATAACATTATGGGGTTTTCAAATTAACATCTGTGTTTAGTTCAGGAGGCTCAGTCTACTCACTGAGACCACAAGAACTATTTTGGTGGGGCCATACCCAACTGCACAACCACTACTCACAGAATAAAACAGTCTAACTTGATTCAGAGGCTTCTTTTCTCAAGCCACAACGTATCAGATATGGCAAGTTTAGAGAAAACGGGCCTCTGAGAGTCCTGCTCTGCAGCGCAATCATCTTTATCAGCCATTTCCAGCAGAACTGCTTTTGAATTCCCATTCTCCATTAGCTCCGCAACTCCTGGTGATGAGCAATAAAGTGCTATGAAGGGGGCTTTTTAGGATTAAAGGAATGTTTTCCTACAGCCAGCCCAGCCTGGTAGCTGCTTATTTAAAACTTTTCACTGTGACATGAAAAAATTTTCCAAATATCTCTGCCAAGGTATTAATTAGTAATTTTAAAAGCCCACGTCGTCTTTTAAAGTAGTTCTGGGCAAGATGTCATCAAACAGTAGGTAATCTGCTCATTACAAATCTCGCGCAGCAAGTTTTTCGTTCAAATGAAGCCTGAAGGAAGCATGGCAGGAAGGAAGGATTCAAGTTGTGAAGTGGTACCAAATGATAATAAAGTTGGGGATCAGAAAAGCAGATATTTGCAAGTTCTTCCTCATACCTCTGCCTGTGTAACACAAAGCAGTGTGTTTTTTCTGCCTTCATTTCAGCCCTAAGACTTGCACTGTTTCTCAATAAATGCTAAATGCTGTATTTATAGCAAATTATCCTCCGTGAAAGTGAAGGAGCTACTTTTGCCCATACACCTAAGACTTGTACATCTGTTCTCTGCTTTCTGTTCCAGCAAGAGCAGACCCATCCTGTTCTCCAATTAACAGCCATACTGAAGTCCATCAGAGGGCTATGGGGAGAATAAAACCCCAGCCTGGGTCCTGCAGGCTCTCGCAGGCAGAGAAATGATGGTGTCTTGCCAGACTGAGTCTAAGATTTTTCAGAGCAGTTGAGGATAATTAAATACCCAGCTCCCAGTAAAATTCAATGAAAATGAGTATGTCTACCTCCCTTATCCCAGGCTTGGGCTTTGATTCAGAAATGTCCATTTCGACTCAGGACTGCAGCTAGCTGTGGCTTGCACCGCAGCCAAGAGTCTCCAGGTACCCAGCCCTGAATTCCCCCTACACCACGCTTTGGGGAGAAAGGGCATAAAAAGGCCAATACAGGAGACAGACTGAACTCAAGAGTACAGAATGACTCAATTTAAAGATATTCAACAGAGAACAGTGATGGATAAAGGTGCAGTATCATAACATTTTTATACTGCACTGGGAAATCCTTTAGTCAGCAATAAGACCTAGCTGCCAAATGGCTCAGTCCTTTCATTTTCACCATAGAAAGGAAGTCTATGTTATTTTGTTAAGTATTCTGATTAAAATAGAGCCCTGTTTCATGCTCCTCAAACAAAAGAGTTCTTTTGACCATTATAGCACTGCTAAATATTTGTGCTTTTCCAAAATAAAACCTCATTTTTTGTTCTCCTCTGCTGAGTAAAATTCAGTAACTGCCAAACAATTCTCTAAGGAATTTGAGGGGTTTAGTATCCTGCAGCATTAGTCCAACTTTTTCCATGTAATTCTATGGGATTAAGGACAGAACCAGAAAGTCTCCCATTTCCTCCCATCAAAATCAACAGAGCTGTACTGGCATAGGAATGGAATAGCAAAAGAATGAACAACGGCTCTGAGTTAAAAATCAAGATTAGTGCTCAGCTTTCAGGAAAGATGAGCGTAAGCGTAGTGAGGACAACAGAAATATGATGCACAATCATACGTGAACACATCAACGAGATGTGTTTCTCCATGGGGACAACATTCACTGCAATATAAATGGAGGGGGAAGTGGAGAGAGTGACAAAGAGCAAAGAAAGTTTACAAAGCAATGCTAGAATAAACACATAGGCTGATTTATCTTTGTTCATCTCATGGGTAAGGGCTGTCTAAACTGTCTGTAGAGATCTCTTCAGTTAAATAAACTGTCAATGGTAATAAACAAGGACCAAAAAAATTGCAATGCCTATCCAATTTTTAAATATGCAGCACAAAAGAAAAATTACTGGACTAAGGCATTATTCTTCTTATGTTCCCAACAATGAAAAGCATGCTGAGAAAAGTAATTATATTAAAATTACAAAACAGCAGAAATAGGAGAATGCCACATTATTTCCATTTCATTGTCCTATTAGAGTATATAATCTGAACCTCAGCTGGCTGAAAAATTTAAGGAAAAAAGTTATCATTTCACACTGCTATTTTAATGCCCCCTGAGTGCAATGTTTGATTAATAACTGCAATATTGGATTTAGGAAAACAAGGCTCCAAAGTTATAAATTACACACCTACCCCCCATATTTTTAAAGTATTTCACAATATTAGGACATTTTTAAAACAGCCTTTATAAACACGAATAGATGTACTTTGTTCTCAGTCAGCCATACATTGTCAAAACTTGCTGTCAAACTCAGCTATAACAGTGAAAAGTAAAATAAAAACACACATATTGCCCCAAACAAGAAATTTGGGATGTCTTTCCTTTTGTAAATAGAACCTCACAGCCAAATCCCCACACCTTTTCAAAATCCTGGGCTTCCTAAAGATACTATGGGTTGTTTCTATAGCTCCAGCTGTAAGATCAGACGTTTTTAAATATATTCCCTTTTATAAATGCTTCTCTGCTTTCGAGCCCATTGGTGGGCAGCTTGAACTCCATTGATTGAGCCTCCCTTCTGAATTATGTAACAAGAGCTACAAAGGGGATGAAAAATGAAGCAATTTCTAGCTTTATAAATGCAGAAAATGTGTTTAAAATTTGAACAATTTCTACCACAGATTGTGCGACACTATTACTTTGCTGGAAATGTCCATCCACATGTGAACTTTACAGTAGTCATTTTTACACCCTCACAGTTGGAAAAGACAGAAAGAGGAAAAAACAGGGAAAAAAAACAATTTAAGAGAATGGTCTAGGAGCCATAAATATTACAGTTGTATCCTGCATTGGTCACCTGGGGGAGGGGGACCCAAACCTCAAACTCTGTTTTGCTGTGGGAGACAATGATTTCCCCTTTAAAAGGATTTTTTGAACTCTGGGTCCCCAGGTGTCCACCATCCTTTTGCTGAAATGACATTTATGTGGCAGATGGTACAAATAGCCTGGCATGCTTTGTAGTTGTTGGATCGCTATAAAAATAAAAACTGCCAGATGGCTGGCATGTTTCCTGGCAGGAGCATAGGGCCCCACTGACTGATGAGAGGAAGTAAAGCTGCCCAAAATAAAATAATAATGTCTGAATTTTCTTTGGAGTGCTTTTGAAATGTGGTTTATTCCTTGTTGGGTTTGGTTCCTGCTGTCTAGGAAGCGCCTTGTGACATCCTTCCATCTGACTGCGCTCACCTCTCTCCTCCCAGTTTCATCTGTCCCCCCACCCCAGGAACGGGACCGCTCCACCAGTCGCTTCCCCTCCAGCGCGAGGTACCGCTGGGTGCTGGGTGCAGGAGGTGGCATCGCAGGCTGACATGTCCCCAGGCTCTGTGCTCGCAGAGGATGCCTACTTGAGGGAACATCTCCCATCCTCTGCTGTTCCTAGCCAGGTTCAAGCCTGCAGCGCAGCAGAGGACCGTCATGCTACAGTACTTCAAGAATGCCACCACAGGGAGCACATCACCCTGGGTGCCCTCTACTTGGACTTTCTCCAGAAGCAGCAAACATAAACCAGTGTAAACATGTCAAACTAAATGGATTTTTTTTTTTCCCCTACCACAGCTATATTAACGCAGGATTGTCTCCCTAACTATAACACTGCAGGGCAGCTGGCAGTACGGGTTTCTCCTGACTGCACCAGATGAAGCAAAGGCTGGAACACTGTTCTGTGGATCAAGGAAGGAGAAAGACAGACACGAACCCCCAAGAGTGCAGCTTTAGCAGTGATTTGCTATGAGGGACTTTTGTACTCTACCTCAATTTTCCCCATCAGAAAAAGAAGCTTGATCAGAGCAATGACTTTCCCAGAGGAGGGGTACACGAATTAGTTAATATCTGCACAACTACACTGAACGTCCCACTGACACAGTTTGCTGCCGAGATGCAACTGTAAAATTCTCAGTCTTATTAACTTGATCAGGTTGTGAAAAGACTTCTCAACCGAGTCTCCAAATTCTGATTGTGTGCTGACCTTAATTATATCCATGCAACTTCACGAAGGCAATCAAGGGCTAAGCATGTCCCTTCAGGAACATTCTGCTCATCTTCAGTCACATTTTACCTTCAATTAACTTATTTATTCATTTAAACTAGTTGATGACCACTGATCTCCTAAACTCCAAATAAATGCTATCATTTCTCAAGTTAAAAGCAACGTGATAAATGAATCTCAGCAAGCAAGCATGAATTTGGGCCAGCCGTGATACAGACATAACAGCAGAGTGATAAAGACACAAATAATTTCGGCATTCCACGTCGGCCAATTCATCAGCAGGCTAACAGGTCAGTGCCAGGCTGACATCTGAGCACCACATGGTTGTAAGTTTTTCCAAGATGGTTATTTCATTCCTGAAATAAACTTGTTACAACTGCTAATCCCCTGCATCACCGAAAGCAGCCAGCCTGCATCCATGGATCTCAAGCTAATCAGCAGTATTGTTCATACCCTTCTTTCACAATCACTGCGACTTTAGTGCGTTCAAGCTCTTGCTGAAACTAATATAAAATCCGGAGCAGTGTTCAACTACACTTGTAATCTGAGCTTGGCTTTTAGCTAATTCACAGCATTCAACGTTCTTTTTCTTCACACGCTGCTATATAGCACATAGATATCAGAGTGGAGGTTCATTTTGTCACATTCAAGTTAAAAATCCAGAATTTAAAATTTTTCTTTGTCACCTCTCTCTTTCAATTTCTTTCTCTGAAATATTGGAATAAATATGCTTTTTCATCTCAGCAGATTTCAGTCTCTGGAGATTACTCCCAGCTGGCGTACAGTAGAATAGTGACTAAATTAATCTAACCTGTTTTGAGTAAAGATCAAGAAGAAAAATCAAGAACTCAAAGCTTGTTCCTAAGAATTTTCTTGCATTTCTATGCTCCCTGGAAATTAGACCCACCTGACAGTCTGCTCCATAAACATCTAACGATTTGTCAGCATTCCTCATCTCATAATACTTCAAGTTTTCAAAAGAAAGCACCATCAGATGCAAGATAACCTACAATTTTGTTCCTATGAATGTCTCACTGAAGCAAAATTAAAACCATGTGAGACATTGTAATTCCTCCCCAAGCCAGGTGCATAAACTATTAACATAGTCCTGTAGCTCATAATAAAATCATAATGACAAAGAATCTTGAAAATATAAAAAGGCATTTATGCCCACAAGAAATGCACAAACTGTGTAAATATATAGAGATCTGCTGGATGTTGGCAGAGGCATCAAAATGAGCTGGACCAGTACTAGCAGGAAGGGAGGCACTGGGGCAGGTTCACAGCACGTCAAAGCTGACAAGGTCTGGATCGCGCTATTGTTCTGTAAGTGGAAAAACTAGACTTTGCCATGTGAAGGAACAAAGAGAAGGAGTTAAGCAAGGAGATTCTTGCTCAAATTTAGCCTAATTCAGAAGAGAAAGTCACCATCCTTGACAAACAGTTATACAAGCTCAGCTCTCTGGTCATGAGAAATGCTTGCCACAAGTATTTATGTGGCAGGTTACTTCTGAGGAAGGTCACTTATTTTCAGTATTTGTTGCTGAGAGACACCTTGGCTTTGTCTGAATTCAGAGAGTATGCCATACTCTCCAGTTGTGAACAGCAAACTCTTTTAAAAACTGCAATGTCTCCTTAATGGAAAGCTTATGCTTCTTTTTTCTTTGTGTTTGTTTTTTTTTTTTAAGCAAAAAGAAACTCAATCTCATGAAAAGGAGCTGAGAGAGTCAGAACACTTATCGCACTGAACTCTACTCAAGAGTTCATGGATTTTCACATCAACAGCGTTCCCCCCGGGGATGTTCTCCCAGGTCTGAAGCTGCTGCACGCATACTGCTCTGTATTACATCTCTTTAGAATTGTTGATATTTCCTTTTTTTTTTTTTTTAATTGTTTTCTGTGCATCTGCCTGCCTTTCTGCAAGGCATGGGAGAACTATTCATACCTGGGTTTACTGATCTGCTGCCTGGTGCGTTAGGTTAAAGGCTGTTATGGTGCCCTTGGAGAGGATCTCTGCCTGTTTGTGCTGCCCTGAGAGCTGCATTTATCAGTGCGATGGAGAGAAGGGGAAATGATACTTTCCATAGGAGTATGGAAGTATAAAGCACCCAAAGTAGAATTCCCATGAAGAATGAAGTCACTTGTTTGAACTGAAATACGGCTTTTGATGAAAACCTCTCTAGTTTTCAGGCAATCCATTTCCAATAATTTATTTACATTTTTCATGAAAAGCAGACCCCTTTTTGTAAGAAACAGAATCTAGACAAAAAATAAACGTTCTGTCAAAAATAGTGTTTGTGCGGAAAAATTTCATCCACTTCCATTTATACAGCCACAGATATATAATAGCTATATAAACAGAACTGTTCAAATGTGGGCAATTGCACACTCCCACCCTCTCTTTTTCTTGTGTCATATTATCTACGAGCTCCAGTTATGAAAAGAAAAATAAAATATACAAAAGTTCAAGATCGAATATAACATAATTGCAACAATTTCTTAGAGCACTGACAATCTAGTATTCCAGCGGGTGATTTATGTGGGCCCTTTGAACCTTGGCTCATGAATTTCAGCACACGATGAATAAACACGCGTATGTGTTTAAAATCCACAGCATTTTAACATTTACTTAACAGGGTTCCAAGGACGCATGGGAGAAGGTTCCAATTGTCTAGTAGATTCAGTAGTCTCTATTGCTTGGACACGTGAAGCAAATACTTAGCAAATGTTTTAGGAATTTGTAACTGAGCATAGTCTGCTTGTACAGCTCAAAAGCCAGGCAGCTTGTCTTTGCTGGAATCTTAACTTCAGGCCAATTACACAATGAAGATACCAATTTTTTTTCCACTGGTTAAAAAAATTACTACCACAACCTAGTCCTAAACAGTCAATTTAAAGGGCATATCTTGGTCAAAGATTTGGGATGAGATCTTCTGATGAACTCTGAGGGAGGGACTACATAATAGCCAAACAAGAGGAAGTGGAATTAAAGCACGTTGAAGGAATGACATCGTTGATTGGCTTGCTAGCGGCAATATTACCTGAGACTCCACAGGGGCCCACTCTCATTGTCACCTCGCCGTAACGTCATGCTTGTGTAGGTGACGGAAGCGCAGGGCAAAGCAGCCACGTCGAGGGATCATTCAGGTTCATTGCTCTGCAGACCAGTGAACCCAAATTTCTCCACGCCACAACGCATTTATAAATTCTGCTAAGTGAGCCGCATGCAAAAATTGATTTTAGGCAAACTTTAAGAGGTTAGAAATGAATGCATATTTTCTACCTAGCCTGCACAATCTTCCATTAAAAGCTGCCGCAGGTGTTTCGAGTTCTCATGGATTTTGCACTAGGAACATAAGGACTCTGTAGTGGAAATACTCCTATCACCTTTCAGCATTTCACTTTTCCTGCCACAAATTTATAAATTCCCTTCTTTTTTCTGTTCAGAAATGGGACTTCAGGTGGAAGGGGTCAAAATACAACAGAAAATGATGGGAATTAAGTCTCATTTAAAAAAAACCCCTATTTTATACAGACTTTTACAGTATCATGTCACATAGGGAATGTTTTTATGCATCAGAGTGAGTAGGTCTGTGTGTCTCACACATCCACGTAAGATCCCAGCAGCACTTTCATTTTGTTTTCTAGATTACCATAAAGAAAAAAAAGCAATGCAAAAACATTCCACACAAACTTTGGCAGATGCAAATGCATTAGACCAAAAAGTTAAAGGGGAAAATATTGAAAATAGAATGATTAAACGACTGTGAGGAACTGGACAGTCCATTCATGTCCAGCCTTTCCTAGTTATGCATTTCAGACATTTTTAGGAAAGCTTGATTCCAAAGACTTTGATATAAAATATCTTTGATCTCCAATTACTAATGTTGCATAATATTAGAACTTATTGCAGCATCTCATTAATCATGAAAATCTCAAATCTGTTTATTTGAAAGCTAGACCTTTCAGAACTATTCCTCAGTGAAAAATCGAGTAATCTTTCACCTGCATTTAAATGGTGGACACTCTGTCTAATCCTGGCTAAATCCCTGTATGCTGCTCTTTAAAACAGGGTTAATAATGGTGCATTTCTCCCATTCTACTTTTGTCTCACAAGATGGGAAGCTCTTCAGGCAAAGCTGCGTTTTATCATGAGTACGAAGAGTTCCTAGAAAAATAATACTTGGAAACTAGCTGGGGTCATTAGGTGCTTTACAAGTAATAAAGATAATAACGGTTAGATAAAAACGGGTTGACCTGAACAAGATACCCCCATCTTCAAATGGTTAGACTAATACAAAGGACTGTGGGTATTAATTAAGCTCTTTGGATAGCAGAGACCATCTTGTTCCAAACTGTGACCCTGACTTGGTTGGCGTTACACCGTCTAACCAGGATTACCATGCGAGCAGTTGTGCTAACAGTGTTACTGAACTGGGAACTCCTAATAGCAGTCTGGGATGATTTAGTCCTTGAAAAGGCTTTGGAGCTGCTCAGTGGTATAACCCCGATTAGAGTTCCCTTACGCTGCAAGCTCAGTTTTGTATCTATCTGCAGGAACCCTCGTGCTGCCCTCACGAGCACATGCAGCCCGTCCTGCAGCAGCAGCTGCCTCCGCAAAGTTACTGTCTAAAAGGAGAGCAAAGCCATCATTCAAACCAATTAACAGGAGCCCGAGACACGGCCACACAGTGAATGCATCCATGCCAACCCCTCTAGCTGTACCACAGAGGACACCATGCTTGTTAGCGGCACACAGTGATAAATGGGACAGTAGGACTCCTACTGTCCTACTGAAGCTCTTCTTCAGTCTGTTAATTTATATTATTAGGATGGCATCTGTAGAAAGCCGAGAATGTGCCAGAGAGTATAAATTTGACAGACAATTAGTATACATTTCTTTTAAATATATGGTTTGTAAATTATTTCTATTATACATTCATGATTTATTAATCGAGGGTTGTCCGAGCAGGGCTTTCTCACCACCTCCACTGGATCCTCCCTGACAGTAGCACGCCCAAATAAAGCAGTAAAAACATATTTCTCGTGCTCATGGCAGTGCTGTCTGTTTGTCTGCTAAGATCCAGGATGGGGCTGACCTTGCCTGGTGCTGAGTTTTGTAGAGGGAATCCTTCAGCAGGCACAAACCAGCACTTCACCTGCAAGGAGCAGACACTCTACTCCATCCCTGAGGAAATCTCAAGGCATCATAAGATATCATGAAGAGAAGAACATGGCTTGTGAGGAAAGCAACACATTTGCCATCAAAGCTTCATCTGAAACCAGTGATTAGTATGCACAGCAAGCATAAGGTCCTAGGTAAACAGGGTAAGTGTCATATTCCAGCTGAAAAGAGGCTTCCTTGATATCTCTGTGGACAAAGGAATTGAGCATAGAGAAAACTATACATAAGGGGTTCACACTCAGCTCTAAAGCACCATTTTCTTTCTCATGCTCCTTCTACACAAGCCCCTGCTTGGCAACGAGGTGAAGAAACAGCAGCCGGGAGGCACTCAGAAAGCTGGCAGGGACAATGGTAGGGGCCAGCTGGCGGTAGAGCTTGCTTCACATGGAGTTCAAGCTCGGCTGTTCATATTCCACAAGTCTAGTTACCAAACCCCTTAAACAGTGACATCTCAGCTGTCTCTGTCTTGAAAACACATCATAAAAGCCACGGTCACCGTACAATGTCCTCTTGTGCTTTTCCTGCCTTGTACTTTAAGAAATCATGGCAAAAGGGTGAGAATAACATAAAAAGAATTCCCACCTACCATAGATGTGTTTCATTTCATGCTCCATTTCAGTTCCCCAAAGTTTTAAAAAGTAGTCAAGAAGTATTAAAATGTCATCCCAGAAAGCAAGACGTGGAATGAATCTGAGTTGGGCAAAAATTATCCTAGTTCCAGAACTTAGTGATGTGGTGTGAGGATGTAACTCATATATTTACACTTCATTTTTAACAGACAGGTTTACTCCTTTGCTTTATCTCACCTTCAGAGGCACCACTTGCATCAGAATGGCGAAGTTAGTGAGGTGGTTACAAAGACACACTGAGTAGTTGAGGTCCCCGCTCTCACGCACACAACCTTCATTAGACCAAACACCAGTTCCATTGCTGCAAAGCACACAAAAATGGAACATAATCTCTATCAAAATGCATCTTATCAGGTTAATTTCACATGCATTGTACTATACAGGAGATAAAAATGTTTGAAATCCATCTCAGGCTGAAGCATGCACAAAGACTGCTAGCGTCTTCTCAATTCCACCGTGAAAATAGTTAAGGAAAATATTGACCGGAACAGGGCCCAGATCAGACCCCTACCTGAATGTCTCTAGAGATTTCTTCCCAGTTTTATAACCAATGAACAATAACATTTTTTCTTTACACTATGCAACCCATTTATGGCATTTCACCCAGACTCAATATTCTGTATTCTGAGAACTACAATTTCAGCCAAGTCAGTAATCTTGCAAAAGTCAAAGAAGAAAGCATATCGTATCTCCTGCCTCTTCCTTGCCCAGTGTCCCACTCATCTGGTCACAGTATGTAATTCAGACTGAGCATGATTTCTGGTGACCCAGCCATGCCAACTGCTTTGTGTCACTTCATCCTCGGGGCAGCAAGAGCAGCTCCTGCTCCACCAAGGCTATGGCTGGGCGGGCTGTGTGGCCTGGCCCCAGGGCTGCGCAAGAAAGTCATCCTCATGAGTTCACTTCTCCCTGGAGCCAGAGACACCCAGAAACCCCTGTGCTATCACAGCCCTGCAGTGGAGTCGGGGCACAGAAGCCACAGCCACACATCTCGGGGGGCTCCATGGGCTCGGGCTCTGTGGGTCACCACCTAAACTGCCTGCTGTGGAACCATTTATTACTTTTGGTATTATTCTGGGTCATGAAGTTAGACTGAGTGATCTGTATTTTTCTTGGCATTTATTTTAAAGATAGGTACTACCTCACCCTTCCTCTGTCCTTTGGGACCTCTTTGAGTTCTCAAAGAGAGTCCGTCGCAGGTCAGAAACCAATTGCATATTCTTTAACTACCATGCACTAGGGAATAAGACCATCTTGACATAAATAAAACTCATTTGGAGGGACAGCTTTCATATTTCAGTTTCTGTCCTGAGGTAAAGCCTCAAGGGCTCAAGTCCCAATGGAAAACAGTACAGGAACAATGCCCCAACCATATTAATTCTCTTTCAGTAAAATCTGTTTCTAATTTACCGTAATTTGTGAGTAACCATAACAACGAGTAACTGCCAACAGCTGGGACAGTTCAACATACTTGTAACAAAACTTCAGTAAAACAATTACGGTGACCTTCCCATGTGCGTGCTGGGTAGGAGGGCTCACAGCATTGCAGGCCATTGCTACATCAATTAGTCTTATACTGTTACGGCTCGAAAACTGTTAATCCCCATGAAATTCAAAATTCCCTATTTGTATTCTTTCTCAATTGATTCAGTAAGAGCAACATGTTTGAAAATCAAAAACAGATTAAATACATTCAGAGCTAAAAAAAAACCAACAAAAAAACTACTGCTTTTCTGTAGTTTCTGCAGATAGATACAAAGAAGAAAAGAGTTCCTATATTCTGAGTGAAATTTAAGGTGCTATTTATGCCCCTTGTATTCTAATTTTCGTTCAGGGGCATAGTATTTCTCCATTCTGCGCATTAGCCAAAATTCACAGCTCTGAAATACTGCTCTCACATGGTGTTGTGACACAGGCACAGATCCAGTGAAAACAATGGCTCTGCTGGATGTTTGCCATCTTAAAACATCCAAGCATCTGCCCAAGTGGACATGCTCATAAACCAAGATAAGCATGATTTGTATCAGTCTGCAGTTTTGACTCCAAAATTTTTCAGTCTCTCAATTACCTACCTAACATAGGGTCTGTGAATAACAAGTCTCCTATTTACGGTAAGAAACCACTATGAGATTGTGTGTTTTGTAAACCAGTGGCTCCATTTCTTTAACTATTTCCATGAATGAAAGAGAACAAGAAGAATATAGGTAATATATAGCATCACAAATGAAATGTAATTTAATTAAACCAAGTTCAATAATTTGAAATTATGTAACATACCTATAATCCAGAAATGCACAGTAAAGATGAACTCTGTTACTCTTATTTAGTGCTTGGCTGTATTGTCTGGGAGTCTGCAAGAAAGAAAATAACAAATCCTGAAGGAATGTTTAAAAGAACTAAATTCTGCTATTCAACTACTTTAAATTCTCATTGTTATAATAACTTCAATAGACTTATTCTAGATTAACACACCATAACTGAAAGCAAATTTTGTCAGTCTTCATGGCTTTAACACAAACTCCAAACATGCAAAAGATGGTATTCAGTCTTAATTTTACACACTGGGATTAAATTCATGTCAGTTTGAGTGAGAAATCTGTGTCCTATTTAAATAAATAGCAAACCAAGATTATTTATTGTATATAAGCACATATGTATGTGTCAATTTTTGCAGGATTGGGTTGTTATTCTTCAGCATATATTTGGCTTCATTGGGTTTCATTCTCATTGGGTAATAAGAATATCACATTTTAGGATTAATAACACTGAAATATGTGCATTACAATGACCAACTCACAGACATTTTTCTTTCCACAATAGTGAGTATTTTAAAACATACAATCAGACTGAAAGAGCATACAATCAGACTGAAAGAGCAATGCCATAATTCAAGATTTTATTTTAACACACCTTAGCATTATGATGACATAATTTGTATCTTCCATAAACAGATTTAGCCATTAACTCAATCTTCTCCATTCAGGAAGCTTTGAGACCCCATTCCACTGTTACACCAGTTTCTTGATGAAATAATTCAAATTATATTGGAGTGAAGTAACCGTTTGTTATAGACAAAATATGCAAACTGGAGGATTTCCAGGATCTGTTCAACCCTTTCTAATACATAAATCCCCAAAGTCCATATTGTGTTAGACCCTACCTTAAGGCATTTTTTTGATTACCAGAGTCTTCAACAAAAACAAATCACTGGTGAACTAACAGCCCTTGGATTATTGCAACACAATTCTGCTCTCAAGCTGAAAGATAACCAAGTATTGCTTTCCTTGTTTTAGAGACAGAAGGAAAAAACCCCACCGCCTCATCATGCTGAAACTCAACCAAGTACAAGAAGTCCCTGATGCAATTTTCCTTCTCCTCACCCACAAGTCCAACAACGAGTGTCAGGCACAAGGTAGCACGGTTCCCTCCTCACTAGTGATAATAAAGCATTTTTGCCTAACCCTGGACATTCACACATTCATACTGGATTTCCACACACTTCAAGTAGCTATGCTGTAGATAAGGCCATTTACTTCTTCTTAACTCACATCTCTGGATAACATAAATGGAGTTTTCTTATCTGCTTGAGCAACATCCCTGGACAAAATTTCTAGTTCCTTGACTCACCCTGTTTTCCCTAAACCTTCATCATAGAAACAGCTGAGATTGCAGGTCAGGTACTCCCAGAAGCAGAGCTTTGTGAAGAGGAAAGGCTGCCACTTATCTGCCAAGGGTCTCTGTTTTCCCCTTTGATTCTGGTGACATTCTGTAGCCTTTTTCCACGAGGGGAGCAAAGCAAACAGTAAAACCTCACTGCCACGCTGGGAAGTGATAATGGGACAAGAGTCACATCCCCCATCACCAGGAAATATCTCACTGATATAACCCCCAATCTGCGCATGCCACTTTCTTTCCAGGTGTGGCGAGAGACATGTAGAAAAGCAAGTATATGACATTAATTCATACAGAGGACTGCTTCCTCACCTGTGAAAGCCCTTCCCCATCACTGGCTGCACTGTGAAGGCCCCATGCAAAGCTTCAGGATCAAACCGGTATGTCCCCTGCTGGGTCCATTGATTCTGAACTTCCCATTCCTTTCAGACTTCCTTCCCCACCACGAGCCTCACCTTTAACAACAGCAGGGGTCCTGCACACCTTCCAAATCACAAACCACCTATGAAATACAGAGCATCTTTCAGAAACAGCTTCCTTCCCTAAATCCCACTTCTTGCTGCTCAGAGTATTCCTGAAGAGCACTAGTTCAGGAACTGCATGATCCATATGATGATCCATAACCCACGGCTGGAAAACTGCCTTCTGCAACTTCAGTTAATTTAAAGTTTTGTTGGCAGAATTCATCCTGTTTTACCAGCAGTAAGGGCATGTAGCATAATGTTTGCCTATTACGCTGTATAATGTTATGTCCATCATGTCTATAGCTTTCCCGAAGTAAGCAATTGAGAGAATCCATAGTCAGTTTGTATTACAAATTACTTCACTTGTACGACAGACAAACAGTGGCTAAAAAAAAAAAGAGAGAGAGAGAGAGAGAGAAAGATCTGCTGTAATAACAGCTAAGATCATACAATAACTGTCATTTCTGATTTGTAAGATATCTGTAGATAAATCTCGATTCTTAATATGCTAAATGGAAAGGGCACAGCAGGGTCAGCTTGGAAGAAGACATAGCACTTCAGTTGTGTATCCCTTTACACAAATAAATGCCAGATGTATGTTTTACCCTCAATTAAGTCTCTCTGGCAAGAGACAACCTATTGTTTTTCTCCATCTTTAACTCTAAACACAGATGTCACTCATTAGACAAAGAACTACACCAAGTGAGGCTATACAGTCTCTGAGCTGTCCAGAACTGGACTCATACCCACATGGAAAAAAGAATAGGCAAATAATATGTACACAAGAAGGGCCCATACCAATTTGCCTATTTACGTCCCATGTTTTAACACACACGACATAGGCGTCACAAGGCTTTTCAGTGCCATTTATGATAACTGCATAAAACACTCATCTTCTCAGACTTCATTGGAGTTCTGCAACAAAACCGACACTAGCATAGAAACCCCCCCAACATATAAGAAACTGGCTACAATGAGGAATAAACCCCCTTTGATCTTCAACAGCTCTACTTCAAAGTACTCTCTAATCTATGAAAAACGAACTGGCTGTACCTCAATACTGCATTTCTTAAGTTAAACTGTGTGTGACAGCTTATATGGGACTTGGATCCTGTAGCACTGAGGATATTGATTTAATGACATTGATAACAGAAAGCTTAATATACAAGTAAGCTTTTACACTGAAAGATTAAGTCACTTGAGTGCTTATAAAAGCCTGTGAAAGGATAGTTTATGCAGCTTTCAGTAGCGTGGAAAGGGAAAGTACCAGCACGCTAAGTAATCCAGGATCCGTGCATCGGTTCTCCCTAATCTAGGTTCTTTATGTCAGCCCTTCTGCATGGAGAGGGGTATGTGCAGCTTCTTCAAAAAAGAATTACATTGAAAGAGGAAAGCAACCTCTGTCACTGAGAAACAGTGCAAACTCTGTGTCTGTCTGACGGAGCAGGTATCTTGAGGAAGGACTGTCTCTGTTCAGCATCCCTTACACTAACCACTGACTCTCGGTAGATTAGTCAGAAGTAAACCACAGACGCTCATTGTATGTGTTGAGAGCATACAGAGGATGTGCACGGATGTGTGATGGGGCTACGGTGCTTGCACTGCTGGGAACTAGGCACAAGGCCATGGCTAGCGGGTGAAGAGGCCAAAACAGGGGGGTAGGGGGCTGAAAGGACTGCTGGAAACCTTCAGGAAAACCTAGTTGCAGGAAATGTCATGAACACAATTGCAGAAGAAAAACAGTCAGCCAGCTGCTGCTGGGAAGGCTTGCCAAGGGAGACAAGCCAAAGAGAGGGTGGGGTGAACCTTTATGTGATTAGCTTGTTTCTCCTCCCCTGAATTTAAAAAACAATATTTAGCTACATAGTGGTGGCCACCAAGGGAGGAGGGTGTGCACCTTCTAAATCAATATGCATTTTTCTCCAATGTGAGAGACAAATCTGTGGGTCAGATCTGCCGTTGATCTAAACTCAGTAGCTCCAAGCCCAATGCATTGGGTGTTGGACTTCCTCTCATCCAAAGCAGATGATAATTTACCCTATTAAGTTCAATTTGGAGTTCACAAAACACAGCATTTTGTCTCATTCAGAGATTTTGAAGCCTTGTTTTCTTAATCTCCATAAATACCATGGATTATTTTGAAGGTGGCAAGAAAAGGCACTAAGACAAGCAAGCCTCTTGTCAGTATGCTCGTGTCCTCTGTGCAGTTCACAGCCCCATTGAAATGTTCTTACAGGTGTATGAATCAAAAGCATTTTTGGTTCTGATCTATGGATTAGAGACTAAAACGATGCTTCTAATATAAGGATTTTCTGTCCTTGCAGTGACATCCCAACTATTTGCGTGACCCATCCAGGACCACATGGTTTATTAACTTTCCTTTCCACCTTATACAATCCACTTCTCTTAATTACCTAGAAAATTAAAACTTTAAGGTACATTCATCTACTCAGTTCCCTGGAAAAAGACAGACAGAAAGAAAGAGAAAGAAAGAATAATCACCTATTTCTGTAGTGGCTATATTGGCTGTTATCTTCCAAGCTGTGAGAAAACTGCATTGCAACAGACCTTGGGCTTAGATCACCAAACTATTTTAATTTAGAGTCTGTTTGACTGATTCATCCTGAGATGTTACTAGCATATGTAATGAAAAAAATGTTACAAATTGTACAAAAATGAATTTAGCTTATCAATAGGGAATTATAAAAGCCAGACCTTTAGTTGTTCCATTGTTGTCAACAGAGCTATGCCAACACACGCTTACTGCAGCAACAAGCAAAATACTGCAGGCTCCCAAGGTTAACATGAAAGCTCGATGAATGCATTTCTTAATAGTACAATCATACAGTTAAAAAATAAAAAATCCCATGATATCACAAAGGGTGGAAGACTGTGGCAGACAACTATATAAAGGAAAAAAACAGTGAAATATCACAGGCTATAAAGGCATCTGAAATTAGAAAAGGTTGTCGTATGTAACTAAATATGGATCGGGTTTGATCCCTCCTTTACCTGAAGTTAAAAATAGTCGACGTATTCATTTTCTGCAAAATATTGTTAATTGAATGCTACACCAATAGCCTTCCCCAGTTCTCCATTTAACAGCTGCTGTATTGGGCAAGCAGTGTGAGGAAGAAAAAAGTAATGAAAAAAACCATGAGCAACAGACTGAAAAATGTCTTGGCTGCTCTACTAGGTAGCATTTTTATAAGGGGAGAAAGAAAAGGAGGGGGAAACAGATGAGGAAATTGTCCTGGTACTTTTTTTTTTTTTAATTATTGTGCATAGCAAAAATAAATTTGATTACTTCTGAATGTGTACAGCATCAAAAGATCTTGTTGTTTTTCTTAGACTAGCAAGTCCACATGCCCTTAAATAAAAATGCCATTCTCTTAACAGTACCCCATCTTTCTTACAGCACCGACCAACGGGCTTCATCCAACTGCTGCCAAGGTTACATCTGACCACTTGCATGTCTCAGTGCGGGCTGTCAGGCACTGTGCATCTGTTGCTTATGATCTACAGAAACTGAAACTATTACTTGGTGCGCTCTTTGATCCACTTCCAGTTATCTGCTTACAGCACAGGTAGACTTCATGGCACCTAGGAAAGCCGGAGCAGTCATTGCTGAATGTACTCTAGGTGCAATGTCACGACAGCGTTAAAAGCTTAATATCTCTTCTTTCTGATTTTGGGTGCTAAATATCATAAAAGTCGTTTTTTTCCAAACTGCTTGAGGAAAGCTGCATTTTTGGCAATGGAAACTGACTGCAACCTTTGAGTTAAAATTATAATCTCTCTAAACACACATGCTCAGCTCCCAAATGGCTTTTCTTTAATTTACAGCTAAAAGATTCCCACCCTAACACAGAAGTTACATTCACGTAGATCTCTCAGGGAGTTAACACAGCAGAGCATCAGTGGGTCAGCGCCGAGGCCTGGACTCAGGAATTTCTGAGCACAAAGTACCTTGCTCAGCCTCACTAAGCCACGTATCCTCTATGGGCTATGCTTTCATACATTCCTCAGTTTCAAAGATCTCAAATATGTAACAATATATTTCTTCCCTTTTTCTCTCTCTTTGGCCCGCGTGCATATGGGCACGATGAGTGTTTTGTATGTATTTGTTAACACTGGGCAGTGATAAGTAGTTGCATGCCACGTTCTTTCAGCTTGGAAGCCAAAACTATTGAAGATGCGGTACTGCAGAGTAAAACCATGCCAAACTCCCACTGACTGCAATCTGGATTAATAATACTCACAATATTGTTGTAAATCATGGTAATAAATGGAAAGCACAGAAAGGCTGAAAAATCGCCACAGAGAGAAGGTGGCTCATTTTCATTAGAGATGCATGGAGTTGACTTCAATGGAAGGCATGCAGAAACAGAAACTGCAGGATCAGGACCTTTGAAATTCAATTTGGGCAGCAAGAAAGTTATACCAGTAAATATTTGATGTTTAAAAATTTTAAATGACAGTCAGTGAGAAATGGGGCTCAGCGTGGCAGCCTGGCCTTATGTGAGCACCAATAAACACAGGATTGAACTGATGATCTGTATGAAAAGCTGCCTCAATGCTTAAGTGACAAAATTATTTCTCATGTCCCTTCAAGCACAGTTCTGTTCCAAAGAATGACAAAGTGAAAATATTAATATTGTCTCTCTAGAAATAGTCTCATTTAAGTAATTAGCAATATAGCAGTCAGAGGGTTTTGATACGTCCTTACAGTTAAACAGTTATATCCATATGTAAGAAAAAAATGTATACGTACACAGCCCTTTAAACCTGTACATGATTTAGACATCTAAGGATGGACTAAGGAGTGCAAAGTTAAGTCACTGATACCTAAACACCTGGGACACATTTTCTCACCTCTTTGAGTTTCAGCAAGCCAATTCAAATGAGAGAGCAGGCGAGAGCTAGTTTCTTTCCTGCATGTTATTGATAGAATTGTTGACGCCGAGCCAGCGCCATCAAACTTGTCGGGACACTCCGCATTGCCTCCAAGTGACTCAGGGCATAACCTCCAACTAGATATTACCTCTCCAAAATTAATGAACACAGTCTGGCTCCAAAGAGATCTAATTTAAATCAGGTAATTTAAAATGCAAGTTATTTCACTCAAGGTGCCCGTGTTGAAGCAGTTACTCATTGCTTAAAAGACCTTATTTTGTTTTAATGTAATGCAGAGCAGCTTTTCTGCTCTCCCCATCTCCCCTCCCATGCGGCACACACTCAGAGCTACCAGAACTTTACACTGGGCAGAAGATGAAACCGAGCTTGATTGTCAGGGCTTGAGAAGAGTTTGTTGGACTAGCAAGTAAACAAATAAAAAGAAGTGAAATCTGTCATTGTTTTCATTGGTAGAGCTACCTGAAGCGGAGATTGCTGAGAGCCCATACACAACAAATCCCATGGGGCCATTCACCCCTAGCCAAGATCTCGTTTACGTCTTTTATGCTCTGATCTGTTTTAACACCTCTGAGTTAGATGGGCCAGGCTGAAAGTAGTTTTTGAGCATGGATGAAGCAAAGCTAAAAATACAAAACTACCCCAAAACCTGGGCATTTGGCCTGATTCTTCCAGGAAGTAATTTCATGAGATACTACTTGCCAAGGCTGGCTTTTAACGCAAGTGGGTGTCGTGTTTATTCCTCTGGTCCAAGACTGTGTTGCTTTATGCTGCTTCTGCACTCCTAGGCTCCTTGAAAACACTATATTTAATGCAAATAAAGTCAAATACTTATAAAGTTGTCTGTGCGGACCAGCCACCAGCATTGCAAAATTCTAGTCACAGACACTGCTAGAAGCTTACAGGCCTTTTTGGATAGATGAATGAAGTATCGTTACAGTTTTTCCCCACACTCCTTATAATCAGCATAAGAAAGTAGATTTCGTGGTCATGCTGATACAAATTCATGATAACTTTCCAAAACTGCTTAGTGAAATAGATGACGGTGTCTTTTGTTAAGGTTTTTTGTTTCCTTTTGCTGTGCCTTTTTCTGCTACTCTGCATTATTATATTTAAAACGTATCGCTTTTCCAAAACGAGAAGCAGATGTTCCTCCTATACACCCTTGCTTAATCTCCTCTATTTTTCTTAACTCATGTGAAAGTCATAGTTAAAGGAAAACAACTGGTCTGACTGATATTGAAAAGGCTATTTAAAAACGGACACGTTTTCTAATCCAACAGAACATAATGAAAGAGGTAAACAAACCTTTTTTTTTTTTTCCCCACCCTTCACCTGTAGTATTTTGACATAGGCAGAAATATTTCCCTTTGCCATACAACTGTCCAGGCCCAACGCAGAGCTCTGTAACAGGAAACAATGCCTAGGCAATGACAAGGGCTGTGACAGGGACCAGAAAGCAGGCATAAAGCATAATCCCTTAAAGGGATGCACAGAGTAGGATCAGTTTTAAGAATACTTTTCCTATTAGGTAATATTTCCACAATTCTTAGTTTCCAAAACAGTGCTTGGACTTTTCTTCCTGATGGGTCTTTTTTTTTTTTTTTTTGAGAAGAGAAACATTTGCATCAGATGTGAACCATGCAAGACACTCAGATTTCACATTTAAACTGCAGTTGTGATTCACAATCGCCATGTTACTGGGGCAGAGAGAATTTCAATCAGAAACAAGAAATTGGGACAACTCAGCACTAGCAGGGTAGGAGTCGGGCACTTTGCTCATTGTGCCGCACTGCCCGTGGAGGGCAGCGGGACAGACAGGCAGTCAGTGTCTGCGAGTCTTTGCTCCTATTTCTACAGTAGTCACTCGTATCCCAAGGAAGACATACCTGGGTTTTTATAACCAGATTTCAGAGAGCTCAGCTGCAACTGAAACCCCATAAAACAGAGGTTCGGTACCTACAAATAACGAGCACCGGTGACAGCAAGAAGTTGCACTGAATTAAAAAAAAACATGAAGCTACAAAGCTCAACAGCAATGGCAAGTCTCACTGGCACTTTTTGGTTTCAGTTGTACACACTTCTTTGCCAAAACACAAATGAAGTCTGAAGTAGCAAACATCTCTCTTTCCTACAAGACTGGAAGTCATGATTGTAAGAAAAAACAATCAATATTCACTCATATTTATTATAGAGGAGGCTTTAGAGACTATTCAGGCAATTTTTCACAAGGAGTACATAGTAGTTTGCCCAAGATAGATTTCCAAGTGAAGAATCAATATGTATTACCTTTTCTAAGTAGACAAAAAGAAAAAGCACAAAGATGTCCTAATTTTCCCGCACGAAGACCAAATAAAGTCTGCATCCTTATTTTTGAAGATTGCAAGGACTGACAGCCTGGAGCACTGAAACATTAAAATTTCATGTGCTCTGCACGATAATAACAGGAATAACGGACTGTTTATGGAATAATAGGGAATAATGCATTTACTTTCTTTATAGAGACTTCAGTGCTCTGCACTTCACCTCCAAGGACAAAATTAGCTTCTAGGAATGGATAACTTTGGGAGTCTGGGGATGCAAGAGGTCTGACATGGCCAAAACCCGCCCATGAAGCAGGATAAAGACAGAGGGCACTATGGGAATAGGAATATGGCAAGGGGGGCAGGGCTGCTGGTCCTGGGGAAGGTTCCCCGTGCCTCCTTTGAGAGCCCAGTTAAGCCAGTGAGGCTTAGGGCTCAGGGCTCCAGGTGAAGCACAGTCCTGGTTCCCATGTACACACCTGCACAAGCAAGGGCTTTAGCAACCCTTGGTGAGGAGGAAAGAGGTGACAGCAAAGCAGCAGGAGCTAAGAGAGCACCCAAGGAGCGAGGTCTTCAAGGCACAGGCACAGAAATCCTTTTGTTTTGTGTGTGCACGGCAGGTAACTTAACGGGACTCTGGTTTATGACACAGATATGCTAATATGAACAAAATTGTACTCCTGAAGGAAAATATCAGCTTCTTCAGATGTCAGAAGCCCCTTTGTCAGCTTCAGTAAGAGTTTGATCAGGTCTGCATTGCATGCTTTGAAAAAACACAAAATTTTGTGAGATATTCAGTTGATTCATCATCGTACATTTGTAGAGCCATCTTTGCAACCATTTCTTTCCAAACAAAGGACCATGTGTTAAAGGGTGTTTTGGGGATGTGATTTAATGAAAGCTTTAGGAGGAGTTTTAATAGCTCACGTCAGAAACAGAGTACCAGGCTTAATGGTAAAAATATTTACCACTCAGTACGTTTGTTGCTAATATTTTTTTCCTAGGACTGGATTTATATGTTAGCATTTTCCATTCTCATTAAAATCCTGGCTATGAGAATGTTGCCTCTGAAAAGCAATGCCTCACATTCTTTGTGAATTATATGTGGCAGCCTTTGTTTTATATTGACCCTTTCAGCTCTTACATCCCTTGACTAGCTGCTAACCATTTATCCTTTCCCTGACTCCGCTAATCTCCGGGGAGCGGGTGGGACAGGCAGTCAATGGAAGCGATGGAGTATAAATAATGACAGAGTACAATAAACATTCCAGTTGCAATGCCACAGCTCATGACAAAAGCTTTCAGAAAGATACAGCGCACAGTCCTTCTACGATAAGAGTGTTGTAACCAGACTGGAAAATATTACAAAAAATTTATGCTTGCTTAAGGCCAAGGTATTCAGGCCCACTAGGTGAGATAACGGAATGTTTATTCTGTGTAATCAAAAAATCACTTGGATTCGGGAAACTTAGTTTTATTCCCAAAATTCACTTTCCCCATGTGACTTTTCACAGGTTCTTTCCTGTCTCTATGTGTTTCATTTCACATTCATTATCCTACCTATTTAGTCTGTAATGTCTCAGACTAAAATATGATTCCTGTATCTTGTCATGCTTTGCACAGTGGGAATCCAGCTAAAGTCTGCAGAGACCAGCATAGACGCCTGTGCACAGCCTAATACTGTGGCATTTTCCCATAGCAGCCGTGGATCATCAGAATACCTCCCTTAAGTACCCGCTGAACCCACGGGCTTTCCTCCCCTAACCTCTCTCCCCAAATTCCAGGTGGGGAGATACATGCCCACTGCTCCACTTGTTCCAGTTCTAGAAGACATACAGCCACAGAGTGAAAATGATCTGAAATAAAGAAAACCCCAACAAAAAGTGCAAGTTTTCTATCACATTAATAAGCTAGAGCTGCTGCCTTAAGCAGTACACTCAATAAATGACACAAGGAACCCATGGCAAGGGCGACAAGGTCAAGAGCAGGACTGCTCTGTTCAGATACAACCCAGATCCGCAACCAACTGGGTCTAAAGTTAATCCTCATCTTGAGAGAAGAATACTCCTCTGTAATGCTTCTTGAGCAGCAGAGAGATGTAATGCCCCCTCTTGCAAGACTCTCTATTTCTTAGACCTTAACATCCCACTAAGATATTATACTCTCCTGAATGGGTCTTTCTTGGATTAAGCTCATGGGTTTCCATTGCTTTTTTTTTCTTTTCTTTTCATTGTGGAAAAACTTCTCTCGAGAACATTTACATTTTTTTTCTTTTGATTTGAATCTTTACTCCCATTCCTGTACATTTGCCAAATATGAGTTGTCTTTTAGTCTATTGCATGAATGGGGATGAAATTCACACAGCTATTTCGTTTAGTGTCATTTTTCATTCACAGGAAGCGTCAGGGTGCCAGAACTATTTGATTTGTGCATCAGCCACATCCAACGAATTGAGAACCAGTCTGGAATTAGGCCTGGTCCATTAACTCCAGCTACGAAGCTGAGTAATATGAGACTAAGCCATTGAGTTCGTATTTTCAGCCTGGAACATAGAAGGCTCCAGGGAGACCTTAGAGCCCCTTCCAGTCCCTAAAGGGGCTACAGGAAAGCTGGGGAGGGACTCTTGATCAGGGAGTGGAGCCATAGGACAAGTGGTAACAGTTTTAAACTGAAAGAGGGGAGATTTAAATTAGATATCAGGAAGAAGTTTTTTCCCTCTGAGTGTGGTGAGCCCCTGGCGCAGGTTGCCCAGAGCAGCTGTGGCTGCCCCATCCCTGGAGGTGTCCAAGGCCAGGTTGGACGGGGCTGGGAGCACCCTGGGCTGGGGGGAGGTGTCCCTGCCCAGGGCAGGGGGGTGGAACTGGGTGATCTTCAAGGTCCCTTCCAACCCAAACCGTTCTAGGATTCTATGAAAATGGAAGTTACTGGAGTTTTGTGTATGTCCTCTACACATAACACAGATAAAGAGATTGTTGCTGATGCAGCAGCGTGTAGGTGTACAAAAGAGGGGATGAAGCAAATCTGAAGTGCCCTGCAGCAAGCGCAGGAAGAGAAACAAGCAGCCCACTACGGTATTACTCCCTGCCAGCCGATTCATCTGGGCATATCATAAAGTGCTACATAAAGGCATCTTCTGCCATAAATTCGAATACCTCCATAATTACTCAGCTCCCAGTTTGCGCTGTTTGTCTGGAGCTCATTTTTTCCATGTGATTCCTGAAATCAGCAATGGGTCCCTCTGGAGACTGAGCTAATGGTTTGAAGAATGCAGCTATGGTCATTAGAGCTTTGCAAAATCTCCAAACTCGCTTGTCAATTAGTACAACAATTTAAAATGGGCAAAGAATGAGAAATCTTACATACTCCCTTCAGTGGCAATGCTGCTGCACCCCGTTCATTTCTCTTTCTTGCACTGCAGAGAAATGTCACTGCGTGGTAACCTGGATTTTCAAGCATCTTGACAAGTTGCAGTGGGCAGTAGTTAAGCAACATACCAGAGTGTCACATTCCAGTAAGCTCCTGTGACACAGGCACTCTGTAAATCAACTTGCATCTTTTCTTTTGGGGGTTTTTCTTTAAGTAAAATAAATTACATAAATAGGGGAAATGCTTTCAGTTCTAATAAAACTACAATCATACACAAAAAGAAATGGATGACCGCACAATTTAATTTACTGGAATAATTCTATAGAACTTCAGAAAAATTACAAGCCAAAAATCAAAAGCCTTCAGCAAACTGCTGCATGACAGTAGCTTTATAGGGCTCAGAGACACCCATTCTGTTCCCACTGAACCTAGTAGGGAAACTCCCAGTGACCTCAGTAGGTACAAGGCTCAATATTCCTGTTCTGCTGTGATTAACAGTGATTAAAGACGGCCCAGTTCTAGGAACACAGTGTCTCAGAACATTACAGCAACTATTTCAGTGTCATCTGAGTGCTAGTTCGGGATGCTTTATGCCATGGAGCATAGAGATTTCTTTCTTTTGCTAAACACGTTATTTTTGGAAACATTCTTGCTAGTGTTCATGGGAATATTTCCAATGGGGCAACACTTCCAATTAAGACCTCCTTTTTATAGTTTATAAATACTTTAATAAGTGGCTGACAGCCTTAAAAATAAATGTTTTTCTTTTAAAAACAGATGATGGTTAACCTGTCACAGCGTGATACACAGTCCAAATAAGTCAAGAGACTCCTTCCAACCATTACTTATAACTTAAGAACTTTTAGTAGCCTCAAAACCAAAAATGACACATGCGATGCATATCCATCCCATGCCCGTACCATCTACTGCTTATTTAGGAACACTTAAAAAGTGGCTCATTAAAAAAATGCAAAGTCATTTCTTACATAGATGAGAGGCTCTTTCACAAACTCTTGTGGTAAGTAATTCAAAATCAAGTATTTCTAAAACCGGAGAGTAGGAGAAAGAGGAAAAACAACCTTCCCTGGAGATGCATTTAGATTCTCTTCAGCACAGTAAGTTACCAGGGGCATCAGTGCTATCACTGGAATTCCTGGACTGCCCTGCACACAAAAGGCTTTGCTGCAGTTAATGGGAACATCACACAAGCACTCTCATAAAACTGTACCATAAGGCTGCAATTTACCTAGTGGAGACCGTGATCACTGTAGGGGATAGCCCAGGTTGGGCCCACTAATAAATCAAAAGTTTAAAGCACCAGAGTGAAACAGCCTTGAGCCTCAATACAAAGAAAAGGAATATAATTTAAACACAATCTTCTAGTTTATGGCCAGCCTTTCATTATGGTCTCCTCGTGCTACGCAAAATCAAAAAGCAGAAGAGCCTGGGGAAGGGGATGGAAAGATGGGAAGAGGGAAGGGAAAACACACCACCTCTTTCTTCCTCTTGGGCTCAGCCATGTGTACGATGAGTTTGTAATCCATCTAAGAGTACTTCACATTAAAGGAATGAAAGAAAACACAAATTTCAAAAGTAGCAAAACCCCATCTAAAACATTATTTACCAACAGGATTATCACTGATGCCTCTTCAGACTGTGTTGCACAACAGCCAGCTACCTCTGGTGCTACCCAGTACGCGTTAGGTACATTTTAAGTGCACACAGTGGAGGGCAAAGAGGAGCTCAGGGAATCTGCTAAGCACTTGCAGCAGGACTTCAGTAACAGCCAGGCCTCTTATTTCTTTTTTACACAGTAGTGATTCATTTCTGCTTGTTTCCCACCAGCAAGATATTGATCCAACCAGACTTTTTTTCACATTTGTTCCTACTTCTCTATTCATTGTTTGCCTCGGCAAACTCTCCTCTCCACATTCAACCTCAGGAGAGCAGGAAGAGCAACAAAATCAAAAGGCCACATTTGATGTCTCAGGTGGGTCAGTATGTTTCAGAAATATCTAACCTTTAACGGCTGCTACATGTAAAAGCAGCTTTTAACAATCTGGTCATTAAGGATGTTCAGTATGACTTTTTAATGCAAGGGGTTTTAATGCAATTTTATAAACGGACATGTCATCATCATGCTTAGTCTCTTTACGTTGTACTGGACCTATAAGGAGCTTCAGGGTGAGCACAGCCGTAACTGAGACAGAGCTGTAACATAAATCGACAAGTGTCTATATGTCCAACCCAATCTGCCTACAAAGTGAGCATCACTACAGAATTCATGGCTTGATCCCAAACACATTTAAGCCAGTTACACTCTTTCTTTGGATTTAAGAGAGTTTTGGATCATTGTCTCCATTATCGGGCCAGTAAAGTTTCTCATTAACACCCTCAGAAACTTCAGATTCTGCCAGATTTCATTACTAGAAAGTGCTGCCAGCCCAACAAGAGCTTTCCAGCACGAGAGCTCTTTACAGCACAAAGGTGGGGCCCACTTTGAGGGTACATTTTACTCTTTTTTTTGTTTTTCCAGGTTGCACTATTTTCTAGTATTTTGGTTTTGGCTGACCCACATACAGGTTGCCCTAATGCTTACGAATGTGAGCTGCTGTATTCAAAGGAGCAATTTGTGGAAGGGAATATTCAGGGCAGAAAAGCGATTGCTGTATGCAATGGCCCTTCCCACTCCTTAATCTCACCCGTGGGTTCCAGCTGTATCCTCTTCCCAAAATTACAATCTACTTTTCTGTGAAGAGGAATTTGCAGTCTTGCTGGAGAACGTTTCAACTGTCTGCACTGAGCTTTGGCATTGCACATCACAGGAATGAAACCTGGGGAGTGTTCCTGCATCACATAAAGACATGAGCATCATTCCCACTTGAGTCTCCCAAGAAAGGAAAAGGCTACTCAGGCATCAAAATTATGCAAATCCTTTGGTCTGCACCACTGTGAGGATCTTCTTGTTTACTGTTAGTAGAGATATTTAGGGGATGCAACATAACTGTCACAAGAACTTGCAGAAGACAAGAAGATAAAACACATGTGAAGACATCTGAAGGCAAAATGTAAACATTCGGGTGTACTGAGTCGCTACTTGACGCAATATTGAGGGCTATTAGATGTAATCTGTATTGCAGACACATATCTTATGCTGGAAGAATCAAGGCTATTAAAATACTGTTTCTCCCTCTTAATCCACACGCCACTTGTACTGCTTTTAGCTCCTCTTTCTTCCCTGCCCTCAAGGACTGAAATCATAACAACAATCGCATTATTTTCTAATCTAATAGAAGGAACAGTGAAACTAATTCCAGCCTTGGGCAGTCCAGACAGCAGTAATCCACTCTCCTCCTTGCCGTATTGTATATAAATGAGATTGCAGCTGGATTGCACCTTTTTATCAACCACACGCTGAAGAACTGGAACGCAGGGCTGCTCTCTGTTCTTTTCACTGAGTGCCTAACAATGTCTCTGCCTCAGTAGGAACATGTTAAAATATTGAAAAATCTAAAGATAAATTAAATCATACATAGTAACATACCCTGTGTAACAGAATTGGTGTAGATGGCTATAGACGTTGTGCAAATTGCAGCATACAACTATGTGGTACATGGGTATTATAGGTTACAGCACTCGCTAGACTTGGATTCGTCGACTTCAGCTGACAAAAACGACATCCCAAATACCTACTTTTGCCTACTTCTTCCTAGTAATTAACACAAGCAGCCTTTAATGTATGTTACACCAGGGGACTGCTATCCAACCGTTAATAACACACACAGGCCAGCAAATGTAGTAATCACGGGACTCTGACAGGGCAGTCTCCAGTTCCCCGGCATCAATTACGAACACAGCTCCTCTGACACAAACTATATAAAGCAGTTTGCTGGCATGCTGAGGGCTGAGGCAAGGTTTAAAATATCCTCAGAAAATGAACGTGTACAGATTTCTCACAATTAAAAGAAATGTTTTTTTCTATTCATTTTGATTTTAACATTAACAATTTTCTTTCCTTTTAAAAAAAAATATTCTTATTTCATCGTTTTGGTTGGTTGTGGCTTTTAAACATACTTTTCTAAGACGGCCATTTGATGAAAACAAAAGAAAGTTACTGTTTCCCCACACTCCTTGAGGTCACAAAAATTTCTTTGAGAGAATACTTCCATGTTAGGCTGAAACGGGGTGGATATTACTCAAACAGAACTATTGGCATCTAATTCTAACTTCATATATCTACAGTGTTACTTTTTACTCTGTTCTCAAGCTGAAACACATAATGTGTTTGGGCACTGCACACAACTGCAAACTAAAATACATTCTCTGGACAACGCCAGCAGTATTTTGACTGTGGCTGGAAATTACGCAAACACATGGATGAACACAGGAGAGAGAGAGTCTCTGAAAATACATTCTGTTCACGGAACAAACCCTCTCCGATTAGATTACATTAGACTCCAGTTTCTCTGATAGTAAAAAGGATCACATCCAAAAAAGAGCCACAGCTACAAATGTTGAGTGCATTGAGTGCAAGTGTTGAGGCTGCGCTCAGCCTAGTCAGAAGCCTGATGAAATGTAAAATTCCCTATTGGGGAGATTTGGATAGCATTCTCATACACAGACAGGAAAGAAGATGAAAATCACATGTATGCCTGTCAATGAAATTGTTTTGTGATGTGAAACTACCCATTGTCGAGTTCATCCATTGGACAGAAAACTCAAAGATTCATGGAGAATTTTTCTTATTTTTCCTGAAATTTTACATGAAACAAACATTCCTCTCTACCTTTTATTTGGATGTGTGGGGATTTGTTTTAATTTTGTTCAGCTTTTCCATTTTTGCTGTAATGTGGGACTGGAAAAATGAAAACGTCATTAAATTCTAAAAATTATAATATTGAAAAGTCCTAATTTTCCATACCATTTCCCCCAAGAAATCAACAAGTGATAAAAAAATACTATGACATTTTCAAAACATTTTGATATATCTCTTCTGGGTCACATTCTCTCATTTTTCAGCCTATATGTAATACACCAAATTATTAAATTCAATTGTACTAAATCTTTGCCCAGGACTCATATCTTGGTATCTCAGAGGTATACATTATCACAGTCCAAAGTTTGACAACACAGCTGCTCAACATGTTTCCCCCTCCCAGCATACAAGCGAAAAAGCCTGCAGGCATTTTTACCACCTAAATTTCTAAGGACATGCGTGTCATTTTTCTTTTTGCACATTTCCCCTGACTGTTACCCTACTGCTTTACCCAACCTTCTTTTCTTTTCCAGTATAGGGAGTTCATTCACTGATTTTGGTGGCAAGAGGATCAGACGCATCAACTTCATGTAAACTACAAGGTCAGTCTCACCGGGGTGATGACTTCCACAGATTTTCATTAAAAGAGAAACAATGCTTTTGGGGTTTGCTGGTTGGGGGGGCAGAGGAGTGTCAGGGGTTTTTTTTTAAGTTTTAGAGCATGACAAAGCCTGAAGCCAATGGTATCATTTATTTATCTGAGTCTTTGTTACAGAAAGGTTTCTAAAGAGCTTGTTTGTGAGAAAAGGGGAGAGGAGGGGAACAACTTTGCTTTGAGCTTGTTTCTAGTATTTCAACTTTTAACTCTGAGGACAACTTCAAGGCCAAACTGTAGACACCTAAAATACAGGGTTTCTAAAGAAAATGCTGACAGCCTATGAACTATAAAAGTTATGGAGAACCCTGTAATAGTAATAATAATATCTTTCATTTATATATAGTGCTTTTTCTCCCGAAGCATCTCTTAAACTATAAGTCAAACAATCTCATCTGTGGCAGGAAAAAGGACTAAAATAAGAAGTATTGTAAGCTTCTGGAATGGAGAAAGGTTCCACCCTGGTTCAGTTGCTGCCCAGGACTTTATTTCCCATAAAATTGAGTTAAACTAAAATAATTTGGGCAGCTCACCTGGTCACTAATGCCTTCCCCGTGAACTGTGCTTAGTGTCAAGAATGAGAGCGGGAACGCAGTACGGTCAGATGTCACGTGGTGAAGAAAAAAGATTTCCCATAGAGCTTCGAGATTTGAGCAGCCCGAGAGTCCCAGCCCACAGTGCACAGCTGATAGCTCTGGAACTCCAGCGCTTGAGATTTCCCTCCAGAGAGCTCAGGAAGGAACAACTCACCACTATAAAAATATACAGGCTCTTTATCTGGGTAAATAATAGTTGGGAAAGAGAAAAATAAGATAAATTTTTCCACCAGAAACTAGTAGGAGTGCAATGGCTTTTCTGTTTCAGTTAAATATTTCTGTTGAGATGGTGACTTCAACAGAAGAATAAATTTTCTCCTGAAGTTACTCCAAGAGACCAAAGTTACAATAAATAATAATAATAATAAAGTAAAACATATGTGAATCCTATATGAATCACAGAAACTAAGCACATAGTCACTTGAGGAAAACTGAGGCTGCTTTTTTAATGTATGTTATTTCCTATCACATTACATGGTATATAATAGCTCTAGCTAAAAAGATGAAATCATTAAGAAAATAATTTTAGACATAACAGTGATTTATTTTGCATAAAAGTTTCTTCTCCAAAGATCCTACTAGCAAGCTTAATAATAAATGTCTGATTCAAATTTATGGTGAGAAATGGACGCAAACCAAATAGTAAAATATTTGTGGCATATGGCAACCAACAACTACATGAGCTGCCCAAGTTGTTTTCAGTTAGCTTTGCTTGCTTTTATTGAAAAAAATAGTATCTATACATAAACAGCAAACTCCTGGTCTCTTTGAAGTCAGTGGGAACTTCACCATTGATTTAACAGAACCAGGATCTGGCTTCCTCGGATCTTATTTGGAAGGTGGGGGTGGGAAGTTGTTTGGTTTTTGTTAAATATGTGTATTGGAACAGGAAGAGTTCTCAAAAACAATATCATAAATTATCTGCCAATTACTTTCAACAAATGATGCAGCAGCAATATATCCTAAAATCTCTGTTCCAAATCTTTATTTGTGTTAAGTACCAATACTCCAAGCACTGTGCGCACACACACAGTTTCAGCTTTGAAGAACCAAATGTCTAAGTAGAAAAGAATGGTTAAGAACCAAAAAAGTTAAAAGATCATTGTTTCCATTTCACAGATGGAAAAACCAAGGCACTGACTTTTTACAGACTATTACCCTTCTTGAGATAATTCATTATACTTCCTCTTATTTAATCTAAGTGAACCAACCACATTTAAATAGTTTGCTCAAAGTTACAGAAGCAGATTATGCCAGACCCAGATATTGATTTTAGATATCAAATGCTCGGTCAGTGTAAAACTATCTTTTCACTCTCCTTCTGTAATTACAATTATTCACTTTATACAACTGCAGTTGTAATGATCAAGGGTATCACAGCAGCCCTAATCGAAGGACCATATATAAGGATTTTAAGGGCAGTAAAAGGATGGAGTAAATATATGAAAATAAGCTTCTTATGCAAATAGAGTCATCTTAATACTTATAGAAAGCAGAGTTACATATTCAGGACTGCAATTATGAACAAAAGCAATTTATACATTAATTCAGCAACACTCTAGAAAACTGCGGGTAAAATGAATAAAACCAAGTGAATACTGAGTAGGCTCGACAGAAGATTATCCGTGCTTGCGTTTCTAAGAGTTAGAACAAACCAAAGAGATTGTGCGAAGTTATATGATTTATTGGAAAGATACCAAGCATCTGAATTCCGCTCCCCCAGAATTAGAACTTCCAGGTGTTGGGTTTTGTATCACAGGCAGACCCTTAATGCCTGCTTAGGATGAAGATAAGATTTTCTGATGGCTCAGCTTGATCCAACTATATCACAAGGCCTATTTAAAATTGGAGAGGGCATATCATAGGAAAGGGATAATAATGAACAGCGGTCCATTGGCAGAAAGATGAACTCTACCAAAACCAGATCATTTCCAGTCTTTTTTCTTATTTTAACTTTAGAAAGATCAGAAATCTGGGACACTGCTCCAAAACTGCATGGTTTACTTATAGCATATCTGAAACTTGGCCTACAAATGGCATCTTTTGCAATTTCATGGGAATGAGTTGCATGAGATTCCCCGTAGTGCCTGGTTAGCCACAAACCAGAAAGGCCACATGAAAAGCTATTTTCATAGCATTTACATCCAGTTCAAACACAAATCAAGAAATGCACAGTCTTACACTGTATTTTTAAGTTAACAATATCTTTTTGAATCTCATTAAAACTTAGGTACTGTTTGTTTCAGAGTTTGAGCAAAGGTTTATATAATTTTCATTTTTATTAATTTTATTCAAATTTACTATGTTCTTATAGTCAGTCCTTCAGGACTCAAGAAGTTGCCTTATTCCACAAAACCTTCAAGGTTTTCTGGAACAGCCGGGTTTAAATTTTACCCTTATAATTTAACTTGCTGGCCAAATCCTTTGTTTGCTTTAGGTTTTTCTCTACATATCTTTTTTTTTTACATTTCCTAGCTTTTAGAAAGCCATTTGTATGTCAGCTTTTTTCCTGCTCTCAGTGTTCTGGACCACTACAAAAGGATGATTTTCTCAAATTAAATACTTTGATTTAAACATATATCTACTGAAGAGAGGTCTTGTATAGCATTAAGATTTAATAAAAATGAGGATTAAACAGAAATTTAAAGGGCAGATTAAAAAAAAAGAAAAAGGCAAAACCCCAGGATATTTACAGGACTAAAAATGAACCAAATCTTGCAAACGCGCAAATACCCAGAGCCTTGTCTAGTCATTTTTATCTGTGCAAGGCCAGCCTCAAATGCTATGAACAGGAATAGCATTGCATCAGTGTTCACTGTACATAGCTACACAAAGTGCAAGGCAGTGGAAAATAAGGTCCATGTTCTCAACTCAGTGTAAGAAAGCCAAGTTCTTCTGAATTCAGCATATTTTATCGCAGTTTACATTCATTGAGAACCTTGACCTCAGGGCAATTCATCTTGTAAAATACTGCAGACCCTTCTCGCTTGGGGAGTTTCCCCAGGTGCTTCCATCAATTACCAGTCATCAGAGTAGGAATAAGGGGATTCAGATAAGGGAATTTATCACTACCAGAAAATGAAGAAGGCAGCCTGGCGTGGACACTTGGAGCAATTTACCTTGCGGCTAGCTTTCTGGATACAATAATTCAATATAGTTTGAAATAGTCAAAGACAAGACAAATCTCAGTGTAAAAAAGGCCACAGAGACTATGATTAACTGACAAATACGCACTTCTAACACCCACTAGTATAAGCTTAAAGCTACGTGCCGAATCCTTTTATTTTTGTCAGAAGTTATTTCAGGTTAGCTGAATAACATTTCATGATTAATTATTTTTAAAAATGTGGAATGTGAAATGAACATCTATTATTTTCTAAAAAAAAAAAAAAAAGGAGCTCCATTTTTTAAATCAATCTAGATCATTCAATCTACTTGAAAGTGCAAATTACAGCTTGATTGTAGGCCAATTATTCCGGTGAAGATCACTTGAATGACTATAAATGTATTCTTTCACGGGCAGGATTTGTTATTTGGACACTGATGTTATTTAATTTAAGGATAAAAAATATCTCAGGTAATTCAGGTCAAAAACTCATTGATATGGGTCTAGCTCTGCATGTATGATGTTGTACTTTTCTGGAATGGGTCTTTCAGCCTTTGGCGTCTGAGTCCCCGGCCTCAAAAGTAGTTCTGCTGATGTTCATGGTGCTACACACAGGGAAAAGCACGGAGCCAAGCCCATGGCTCATTTTCTTTCACTGATGTCAGGATGCCGGTGCAACAGCTTGTAACAGCAAGCCCACAGCTACACAGAAAGGTGATGGCCTTTGGAAAGGGCAGCCATGGGGTCTGCAGGTTGGAGCAGTTCAGTACGGCACAATTAATTCTTCGATGCACTCATTTGCATGGGTTGTGTTTCACTCATACTAAATGGGTCTCAAAAAAAGACTTAGTCGCAAACTTTCTGAGTTGGCCTCCACTGCTTGGTGCATCAATCACTCTGTTATTATAGCCTAGATTGCAATAAAAAAATACAAGGGTAGAATTTATATTCTGAACAATAAATTCTCTCTCTCCAGAAATGTTATATCTAAGGAACAGCAATGCAGAACTAATTACCAAGAGCTGATTATGCAGACTGTGAATGATGCTCTGGGTTATTATAATCTGATTAGTATAATAATCTATTTTATCCAGCTCCGTGACAGTTCAGTACAGATTATCTTGAATATTTCAGTTGGTTGTGCTAACCCACTGAGAAGTTCTTCCAATTGCACTGGCTAACATTAACTTAAAAAGAAAAGAAAATGTTTACTGTGTTAAAAATAACCCTTTCAGCATTTAGGGAAAAAAAATCCCATTATTTGTATTTATCTTCTCATTCTTCACATTTTGAGTCATGTCTCAAGATCAACTAAAGAAGGCCTTATTGTGGTTCCAATGATATAAATCCTTGGAGTTTATGCCAATACTTTTATTTGTCATATTTATTGGAACTGACATTTTTCTGGACTCTGTTCACACTGTGACTTATGAGCTTAATTGGGTTTCATTTGTTTTGCTGTTTAAAATAAATTAAGACCAGGGTGTGGGGGATTTAGTCTCCCTCATGATCCTTATTTTCTAATGTTGTGCAATGTGAATTCAACATTCTAGTTGCTATCGAATTATGCCATCTTATTAGGAAAGACCTTACCTAGCTATTTAAAAGATCCTCTTCATTTCAGAACTACTATTTCATTTAATCCCTATAACATAAACCAGGGATCTCATCTAGTTATACCCATGCTAGGGATGAGGAGCTGAAGAGGGAAGACTAAGACTAAATTAGCAGCTGTGCCTGAGATGAGATGGATGCACAAGGTACTGAAGTTCAGTCTCCCAAATGCAGTCTTAGGATGGGTCATACGTGTTCTTAAAACAAGCAGCAACAGGGGAACAACTGGGCAAGCTAAATCTTAGAGGCTCTCGGAAGGTCTTAAAGGGAAGAAAAAACACAGTAACAATATATGATAAATTATGCACTCAAAGAGATTTAAGTCACAAAATATCACAATTCAGGAAAAGAGTTATTTTCCTCTGACACTCCTGGTGCTGGAAAGAGCTGCCACATGTCTAAACAGCAGAATTCCTGCCCTTTCCTGATGGTCCTCTGCAGGCATGAGCTGCCCGACAATGGCCGAGGAAGGAAGAAGGCTATGGAGACGGATGTTGCATCAGCCTTCCAAAGAGAAGGTACTGAGAAGCTGTACACTAATCAGGACCCCAATCCCTGAGTATAATCCACTCCATTTCTTCTTTAGAATCAAGACTCATCCATCTGTGCAGAACTCCAAACACCTCTGAAGCCAAACCCAGTCTACATCATAAGGCATGATATTACATAAAAAGAAAATAAGGTGATACAAAATCTTTACGCTGTTACAGTTAATTCCCGCACTACTTCCTCTTATCAACAAATTGCACAGTTTTAGTTTTGCCTGACTGAAGCCCAGAAGACTTGTTCTACGTCAGACTTTATGCAAAACTCACTGATGTCCAATGAAGTTCTTGCATCAGGGAGAATACTGTCTCCAAGGAGCGAGCCACTGCACCAGAAATGAAAGCACACTCAGAGCATGTGTATTTGAGATAGAAAGAAAAGAGATTTGCCTAATCTAAAATGCTGAGAGCAGAAAAGCCTTGTACTCTTGAGTCCCAAGGCTCCTCACTGATTCTTGGAGCACTGTTTGGGTTCTTCTTTGAGGTCAGAACATTTCAGAATCACGTTGTGTAGGGTTTTCAAAACACCTGAACAAAGGCCACTGCCTGGTTCTCATCGAGTTTGCTCAGTGTAGTCAGGAGTCAGCATAACAGCAAAGCACACCACCACTCAGTTCTCTTGCAGCACGAACCAAGAATCTCTTGCAGGGTATGTAACACTTCCCCCCAAGAAAACCCCAGCCTAGCAACAAAAAAACTGCAAAAGGCCCTCAAAACCTGAATATAGTGAGCATAGATTAAATGCTATTGTTGTGTTTAGGTCTGAAAATTGTTCACTGATAAACCAGATGTTTGGGATTTTAGGAGACAGGGCTCACTGAAAAATCTCTGATGACCCTTGGGGAACTCAGGGGTTATAAAGCAGAAAGGCAGAAAACCTGCTTGACAACCACAGGTACATTATAATTATAATTATACAGCTGCCTATGCACAATATCGCTAAAGTCTTGGACAAGGTGGAAAGGAGTGAAAGAGAATGACAATTAAAAAGGTTAGTTCGGTTATCTTCTTTATGTGGGTAAATAAGGCTGATGACCATGATGAGGCTGATGACAGAGAGAACATCACCTCAATTAAATGAACAACTGTTAACAACAGAAATTGTTAGGGGATAGTAGCGATAGCTTGTGCTCTGTTAACATGTCAGACACTTACTCCTCCTAGGTATGAATTAAAGTCTCAAAGAGGGAACTGAATCAAAGGTAAAGACTCTCGATGATTGCCTGAAAAATAACAGTTGACATAACTAATTTCTGATGAAACAAGCATTGATGACAATAAGGAAATGCTGTTTAAAAATAATACTATGCTATTAATTGAAGTAATCATAAAAGGACATGCAAAGTAATTCTGCTGGAGGAATAGCAGGGCTTCTCGGGGATAGATGATGCAGACAGAAAAGGAAAAATGTTGATGGGCCACAGAATATTGTCAAGTAACTGTTCTTTGCTCTTCTTTTAAATCATGTTTCAAAGCAGTTTATGAATCCATATCTATTAAGCTTCAAAGGACCAGACAAAACCAACCAACCCCAGGATAATACTTTAAAAGAAACTGGATTTGTCCCTAGGAAGAAACAGGCCCACTGTACCTTTTACATGAGATTTCTCACCAGCTTTTCATTTCTAAAGTAGCCTTATAAGGTTATGCTCCACACACCTTTAGCCCTAGAGTGTCGCCTTCTATGATAGCCTGCTGTTCTGGACACCTTATATAGTGACTAGTTTCTTCCCAGCTTTCAACCTGCCTGGTTTATCCCATCTGCCAGCTCTGACAGCCAATTCTTCTCATAAAGTCCTAAATTATTTTACTCCTCAAATAACCACTTAATCTTCACGCTTTTCTTTATGCATTTGGTAAACAGCAAATTTTTTAGCTTTCATTTTGGTGCCTTAAAACACCTTGGACCTTTTTGTCAGTTCTGGGATGACATATTAAATATCCTATTTGCCTTGAAACGAAGGCAAACGTACAGGTTTCAGCCTGTTTAAGAGCGTACAGAAAGGTGAATACATTTGAAGTTGCTGACATCTGCAAACTCCGGACAGAAAGATGAGAACTGATCAGTGGAAATATATTCAACTGCTGGCCTCCACATACGTTTCTCTTTATTATGTATCTTTTCACAAAGTTTTGGCCTTGTACAGTTGCCGCACATTTTATTTTCCATTCTATTATTCCTTCAGTCCTATCCATCCCATAATTTTATACAGATGGCATTGAATAGGTTGATTCACCTGTAGTTAATCAACCTCGTCCTTTCTTGACAGCAGGGATTGATTACAATACCCTCTTTTTCTCCTGAGTTATCTTGCTTACTTAAACGTTCCCGAAGAATTCCCCCACAACAGAATTGCCCCTTTATCCCCCTGACTGTGTAACGGTCTGCTATGTCCAACGAGGACTATAAGACAATAACTGCTCAGTTCATTTAGTTTGCATTCCAAGTGTGGAATCTCTTCTTGTTAGTATGAAATCAGGTGTCAAATGTACATGTCACACAAAAGAGGGTTAGTATTGCGCCGGGCAAACATTCTAGTAAGATAAACATCTCAGACTGTAGATTTGGTGTATATCCTACACAGAGTTATGAACAGACTTTCAGTATTTATCTTCTCACTATTTACCTATATAGATACTGTTTCTATGTTCTGCCTTCTAATTCAAGAATCAAGTTATGTTATACATTTGCCATTGTTGATACTAACTAGATCCTGGTATGCAGTACAGAAATTGAAGCTGGATTTTCAAAGACCTATTAAGAAAATGAGAAAACACTGATTTTATATAAAGAGAAGCAAGAAAGAGAATACAAATAGACTAATTTTGTCTTTTCATACATATATACTAAACTTCATGCACATGCTGTCTTAGGTTTGACAAAAAGAATTGGAGGTGAATAAAAATGCTATGGAAACACTGTACTAAACTTTGTTCCAGTACAGCTTTCAGTTAACTCCATCATAATTCCCAGAAAATGGAAGAAAAAAAGATCAAAAAATGTCAGAAACTGACAAAGAATACTCAAAGGTAATCTAAAAAGATGCCTACTAAATTTATTCTTTATAAAAAGTTGGATATCACAACACAAAACACACCCTGAAAACTTTGCCCTTCAAGGCGGTTTGTCCGCATTTGGTTTCTAAAGGGAGCAAGCACTCTCTGGTTGCTGCTCATGGAACAAGAAACAGAAAAGCAGCAGAAACTCCTAAAGACCAGTAGAAGACAATGAGCGGAGTGTAGCGAAGAGCTGAGGAGTCTGGTTATAGTGACCAAAGTGGCAAACAGGGCAGGCAGTTGTAGTGAAATATTCTGGATTGTCAAAAAAATTGATTTCCTTCTTTGATACAGTGGCCATCTACATGCATGTAACAAAACATTTAATCTTGTTTCATTTTTGAAACAAAAAACTCTGAAAACATTCAGATTCAATACCTCACGTTAAAACAAGAATGTATATTCCATGTTTAAATATTGAAATAAAATGTTTCAATTTTAAAAATACTTCACAGGTTTATAAATTCTTAGTCCGAGCTATTCAATACTTTCAGCACAAGCGACACCTAATTCAGCCCATCCAAATTTACGAGTTTAGTCAATAAAAGACTAGTTAAGGAAAACATTTCCTCAGCATACAGCACAGTTAATTCTGCATCACCTGCCTGTCTCAGGAGCCCCGGGCATTTGCCCCGAGCACACCGATACCCGTCAGCCTTGTGCTGCATTGCCAACCCAGGCAGAGCCCGCTCTGCTCCACTCCCTCCCTCCCGCGCAAGGTAACACAGAGCAGCACCATCTGGCTCCAAAACCCACCCTCGCAGCCCAGGAGTACCATTACTGTTATTAAAGAGAGGGTGCGGTAACAAAGCTCTTTGGAGCATGTTAAAACAATGCAGACTCCTCTTTTCAAAAGTAGAAAAAAAAAATAAAGATAAACAAAGGAATCTACTTTCAGTATAATCTTTCTTTTAATGTGAGCAACCTAAGTAAGGGGTCTTAGTTCAGCCTCAACAGAAACAGAGAAACATAATTCTGCGAGATCTCTTAAATTGTTCTGTCAACCACTTCATCCCCTGGGCTTCAGGGCGTGGAGAACAGTGCAGTAAACACAAATTTTGGGATGACAACTTCATTCACACTGAAAAGGTTTTGCCAACACACTGACAGCAGAAGAACTTCCTAGTAGATAGAGATGTCATTTATACCAGCCGAAAACCTTCGTCAGTCAAGCAAATCCAGGTCCCTGAGTGACATAGCCTGTTTTCGCAATAACACAGGCAGGCTTGCCTGCACGAGCGTTATTGTTTGGGGCAAAGCGCAACAATGGTAGTGTGGTGCTGGCCCAAACATTTCTGAGAACCAAGTACATCTTCCCCTGTGCTCCAGAATTTATTGGAAATGGTCTGTGATTCAGCTAATTTCACACTTTAGTCAGAGCTGGACTTTGACCAGGATCACTAACATTTTTGGATAATTGTTAAGGAAGCATTAAAGCACAGTCCAATTTCTTAGAAAAGAATCAGCCCATGTGAATTAATGCCATGCATTCATTTTGCCGACTTGCTATGCAGTTTGTACTATAAACTGTGGACTCAGAGGCAAGCAAGTATAAAGGGAACGTACCTCTCTCCCCTATAATAAACTGCATGCTAACTCTACGTTAACTTTCCTGAGGGTAAGGCGGCACACAGGCAGAAGAACTGGTTACCTGGACCATACCATTCCCCAGCGATCACTCTCAGATATTTCTCCAGCTTACTTTTTCCAAAGGGAAGAATGGAAGAAGAAACCTCACTTTGCCTGGGACAGAGACATAGTGTGAATTCTCTACCTTGCACCAAAAAGAGATATTTTTTATATTTGTCAGTGAAGGTCAAATGTTGAGAAGAGTCAGATCAATATAGACTCAGGCCTCTTCAGGGACCTGCTTGGCAGAGTACCACGGGTTAAAACCCTGGAGGGAAGATGGGACCAAGAAAGTTGGCTAATATTGAAGGATCACCTCCTCCAAGCTCAGGAGTGATGCATCCCAACCAAGCCGAAGTTGGGCAAAAACAGCAGGAGGCCTGCATGGATGAACAAGGAGCTCCTGGACGAACTTAAACAGAAAAAGGAAGCCTACTGAGGGCAGAAGCAAGGACAGGTGGCCTGGGAGGAATATAAAGAAGTTATCCGAGCAGCCACGGATCAGGTTAGGAAGGCTAAAGCCCTGATAGAGTTAAAGCTGGCCAGGGACATCAAGGACAACAAGAAAAGCTTCTACAGGTATGTCAGTGATAAAAGGAAGACTAGGGAAGACATAGGCCCTCTCTAGAAGGAAACGGGAGACCTGGTTACCTGGGATATGAACAAGGCTGAGGTAGTCAATGACTTTTGCCTTGGTCTTTGCCGGCAAGGGCTCTAGCCACACTGCCCAAGTCACAGAAGTCAAAGACCTGGAGAATGAAGAACTGCCCATTGTAGGAGAAAGCCAGGTTCAACACCATCTGAGGGACTTGATGAGATACATACGAGGAAACTGACAGATGAAGCTGCTAAGCCATTATCCATCACATTTGAGAAGTCATGGCAGTCTGGTGAAGTTCCTACTGACTGGAAAAGGGGAAACATAACTCTCATTTTTTAAAAGGGAAAAAAGGAAGAGCCAGGGAACTACAGGCCGGTCAGTCTCACCTCTCTGCCTGGCAAGATCGTGGAGCAGATCCTCCTGGAAACTATGCTAAGGCACATGGAAAATAAGGAGGTGATCGGTGACAGCCAACATGGCTTCACTAAAGGCAAATCATGCCTGACACATTTGGTGGCCTTCTACAACGGCATCATAGCGTTAGTGGATTAAGGGAAGAGCAACTGACATCATCTACCTGGACTTGAGCAAAGCATTTGACACTGTCCCATATGACATCCTTGTCTCTAAATTGGAGACATGGGTTTGAAGGATGGACCACTCGGTGGATAAGGAATTGGCTGGATAGTTGCACTCAAAGAGTTGCGGTCAATGGTTCGATGTCCAAGTGGTGAGCAATGACAAGTGGTGTTCCTCAGGGGTCGGTACTGGGACGAGTGCTGTTTAACATCTTTGTGGGCGACATGGACAGTGGGATTGAGTGCACCCTCAGCAAGTTTGCTGATGACACCAAGCTGTGCGGTTCAGTCAACACGCTGGAGGGAAGGGATGCCATCCAGAGGGACCTGGACAGGCTTGAGAGGTGCGCCTGTGCAAACCTCATGAAGTTCAACAAGACCAAGTGCAACTTGTAACTAGATGATATTTAAGGCCCCATCCAACCCAAACCATTCTATGATTCTATAAATATAGAATATTTCTGAAAATCTAACTCTACATGCCATTGTTTACACCTGTAAAAAACAGGTGGAAATCAGGGTACTGCGTTTTACATCCCTTCTTCACAAATGACTCCTTCAGGCAGTACTGAATTCGGTATTGTGGATTTTTTTGTCCTTGTTTATCCCTGTGTCCATATATGACAACATGGAAAACAGAAGTTACAAATAGCTAAGTTGTTAGTACACTGAGGTAAAACTCATGAAAGACAAAAGTATGTCATCAATCTCCTTCAAAATCGTGATGCAAAGCTTTTCATGGAAACACTTTCTCGCAATAGCATATATGTATTCCAGACATAGCAAATTACTTGAGCATGAGCAAGCACCCCATTTGTCTAAAGAAGTGTTCCTAAGAAATACCCTGAAAATACTTATAATTTGGAATGACAGAAACCATCCCCCAAAAAATGTGTTAGTGCATGGAGAGATGTAAAGAAGCAAATATACTTTGTACATGACAGACTATTGCTCTTCTGAGTAATTTCTTGTCTTTTTGTTTGAAGTGCATTTGCTGTCGAGCTCTAAACGGCAGGTGCAGATGTAATTGAAAGTGGCTGGTTGTGTCAAACGTGAAAGATTTCATGAGAAACCTTAAAGAGATAACCTATACCTTACTTGGGAGAGCTGAATTCACTGAACTGCAAGAGGAAAGTCGCAGGCTGACTGCAAAACAAGAGCGCCCATTTGGCCTTCCTCCACCACTCCTGATGAAATCATGCTATCCAGGGGCCAGTATAGCTCTGCAGATGTGCTCTGCCTTATAAAAAAAATGAGTGAGGTGCCTTGGGAACAGGCACTCTAATGTACGAAACAGATTGCATCCTGTTCTGCCACAAGCAAATAGATGACTGAGTGAACAACTGACATCTTTATTTGCAAATATTTCCAATTCTTTCCTTGCACCGGGCCCCTAACACCATCATCACAAAACTGGTTTCTCCAGTTGCTGGAGCTTGGTCCCACAGCCTCCATGATGGCACATTTCAGGAGATGCGGATGGGCTCTCCTCGCCTAAATACCTCTTTTTACCCTAAGTGGAAACAGGGACTGGTATTTCATGAATTTCTGCCACAGCTAGTTAGATTTTAGGGTTATGGCCTGAAGTAAGAGGAAAGATGATGGATGGCCTCCCATCTGTGGGTGAGCCAGAGTGGATATATCTGTATATTACACAAAACTGACAGTTCTTGGGCACCTGGATTAAAAAACCAAGCAATAAAAGAAAAGCTTGGAGCAGGGCCAGTACAATTTTACAAAAAGGTGAAGTGCGTGCCTGAGTGCTAGATGTTAAAGTTACTGCCAGTCAGGGTGCCTTTTTGTGACATCCCGGAGCCATACTTCTTAGGGTTTCCTTCTCAAAGAAAGTTGAGAAGTCTCTCTCATAGCAAGGGCTAGAAAAGGAAGAACTTGGCCAAAATGAAAACAGGCTGAGAAAAGTAGCCCTCATTGTTTTTCTTTCTGACCTGAAGGATGAACAATACAGATGATAAACAATGAAACAACAGATGTTTTAGTGCCCATTTGGAAAGTCAAGAGATTCATATACCCTGAGAGACTAAATAAGAACTGCAGTACTTATGACTAATGCTTCCACACCATAATCCAGGCTACATGCTCCCTCTTATTTTCCCAGCTTTGTATTTAAGTACTCGCTTTCCCTGTCCTTCCTAAACCAATAAAAAAAAAAAAAAACCCTCACAATTTTTGTTGCCATCCCACATTTAACCAAAAGCCTTCTGAGACTGAGCATCCTGGAAACATCATGCAATGTCTGAACCACTGGAAATCTTAAAATCCTTTGTACCTATGAGATGATCCCTTGTTACAGTTCAAGCAGGTGGAAAAACAAAGAACAATATGGAATGGGTAATTATTTAAAATTCAATAATTATCCAGGGGCCTTTTTTTCTCCAGATGTTTTAGCCCAATCTGACTGCACTTCCAATACACCATGTAGAAACCTGACTCTCTAGCCACAGTGGGTGGTCCAAGAAACCTATAAAAAAGGCAGGATTAGATCACAGTGAAAAGTGCTTTGTTTTACAGCTTAATCGCAAGCAACCTAGGTCTCTTTGCAGAACTAATTGGAAAGATCTAATTCTCATGCAACACCTCCACTGCCAAAGTCCGTAACAGGTCATGCCAACAGGAGACAAAAAAAGAAAAGCTTTCACCAACCTGCTTTAGGCTACAGTAAATTTGGGGAAATACATATTCCCATTAGAATTGTAAGATGCCCATGTAAGGTAAGGCACAACCATTAATGGATATCCCTTCAAAAAACAGATCTTTTCTCTCAACTACGTAAATACTCTCATTTTTAGAGCACCTAAAAGAAGAACAGAGTTGGAGCTGACCTCAGTCTCCTACTATACTGTAGCAAAAGTGGCAAATGCCAAAAAATAGCTGAGGTATTTCCTAAGTGGCACCAGAGCATGGCTGCCTGCCTCCACCTCTAGCTGGAGGGAACACAGATTCAGACCATCAGATTCAGGGTTGACTCACCAGCCCATGTTTACACCTCCTGCTCCAAGAACGTATTTTGACAGCGTGCAGCGTATGCTACCACCCGCCACGAAGACAGAACATTCCTGGAAGGGAGTTTCTCTCTTTCTTTTGCAACTGATATAACTTTAAAGATATTTTTCTGTTTTAGCATCTGCACTTCATTTTTTTTTTCCTAAGACAGACTTTACAAGGCTCTTATTTCTTCACAAGCGACAGCTGTTTGACGAGAAGACGCTTTGCATTTTATAGAACATGCCTACAGAACAAAGACCTTCAGCCAATGTTTTGGCCCCACACAAGCAGAGAAAATCATCCTCTACCTTACGCAAGAATTTATGGGATTAAGAGCCATTGGGTATTTTATGCCATTCTACTGTTAACATGGCACATGGTTCACAGCAAAAAGGTCTCTTTACACGGTTGTTCTAAAGTTTGGCTGAAAGTACAACCCCATCCAAATCTCCAGCCCAATTTCCGCCTTTGCTGTATCCACAAACGTTAAATACAGTACCCCAAACTTCAGGAATTTTTTGACATGTTTAACTATATTCCTATGTTATTCCTTTTGGGATATTCATTGCTTTTAAAACAGCATCTTGTTTCTGTTCACAGTGTATTTTAAGCAAGGCACTTCTTTCAGAAGATCTGGTTTTAATTTACATTTGAGTGACTCCCACTGCACAATGACCATTCATGACAAACGCGTCCAATAAACTTAACAGCCTCAGGATGTGCTGTTTCCTGACAGTTCTATTCTATAGCATCTGTAGAAAAAGACATGATTTTTTTTAACTTGCTTGTGTTGTCTAAAAGAAATTTAATGCCAGTAGTACTGGAATATGAAGATTTATTAACAAATCAAGTTTTTGTCTACTTTGTCAGGTTTTTCATTGCTTCAAGATTTCGACATAATGGCTTGCAAGGAGCATTGTATCTATGAATGAAAATAAAGCCAGTTCAGAGCTGTACTCCTCAATCTGTTTCTCTCCTTAACTTTAAGTAAGCATGCTAACTAGTGTCTGATAGTAGCTATGTTATTTAGATATTTTGTCTGAAAAAAACTCAACAAACTACCAACTTAGATCTTGCCCCCATAAAGAATTATGTACATGTATCTTTAAACAGATCATGCTAAAATGATGCTATTTCTATTTCAAATTAAACATCATGTATATCTTACTTATTCATGATTTTTAGAAGATAAAGGTTACTTAAAGTTTAATTAAAACCAAAGCACAGTATATTACAATATTTTTCACACGGACACTGCTTTTTCAAATGCCATTAACAGAGAGAAGCCATTATACTACTAAGGAGATCTGTGTAATCTGTAATTACATTAACTGTGAGGAATTGATACGTATAGTAACAAAACAGGAACACTAGCTGCATTCTTTGAGTATTGGTCTACTCAAATGACACTGCAAAAGCCCTTTCTTAATTCCATAATATTTAATACATTTTATATATAGATGGCAATTCTGTTTCATAGATCTTATTTCCATTAGCTTCAAAAATTGTGTATCCATAACAGCTTAAATCAAATCCTCTGAAGTCAACCACAGCTCAGCCACCATCCTTGATCAAACCCAGTAGAAGGATTAAGCTATTGTTTGGATCTTGGAATCAAGACTGTAACCCTTCAAGGTACCAGTTCTATAGGAGAAATTAAATAAAGATAGCCATAGGCTTTCAGTCTAAAATTGCTTCTCATTTTGCAATTTTTAATTGTAAGAATAAGCACATCTTATTTTAATAATATTGTAATTGTTTACTTTTCAGATGGAAAAGACAGGAAATCACTTAGCAGAATGTTAGAAAAAAGCTTACAAACACCTTAGAAATATCATAAAAATGAGAGCATGAGCAAATTTCAAAACACTGACTGACTGTGGAATCCTAAGAGCAGGCAGACTCCTGTGCCTCTGTTACCTCCATGCAGGAAACCTACAGTTTTCACAAATAGGTTTTACTCTGTTACACTAGGAAAAAAAAACGATTTCAAAACAGACTTTCCCTTCATAAAGAAAACAGAAAAAAACCCAGTGTACTACAGGGTTAGCTGCACCACTGTCTTTTGCTGAAGGCAACCATTACTACGGAATTGGAACAGTTAAGACGATGCGTGTCAAACAAACCAAGCACAGCTCAAATATCACATCTCCAGTGATAACATTTTCAGGAGAAAAATCATCTCCATTGCCCGGTGCTCTCCATCAAGCGCATTCCTTCCCCAGCCTGGCCTGGCACGGCACCGCCAGGCACAGTGGTGTTGGAAGGCACTGCCTCATTGCTAACATTTTCTTAAAGTCTGGAGTTTTTGTAACTGGCATGAGCCAGACAGAATGAACCCTGGAAAATACTTACATAGATTATAGCAAAGGAATGTAGGGCAAGGATTAAATTATAAACCAAAGTGACTTTAAATGAAATAACACAGCAGGTTGTGATGACCATCTGATATGGCCATTTAGTACCTGACTTTCAAGACACGACAGCGGAGTAGGTGGTAGATGTGAGAAAGAGGAGGGGACTGCTGTCCTGGCTGAAGGCTTATACGATATCCCAGGTGGGGTCTACATTCCTCCTCCTTCCATCTCTCCAAACTACCTCTCCTTGACTTGGTGCCTAGAAAACCTGGTCACCTTAATATAGACTTGGCAACATATCAATGTAAAAGTCCACACTGACATCTGAAATTGATCATTTTACTGCCCACACTGGAGGAATGTTTCCCCACAGGAATAAGGAATTTTATGAGTGTTATAAAAAGTTACTGGCACTACAACGTATTATCACTGTGGTATAAATTACTGATCTGCATGCCAGCTATGGGCCAGCTAGGATGGCAGCCAGAACCATCTCTCTGCTCTGAAAGAGCTGCATGGGCAACTGCCTCCCTTTGCAGCCTTCATCCTCCGTGTCACCTGGTGTATTCCTCCTCAAGAGGCATGGATCCAAACCAGAAAGCAGACTGGGGCAGAGCAGAAAGCTCTTGCGTCACATATTGATCATAACACAACTGCAGCAGCAGACAAGGTTTTGAGCACATTTGCCTTGTTGCCACTAAGAGCAAAAATGTAACACCATTTTTCATCAATAGATACCAAAGCTGCAGGTAGTTTTGCCTTACTTTCAAGCTTGGAGTAAATTAAATAGAGTATACTTGAACTGGGCTGAGGTCAATGGCAATGAGATCCAACAAGAGCAAGTGCCGGGTCCTGCACTTGGGTCACAACAACCCCATGCAATGCTGCAGGTTTGGGGAAGAGAGGCAGGAAAGCTGCGTGGCAGAAAAGGACCTGGGGGTGCTGGTAGACAGCCAGATGAATATGAGCCAGCAGTGTGCCCAGGTGGCCAAGAAGGCCAATGGCATCCTAGCCTATATCAGGAATAGTGTCCAGCAGGACTGGGGAAGTGATTGTCCCCTGCACTCAGCACTGGTGAGGCCCCACCTGGAATACTGTGTTCAGTTTTGGGCCCCTCACTCCAAGAAAGACATTGAGGTGCTGGAGCGTGTCCAGAGAAGGGCAACAAAGCTGGTCTGGAGGACAAGTCTCATGAGGAGCAGCTGAGGGAACTGGGGGTATTTAGCCTGGAGAAAAGAAGGCTGAGGGGAGATTTTATCGTGCTCTACAACTGCCTGAGAGGAGGGTGTAGTGAGGTGGGGGTCGGTCTCTTCTCCTGGGTCACAAGCAATAGGACAAGATGAAACGGCCTCATGTTGCGCCAGGGGAGGTTCAGGATGGATATTAGGAAAAATTTCTTCACAGAAAGGGTTGTTAAGGATTGGAACAGGCTGCCTAGGGAAGTGGTGAAATCACCATCCCTGGAGGTATTTAAAAGATGGGTAGATGTGGTGCTGAGGGACATGGTTTAGGGTGGGTTTGGCAGTGTTAGGTTTATGGTTGGACTCAATGATCTTAAAGGTCCCTTCCAACCTAGATGATTGTATGATTCTTAAAAATATGAGATACTTAGATTCTCATCAGGCCATATATTTCAGCTGCATAATTTCTTTTTTTTTTTTCCCAAGTGCTCTGAAATTTACTTTTATTTTTAGCCAATGTTTTCCTGAAGTTGACAGACGTTCTGTGACAGAAGGACATATTGTATACAAAACATTCATATCTGTACTGTCCCTTATATTCCTAAACTGAACATGCTGGAGCCATCTCCCAGGCAAGCTGGTACACCCCAGCAGTAGCAGCGCGGGGAGGTGGCCCCTGGCATGGGGCAGAGCCTTCGCGCTCCGCAGAGAGCCGAGGGGTGCGGGCAGCCACACACCATGCACTGTTAAGCTAGCACACACACAATCCGCGCCAACCCACACCTGCCCGGTGCAAAAGGGGAAACCAACAGAGTGTAGGCACAGTCTGGTTCCTACCTGGTCCTTTACTTTGAGGGAAAAAAAAAACAGCATCCAAACCCTGATGCATTCATCAGCAGTTATGTAACTGAAGTCATACCAAATTTTGGATCCTGTAACAGCACAAACTACAGCTAGATGATGCGTCTTTATCTCCTGTTCAGAAACCCAGTGCTGTGAGGCAAAGTCGTATAAAGAATACTGTCAGACAAATGAGAAAGACTGCGGCTCAGACTGAAACAATTAATCTGTATGCAGGGGTTGTCATCATTTCCCATTAGTTTGGAAGCTCCAGTCTTGTCAGTGATCCATCAGTGGTTCCACGACACATTTGTATTTTCAGAGCTCTATAGCTCTGGTCTGAAGTGTCACATTTGTGGTGTCATCAAAACATAAAATCTGGTTCAGTCATGCAAGAAAGAGTATAAGGAAAAATAAAGGACTTTTATAGTCTCAGTACCTTTCCCTTTTAATTTTTTTTTTCTATCTTTCCAAATGCATTCATTAGGCTTAAATATCGCACACTACAGAAAATCTGAAATGGGGCAAGTTTTTCTCAGCAAGTAACCGAATCTTCCATCATTACAAATATAAATCTCCATATCTCATCTGTACAGTCTTTACTAAGCACAAATGATACCTCTAATTCCTTAATGTGTCCCTCTCGCTCCCCTCACCATATTGCCCACAGCCTGGAACTCCCCGGTGAGTGCTGATCTGCTTGACTTTGCAGTGAAGTAAGACGCATAGGGTGGGCTTTAGCTGAGCCAATCTAGATATTTATCACTCCAGGTTCCCTTCATATCAGTGGAGACAAATAGGAGTAATTCAGCCAATACATTTTAAACAAATACTTTGGCATGACATGGATCATATCCTGGAAGAACTAACATCTCTTCTTGATTACACAGATAGCCTGTGCTAGTGAGCAAACATGGAGATGTCAATTATACAGGACGTTAAAATACAAAAGTCTTACTCAAACACACCCTGACCCAGGTCTTCAAATGCAAACAGGGTGCAAGCTTCGTTCAAATAGAGGGTAAGTGGATATACAAATACTTTTACAGATCTAGCCCTATGCATTTTCTGAATTGCTAGAGGGACCCACTGGAATAGCAGTCAGTGGATTGTTCTTCCTATCTCTTGACCCTTGGAAGGTCAAATAAGAGTTTTGTCTGCTCTTCATTTGGTGTGAAGGGCAGCAAATATACCTCTAACATTTTGGCTTAATATTCTACAATTCAGAAGCTAACTAACTCTTTGCTAGTATTAAGATGCACACTGCAAAAGTCCATCCAAAAAAGCTGTGGTGTGAAAGTAAAATTCCCTGGTGATTTAAAAGAAGATATGATAAGACATAGAAGCTTAAATATCAAGTAATAAAATTATGTTCTACAAGACCTGCACACCAGCAAAGATAGGGATGAAATGTGTGCAGCAAGAAAGCCTAAGTGAAAAGCAGCTCTTTTAGAAGTAGCACTGGTAGAGAGCCCCTGTATTGATTAATTGCCTTTATACAACTGATCGCTACGTTTAATCCAGTAGGGTTTGACATGTTATTAGTGAAGACACAGTCATGCAAACATGTATAAAACATCAAGAAATAGCAGATACCTAGGAAAAAATGTCACAGCTTGCAAGAAATGCAAAATTCAGCATTTCTGCTTACTCATAACTTGAAGATGTTACATTGAGCTTAGGCAAATACAGCTACCAGAAAAGTTGCCTTTCTGTAATACACTGTAACTCTGCTTTAACAAATACTTATGCATTGGTTAAGATCATTATTACATAAATAATATCCTTCTAATCCCAAAAGAGAAAATCTTGTTAGGTCCTCTTAGATAGGATAAGGAGTCTCCACGGTCTCTGTTCCCACCGAGACAGGAGATTGCAGGCTGGCAGAGTAAGGTCCAAACAGCATAAGAGAACTGTGGCTTGGTCAGCCACCACCTTTGATCTTAAGACATAATAAGAGAACCAATTTGGGATGTTTCATAGACTTTCAAAGAAGCAATGAGAAAGTTACCCAGTAACTCCTTCTTTTTATATTCAGGATTTGGCTGAGTTTTCTGGGGTTTTTTACTGTATGGGTTTTCAGAATACACAGCTGTTCTGAGAATTTCAACAACATGTAAAATTCAAGACACCAGTACCTTTGATGATCCCCAAAGTCATGGATTATTCTTTCTTTCTTCACTGAAGCAGCACAATTTTAAGTCAAGAGCCACAGTCAAAAATTTGTTTTTTTGGAGTCTGCCTTCCAGGAACAGTCTTCAGTAACCACTTAAAATTTGCTGCTCTGCTAAATATTCTTGCCAGTACATTTATTTTCTGCTGGTTAGTTGATAGTTGCAGGAAGCAAACTTCAATGTTGTTTTTTTTTCTTAAGTGGAAGAATATTTATGGATTGATATATTTTTTAATAATATTTACTGAACTCTAACTTTCCTCAAGAGAAAGCCAAAGAATGAGTTAAAATATGTAAATCCAGTTCTGTGATATACAAAATATTCAAGTTGAGGGAAGTAAAAAGCTAATCAACAGTCTGCAGGCTATGCCAGAAGAATGGAAATATACAATAAAGAAAAATACCATGTAGTGAAACCGTGCTTTTCTTCCCTTGGGTACAGACTTTACCACAATAAAGCACTAAGCTTCTGCAGTTCTTTTTATAAATTTTACTGGAAGTATTTCTATCATTCCATCAAGGTTTGATGTTCAGAGGATATACTTGGGTTTGTTGTTTGTGTGGTTAGTGAGAAACACGTGATTTAAAGTGGCACCACATACACATTTCTTAAAATAATCGGGCTCAGTAACACATTTATAAGGAACTTGTTCCACCCCCATGCTGCCTTCAAGGGGTTGTGCAGGACTTTTATACCGAGTAATTTGCACAGAGCATCCCATTTCACCCCTCTCAACTCGTCATTTCCATGCTGCTTTTTCATTCCTGTATACCTTAATGCTAAAGAGAAATCTACAAAAGAAAATAAGGCAGAAAATTCCATTGGACAAATTACATGCGTCTAGTTAGGATTTAAAGATGGGTATTTCATTGTCAGAGACAGACCTGTGCTTGGTGCTGCAGCTGTGCACGCTCGCCCCCATGGCTCCAAGCAGAAATACACCCATGCCAAGAGAATGGCTGCACGGAGAAGCATCCCCTTGCAGCCTGTATGGGTATGCACCCTCCTTGCTCCTGCCAGTTTGGCTATGAATTCAGTAATAAATGGGCCTTGAGCATCTAATTGAACCTCACTTTGTAAAAGCTTTGACCCGAAAGATTAAAAGTTAACCTAACCTTATCACGTGCCAAGCTCTGAAGTGAATGAGTTGCCAGCACTTGGCCGTTTTGCAAGAGAGCTCAGTCCCGCAGAGGATGCTGAATTTATGCCTATTTGTCTCACACAGGCAACTGTTCCCAAGAGCAAAGTAATGCTTCTCTGAAACAGAAATGGTGTTTGCACTATATTTTCTTCTGCTACATTAAATTATTCCCTGGATTATTTTCTTCCTTCGCCCACACCTCTTTTACCCCCACTAACACTTTGTCTAACTCTTGGCAGAGTTTCAATGTAAATATTTCTGCTCCTTGAAGGAATTTACATAAAGCCCAACTGCTTTGCAAAGGAGAAATACATGAAGCTGTCACAGCTCCTTGGTGACAGTTTAGGAGGACTCAACACTGCATTCACAGGACCAAGAAAGGGAACATTTTGACGTCCTCTCTAAGTGTGCTCTGCCATTTACCAAACAACATCCACTTAAGAGTTAGTTTTAAGTTTCAAAGTTTTTATACACCAGTCTGAAATACCAGTCTGAAAACTTTTTTACTAGTAGTGTTCAACAGGTTTACAGTAGTCATATTTTTGCAAATTTTAGCAGTTTTTGTAAGAGCGATGGCTGTACAATAATGCTCTGGGGGGCCACTCTGGCTGAGTCTGAAAATGTCTTTCCTGGAGGAGATGCCCTCAGTTAGTACAAACTGCCATCATTTTATTAACTTCTGTGAACTCCTGCTGGTTGACTCCACATGACAACCTGTTCCCACTAAACGGTTTGCCAGTTTCTATAACCATGTTTTCTTCCCAGTTTGAGCAAGAACAAACAAGACCGTTGGACTAGAATATAGATCATTGAATCATCACAACAGTTTCATGTATTGAAATCAATGGAAATCAGGACTTTAACAATGACATAAATCTAGGGGAAAAGTTTGGTATGAAACACAACACAACCATTACCTAGAAAGTGAAACTGAGAAACTGGAGAGTAGAATAAAAATTCAATACTGTTCTGGCTTTTCAATTAGTTGGCGTGCATAATTAATGGCATTATGCTGCAAGGCTAACTTTCTGGACAAAGAAAAATTGATCCAGTTCTGAGGGCCTTTAAGTAATACTCCTAAAAGAAGAATTATCATTTGTCTGCCATATGCAAAAATCAAGAAAATTTCTTTTTAGGTTGAGGGGGAACAACCCACAAAAGAAAAAAAAACTTTCTCCCAAATCTGAAATTCCACAACTTGTTGAGGGTAGAACTGTCATTCCTAATAAAAAGTGGGAACCAGTAAGATTTCATCAGTGTAGCTGAATAATTACAAACATCGCTCAGGAAAACAAAATTCCCTGCTGTGTCTGGTGCTTTCTCCAAATTTATTCTTTCGCTGGCTATTCAAGCTGTATTTGACATCAATTATCACAGCAGACAGAGACAAGGAATAAAAATACAGACAGCAGTACTCCTGAAATGATCTCAATTGAAATTATTTAAAACATCTTTAGGCTAATAAAGCATCTATTGTAAAAATTGTTGCCAAAGAGCAGCATAATACACACACGATCTAACACAGGCCAATCAATTTCTTAAGTACCACAGGATATTTTTTCCCTTGTAACTTTATTAATTAAAAAAATCTCCTTGAGCATTCAGTTCATACATTTTCTACCTTATAGCACAGACTATGAAAGCATCCACTGTGCATGGGTGCACTGCAAAAATGTGAGATCTTATGGAGGCTCTTCATACCAACCTATAACGCAAAGCATAACAATCTCTCCAATGCACGGAGAAAAGGCACTCTGATGCTTTACACCACCTCTCCCCTTCCTCCTATTTATAGAGGGGGAGTCCTGAGGTAGCTCACAGTAGAATCTCCAAACTTTTGGTAATATCACCAGTTATCACATCGTTACACTGAACAAAAAGATTTAGTCATACTCTACAGGATTAATTTATTTCACAGCTCTTTGGTTAGCATGAATGCAAAATAATGAAGTTAATGTCTTACATTGGACTAAAAGCTAGTGACTAAACATTTTTCACTAGATGATAAACTGCGCATCTAGGGATTAATTCCACCCTAAATCCTTACATGAGCTGTCATCGTACATTGCGTAAGCCTAACCACAGTATCACAGTATCGTCAGGGTTGGAAGGGACCTCTGGAGATCATCTAGGTCCAACCCCCCTGCCACAGCAGGGACACCTACAGCAGTTGCACAGGATGGCATCCAGGCGGGTTTTGAATGTCTCCAGTGTGGGAGACTCCACAACCTCTCTGGGCAGCCTGTGCCAGTGCTCTGCCACCCTCAGAGCAAAGAATTTCCTCCTCATGTTGAGATGGAACTTCCTGTGCTCCAGTTTGTGCCCGTTACCTCTTGTCCTATCACTGGGCACCACTGAAAAAAGACTGTTCTCATCTACCTGGCACCCTCCCCTTAAGTATTTATAAGTATTGATAAGATCCCCCCTGAGTCTTCTTTTTTCTAGACTAAAAAGCCCCAAGTCCCTGAGCCTTTCCTCATAAGAAAGATGCTCCAGTCTCCTAATCATCTTTGTAGCTCTTTGCTGGACCCTCTCCAGCAGTTCCCTGTCCTTCTTGACCCGGGGAGCCCAGAACTGGACACAGTGCTCCAGATGCGGCCTCCCCAGGGCAGAGCAGAGGGGGAGGATGACCTCCCTTGACCTGCTGGCCACACTCTTCTTGATACACCCCAGGATGCCATTGGCCTTCTTGGCCACCAGGGCACATTGCTGGCTCATGGTCATCCTGTCGTCTGCCAGGACTCCCAGGTCCCTTTCCACAGAGCGGCTCTCCAGGAGGTCAGCCCCCAACCTGTACTGATGCATGGGGTTATTCCTCCCCAGGTGCAGTACCCTACACTTGCCTTTATTGAACCTCATCAGGTTTTTTTCTGCCCAACTCTCCAGCCTGTCCAGGTCATGTTGTATGGCAGCACAGCCTTCCAGCGTGTCAGCCACCACTCCCAGTTTTGTATCATCAGCAAACTCGCTGATGGTACACTCTATCCCTTCATCCAGGTCATTGATGAATATATTGAACAGGACTGGACCCAGTACTGACCCCTGAGGGACACCACTAGTTACTGGCTTCCAACTGGACTCTGCACCACTAACCACAACCCTCTGAGCTCTATCTGTCAGCCACTGTTCAATCCACCCCACTGTCCATTCATCTAACCCACACTTCCTAAGCTTGTCTGCGAGGATGATGTGGGAGACAGTGTCGAAAGCCTTGCTGAAGTCAAGGTAGACAACATCCACTGCCCTCCCCTCGTCCACCCATCCAGTCACGCCATCGTAGAAGGCTATCAGATTAGTCAGACATGACTTCCCCTTGGTGAATCCATGTTGACTACTTCTGATAACCTTCTTTTCTTCCAGATGCTTTGAGATGATGCCCAGAACGAGCTGTTCCATCATCTTTCCAGGGATGGAGGTGAGGCTGACTGGCCTGTAGTTTCCCGGGTCATCCTTCTTGCCCTTTTTGAAGACTGGAGTGACATTGGCTTTCCTCCAGTCCTCAGGCACCTCCCCTGTTCTCCAGGACCTTTCAAAGATGATGGAGAGCGGCCCAGCAATGACTTCCGATAGCTCCCTCAGCACTCGCGGGTGCATCCCATCAGGCCCCATGGACTTGCGGGTATCCATTTTACTTAATTGTTCTTTAACTTGTTCCTCTTCAACCAAGGGAAAGTTTTCCTTCCTCCAGACTTCCTCTGTTACTTGCAAAGTCTGGGACTCCTGAGAGCTGGCCCGAGCAGTGAAGACAGAAGCAAAGAAGGCATTCAGCAACTCTGCCTTCTCTGCATCATCCGTCACCAAAGCACCCATCTCGTTCAAGAGTGGGCCCACATTTTCCCTGGTTCTCCTTTTGTCTCCTATATACTTAAAGAAACCCTTCCTATTGGCCTTGACATCCCTTGCCAGGTTCAATTCCAAAGCTGCCTTGGCTTTTCTTGTTTCTTCCCTGCATACCCTGACAGCATTCTTGTACTCATCCCAAGTCGTCAGCCCCCTTTTCCACATCTTGTAAACTCCCTTCTTCCACCTGAGTTTTTTCTGAAGATCCCTGCTCAGCCATGCAGGTCTCCTTCCCTTGCCCAATTTCTTGCTCTTCTGGATGCACCAATCCTGAGCTTGGAGGAGCTGGTGCTTGAACATCAGCCAGCTCTCTTGAGCCCCCTTACCCTCTAGAGCCCTCTCCCATTTGATTTCTCCCATCAGTTTCTTGAAGAGATCAAAGTTAGCCCTCCTGAAGTCCAACATTTCAACCCTACTTGTCATTTTGTTCATACTGCACTTAATGCTGAACTCTATCTTCTCATGATCACTACAGCCAAGTCTGCCCCTGACCTTAACATCCTCCACCAGTCCCTCTTTGTTTGTCAGTACTAGGTCCAGTAGTACACCTCTTCTTGTGGGCTCTTCCACCACCTGAGTCAAGAATTTATCATCAATGCACTGGAGGAACCTCCTGGACTGTGCGTTCCTAGCTGTGTAGCCTTCCCAACAGATACCAGGGAAGTTGAAGTCCCCCATGAGAACCAAGGCCTGTGATTGTGAGGCGGTTCTCACCTGTCTGTAGAAGGCCTCATCAACTTCCCCATCCTGATCAGGTGGCCTGTAATAAACACCCACACTGGTGTCTCTCATGTTACCCTGCCCCTTAATCCTTACCCACAAGCTCTCAACTTGCTCATCATCAGCCCCCAGGGAGAGCTCAATACATTCCAGTTGCTTTTTCACATAAAGAGCAACTCCCCCACCTCGCCTCGCTGGCCTATCTTTCCTAAAGAGAACATAGCCCTCCATGACAGCGTTCCAGTCATGCGAGCTATCCCACCATGTCTCAGTAATTGCAATGAGATCATGGCCCTGTGACCGCACACAGATCTCTAACTCCTCTTGCTTGTTACCCATGCTGTGTGCATTAGTGTATAGGCATTTCAGAGAGGCCAATGAGTGTGTAGCCCTAGAGAGGTGGTGGGCCTTCCGATCCATAACAGTTCCAACATCCTGCCCCACAAGTGCTGAGCTACTACACTCAGGTGCCTCTCTGATGAGCCCAGTTACATCCCCATCTCCCTTCCAATCTAGTTTAAAGCTTTCTCAATAAGCCCTGCTAACTCTAGTCCTAGGACCCTCTTCGCCCTGCGAGATAGGCTTTTCGCATCTGCTACCAGCAGCCCTGGTGTTCTATAAATCAGGCCATGATCAAAGAACCCAAAACCTTGCTGGTAGCACCAGGTTCGGAGCCAGTCATTGACCTGCTGGCCTTTCCTGTTTACCCCCTCATCATTCCCTGCAACTGGAGGGATAGAGGAGAACACGACTTGTGCTCCTGATCCCTTAACCAGTCGTCCCAAGGCCCTGAAATCTTTCTTCATTGCCCTCAGCGTTCTTCTCACTGTGTCGTCACTTCCTACCTGAAGTACCTACCCTGTACGTTCTTCCTACAGTGCACCATATATAATATAAATATGAGAAGTGGTTTAATTCCAGGATGGAAGCATTATATCTTCCTTCTACCAGAGTACTCGGGCTTCGTTAAAGCCCCACATTATCTGGCACAGCGCTCCATCTCTTGCCTTTTTTTCAGCAATATGGACTTTAATATTAACATTAAGCATACATATAAATAGATAAATAGCAGGCTATATGATGACTAAATTAGAATAGCTATAGATATATAGATACAGGACCAGGACAATATGGCAAGCCAAAAACAAATTTAAAAATTACCAGTTGACCAGATTAGTCGTGCTCTCGTGAACCTGAGAATTTATTTTAACCATTATAGGAAATACTTATCTATTTCTTTATCTGAAATCAACCAATAGCTTTTTTACTAAAAATATCTGTGCCTCTGAGATATTACTTTCTACACTTATCTTCGTGAGGATTTCCAAACTGATTTCCAAACTGATCTTTGTATAAAGCATATTCTATATTCCCCTGCACTAGTTATATGTATGAAACATTTCCAGGCTCAACCCTAGAACAAATAAAAGCAAAACATCAAAATCCAATAATTTGAGGAATATAATTCTCAAAAAAGAGCACTAAGAAAATTAAAAGCCTAGGAAAAAGAAAGAAATTAAAAAGGAGAATGTAAGGAATTCTTTTTTTAAAAGAAAAGGTTAATATTCCGAATTAGAACTTTAAACTTATCCAACCTTCATTTATTTCAAATTAATTACATTTCTTTCTATTTATATTTGTTCATGGGATTTGTCCGTTTATGACTTTCACATCTTCTCTCTCTCCTTGTTTAGTACTATCTAATACCCAACTCCAGCAAAGCACTTCGCAATGTGCTTGATTCAGATCACATGAGTAATCCCTGTAAAACACGTTCCTACATTCTTTGCTCTCTCTTCTAAACTGTGATGCTCTGATTGTCATACTGAAAGTGTTATCGTATAAGCCCTGCCTTCGTCTAGAGTGCACTTTCCCCTTCAAAGCATATGTTAGTCATTAAATGATAGCTTGAACAGATCAAGATTACTGAAATTTATTGCGAGCCGCTGCAGAGGAGGAAGGTATGCAGAGCTAGCTTCAGGGTGAGTCACTGAAATGCAGTTCCTCTTGGCTGGCCCTGTCCGATAGGAATCTTGTTGCTGACCCAGCTTGTGTTAGCCTCTTAAATTGGGAAGGACTTTACTATTTCCTTTTTTTTTTTTTAACCAAAAAAAAAAAAAAAAGGAAAATCCCTCCTTAGCAGCTGCACATTTTCTGCTAGAAAAACAACTCCAAATTTCTATTACTAGCTGTTAATATCATTATCTACCAGCTCTGCTGCAAAGCAGAGGGAGTCGAGTTAAAATGTCGAGTGTAACAAGCACTGGGGAGGGAAACAAGCAAAACCAGAAATTTACCATCCACAGATTTCTCTAAAGTATCACTCCTCTGCTATTTCTGAGCTAAAATTAACACTGCCTTCTAAGCCAAGCTTTTTATTTATATTGAAATACAAGCATTGTTTCAGAGTGGTGATGTTACTGTAACAGAGCCTATAGTTAGGCATACTGCTGCCTTATAATAAGCGCGCTCACCGCAGCAACGCAATATCAGGTGACTTTGGGTTTGCTTTAGAAGAAATGTCACTGTGGAAATGCAAAGGCAGATCACACTCACCACTGCTGAGCAGGTGCCTTATTCTTCATTGCTGGTTAAATGCAACAACTCAGGAGCATAAGAAAAAAAGCAAACTTCCTTCCAAAATCTGGGCAGTTATTTCTGTACTAATGCTGCTAATCACCAGCAGCAGAGCAATAATCTCTGCCTCTATTAGATTGTATAACTGGTGTCTCTTCCCCAACCTTCCCCACTTTTCTATTCTGGCTCTCAGGACTCCACTCTGGATGTGGATCATGTTCTCGTTTTCCCATTCAGTGGTCCAATGCAATATTCACAGCATTTTCCAGCAGAAATTGTGAATATTTAAAGGGAAAAAAACCTCAATTTGCATTCAGTGGACTCAGAGTTTTGCATCTCCTCTTCTTACTAACTATGAATTCGTTCCATTTGGAAACAAACCACTACTACTTTGTCACCTGAACAGCAAAATTGAAGACAACTTTTCAACCCTTGTTATCACAAACTAAGCTTTTTCAGTTCCACAAAACCATACTGAACTCCCTTCCATCGATGTCTAATATAACATGCCAATATGCAACTCACAGAAATTCCTAGTCATATCCTTCTTCACTGCAAGCCAACATAGACGACCTTCATGTTCAAAAGCCTTAAATATTCTGATTTAGAAGTACATCCAAATATTAAAAAAGTGATTCAAGGGATTGAAAAAAATCACCAATGGCCTTTCCACACCAACATTCTAAACCAGAGTATGTGCAGAAGACCTTATTCTTTTCAAAACATGTTCCATCTTTGCAACTGTTAGCCTTTCATTACCTTATCATTTCCAGTGCATTTTTGCATATGTTTCCAAGGCAGCAGAATATAAATCAGGAAGACGAAAATAGATGTAGTATATTTACCGTTTGCCAGACCATCATTTGTTTATATGTATTTAAATGTCAGTCATTCATGCCATATAAGTCGTTCCTGCAAGCTCAAGAGGTTTCACAGAGACATGGGCAGACATGCCAGAAGTCTAGGAACCTGCATACAAGCACGTGATTATGTCTTGGATTGGCAAGCGAGAAACGTAAACCCACAACCTAACACGCAAAACAGCATGAACAAAGAGTTCAAACTTCACACGATTAATAAAAGTAGCCTAACTCAATACTTAAAGCTGATGTTTTGAAGTCACCACCAGTGCAAGAAAACTAGCAACTGTTACAGCAAAGTATCTCAAGGAGAGTGTACAATTGGTTATTCAAATTCCATACTACTGAAAGCAATAAATAATAAATTAGATTAAATAAATAGAGAGTTGCAGATGGCACTTCAGCTGAAATAACTAGTGAGAAATTTTCTAGTGAACTTTCCACTTGTTATTTACTTAATATAAGTGCTGACACAACTTTGCATTTTCAGAAATTATCTGTACAGAGGGCCATTGCTGTATTCCTCATAAATATAGGCCCGTTTAACTGCTAGGACTCATCCTGTGCAACAAGTAATAGTATGGCAATTCTACCTCTCACAGGCACACGTAAGATAATAGAGACAGAAAACTGGCTTAAGAGCAATCCTGAGCACTTATGTACATGGTCTACTCTGATTTAGTTCCTGCCAAACATAAAAAAAAATTACAACTGTAAGTAGCTTAGGAAAATCTAGATCTTAAAAGCTTGCCAGTGTGCATAAGATTTCCAGTATGAACCCAGACAATGTACAATATGATGCAGCTGAAATGCTAAGGATCAAACTGTAAGAAACCAAGGAAAACAGAGAAAAATGCCTCTTTCAATCTTCTCTCCACCACAGTAACTTACCTAGAACCTAGTCACATTGATCTGGAAGACAAACTGAGTTGAACCTGCCTAAAGTTAAATCAATGGGTTCAGAGGATCTGGAAAGTCCTTTCTCTTTTTGCTTTTACAAGGATTCTTCAAGATGTCACTAATGGAGACATAGCAATGCATTAGCATCAGATTTCTACTCGCTAAAAAACACTGGCTGCCAGTACGATCAACAGACAAACTATCTGAAACAAACTGATTCTGTTTTCTCTTCAAATTGTTATGAATAATGGAGTTGTACCAGTCTGAAAGCTACATTAAATCACCATTAGAGTGAGGACTGAAAGCTTGGCCCCGTGGGAGTCAGCAGTTCTACCGTGGATTGTAATTTAATCAGAATTTTACCCTTTATATTAACTGTATCTCCTTACAAAACAGTTTTGAAAACATACTCTCACCAAGTGCAACTCCAGTGAACTTGAAATTCTCAATCAGCAAAACTCTTCCTGAACTTTTTAAAAATAATACTAATAATTTGGGCATTTTGAATCTAAATCCAGCTTTTCGTGATTTCAAATGCTACAGTTTACTTCTGCCGCTTCAAAACTTGACCCTATCAAAAGAGATTTTACAGGATCCATGCTCACAGTGGGGATTAGGGACTGGTGATACATTATTTTTAGTTTTCTATTTATAATTTTAAACATCAAATTTATTAACATCTGCATGTTGGCTACTTCACCTCTGCAGTAACTTTTTTTCATAAGCTTTAAATACATATATATCTGTCTTAACATAGTGCAAAGAAACACGATGTTTTATAGCAGAAACCCTGACAGTTCATTAAACGTAGCACAACCAGCCAGAACTCCTGCAATAAGCCATCACCACATGCAAGGATGTTTTGAGGACGTAGTCACTGATGAGGAACTTAAACAAGAGGAACTGAATTGAATTTAGAAACTGTGTTCACGGCTGGGACAGAACTCTACACCACTGTACCAGCTTTGATCATGTCAAATATAAAACCTGTAATTTTCTCTACTCCTCTCTGACAAATGTTCAATCAAAGGCAGAGTGTGAAGTAGCACAAGATGCCACAGTCCTGTAAAATAGGATAACCGTGGAATTCAGTTCTGGGTTTACAAGTCAGCAAGATTTTTCAAAGTTTATTGCTTGGTATTGACTGACCTCCAACTACTGATGCACCATCACTTGCAAGCAGAAGTTTGAAAGAGAAATAGCAGATGCTTTTTGCTGTAGATTGATAACACTTGGTTCCAGTCACCAGTGGTTATTTTCTTTAGGAAAGAGGTAATTTTATAGACACTAAGTGGAACCTGGCATATAAAATTACACACATACCCAAAGAATAAAAGTCAGCAACCAAACTTAAAGTTGAAAGCAAACTTTACTTCTACATTTCCAAAAACATCCAACCACTCCATGACACCCTCAGTCCTGTTCCAATATCCACCTCAAAGGCAAAGGACTCATTTACAAAGGGGACTTGTTTCATGACAAACGAGTGATAACACATGGAAAGTATCGTGCCTCCAAAGGCTTAAGTCTGCTCTGACATAGAAATGAAAATTTCTATAAATTACAACTTATTACAATGCAATCCTGATTCTTAAAACAGGCAATCTTCAATGAAAATCTACATTTTTTGTTACTGTGCATTCTAGGCTTTTAGAATGGATTACTATGAGAAAATAAGTCCTGGGATGTTTCTGTTAATAACATTAACAACAGAGAACTACTGCTGTATTTTTAAGAGATGCTGTATATCATCTTAATGGCTATTGGTACTTTAAGGTTGCCCAGGGGCAAAAAAAAATAGCTGTAACTATGTTCATTTCTCATTTGAACTCAATGGATTTTCTCTATTCTTTATAGCAAAGACTTAACTTGTGTAACAAAGTACCAAACTTTACATTGATTTTTAAATTACAAGCTTTATTATTATTTTTTCTTTTTACTTCACTGTGGCGCACTTTGTAATAGTCACAGTTTTAACGGTACTTTATTCAAGTTTTTCTGGCAAAGTCCATCCAGTGAAAAATTATATCTTTGTTCTGCAGATGTGGGCAAAAGTCATTGTTTTTCCTTGATCAATACATAAATTAGTCACACGTAACTTGCCATAAAAATAAATTGGCTCCACATTGATTTGTCTCTCTCATGGTAGCACTAATATTTGTGTACAAATGGGAATTGGTTGTTCTCATTTTATTTTCCTATCGGTAATGATGTTAAACAAATCTCGGGATACGGCACAATGCTGGCCAGGCAAAGACAACAGAGAGAAGGATGATATTCAGGTACCTTTTAGAGGCAAATGTCCCATTTCCTCATTAGAAGCTCAATGAAAGCGTTCCTTAACCTTATCTCTATCTCCCTGAATTGCAAGAGGACTACCAGCACTTTTTTATAATGGAAGCACAGTTGAGAGAAGAGGAGGTTGAGCTACTCCCTGCACTTTACCTTCTCCAAAGGAGCACCCCAAGAGAGCACTTCCCAGGCTTGCAGGCTGCACTTACAATAATGAATGCTGACATTGTCATACGAGTCCTGGTTCTGGAGATTTAGGAGGGCCACATAACAGAATATGAGATGGACTTAACAGGAAAAGCTGATAAAGCCTCATTGACGAAGTGCTCTAGCAAGGCGCTTAGGAAGCAGGTCACTGGGGTTCTGATGGGAAGCATTCATTGCAGAAAGTAAAAGAGCAGAAGCAGAGAAATAATAGAGAGGACTTGGTCAAAAAATGAGGAGAGAAGCAGCTGTTTGAATGATTCAGTGTAATAAAATGGCAGGAAAGATTAACACTTCATGGGGAGGCAGACAACTCCCCAAGCACTACATTTGTTAAAGTGAACGACGTGGAGCAAAGGAATGAGAGGGAACGATGCTAAGTTAGTCCTAACTTGGTAGTATCTTAGTAAAGCACTTTTTTTTCCCCAGAATCAAACAAATCTCTAAAATGGCATATGCATTAAATATATTCGGGACAAAACCAGCTACATTAAGAATTTCCAATTTGCATCTAATCTTCATGTGAGGCCCTCTCACAGAGGGTGTAACAGTCAGGAGTTTATAATTCTCCAAAACTGCAGCTGCACATGCTCCCCTTCCGCAAAAAGGAAAGGGAAAATAAAGCCCTGGGGAAAAGTACAGAAGCCTCGAAGTGGTTGAAACTAGTCTACAAAAAGTTTTCTCCTATCTGTAAGGCAATTTTCTCGCTGGTGCCAGTCAACGGTAAGGGATTGACGGAGCAGCGAGCACGGTGTGCTCTGCTGCATCATCCAGGGTATGAATGTTCCCCTTTTGGCTCATCACCTTAGTCAGTCCTTTACCGTCTCTGCACCAAATACGCCTAGATTTACACCGAGCTGGTATCTCTATGTGCTGAAAGATGGTCAGCTGTCTTGTCAGGAAAGAAAAGAATTTATAGCTACTTCATTCCCAAGACAGCGACAAAAAGTGACTTCAGTGCGGTCAAATATCAAGGTCTATGCTACATAGCCATATGGATTTTACAAGATATTGGTGCCGTTTTACACCATTTCTCCCTCTGTTGCCTCTTCTGACACTTGTCAGAGCATGTTGTGTATGCATTTCAGCCTTGACATCCATCTCGTCTAAATTTCTACCCGGTGCTGTAATTTCTTGGATCATGTAATTGAAATGTTAGTTCTTCTCTAGTTGCTCCTCCTATGAAAAACATCTTGCCGGGAACAGAAATTTTTTTGAGGATAATTATTTTGCAAAACACACTGTTGCTTCATTACAAAACATCTGGACAGGTCGAGATTAAGCCTTCTTCAGCTGCAAACCTACCATCAGTCTTCACATCATCCCACACACACTGGAGGTGTTAGCTGATTTCTGTTCTCTTTTTTGCTGGAGACAGTAGTTCATCCAAGTTGCTGATCATCATTTTTAAAATCAGTCAAAAAATGTCTGTCTTTCACTGAAGTGTTCCTGAATAACAACTGATTACCATAAATTAAGTGTATCAACTTTTGTCTCAGAGAGCTTAGTTTAGACAAAATTTTGCTGATAAAGAGAAATGTTTATATTACAATAAATGTTGCAACCTGTTGTAAAGAAATAACTCAAAAAATGCATCTTTATTGTAACGACATCTTTACAGTTATGAAGAACAATTTCTGTCAAAAGACATTGTATGTCCAACCTTCTTTGACCAAGATGTTGGAAATGTAATCTAAAGCTTTTCCAAAGAAATCCTAGAGATTTTGCAAAGCTTAACACCTTAATACAAGCCTGTCTTCAAATTCTTGATGTCCATTCAGTGCTAAAGCCGAAATGACATGCCTCAGGGTAGTTCTACTAAGGAGCATGGACCTAACTTCACTGTATCTTTACTGGTTTGGTATTTGGACTTGCTATGAAAATTTCCAATGCATGCACCAAGTTGCAACAGTGAGTTTGACATGAGTAGCTATCCAGTAGGAACACAGCTCTTCTTGTGGTTTAAGTTCATCAAGGGCTCCCGTAAGTACCACGCAGTCAGCTTTTCAGCCATAATACACATTGGTTAGAAATGAGCAATGGTTACCACTATTGATCCTCTTACTGTTTCCCTTATTCTCACTCTGGTCCTCCTTGATGGGCTGGAAGTGTTCCAGTCTCCAGAACAGAGACTACTACATGCTACAACCTGACCCACTCAGCAGGCATATCAAGGCAGCTGGTAAATTTAGAGCGAAAATGTGTGTTCATGCTGAATATGCTGCAATTACAGACAATACTAGCTCTCAATGAACATATTTTTTTTGCATTACAACCTTTGTCTGATAGTTTTTCAGGTGAGCTATAGAAAGAAAACAATACGTATACATAGAGAAAGCTCTTCTCATTCTTTGTGCAGGTGTACGTTCACTGGCAAGACTGTATTAGCACAAACATTGAATCAACAGTATAAAATATTTAATGACATAAAATCTCACTATTAATAAAACAGCTTAAAAGAGTGACAACAGTAGATCTGAGTCTACAGTGTCACAAAGAATTGGTTCTCTCTCATCTTCATCTTGTACCCTAAGCAATGGGAAGGAAGGGATAGTCATTAAAAGAATCTGTGAATGTAATTCTGCAATATGTAAAAAGCCTCAAGCGAAAAGGCCCTCGATGATCCCTAAACATCACAGGAAAAGCTATCTCATATCTACAGAGAAGGAAAATGAGAATTGCTTTTCATTCCCAGCTATGTAATTGTATTATAAAAGCGGACACTGTGCATAGAAAGAGCAGATGAGCATTCCTCAGAATGGCAGAAAGAATAACACGATCACTTTATGTTCTCATGCAAAGAAGCTAATTTTAAATCCTTGATAAAGTCTTCTTGCAAAACAATCTTTCTAAAGCTGCTAATATTTTCATAAGATAAAAGAAAAAGAAAGAGTAACAGAAAAAACAGTTTTAGGGATTGTGCAACAAAATAAGCTGTTGTTAGAACAGTGACAATTAGAACAAAAATAATACTGTACGTAGTAAAACATACATGTCTACCCTATCCACAGGGAGTCTTTACTTCTTAAGAAGAATTAAACAAGTAATATTTATCCTGTGAAAAACTGGGATGACTTATTCATCCTGATTCATGAGAATTTCTATTTTAAGTCAGAAAACCATTTTCCACTAATGGAAGCTTGACCAGAAAATTTTCTGCCTGCTCGGCTGGTAGACAGAATGTCGACCAGCAATCTTGGTACCATGAGAATTCAGCTGCAAGCCTGAATATCAAGGCCTAATGGCTGTAATTACTGATGACTTCTTATGTACTCTCTGATGAAGGTGAGCCTGTAGTCTAGTCTCCCTAGTCCTCGTACCCATGAAATTAACAGTGTATGTATTAACTATTGAGGTGATTTCTCAGCTCCTGTGCTCCACAACACCAGTTTAGCCCCCAGGCTGTCCCCCAGGCTGGGCACCCACCTCTTCTGTGCACTCGGTGCCCATTGCCCCACAGTGCTCTCTAGAAAAGGAAGCATTAACACATCATAAATATTCTCTGCATTCTTACCTAATTGGTTAGATATTAGCATCAGGTTTTATTGCCTCATGTTTCAAAAAGAAAGAGAAATTTAATCATCTCACAAACTCCTAAAAGCTACATAAAAAATGCCGACAATTTCAGAGAAACCCAGAGAATCCTTGCCTAAGAGAAGATTTAACTAACAGTGAGTTAGGCTGTGGAATGATAAATACTCTGTGAAGTTTTGATTCAAGAGGTGATATTCAGTTCACAGACATTCTCTTTGTAACTATTTCCTAAAATAGACATGTTGTATTTTACTCCCTTTTGTTTTCTGTTGCTCAATGATTGGCATTTTTCCTATATACACTACAAGAAAAAGAATTAAAGTTTTATCAAGCTGTGCCAAGCATCACTACACTACCATCAGTACAGGAAACCATATTCTCCTTTCACTCTTCTCATTTTTTTTTCTACTTGTGTAATCCCATAGGCTCCATTAGAGTAGCTATAACTAAATGAGATCAACTGAAAACAGTCAGACTCAAACTTACATTTTAATAGAGAAAAACTATTTGTTTGGACTTGTTATTTTTTACTTTGTTTTTCTTATTACTTTCCTCTCTGTTAAACTGAGAGCATTATGTGGAACAAACAGGCAACTATAAGAATGAGATTGGTATCCACTTCAAATGTTTCTCTTATTATTATAAGCAAGCAGTGTTTTAATGGATGAAACCGCTTTCTAAGCCAGATTTTATGCTCTTGGTTTAATCATTATATTCAGTCATAAACTTACATAAATAGCTTGACTGTTACTCTTTATTTTAAATTACATACTTTAACACAGTGATCTTGCAGCCAGAATTTCTTTAACATTTTAAATTCTACTTTTATTTCATGAGCAATCATACTCAACCAAGTGACAGAGAGTGAAATAATATGTAATATGATAGAAAGGACCTGTGCTGCTATCATATGAAAGGTTTCAGAGATATGCAGTCATTTCATGATCCGCTTAAGTAACTTCACTTAAATTTACTTGTGTAAGTAAGTTTACTTAAGTAAATTCACAAGTAAAAATTGTCTAAATTTATATTGTTTAAAATTACTCCATAGAATTAATTGGAGCTTTTTTAAATCTACTGCACTGTAAAAGAGAATAGATTTGGCCCACTGTTGCCTTACTTATGCATAACTGGAAGGTATGATCTATCCATCCTTTCCTTAATATTAAACATACCTGCTAATTAAAAGCCAGAAGAGAAGCTATGTTCCCAAAGCCATAGGTGTCAGAGGGAAGCAGTCGTCTTATCAAATTCAATGTAATATACCACTTCAGCAGAGCTGTGCGCATTCTACTCACAACTCCTTACTGCACATCTTCCCCACAGATATTCAGTCAATTTCCATCTACACTATATCTTTTTCTAAAGATTACTGACAGAACGTGGAATCCATGTATAAGATACCCAGAGGCATTTGGGTTGGTTCTGTTGCTCACTGATTAATAGCTTTTCTTAGAAAATTCACACCACCAATAAAAGAAATACAAGAAAGAGCAGGTAACTAGATGTATTCCCATTGCCCAGTTCTCAAGCTATTGCTTTATTAATTCTCTTTACAAACTTTTGCACATAGTTCTCCTTTTAAACACCTAGTCTGACTCTAGATTACACTCTTCCAACTGGGAAAACAATATAAATGAATTATGGCAAACAAAAATTTAAATAAAAATTTTATGATGTCAAAACAGATTTTCTGTTTCAACACATTTGATGAACACATCCAGAATGTTTTGGTATTTGAAAGTTTTTAGCATTTGGATTTTTTAAATGCGATTTGGAATTTTAAAAGGAATTTTAGAAACCAAGGTAGGAGATATATGAAGTGCTTCACCATCAGATAATGCTGAAATTAGGCTCTGGAAGAAGCATAGAAAATATCTCACACAGTTGCGTTTAGGTTTGATTTGAAAAACATTGGAGAAATGGTTATTTAATCCAGCATGGGACCAGTTTCTAGTTCAAGCCCACTAATTGTTCAGCGGTAAAAATCGCAATGAGATTATGAATTTTCTAAATGCACTTGTGGAGCAAAACTTCATTACATCTCAAACCTCTTGTCAAACAGGATGGTACCAGTTAATAAGATTTAAAATCCAGACAGATTAGTACTGGAGGGAATAAGTAAGCAGGTGAAGAGTTCCCTGTCTTTCAGAGGGGTGTGCCTTTTGTGCTTTATCTGTTTCCTTTTGGGGTTCTACGCCTAAGAGCAAAATCTAGCACACTTATTATCCCAGTACAGTTTATTGAACAGAGTTTAAGATCATGCTCACTACACATTTAGAAATATTTCCCCCCTCATAATTAAAATTATTAGAACTTTAAATACAAATGCATTGACATATATTTATGGACTGATTTCAGACAGCAGTGAGCTACTTTTTCAATGCTGTTAACGCAATGGGATAAGTTCCCCACTTCCCGTGAGGATTTTAAAAAATAAAATAAATAAAAAACCCAAAACGAACACAGACACGCAAAAATCCCCACCAAATACCAAAACCAAGTCACACCTGAATGGGGGTTAGGAGGATTAGTAAGAGCTGAACGTTCCCCAAAATGGAAGTAACTGTAGAAATACTATGGTAGGTAACAGATGCATTGATGCCGTGAATGCATTGCCAATTAGCAGTAAGAGCTCTGGAAAACAGCCACTCCCCTAATGCCCAATATAAAGCACACACTGCTCTAGGTAGAGTCTGAAACTCCCAATCAACCTGTATCTGTCATACACACGGTGTATTAGACAGATGTGTTCATACCATGTTCTCATGGATTCTGCTGACTGAGAGAGACAGATGATGAATGTAAAATTTCTATGTGCATACCAAGATCCCAGTGATCTTCATAGTGAAAGTCAACAGGCATAAAGAAAAAAAAACCCATAGGTTTGTGTAACAGCCTGCTAGTAAATCATCATACTAAAGCATGTGGAGATACCTGAATAAAGCAAGCAAAGTACATTTAATAAGTGATCTACACAAAATCCAGTCTTCACTTTGCAGGTACCCGCCTCTGAGAGGCCACTAGGGACATTCAGGAGAGTCCTAAGTTTGAAAAACTGTCAGCAAAACAACACTTTTCATTTCTATGCCTTAGGGGTTTTTCAGATATTTGTTTTCTGTAGCCTACTCTATCTTTATCAGAAGCCCAACAGGAAGAAGATAAAGTGGCTTGAAAACAGCTATTGAGAGAAAAATATGATAAAATATTCAGAAGAACATCTAAGAGATGATTTCTAGGAAACATTTAAGAATTAAAATCTTTCTTTTCCATTTCCATTCAATGCTGTAAGTAGGTTATAGATGCTGCATGCCTCGTGCCAGCACCTCAGAGTTTGAACCCAGCTATTCTCCATTCCACCAACAAGACAAAGAGACACCTTTTTCTCCAAGAGCAAACAAAACCAGCTACTTTTCCAGTTTCTTGCTGGAATATGCTAATTTGGTGAAATTGAAATGTCTTACCAAAATTGATCAGTTTGAATAAAACTTGTCTCTAAGTTTTCTCAGATTGTCGTATTTCTTGTCTCTTGTTTCTCAGATTCAGAATGCTCTGCTCTCTAGAAAGGGCAGTTCACACTAGAACAGGGATTTGAACCTGCTCCACTCCTATCCCAGGAGATGTTCTGCCCATCATACTTGTGTTTGCCCTTGAGGAGTTTCTTCTCTGGGTTTATTCATGAGAACATTCAATACACCTCAGTTATCTCAGTGGGGATTAAGACGGAAAGTAAAAACCACAAGTGAATTCTTGGTTTTGACAGCTCTAATGAGAAAGCAGTAATTCATGCCATCCTATTGTAGATTGCACAAACACATCCATAGAACGATACATACAGAAAGGCTTAAAGCTATACCTGTCACTTCACCTTCTTTTTCAACACGTGCACTAATCAGCCTTTTGAAGTGATGGAAACAGAAGTCATTGAAGCATAACGGTTGGAAAAACATAATATCATAGTCATAAACACCATCTGAATTGCTACTAAAAATGCCCACAAAAATTACAAGACAAACACAGAAAAGTCTTCACAGACACCAAGGTTTTGAACAGCCCTGACAATAGCTTAAACCGTTAGTTTCTGTTTCGCTTACCAATTTATGGGTGAGCTGGATGGTAATAAGAGGAGATCCTGACAGATTGTGGGACAGCTTGGGTAGAGGTTCCACTTTGATAGAGAGAAGATAACTGGTTGCTGAGATCATATAACCTTTGTAGGCAGCAGCTTCAGCAATCCTTAGAAAGAAACAAAATATATTAAAGAAGTAGAACAACAACATATTTTAGTTCATCCACAATAGGAACACAGGACCTCTGTTTTCCATTCAAGTCAATGAATTTCTATCGCGGAGCAAGATCTGGCCCCAAAAGATCCTACAGGACTAGAAACAACAGCTACAAAGTATAAGGAATAGCTTTAGGCATTAGGAGACTTGATATCGTAAGTATTCCCTCATTCTGCTCCCCTTTTGCAAAGGTTTACAAGCCTTGATGAAAGTGCTTTAGATAATGAGAATCCTACAAAGCAAGGGGTCTAAAAATAAGCTAACTGAGCAGAGCAAACTAAGCGAGGAGAAAACTTGGGGGGGGGGGGCAGGCTGTCTAAACAAACATACATATTCATGTGTAAGACATATCAATAATGCATACAAACACATACGTAGGCATATATTTAGAAGTAACTTATATCTTTACTTTGAAAAATTGATTATGTCCAGTTAGGTTTGTTAAAGGGTAACTCAGGTCACAATACAAACAGCTGAACCCAACTAAACATCTGATTAGTCCAGTTAATACTTTTTTTCTAGGCTGAAGTAATTCTGCATTGCATGAGAACCCTTTTATATCTGCTTTCAACTAAAACTTATGGCTTTGGCATTTTTGCACATTTAGGAGTAACTAAGATCCATTTGGCTGTAGGGTAAAATTTTTTACACTATCAGTAACAAACTGTGCAGGAGTAAAATGGTCTCTGTCATCCACCTCTTCAGGATGTGAATGAATGGTATTTACTATGAGAAATATGAGCCATGGCGAATTAACCATCAGTGTGGGTTTCCAAACATAGCACACCACTGGAAAGAGCTAGTTTACAAAGCACGTTAAAAAACATCTTATTTATATTTGCCACCTGTTTGCAATGGTTTCTTGTTTTGCTTTCAGAAAAAAAAAAACAAAAAAGTTGTCAGACATTAAAATAACTTCCTTCAGTTCCTCAGCAAGGTCAAATAAAACAGAACTCACTGAGCACAACGCCAAGCACCAGCCCTTAGTGCTGACCACAGAAACACATCAGTATCAGAGACCACTTCTGCTCCCAGTAACCAGCACGTGATTCGAGTTTGTTAATCTCAGGGCAGAATTTGCTACTCTGATATGACAAGTTTAGAGAAGGACTCTTAATGTTAAGACCACTGTCTGACATTTTGAGATTCTCCCCTACACAGATTAACAGGGTGGACATTTTTTCCACACCCATGATCTGCCATTTTAACTTTAGAGAGGTAGATGAATTTTGAGGCATGAAAAAACTTCAGCAAAAGCAAGAAACAGTGTTTCTGTGGTTTTTGTTTGCATATACAAGCCTTTCTTCACCATGGCCTGGATGTCAGGTGGCAGTGAGTCTGTCATTCGATTACCTTCCATGGGATTACTACAGATTTACACAAACTGTATATGAGTGGGATCAGAACTGGGCTCAAAACCTGGTTTTGTTTTGATTTTTTTTTTTAAAGAATCAAAACTGACTCCCCTTAGAAACTGCTATTTATATATTCTTAAAATAGAAGTCATCTGTCTGCACAGCATAAAAGCTCCAAGAGTTTTGGTTTTAGCTTTCCACCACAAAAGAAAAAAAAATTCCCTTAAGAAGAAAATTGACAGGCTTCAAATTACAGGTGTTCAAGTAGCCCAGTGCTAGAAGGAATATAAAAGAAAGTCTTTAAAACAAACTACTCAGGGAAAACATTGTTATTCTAGTGAAATGTAAGCAAAAAAAAATAATAGTACAGCGCAAAAAAAGAAAATCAAGCAGGAGAGGACTGCACCCTTACTTTTAAAACATTTTTTGAATACCTGGAGTTTGATTCCACAGAGCAAAATCACTAAGCAAGCATTCCTCGTATTACTAGTTTTTTGGATGCTGTTTTGGACAGATCTGCGTCTAGAATTTTATAGATCTGATTCTGTAGTGCATTACACACTACAAACAGTTCAACTAGTTTGGATTGGTTACAGAAATCTAGGAGAGGTTTCTTCTCCAGTGCCTGTATGTTTCTCATTGCAGCAGGGCCAGATCTCCCCTTCTCAAAATCCTTCTTCAAAATCCTTCTTTCTCCAAAATAAGTGATAAAAATACATACAACTCAGTGGAACAGAATTGAGTCTCTAGGTTGTCCTATTCCACAAAATTCAGAGAATTTACACAAAGATGACATAACTGTTTTATTTTGCTATATCAGAGCCCCAGGAGCGGTAGACTCCACGACAATGCATTAGAACACAGTATTTTGACATGCAGCATCTTTAATCATACTGTGTTTGCTAAACTTTGACCTAAGTCAAGACCATATTAATTGTCTCTCTGAGAAGTTGAGATTATAGCTGATTATCTTAATAAATTGCACTGATCCTCCTGTATGAAAAACATAAGATGTCATAAATTATTGCCTCTATTTCTTCATGTCAGTAAGAAATATTGCATGTTAATGAGATGGTTCCTTTACAACCACCTGCTAAGTTCCCTTTTTTTGAGAGAGCAAGGTAAACAACAGTACAACTTGCTACTTGATTTAAAAATGCTATTTAGTAATAGCTGTGTGATTATCTCAGTGGATCAATCTGGTCATAAACCATGATTTTTTACCCTGAAGATCACAAATGAGTTCCCACGATCATGACCTTCCGTGTAGCTATACGTAAAGAAAGGGAGGCAATCCCTGGCGTTCATGACAGCTGAGATGCCACATCTTTCCTTCTGCTGTCATAAACAACACACTGAAGATCAGATTGAAAAAGACTGAAAGTGTAAACTAATCGACCTACCCCAATGTAGATCAAATAAAAACATAAAGTCACGCTAGCTTAAGAGGAAAGTGTAATGATTTACGTGAATGGCCTTGGAAAATTCCCTGGGGAACTGTACTGCTGAGAGGCATACAGCTCTGCATTTACTTTATCTTATCTGCTAATGATTTCATTGATGCAGCATATAAAACAAAAGGTCTTTTAAGCATTGCCTGGTCTCCTGTTGTAAAATTACCTTACAGGTTTCTAGGATTAGGATTCAGATTTTATCTAAAGAGGGATGTTATGTTTTCTTACTTGTTTCATTTAAGTGCAAGCTTTATCTTTATATGTGTCAGGAGAAAAGATGTAATTTCCTTTTATGAGACAGATTAAAATTATGAAATTCTAATACCAGACATGATGAATGGAAGGAGAAGACATAGAAAGACAAACATGTGGCTACGGAAATCCATTTTACTACAACATAAAGTAAAACATCTAATGTAAGCTTTAATCTCTCTCTAGTTAATGACTACATGTCCTCAATATTGCAGAATCAGGATTATGGCTCATAATTTATTTACAGTTGATAATGACAAGACTGTTATAAAGGTATATCACTAAGGTAATAAACAAGCTGTTACAGCATGAAAGGTCTGAGATACTTACTTGGTATCCATAGGGTTGATATTATGAAAGAAATAATGCATGTTATGGTAAAGCAGGCCAACAATGGTAATCCAAGCTGTGAAAAGGGAACAGGGGTTATATTCCTCAGAGCAACAGTTGTAAGCAAGAGACACTTCTCTCCTAGAACCTCAAACTCCATGTTAATTAACAGCCTTGACTTCTGTAGACTTTCTCATCTTTGCTTTAGCAAATTCCTGATTATTCTTTTAAGTGAAAAAGTGTGATCATCTTGCAGTACAGCACAGGAGACAGATATCAAAAGTAAAATATAAGCATACCCACCCTGCACAACTATACTTCCAAAATAAGTTGTTAAAGTAACCAGTTGTCAATTACAAATCCCCCAAGACAGCACCATAACAGGTCGCATGACATACCAGAGTCAATCTCTCATTGGTAGCTACAGTAATCTCAGGGCTGCTTCACCACCACCTACATTAAATGGCAGTTTATGAAACTCAAACACAGGCAACCATTTTCCACTTTGGTTGTCTGTTTGCTGCCTGCATTCCAAGTATTTATGGGTTCTCCAGCATCTGAGTGAAGAGACAGATGCATATTTTCCAATTTTCAGCCACACAGATGTCTTTCACTGTCCCTTTTCTTGGGTTCCAAGTATTTATAGTGTCAACTGTTTGAGGTGGAATAAAATTTTTAGGTTAGCTCATTTGGACAGTGTAGAAGACTGGCCTGAAGGCTGAAATTACTCAGAAGTGAGCTTTAGCTGGAAAAGGAGTTAAACATTTAATGGGCTGGATCATTTCAGGATACCAAGCATGATAATGTTCTGAAGAAAAAAAAAAATCTGCATGGTGAAAGACTTTACAAGCAGGAGAGACAAAAAAAAAGTCCTCTCACATGCTATTTCTGGCATTACAAGTTGGTTTGCAATTATAGTTATTCAAGCCTCAGAGCACGTGCAGTGAAGTCTCCAGCCAGAGCGCCCTGCCAGTGCAAAGAAACAAAGCAGTCATCACAAATCAGGTAGTTCAGTAATTATGAGAGTCTCTCTCACGGCAGGTTATCTGCAGCTGAGTTTGCACTTTATGAATAGGGACCAATCCTCCTTCAACAGAGGTGACTGTGGAAAGGTCTCGGTGTGTAAATTCTGAAGGTTGCAATTTAGGTCAGATTTTCAAAGATTTGAGGATGCAGGGAGATGTTTTTGTAAACAGGTTTCTTCAATCCCTGATTAAAACCTAGATAGTTAACTTTAAACACTGTTACTTTAGAACCTTGACTAAAGCTTCAGATTTTTGCTGTACCTCGGCTTTTGAGATTATTAAAATTTTAGCCTAGGTATGGATTTCTGAGTTCTGCCTTTTTGCCTTGACTGTAGTTTACATCTTCGTTCTGTTTCTGTAGCTGCTGTTGCTTAAACCTGTAATTGTATAGTTTCATTTCATACAATGTTTTAAGAGTGATTTTGCATAAAGGGATAAGTAATACCTGATCTGGCATTCTGGAATTTCTTAAAATTGACCAATTCAGATGATTAAAAATAATTTATGAAATTATGGCTTCTCTGATGTAAAAGGATGTCAGAATTAAATGGCTTCAGTCTCTGTGGCCCAGCTGTATTATTCAAGATTAATTCAAGTAATATGAAAATTCTACCACATTAATCATTCATTAGTATGACAGGAAAACTGCTGCTTCTTTAGAGTCAGTATGATCAACAGTGATCAAATTGGTTATTTGGAAAGATAAAGCAAACCAAAACCTGTTTTCAAGCAAAATAATTTTTGGATACGCTGTTTACATGACTCTGCTCCTCCTTTTAAATTTTTTCTTACCTTTTTCATGAAAAGCTTCGCTGGGAATGGAAATATAGCTCTGTCCTTGAGATGGAAATCGATAGTGGGACAAATTCAGAGTCTGAGGATGCAGTTTGACCAAGCTGTAATCTGTGTGATAACCCAAACAAAAATATTATAAAATCAATAGCCTCTACAACCTACTTGACTATTTAACTACACTTCCCTAATAGCTATTGCAAGTCTTGAATTTAAAACCCCAGATGTTTGCAGAAAATATAGGAAATTCCCCAAGAATAAAATTGCCTTTTATATCTGACTCCTTTATGACAAAGAAGGTGGTATACGCACTGTTAATATACCACGGATCACTTCACCCGTGCTCAAATACAGAGCATACCAAGGCAAGCAAAATAGACTGATAGCAGACTCTTCCACTGACATTTGAAGGCATTATTTCAGACCTCTCCTGCTCCATTTGAGCATGCCAGTGTCCAAGAGAGTATGTGCAGTGATTGATGGTACTGGTGGCTGCTCAGGTTGTTTGTCCCCTCACACAGGTCTCAACAAGGCCGAGCAGAATGCCAGAACAGATAAATTACCTTTGCTACCTTTAACGTCCAAAGACACAGATGAAATTAGGGTGCCAGGGTGCTAAACAGTAATAAAATAAAATTCTCCTAAAAGGTCAAAACTATTCCTATTATTTTCCATCTCTTGCAAAAAACTTGCAAAATTAAGATTTGTAGCATCCAGACATCTGCAACTTCGAAGCACTGCATAATAGTTCTAGGCCCTTTAACTGCCTATTAGTACAGTATTAACAGATTCATTTCATGGAATTCATATTCTAAACCCCTCCCCAAATAACCTCAAGGAAGTACAAGTACAGTCAGAGCTGATTACCTCTGGACTAACTGCGCAGTCATCTTTCTACAACTGAAACACTGTTTTGTATTCAAAAGACAAAATTATTTATTTTTATTTCCTCCTTCATGTTGACAAAGGAGGGGTTGCAACCACAGAAGCATTTAGGACACCCAGACAGCCCAGAGAGAACATTTCTGCTAAATCCTACCTGCCACGGAAGAAGTGCCCTCAACAGTTAGAGGTAACGAGCTTTCATCCAGATTGCGCGTCATGTGAGCCATCACACTGTCAATAGTTTGAATTAAACTTCCAAATACATGAGCGGTCTGGGGGAAGAAGAAAGAGAAGGCTCTACTACAAAAGAAATTGCACTTCATAGCACAAAATGCCAAGGTGCCATGTTAAATTCCCGTGTGACTCATCATTCAACTGATCATCAACCAAAGTCAAATGTGACTTTCTCCACAACCTTTCCCATGCACAGTGGATAAAGTGTTACACAAATTGATGCCACCCAGAGCCTGACCTTGTGAAATACTATGTTTTATAGAATGCCTCCAAATTACTCTCTGCTCCCACCAGCATTTGACAGTCAATTATACTCAGGATTCAGCAGAATGAGGACAAGAACTGAGCAGATTATTCTGACAATGTATAAAGACTAGTATCAGATCTTTATTGGAATATAAACTGAGACACTACAGTTTGGCCTGCCTTTCATCTTTATTAAAATGGTCCCCAGTACAAAGCTACTTTCAAAGTGTTTATATGTCCCTCCAGGTTGAAACTCAATCCATGAAATCTCAGAGTGAATGCACGTTTCAATGAAATAGAAATCTATGTTATCTGAAATCTATTGACATTAGAGATGATCAAGGGTTTTAGGCTAAGAACTTAAATCAATTAGACATCTTTTTGTCTTAAAAGCTTTTCAGGCTTCAGTGAGACCTTAATTTACTTTAGCCCGTCCTTCTCTCGGTTTAAAAGCTCTCTATTCTGAAATCTGTTCTCCCTTAAGATTAAAAAATAAAAAAAAAATATAAAAAAAAAATAAAAAAAATCAATCTCAGGAAATTCCTGGGTTACTCCCGCAAGTGTTTCTCTCCACTCTACAAGGTAGACTAGAGGAGAAAGAACATTGATACAAGTTACTTTTCCCTATATTAGGTTTAATCTCTCTCAAAGCTTCAGTTCACTACCACATATTTCACGTGCACTGAAAAACACCAATCTACAAAACAAATATGAACTTTTAACTATCAAAGTTCAATGTTAAAAACTGAATGATTAAACACCTACTTTATTGACAATATCTGTTATTTTATAAATACAATTTTGTTTCATTCATTCTGAAATAGGTGGAAATAGCAGCAGATAAAGTTCTTTTATTTTAACCCTCAAAAACATATTATAAAAGAAAATTACATAATTGTTTTGTCTGTGGATCTTTACTGAAAACAAGAAACATAGAATCACAGAATCATAGAATTGTCTAGGTTGGAAAAGATCCTTGGGATCATCGAGCCCAACCATCTACCCTACTCTACAAAGTTCTCCCCTACACCATATCGCCCAACACGACATCTAAACGGCTCTTAAACGCAACCAGGGATGGTGACTCAACCACCTCCCTGGGCAGCCTGTTCCAATGCCCGACCACTCTTTCTGTGAAAAATTCTTTCCTAATGTTCAGTCTAAATCTACCCTGTTGGAGCTTGAAGCCATTCCCTCTCGTTCTGTCATTAATTTCCTGTGAGAAGAGACCAGCACCAACCTCTCTACAGTGTCCTTTCAAGTAGTTGCAGAGAGTGATGAGGTCTCCCCTCAGCTTCCTCTTCCTCAAACTAAACAGTCCCAGCTCCTTCAGCCGCTCTTCATATGATTTGTTTTCTAGGCCCTTCACCAGCTTCGTTGCCCTCCTCTGCACTCGCTCCAGGACCTCGATATTTCTCTTGTATTGAGGTGCCCAAAACTGGACACAATACTCGAGGTGTGGCCTCACCAGTGCTGAGTACAGGGGCACAATCACCTCCCTACTTATGAGAATATAAATACTACATATGAGAAAATAAATAAGTCATACTGCCAAAAAGTCCTAACAAGAAGAATAATAGAAGCAACCAATTTCATTCCTATCCATGTGGAATTATGCAACCAAAGTAACCTACAAGTCTAAGCCCATTTGTCTTACCTCTGGTACATCAATCCAGTTAGGCAATAACAGAAAGTCTTCAATAGCTTTTAAAAATGCCTAAAAGATAAATAAAACTATATTATTTGATTATTTATTAATCAGCTACATCTCCTGGTAAGGGTCCAAGGCAGATCTCTGCTAGGATTTTCTTAGGTTTATTTTAAGATGACAAGCCCGTTTTCATTCAAGTCACAGATTTATCTCTACCTGCCAGCTCTCTCATCGTGTTCTGTATGGTGACATTTTAAAGTAATAGTTTATTTATTAAAAGTAACACTACTGTGAAACTCCCAAAGTGCAATCATTATACTACAGCTGAGATGACAACACTGGAAGACTAAAGTGAACTTATTCTCCCATTTTATCTAAACTCATATGACATTAATACCTCTTTTAGTCTTAGACAACAGTATTTCGACCGCACTCAATATCTGGGTCCCATCACTTGTACAATTTTCTATCTGCTTAACTTCTGCACTTAGATGTTGTTTTTGAGGTCAGTATCTGTCATGGTGGGCACTGTTCAAATGGTCACCATGATACAGTCCCTGTCCTAACGAGTCTTGCTGATGAAGACAAATAGGAGGAGGAGAAAAGGGAGCACAGAAACTTAAAAGAAAACCCCCTACATGTCCTGCTTAAACTTCTCTGTTAAAATGCCTTAAAAGCATCAACTGAATATAGAAAAGTTCCACTGAGAAATGTGGACGAAAGCTGCAAGACTGTCTGAGCATAATTTTACAAGCCGTAATACATAGGGCAGTGCCAGAGCTTTGCTATATGACCTTACTTTTGAGCAGCACACACCTTGCAGCCCCTCTCAAAATTCAGTGCAGAATTCTACTTGGCATGCACAGAAGTTATCCTAAACCCAGGACCCAACCCAAATTGCCCAGAGCATTCAGTGACTATCTCTTTTCAGGTCACAGCATCACTCCAGAATTACTCCAAAGAGGATGTGTTAAGACTGCTGGGAAGGGAGGGAAAGCAGGAACGCTGGAGCTACTGAGTAGAGCAGCATTATAACAGAAAACCTAAGTCAGGTTTGTCAGAAGCAATGCATTATAAATGTGTGCCAGTAATCAGAAAGTTTACTGCATATCACTTAAATCAAATTTTCTTGTGCTGTGAGGCATATGACAATCAGGACAGAGATAACTTTACAGAAAATAGCATGCATGCTCAGTGCCTGTCTCTCGGGGAATTAGCTGCAGACAATACAAAGCCTAATCATCAATCAGACAAATGACAGTCTGTATGTGCGATCAGGACTCTCTTGTGTTTACTTCCCAAAATAGCTTTGCTAAAGATAATCACGTCCCACATTTCTGTCTGCAAATCACTTCCATGGCACACAAAGCAGCATCAGATAGCATGAATGAGCAACCGAATGGCAACTGAAATGATGTGGGAAACAGGTACGGTATCTGACAGGATGATGTTCCACTTTCAATTCAGAGCCCACACAAAATTTTCAGCAAAACAAAGGAAACATTGTATTAGAGCTTTTTAGAAGGGTTTTTGCTACATATTAAAATGTGATCCATGAAATCCAAGCTTTACAGTTTGCAAATGCTAAGCTTTTAACACAAACCATCAATTGCTGTCCATGTAGTTTTCAGAAGCATTTGTTTATATTGTTTGTCTGAGTAAATAATCCTTGTCACCCTGGTATTACCCGCAGGCTTAAAGGAACAATCACTATTGAGACCAGAGCTGATTACTGTAATAATAGCTTTCTAGCCTGCTGAAATCAGGGAATTAGGTGCCCATCATTTTACAGAAGTCTAACTTTATGTTAGCAGAACACGACCCCTTGTCCTCAACTCAGACTGCAGAAAACATCTTTTTTTCCCCCCTTTGTGGATTAGCCAAAACAAAAATAAATTATTCCCTTAAGCTTTGGACTGGTTCTTTCCATGAACTAGTTTCAGTGGCAATTTGTGAGTTGTCCTGGCTGTGATTGGAACCTGGTGCCAGATAAAGCTATTAACTCACAAGAGCCAAGGACGCCACCATCACCCTCTCCCACAGCTTTCCACCTCCACAGCAGCGCTGGCAGAGTGGGCTGCGGGCCTCTGCCACTTCAGAGTCCAGCAACAATAACCCACGGCTTTGCAAGAGAAGTGGGAGGAAAGGCACAACTTAACCCCTGCTTACTACAGGAGCAATAAATGCTAATGAAAGGTTGGGCAGCTAGCAAAAATGTATAACTTTTTAACCCTCTAGTACAGGTGCGAATCTCAAACATAGTAAGTTACAAGTTTGTACTCGGACAGGTACCCAGGGCCAGGTTGACAGAGCCACAACTAGAGTGCTCCCTGCATCCAGGTTGTGAGTTTGCTATTAGCTCATGCATTTTGCTGCTGTCACTACTCTGATTACAGTCTCATTATGTCCTGCACCCGCCAGACGACTGTCAAACTCTGCTGCATTTTGGATTGTCTGGGCCATGCAGAGGAATGCTGAATTTTTTTCAAGAATTATATATTCTGCATTGGACACACTTGCAACTGAAAAAAGAAATTAAGAAATTATTTTCTTCTACTCTGTTTCCTGCTCAACTAAATAATTATTTTTGGTGTATGGTCATAGTTCCAGATATTTATAATTTATGCATTAAATAATAACCCCAAGAACTAACCGAGACCCTTAACGAGACTATTTTCTCTGGCTGAATCTCACCTTCTGCTACTCCCTAGAATTGCTACTGCTTTTTTCATATGTATTTTTTGCAACCAGCAAAAACTTTCAAAGCTGCATTCAATATTCCAGCTTCTGGAGAAATTTCAGGATCATCTGGCTCCCAACACAGATGTGAAAGACACTTACCTCTGTCAGGCTTAGAGCAGTATTTTCTGACAAGGATTTGTTGGGCAAGCTGAAGGACACGTTCTCCAGGTAGCCCAGCATGATGTCAGCGGAGTGGAAGTTCCCTCTCTCCTCAGTCAGATTAGTTATGATGGGACGATAGGCATTTGTAGAGAGCTACAGGAGAGAGATACAACCCATCAGAAATTATTCCAAATGTCAGTCATTACTTCTTGTTTTAGCCCAAAAGGGAGTTTGAGGCACAGCAGACTGCTGTGGTTACACACAAGAGGCTCCATAAGCCAAGGAAGAGGAAAGCACACAGATAGATGGCCAGGACAAACAGAGCATACAGGCACAGCTGCATTTTCTCATTAGCGATTCAGGTCCTATCTGCCATGGTTTCCTGAAAGTCTCTGTGAACAAGAAGAAAACTAATAGAACTTTGACACCGCAGAAAGCACGAAGGTGAAACTACATTGCAACAGCCAATTGCATGTAGGTTGACTACAGCTAATTGTATGTTTTCTGTGTATGAAGAATAAGTTTTATTTAAATCTTTTTCATTAAGCATTTACTAAAGAGAGTAAAACTAATTTTGTTAGTGTGGTGGGATTTTTTTTTTCTAATTTTAAAAGAAACAAGTGGAAAAATTAACAAAATGTTTTTGAGTGTCCTACATCTTCAAAGTTCATTGACATATATCAAAAGTTTCTACCTTTTTTTCCCTTTTTTTTAATATAGAAAATATTTTTATTTAACAATGAATTCCCCGTATCTGTCCTACATTAAGAGTTCTGAAGTATTCTCATCTTCCCATAGTGGCTAAAAATTCTCCCTAAACATATCTGAAGATTTTTGTAATTGGGGTACTAAAATAAGTGCCACTAATGAAAATTGTACAGTGAGGAGGGTCTGTAACTCTGTAACATATACACATTCTGACATTATAGAAGAGTTATGAAGATTATCCTACCACAGGTTTTGTAGTGGTTGTCATCACAGACCATGGAAGCGTTGAAGAAAGCAGAACTTGCACACCTGGGGAAAATACAGACACAAGAGAGTGCTAACAAATCTGATATTCCCACTGCAGGTTGAATCTGTTCTCACTGAAAGTAACATATTTGCCATTCTATGCATTTTACTTATTTACTTACAAGCTACATAGACTTGTTTAATTTACCAATTCTCTCATCAATTTTATTTCATCACCTTTAAACAGATGAGCCTTGCAATTTAATTTAAGTCTTAAACACTTAAAATTAAACCTTTGTTTGCAAACAGGAAATTTCAAGTGTTATATGTCAATAAATAATGGACAACCGTACAATTAAAACATTGGCATCCATCTTCCTTCTCTAGCTCTTCCCCTGACATTTATGCAAAACATTTACAGAAAGTTTGAAAAAAAAAAAATCCTATTTCTTACCAGAAACAAATAATCTGTAGGCACTTCTGACAGTTTCATGTATGACCTTACTGTATTTCTGTATATGTGATAAACTGGGACTGGGAACATAAAGACACTGGAAAAAATGAGACTCAAGCCTCAGCTATGATCTCCAAATGCTCATGTTTACTTATATCTTGAGCCTAAATTGCTTGAGTGCCAAATAAAATCACACCCACAAAGGCAAGTTCAGAAAGATTTTTCCACATTAAAAAGAAAATCTGTAAGAAAAATTTAAAGTCAATGGAAATACTTCTGTTGCTTGCCGCAAAACTAAGGCATCACCCTTAAATAAAAGAATGTTGGTAGAAATGGTGGTACACAAAAGTTTTTAGGGCATGCTAATTTTGCCTAAAACAAATAACAGGGGACAAGGAGTCAAAACACAACTTTCATTGGTAGTTTGAGACATTATCTATAGTACGCTCAATTAGGTGTTTGTAAGTTGATCTCAAGCAACAGCGAGGTTCCTATTAATCATACGGGCTTTACGAATAAACATCACACGCTAGCACTGTATCCATTGAAAGTTACCATATGAGCATGTCATAAATGATTTGTCCAGACAGAAAGAATAAACTCGATTTTGGATGGTTTCCAGTTGCTCCATTTCAAAAATATTGATTTCTTTTTGTGCAAAGGGATTTATTGGTCATTTGTGATAGAGAAATAAAATTTTCCTCTGATCTACATCTTACCAAGAATTTATATTTGCAAGGAGTGTGGTATTTCAGCACAATCAAACAGTAGTTGCATATATAGGACATATTTTACTCATGGGTCCAAAAGGAATATGATTATTCATTCTATTAAAAAACAGGCTGTCCCATTAAGTTTCTTACGTCAAACCACGTTGGCCCAGCTTCAACCTCGCTTTAAGTCCTCCAAGGTCAATAAATAGATAACAAGAATAACTTTTGTTTACTATGTTGATTAGTATTCTAATATCCATTGCTCTCTCTGAGAATGTTCTAACTTCATCCATCAAATTGGAAATTTTATAAAATCTGATAAGTCCACTACTTTGAAGGAAAAAGTAAAAAATTCAATACTCCACATTTCTCTAGTGCTCCAAATCACCTGAGCACTTTAACATTATATTGGCTTGAAATTCTTCACACTTACCAAAAAATATATACATACCTGGCATCACTTTACATTTTAATTCCTAAACCCCTAGAAAATACACATCAAGCTTTACTTTCAATTAAGAAGCTAGAAATTTATTTTTCACAGAAAATTGATAGCTCCAGATGACCCTGAAGATCTGCGAATTAGGGGTTTAAGAAAAAAAAAACCAAACACCTGATGTCATGCAAATTGCAGTAAACTCCCAAAAGCTCACAGCATGAACATCTCAATGTATAAATCAGGGAGTTGGCTATACAGCCTTCTAAAAATCAGCAGGGATTGAAAGATAGGATACAGAAAAAATCCTGTACAACTCTTTAAAAATGCAGACTTTAGCAGAATCCAAGGGCCCAACTCTTACTGCAGCATTTCAAAGGCTAGCTACAAGCATTAATGTCCAGCAGTCAGATCTTTTGAGCCTCACCAAGACTCTTTCCAAACCAAAGTACAGAGGAAAGAAGTTGGAAACTTAAGTCCCGAACAGATTTGCATTCGTGGAAAGAGCTTTCCATGACACCTTGATTATTTGTTAGTGTGAGATGGGAGGGTGTAGGGCTTCAGAGGAAGGTTGCTGTGAGTTCACAAGAATTCAAGGGGTTAAAAAAAAAAGTTCTCTTTGTATTTATATAAGTCATACTTCTCTGACAGTGAAACAGGACACACATATAGATGGATCAGGTCAATTTGCAAATCTACTGCTCTTGAGTTTAGCAACATAACATTCTTCTTGAGTTACACTAAATCAAAGAATGTGATTTATGGTAACTTTGAGTTGGATAGTGTTATAGTAACCCTAGATTGTTGTGAAAGATACAACAGCCAAATACAAAAGCATTTTTTCCAACATGACCAGAACTTAATTAAGTTAATAAAACTTTTTTTTTCTTTCTAAGATTTTAAAACTATTTTCTGTATCAAATGAATACTCTCCCAACCAGAATTTTTGAAGATTTTCATAGGAATCACTTTTAAAAATAAAAATGTTTTACAATAAAAAAAAACCTTGAGCGCAATTGCTATTACGTGTGGGGCAAAGCAAATAGATTGCTTCATCATATACCAGATGAAGGATTTTCTTTTTCAGTGACTTCAATTCTACATAAACTAGTTTATACATTCCTTTTGATAAAATATGTTTTGTATATATTTAATTGCTATAATCAAACCTGGAAGACACAAACAGACACATTCTCATTTCCAGGCATGCATCAGAAGTTCTGTGTTATTCAAAGAGTTTCCATTGTGAAAATGGTTCCCATGGGTTTAAAAAGCACAAGAATTATGGGTGTAACTGCTTTAGCTCTCAGTAACCTAGTAAGAATAAATGAAAGCAGGGAAACTGCCAGCGAAGCCAAATGTTCCAGATGCCCTATAGCTTTATTCCCCAAGATGGATGTTTTCTAATTGCTACTCACACACAAGCACTTAATAGCAATAGCCTTTCTTGTGGCGAAAATTGTATTATAAAGATCCATAGAACAACTGACAGGGTTTACTGGCCAGTCTTCTGAGTCTTATTTCTCATCCTGATTCTCTGCCTTTTATATTACATTTCAGCTAATATTTTCTTAGTCCACAAGCATACACAAGTTAATAAGTCTTTATCGTTCCAGGAACTGGAGAGATAACTATTATTATCCACATCTGCTGGAATACACTGAGTGACTTGGCTCAAAGTTACACAACAGCCAGAGTGCAAGTTAGAAATCTGGAGTCAGTCTTTCCTGATACTGTTCTGCCTTAAGTCTAATTATTGCTCCTCTTTTCTTGATCCTAGGGGTTCTAACAATGGCTGGATACTTCAGGTCTTAGTTAATTTTATGACATTTTTACAGAGCTAGAACCCAGGATGAAAAGACTGCACATCCAAAGACAGCTGAGCGTTTCAGTGACATTCATACCTAAGTTTTTAGGCCTCTAAAAACTATGTTCAATAGCCAAAAGACGTAAAGTTAACACAAGTCCTACACATCAAATGTTTTTAAGCATCTTGACAGAAGATGAATCATGACAACAGTGCATATACTCACCAATAGCAGCTGTAAAGTACTGCTCAATTTCATTGGGGGTGAGGGCCCTTTCCCATATAATGAATTCATCAAATGCCCCGTTCACATAGCGCTTAGTTTGATCCCCCTCTGTCCCAGTCAGAAGATTTGCACTGGGGTCTCCATAATCATAGAAAACTTTCCCATCTGGATCAGTTGTGTTTAGAGTTCCATTGACGTAAACTTTCAGTCCTTCTCTTGATTTCCAAGTAAAGAGAATATGAGTCCAATAAGGACCTGCAAAACATTAAAAGTCACAGTAAAATCCATGAATCAATTCCATTTAGAGTCTCTCCTGTTCAGTAAGTTTTTGCTGACTTGTGCAATGCTATAGAGCTGTATAAGAAGTGCTAGGAGTGAATTATGGAATGCTGATGTCATGTATATTAATCTTTATACCCATGGGGAAGCCCATACTTTGGCAGAATGCCTGTTAGCTTTTGTCTGAACTCTAACTTGGGCTCACTGCAGTTTCATATATTACACTTGTCAAGTATTACGGGCCAAGATTCTTCTTCGATACTTTCTTAAAACTCAGTTCAGAAAGAACTGCATAAAGACTGCAAGCACTGGAGAACAAGCAAACAGACTAATTAAAAGTTGCCACAGTTTCTTTGTTATACTTGAAAGGCTAAAAACATAATATTAATTTTCACTTGGACTGGATAATCCACAAATGCGTGAATTATTCTTACCATTTAGCAGCTTCTCTCTTAATAAGATTTCTAAACTGATTTATTAAGCTTTATAAAATTCTGCTACTACGAGGTGAGAAAGTCCTATTTTACCAATGTAGAGGTAGTCAAATGAAGGCAAGAAAAGATTTAGTCACTGTCACAGGCACTACTAGAAGACCAGGATTTGTTCCCGTCACTAGGTAATACCTCTCCCCAACAATATACAGTTTAGATAGAAGCAGTAAGATATGCGATATACCAAAATGTTTATTAATACTATGCCATGGCATACAAAACTTGACACTCAACAGATAACAAAATGACCAAAGCACTAAACACCCAGTTAGATAGTTACCAAATAAAGTCTTAATTTAGGAGGCAGTAGAGGACAGCACACATATCCAGTTTTAGAATATACTGAGAACTATCAGGGATTGACCTGCATTCTTCATTCATGTTTCCATCTAAGCACTTATTAATCTATTGATGTCAATAAGAATTCCACGCCAGAATCAACTGCAAATTGGGTCCGAGGACTGTCACTGAATGGCGGATGTTCTATAATACAGTATTACTGGTTTTTCAGTTCATAGTTTCCCCCCCTCTCCCCACATCAAGAGAATTCTTAAGCACAGAGTTCTGTAGCTATTTTTATACATCCACTTCTCTTTCCTGAAGTTGTGCTCTTACCACTACATCTTTCTGCAAGAATAAAGTAAAATATAACAAAGAAATTAAAAAAAAATTATAAACTTTACCTGGTGGACTAAAGCTTGCCTTCCACTTCATCATTGCATTCCCACGGGTGTAAAATTCCACTGAGCCTTCACCTTCATTTGAACAGATTTTGAAACCACTGGAAATTACTTGTCCACCAGAGGCAGGGAGAAACTTAGCCTGCTGGTCTTGAGTCTTCCAGAAAAAGGAAAATGTTACTCCTGATGAAAGAAGGCGAGAGGAGATTTTAATAAAAAAAAACAAGTGCAATTAAAAATTTCCAATACTGTAGAATACAGAGAGTGGGAATGCTTTTGAGGATAGATCATCTGCATAAACAAGGACAGCATTTTTGAGATCAACAATGCTGTAATAGTTTAAACCAAATAAACATCTCTTCCGTGGTTTCACATCACGTGCATGCCCAGGACACAGCAGTAATCATTGCTTCCTCAGCAGCTTCTATCAGTTAAAACTAAAGTTCTTTGAGCACCAAAAGTAATGCAGCCTTTTTTCTTATGCTTCTATTACTTTTGCCTCATCTCTCCCGTCTCCTTGCCTTCTCACCCTCCTGTGATGATCCCTTTTTCCTCCTGTCACCTTTGCTTATTTCAAAACACAAGTTGGTGGTGGAGTATATGGATATATGAGGGCATCTACATCTTTTTTTGATGTTAACCAAATGCCAGCAGAGCCAGAAACAGTACATTGACTGCTTCCAAGCTACTGAAGCGCTAATTGGCTGCCAGCATGCCCATGTTTATAGAGTAGCACCATTGCTAACTACAATTTAATTCTTCTAAGCATGTTATTACGTGTGTTTTCAGAGTTCAGTGCTCCAATAATTGCTGAAAGCAAAGAACCAATGTAAAAGACAGTGATAGCAACATATGCAGAGCCACAGTCAAAATTCCGAGGTCCTGCAAGCACACATGATTAACTTTGTCCACAAATAATCCTGTTCAACTCACAGTAAATTTTACTATCATACTGTAAAATTGAAGAGTTCTTCAGATTGCACATTAGTGAAGACATATGATTTCTGTAGGATGGCTTATTTCTTTGATAAAGGATACCTCAAAAGGCTTGACTGAAACATAAGTAGCAAATCAAACCTCTCTCGCACTTCAGAAGTTCACAGTGGCTCTGCTGCAGAGGTTCTGCTGTCAAATGCATTTACAACGAAAATGGCTCAACTAAGCATCTCCTTAAAATGTTCATCTCAAAATTTATAGTACAAAGCGCTAACAATAAAATCTGAGTTCAGAGCAGGTTGAGAAAAAGTTTATGAAGTACAGAAGTGGAAGAGGTTTTGCCACAAAGAATCATAATGAATTAAGTTGGCAAGGGCTCTGAAGATCGCCTAGTCTAATCTGCCTGCTCAAAGCAGGGTCAATTTCAGAGCTAGATCTGGTTGCTCAGAGCTCAGTGAGACTGTCACCAGGGATGCAGATTGCACAGCCTCACTGTGTAAACCATCCCAGTGCTTGGCCACCCACATTGCAAAGAAACTTTTTTCCTTAGATCTAATCAGCATTTCCTGTGCTACAATGCGCCTGCGTTGCCTGTCGCTTTTTCATCGTGCATCTCCAAGACAATTTATAGCTCCATCTGCTTCTATAACCACCCATCAGGTAGCTGAAGACAGCCCTTTGCATTCTCTTGTATTCATGGTGTAAGGCAAAGCCTCAGCCTCCCTTCTCATGTCATATTGTCCAGACCCTTAAGTCATTTGCTGGACTCACTCTGGCTTGTCAGCATCTCTTTTCTATCAGGAGACAAAAATCATAGAATAGATCATAGCATGGTTAGAGTTGGAAGGGACCTTGAAGATTCAATCCCCCTGCCCTGGGCAGGGACATGGTATGCCAGATACACTCTCAGGAACACTGAACAGAGGGGAATAATTGCTGCCCTTAACCTGCTGACTCTGCTCTTCTGACATGTAGTCAAAATATCTGTCTGGATGATTTTATAGTTAGCAGTTCTGCAGGCTGCCCAGGCAGTACAAACTTTGCCAATTTGCTACCAGATAGCTTAGCACAAGTTAATGAAGCCCTCAAACTATTATGTACGTTTCTTGTTAAAACCATAGACTAATTTTTTATATGATTCATAATCTTATGATTAAAGATGGAAAAGTCTCAGACAGCTCACTACAGTCATCAGAAATATCCCCCCCACACTACTCTCTGGAACATAATTTTTTTTATATTTGACATATTCTTTTTGTCACATTAACTTAGCAGAAAAGTTAAAAATTATATTATTGCACAGTAAATAATTTAACTATGTAGTATCTTCCTGTCTAACTATCTTTTCCTTTATCCTTATGACAGCACCCATCAATTTACATGATCTACACACCATTCCCTAAATGCTTTATACATGATAAAATAACCACCATGGAAATGCTAACCAATTATCATTGGCCTCCTAGAAATCAATCAGTACATGAACATCATCAATCTCAGTTTGCCAGATCTTGATGGATATGTGTTTAAAGCTATAAATGCTGTGAACTCCCAACTGAAGAATTTGAGGTCTGTTGTAAGCAAGTTGCAATACCTTCAATCAGCAGATAAGCCTGACTTCGTATTTTGGCTGCTTTACCTCACCAGTAACAGGTTTAAACACTGATCCAACCCTCTTTCCAGAAAGCCATACATTTCCCTTGGATCTGCACACCATCCTTCATCACCCTGGTGAAAGGGCCACCAAGGCTGACCATGTTAATTATTACTGCTATTAGTGTGATTCCTCTGTCAAAGTGTCTCACAACATTTCTCCAGCGCCTCACCACACTTCTGAAAGGTATGGTACTGCTGTTATTCCTTCTTTACAGGCTGAGAGATAAACTTTAGATTAAGATGTCTCATCATCCTGACAGCAAAAAATTTCTTAGATATTAGGAAGAAATTCTTCACTCTGAGGGTGGTGAGCCCCTGGCCCAGGTTGCCCCGAGAAGCTGTGGCTGCCCCATCCCTGGAGGTGTCCAAGGCCGGGTTGGACGGGGCTTGGAGCACCCTGGGCTGGTGGGAGGTGTCCCTGCCCAGGGCAGGGGGCTTGGAACGAGATGCTCTTTAAGGTCCCTTCCAACCCAAACCATTCTAGGATTCTATGAAGTTTAAACCATTGTACACAGAGAGACTAAGTTATACAGCATGTCTGCAGTGGAGCCGGTTTCCCCCATATTTGTCTATCCTAATGGACTACCCTGTAGCTACTGGTCATCCTTTAGCCACAAGAAAACTGTGGATCTAAATCCTCCTTACGTGCACTTTGGCTCGTGAAATGCTGAAACTAAAAATAAAAATTAAAGTAAGGCACACAAACACACAGCTTTATGAAATGCTATGTTATGCTTAGGGTTGCTGATTTAAAGTTTCTTTTTTTTAATTTCAACTTCATATATGTTCACTAAATCTAACTTCTCCTACTCTGTTCAAATTAATGAACATTATCTTACATCTTTCACAAATGGGTTTTTTTTGACTGAAAACGCCACTTTAATGAGCCCAAAACTGCTTTCACAAAACCATTGTTTAAAAATTACTTGAGAAAGAAAGCAGGTGGGGGAAGAATGTTTCAACACTTTAAAAAACAAGAAAAATTTGTTTTCTCAATCAAAATAACAGTTCTGAAATTATATCAAATTTAGGCTAGGAAAAAATACTGGTATTTTGTTTCATAGGTTGTAATATCTCATCTGAAAAAATCCCAAGATAGTTTCAGAAAGCATTCCCTGCCTAAGTGTACTTAACACCAGTTTCACACAAGTACAACCAACAAACATCATGGGATGTTTGAGCAATAGTAGGCATGAATAAAATTACATCTTATCCCTGCCACAGGTTTTATCTGATTTAGAGAAAAGCAGAGACACTGTCTTTAGATAAAGGAGTGTTGTCTCCCTCCCCCCCCCCCTTTTTTTTTTATATCTGCTACAGTGATTTAGTATTTATTGTTTATATTATTTCTTCTCTTCACATTTTATCTGCTGAACATTTCAGTGGTTTATGTTTTTAATGTTCTTGTTTGTGAGATACTGGGAGTGCTCTGGTACCATAAAAATTATTTATTCTGATTATTATGTTATACTATAGATGTAGAAATAATATGACTTACTGATGATTTTTATTTCCCAGTGGTATGAAAAAAAGTATGAAAAGATACAGTATGTGTGAGAAAATATGCCTACAGTAGGATACTGAATTACTTTTTCTAATACTCTCATATAATAGCCGTGTACCATCTGCTCTACCAGTTTCTCCTGCTTTCTTAAAAACTTAATACACAGCTCTCACTATAGCAGATTTTTTAAAAAATCCTATTTCAAGTAATGCTACCCATTTGAAGAATGGCCTAAAATCAATAAAAGCAAGAAAAAATCCAATGTGACCAATACTGCTTAAGCCTAGGGACTGCTGGAGTTTATGTATATAAAGCCACCATTTTCCATTGATCCTTGCATTTCAACTGAATTTTAAATCTCTAGTGAATGTTTTATGTTACTAACTAGTTCTATGTTTGGTTTAACAGTCATATACAGTTTTAATCATCTTCTGTAATCAACACGTCGTCAAACCTTTTCTCCCCCTATTCCGGCTGTTGTTTTGCAACCCTAGCCCAAGAAGAAGAAAAGGAAGAGAAATAAAATGAAGAGAGTTAAGCATCTAAGAGGATAAATGGAGTCTAAGACACCAGAGCCTTAAAACTTTTATCTCCAAAGATAAATCTAAAAAAAAAAGAAGAAAAAAAATACAAAACCCAAACCATTCCTGCTAAGAGACCACACTGAAAAACTGTCACCTAATTTTGAAACCTGTAGGACTTCTTCGTTTGTGAAACTGCAGTTCTTGTAGGAATTAATCTTGGTGCCACAGGCAAGGTTTTGCGCACTGTAAGCTTATTTCTGATTTTGTTTGAATTAATTATACTGTAGATCATTGATCTGAGTAGTTGGTGATTAGTTCTAATTTAAATTGCAGTTAGAAAAGACTAAATTTTCAGCAATCAACACTCAATTGTTTTAACAGTCAATAAAGAAAAGTGTCAAGCTAGAATTTTAGAGTTCATTCCAACAAAGAAAGAAACAATGATTGTTGAATTACGCAATTTGATAGCAGAAAAAAAGCAAATAGTAATTAATGAATTTACAAACCTTCAGGCCCACAAACTTCTGGGTTACTAATGCAAGAATTTTGATAGCTTCCAAAGAAGAGAAAGGTAACTCCTTTCTTTTCAGTGACGTAAATTCCTTTGTTCACCATCCCTTCTACAATATCTAAAGGAAAAGCAAAATATAGTTTAACATTTGTATAAATCAAAACTTCCTGGAAACATGATTTTGAGAGACTCATATACCTCATATGTTTATCTTGTCTCAACTATAGGTTTGCTTTTGTTGTTGTTGGTTTTCTTTTTGGTATTTGTTGGTTTTTGTTTTTTGTTGTTTTGGGTTTTTTTAAGGAACTATACAGATAACTCTTTCATTTCAAGTTTGTAAAAAATATACTAATATCCGGCACTCAGATCCTTGATTAACTAACACTGCTTGACAGAACCAACATATCAAAAAATTATTATTTCAAAGTAATCTGAATAAACCTTATACTTTCTAGAGTTCTGAATACCAGACACATCATGTCTTACTGTTAGGCTGAGCTAGTGAAGAAATTCTTTAATCAAAAATGTAACAGAATTGGGTTTTTTTTTTCATTTTTTGAAAGAAATCTTGTGATCAAAAGCCACTTTTCATTAAAAAATAATAATCCAATATTATTAAATACACTTAACAAGCTATATTCAAAAGGCAGGAATATACATCCTTTCAGACATCCTTTGGTACGGCATCATTGTCATTTGGAAACTATTTCTTTGTCTAACATGGATAATGACTAATTGTCTTGTGATTTGACTGTGATTTTCTTGTGTTCCTTCCTAAAGAAAAGCACTGTTGATTCATCTCCCGCTAGCCTTCTTAATACTTAAAAACCATGACAGTTGTTTACTATAGGAAACCTCACTGAGGTCCGAGTGTCCAGCTGATAGATGATGATGGCAAGTTCATCTCATTTGTCCCGAGATAAAGAAGGACTAATTTTAGCAATGAAGATAACAGGAAATCAGAATAAAAAAATTGCACTGCGTTAAAAAGCTTGGCATTCCACAGAACACAGAATATTTTATCGTCTATTTCTGAGCAGACAGAATCTAATTGTTTAGTTTTGAATTTTATGTCAACACCATTGTTTGTAATGGCATTTCTGCAAGAATTGTGAAGATTCAGGACTTTGGTTTTTAAGACCCTTCTCCACAACTTCTTCTGAAAAAGTGTTAGAAGACTTGCTCCAAGCGAAACACCAGCAATGAGAATACAGTCTTTCCCTGTTGTGAGGTGCAGAAATGGCCAGCAAGGTGCTGCTTGATATTTGAAAATCTAATGAGATCATAAGGGAAAAAAGGAAGGCACACAAATGGTCTAAAACATGTGGAGGGCGGGACGTAAGGGACTTCTCTCTGTACTTATCACTGTGTATCTACCTGACTTAACAGAAGCACAGCGCAAATCACGTCAGAGGCACAGTCAGTGCTAGGGACAGACCATCTCTCTAGAGGGATAATCACAAATACTGTGGTCACTGCTTCAAGATGGTGCACCCCTTTATGCAATGGGGCATGGGCAAAAGGGCATCTCATTTTCAAAGTGTAGACACCCATCAAGCATGAGGACAGCAGTCACAGTGCTGGCCCATCTGTAGGATAACAACACTCAAGGAAACAGCAACAGCATGATGTAGCCCTCAGTGAAAGTATGTCAAAATATTTTCTTAGTTCATTCCAAATCTCAACATGAATATCACAGTTTTCAGGTATCTTCCCCTCCCTTTGAGGAAGAAGACACCAAGTTCTGTCCCTAATTGACAGATAAAATTTAGTTTATTTTAAAAATTTGAGTGTGTATTATGGAGTGAAGCAAATATTTCTAAGTTCCTCTTGAGTCACTTGAATTCTAAATTAACCTAGCCAGAATAAATCCCATAAGGTAATGCATTTCTGTTTCCATAGCATTTCCTTTGCCATTGATGTCACACTTTTTTATGTTCATATTGAATGTATCTTATTATGTGAGAACTATGCAAATAGTCCATAAAGCAGATAAGTAAGGACTGAAAAGAATTAGGGTCATTTGAAGTTCATTATTAATAGAGTTCACGTTTACCCGCATACTTTTACTGTTAGAGAGTAGAGAAATAGTGGATTTAGTATTTTAATATAAACCTCCTCGTATCTGAGCAGCCCAAATAACAGTTCTACCATCTCCACCTTTCTCCTTAGGTCAGATTTTCCAACAACTACATGTGAGTCAATACCTAATTTTAAAGTGGACAAGAGGTCATATTTCAATTGCCTCTACACAAGTACAAATCCTAGTGACTTAAATTAAATGACTTTAAGCTTATGCTGGTGTAGATGTAACTAGTTTCCAATCTGTCAGGTTACTGCCTGGACAGTTGTCATTTTCTGTTCTTCCTTTTATCTCCTGGTGTGTTGATGTAAAAAAAAAAAAAAAAAAAAAAAAAAAAATTAAAAGGATATATATGTGCAGATTTTTGCTTGGGGTTGTTTCATGGTGTTTTTGGTTTTGGGTTTTTTTTTTTAAAAAAAGCATGTTAATCAAAGATGTCATGATTGACAAGATCTTACTTCCAGGCTTTGCAAATTTGCTTACATTTGTCTTTCTTAACGTATCCTCTAAAAATTACTATGAAATGGTGAAAAACAGATGGCTTCTTTTTCCTTTTATCCTTGAAATACATGAAAAAAAAACCCACCGCAAACTATTTGTTCTTATGTGTTCCTCTGAAATGTCATCTCTGTTTCTTCTAAGCTTAATACAAATATTTTAGGTTTTGGAGGACCACCAGGGCTCATCCTTCCATGGGCTGCTTAGCACAGGGATGCCGCTCCCATTAATTCAGAGGAATTCAGGTAACGTTGCAGGAGTGCTTTTTCAATAATGTTTGCCAGTGTAAGCATAAATAGACCTTTACCAGTGGAACCAAAACTCAGAGTTAACTTTGAATCCAACGTAACAAGGACCATCCAAGCTTGACAAATGCAGAAAAAAAAAAAATATATGTAAATCCTCACCTACAGTTGCAGAGAAGTTAGAGTAGGCAGAGTCATTGGTATATACAAAGGTAGAGTTATGGGAAGGAAGCACAGTGAAGTTGTGGATTCTTAGAGCTGGGTGGAACAACAAAAGAAAATAAGCAAATGAGCAAAACAATGAATAAACACAATCAGTAATGAAATGACCAGTTCATATCTCTCAACATAGCACAAGTCACAGATGTTGGTCAGTGGCCTTTAAAATTATCATACAATCACTTCTCCCAAGGACTTGTATACATGTGAATGTTGCATTCTTTAACTACACAAGTTAAGTAAATACAGCATCACTAACACAATTCTTTTTCCTTACAGTAACTGAGGAGAAAAAACTATAAAAAAACACAACCGCAGATGAAGGGCTCTGAAATATGATCATGATGGTAAGGAACTCTGCAATTATAACAAAAATCATTATACTGGTGCAAAATCTATGGACGATTCAAGTCCCATGTCCAGTTCTGGGCCCCTCACGTACAAAGGGAGACGTGGACATACTGGAACAAGTCCAGCAAAAGGCTGAGAATGCTGGGGCTGCTCAGCCTGGCGAAGAGAGGGCTCAGGGATCTTATCAATATGTATAAACACCCAAGGGGAGGTGCAAAGATAGTGCCAGGCTCTCCTCTGTTGTATCCAGTGAACAGATAAGAGGCAATGGGCACAAATTAAAATACAAGAAATTCCATCAAACATAAGGAAAAAAACCAACTTTTTTATATCTCACAATAAAATTTTATTCTGTAATTTTTTTTTCTTATTTTGATAATTTACAAGTAACTTGCACACCGTAATTATTTACCCTGGCCAGGCAAATAGAGCTTGATGGAAAGCCCATGAAAGTAAATAGAGACACATTGATTTGGGATTTAGACCAACTGAGCTCACAGAAGGGAAAGGCAAATGCTCAAAAAAAAAAAAAAGCCACACACAACAAAAACCTCAAGTGAAAAAATGCATGGAAAACGAGTGGTCAGATGAAAAACCTGAACATGACCACTTTTTTTTTATTTGCTATATTTTAAATTGATTATTTTCCTTCAATTGCTTCTACTGCTGAGGTAACCAAAAAATTAATTTGCTGACACTCTTTCTCACAACACAAATGCATTGAGAGATATAAATCTGGCTTCACACACAATGACTTCAACAAATAAAATGGATTAACATGACGGACAGATTATGATGTTTCAAGGATTTAAGAGAAGAAACATGGAATGAAAATAATTGCATGATATGTTGAGTGGAAAAACAAGAAAGACTAGCAATAAACAGAGGAGTTGTGTAATCAGAATGGAATCAAAAACAAGCAAATTGTCACCTGCATTAGATTACAACAATAAAGAAAGCTTTTCCTGTATATCAAAGTCAAATATCAGATAGATACATAAAACTTCTGCTGGAGGCAGTTGAAATAATATCTGTGTATTATAAGACACAATATAAGCAACTGAGAAGAATCTGAATATCAACTACAACATTAAGGAAAGAATTCAATATTGTCAGAGTTGCACTGCAGAGAAAAAGACTTTTGGCTACTGGCATCCTCTGAAAATAATAGCGAGACAAAGTCCTCCAAACTTTTTTCAGCAAAGTCATGCAGCTGGCTCATTTATAAAGTTATCCAACACAATGTCATAATAGCAGTCAAAGATTGCTCACATGAGCCAGTCCTGTTCCTGTAACTGAACGTTTATAGGATCGGGAACTTAATATATTCTGCTTTATCTCTTCTAAGATACTACTGAAAAGATTTCTGAATTTTGCTGAAATAATGTAATTCAACATAATTTTAAAAACAATCTAACATCAATTATCATTTTTTCCAAGAGCTATATTTTATACATCGCTTTCAAGCTCTTTCAGAACAACATCTTTGTAACATGAGTGCCAAAAATGTGCTAGATATGGAGTGCTTTACTCTTCTTGAAACTACACGAAGTCCAGTGTCAGAAAATTACCTTAACACAGTGTTAGAGAACTCATATGGCAAGTTTTTGTAAGCCAAATTCTGATTCCATTGAAGTCAATGGGAATGTTGCCATCAGCCTCTAATGGGAGCAGAACATTGCCCAGATTTATTTCTGGTCAGCAGATTTCATCCCTTTAAGAAACTTTGTGGAAACATGGGTCCAACTTTAAGCTTAAAATACTTGAACACCTCTGGAATAAAAGGTTTTAGATATTTATGGATCTTTTTCCCACTTAGAAACACAGATTGATATTGCCAGTTTTGTGTAATAAAGAGCAATAACTTTGCACTTTTGTAACATTTTTCATGCAAGGTTGTAAAGGTCTTTAACTCCTGATTTAATCTTCTGTGGTGATCTTCCTGGATAAAGATACTCCAGTCACCAGTCGTAACACAGCAGCTACACCTTGCACCAGTACAAAACAGTTTAGCTCAACTACCAAGGTGGTCAGTTGTAGTGAGAGAAATACCAGGGAATATACATCAGCCCAACTTGGAATTGGCTGAAATGTCAGCAGAGAAAAAACAGTTCGCGTGAAAATTACTGAGGGACCTTTGAGTCTCAGAAGGAGGTAAAGCATAGCTGAAAAATTTCATCTGAAAGGAATGGCCCTGCAAGCCCATGATGCTGCGATAGGATACAGTGGTTCGGTTGAAGCTCCATTAATTACATCATCTGCACATCCCCCAGAAGCCCCCATCACCTTTTTTGTTCCTGATGAGAAACATCAGAACCAGAAAACTGCTGAATCCAATCAGACTGCCTTTTAATACCATCCCCTCTGGGATCCTGCAGTCCTGACAACTGACTTTCAAATCAGTGACAGTTTTGCCTCACCAAACCTCTCTTGGTTTTGTCCAATTGGAAAAAATGTTTGATCTAATGCTACAATACTGCTTTGAAGAAAATATCCAAAAGCAGATAAAAAAGGAGTAAGAAGTAATCAGATAAGAGGTTACACTTCTCTTTCTATTGATACCACGTGCAGTTTTGAAAAGCGCCTGAAGAATCTGAGCATTTAATTCCTTCCAAAAAGTAAAAAGAAGCAGGCATCTTCAACGCTGGTATAGCCAAATATGTCAGCCGCTGAATGTATTAGTTCATGTTATACATGCACCAAACCAGCTAATAACAGCATGATTTCAATGACTCTTTGGATCATAAACCTTTTCTCTTTATAACCTTAACAATGTGTAGGCAGCCCATAAAATGTCTGAGAATACTCTATAAAAATCAGTTCACAAATACAATATCATTTGGACATCGGAGCACTGCAAAAACATTAACTGAAAAAAATCCTCAACTGCTGTGGTACAAAACCTAACCCCTTTCACTTCTCCTGCTCCCTTTCTACTTATAGACTGCCACAAATACTTATGATATTGCCATTGTCAACGAATCCTTTGTCTACCTCCATTTGTATCCCGAAATTCATGAATTCCATCCACATCTTCCAATGGCCAGTAATGGGAAGCCGACGCGAGAACTTTGAACCCTTTCAAGAACAAAGATGAAAAGAGTATTTAAGTAAGCACCAAAAAGGAGTGTAACACATCTCCACACAAGAGAACAATAAAGGTCAATAGGTTAAATAAAACGAGGTATTGTATGTAAATCAAGTATAGCACATAAGTGAGATCATAAATCAAAATGGCACAGTAGATTAAAGCCATATATCTGATTGACCACTGCAGAACACCTGCTTTTAAGACTCAACTGATTTTTATTTTAATTGCACTTAAAAGGTGTAACAATCTCTGACTAAACCTCTGCTAGCTTATCAGGCAGCATTCATTGCAATAACAGTTGAGGAGTCATTCAAGAGTAATTTCAAGATTTTACCAAGATTTTAAACACACAGTGGATAGTACAAAGCACCGAGAAGGGAATGCACGGGGGAAGTTTAGCCTGTATAGTATACTCCCGCTGCTCCTGCCTCCTCCAGAGGTAACTCAGCTCTCTGCAGTTCAAGGGAGTAGCATGAGAGTTCCCAGGAATCTTATCCTCTCTCCAAAACCCACTGGAAAACCAGTGCAACGCCTTCAGGTTATATTAAGTGTTTTTTCACCTTTGGTCTTCTATTGAAAGACACTGGTCAGACATAGCAAGGAGCAGTACTCAACAGTGGAGGAGTTTCAACACGGATGACTGTGTTGGTGCCTGCACAGTTGTTACTACAGAGTCTAGCCTTCCTGATGTCTCCAGGTAACTCTCACCTTAAGAGTCATATAGCATAACTTATTTAACAGAAGGAACTTGATGTTCCTCAAGAGAAGGCGTTCCAGAATATTAAGCAACGTATGGAAAACAGTTCACTCCTCCCTGTACAGCATTAGCTATTCCTTCAGAACCTTCTCCACTACACCATAACCAGAACAACTCCGTACGGCTGATGAGAACATTTTGTTTTCTAAATGTCCTCCTTAGCAACAGGTGGACAAGCTGACAAAAGCAAAACATCTGCTGGTTTCCACTGGCAGATTTATCTGCACAGACTAATTGATGAGTTCGAACAGATTATAGATGTGAATACTCAAACCTGACCAGAAGCATGCTGCACAAAACAATCACATTTTGTATTAAGATAACAACTCTATTTTAAGGGTAGAGCATTAATAACGTAGGAAAACATTTCTTATTATCTTGTTAGCTGCAAGAAACCTTTTAAATTATTAATTATTTTGAGAAGAAATAATAATTAATTTAACCAGCTGTGCTGAAATAAATTTATAACCTCCTATAGCTAAGAAAATTTTAGAAGGTTGATACAGATACATAGAAATTTTACTGTGAATGCAAATGAGAACATGTTTTGTCCACCATCGTGGCATATCACCCTATTAGTTTGAGCTAATCTTTTCTTTGGGGGGAACAGGAGGAATGACACAGCAGACAACAGGTACAGAGAGCAAGTACTTATATTATACTATATCTGTAGGTCTTTGCCCTAAAATCGTTTTTGATTCCTGAGCAATCTTTCAAGAACCTGAGGTGCGAAGCTAATCGAGATAAGTTTCTTAAAAACCACTTCAGCTGTCATACACCATACAAAAGCTCTCCACACCTACTGTGCAAATCACAAGCAGTATCCTTTGACATTTACAGTCTATCCCACACCTTTCTTCACCCTTGAGATCAAAACAGCTTGCCTATTTGATAATTATTCCATCATTTTAACATCCTGGATACAAACAAGATTTCTTTATTATGGATATGATGGTGCAAAAATTTTATCTGCATCCTTAAACTGCTTAGCCCACACAGTGGAAATCAGTTTGATGTTCTCCACCCTCATGGTACCGTTTCAGAGCTGTAACACAGAAGAGACCCTAAGACTTTTTTAATAAGAGTGCAAAGCTGACAAAATTGCTAAACATCACAAGAAGTAATTGTAGACTGAGAGCACAGAACTAAAAGAAGCTCTGCATCTTGTGAGAATACACGAACTACTAAGACTCAACTATACCAAAGATATCTAACAAATGATTCATAATTGACCAGGATCTACTGTTGGCCTACCTAATTAAAAATGTTTGCAGTTGTCAAAGAGGTTTTCACATAGAGAAATGATTACAAATAGATAAGATGGGGATGCCTTTAGAGATATGGATGAGATTCTATGGCTGTATGTTTCCTTTGGATATTTGGAAGATCCAGAGAAAGGCATAACTGCTAACAAAAGGAGAAAGCTACTGCCAACGTAAGAGAGTAATGACACAGAATAAGCATGTACAAAACCCAATCTGAACATTCCAGGCAACCCAAACTCAACTAAGCTGAGCATGGCAAAGCACACTGAGGAAACAGGATATAAGAACAAGGTT